>CAJQTT010000006.1:7559710-8939565 GCA_906901655.1 Sminthurides aquaticus | reverse complement strand
GCTATTATGGAAATATGCGAAAATGGGACGGCCCAATATTTATGGAATTATGCTCACGGTGGCGACTATTGGTCACCTCCAATGTTCTCATTTTGTGTTCTTTTTCGTCACTATGTGTTCTTTTTCGTCACTTTGTGTTCTTTTTCGTCACTTTTCGATCATTTCCGAAACACCCCTTTTTCTACCCCACACCCCACAGCTATTATGGAAATATGCGAAAATGGGACGGCCCAATATTTATGGAATTATGCTCACGGTGGCGACTATTGGTCACCTCCAATGTTCTTTTTCGTCACTTTGTGTTCTTTTTTGTCATTATTTGTTCTTTTTCGTCACTTTTTGTTCTTTTTCGTCACTTTGTGTTCTTTTTCGTCACTATTTGTTCTTTTTCGTCACTTTGTGTTCTATTTCGTCACTTTGTGTTCTTTTTCGTCACTTTGTGTTCTTTTTCGTCACTTTGTGTTCTTTTTCGTCACAATGTGTTCTTTTTCGTCACTTTGTGTTCTTTTTCGTCACTTTGTTTCTTTTTCGTCACTTTGTGTTCTTTCTTGTCACTTTGTGTTCTTTTTCGTCACTTTGTGTTCTTTTTCGTCACTTTGTGTTCTTTTTCGTCACTTTTTGATCATTTCCGAAACACCCCTTTTTCTTCCCCACACCCCACAGCTATTATGGAAATATGCGAAAATGGGACGGCCCAATATTTATGGAATTATGCTCACGGTGGGGATTATTGGTCACCTCCAATATTCTTTTTCGTCACTTTGTGTTCTTTTTCGTCACTTTGTGGTCTTTTCCGTCACTATTTGTTCTTTTTCGTCATTTTGTGTTGTTTTTCGTCACTTTGTGTTCTTTTTCGTCACTTTGTGCTCTTTTTCGTCACTTTGTGTTCTTTTTCGTCACTTTGTGTTCTTTTTCGTCACTTTGTGTTCTTTTCCGTCACTATTTGTTCTTTTTCGTCATTTTGTGTTGTTTTTCGTCACTTTGTGCTCTTTTTCGTCACTTTGTGTTCTTTATCGTCAATTTGTGTTTTTTTCGTCACTTTGTGTTCTTTTTCGTCACTTTGTGTTCTTTTTCGTCACTTTGTGTTCTTTTTCGTCACTATTGTGTTCTTTTTCGTCACTTTGTGTTCTTTTTCGTCACTTTGTGTTCTTTTTCGTCACTTTGTGTTCTTTTTCGTCACTTTGTGTTCTTTTTCGTCACTTTGTGTTCTTTTTCGTCACTTTGTGTTCTTTTTCGTCACTTTGTGTTCTTTTTCGTCACTTTGTGTTCTTTTTCGTCACTTTTTTATCATTTCCGAAACACCCCTTTTTCTACCCCACACCCCACAGCTATTATGGAAATATGCGAAAATGGCACGGCCCAATATTTATGGAATTATGCTCACGGTGGCGATTAATGGTCACCTCCAATGTTCTTTTTCGTCACTTTGTGTTCTTTTACGTCACTTTGTGTTCTTTTTCGTCACTTTGTGTTCTTTTTCGTCACTTTTTTATCATTTCCGAAACACCCCTTTTTCTACCCCACACCCCACAGCTATTATGGAAATATGCGAAAATGGCACGGCCCAATATTTATGGAATTATGCTCACGGTGGCGATTATTGGTCACCTCCAATGTTCTTTTTCGTCACTTTGTGTTCTTTTTCGTCACTTTGTGTTCTTTTTCGTCACTTTGTGTTCTTTTTCGTCACTTTGTGTTCTTTTTCGTCACTTTGTGTTCTTTTTCGTTACTTTGTGTTCTTTTTCGTTACTTTCTGTTCTTTTTCGTCACTATTTGTTCTTTTCTGTCACTTTGTGTTCTTTTTCGTCACTTTGTGTTCTTTTTCGTCACTTTGTGTTCTTTTTCGTCACTTTTTGATCATTTCCGAAACACCCCTTTTTCTACCCCACACCCCACAGCTATTATGGAAATATGCGAAAATAGGCCGGCCCAATATTTATGGAATTATGCTCACGGTGGGGATTATTGGTCACCTCCAATGTTCTTTTTCGTCACTTTGTGTTCTTTTTCGTCACTTTGTGTTCTTTTTCGTCACTTTGTGTTCTTTTCCGTCACTGTTTGTTCTTTTTCGTCATTTTGTGTTTTTTTTCGTCACTTTGTGTTCTTTTTCGTCACTTTGTGCTCTTTTTCGTCGCTTTGTGTTCTTTTTCGTCACTTTGTACTCTTTTTCGTCACTTTGTGTTCTTTTTCGTCACTTTGTGTTCTTTTTCGTCATTTTGTGTTGTTTTTCGTCACTTTGTGTTCTTTTTCGTCACTTTGTGCTCTTTTTCGTCACTTTGTGTTCTTTTTCGTCACTTTGTGTCTTTCGTCACTTTGTGTTCTTTTTCGTCACTTTGTGTTCTTTTTCGTCACTTTGTGTTCTTTTTCGTCACTTTTTTGGTCGTTTCCAACGTTTTCTTGTTTTTCCTTATACATTTTAGAGATTATTTTCGAAAATATTGGGCCGTCCCATTTTCGCATATATCCATAAAGAGGTCTCGAGATAAGCTTCCCTTGACTTTGTCTTCGGTCCAGCTAAAAAGTTGGAGTTTTAGCTTGAAACCAGTCAATTTCATGTAAAACATTGGAGTTTTGGCCATAAACGTGATATGACAAAATTTGATTTTTTCATGTAAAACGTTGGAGTTTTGACTCATATAGCTCAGATTTCATGTAAATAGTTGGAGTTTTAGCTTAAAACCAGTCAATTTCATGTAAAACATTGGAGTTTTGGGCAGAAACGTGATATGACAAAATTTGATTTTTTCATGTAAAACGTTGGAGTTTTGACTGATATAGCTCAGATTTCATGTAAAAAGTTGGAGTTTTAGCTTGAAACCAGTCAATTTCATGTAAAACATTGGAGTTTTGGCGGAAACGTGATATGACAAAATTTGATTTTTTCATGTAAAACGTTGGTGTTTTGACTGATATAGCTCAGATTTCATGTAAAAAGTTGGAGTTTTAGCTTGAAACCAGTCAATTTCATGTAAAACATTGGAATTTTGGCCAGAAACGTGATATGACAAAATTTGATTTTTTCATGTAAAACGTTGGAGTTTTGACTGATATAGCTCAGATTTCATGTAAAAATTAGGCGAAGCCACCTATGTAACTATCTAGCTGGACCGAGTTATGGCAACTGAGTTATACAAAAGTTTGACTTAATACGGAAGTAAAAGTAAAAGTGGAAGTTAAGGTAGTAGAAGAAGTAAAAGTGTCGGTGGAATTAAACGTGGAAGCGGAAGTTAAAGTTGTAGGAGAAGTGGAACTTATCTTCAGCGGTCATTTCCAATGTTCATTAGTCGTTCCTCCTATAGATATCTATAGGAATCTACTATGTATCCATTATTAATATACTGTATATACGATGGGGCGAAATTCCTATTGCGATCGGTGAAGCCGTCCACAATAGTAGTAGTAGTAGTAGTTTATTTAAATCGATTCGGCTGATTCGGCTCAGCCCTTACGATTATAAGTTTTCACAATTTAGTTTGAGTTGTTACTTAAGTACTTTCATTTATAATAAATTTAACTATTCACCTCTCTCTAGCTCTGTATACCTCGTACCAAAATAACATCAGGTTTTTCAATTTTTCGCTATCTTCAAGATCATTGCATATCCTAGGATAAAAAGAGTTTCGGTCAGGGTAGTTTGGGAGGAGGTTGAGTATTTGTTTTCGTTGTGTACAATAAAAAGGGCACTCGCGGATAACATGGAAGGTATCCTCAATTGAATTTTGATCACAAAATGTACATTTATCACTTCGGTTACTATTTTTCCACTTGATCCATATTGCATTTAACTGGAGGGATTTATTATTAATAACTATATACGGCTCGCCGTTCCTAAAGCTCTGTATAAACTTGATAACTGACCAGCTGTGTTGTTTACATAAATGTTGCGATACCTGAACACAGTTTTTAATTGCCTTGTAGTGTCTAGCGCTTTCTACCATTTTGCTAACGTCCTGGTTTTGTAGGTTTGTCCTGACTGCTTCAACTAGTTTCTTAAATTTTTCCTCTAGTTCGATTCTTGTGACTGTTCTAACATCAATGGGTGCCCCCACGTCGCTGAGAAAGTTTTGAGCTACTTTGAGCCAGTTCAGTCGATCATTTGTACATGTATTGTTCTTAGATTCTATCAGGCTGCTATGCAGGATAACTTTTGACTCATTCAGGGATCTATATACAAAGCGAAGTAGCATTTTTGCTAGTTGTAGCTTAATACTGTGCATTCCTGTTTCCAATCGTAGAAAGAAACCTGGGGTCAGATTTGTACAGCTCAGCAATTTTCTAAGGAAACATGTTTGATAGGTTTCTAATTCATTAGCGTATTGTAAGGCCCATGTGTGGCCAGCGTATAATAACACCGATTTAACTAGTGCTTGAAAGAGCTTTACATGAGTTTCTATCGATATTACTCTAGCTTTCACAAATACACCAAATAGTGCACCTTGTGCGAGTTTCGCTTTAGATTTAAAGTGATTGTATGCGCTTAAAAACATTCCCGAGACACAAAAGGGAACTCCAAGATACTTATAGTGACTAGCTTTATCTATTTCCCTGCCCTTCCAGTACCATTTGACTTTACGGCTCAGTTTGCCTGGTCCAAAAGGTATAACATTTGTTTTCGCTAAGTTTACTTTTAGATTATTCTTGTCTAGGTACTCAGAAAGACAGTTAATTTGCCTTTGCAAGTGCACAGGGGTTTCAGCTAGCAACACAAGATCGTCAGCAAACATCAAGATTTTGATCTCTATCTTATTTAACCACACGCCCCTACCATCGGAGTCATCCATGACTTTGACAAGATCATCTAGGAATAAATTCCAAAGGGCAGGACTGATTGTTTCACCTTGTAAGATTGATTTACTAATATTTACAGATTCGGTATACCCTCTAGCTCCTCTTATTTTAGTCACAGCACCTGTGTACAATGATTTGATTTTGGAGACAAACTCATTAGGAATCCCTCTGCTAATCAATTTTGGCCAAAGATTCCTATGATTAACAGAGTCAAAAGCTCCTGATAGATCAACAAATAATGCATACACTCTCCTGCTTTTCATTCCTACGTATTTTTGTACAATACTATTAAGAGTGAATATGTGGTCATCACAACCACTTCCTGATTTGTATGCCGCTTGATTGGCTGTCCCAAGATCAAGATTGTTACAGTAAGTTCGAAGCCTAGTCGCAAGTACACTAGTATATAACTTTGTTACAGTATTCACCAAGGCTATCGGCCTGTAATTTAGAGGATCTTCCCGGTTTCCTTTTTTATAAATAGGGACATTAACAATTTGCTTAAGCGAGTTAGGGATGCCCTGTACAAACATTTCGTTTAACGTTTCAGTTAGGCAGGCTAGGTTACATAAATCTAATACTGTATATACTATGGGGCGAAATTCCTATTGCGATCGGTGAAGCCGTCCACAATTTCCCGGATATATGTATATCTACTGTATATTTATAGTATATACCAATAGATATCTATAGGAATCTATAGAAATCTATAGGAATCTATAGATATCTATAGGAATCTACTATATATCCATTATTAATTTACTGTATATACTATGGGGCGAAATCCCTATTGCGATCGGTAAAGACGTCCACAATTTCGCGGATATATGTATATCTACTGTATATTTATAGTATATACCAATAGGAATCTATAGGAATCTATAGATATCTATAGGAATCTACTATATATCCATTATAAATATACTGTATATACTATGGGGCGAAATCCCTATTGCGATCGGTAAAGCCGTCCACAATTTCGCGGATATATGTATATCTATTGTATATTTATAGTATATACCAATAGGTATCTATAGGAATCTATAGGAATCTATAGATATCTATAGTAATCTACTATATATCCATTATTAATATACTGTATATACTATGGGGCGAAATTCCTATTGCGATCGGTGAAGCCGTCCACAATTTCCCGGATATATGTATATCTACTGTATATTTATAGTATATACCAATAGATATCTATAGGAATCTATAGAAATCTATAGGAATCTATAGATATCTATAGGAATCTACTATATATCCATTATTAATTTACTGTATATACTATGGGGCGAAATCCCTATTGCGATCGGTAAAGCCGTCCACAATTTCCCGGATATATGTATATCTAATGTAAATTTATAGTATATACCAATAGGTATCTATAGGAATCTATAGATATCTATAGTAATCTACTATATATCCATTATTAATATACTGTATATACTATGGGGCGAAATTCCTATTGCGATCGGTGAAGCCGTCCACAATTTCCCGGATATATGTATATCTACTGTATATTTATAGTATATACCAATAGATATCTATAGGAATCTATAGAAATCTATAGGAATCTATAGATATCTATAGGAATCTACTATATATCCATTATTAATTTACTGTATATACTATGGGGCGAAATCCCTATTGCGATCGGTAAAGACGTCCACAATTTCGCGGATATATGTATATCTACTGTATATTTATAGTATATACCAATAGGAATCTATAGGAATCTATAGATATCTATAGGAATCTACTATATATCCATTATAAATATACTGTATATACTATGGGGCGAAATCCCTATTGCGATCGGTAAAGCCGTCCACAATTTCGCGGATATATGTATATCTATTGTATATTTATAGTATATACCAATAGGTATCTATAGGAATCTATAGGAATCTATAGATATCTATAGTAATCTACTATATATCCATTATTAATATACTGTATATACTATGGGGCGAAATTCCTATTGCGATCGGTGAAGCCGTCCACAATTTCCCGGATATATGTATATCTACTGTATATTTATAGTATATACCAATAGATATCTATAGGAATCTATAGAAATCTATAGGAATCTATAGATATCTATAGGAATCTACTATATATCCATTATTAATTTACTGTATATACTATGGGGCGAAATCCCTATTGCGATCGGTAAAGACGTCCACAATTTTGCGGATATATGTATATCTACTGTATATTTATAGTATATACCAATAGTAATCTATAGGAATCTATAGATATCTATAGGAATCTACTATATATCCATTATAAATATACTGTATATACTATGGGGCGAAATCCCTATTGCGATCGGTAAAGCCGTCCACAATTTCGCGGATATATGTATATCTATTGTATATTTATAGTATATACCAATAGGTATCTATAGGAATCTATAGGAATCTATAGATATCTATAGTAATCTACTATATATCCATTATTAATATACTGTATATACTATGGGGCGAAATTCCTATTGCGATCGGTGAAGCCGTCCACAATTTCCCGGATATATGTATATCTACTGTATATTTATAGTATATACCAATAGATATCTATAGGAATCTATAGAAATCTATAGGAATCTATAGAAATCTATAGGAATCTATAGATATCTATAGGAATCTACTATATATCCATTATTAATTTACTGTATATACTATGGGGCGAAATCCCTATTGCGATCGGTAAAGCCGTCCACAATTTCGCGGATATATGTATATCTATTGTATATTTATAGTATATATCAATAGATATCTATAGGAATCTATAGGAATCTATAGATATCTATAGTAATCTACTATATATCCATTATTAATATACCGCATATACTATGGGGCGAAATTCCTATTGCAATCGGTGAAGCCGTCCACAATTTCCCGGATATATGTATATCTACTGTATATTTATAGTATATACCAATAGATATCTATAGGAATCTATAGGAATCTATAGTTATCTATAGGAATCTACTATATATCCATTATTAATATACTGTATATACTATGGGGCGAAATCCCTATTGCGATCGGTAAAGCCGTCCACAATTTCCCGGATATATGTATATCTATTGTATATTTATAGTATATACCAATAGGTATCTATAGGAATCTATAGGAATCTATAGATATCTATAGTAATCTACTATATATCCATTATTAATATACTGTATATACTATGGGGCGAAATTCCTATTGCGATCGGTGAAGCCGTCCACAATTTCCCGGATATATGTATATCTACTGTATATTTATAGTATATACCAATAGATATCTATAGGAATCTATAGAAATCTATAGGAATCTATAGATATCTATATACTGTATATACTATGGGGCGAAATCCCTATTGCGATCGGTAAAGCCGTCCACAATTTTGCGGATATCTATATACTGTATATACTATGGGGCGAAATCCCTATTGCGATCGGTAAAGCCGTCCACAATTTCGCGGATATATGTATATCTATTGTATATTTATAGTATATACCAATAGGTATCTATAGGAATCTATAGGAATCTATAGATATCTATAGTAATCTACTATATATCCATTATTAATATACTGTATATACTATGGGGCGAAATCCCTATTGCGATCGGTAAAGCCGTCCACAATTTCGCGGATATATGTATATCTATTGTATATTTATAGTATATATCAATAGATATCTATAGGAATCTATAGGAATCTATAGATATCTATAGTAATCTACTATATATCCATTATTAATATACCGCATATACTATGGGGCGAAATTCCTATTGCAATCGGTGAAGCCGTCCACAATTTCCCGGATATATGTATATCTACTGTATATTTATAGTATATACCAATAGATATCTATAGGAATCTATAGGAATCTATAGTTATCTATAGGAATCTACTATATATCCATTATTAATATACTGTATATACTATGGGGCGAAATTCCTATTGCGATCGGTGAAGCCGTCCACAATTTCCCGGATATATGTATATCTACTGTATATTTATAGTATATACCAATAGATATCTATAGGAATCTATAGGAATCTATAGATATCTATAGGAATCTACTATATATCCATTATTAATTTACTGTATCGAATAGCTATTGTACTGAATAGCTATTATCATCAGCGAAACCGTCCATATTTCGATGTTGATTGCAAATTAATTGTTGATTGCAAGTGCATTGTTTTGTGCAATGGAAATGTTGATTGCAAATTAATTGTTGATTGCAAGTGCATTGTTTTGTGCAATGGAAATGTTGATTGCAAATGCGTCGCTTAGCGCAACCGAATTTGTTGCTAATAGTTATTTTGCAATCAACAATTCCATGATGTATATGTAGCCATTACAAATACAATTTTCAATATCTTGGTCACTACACTTGATGGGAGTTCAAACCGGCAGAAGGGATAGCTTCTATCCTGCTCCAATTTTTCTACCCCACACCCCACAGCTATTATGGAAATATGAGAAAATGGGACGGCCCAATATTTATGGAATTATGCTCACGGTGGCGATTATTGGTCACCTCCAATATTCTTTTTCGTCACTTTGTGTTCTTTTTCGTCACTTTGTGGTCTTTTCCGTCACTATTTGTTCTTTTTCGTCATTTTGTGTTGTTTTTCGTCACTTTGTGTTCTTTTTCGTCACTTTGTGCTCTTTTTCGTCACTTTGTGTTCTTTTTCGTTACTTTCTGTTCTTTTTCGTCACTATTTGTTCTTTTTCGTCAGTTTGTGTTCTTTTTCGTCAGTTTGTGTTCTTTTTCGTCATTTTGGGTTCTTTTTCGTCATTTTGGGTTCTTTTTCGTCACTTTATGTTCTTTTTCGTCACTTTGTGTTCTTTTTCGTCACTTTGTGTTCTTTTTCGTCACTTTGTGTTCTTTTACGTCACTTTGTGTTCTTTTTCGTCACTTTGTGTTATTTTTCGTCACTTTGTGTTCTTTTCCGTCACTTTGTGTTATTTTTCGTCACTTTGTGTTCTTTTTCGTCACTTTGTGTTCTTTTTCGTCACTTTGTGTTCTTTTTCGTCACTTTGTGTTCTTTTTCGTCACTTTGTGTTCTTTTTCGTCCCTTTGTGTTCTTTTTCGTCACTTTGTGTTCTTTTTCCACACTTTGTGTTCTTTTTCGTCCGTTTGTGTTCTTTTTC
This sequence comes from Sminthurides aquaticus, assembly GCA_906901655.1. NCBI lineage: Eukaryota > Metazoa > Arthropoda > Collembola > Symphypleona > Sminthurididae > Sminthurides > Sminthurides aquaticus. The sequence goes on along the minus strand of CAJQTT010000006.1, from coordinate 8,929,614 downwards.
GTCACTTTGTGTTCTTTTTCGTCACTTTGTGTTCTTTTTCGTCACTTTGTGTTCTTTTTCGTCACTTTGTGTTCTTTTTCGTCACTTTGTGTTCTTTTTCGTCACTTTATGTTCTTTTTCGTCACTTTTTCGGTCGTTTCCAACGTTTTCTTGTTTTTCCTTATATATTTTAGTGATTATTTTCGAAAATATTGGGCCGTCCCATTTTCGCATATTTCCATAAAGAGGTCTCGAGATAAGCTTCCCTTGACTTTGTCTTCGGTCCAGCTAAAAAGTTGGAGTTTTAGCTTGAAACCAGTTAATTTCATGTAAAACATTAGAGTTTTGGCCAGAAACGTGATATGACAAAATTTGATTTTGTCATGTAAAACGTTGGAGTTTTGACTGATATAGCTCAGATTTCATGTAAAAAGTGTTAGTTAGTTAGTTTTATTTCAATCAATTCGGCTGATTCTGGCTTAGCCCTTACGATTATAAGTTTTCACATTTTCAATACAATTGGTTTGTAAATTAGTGACTACCTAAATATTCAGTCTGAAATTAATATTTTCACCTCTCGTGTGCAATTTGTTTGATATGGTTAATTTTTACGCATTATTCGGCTTCTGTATTAGGATGTTACACTTCTCACAATATAAACCCCATTCCAGAAACCAAACAACTCATTTAGTTTGGTACTGTTTTCCAGATCTTGTCAAATCTTAGTATAAAAATCAGTGCGGTCAGTATAGTTATTTAGTTGATCAGCTATTTGTTGTCTTTGTGTTTGGTAGCAAGGACATTCACACATTACATGAAAGACATCTTCGGTTGAATTCTGATTACATAGTGTACATTTATCGCTACGACTACTATTACGCCATCTCCTCCACATACCGTTTAGCCTTAGTGGTTTATTGTTTATCATTATATATGGTTCACCATTCCTGAAGCTTTGTACAAATTTAGTTACTGACCATTTGTGATTCTGACATAGGTGTTGCGACACCTTCGTGGATAGTTTAACACTTTGAAAGTGTCTGCCACTATTAAGCATTTCCAAAACATCCTGATTCTGTAGATTCGTCCTAATCGCCCTAATAAGTATTCCCTTAAATTTTTCACAGAGCTCTTCTCTGGCTACTGTTTTTATAGTGTATCAGATTGTGGACAGCCAATACACCGATCGCAATAGCAATTCCGCCCCAATATAAAATCATATGTAAGGTAATTTTTGTCAAATAGTGTAGATAACATGTCAATACATATGGCTCACTTATGTTTACGCGTAAATACACTATATATCACTATATATTCTCCGGTGTTGAAAAGCCTTATGTAACGCGAACACTCTTGAGAATTAAATAAACAACAAACAAACAAAAAATCCGATTCTGGACAGCCAAAACTCCGATCGCAATATACATCCCACCCCCTTATGTATATAATGTAATGCTTGGTATATTGTGTAGATATGTAATCGCAAGCGTGTAAAAACGCATAGCTAAACTATATTTACGCGTAAATACACTGTATCCAATTGTGGACAGCCAAAATCGCAATAGAAATTCACTCGTCATATACATATAATGTAATTTTTGGGTAATTAGTGCAGATATGTAGTAGGAAACGGATAATTACGCATAGCTATAATATATACACATGCATATATACTATATATCCAATTGGGGACAGCCAAAACGCCGATGGCAATAGCAATTCCGATCCCTTGTATATAATGTGATTCTTGGTAAATAGTTTAGATATGTAATAGCAAACGGGTAATCACGCATAGCCTTCTTTTCTCTTTTCCACTCTCTGCCTGGTGAGCGTAGCTGTGCCTGTGACTGGAACGTATGTAACTGCATTGTAAGTGATGACTCATCGCACTTTAATTATCAACAACTCTGAAAATAATTGTTCAAAAATTCTCAAATTCAATAGCGATGGTCTAATGTAGCACATAGAACTGTGTTCTAAATCTTATCTTAATCCATGCATCCTTTCTTGAGTTCTTCGCACAGACGGACAGCCCGACCGACAACATCGAACCCGCTCTTAGAATGGCTGTGCCCATTAATAAACGGGTAACCGAATTCGGAATACGCGCAGATTTAGATGGATTTAGGCTTAATTGGAGAGGATTATTGGAAAGGATAATATAAATATTGGGTACAGTTTCCTCCAAAACTTTACAGCACAATACGTACATTACAGATCTGTAAATCGTTTCAACTTCAAACAATAACCTAAAAATTAGGCGAAGCCATCGCTGTAACTAACTAGCTGGACCGAGTAGTAGTAGCCGAGTTTGCTGCCATACCTTTGCCCTGGCTCGTATTCATATGTACCCTTTTCTAGCTGTGTACGCCATTCTGCCTCCTAAATCTTACTTGTTCACCCTGCTTCAAAGTTAGTTTTAGTTATTGTAAAAGAGGCGCCCGTTGGTTAACAAAAGGCGCCGACGTAATTTTAGCTCACTCCCGAACTTAACCTTACTACTAACCCGGGGTCAGTTCCCCTGAGATCACCACGGATTCTACGGTCACCGTTGGGTCACACTGAGAATTGGGACGGCCCAGTTTTGATGCGTATTAGATACTTCACTAAAGTTTTGATTCCTTTTCTACGGCCACAGAAGGGTCACAATGAGAATTGGGACGGCCCAATTTTGATGCTTTTTAAGAATTAACTAAAGTTTTGTTTCCTTTTCTACGGCGACTGCAGGGTAACAATGAGAATTGGGACGGCCTAATTTTGATGCATTTTAAGAATTTACTAAAGTTTTGTTTCCTTTTCTACGGCCACAGCAGGGTCACAATGAGAATTGGGACGGCCCCATTTTGATGCATTTTAAGAATTTACTAAAGTTTTGTTTCCTTTTCTACGGCGACAGCAGGGTCACAATGAGAATTGGGACGGCCTAATGTTGATGCTTTTTAAGAATTAACTAAAGTTTTGTTTCCTTTTCTACGGCCACAGAAGGGTCACAATGAGAATTGGGACGGCCCAATTTTGATGCTTTTTAAGAATTAACTAAAGTTTTGTTTCCTTTTCTACGGCGACAGCAGGGTCACAATGAGAATTGGGACGGCCTAATGTTGATGCTTTTTAAGAATTAACTAAAGTTTTGTTTCCATTTCTACGGCGACAGCAGGGACATAATGAGGCTTGTATAGCTGTCGGGACAAAATAAAGACAGTTAATGGTCTATTGCAGGTAGAATTGTCGATTAACATGCTGATCAAATTCTAATTTGAAGTTAACACTTCGCTGTAGAAGGGACGCGGAAAGAGGGGCGAATATACCAGGGAGTAAACGTGGGAATTGGGGGAAATGCAGAAGAAATTGGAGGGGATAGCAATGCAATCCAAAAACTAAGCAAGTTAAGTATGTGCAGCTTCAGAAAAAGTAAAGTTCAAGATGGTGACTATGGACCGCGGCGTATGCTCTTGCTTATAGGACAGAGCAGCGGCTTGGCTTAGCTTTGTTTTTCATTTCGCTTTGTTACTGCTAGGGTTTTTTAACCTCTTCCCCACCAACACATTAGAAGCATTCTCTAACTTAGTGACCGTGTTGTTATGACACCTGTGCACGGTATATACCAAGCTCTAACATCTATTCTAAGAACGCTAGGCTAGCATTAAAATTTTAAAACTAAGTTAGTTTTAAATTAAATTAAATCTTCGTATTATATAATTCAATGAAGAATGTAAACTTAGATGTAAGCATCGGCAAATTCCATCTCAAGAACATTCTATTTTTACCTCTTTCACAAGTTTTAGCTATAGTTATATTTCCTATGCATAAGAGATGCGGAATGAAATTCGAATTTATGCAACACTGATCTTATGGCCAGATCATGCGGGAATTTAACTATGCAACGTTGTTTTTAAAGTCCCGCGCTAGGTAAATTTAACTATGCACCAGTGATCTTCATGTCCATGACAACTGGTTTTAAAACTATGCAGCGTCTATCCTTTTGGTGGGGAAGAGGTTAATTGGGCTGTCCCAATTCATTATTCGCATTTGAAGGTCTCGAGATAAGCTTCCCTTAGACTTCGCCTCCTACCAGCTAAAAAGCTGTGACAGACTCTTTAATTATGTGTAGGTTATGAAAACATAACCAATTTGAAAAAATTAGGCGAAGTCACCTCTGTAACTAACAAGCGGGACTGAGTAATAGTAGCTGAGAACTGCCTTGCCTTGGCCCTTGCTGTACCCGTTTCTCGCTACGCACACCATTCTTCCTCCTGAATCCTAACCTAAGATTTTAAATTATATACAAAAGTTTAATATTTTAAATATTTAAAAGGTTTGAAATTATTCACAAAAGTTTCGTCTCGTTTTGAGAATGTCACAACTGGGACGGCCCAAGTTTATTCATTTTAGAAATAGATAGAAAATAGAAATAGAAAAATATTTGGTATGTTTGTGTTTTGTATGTGTGTGGTAATTTGTTTGATGTTTATATGTATGCACTTTGTGTCCTTTTCTACGGCCACAGCAGGGTCATAATGTCCATTTTGGGACGGCCCGAGTTTATTCATTTTATACAATTTAAATATTTTGTGTAATTTGATTATGTTTATTTGTATACACTTTGTGTCCTTTTCTACGGCCACAGCAGGGTCATAATGTCCATTTTGGGACGGCCCAAAATTATTCAGTTTAGATAATTAAATATTTGATTCTTCTTGTGCCTTTTAACTTTTGGGGACTTTGAACAAACGTGGGCCGTCCCAAAATGGACATAATAGAATCGAAGGTCTCGAGATAAGCTTCCCTTAGACTTCGTCTCGGTCCAGCTAAAAAAGAGAATTCTCGAATCGCCGTATGTAAAACATAAATGCTGCATGATGGAAACTCAATGACCAGCTTGATCTCTATGATAAAGTTTTCAACAATAAAACGTCAAACTGGATTCGATCCCATGTTCTCCCTTCCTTCATCACGCGCTCTTACCACTGAGCCACATGACTGTGTACTTTTAAATCTAATGTTTCCTTCCAGTATAGTTCCACTCACTAGCTACAGGACTGTGTGCTTGTGCGCTACTTCCCTTTCTCTTTTCCACTCTCTGCCTGCTTAGCGTAGGGTTTGTACTTGTCAGTGGAACGTACCCTATTACCCCGGCTGCTGCGTGCGCGATGTACGTGAATTTAGGTCCTCTGAGGGTGCGCGAAAAGGCGGGGGCGCGCAGTATACGGGGGCGCGGGTAAACGGGGTTTTCGTTTTTTGTATAATTGTATAAGTACGTTTATCCTTATGTAGCAGTGAACAGTTTCAAAAATTATCAAATAACCAGGGAAACTGTTCACAATTCCTCAAATCCATCAAACAAGTCTCCAGAAACGTCTGGAAATATGACACAAACGCACATTTCCCTCTGTTTTCCCTACATTATGCTCTCCTCAGTGTCCTCAGGAGCAAGCAGCAGCAATTGCTTCTACTTCATTGGTGTGAAAAAATGATCACGGGCATTAGCTTTCCTCCTACTGCATTCCAATCCAAGACAACAGTGAAATTAGCCCAGTCCCCGTTATTTAGTATGAGTACAAGCCATGTTAAAATACATTGGGATTTCGGCAATATTTATTATTTCTTTAGAATCAATATTACTTAACCTCTTGCAAACCAATACTTCGATGCATATCTTTGATGGTGAACCGAAGTTTAATCACAGACTAGAGAAATATTATATGAAAAATTAAGTTAAGCTGATTTTAGACTTCCCTGAATTGGAAAACACAAGTGTTTTTCATAAGTTTGTCATATCAACAACATTTGTTATGGCGACGAGCGGTTTTAAACCGCATCATAATCAATCCTAAGAGATAGGCGTAAACTTTGAGAAAATATATTTTTTCAAAATGTAGAAGTATAAAAGACTTCACATAATGGTTGCCAAGGGCAACATAACAAATGTTGTGAATATGTGCCCAATTCAGAAAAGTCTGTAATCAGCTTTACTTAACAAAACGCTGAAGATGTAAATTTCCTTTTAAAAAACTTAATTTAATATGAAAGTGTGATAGAAACTGTCTTCAGACCTTCCCTTGCAAGAATGAAACTTACTAGCGCTATGTTTTAAACCCCTAGAAGCCCTCTGTAAGAAAATCAGACCCCTAGAAACCCCCTTCAAGAAAATCAGACTTCTAACAAAAAATGTGCAGCAGTGAATTACGGAGCGAAGGATAAAGATATTTAGCAATAATGAACTAACCGTTCGCAAGTGGTTAAATTAATTGCTTCTTCCTGTAACTTGGTCAATCCTAAGTAACATGGTCCCTCAATATACTCCCTCCTTAAGTTTTCAAATTTAGCATTCCTTCTATCAAAGTAACGTAAATTTTGCGCATAATGTTATCATTTTTAATGCACGAACTAGGCGGGGGCGCGAATAAACGGGGTTTTGGAGAAAAAATTACTTCAAAATCTGGGTGCGCGAAGTATCCGGGTGCGCGCTGCAGCCGGGACTTTAGGGTATGTACCTGAATGTAGATGAAAAGTTAACTATTTATCTTCTTATACTATAAATCTCAATGTCTGTCTGTGTCATTCCCTCTTTTACTTTTACTTCACTTTCACGGTTTTTCCACTTTCATTCGGAGGGGGGCCTATAGGTTTGAGTATAAGTTTGACTATACGTTTGACTTTTGGTTTGTATTCAATGTATAAGGGCTCTGGAAAAGCGGATTTCCAGTTTTATGAGCTTGATTTACTTTATTAATCAATAGTCCTGCATTCCTTAGTTTCAGTTAAAATAATTGCCTCCAGTAATTCACCAAGCTGCTACAGAATACAACACGACCACTAAACGCAGTAAAATTAAACATAGGACTGGTTAATTAATTATTGAAATCGTAATTGATTAACTAGCATTAGCTGTGCAACATGGCAACACTGCATTTTCAATTTGGGAGACAGAGAGTCTTCCCGGGGATTTCAATGGCTCGGGTGGAGGTGTTTGCTACTTGCTACAACAGGGTTTGTATGCAGAGGAGTGAGAGTGAACACACAAGTGGTATTGTGTGCTGGTGAATTTTCCCATATGGGCTTCCACAGAGACTGATACAGAAACTGATGTACAGTCGGTCCGAGAGATACATACGGCTTGAATCTGAGACAAGCAGTGTGCTGAGAAGTGCATAAGAATTGTACGCAGCGCATACACAGCATGTAAGCCATGTGATCTCAAAAGGGAGTAGGGCAATAAGGACAGAAAATAGCCGTACGATTTTCCTCGGCTTACTTTATTCATGACTCCACTCAAGACTGTCACACTGACAAGCTGTTTGAATTGTTGGATAGCCTAGGTCTTCTTCTATATTTTAACGGTGTGCGAAAGGTTGGATCATTGTTGCATGATTAAAAAACTATTGCCATGGATTGTTGGTTCAGTGTTGCATTGAAAAAATCTTTCGCCGCCGCTCAGTAGTTCACTGTTACTACCAATACTTTGTTACCAGTCTAATTTTATTTGCGGGAGTTTAAAATATTGCACTAGCAAGTGTCATTCGTGCAAAGGAAAGGCGTAAGCCAGTTTTAATGCCCTTTCAGATAAAATTAAGATTTTATGTAAGGAATTACGATCTTTTACGTTTACCGTAAAGTCGCGATTATAAGCCAGGACTATACCGTTTGTAGGAAAAAAATTTCGATGTTCAAGGGTAGACAATATTCGAATTTAGTAATTTTCACCGCTCAATGAATTGAAAAGTTGGTAGATTGCGCATGATGGGCGTACATATGCTCTTAAGGGTCATTAAGATTCTATAATGAATATGCTTTTAACATAATAACTTAAGCCCCGAATTACGCCCAGCATAACAACGGCATAACAACCCTGCATAATTTTTGCATAGTGAGCTGTGTACAGTCAGGCATGTTTGTGCTAGAGTCTAAACAGGTAGCGTCATAAAATGTATGCCAAATTTGTGCTCGACATAGAATCTAGCCCCGGGTACAGTCTGGCATAAACACTGATGACATTAATATCCTATGCACACCCATCATGCGAAACCTACAAAAAAATTAGACACCAAATTTAGATATAAAAAGTTAATCATCTTCAAATAAATCAAAGTCGTCGCCAAAGCTGGCGATAGATAGATAAATGGTTATCTCTAACTCCCTCTTGCGCCTGTTCCGAATATTCATCTCGTCAATTCGGAAATGTTCAGCTGCTTGTAGCTTTCCATTTTCTTTCGCATAAGCCAATAGCGAGAACTAAACAAGAGAGAGAAAATGTGCATGGCTAACTTCGAGGCTGTCATATATTCAAGGATTGAAATATTTTGGGGCCGAAATTCAAATTGTGGAACTACTTCAAGGTGGACTATATTCCCGACTTTACGGTAATTGTTTTAAACGAACTTAAATACCTTTATCATTTTTCTAGTCTAAGGCGAAGTAGCTTGCTATGACAACCGGGGTTACCATAAAGGATATGCTTAAAAGTATTGGTTCGCAAGAAGTTTAATAAAATTTCATGTTCGTAGCTCAAAGTTCGAAGATACTGCAACGCTGGAAATCTACTGCCGAAGAAAACTGACTTTTTTCAGTGTAAGCGTTGCAGCTTCTTTACACTTTGACATACAGAATTTTTTTTATATGTAATCGAGAAAACAAACTCAGCTATCTAGCAATCCAAACTGTTAGACTCTGCACAGTGTTTTGAGCCTTAACCTCTTAAGGACTTGTGAAATATTTGAATTTCCTGCTGACTGCCCTAGTTGCTATGACTAAAATTTGGTATAAGCCAACCCCTTTATAGCAAGTCTTTTGATGTAGCCCACAATTATTTTTCATAATCGTCGTAATTGCCCGTATTTTAATTGCCATTGAAAGAAAATTTGTTTCTCCACATCTTGTAAACCAAATAGCTTACACGTAACAACATAGTAGAGCCACAAAAGTTTTAAAATCATCATTGGGCAGATGCTGCAGGAAATATTCGCATGGAAACGAAGCTGCTAGGCAGTAGGTGCGGATATGAATTGTGTGCGAGGACACTTACACGCATGGCAACATGAAACGATATGTGTGCAGGGACTTCAATCGGCAAGGCGGGAGGAATTCAAATGATTGCTAGGAAGCTTATGGTGCTTAAAAGGTCAATAAAGAAATCCCTGAAATATTACCCCTTTTCAAACTATACATTTTTAGAAAGCTCGTGATTAAGGAAACACGGTAAAATAGGTGTTAGCACTCATTTTTTCGATTCGGGCAATTTTTGGTGGTCACGGGAATCCGGATAATTGATGATGGATTCTTTCTGAAAGTAATAAAATAAGATTCCCCATATCAGATTAGGGTAGTATATCAATTTTTAGACCTCTGCTCTCAGAAGCGTCACAGTGACAAGCATCTTGCATTGTGGGATAGATGAGTTCTGAGGCTTTATAACGTCCTAAGTTTTATTTCCGTGGATCAAAGGTTGACAACCCTGTAATGATAAAAGTCTACTAACCCGTGAAAACTGGGTTTTTTCACTCTAAACGTTGCAGTGTGGTCAGACTTTGACCTATTGAAATAACTTAGTACGTTACAAAGCTGAGCAAAGTATCTATCCAGCAGTGCAAGCCGCTTGACGTAGTGACGCTTCAGAGCTGAGAAATCGCTGGTGGAAGGAGATCTGGAAGTCTGACCCTCCCTCCCGCTCACTGAGCAGCAGTGGAAGGAGTGGAAAGAGTGGACGACGGGTTACCTTTCCCTTTTCCAGTAGCTGCACTAGCCGGGCGTCGCACGTAAGCTCACCATTGTACGCCACGGTAGAAATTACCTTTTTGGCATGGGGCTGCATAAAATGACAACCCGTTATATGAATTCGCACAGAAGGCTAGAAAAACAGGAATACAGTGGGTTTAATAGGTCTACGGGCTCAATTCTGTAATTTAGACCTTCTTATACACACATAAGTGTTCATCCAGGTCGCCGCTTTTTGCTTTATCAATTCTGTAATTAGGTCAAGTTCACTTTAAGATCATATACCATCACGAAACGAATCAGTGACAACATACAATCTCCTAAGCTAGTCTTAATTAACTTAAGTTAAACCTTCTTCAACCTCTTATCCTAATCCTTATAATTATTCTAGCTCTTAGGAAGAACGCAATACTCTAGGCGGAATGAAACACCTATTCATACTTTAACTAACAATTAGTTAGCCTGATCTAGTTTTACGTATAATCCTAATAGTCTAAGACACTCCCGTCTTTCCTGCTATACACGAAAACCTTGACTCTCTAACTAATAGAAGCAGGAGCTCAGGACCACACGTCCGTCCTATTTTATAGTTGAACACACTCTATTTTTATGGGATTTTCCCATGTGGTTTCCTATTCTATAGCACACGAATTACATAGGCCTGTAATCGGCATCCCAGCTACAGGCTTCACACCAATATTCATTCATAGGTTTAGATGCACAACAATTTACATGCCACACACTACATGTGCTATCTCTAACATTGTTATCTTGCGTAGGACGTCTACTACGTCTGCTTCCGTCTGTATAGTGTATGCTTCCTACCGTCATTACCGACAGTCACCATGAAACATACCTAATTATCTTAAACCTAAGTGAATTAATTATATTGTAATCGGGTAGCACTGAGCATTACATCATTCAAAAGCCCAACTCTTTTTCTACAAGATAATTGTTACTAGAACCGCGGTCACTACATGAAATCGAAAAATATCATTCGTTGAAGTATTGTCGTCGTGCTCGACTACTTCTCCTATACCTTCTATACAGTAGATATTACAAACTAGGGCTCATGACCATCGTTACACTAAAGTTCATGACACTAGTTCTTACAATCCCAATGCATCTCTTACGGGAGCGGGAAATTCTATGGCGCTCACTTTGAATTTTATTTCCTGAAAAATAAGAGCTGTTAGAGCACCTTGCACCCCGGATTATTGTGCGCAGAAGACTCAAGATGTGTTTTAAAACAAAAAACACAAAAATCCCCCCAGAAATAAAATTTCCGGGGCATTTGAAATGAATGAAAAATGATTTCTGCCTACACGAAATGTTCCCGTTTCTACACGGTTTGTTTCCAGAAACAAGCGCTATGGCTCAGTATACACCACAGCGCAACTCATTCTCTGAGACACCACGTGTAGCTCTCGGGTGGACTGATGTGAGTGCAGGTTGCGGTTGATTTTTGTTGGTGCAGTAGAAGGATTGTTTTTCAGTCTGGTGCTGTGCTTACTTACGTCATGATGAGGAATAATGGGCTCCTCAAGTGGACTCTCCACAAGAATAAACACGGCGTAACTGGTAAGCGATTTGATTTAATTTTTACGAATTTAGTTAATCTCTTAAGTATTGCTACAATAATCGGAATTTCAGTTTTTAGACGTAGTTGCTATGAATAAGTGTATTTTATCGGCCCAATTCTGAATACTAATTTAATTCACGTAGCACAAAAAAAATTAATACTGCTGGAAATGACCAATTATTTTAATTGTCATTTAAGTGTCAACAGTAGGTTTGAAATGTCCTGTCAGTAGATCAAGTAACTTACAGGCTATCACACAGCATGAGCTGTGAATTTTAACAGCACTTCAATAGTATGAGGCTAAATTATATTGGCTTGTTTGGAAATTTGTCCCAGCCTGTATTGGTAATCGAAAATATTGTTTTGTTTCCAGGAAAAAATTGGCAACATGCTCCTGAGGCATTAACGTCTGGTCACATTGCGTACCTTGTCAAGGTGAGATTTGAATGTTATCTTAAAATAAATAATAATTTATAGAACATATGTGACGTGGTCCAAAATCAGAGTTTTAAAGGGTCTATAAGCGCGACCACTTCCTCGTGGAGTCTTATGACCGCTACACTGGCATTATGTTTTTAGATTTAATGGCATCAAAATGCTTGCGCTTGTAACACACATGCCCTCACTGATGGGCGACCGTCTCAACGACACAGCTATGTTTTTATATGATATATTATGCTTATAAGCATATGCTTTTGCTCGTTCCTCATTGTTTCAACCCACTGTTCATATCTTCGCTAATAATTTTAAAGGTTAAATACCAAACGTTACTGTGGTGTGGTGGTAGGCTTCCGCATTCAGTTATGATTAATTATTAGCTATTCTGTAAAACTAGCTGAGTTACTGCTATTCTTCGCAAATGCAATAACTGGTTGGTTGATTCGGTGGTTATATTGATTGAACTAACTGCGTTAGCAATTTTCGGATCTTCTGGGGAAAAGTTAAAAGCGCTGACCTTAGGTAGTGACAGTTATAAATGTTTGATGTACAGAAAAACTACAGATCATTAACTTGAAGTTTATCAAGACGTCATGACTTCATACGCCAATAAGTGGGATCATAAATGAAATGTTTTTATAATATTTGCCGGATAACAGCAGAACGAGTTAATTTCAGCGAAGTGAATACGCAAGGCCTGAAGGTACAACTAGCTGTGTTTGAGAACTTACCTCTGCGGTTGCCTTGTTACTCAGGATTAATTTTGGACTGCTTTGTAAGTGGTTCACGAAAGTGGTAGACTTCCTATAATATGTGTATAAACTCTTACAAATAGTAGCATGCTGCAAAATCGCAAAGATCCTTAGGCCTCACTGAAAGTGCATGCACAAAGTTGTAAAAGTTATCATTGTATTCGTACGCAATGTTGAAGTGGTAGATGCTGTGGATGTCTTTTTATGAAGTAAATTTGGAAGCCACTGAGACCATTTGTGACATGAAATCTACCTGTAAATCTAACTGAAAAAACCTGTGAAAAATCTGTAGAGTTTGCATTCTTTTTGAGAATGCCTGGTGTTTTTTATTTTTAAAATACTTCGGGACGAATACACGATTGAAGGGAAATTCAAATTATGTACTTGAGGACTAAAAAATTAGGCTGGGACGAATCCAAATGGCAAGAGAGAATTGAGGCTTGTATAGCTGTCGGGACAAAATAAAGACAGTTTATGGTCTATTGCAGGTAGAATTGTCCATTAACATGCTGATCAAATTCTAATTTGAAGAAGTTGAACACTTCGCTGTAGAAGGGACGCGGAAAGAGGGGCGAATATACCCGGAAGTAAACGTGGGAATTGGGGGAAATGCAGAAGAAATTGGAGGGGATAGCAATGCAATCCAAAAGCTAAGCAACTTAAGTATGTGCAGCTTCAGAAAAAGTAAAGTTCAAGATGGTGACTATGGACCGCGGCGTATGCTCTTGCTTATAGGACAGAGCAGCGGCTTGGCTTAGCTTTGTTTTTCATTTCGCTTTGTTACTGCTAGGGTTTTTTAACCTCTTCCCCACCAACACATTAGAAGCATTCTCTAACTTAGTGACCGTGTTGTTATGACACCTGTGCACGGTATATACCAAGCTCTAACATCTATTCTAAGAACGCTAGGCTAGCATTAAAATTTTAAAACTAAGTTAGTTTTAAATTAAATTAAATCTTCGTATTATATAATTCAATGAAGAATGTAAACTTAGATGTAAGCATCGGCAAAGTCCATCTCAAGAACATTCTATCTTTGCCGCTTTCACAAGTTTTAGCTATAGTTATATTTCCTATGCATAAGAGTTGCGGAATGAAATTCGAATTTATGCAACACTGATCTAATGGCCAGATCATGCGGGAATTTAACTATGCAACGTTGTTTTTAAAGTCCCGCGCTAGGTAAATTAAACTATGCACCAGTGATCTTCATGTCCATGACAACTGGTTTTAAAACTATGCAGCGTCTATCCTTTTGGTGGGGAAGAGGTTAAGAAACGTGAGGTACCAAGAAAACAGTGCAGTATCGATGTGATTTGTAGGCATAATGAGAGCGCATGATGCAGGATACAAAAGACGATGGGATGGGATAGCAGGTCATGCAGCGCGGCGAACTTAGGAAATAACAGCAAGTTTAAGGAAGAATTTATGGAACTAAAATGTAAAATACCGTTATGCCGTCTTTTGCCGTAGTTTTGCCCTACTGAGAGTGAAGAAAGCATGTTTGTAATTAGAACTTGAAGGGATTCAAAAAAGTAATTTTATAATTTTGCTCTTCGCTTATAGGCTGCATGCCACCGGGTTAAAAATAGCATTACAGAAATAATTGGATGACTGAACTATATTTTGCTTTATTCGGCAGTGTACAAATTGCTTAGTTCAAATGAATTATGGGAACTATCCACTAGTATATATGTATTTGCAGAGATGCACAATTTTTCTGGAACTTGAAGCGGATAGTTGAACTTAATTGCAGTTATGTTCAAGTCGAATTAATGAATAACGCTTATAAAATTATCAATGGAAGAATTACTTGAAAGATTATAATGCAGAAGATGTTATTCTTATTGTTGCAACAAAAACGTTTAGGTAGGCTTTCGCAATTTAGCCTAACTTGAACGCACTGAAATGAGACACACTGCCTTAGGTCATCGGTCCGCGAAATGCCTCCCCGAATAGTCTACGGATTGGATATCAGTTATGTCATACGACTGGGGAAATTGCGTTAATGTGTAATTCAGTTAGTACACATGTAGCTCACTTTCTAACGAACAGCAGAACTGTTTACCTGTATGATCGCTGATGAGAAGGTTTAACATGCAATCAAAAAAGTTTCTGCAGAGCATGACTTGTATGGACGGAAGATATTATAGAAGCTAAGGCTAAAATGTATTAATATAATGATGGATTACAACACCTGCTCCTAGGTGCAATGATTAGACAAGGAATTTTTCACCAACAACAACTGGGGCTAAGTTGTGGAAAATGCCAGACAATATGGGAGTGTAACTCAACAGACGCCTGCAATGCATCTGCAACATTGGAAGACATTATATGAGAGTACACAGATAGCGAAGACAATGGTGACAGTACAAAGTCAGAGCTGGAATCGCTTGAATGTTTGTTAGCCATGAAAAGTGAAGAAATACTGAATGCTTTCATAAGGATTAGCAAGTTTGAAGTTCGCTACAACTGGACGAACAGTGCTTCTGGCTTCGAAAGAGTTACTATAATTGTTATTTGTGCTAAATTCTATTTAATGCGCCCCAGTCTTCCAAGTCTTCCAGTCTCGCAAAAATAATTATAAGCATCCAATCCGGATAATTTAAGGCCGAGGCGAGGCTGGATAACCTAGGAGGGAAGTAGCACGAAGGATATTTCAAATGGGATGATACAAGATAATATGAAAACCGTAGCATGCTGATTTATGTATTCCAGTCCAGAGCGCATCATAACCCACACATAATCCATGTGTAATAAATTTCGATGGAGCGATAAAACTAAGTAATTCTGCATTGATGTGGACATTTTAACGAGTTTTTATCGAAGCGTTTATCCATTGGTAGGGAACTGGGGTTGCCATTATGAAAAATATTATGTTCCTGCTGTTGTTTACTTGTATAGATTTTACTTTTGCTAAATTTTGTAAACACAGAAAGAACTTCAAAGGTACGGGATATTACAAAAGATGTAATATAATTAAAATAATACAGCGTAGCGTGCGAAATTTCCAATTGGGTAAAGTTCCCATGATTGTAGTGTAATAGCGCAGGTTGTAGCTGGGGTACAATCATGTTTGCAGGCGAAGCTAGAAGATTTGCATAGGAGTGGAACGCGGATGAATTTTTCATTGGAGGGAAAAGTAAAGGTTGATGGGGCATTTAATTCGCGAGAAAATTGAGTATGCATTATTACTGTTTCGACTTTCTATTACAAGCTGTGGCATCGTCTTGTAAGGCATTGCCTTATTCTGACGACAATACTACTGACCACTGGGCATCGCCAAATAAAAATGATTTATATGAATCATGCATATCTACAACAGTGGATCTTCAACCATTGGTTTAGACCTGATGTGTTAGCTTTGAATAAAACTTTAATAGTTTCGGAAACTGTTGCAGACTACGCCTATGGGGATTTTGTGATTCGTAGGCGTTGGTGCAGCGTCAGTGCACCACAGCATGGATGCCGAATGTTATGGTAACAGCAGAGAAAGATCTGCAAGCCAAAGGGTACATTGACTCTGTACAATCTGATGTTGAATGTTAACCTCTTGCGTACTGAAACATATGAGGGTATTTCAGTTACTAGCCCTGGTTGCTATGACTGACTATTTGATTCATGCCCCCTTCCACATAGTCAGTACTCACTGGTAGACAAAAATTCGAAGCATGGATTTTCAAAAGTAGTTTGTTATTAATCGGCGCCAAATTATCTCCACTAGCACACTATGCAGTTGGAGCTTCAAACTTTTTAAAAAACATCAATGGGCTGCCACTAAGTCTTTTTGTTGTTTTCTACAACATCAATTTTGCAGTGGGAATGTCTTTTATTTGTGCGAGGGGGAGCTTATGGCCATGACAACCATAAAATAATTGTGCGCACAAACATCAATTGCCTTTAGGAGCGGAATTTAAATGTTTCCTACGAAGCTTATGGGACGCAACAGGTTAAGGAGATGATAGAAAGTTTAAGATAGCCGTGAGAGTTTGAAAAGGAACGGCAAATGAAAATTGGAAATCGAAATGCACTATTTACCAAATTCTCAGCTGGATGGTAGACTATATTGAAAGTTCACAAATCCCCAATGAAGTCTTATCAGCCTGTGGTTTTGAGCGATGCGAAGAGTCAATCACACTATATAATTCTTGGCGTTAAGTTATTGATTCTGACTATGTATTTCAGTTCATAAGATCAAGTAAGGTAGCACAGTAATACTCAAGGGAATGAGAGGAAAATTTGATAACGCGTGAAGATGTATCGGCTACATGATTAACTGATGTATGATTTGAGTGCTAAGTACTGGAATAACAATGAATGTAGCAAAGTGTAGCACAGGTTACGCTGGGAATACAATGCGTACCTTTCCGTTGGGATTTGCACTTAGTTTAGGGACATTGAGAGGAAAATAATGGAAATGTGATAGAAGAAGTAAATAAGAAGAGCGTTATAATGGAAGAAATGGAACAATTGGATATTGCTCAAACGTACTGGTCTCCTGAGTTTTCTTTTTCTGAAATTTAATTGCAATTTAAGAGGAGAGAGTATCATTTCTATTTAATAAAATGAGCTGAATGTTGTTTTTTTTGACAAAACTTATTTTGATGAAGCTAAACTTGTGCATAAAATTTTATGCCCAAAATATTAGCTAGGGTTTGTAAATAACAGGGGGCGTTGTCATGTGGCTCATTTGTATTGTTTGCTCAGGTTGGTTAAAACACTACAGTAGTTTCACGGATTGGCTTCAATATGAAATACAAAAAATTAGCAACACGTGATAAAATAATTAATGCAGTTTACCACTTCAGGTTTTCGTATTTACTGCCATATGTAAGTTGCACATACAGTCATAGCTCTCTATATCGGTATCCCTAATAACGGTGTATTCTCTATAACGTTGACGCTTGTGAGTCCCGGCAGCGGTCAGGCAGTGAATTCTTGTAACCTAATAACGGTGTATTCTTTATAGCGGTCTTCAGCAATATTCCCCTCAATAACGGTTATAAAGAGCTATGACTGTACATACATACACACGGTGGTATTATAGAGGTACATTTGTGCATTATTTGAAGGATGGCGGTGCAGCAAAATTTAATGTACGAAAGGGTTAGGATGATGAAGACGGTGTGATATGTACGACTGGTGGATATGTAACTATCAAATTGTGGCAGGATGAAGTACTACTAAATTAAATGGTCCAATTGTGGCCATGATGACTCAATTCTGTAATAAACAATACAACTTCTACGCGGAAGATTTATCATTTCATGTTACAGAGAACAGGGGATTGACGACCTGGTTTAATTACTATAGAATAGGTATATACAGAGACAGTGTGGCGTAATGTTGACGTTTTTGGATTATAGCTTAATTGACGTTAGATCTAATTGAAGGAATATGGGATTAAAAGCTGGGTTTTCACAGCAAAGTAATGACTATAAGTTATGCAAGTATTATAAAGTTCACTTTTCCGTATTTTTAAAAATCGCTGCTATGCTATAACCACTACCAGAAACTGTGTCCTGTGAAGAAGAGTCCGTATATGGAAAGCAGAATGTATGGAAGGTTCAACCCAAGGTTATGTTCCTTGAAAGCGCTTAAACCACGCAAATTACACGTTTCACGTCGTCTTACTCGAAGTTTCGAGGTAAAATGATGTTAGTATCCAAGTTGCTGCGATTTATCGTAGCGCTATAAAGTCATGACTAAATTTCGCTTGGCTTTACGAGCCTGTTGGGAGCGGCAGTTGTGTGCCGGTTTGAGTAGAAACTCATCGAGTATGGCCCTTCTAGGCAAACTAAAGTGTTATCGAAGGCGACGTGGCGATGTAGTAATTCCCTTTGGTCATTCATGCATTAGAGATTCAAAGCTAAGTGCATTAGGGGTAAGAAGGCTTTTAGTTAAACACTGGGCCAATGCCATGATAAGATGTATTGTCAGCTTCTCAAAATCTGTTGTGATTTTCCCAAACGCCCGTGTGTATGTCAAATACATACAGCATACAACTGATAGCTTCTAGCAACTTCTACCCCTGCTGCACACGTTTAAGTTGGCAATTTTTAGGACTTGCCGAATTGAATTGCAGCAGAACTAATGTGGAAGGAGGTGGAATTTGTGTATGCAATTCGAAATGTGGGAAACTCCCGATCCATCTCAAGGAGCGTTGTCTGAGCAAAGACTGAGGACACGTACAACTGAAGAACGAGTACACCGTTAAAGCCGATGCTGAGAAGTTAGTCTATTATTGTTATTTTACATAAACTGTTGACAGGGTCTTATGAATTCTTAAGTTAGTGGTGTTGTTGTCAAGCTAATAGGTTTTTGACTGTGTCTGAAGGATTATTGTGATAAGGTGTGTAAGTGAGAGTTTTGGTCGCTGTCATGAATACTCGAAGCAATCCCAGAGTATAGCATAGAAGACACGCAGATGGCGGTATAAATATTAGTTTTGTGTGTTTGGGATTGTTAACAGGGAGGATTCAATTAACCTTGGATTTTTAGAATATTCCTTAAAAGCATCTTGTCAATCTTGGAGTTGATTTCAATGACGGAGACGTTCTTGTTCTTACTTCTGCCCAATGCAAGGGTTTCGTTACTGGTACCGGTGGCTGTTACATGAAATGACAGGAGTTGGGAAGTGTGTACACATGTGTCTTCTGAAATAATTCGCGAAGCGGTCGCTGTATGAAGAACTTGCAAATAGCGAACGAAGTAGGGGCATCACTGTATAATTGCGTAGAATCCAAATAATGATTGTACCAATTCTTAAAGTATCTTTTGAGTGCGGTTTGTTTTTCTGGGAAAATTTTGTGCTAGGCGGAAGTGGATAGACGTTATTTTGGAAGTTAGGATTAAGATAAATTCAAAACAATACAGATGCACGGGGATGGCAACGAAGTTGAATTGATGAACAGCGCTGCAAGAATCGGTAGTCTCTTCTAGGTCGTATTACATTATTGGGTTAGGCATACCATACAACTTTTCAAGCCTCCTTGGGTTTTCTGTACTGGCTGATAGTGGAAGGTAAATGTTACGCTAAAAGGTGTGCTTTTGAATGAAGGAGTGATACAGCCCATATGCATATTCCACATTGTCCTGAAGGCTTGGAGGTAAATAATGAGGGAAAATGTTGTTGTTTGTAACTTTTGCTAGGTGCTTGTAGAAATGCTCGTGGGGATAGTAAGTATGTGTTGTGCGTTGTATGTGGAGCATGAGGGGAAACAGGGCTTCGAGGTGGGAGAGTCAGTTTATTATGTGGGGTGTAAGGTTGTATTTGGAGGGTTTGGAGGGTTTGCAAACGAGTTGCACCACTACCACTAAGAGAAGGCATTTACTGAGGGTGGGTGAAGAAGATATACGGAAGCATGTATAGTGGTAGGGGGCAAATGTAACTTTCCAAAGAAAAATAACATGCCAACGTGGATGGCAAAGGTAACTTGATGAAAATGGGGGAAAATGTAACATGGGAGTTATATTGAAGCGCGTTGCTATGGCAGTGTCAGCGTATCTTCTGTGCACGCTTACTGCTCCATGTTACATTTGCCCCCGTGTCAAGCGAGTTGCTATTGCCCCGCATATCATCATGTTCTTTTTTCTCTCCATGTTACGTTTGCCACCACAGACTATAGTTGAGTGTAACTATGGAGCGTTGGGTTGAAACCGCCTCAGGGCGTTCATGTTCTAAATGAAGAATATAATAAACCGATATGATGTATAAAAGTGGCAGCGAAATTTCACAAGATTCCGCTGTAGATTTGGCAACGATGTAGGATCTACAGCGTAACGATGTAGGTTCTACTTCTTAATGATGTAGGATCCACAGTGTAGTGAGGTAGGATCTGCAGCGTAATGGTGTAGGATCTACAGCGTAATGGTGCATGATCTACAGTGTAATGGTGTATGATCTACAGCGTAATGGTGCATGATCTACAGTGTAATGATGTAGGATCTACAGTGTAATGATGTAGGATCTAAAGAAATGATGCAAGATCTACAGCAGTAAATCCTATATCATGGCTGTTGGCTCTCGCTCCAGTCTGCCAACTTGGTGCCCTAGCTTCCCATAGAGGCTGCAACTGCAATCTAGGGTCCGCCTGTCCAAACTTCCCGCACTGAGCAAGACAGGGGTAACTTATGGGAGTGCTCTTGGTTTTCTTTTCTGTGATTACCCAACGGCAACTTGCTCCTTACGATATGTGCGAGCCATATGTTACAAAGAGACGTTTGAGAGGTCACACGACATGACCTGTGGCATCAAATGTGCTGAAATTTAGAGTTATTGTGTTGACGGACAGGAACACTGACGTACGGACACGAACACGAGTCTTATAAAGTGGCGCTGCCACTTAATAATGCGGCAATGAGCTGATGATGATGCGGAATAGGTGATGGCGAGCAGAAGTGGATGGTTGTTGTGATGATGATGATGGGGACGGAGAGAGAAAGAGAGAGAGAGAGAGACTCTCTCGTATCATCCTGTGCCAATCACGATGAGGTCACCGTTGTAAATGTATTTACACGTTGCTTGTGCATGTGCTTCTTTGCATTCAAAAATATATCTAACTACCTCCACCGTGTTACGCTCAAAAGCCATCCTAGAAAAGTTCAAAAAGTAGAAAGTTTCAGGATGCAAAACATAAGAGTAAAACGTAGAAAAGTCAAATAATCAGATGCTGCTGCTTCAGGGGGAAAGACTGAGAGAAACCGAAGCGACGGCGTATGGCAGACATGGCTTGCATTTTGGAGTTACAGCGTCTACAGGCGAAACAGCAAGAATGAATCGATTAGAATTGACATGGTTCAGATGCCGGTGCTGTCGGCTTGCCAGTTGCCAGGGGATTCTGTGACGCATACTGCAAAATGATGCAGAAGATCTGAATGATTGCATCTTGAATCTGCTAAGATGGGATGCATTTGTAGAAGTATAGGTGATCTTTCAGCAACAGCTTTTCCATACGTTTTACACTGCAAAGCTACGTTTTATCAATGAATGCAGCGCCGGATGGTTACGTTGATGCTGGTTGCAGGTGACTTGCTGATGTATGTAGTGTATACAGACTAAGTAGATTTAGCGTAGCAAATTCCAATTAAGGTAAAGTAAGGTCTTTTTCAGTTAATTGTCATGGGTGCCAGCTAAATTTCTGGTAGAGATTGCTGCTGGTTGGAGGTTCATCCGGTCGGCAAAGTTGGAAACTTTTAAATTGCTTTACTGGAGTAGTCTCACGGATTTAGGTTTTAAGTAAATTGAATAATACAAATATGAAAAATAGAGGAATACACGGGGAGTGTAATTTGTACGATGTGTGAGTCAGGTTGAGGCTGTGTAGGTCAGGAGGGGAAGAAACACGAGTCTGGAGGATACAGGCAATACAGGGTAAGGTAAAACCTGACAATACCCAAGAAGTCATGAAGACAAAGCAGGGGGAATCTTAGAATAGAGAGATGGGTACTGGTACTGACTCATAAATCAGTTTTACAGTTAGGCATAGTGTTATGCAATGCACAAAGATGCTACGAGAAACATGCAATGAGGGAGGTAACCAACGAGTTTCTATGTAGGAGACTTGGCTAATACCATAATCCGGTAAGCTCGTTCAAATCGTATGCGTTTTCTTTTGGAGATAGATTGGAGACTTAGTTTTTCTTATGGCTTTTAAAGTTAGTAAAGTTACAAAGGTTGTTATTTCTTGAGAAACAAAAGCGGGAACATGTTTGAATTTAGCGCTACATTAAAGTGCGTAACGGTTAAAATCTGCTTCAACTAGCGAGTTAAATTCTAGGTCGAAAGAGCTGAATGGTTAAACTTCACTTGGTTCCAATGATCGTGCTACAGAATCCAAATAACAAACCAACAAGGCTGACGGCTAAAATTCTGGTATTAGCGATTAGACTGACTGGGTATTGCGCTTTGGGTATTCGAACTATAAGCGCAATTCTTAGAAAGCTGCCGTGGGGATAGAAACATCAGGCACAGATCTTAACTATATTCTGAACTATAAGGCACAAATATTGTATGTACAGGATGAAGCTTTTTCCCTAGAAACTTTGCTCGCTTTGCCAATTGTTTTACTCTCTCTTCGAAGAGTAGAAGCTGGAGCTTTTCCCGGGAGAATTTGCTCGCTACAGCTTTGATAGCTTTGAAGAGCTACAGGTTTGACGAGTGAGCTTTAAGTTTGACGGGAGAGCTATGGATTCAACAGGAGCTTAATAGATTCCACGATTGATATAAAGGTTCAAAGGGAGAACTATACAAAGGTTTAATTTGCCGATACATGAATACGGCAGTCTGTAACCGCGCCAATTCGTAACTGTGAAAACGAAATCCCGGGCGAAGCCGGGTTACTGAGCTAGTTTGTTTGTAAAAGTGTAGAAGTGTTGTAGTGTGTAGAAAGAGGTAGAGATAACAGGGATTATGAGGAAATGCAGCGCAAGGATTTCTTGTTAATTGTATTCAAGCTGGCGCGTAGGCTCGCATTAAAGGTAGTTCGCAAAACGTAATTCGTGACCGTGACATACAGGGTAATAATGAGTCGGCAACATTCCCGCGAGATCAAAGAAAGTATACATTGATTATACCCAAATCTTATTCTGTTTTTAAAAGCAACCCAAGACGGCAAGGGAGAAACTCAAAACCACATGTATCCAAAGACACTTTTCGCTTACAGAGAGAAGCTAGTTTGTAGCTTTGACGCTGCACATGGATTGTTCTTCCTACGTAGAAAATTACAATGCAATTCTGATTCACCAAAAGATGAGTAGCGTAATGTATTCTGTAAATTCAAGGATGATGCGGAGGAGAACTATTCCTCCTCCTTCTACGTATTCCATTTGGAGCATTTTGAGAGGATTAAAAGTATGGTGAACCTAATGGAACATAAACTACACTATGCTTAAATAATGCATCGGTCTACAAGTCTAGGTTTCATGTTATTTATTGGCGGTACACGTCCCCCTTTGATTTTTAATGTCCTCTTGGGCTGGATATGCGTTTTGCAATGTTGCGAATTCCAGCAAAGAGAAGTTCAAGGTGACCTTGAATTTAAAAGGTAGCTATTTCGGGTTGTGCGACATCTACTTCCGTATTGATCACTGGAAACATATAGGGGACGTTAATTAGTAGTAGGAGAATTTAAATGACGGAAGTAGTGGTGGGAAAAATAAACTAGATTTCCTGTCCCGTGTGAATCTCTTCCAAGACGATGTTTTTCTTGATAAATACATTCCCGCCAGATGTGAATATTTTTCAGCAACATGCTGGACGAACTGACGAAGGGCGCATGGGGGTAATACACGCTTAACATCGCATTGAGAAACCTCATTGTACAGGTATGTCAGGTCATTATATCTTGGTTAAGCTGTAGTCCAATCCCTTTAGAAACTATGGAATAACGTATCTATGATAAGGATTTCAATGGTATCATTAATTCTGGGTGGTCGGTGTATCCCCGGGCTCAATTTCTCTACTGATTTGTCCGCATATTCCATATTTAATTTTTCACCTACGGCAATGATACAAATGGCGTGGTATTGTAGTCGACAGGAAAAGTTTGCTCACGATTCACGACATCAATTTGCAGTTGCTAGAGTTGTTGCTAAGTTGATGACAAAATATTCTTCCACGTCGAATCAGATGATCAGAAGATGGCTTCAAAGCGGCGAGGCGAAGACAGTCAACGTATCAGATACGCTAGCTACAAGTGGCATTACAAATACATGGTCAGTTGGAAGATGGAGGACATTCTAAAGGACACTGAATTTAAATTACATTTCTACATTAGCTACTACTAGGTTTTACTCTTAGACATGGTAAATGGTAAGGAAGAAATGTTGTAAGGAGTTAACTTATTGCTAGGTAAAGCCAAGCAAGGAGCGAGGTGAATTTGAAGATATACCTATAAAGTATTCTTGAATCGTGTATGTCAGTAGCACTGCTTCGAGATAAGCAATAAAGGTTGGAAGTGACGGCTGATTACGATGGCGAAATTTCACACCTTTCATGGCTCATCGCTTGTCTACTTACTCTAAATACCATGAGAAGCGTTTGTGAGTTGAACATATTGCAGTATGGCGAGCCAGTGCATACAAGTAGAGTTGTAAGAGCCAAAGTGTACTTTGATGAAGCGAAGCATGTAAAAGAGAGAAATTTCTCTCTTGAACTACCGTGTAGTCCACGGTAGCGTCGGTCTGTTCGAACGGTCTCGCGCGCTTCTTTCAACCTATCCCATACTCCGATTCGTCCGGTCAGCCTATCGCAGCACAGCACTGAACAAGTTCCACTCTCTCTCCACTGCTGCGAGAGCGAGAAAAAGTGGGACCTTTGCCTTTCTTCGGTCATTACTCAGCTCACAAGCGTTGCAGCGTTAAGCGGTTTTCATTGTTGCATAGCTTAAGTCTTTCTCTCTCTTTCATACAAAGTTTCATGTCTATATGTGAAATGATGCAGCTGCTGCAGCGCCTAAGGTCAACTCAGTCAGAAAAAATGACTTTTTTCACTATAAGCGTTGCAGCGTCCACAAAATTTGTCATACGGACTTGATACTTAAAACAACACAGAGAGGCAAGCCTCAGCTATTCATCAATGCAAATTTTGTTACGCTATGATGACGCTGAGCTGAACAATGATCGATTGAAAGGGCCAAGGTTTTGAGTTTTCCTAGCCACCGACGTTACCGTGGACTATACGGTATATTCGTGCTTGAGCTTTGTTATATACGTTTAACGATATTGAGCGAAGGCTTGTTTGAAATTATACTGTTCTACTGCAAGTATTCACAGTTTTAACAAGCTTCTAAGTTAGAGATTACAAAAACTTGATGCTGTGCTCATGTGCTGATGAAGGACTTATAGAGATCCTTGATGCTTGTGTGAGTTATTGTCCCTAACGTCTTGAAAAGTTGCATAATCAGGACTGTTTTTAACCGTTGCAATTAAAATACGCCTTTAGCTGTTGTATTATTGAGTGAAAAACCTGAGAATTACAGAAGCGCTTTGCTAATTGCATTACGCATTCAAAACTTAAATTGCAAAGTATACACTTCTGTAAGCTGCTAAAGTGGGATGGTGAAGGATTTGGTTGCTTATAGCCGCTGCAAATGGTGGTTTCAGAAAACATTTGACTTGCACTTGTCAGTATACATTTTTACTATAGGCTACATGTATTTATATTAGTTGAGAGAGCAAACATATAAATAAGGGAATTATTCCAGGAAGTAATTTAGCAACCTGTTTAGAACCCCATACCCTGGATACATATGTAGATATGTAGTCGGTTACGTGCATCATAATAATGCTAGAGTATATGTGAGGATTAGCGACTTTGTTTCTGAGCTATATTCAGCTGAGTAAAAGTTAATACAACAATGTACAAGATACAATCGCAACGCGTGCGAACAGAACGTTACAGTTGGAATTAACGGTAGATGGAAGGTCATAATAAAGTTTTGACTCGTGGCAAAATGAATGAAAAAATATGATTGAATTCTGAAACAATGATAATTTATTTGCTAATTTAGTGTTTCGTTTTACAGTTCTTGGGTGTGACGGAAGCTGAGCATCCTAAAGGAATCGATGTGGTCAAAGACTGTATACGCAAGCTTAAACTTGATGAAGAAATACGTAGAGCTGAGGGATTGAAAACTCCTAAGGTAAGCCAAAAAGTCGTGAGAGATTACTCCTTTAGCGTGTAGAAATATCAAACATATGGCAATGATTGAATTGTGAGGTGGAAGATAAATGCAATTGCACTTTTTGAAGTGCATTGACAGTACCTAAGTATAGATTTTAGATGGATGATAAAAGTACATACAGTTGACCCGATGTATAGGGACTATGAAGAGGAGCTATGAGTTCATGCAAAGTTGTCGAGTGGAGCCAAGAAGCAGGTCTCGGTCGTAGTATCACAACCTATCTGCTCCTTACCAGTACATGCGTGGTAATTCTACATACTGCCGTGTTTGTGGCTTTGGACAAATAATGAATCTGACAGGTGAATCGGAGGAATGTTTGTGTGAGGAACGCGGCAAAAATCCAGGGATTCTAAAAGGGCAATCCTCGTTCCAGAGATAGAGCTGCTAGCGTTAGTCTTTGCGAACACGACAGGTGAAGAAATGAAGAAACGGTATGTTATTCTTCTGAGGAAATGACAACAAATGAGATGAGGCTTGTGTGGCAGAGAAGACGGAAATGAAATGTCTTGGATGACAGTTGATACGAGACAGCTAGGTAATTAAGTAAGCAACCGTGGAGAGGGTTCAGTTTCAAGAGGGCCGGACCAAATTACTTATCCGGTCCAAGTTAAGGTGGGAGGTGGAGAAAGACAAATTCCAAAAATAACCCAAGGAGTTGTGTAATTGATCAGTGTAGCCAAACAAATGCAATGAGACATGGGGGACAAGTAAGACAGAAGTACCCAGAATACAAGAAAAAGCTAAATGAGGCAGAGGCAAATGACAAAGCAAGAGAGGACAATTGGGTATCTCTAAAATCTGCAATGACGTGCTGTTAGTTGAGCAGTTGAGTATGCCGAGCGGGTAGAGCAGGCAAGAGCTGTTCGAGAATCCTTGGATCTGTGAAGGTAGATAGGTCAGGAATGTGGAGAATGATTGTATGTTGCAAAAGAATTGTTTCAGGAGGGTGCACGTTCTTCAAAGAACCTCTTTAAAAATATTTTGATGGGAATGTAAGGTTTGAATGATAGGGAAATTTCAATGTAGGAGAAGTGGAAATGGTTTCATGGTTTGCAGACAATGGGATGAGAGGAGGAATGGATGAGGGTCTATGTAATTTTGGTGTGTATGTATATAAGGTGGGCGGTTTGAAATTTAGGCACACCTTGAGCTGACGATTTTAAAGGGATGAATATGTGTATATTAGCTGGCGCGGATGTTCAAGTAAATGACAGCCTAAAGGCAGATGAGTATAGTTGGTAGAATGCGATGTTAGAAAGGAAGGAGGGAGAAAAACCAAGGACAATGGGGAATGTACTTAGACTTCATAGCATTGCTTTTCATTTCTGGGATGAGGTTGAAATTACCATGGGTTTAGCGTGAGAGTTCTTCAGGATTTTTAAACTTGTATGAGGTTGGATTAGGATAGGAGTAGTTTCTGATTTGGATTTGAGCTGAAGAAATGACAACTGACGGGATGACGCTTTCAAAATAGTAATCCGGAATGAAAGCAAGATGATAGAGAAAAGGGAGTAGTACTTGGGCGGAGGAAGAAGAATTGGCCAGGGGATAATATGATGATACTTGTATGAACAGGAAGAGTTTGAATGTAATTGAATATAATGACAGGGAGGAAAGAGAAGAAAATAATTGTAATCCCCATTTCTAAATGTGGGAATTGCAATGTGCAAATGTTTTGTTTCATAATGTTTTGGCGAATGAAACTAAACTTGAGCCTACTTCTGTTCTCAACTACTTGTTCCTTCACCACATGTTTCTTTTGTTTTGCTACTCACTTTGAGACAATGATTATTGTTCTGAATATTGAATTGTATACAAATGGGGAAGGGAGATCAGCCTGGGTTTGAACAAATACTTACGAATTGACAGAGAACCATATATATCTAGAGTATACATATGAGCTTTAATGACTGCATGTAGTCTCCCTTGGGACCATTTCTTCAAGATAGCTGGAAAACTGTTCCGGAGTGAAAATGATACTTTTCTGGATCAGCAGGAAATAATTATTTTTAAATCATCTAAGAAAGACGACTTAGTTGAAGATGTTCGAGCAATTGATTCTCAAAAAAGTTTAGAGCATATTTGTAAATTAAAATGTTTTCGAAATGCAATCACGAATTCACTCATTTGGTTTCAAGGACTGGGAATCAACAACAGGCCGGAAAACTTTCATTTAATGTTTACATCTTTATTCAATTCATATGAATCGTGAAATTAAAGGCTAAAAAAATATGAAGAAAGGTATACCCCAATATCGGTATAGGTAGCGCAGGTGCAACACACAAAGGTCATAGAAAATAACAAGCTTTGAGAATTTTAGCAGAGGGGGAATATTGTTCGCAAGTTTTAACAAAGTCTTCCCGCTACATCGTTTCGGTTGACCAAACCGCAATATCTAACCACCTTCTTTTACATCTTATCCTTTGTAAATCATAATCGTATATTATGCCGTCGAGAGAATCTGAATGAGAAATTGCAGTAAGTGGTAAGGTCATTTTTTGGGAAACGAGAAAAGTTTAGTTTGTGATTGTTGAAGCTGGCTGCAGTAGTCGTTGTCTTCGTTGTCTGGCAATGACAGACAGCACAACTTTGCACTCTGACAAGTTGTAAAATCGAGTCTGATGAAAAAATTTAATAGGGATGACCTTGCGCTAAACTACATTAGCTTGGTCGACTAAAATTCTATAAACAAAAACGATTAAACGTACGGTGAATTAGTTAGGCTACTAATCACCTCTGTAATTTTAAATTAGCTATAGCTATAACTAGACATTTGTAAAGAAATTAGCATGCGAATTCCAAGATAACAGTATTTATGTCAGGAAATTATCCTCCGTGTGTAATTTTTAACTAAACATTCTAAAACTGATCACATGGTGACGAAAGAATCACGAATGTGATTGTTCATCTGGTTTTAGACTTCGATTATGCTAGAAAATTCGTAAAAAAGTATGCATGTAACTGTGAAAACTCGGTTCTGCGGTGAACAACTAGGATTTTGTTGGGGATTCACTCTTGGATTGTTGCTGCAATTGTTGAAAGTACCGACTGCCAGACAGCGTTATTCCTTGATAGTTCGTTGTTGAACGTTGAAAGTTTGCTCTCATGCAGTTAGATTCAAATGGACAGAAAATTTTATGGCTGTTGCGAAGGGATTGTGTTTTGCTGGCAATCCAAACGGGCAAGCACAAGGGAAGTTGATGCCAGTTTTGTTTTTCACAGTCACACCGCACTGTGCTGGGAAAAAAGGGAGTTGCATTTCCGTATTTCTTTTGTCAAAATGGGAATGAATGACCCTGTTGGAGTTTGAAACAATGGGAAGTTGGCAAGTTTCTAGAGCAGTTCATGCGAAGGTTCCTTATCAGGAGGGGATTCGTGAGGAGCGAATTGAACAGAATAAAAACATAGCTTCGTGAAATAGCATTTATTCTCTCGCACGAATAGAAAAGTAGAAGATAGAATTCAAAATATTGCTGATATGAAGTACTCGCTTGGAAGGTCTTAGCAGCCAGTACTGCTGCTGACTTACGCAGACTTGAGTGAAGAGGGCGGGAGGGATGTCGCTAAATATGTTTTCATAAGAGTTTTTCCAAGTTCTTGTAGGCAAGACAAGATTAAGATGAAAATGCATGCTCCACAGAATTACAAACAAGGTATACTATTAATGCCAGCTGAAGGTCCCTGGAGTAAACGTTTAAACCGCATCATAGGCGGAATGCTTAGCTTAGACAATGCGATCTAAATAAAAGTGATCTAGATAAAGTGATAACTTGAGAAGTTCAAATTGGATTAGGTATCAATATTTGCTTATTTATCGTCTTGACCAATTGTTTCTTGCACTGGCTGATTCTCTAGGCGGAAGTCACGATATCCGTGGATGGAGTTGCAGTACAGGATCCAAAAGGAAAGAAAATCCTTCACCAGTTCCCACTTCATCAAATCTCGTATTGCGCGGACGACAAAGCTGAGAAAAAATACTTTACCTTTATTGCCAAGGAAGGAGAAACGCATAAGTGTTTTGTCTTCGCTTCAGAAAAGTTGGTAAGTAAAGTATGACGATAATGATAATTTTGAGCAGAGGGTTGATTTTGAAACTTTAAAGCTTGTTATTCACCCACTCACATATTATCAAAACTATCTTACATATCCGTTGCCGGCTACAGAGGGCGAGAAAAAGCAAAGTTTAAGTACAAAGCAAACGTTGAAACGTTCTTAATAAATAAATCGCACGAATGTACGAAAGTGGCAGGGAATGCGGATGAGGAGCTTCAACACAATGCTTAAACGTTTGCTTTAAAACTGCTGCAAGTGATTTAGCAACAGTTTTAGAATTGTAATATCAATTATTGCTCCCCTAGCGCTAGCGCTATGACTCGTTGAGGACATGTGCACTCAGTACTTCTGTGAGAAGCTGCCCGCAAGCACATCCCGCATCTGTGGTAACTGCGTAGTTGTGGTTACAGCAATCTACGCTGTATACGAGGCTTTGTAGCGTTTTAACAGGGTATTCGGGAGGTCATAGGGTCAAAACGGCTGCAGTGAAGGTAACGAAAACCAATAGGCTTCTAGACAAGGTCACGGTCCATGTCCAAAACGGCTGTGAAAAGCAATAGGGTTCGAGCCAACGTCACGGTCCACGTTATGCCACAAGTCCCATGTCAATATCTGCAGGCGTTCGTGAGTTATCGTGTTCACAGACGGACGGACAGCCGGACAGATGGACAGACGGACACGGAGCTACCTATAAAGTGGCCCTGCCACTTAATAAGGTTCGGGTGGGAGGGCCACCTGACTTGACACGAATTTTGTATCTTGACTTATTCGGAGGCGCAAGAGAAACATTTAAAGCTGCAGCTGGAAATGCCAATTATCAAAGGGAACTGCATTTTTGTAACGGAGATACGAACTTTCAATCTTCTTTTGAAATGAAGTGTTAAGCTTTAGCAGTATTCTTGTCCGTTCGTCCATCCGTCTGTGCACGATAACTCACGAACGGATGCAGACATTGACATGGGACTTGCGGCATAACGTGGACCGTGACGTCGGCTCGAACCCTATTGCTTTTCACAGCCGTTTTGACCCTCTGACCTCCCGAATGACCCGTTAAAATATATGCCTCCGACATCCGGGTGTTTGCATTTTCCACAACTACACGCAGTTGCAACAACCCTGCTGGATTCGCTTGCGTTGCGTGCTGCTGCTCACAGTCGTACTGAGTGCACTTATCCTCAACGGGTCATTGGGCTGGGGGCGCAATACGATATGGGTAATAAGCCTATGCTACACTATAGCATTGTTGCAATGCTACACTAAATGCTAAAGTACTGCAACAGTTTAGAAGCATACGTTTTAGTATTGTGCTAAAGCACGTTGTCATCCGTGTTCCCTGCCACTTTCGTGCATCAAGAATATGGGCAGGTGATTGGAATAAGTCAAAACAACAAAACTCAAAGAAAGATGCACTTAAATATTAGGGTGATGGAATTTAGTGTGACCCCTTACCTTAGATATTTTGTATTTGCGGTTTTCTTGTAATGAGGCCCAAAACCTAAAGATTTATAAGGTCAGGGGTCACAGTAATTTCCCTCACCCTGCGATTTGCTTACTATAATTAGGTCAAGCGAATTTAAATTACAATGCCATGTCCTGAAAAAAGATAACAAGAAATAGATTTGTAAAAATACAAGATAACCTTTCAAAGCAGCTTTTATTTATAAAATCTCAGTATTCTCTTAATTGCTCAAAATCAGTTTTTTTAAACAGAAACAATCAGCATACGCAGTATCCAGTTTAAAAGGTCTAAAATTTATGTCATTCCAAGTAATATACGTTCTTTTATATTTATAAACAGAGTTTGCAGGATCTGCACATAACACGAACACTGGGTTTCCTTCACGCATATCGATTTAATGACAGCTACGATATTGTCGAAGAGCTAGATGAATAGTATACATCTAATCCAATCGCGTTTATTTATAGGCGGAAGAAATAACGTTAACAATCGGCCAAGCGTTTGATTTAGCGTACAAAAGATTCCTGGAGTCCTCAGGGCGAGAGCTGGAACTCAAGCGCGAAATCCAGGCGCTCCAGAAGCGTGTTGCTGATTTAGAGAATGAGAATACGGACTTGAAGCAAAAGCTCTTGCTGAATCCTGAAACAAATTCAAATGCATCGACGTCTTCTATGTCAGATACGTTGGATCTTCTCATGAGTCCACCTGTACCGCCCAGAAGTTCCACCAATGTTGCCAATCAACTCATTGCGTAAGTTGTTCAATAATAAGCTTTAGCATAACAATAATTCCAAGAGCAAACTCTTGTTGCTTAAGCCTTGGCAAGCAAATAGTTATGTAACAAACTAAACCAGTGAATCCTTGGCTATCCTCAATTCGATTGAGTCCATGCAATTTGAGCTACTACTTAATGGTCGTCACCCAATACAGGTTCCTTGAAGCCAGTAGAGTTTGCGAAACTGTATACGTGTAGAGAAATGAATGATGCAGCGCTTTTGAGGATAAGCGATTGGTAAAATGATGCTAGTGAAGGTCATACTATATCTAAAAACTTGATTTATACTCAAGTCCAATAAGCGTAGTTTGTGTGGGTACTAGCAAAACTCGATAGGAAAAGCTGGTTTGTTTGTTTGATAACTCGGTTTTGTTGGCGGAATGGATTGATGGCATTAATTGTGTGGTGAGAGAATGCGTAGATTAGATTAATGCCATAATTTTACAGGATTTTTTTGTACATTTACAGGGAATTCGCCGTCACCGCAAATGAAATTGAAAAGAGAGCGAATGCAGAAAGAAACGGAGATTCAAATGAGCTATTATTTGAAGATTTTGACGTCCAAGAAGGAAACAATTTTGGGACTGCACCACAGCAACAAACTGCAATTGCTGCACCTCCCAAGAGTAAGTTTTTTTCATAGGCTGGTTGATTTTATAGTGCTGGGAGATGTGACGGAGGCAGAGAGGTGGGAAGTAAGTTGGTAATGAGGAGGAGATGAGGACAGGCAGGGAAGAGATGGTCGCTTAAGGCGAAATTCTAAAGGATTTAAGGTTCACAGCGAAATATATAAAAACCCATGCTCGAAGCAGGAAGAGAAGGAGATGGAGGTTGGGAGTCGGGACGCAAAATGGCAGACATAGATAACAACATCCTTTTGGATTTAAGTGCAGAGGGAATTCACCGTTAACTCTCTGTCCTGTCAGTTTGGGATGAGCTCATTCTCTCATCCGTGTACTAATTTCAATGTGGAACGATAGAGAATATATACTGGGCTTAAGGTAAGCCTTTGCACATACGAGTCAACAATAGGCCGTTCTTCTTAATGCGCATGAACCCAAAACGTGAAGTGGAACATGAAAATAAGACACTCGACTCGTCCAAGTTAGGGACTACCACTTCTGAAGCTAGCAGCATACTTATTCTTCGAGCTTACTAAGGAAAAGTCAAATGGCAATTTGGGAAAAACTTGAGATGGAGATGAGACACACTTTTATTGTTCTGCTTCCACGTCGTCCTGAGGCAAGGATAACTTTGGGATGAATGCGCATGCGGACGAAATTAAATTGTGAAAGTTAATGGAATGTTAAAGCTCAATAGGTAGCAGGTAGATCTAGAGTTTCCTTGCGATGAGAATAGGATCGAGCTAAATGTTTTATACTTTAGTTTGATGCCCTGAGATTATTATGTTGCGGCTCAGTTGAGCGATTTTGTGGGGACTTGTTTAACAATGAATTTATTAGGAATGTGTGTCGAGTTTTGGCACTGACAATTTGTAAAGGCATAACAGATGCAAATGTTTGTGCGGAGGCATAAATTTACCATGTGAAACAGCAGTATGTTTATTAAAATTATTGTAATATTAAGTGGGAATGAAACTAAAATCTGCGAAATTATAAATAACTCGTTTATTCAAATACTTTCTCTAATTTTCAATTGTATTGCTGTTGATGGGTCGTTAAAGATGTTTCCATAACGTTTTGTGACCCGTTGAAGAGTTTAAAACTATAATCCTTTATGTTTCAAACCGTTTTGAAACTGTTCAAATTTTATATGCAATTTATGATTTAACTTGCAGTTTGTCCTCCGCCAGCCAAAGGAAAGAAAGCGGAAGTAGTGGCAAATGGAACTAATGGATTAAACGATTTAAATGGAATCACGCTTAATGGCAACGGTCATGCTGGGACGACGCATGTAAACGGAACACAAATCAGCGGGATTGCTATTAATGGTGTGAGCTCCAATAATGGCCTAGGATCCTCAGATATTTTCGGGTCAGACCCCTTCTTCACCTCACCAGATCCGTTTGGCATGGCAACCTTCGCCAACTCCGAAAGCGGAGGTTCCAGCCCTCGGGCACCTATCGTTAATTCATCGATATCTTCCTTGGATTTTCATCAAGCGATTAATACGCATGTTCTGAGTGGGAACGGCACAGTGAGCGGGATTAACGGTAGTAGCATGGCGATGATGAACTCAACGGTGTTGAACAGCAACGCTACTTCCGGGAACGGATTTCCTGGAAGTGGAACTGGTAGCAGCCCTTTCAGTACATTGGACAACAGTAGCAACCTCTTCAACACTGCGACAATGAACATGAACATTTTGAATCAGTTCTCATTCCAGCAACAACCAGAACCCGTCAAGCCTACGAATATTGATAGCGCGCTTCGTATCCTTGATAAGAATATTGAAGAAATGAAAATAGGATTTAGTCAGAAAAGCTAGGCTGGAAATTCTTTCAGAATAACATAAAAATAGAAGGTGGCTGTTATGAAATCTTGAGGGAAAGAGCCAAGAAATAAGTACCGTCAAATTACTTGTTGTCATTAAAAGCAGCTTCGTGTTGAACTGCTAAAGATTTCGTTTTTGTTTCTCAGTTTTTCTCAATCATGCTAGGAAGTCATGTTGATGAAGAAGTTTAAGCGTGAACAAACATAGTTATTTTTGGTTGAGTGTCAGTTTTGTGAAAAAAAATGCTGAAAATAGGATACTCTCCTTGCTCTTTGTCGGTTAATCCTTTGTGATGCGAATGCTTCCCAACGAAGCTAATGGAAAAAAGACAATCCTGTTGAACAGAATTAAGCAATTTTAGTATTCAAATATATTTACTGTACATGAAAAGTTATACAAGATTATAATATTACATGAATTTCTCTCTATTTTCCTGTAAGTTATATAGCGGAAATATGTCGTAAGGAATGTCACAGTCAAACTGAAATCAATCTAGGGGGTGAGTGCGAAAACTAAAGTGTTTTATGTATAACCAACTATATACGTATACTCTAAAGTCTAAATATACGAGTAAGAGTCTCCTCGCCTAAATACCAACCCAGTAAAAAGTATAAAGCTAATCAAGCCATGAATTGTAACTAAATTCGATTTCAGGATTTGACGATTAGGCCAAAATGTTGAAAGCGTATCAAACAGTGGTTCCTTCTCTTTGTTCAAGTTGGTTTTATTTACAATATACATAAGACGCACAGATTGTTTAGCGCGCCTAATATTTTTTATTTCTTACAGGGAACGCTTCGTGGGCTATGTGTGTGATTCTGAAGAAATTTTGTAAATCATGTTGTAAATCATGTGCGTAGAGTTAGGAAACTATTATCTAGGATCCTCGTATTTCTAGAAATAAGTATATAGCTTTTCCCGTGAGGAATCACAGCATGAAGAGAATGACAAGATTAAAGAGATGTTAATCAAAATTTTGGTATTTTATAAATCGTTTGCTCGTTCTGTCTGTCTGTTTCTCTCTTACAAGTGTGATATTCTTAAAATAACTCTGCTGAATATAATGGCTCAATGATCGGAATAATCAGGTTGAGAATGTGTAAAGCCTTAACTCAAGTTTTCTTTGTGGTATCTAATTATATTTTCGTATAGGATGATTTTGTGTATATTATATTTCGGTACTCCGAAGAATATCCTAGTGTGGTTTATGCAAGTTTATATATTTTCCTCCACATTGTCTCTTTACAATAAAGTGTACCTGGTACTGAGTTTTTGGCAGCAGGAGAGGATTAGGACAGTCTTGACTTCATTTAATTGTGTATAGCTACTGTCATAGAAGGACTGCGGGTTCCGCTTTTATTCAAAGCATTTGAGTAAAATCACTTGCGAAATTACGAGGAATCGTTAAGTCTAAGCTGAGGATAACAAAAACAGCGTCTCCTCTGGACTGAAAAACTTAAGCGCAGTGTTCCATGTACGCGCTTCAAACTTGGCTTCTTCCAAATCTATCAAGGCTGTGTTTACAACCCGCAGTAAGACATTTACTTCGCATTGAACATTCCACCATTCCTTTCCGGTTAATGGAGCCCAGGGTTCAATTTCTTTGAGCGAAATTTCCAAGTGATACAGTTTTCTAAAATCTTCAGAATATTCTAGAAATTATTCTTGTAAACAAAGATAGGGAAGCACAAAAATATTGCATATGCATGTATATAACAATCAAGCACCTGCGGTTTCGTAAAAGGATCCTCCTTGCACACCTTTGCTACACATTCAAAATAATAACTATTAACTTTGTAAATCATTATTCAATTACTCTTAAGTCAGTTGTGCGTGGGCAAGGTTAGCTTCGTGTAAGCTTCCTTTCTTTAAGCTTAAACACTGGATGAAGCATTTAGGTCGAATGATTGTATTAGCAATGCCTGTACCTGAGCTTGTGCTTTTTCCTGGTAAATTTCCATTTTTAAGATTGTAAAGGTCAGCTAGTTGATTTTTAATTAAATTAGTGCAAACATTCAGGTACTATGAGATGCTAGTTTGGCGGCGTTGATTTGAGTTGTAATCAACGTTTATGCACTGTGTAAACTACCCAGCGGCTATGACAACAACACGTTCACGCTCATCAAGTACATAAATGCAGTATTTGTTAATAGCAGACGATAAGCAGGGATGAGGTAGGTAGGTATTCAGGACGGCATTGGGGTTAATAAGGTTGTTATGGTACAGGAACCTTTGAGCGCTTAAGTATTGCCAGGTTACTGTGTAGGTAAACTTCCATTTTGACAATCGCTATCCCAATCTTCTTCAAATATTGGAGGGGCGTTGATAATTTCATACTCTTGAAAGGACCTATATATTTCGGCAACCCTCGAAAACTTGTACGCGCTTTAGCTGAAGTAGCTCGGCACCAAATTTTAGTTATGAAACCTGACTGTGTTTGTTTGGATAAAACATAAAGTATCATTGCGAACCGATAAAACAGTAATTGGTAGAATACTGTAGTCCCTGTAACACCCATGCTGAGCATAAACATGAAGGGATGCGTAGTAAACAAATGGTAAAAGTTAAGGACTGCGTAGCTTCCTCCCAGGACCACCGGAAGTAGAACAATCTGGTGACCTTTTAAGGCTATCGGATTGGTTGCTTCGTTAGCATACTGCATCAGTTGCCAACAAGCAGCAAATTTTTTAAACGATCGGAAGTAATCTTCGTATGTTAACATCTCCGAGGTTCCATTTCTAGGAAAATGTGAATTGTAATTACTCTTTAATGTTGTCTCGTTTTGAACGGGGCAATGACATACAGCCTAGCCATTTATTATGTACTTACTTGGTTTCTCCTAAGGTGTGATGGACACATAGCATAGCTGGAAGTGCATAACCAATGTTGAAGATGACCAGAAACCCAAGGGTAACGTAAAAAGAAGTCTCCCAAACGCCATACACGAGGATTATTGCGATTCTAAGTAGAATATGATGCGCATAAGGCAATAATGTAGAGGTGTAGAACTGATGTTGTCGCGGACGAAAGAAATACATAAGGGAGGCGATTACAATGATGGACATTGTAGACAACACGATCACAGACATGACGAGCTTGATTATCAAATTGACTTTCGGCACGATTGGCACTGCAAGCTTTTTCTGTGTCTCTAGAGAAGCAGTACGAGATTTGTGATAGATTACAGTTTCTGATTACATATACCTAGGTACTATTTATACAGAGTTACGAGTGGTAAGCAAATCACGTAAATAGTGAGTTGGTAAACCTTACTTTTCTTATTGCTCTTTTTGGTGACGACCTCTGGCGGAAGTCCCAGGAATATGTAAAACTTGTTTAAGAAGATTTGCAATTCGGATGCTCTTGCGAGCTGATTCCAGTAAAGTACGGACCACATTGAAACTAATGCAAACCAAGATGCCAACAGAGATAGAGCTACTATATTGTAATTCCTGTTTTGAATGAGTGATATTGCTTGGTAACCAATGAATAAGGCACGAAATAAACAAGTTACCAATGACACATAGCACAGTGCTGTAGCCTTTTTACAGAGTTCAAAGCTGTACGTATCTTCGTTCCAGGTCAATGGGCAAGCTCCCACTAGTCCCGCGTATTTAACAATTCTGCCGTAATAAACCAGAATCTTCCTTTGCAGCATTGTTCTAAAATAGTTTCAATCGGGAAGGTAGCGCCCAACTATTTTCCGAGATTACTCAATACTTTCCTTATATTCCGTTGTATACTGGCGAGCAGCGCTGTTGCAAACCTATTTAGTTTCAATTCGAAAGAAGAATGACTAGGAAATGGCGATGTCAAGCAAAAATATTCTCCGTTCTGGAGACGTAATACAAGTACAGGTATCGGAAATGTTAATTGTGTATACCTGAATTGTGTGAGGTACTCCGCTTAGTTCAATACTGAGTTCTCAAGCTTCTTTTAGCTCCTTTTGTACCCTAAAAAAATTCGCACTATATTTCTCGTTGTTAATGTATGAGGTAAAGAGAAGCATGACCGGGCCGCCATAGTAACTGTGTGAGTACGACATCATATACTTATCTTAAACACTGCTGACGGTAGATCCAGCAGAAATTCTTTGAGTGACTGGCATAACCTAAAGATATCTCGTCGACTTACTCGGCCGTGGCGAATGGCGAGTTACGAACTCTTCTTTCTGATGAACCGCTGAACCGGGTTTTCCGTGACCCTAGCGGGACCAAACACAACACCAAATACGCTCCGAAAATAACCATCATCTCCGATACAGCTCTTATTTGCCACGAACTGATAAAATCATTCCATTCCCAATGATCCAATTGGCTTATTCCGGTCTAAGTGTACGATCGGTACGATACCCCAATGCCTTACTATTGATTCCCGGTTGGAAGTAGAATATGTGTAGTGCATCTTGTTCTAGTATGACGGCATGTGCTTACAAGTGCGGTTGTGGTTACGAATGTGCAATCATAAGAGGAAATGATAACTTAGGTTATTGCAATTATGCACTTTGTTTTTTAATTCCAGTTCCAGAATCTGTGTAAATAACCCCTTTTGTAAATTATTTTGTAATCCAAATCAAAGTAAATCAATTTCTGTTATTCGTATATTTTAGGAAACATATATAAAGCACTATCAAGACTCTGTCTCTTCCTGATTTTAAAAGAAAATGAAGTAAATGATGCACTTTCTATGATTTCTTTTTTACTTTCGCCACCCGTGCCTCATAAATAAAGTCTTGCCACATGAGCAAAAGTTTTCGCCATAAGGAAGACACGTTCCTATGAGATTTCCATTGCTACCGGCGTCTATTTTTGGATGTCTTGGGCCACGTTCCTTTTGTCTAGCTGATAATTTAGTGATTCGATGGATTAGCTGGATAAAAAAAGGGATCTTTTGCTCCAGGCTGTGTTCCGCGTTTATCAGTTTGGTGAATGTTTGCTGGAGCAAGCACAGAAACAGATCCTTCCTTCTTATTCTATTAATTTATTCCGAATTTAGAACATTCCCTTACTATCTACACACACTCTCACATTTTCTATCCCTTAGCGTCTATTAGTTTTTCGTACCTCTACAGGAATTTCGAAACAAAGATTCTCTGCTTTCACTTCCCAATATTTGCTACGCACATCCACACTTGAAGCCAAAAGATGTTTTCTCATGTTCCGCGGAGAAGCCAGTAGGTTAAACCACTCAAGGCTATGGCTCGTAAAGCTTTCTCGATTTAATAAATTCTTATCTTTTATTATCTGTCCGCTCTGGGTAGGCATATACATTTTTAGCCGGGTTAAATAAAAATACCACAACAGAAAGGCATACAGTACATGCAAGATGCAATCAAAGTAAGCATGGTGTCTTTTTTCTGTATTTCTTCAATGGAAATATTGATGTAATATTTGGTCAAAGGATTCTGCCAGACTAAGTGGGGAAAATAAAGCAGAAAACCGTCGAAAATAGAAAGCCACCTTAGTTTCCGGGCAATTTCGTTTCCGGGTCAACCAACCTTTTCAGTATTCTGCGTGAAACTGCGGATTTTAGGGAATAGGAATGTTATCCCGAAACCTGTAGAATCCTAAGCCCCGCTGTCATCCTCAACCTGGAAGCCCTCCGGCCATCACGCATCTCTTGGTCCTCATTTTCATTCACTCTTCCTGGTCGTCCTTCCCCGGGAAAGATGCGCTCTTGAGACTGGCAACATTCCTTTAGAGTGCGGCATTGTCAGTGCCCGTCTTTTCACCAAAGTCATTTTATATTACCTTGAAAAAACTGGCATATTGCATTCCAAGAAGTTTTGCAGTAGATACAGGCTTTTGTCACGAAGATAGGGCTACGCAGCTTTAGTACCAAACTCTATGAAACAGCTCATATAGATCTGGTTCACGATTAGCGCGCTTCCGACACTGCGTTGTGTTAAAGTATTCACATATTTCCTGAATAACATCTAATGCAGTTACGGAGGAGTCCGAAAATGAACATGCAAAACTAATTGCAGGGGTTCGAATTTTCTCAGCCAAACCTAGTTAGGAACTAGAAATTGTTATCATTATTTTCATTGATCCGTAGCTTAATGATACTGGAATAATTTCGATTCTCTAGGAATTTTCCTATTTCATCCTACATTTCCACGATGAGATGATACATTCGGCAAATAACCGAAAACCTGTAACTTAGCCATCCATCCGCTGATATTTTTAAACTAAAATTTCTCTTTCTCTTAATGTGACAGTTAGTAGAAAAATCACTGCAGAAGCTCATGTTCTGCAAAACCTCTCTAAAAGCGATTTCAGTATGAATTGTTGCAGGTTCGGTACTACGCCGTAGCGCGTAGTAGGTCTACGTAGGTAGAAAATAATTGATGCTTTAAATTAACAAAATTTTGCAATTTATACTTGGACACGCTACCATAAATATGCATGAGCATTGAATTACCTTTCCACACAGATTTGGATTTACTAGTCTAATTTAAATGAAAAAAAGAAAAGTTATCTCATCTGTGCTCGCTCCACTCTGAATTAGTCCAGAGTTTTCTATGTCAGAATACGCAGGATACTCGCGACCTAGTTTCTAAAGTAGGAAAAAAGCATCAGGGATTTAAATTACGAGAAGTTACAATGGGTGCAATTGCAGAGGACACCCCGGACACGGGTATGCCAAAACCCGACGGCATAATCAATCATAGCTATGCCGTTACAGAGGCAGAGGAAACTGAATCCGAAGGAACTGCGGATTCAAACCCTGATATTGGGACGAGGCGTCAATCAGATGCTGGGAGAAGGCAAGGGTTTTACCACAAAACTCATCCGAAGGAATTAGCTAAATTACAGGAAGCTGTTGTTGTCAAAAATTCCCTTCAACTACCAAATGATGAAGAAAACGACAAGTTTGAAAAAATAGAGCTTGGAAACACGCGGCTGAGAAAAATTAGTTCCAAGAAAACAATCTCCGACAATTCTTGGTCACATGCACCCCCTGGGGCGGAAGATGATCGTAAGATCAGCCGAATTTCATCAGATCGCTTCGAGTCGGAAAGAAAAATTAGTCAGAAGGACAGGAAAATTAGTGCGATGAGCAAAATCAGTTTCGACGAGACGGTAGAGGGTGCATCCGAGCTGCGTCGCAATGAAAGCATGCGGACAAGTACCAGACCGCAAAGAAAAATTAGTGCATTCCAGAAAGCTATAGAGACGATTGCACATGTTCACGTGGATATCATTTCCCTCAAGGATGGAAGCGTTTTTGAAATGTTTGTCCCGAAAAAGTCACCCCAAATCTTGGCTGCAATGGCAGGTACGGTGATTCAAAGAGCTTTAAAAAACATCACTGCTTTGGGAAATAGTAACTCTCACTATTTCAGGTTTAACTTAATTTTCATTAGAGGCTTTCAGCACTAAAATGGTTTTTTACAATGAACGCAGCAACAATCGGCGCTTTTGGTATGGGTACAGTGATGGCATGGTCGTCTCCAGCATTGCCACAACTGGAGAACAACACAGCGCTAGGAAATCCATCCTCCCAGCAACTGTCCTGGATAGCGTCTTTAGTCCCGGTATGGAATATACAGATTTTCTCATCTCCCCTTGTGTAAAAAAGCCAGGTCAAACTATGCTGAGGAATCTCTGAAGCAGGTGTAAAAAATAAAAATACATTTCAGCTTGCAGGAGCATTTGCAGGTCCTCTTACAGGAAAATGTATCCAGTGGATTGGACGAAAGCCAACAATGATAGCGATATCAATTCCATTTGTAATTGGTTGGCTATTGATAGCATATGCTATCAATATCTACATGATTCTCGCTGGTAGATTTCTAACAGGTATGAATAATGAAACATAATGCGACACTGGTTTTGACTTTTAACCCCTTCCTGTCGTATTAACCTTGAGTGTCTACACCGATGACTCCAGTATTACTTCAAGCATGCTTATTTTCCCCAGGATATTGTGCAGGAGCAATTTCTCTCACAGCTCCAGTCTTCATTAGTGAGACAGCTGAGGACAGCATTCGTGGAATGCTAGGATCTGGTTTCCATTTGATGATTACCTTAGGAATATTATTTTCCTACATAATCGGAGCCTTTGTAGATTGGCAATGGTTAGCAATGATAAGCGGCTGTGTTCCAGTTCTCATGTGTTTGATTATGCTGTACGTCCCAGCATCTCCAAGATATTTAATTCAGAGAGACAGAATCGAAGACGCTACGAAAGCTTTAATGTGGTTCCGTGGCGCCACCACAGCGGATCAAGTCCAAGAAGAACTGAATATTGTATGAAAGCCTCATATTTTCATTTTCGAATCTTCATTTTCCATATGAAACTTCTGCTATATTTAGAATTTCTAACAGCTTTTGAATTTTCTGCTTAGATTATGAAAGCAATCCAGGATACAAAGGAAGTGAAAATCAACTTCAGGGAATTCCTCACTCCGGGAGTTATGAAACCATTGTGCGTCAGCATCGGTCTCATGATATTACAGTCCTTCAGCGGATCAGATGCGATAACGTTTTACACTGTCAACATTTTTCGAGAAGCGGGTTCAACGTTGGATGGTAGCTACGCAACAATTATAGTCGGGATCGTCCAAGTTTTAGCAACAATGTTGTCCCTTGTTCTAGTTGAAAAAGCTGGCCGAAGGGCTCTTTTGCTTCTTTCGGATTTGTTCATGTGCATTTCGCATCTTGCCTTGGGATCATTTTTCCTCCTTCAAGGAGATTTGAAAGCAACCTTTGCGCTTCTCCCCCTAGTCAGTTTGATTGTCTTCGTCTCAGCTTACTCTGTCGGCTTCGGGCCTGTCCCATGGATGATGATGGTAAGTTCAAACCTTGGCTCGAATAATTCCAACAACTGTGGCCGCAAACGCTTGAATGGAATGAAAAAGTTCCAATCTACATAGCAAAAGTAAAGTCGTTGTCATAACTTTTAATATTCGTTTCCAGGGAGAGGTTTTACCGCATCATGTGATAGGTATATAAATACAGATAATTGCTTTTCAAGGTACAATCCGTTGTAACTGAAAACCACATCAAGTTTTGATGGAGTCAAATTTATATTTTTGCTATTAGGTCCTGCATCCGCAATAGCAACGTCCTTCAATTGGTTTTGCGCCTTTCTAGTGATTCGATTCTTTGAGGATATCAAAGATGAAATTGGTCCCAGTTGGTGTTATATTGGCTTCGCAATATCTTGCGGCTTGGGAATTATTTTCGTTTTCTTTTTCGTCCCAGAAACCAAAGGAAAAAGCTTGGATGAAATACAGCAAATCTTTGTCGAATCCAAGGGACCCATTACCAAAAAATCCAAAGAGAGAACGAGAAAAATCTCAAAAACCACAGTGGATTCTTTGTTCTTTGC
Organism: Sminthurides aquaticus; assembly: GCA_906901655.1. NCBI lineage: Eukaryota > Metazoa > Arthropoda > Collembola > Symphypleona > Sminthurididae > Sminthurides > Sminthurides aquaticus. The sequence goes on along the minus strand of CAJQTT010000006.1, from coordinate 8,885,387 downwards.
CTAAACAATTCAATTCTCAAGTCACATTTATTTCTTCTGTGTTAATCCATATCTTCCAGTTAATAAATATTCTCACGAACTTTCTGAGATTGTAGTGCTAGTATTGAACCTTTGAATGCATTGTTTGGGTTGTCACGCGGTCTAATCTAGTTGATGTTTTTCTGTGCAGTACGCAGTTGTTTAAACAAATTGTTTATCCATCACTTACAATCCTTGTAGTCAAGACCATATACATTATGAATATTATAATTTGCCATACTGATGTGTCACCGCCAAGGTAACACACCAGTTTTTAGTAACTGTTTGAATATGCATAAGCAGCTAAAATAATGCTACAGGTAACACATTAAAATTTAATATTAAAATATAGATAGTAATCACCATTTAAACTACCTGGCTTCTGTCGTACCAGATTTTTCACGCAAAGCCAATTAAATACGGGAGACGAGGGATAATTCTCAACTCACTAGCTAGTTAGTTGTCGTGCGTTGTTCACTTTGGAATTACCATCACAATGAAGGCAGTATCAAAAGAGGAGGTTCCGCGGGTAGAAGTTGTCTCTCCGATTAACTCTGAATCTAATCCAGAAGTCTGCAAGCATACAGATCAAACTGAGGATGTGCATGTGTGTTCAAACTTTCAACCAGCAAAATCAGGTGGGGCAAGAAAATACGGTCTTTGCTATGACACCATACCAGCTGAACTTACAGTGTTTCAAAATCAGGAAGAGTCTGAAGAATCCAAGGAAAAAACTGGAGAAGCTGTTGACGGAATACCTACGAGATTTAGGAAATCCAGTGCAAGGAAAATAAGTTTCAGCATTAACACGAGTTTTCATGGTGCTATTGGTGAGCCTGATAGGATTATACATTGTACTGCAACACCAGTAGCTACCCTGGAGCAACAAAATGAGAAGATTGACAATAGACTTGGCGACCATCCAGTAGAGAACGCAACGGGAATGCGAAGGAACGAAAGCGCAACAAGCTTTAAATCAATAAGAAGATCCAGTTTGTTTCAGAAAGCTATTGAAACATTGGCCAATGTTCAAGCTGAATTATCATCAATAAGAGATGGCGGCAGTGTTTTTGAAATGTTTATTTCGAAAAAGTCACCCCAGATTTTCGCAACATTGGCAGGTATACATTGTATGTTGTATTATTAAAGTGAGGGTGTGCAATACAATATATTATATACGTTGCATTATATTCAGTGGTCGGCAATTTTTAAATCCCGGATAGAATGTTAGCACATTTTTAACTGGATTGCATCGACAATTGCAGCAACCATTGGAGCGTTTGCAACTGGAACTGTTCTCGCATGGTCATCTCCAGCACTAGATCAGCTCGTCGACAGCAGTGATATGCGTCACGCGACATCCACTCAAATTTCATGGGTAGCGTCTCTAGTTCCGGTACAAGTTGCATGAATCTTTCACAGTGTACTAGTTCTTAACTATATTCTTTAATCTGTTCCGTAGCTAAGCCTAATCTATTTTAGCTTGCAGCTACACTAGCTGGTCCTCCAACAGGAAAGAGTATTAAGCTTATTGGACGGAAATTCACTATGCTGGCATTATCCATTCCGTTTACGATTGGTTGGCTGCTCATAGCGTTTGCTGTGAACATAGAGATGATCCTAGTTGGGCGTTTTCTCACAGGTACGTATAAAATACTAATCAAACAATACATGGAATTAACCTGTGTAAGCGGTACAGTATTTTAGTATCAAAATAACAAACCATCGATTTATCTAAACAGGGTATTGCACAGGAGCATTTTCGCTTACAGTTCCGATATTCATTAACGAAACCGCTGAGGACAGTATTCGTGGAGCGCTCGGTTCCGGTTTCCAGCTCATGATGAACCTCGGTATACTGTTTTCTTACATCCTTGGAGCGTTTGTGAACTGGAGACTTCTGTCGCTGATAAGCGCTTCCATACCAGTTCTAATGTGCTTGATCATGTTGTATGTTCCTGCGTCACCAATCTATCTTTTATCCCGAGGGCGTCTAAGTGACGCTGAAAAGGCGCTGATGTGGTTTCGAGGCGCTATCCGACCCGAACAAATCCGCGAAGAATTAGAACTCGTAAGGGCTTCAAACAAATGCTCTCAATTTCCTATAAACGTTTTGAAAATACTTTTGTTTTTAACAGATTCAAGAATGCATAGACGAATCAAGCACAGATTCTCCGACTTTTTCTGAATATTTAAAGCCAGAAATCCTCAAGCCTTTGAATATTAGCATCGGGCTTATGATTCTTCAAGCCTGTAGCGGTTCTGACGCCATTACGTTTTATTCCGTCAGTATATTTCATGAAGCCGGTTCTTCCTTGGACATCCACTACGCGACCATCATTATAGGAGGCGTGCAGGTTCTTGCAACATTGATATCCTTAGTTCTCGTAGACAAAGCTGGTCGCAGAGTATTGCTCCTCCTATCGGACTTTTTCACAACCCTGTCACTTGCAGCTCTAGGATTATTTTTCTTCCTTGGTACAGATTTGAGAAAAACATTTGCCCTACTTCCTCTTGTTAGTTTAATTGTTTTCGTAATCGCTTATTCCTTGGGCCTGGGCCCAATTCCTTGGATGATGATGGTGAGCTATTTGATCAGTATTCTTTGACTTCCAAAGTCCTCTGAATTAAATTCTCTGTCTGCGTACGTCTTTACCCTTAACTTTTTAAATTCCAGGGGGAAGTTTTGCCTCACCGGGTGATAGGTACGTGGGGGCGCACGGGCAGCAAAATAATGTCTTGCCAAATTCCTCCAACTTTTCCTCAGGCACAGTATTAGCTCCTTTTTCTCTAGTTTTTATATGGTTTTATAGGTCCTGCATCAGCCATAGCGACATCCTTCAATTGGTTCTGCACATTTATAGTGATACGATTCTTCGATGATTTAAAAGAAGCCATAGGTCCAAATTGGTCTTACATTTCCTTTTCAATGTTTTGTGCCCTGGGTCTCTTCTTTGTATTCTTCTTTGTTCCAGAGACAAAGGGAAAAAGTTTGGATCAAATTCAACAAATTTTCTCAAAAAGCAAGCCGGGGAAAGTAGGAGATCCACGCCGAAAAATCTCAAGGACTACCCTTGATTCTTATTTCTTTGCCTAAAGTCTTACAGGATGAACTCTGCCAAAAGCAAAATATTTGTTTGTCTTTGAATCATTGCTTTATAAATATTTCATTATTTTCAAGCGCAAAAGTAAATTCAGAGATTCGCCATTTCTTTGCGCCCCTGGGCTAGAATTTATTATACCTGCCTACAATTACGTGCTACATGAACTCATCTGCGAACACTAGCCTGAGCATCAGTAGGAGCGTCACTATTTTTCCTCCAAGTATTCGTTCAAAAATATTTTAGGGATGTATGTAGTAACATTCACACATAGAGTGTAAGTGTACAAAATTTGCAATTTTTATCAATCTCATCTTACGAATATTTATAGAATGCAGAGCAACATTCTGGATAATAAATATCCACATTAGTTTCTATTATGCATGCAAAAAAATGCACAGTCACAGAGTCATACTATAAAATGAAGAGGTGTACTTTGTAGTCGAACTGCTTTATCTCCTCCACGAATTTTGTGTTCGCGTACAAGCTTGTTTCGAAATACGATACCATAACTAGATAACCGTATCGCACGGAATTCCTGTCTTATCGCTTAAACTATTGGCAATATGTAATGCATACGTTACACCTCCCGATTTAGCAAACTATTTGCAGCATGCAGCCACTTGATTTCGCAAAATATCTGCAGCAAATTAAATATGTCTGAACTTTCACTGAAAGCAAACCGGTAAAAGTACTTCTACTCTGGGTATTTTCTCTATCCCTACCCTACTACAAAAATCAAGCAACATGAACAATCTGCGGAGCTCAAAAGCAAAGCTAATCAACTTCACATGAAATATGTTTCATTCTCTAAACTTTCCCCATTTTTCGAGCTCTCAGACTAGACGTAAACCATAATCTTAAACAATTTTTATCTTCCCTTCTTTAAATCTAGTGAAATGCTGCAAACTTGGTAGTTTTCTTCTCTTTCACTCATCCAAACCACCATGATGTTGTTTAAATTTATTTTAAAGTTATAACTCTTCCACTTAACCTCCTCCAGGAGGAGAATAACTTATATAAACACCATATTTTACATGCCTAAAGTTTCCCTACAAGCAAGTCCATCACATCAAGTTGTAACTTGCATCAAGCCCTTACGCATGGCAGAGTCTTCTATTGCATCTATGACTCTCGCTGTCCAGTAATAATTATATACCAAAACGTAAACTCGTGGATACAGAGGGAACAATCTTAATGACAACAAAACCAGCACTATTACAAAAGTCATCTAATGAATTCAAATATTAGTAAATTAGCTACATTCGACTACTCTCCCTGCCCATTATAATCCATCATGGACCATGACTTGTATACGTAACTACACCATGTGAGTTATTTTACGAATTTTATGCTTGTCAGTTCCAGAACTTTCTGAGCTCAACTTCTTAAGCGACAACTAACTTAAAGGGGTCATCTTGCTCGCCAGTCCATCGGTCCGTAGTCCGTAGTCCGTAACCAATAAAGTATGAAGCTTTGTGGTAACCTTCAGTTTCAAGACGACAAAAATGCATTTTTCCTGGCCAAAATTTAAAACCCACAACACAGGCATCTTCAGAGTTTTGACCTTTTTCGTTCCTTGTCAGCATTTTGTATTATTACGAGTACAGCAGGAAATAAATTTGTCTGCAAGATTCATTAACCACACTGCTTTCTTTCCTAGGTTACTAAAACCCAACCACCATGCAAATGATTGTTTTTAGGTGCGGATGCTATCTGTATCAAGCAATCATTGCATCATTACCAAGTGTACCATCATTTTCCATTCAAGTCACTGAACAGGTGTACACCATTTTAGTAATACCACCTTTGCGGTTCCCCACAATCAATTTTCTTATACATTTCCCGCCGTCTTTCCCACCCTTGTCGATTGTAATTTATTTCCGAATCATGAACGAGGAAACTTTCATACTGAACAATAAACACCTATTATTTCTGTATAGCTTTGCTCCGAAGACAATGCTCTTCGTTAGGTCAGATAATCATCTTCGTTAGTCTAAAAGCGTACAGTGTGATTGCAGTAGATATATAATCCGTACCGAGGTTTGATTGAAAACAAGTTTTCCTTATGCCGGATATCAATTTATTCCCACCCGACGTGCCAAACACGAGACCGCGTAACTGGCGTAACCTATCCTTCAATTCTGCATGTCATCTACACTCTGTTCTTTTCATCCAAGCGTATCTTACGACATAAGTTATCCCACACATACTCCAGCTGTGGCGATCAGCTTTCTGTAGTAAAGCGACCAGAAGGGTTATTTTTTTGCAAAGTTTACGACAATATTGTAGGGATAGCTTATGAAGCGTTGTCAAAGTACCATTCAGGTTCACAAAATACAAAATACCGTAACCTCTCCCCATTGCTGTTCTTGGGAAGTGGATTTAATGTTAGGGGCTTAGTAACAGCGCACGCTGAGTGAGGGAATTTAATTTTGAGGAAATAGCAAAGCTTGCTAAAATTCCGTAAAAGTGATTTCCGTGTTGATCAGCTTCCATTTTATTTCATCTCACGATGTTATGCAAATCCATTAATCTTGAATTTCTTGGGAGTACATAATTTCATAATGTAAGTTAAGGCTAGAAATGAAAACACTTATCTGAATTTAACTACTGGCTATAGTAAACTGTTACGCCGTCCATGGCATCGTTCGTCTCGACTTAAAAACGACTTTTTCTTTCTCTAAGCAAGCAAAAGAAAAATGTTTAAAGAGGTTCAACAGCAGAACTCGAATAGTTAAGCCGTAGTTTATAACTACTAGTTTGCCCAGCTGGCTTCGCATCATCGCATAAACAACAAAGAAGTCGTGTAAACATACACATGGAGTATAAGCTCGGACAATCAGCAATGACAGGAATTGTCAATCAGCATCCAACTTAAATCCCTTCCCCGATTCTATTAGAACAGGTTTCTTATAAGAGTTAGTGAAGAAAACTTTTCGCATTGAAAGCCTTATCCGTTCTCCTTCCAAATTCCTTTACTATAACATGTACGAAATAAACCCACAGCTTTATAAAGAATAGAGACCGTGTAGACATTTTTTACAAAAGTTCTTGCTAATTTGCATTCTAAAATGATTTTCAACTTTCCTAAAGAGTTATCAGACTCACAACGGCATTAGAACTAGATCGAAGCGTTAACTCTTTTTTATGCGCCACCAAAGAAATTCTGCAATCAATTGTATAAAGCAGAGGAAGAGAAGATCAGTGGCAATCTCAACCCCAATCGAGCAGGAACTATATTACGATTACTTAAAAAACAAACTGGTTTTCTTAATAATCCTAGAGGTTTAGCTGTGAGGGAAGACAAGAGAGTCTTCCCTCACATTTCAGGCTTTTCACATTTCAGCATACGAAGATTCCATACAAACTTTTTTCAGACACATTTGGCTCGATTTTTTCCAACTTGTTTTATAATATATCTAGTTTGTTAGCATCTAATTGTTCTCTTTATCTCGCCATTTACACAGGTTCTAGGCCGTAACATAACTGGAGGATATTATCTTCTTTAATTCAACATGTCAGCTACAAGACGTAGAACTTGAAACTGAAACTATAAACAACGTTCAGTGATTAGAACACATTGAAGCAATTTCGGAAAATTTTGCATAGTAAGTAAACGTATTGTAAAATCTCCAGCACTAGAAAGTGTATATTCGAATGTGTGATTTGTTTTCCGGCATGGCCCTGAAAAAGAAATCCAAGTACAGCTTTGTAAGTATCCTCTTTATTAATCCCACGTTGAAACTCCACAACACGTCCGAATTAAGTACTACCGACCTGACCTGTGAGTGATTGAGTGATCTTATGATGGGATAGTAGGCTAACGATTTCCTCTTCAAACAGACGTGCTAAAAACTGAACTAAATTGCAACATCCTACGCTTTTCCTATTTCCAAAATCTTCAAGTGAGTCATAATATGTTTGCGTCAAGGTTCAGAGGAATAACAACCCTGTTTCTAGCTGCTGACGTCGCTGTCTGTTTCTTCCCTTTTGTCCAAAAAGCTATCTGCAAAACTTTCGAAACAATATCTTCGTTCCAGTACACCTGACCCAAAGCCAGAGACAAACTAAGAGTTAGCCGAAGAATGAGTCGCAGCTACATCTCATCTCCTCTTCAAACAGTCGCATAATCAAATATTCTCTTGTTTCTAGTTCCTGTAATTAATTTCCCATCAATCAACTTACTGTATGACAACTAAGAACTAGTTGAACTTACTTAAAATCCTCTTTTCACTCTATAATAATTCTTTATCGCAAAATGAATTGCCAAACTAAACTATAATACGTCAACCTTATCAAGTATAAAGCCCGCTGCTTTCCCAAGAGAATTCACACAATGTTTCTATAGATTTCTAGAGGGCGCGGCGCGAGGCCCCACCCATGGACATTGCAGCAGAGTGCAAGATACAATTATTTATCTCAGCTCCCTTTAAGCGTCGGTTATACTCGGGAATAAAAATAAAATATCTCACGAATAGTGAACGTAACTAAGGAAAAAACAATAGCGCGAAATAAATTTTTCGAATCCTCCTATACCTTAACATTAAGTATAAACAGAAAATATCGAAAATATATTTTCGTGCTAAATTATTTTATTTTTATTCGCGAGTATAACCGACGCTTTAGATTTTGCAAATCCGAAACTGCATACCTGGGTACATTAAATACTATTCCGGTATTACGCGTACAAATGTCTTAGGAGAATCTACCCTTGAAAATTCATAGCTGAAGTTTCAGAGGTTTAGAAGCCCATGAAAAGCAGCATACCTATCAATTCAGGTCAGCCTAATCGTTTTAAGGGCTATCCAAAACGTACCCCTTCTTTATAACCATGTTCAGTGGTCTATGCATCTTAGTTAAAAATGATATAAGTGTGAGCGCACACGAAATTATCGAACCATCCCGAGTCCAATACGTGAAAATAGTAGTATCAGGAGAAATCATCAACATTTACAACGTGCACATACCGCATGACAACTCAGCGGCTTTGAAATGCCTACAGAAACTAAAAACTCATTTGCAAACGTTAAACCATGCAGAATTGTGCTTTGTATCGGGGGATTGGAATTTTGTAGAGAACCAATCCATGGATAGGATAAATTCCAAGGAGAGAAGAAAGCAGCTATCAAAATACTTTCAAGAAATTTGCGAAGAGTACGGTTTACATGACTCATACCGGATAATCCATCCAGAAGGAACTCACATGACTCATTTGGGAACTCAAGCCCACAAACCCAGCGCACGACTTGATCGTATATACGTGAACCATAAATATGCCAATCAGACTATTTCACAAACCCATTACCCTTTCCCATCCGACCACAGACTGGTCGAATTAAAATTAAAGCTAAACCAAACGTGCAGAGTAAGCTTCTGGAGGCTTCCGACTTACTTCAGTCCGTGATATTTCGAATCGACACCAAGAGAGAACTAGAAAGATTTATTGCTAAGGAAAATAAGGATCTACGTGCCTATGACGCATTGAAGTCCAGACTAAAGTTAGTTGCCCTACAAACCCACAAATTTATATGTTTCAAAAAGTCGCAAATGCTGAGAAGTATAGCCAGGGTACAAACATTCAGTGATTCAATTTGTGCCACAAACTACGACAGATTCTTGGAACAATTTAATATAAACAAAACGGAAGCAAGAATGTCCAAGAAGAACCGTGACTCGCTCCCTTTTACAATTCCCAATGAAGATACACTAGCAAGAAAAGTCATACAAGAAGTAGAAAATCACTTTACTGAAAAATTCAGCCGAAACGTCACAACGTCAGCCCCTCCCAATTTCTTTGATGGACTACCCAAACTAAGCTCGCATGATCATGATCGAATAAAAGAGGAACTTACAGAAGATGAAATAGAATGTGCAATACTCAAGCTACAAAAACAGAAATCTCCCGGGACAGACGGACTAACCTCCGAGTTTTTCCAAATGTTCCCTCGACAATGGGCGAAAATTCTACTTTGGCTCCACAAGGAATGCGTTAAAACCAAAATACTCCCATCCTCTCTAAGGACAGGTTTGGTGCACCTCATCCATAAAACTGGCGACTCAAGTAAGGTTAAGAACTTCAGACCAATTACCCTGTGTAATACTGACTACAAAATTTTGGCGATATGCATTAAGTCCAGAATCCTCACTAGTGTACACCAAATCATAGGGAAATACCAAACTTGCAATGTACCAAACAGGACTATCTACGATAACCTGCATCACGTTAGAGATTTGATAACTGAAGACCCAGATGGAGCTCTTGTCTCCATAGACCAAGAACAGGCGTTCGATATTATTGATCAAGAATACATTTATAAAACGCTTAAGCAATTTAACTTCCCCTCCGAACTAATATCATGGATCGAAATCATGCACACTGGGAGTGAGGTGATGATAGACTTGAACACGACAATTACGAAAAGAATCTCGGTAACCCGAGGAGTCAAGCAAGGATCCCCAATAAGCAGCTTACTTTACATTATTGCGATTGAACCAATGCTATTCAAGTTAAACAATTCCATCAAAGAGAGCGGTTTTCCAAAACTATCGGCCTACGCAGATGACGTAAGCTATTTTACCAATTGTGAATCGGACTTCAATGTTACTCAATCAATCATTCAAGAATTTATGAAAACCAGCGGAGCGAAACTTAACGTCAACAAGTGTGAGTGCCTTCCCCTTGGTGAGTGGAAGAATTTTAAAATTCAATCTCCGTACCCCATTGCGAAAGCAGGTGTTAAAATACTCGGAATTCATTTCGGGAATGAAGATTACATGAGTAGAAATTGGCATATTCTGGAAACTAAAATAAAAACTGCGATAGATGTTTACACGTCTAAATTCCCCACACTGGGACTACATATGCGTGCCAAAATTCTAAATACTTCTGTGCTTTCAAAAGCGTGGTATGTTCTCAAAATACTCGATCCCCCCGACAGCTTTATAAAATGTATCCAGAAAATTGTGGAAGATTATGTTTGGCCGCGGAATAAAAGATGGACCAAAAGAGTGCATATTTACAACTATGAAAAACATGGAGGGTTGAACATCAAGGATATTTCTGCCCAAGTAAACATTTTCAGGACAAGTTTTATAAAACAGTGCATCTCAAAAGACTGCAACGAGTATTTCCTTGATAAAGCGACCGTTCGAATCCTGAATTTAATCCAAACAAATGAAAGTGAAAGTGCGCAACCATTCTACAGAAATATTCTGTGCAAAATTAAAAGTCTGAAACTGTGCTTCCTACGATTTGAAGAAAGTACAGCAAATAATATAAAGCTAACCAATACAAACTACTTTCCAGATCCGATCATATCCATCTTATACTCTGATGGGATCCAAAGACGAAGTGATCTCGTAAATGATGAAAAGATACTCGAAACCATAAATAACTACCCTTCGCAAATAAGACGACGCGCTAGAAACTCCATAAAAAAGTGCACAAAGTATGCTACAGCCATGAAAGTTCAGGATGATGTTTATATGTGTGAGGATCCCTGTATTTCCCATGGAATCCTAGGAGGAAAAGCCGAGTGTACAAAAGAAAATGTTTACCGCGTCAGTGTATGGAGAAAATACGGAGAAGAGGGAGAAAGCATCAAGATGCCCAAAAAGACATGGAAGCTGCTAAAAATTTGCCAAGATGACAAAACGAAAGACACTATGTGGAGGATCTGGCACAATGCTGTTTTAACGCCAAGAATAGCAGCACATTTACGTCTCACCAATACCAGTGATTGTACCTTTTGTAAAAAGTCGAAACCGGAATTTAGCCACTTCTATGAATGTGAGCATTTTAAGGACATGTGGTCCTACATTAAGAGAATAGTGGAAAAAGCTAACTGTACGTGGAAAGACGCTTACGCCAGAAACTGTGATATCAAGCTCCCAAAGTGCTTAAACTATATTATTATGATAGCTAATCACACAATGTATCAGATGGTGGTAGGAAGCATTAACCAGTATAAAATTGAAAACTCAGCGACTGTATTTAGAAAACGCCTGTTTGAAAGGCTCTACTCAGACTTTTGGCTTTGGAAATTGGAGAAGAGGAGCGTAAGCTTTGAATTGCTATGGTTACCAGTTAACTTTTTATATGAAGTAAAAGAGGGCAATATTTGCATTAATTTGTAAACATAAAAGATACTAAACGTTTAATAAAGACCTATTACCTAGTTGAAAAAAAAAAAATATATAAATATAGGTATACTTAGCAGTTCGGAAGCCAAGCAGTTTCAAAAGACCCGGACATCCTTTTTTTTGAAGCTATAACTTTTCCCATTTCCTTGACCACCCTTATTGTAATCATTTGTTCTGTGTATGCTATCTTCAGGTTAAGAAACTTTTTCCTACTTTTATCTCGCATCTATCTGCTAGGTAGGTGATTAGGGAACGCTGATGCGTTTCAGCTACCCGGGCATTACGCTTCTGATCCACCATTCCGATCCTAGGCTCTGGTTGCAATTACGTAACTTATTTCTATCACCATCTTTTACTAATGCTGTAATGCCCTATAACATGCTACCAATGTCTTAGGAGTTACTCCCCGCGAAACATTGGCTCATTTGCTGCCCTTCTGCCTTCTTACATAAATACTCGATAATTTCCTTCCCACAAAAGACAGTTTCGATACCAATACAAGTTCGTGAAACCGTATAAGATAAGAAACTTTTCTCTTCCTTTTCATTCCAAAACCTTTTTTTACTCTTTTTTCATTTTTATTGTAGAAAAAAGCATGATCTGTTCGCACAGGATTCAGTTCGCTTCATCTGACCATGCAGTAAACCAGGTACATCGTGGTGGTCTCAAACATTTCTTGCTCTTATTCTCGGCGCTACCAGGGAATATTACAACTGCAGGAATATCCCCATTTCTTATACGAAAACTCCAATATTTGCGACCTTACAATGAAAATCCTAGCCTAATTGGGCATGACAATGCATAAAATTGGTCACATAATAACTTCTCCTAACAACACCAGCCAGTAAAATATGTAACGCACAGAATTCAATAATAACCAGCGTCCAGCGTCCTCGCAACTATGTCCCTATCCACGGCATCAAAAATGTAGTCTCAATTCCTCTTGATCCCGTGTATGTCATTTAATGTTAATACTTACACTTTCTACACCAATAATGCAAGCTTCTCGATTGCGTATATGTAAACCAAATTCCTCAAAGAGTATTAGTTGATAAAAATGCGTTGCCTTGGTGATAGCAACTAAACGTTCTAGATGATGATTCTTCCTCTTTTGCATTTACTGACTCCCACGCAGCTTGTTTAACAGAAATCCAGGGAAAGTTTGCAACTTTTGCTTTCTCTCTTCTCTTTTTTCACTTAAAAGTCTCTACCAACTGTCTGCTTTCTCTGTAGTTACTTTTGGGTCGTTCAAGTTGAGCATACAAAAAAATAAATGGCGATTGGAATTTGGGTTATGCGGCATGGGAAATGTAACATTGGAACGGCAGGCAAGCATAAGAGAACTAGACAGATTGGTACTTCTTCCCTGCAATTAATAAAGAAACTAAAATAGAATCAAACAAATAGCGACTCTTATTGTATTTTTCTTCGTCGCTTTGGAATTTTTCATATTTCTTCCAACCTTCTCCCTCTGATTTTTCACCAAAGACATGAAACTGAAGCTTCCTTTGTATTCCTGTTTAAATCTTCTCTTTCAACTCTTCATACAATTTCATTTCAATTCTAGCACTAAACTCGTCCAAGCCAAGACTCGATTGAATTCTTGGCTTGACTTGTCTGTAAATTCTAGAAACCGTTGATGCGATTCCGTATCTTGTTAACTCGTCCCGCTTACCACTTGTTTCTTCCGGATTTCATGTAACGCATTCAATCACTGCCTCTGGCCTACATTTAAAACATTCACAAGCTCCTGTATTCTCTATAATCCTAGAACTAGAACCCTATCAAGGGCTGACTGACTCAACTTCAGCTGGTTTCATACAACTGTATACCATCACTGGCATTTACAATTTCTACGACTTTAATACATCTCCAGCTTTTAAATATCAGCTTGACTTGTCCATTTTTCTCTCCCCCCATCCAGTTCCGCCTATCTCGGGAATTTTCTACACTCGAATCCTGTTATTTTTCTACCACGCAGAACATTGCCATCCTCTCATAACCCCCCAAAAACACTAGAAGAACGTTCGCAAAGCTTGGTTCTTTATAAAATCCGTTCAGCACTCGGAAATGCCACTACAGTGGTGCAAAATCTCATGAAAGCCACTACAGTCCAGTGATGAGAATCAGCTATATACTACTTGAAGATGTCTTGAGTATCTTGAGTGAGGACATTTTAGTTTTACAGTAGCTGCTTGAGTTTCCTTGCGAATTTACCGTCGTGCACTTAAGTTCAAGTATCCATGCTCCAGACTTGCACACTTCCAGGCAGAAGAACGTGGCACTTTCACAATTATCAGAGGGGTAATCTATGAATGCAGAGATAATGCTTTATGTAACCGACGAGAAGCTATTACTCGGCTAGGACCTTAAACAGAGCCACTTGTCCATTGAACCAAAGCGTTTACATCCTTTATAACCCCAAATCATCCTTCCTTTGCTATCTTGCCTACATTTAAATTCCCTTCCAGCAGCCGCCAACTTTAGCAAAATAATTAAAAAGCAATTAATAAAGGCAAATTAAAAAATAAAACAGAACGAGCTTCATATCCTGCTAACGAGTAACTACCTGCTACAGACCTTTCTCTTTTGTATATTTAATTTTGGCTTCTCTTTGCTTAAGAGTAAATGAATTCAACAGCTAGTAAGTTTGTATTTAATGTTGTTGAACCGTCATTTTGATGAAGCAGGGTACATGGAGCGTAGAGGGATGACGGATAGTGCCCGTTTAATTTTATCAAGCTTGTCTGCTTGCTACAGTACGTGCCAAAAGCTTGTAGCTCTAAAATTCTTCTTGGATGAATCTGGATACTTTCCAATGAAATTCGCAACAAGTTTTGATTCCAAGCTGCAATGAAATCAGCTATCTTCCTCTATACGTGGTCTAGTAAATTTTGTTCGTCAAAAGTCTTTCCGATTATCAGTAGGATTCATACTAAGAGAAAACCCGTTCTATTTGTAAAGCCAATTAGTTTGAGAGCTTCGTAGTTGCACTAAAAGACTAATGTTTTCCAAAGCGTGGGTGGGTAGCCTGTGGTTACTATACTGTAGACTTCATGGATTCAGTTGAATCGTCCTGAAAAGTTTTCTTCAATTTAAATGTAGCTACGTAACCATTTACTTAATTAATGGATTCTATTTCCGTTCTGCGGTACTTGCCGGTAGTTACCGGTATGTTATATAAAACAAGTGCGTCTTAGCCCACGTATTGTGGATTAGCAGCCACTTTTTAAGGCCCCAGCTCCACTATGATTATGGGCTGGTTTTGTAACGATTGCAGATTTAGATTCCATAGCAACACACTAGTACGTCCACAGTGTGGACTCCACACTATGAATTAGTATATACGCGAATATACTCATTCATAGTGTGGACGCACTAAGTGTGTTGCTATGAGATTTCAATGGTTACAAAACCAGCCCATTATCATAGTGGAGCTGCGGCCTTACTCTCTCCTTGCAGGTAGAGGATGTTACAGGTTGAGTTCCACACCACACCAGCTACCTCTGTATGACCACCAGTCTTTCTAACACCTCACTCTACTCATGTAATTATATACTGCTCATCATTCAAATCAAATCAGTGTAATGTTTACGGTACTAACACTGCTCCAAGGTAAATATCAATCATCAGAATATAATTCAATTTCGTTTTCTGGTTGACCTCCAGGGAAATAAATTTAATAATCTAACAGTTCCCACCCCTCACACGGCCATTTTCTCTCTCCGGCGTCATTACCGTCAACAGCAGATATTTTCCTTGATGACATGGTTTGTGAACGCCAGGCCTCGATATTTGCATGAGCTTTTCCTCATTTCAAAATCAGAGCATGCCCGCGTAATGCTATTGACTGGGAACGGGCTAGTTCGGTAACGTTCATCCTCAGACTCCCTATGCTTTAGCTGCCCGTTTTATCATACGTGGGCACTTGCCCGGGCATTTTAAATTTGCATACACAAATGATATATTCCTCGTCCCGTTCACTGAATCTTGTCTACATGCCGTCTCGTCAGTTTGCAGTTCTCTTAAAACAAAATGATTAAATGGGGACGCAAAACCCGAGTTTGAATGAAGAGCTGGTTCGGTTATTTTTCAATCTCTTCCTCGTGTTTGGAGCTCGTATATTAAGGAGGTTTCACTCAGCGGAGGATTTATTGCCGTTTTCCATGTCTACCGCAACTTTTTGAGTGGAAGCTCCTCAACTCACTCCTCTCGCATACGATTCCCACACAATAATTATCATATATACGCATCTCGTTTACCGGCTTCTGACTTTTCCCCTCAGTTTCTCCATGTAACCCTCCTTCCTGATCCTGCCTGCATGCATGCTGCTCCTTTGTAATTATTCCGTAAAGTTTTATAACACGACCCCATGTCACATTTCCTCAAACTTTTCTCCATTCCCCCGACAGCCACAAGAGCTGCAAGAGTCGATAACAAAGGCCCAAATGTCACACACGGAACAAATGTCAAGCAAAGGCTGAGAACGGGGTTTTCTATTCTTTTCTCGAGCAAACAACAACTGAACTCGACAATACTGGAGGAACAGATTTAGCGCCAAGATACCTCGCCACCAAACCACACATGAACCAGCCAAATAGCGTCTTCCCCTCGGCCTCTTGACCTCAAAGAACGTAAATCATTTTAGCTTGGATCATCCAAGTTGGATATTTTTTTTTTGAGCTCAAGCTAAAGTTTACCGCATCATACCATACAGAATACTGAAGAATTCTCCCGAGTTCTCCACTTTTTCAGCCCGCTTGTTTTGATTGCAGACTTGGTGGTTTTTAGCATATACAAATTGTGGGGTTTAGCTTAATCAAAATGCGAAAACACTTTTCTACAACCCAGCTCAAGAGCTTTCCCTCATTCTATTATGTTGGTTCTTTGATGATCCCGAGGCTAGTTTCTTGAATATCAAAATTAGTTTCTAACTTTGATCTGACGCACGAATGCCTTCCTTGCAGCTCAGCATGCTTTAGTGTTGGACCGTAATCCGCCAATTGTAAGAGCTGAAGTTAAAATATTTCTCAATGAAACTTACCCCTTCAAGATTTAGACTAGTTTGCAAAAAACAATATTAAATTACAACCAGGAAACTTGGAAGCGAAATGTAGTAACTGACCAATAGAGCTTGAATTTATGTATCATCTAGGGTAGCATTGAGTTATACCTTTTCATTTGAGATAAGTGGTGTTGGGTTCCGATCCAAGAATCGATTCATTGACGTCTTTTCAAATTAATTCACTCATTATTATCTGGCTAGTAAATGTGATATTCTAATTTAATGGCTTCTCATTGCTGCATTTGCATTTGAATTATGTTTGACCTGACCGGTTACTCCTGCATCTGCATCGTTAACAAGGTTTACTATGGTGTGGACAGTTATCGTAGCCATTATTGAGTGACTTCTGAAAAAGGCTAATACGGCGGAGAAATATTTTACACGTATAGTTGCGTCGCTTCCTTTAGATTGTAAACTAACTTAACGGGCAAAGTTTTCAAAAGATGGCAATGTAGAAAAGCCAAACAGAGCAGGAATCCCAACTCAGGATACTATCATAAAATATTCGCCCTGCGCAACAACTGGAATGATGAATAAGAAGTATATACTTTGTATAGTGTAAGCTTTTAAACAAGCAACGCGTCTCCCATGCTCTGGAACGCTTTTCTCTCTGGTTCCCAACACAATATTTTATGCGTTCTTTCCTTCCGGCCTATCTATATATTTGGTTACGTTTACTCAAGAAAAGTTGGCACTCTCTTAGAAGTAACTGTCATCCTTTGAATTAGTCAGCGAAAGGCAGAGAAAAAATCCTTTGCATCTTTTCCTAGCCAGAGAAAATTGCTTTTTTAAATAGTCTTCAAGCTAGCACTTCTGTCACTCTGATCAACTTTGCCTTTCTCGCTTCTTCCGTTCAAACACTCACGTTGTCACACCCGTAGCAACCACTAAAAAACCCTCTGAACCATTCTTTCTCTCTCGTTTCTTTTTTTAAGCATATGTCTTGACTGTCTTGAGACATTCTTTCTCCACCTCTTTCATTTCCTTTCACATTTCATCATTTTCCAACATCGCTTTTTACATCTCCTTTCCATCCCGCCCGTCTGAATTTAGAAGCGGGAAAACGTGTGTCCCTCTTCACCCGGGTTTGACTTCAATTACTTAGGGGATCCCCGGGAACATCCATTTCTAACCTCAGAATCACCGCTTTCCCCGAACTTTTTAATAGTTAATGAGCCTGGAAGGTGATTGAAGCGGGTAGATGACGCGTTTAGCGTAGGCATATAAAACGTTGCGGTGCGTGTGAAGCTAAATAACGCGTAGCGAGAAAAGATGGCGGCAATGAGGAGCGCGCCAGTTATAAATGTGGCTTTTTCGGCACCTCAAACGGAAAATCATGGGGTATATTTTTTTTCAAAAGTCGTTTTTGATATATTTACCCCAATTCGAACTTCAAGACATTTCATGAATAACTTAAACCAGAATTCTAGCTATGAAAAATATATATAGTAATTTTTTACATCGCAAAGATTAGTTAGTTTTTCGGAAGCTTGAGAACAGTTCTTGGTTAGCAGTATAATTATTACGTAAAACGTATTTTTGAAATATTCACCGTTTCACAACGTTAGCTAATACTTTGCATAAGAACCTGAGTTGTGTATATAATTTTTATATATTCCCAAAGAACGTGTTCAGTTAGAAGGATATGCAAAATATCCAGGGGATGGGCCGCAGCCATAGAAGACATCCATCATTAGTATATCACGTTATGCTGCAACAATTATAAATTACGTTGAGAAAAATAAAAACTATTGCGGGCGAGATTTTGAGCGCCAAAGTGCAATTATTTTTAATAACCAAATTTAATAATGAGACTTACAATTAAACCGGTAGATCTAACACGTAGATTTACCTAACTGCAGTCGGTGCTCTGGCGGATTGTCATTACCGATTTTTTCAAGATATGTCCGGTAAATTTTGGAAGGTATTTTAATGAAAATATACTTTCCACGAGATTCCTCGAAAGCTCAAGCCTTTGGTTTTTTTCTGTTAAACAAAAGCCTCCTGAATTTGGAATTTCCCCAAGCGATTATCAAAGAGGAGGTTCGTTAAAGTAATGCTTTGCATAAGCTCACTAATTACTTATGCACACACAGCTGATTACATCTCCCACCTTCCCTGCGCTCAGCTGGGTTAAACTTGATTATGGGGCAAATTAATGTTCTATCCGTGTGAGTTTACTAACTGATATTCTCAGGCCCAAACTATGTTTCCTTTTCTAGACACTATATACAACCTGAAGCTGTCTACTCAAATAATTTGCGTTTGCGTGCAACCAATGAAATAATATGTGAAAATTGGATCTAGATGAGAAGAAGTTCCAGGGGGGGGGGAATGGAAGCCGGGATAGCAGGAGTCTCAAGGGTCGAATCATTCTTTGCCTCAGGATGGTAAGAATTGTGAGTTCAGGATGAACGTGTGTGATCATGATCAACAAGCAAGCTAGACGCAAGCTGCATCCCGTCCATCCGTGAATTCGCAAAAGAAGAAAGACGAGGGTGGGAGAAGAAGGCGAAATTGTGGGAACTAACCAGCAGTCGCACAACAGAACTTCAACGATGAACAAGTTTGGGAAGAGCTGGGAAGAAAGTTCAGGGTTGTAGCTGTAGCATTCACAGTAGCCCTCCCAAACAATTCAACCAAGTGCCAGTTAGTTCTTCTTTGCTTAAAAGTTCAAATCTGTGGAATATTCAGTATCTTGTGGAGCCGCTATTGATTCAACTCTATCAAACTGTACATGTGGAAGTGGAGTCAAGTGATACATTCACACGTGAACTAGTGAATTGCAAATAATTATCCAAGTTCATCCCACCACCCTTGAGTTTTTTTTTCAAGAATAAGTAATATATAACATTGAAAACACTTGTTAAGCAAGGAAACTCGTCGTCATAACTGACCTTTGAGTTTGAGCTCATTAGCATGGGAGTCTTCGGAAGTAGATGCTCAGGTCAGTACAATCGGAACCGCCCCATGTCAATAATCAAGGGTTGTTAAGAGTATCGTTGCCCCTTGGCGCTTGTATAGCTATAGTAGTTAGTTATATACACCTTGTGATATTCTCGCGATACGGGTTTCGGAAGAGTATAAATATATTCACTTACGTGGATTTATTTCAAGGTAGTTAAAATATTTACCGCCATCACCCCAACCTTGAAAAACATTAATTAGTTACTTCAAGAACAATAATAAGCAATCGTCGATGAAACTTGCTGCGATCAAGCGAAGAAAGATTGTGGCTGATTTGCAAAGATTACTGCGGGGGCACAAGTTGCATTTCAATCAAAAGTTACTTAAAGTTATAATATGCTTTCAACTCGATCAAATTTCATAATTGATGCATTAATTGCTCCAATTGTTGTACCTCAAAAAAGAAGCTATACAGGAACTTGAACAAGCATTAGGTAGTGGCTTTGGGAGGTTGCAAAACAAGGTTTTCCAGGAGTCTTGTCTTACTGTCTTGTACATAGCAATACTTGTCAAAGCTCAAAGGCAGATGAAGGCAAAGTATCTCCATTTTCCTAATTTCGTGGTTGTTCAGGTATTTCAGTATCACTGTTCAAGAATGATAAATACTTATTGAGGAGAACTATTAGCTTCATTCTCTTTTCTAAGTAATTTCAATTAATTAAACTAAAAGCAAAGCCTCATAAACAATAACTTTCAATTAACTAAACAATCTTGCAGTAGCTTCCTCCATTCGCTTGACTTTACGGAAATCAGTATCACCGAATGTGTTGATAATTGTAATCCGACTGTTTGCAGCTTGAATTACTTTGATCAATTTAGTTTAGATTCAATGACATTAGGGCATGAATAGCTTTTAGTACCCAAATACTACTAGGAATGAACCCCAAATTGATTTCTAGTTTCTAGTTCGTAATTTTAGTTTTCAATTAGCAGCGGATTATGTGAATTTTAGCGTTTAAAGGTTATGTCCCAGGAAAGCATGGAAATCCGTGAATGTATTTCTTAGCAACAAAAATAAATATAAGTAAGAGATAAATAAAGTATTCAACTCGAATCATTTGTAAAAATCATATAATTTTGCCACACGCCTGCTTGATTTTCATTGACATGAATGGGTAAATTTATTACTGTATTCGAAATACTCACATAATTCTGATTATAATATTGATATTTGTTCAAGTGTAACACTACGGTTTCACCGTTTCCTGTAAAGCAGGGTTAAATCTAAAATGGAGATCTCTGCCATTTCTGATTGTATAACTTTGAATCCTTATTCCATCTAAAAGTAATACAGAGGATCCCATAATCCTATGTAGGGTTTCTCCTCATACTAGGAAGGAATTAATAATAGTTCAGAACCTAAAAGCAAACAACAAAGAAGAGAATTGGAAGACTCAAAACTCAAGAGATATTTCTTTGACTTAACTTACCCACTGGTAGCACCCGTAGCAACTTGCCCTGATTGTGAATTATGAATCATGGAGTCTTTTGCACATAACATGCTAAGAAGATACGGGGCAAATGAGTTTGACATTGAAGTCTACATATAAACGCTGGATAAGAAAACAACAGTAATCTCGTGATGAGAAAAGTCCTTCTTTTGTTAACCTTTCATCCACGAATCTCTTGGATCAATAAGTCTTATACACGTAGCCAGCGATGCCCCAGTTTTTTATCATCTCAGTAGATTTGTTCCAGTTCCTGGATTCCGGGGACTGTGCATTCATCCAGCAAGGAAGCGAAGCAGAATCTATGACGAGGAAAATCACGGACAGAGTAAAATACAACTCTTCCGAGTTGTGACCACCTCGATTTTTTTGCCGTCTTGGGAATCCCTTAAGGAAGTTGTAACTGGTGAAGATTGTAAACAGGATCAGGAAGCAACGCAAATTGCAATTGCATTTGATATGAATGACATAGTATTCTCGCACTTGGTTGCAGTAAAGTGTAAAATATTGCAAAAACAATTGGAAAGCACAGCGAGTCATGATTGCATGATTCTTTTCCTCTTGGAAATGTTATGCGACCAGGAAGATGTTTGCCCCTGATTTGAGACATTCCTTGAAATGGGATTATAAACTGATCTCAAGTATCACAATCCTAGACAAGTCGGAAATAATCTGTAGCGTAAACAAGTTACATACGTAGATAAATTTCACAAGTCTGTTTCCCTCTGAAGTACTACTTTAGCGTGTCTAGCATATGGTTTTGGGATTAAACATGCAGGAAACTAGGATAATATTTATTTTTTTGTTTTTCTGCCAACTTGAATATTTGTGATCCAACCAGGCCTCATGACATGATGGTAATTAAATCTATTTTCTTTTTGCAGAATGGCTCCGTCCAAACCCTGGGTATTAAACCAGCGGAGACGACGAGAACGAAAAGGTGGTGTTGGCGGTTTTATTGCGTTTAGAAACAAGTTGTTGGCCCAGGAATCCAACCCAATCAACATTTGGGATCAGCTAAACTCTCATCAGCTTTCATCCGCATGATTGAGTATCAGGATACATTATGCGTGCCAGAGGAATGTGGTACGAGAACCTTGATGAAGCATGAGCAGACAACTGGAGACGATAACTAAGAGTCTAACTAGTGTTATCATTCTTTATTTTACTCTTGACACGGTCATGTGTACTCCAACCTTCCTCTTACCCAGCCATTTGTTTCATACAGTAAACCAGAAGCAGTTCTTTTAAAAAACTTGCCGAATACTTCAGAAAACGTTGTCTTAGGATAAGAAGAGCTGCAAAATTCTCAAGTCGTAAAACAGCAAGATTCCTTTATTGTTTCACACACACCGCCTCCCCGCCTGACCTGAACCCTTAAGTATTAAACGCTTGGTGTAGTCACTGGTATAGTGTGTTTTTTTTCCAAACTCCACCACCTTGACCATGTTACGCATTTCACCAAGATAAATGCCTATGGTTTAGCACACACAGACGGATAGAAGACATTTGCTCCTTGAGTGAACCTACTACGGTTGCTGGTCTACCAAGCTTATCTGATCATGAAACTAAATTGTGGAACCTATATATCAGATCCTAGGACACGGAGTAAATCTTCATCAGGAGGAAACAGTGTCTTCCATAACTCTTTTCGAAAAAGTTCCTAGCGTTCCATAGCTTTCCTTCCGCTCAAGAAAAAAACGAGGATAACCCGCCCTGCTGGGAGAGCGTATATTTGTCCAAGTGAATGAGTGACTGACAAACCTCCGGATTCCCATTTGTGAAGCCCTATTAACCCAGTTTATATCCTTTTACAAACTCTTCATGTCCTCCCCAAATCTTCTAGTGTCATAATAGTAATCGGTGCAATTTTTTTCAAAACCATCTACATCATCTCCAGCTTACACATACACGCTCGACGACTCTGAACGTCAATGTTGCCAAGGATAACCCGCCTCTCTAAGATTGTCAATTCCCATGCGAATCCTATAACCTGAACAGTGAAACAACCCAAGAAAAAACTGGATGTCTATCCACCACGAAACCTTTCGTTGCACCTATATATTATCAAACCAAATATGTGAACTCAAGTCCCGCAAAAATATATACTACGAGTGTGCCCACTCCATTTCCCGAAAAAGCATCTCCAAGCAGATCTTTTATGTACAGAAAAATTATAAGCTATGGAACACTCCCTATATTTTGCAAACTGTACAGTGCTCCGACAACATTCTGATCTTGTATTTACTCTGTAAGCACACTTGAGCTTATAGTAACATCTCAAGTTGTTACTCAAAAGCGCAAGCACACCAAAGGAGAAGAAGATTGTACTGTGTAAAATACCTTCAAAGTGAAAACCAGTAGCTGAGAATAATGTGGAAACACTACCTACCTTTCTTTCATTACATCATCTCCGCGGTGAAATTCTCTCGGCGGTAGAGTTTACATCAAATAATTCCCTCCAACCATTCCCATTTGCTCCTACTCAAAATCTCCGGTTACCCAGAAAGAATAGCTTTTTCTCATTCACCCCCGTCTTCTCAAAAATCCCAAGTTTCTCTTGATCATCACACAGCGCGACACGTCATTCCAGTTTTATTAATCAACTTCCCATCCAATATATCAACACTAGCAATCTCATCCTTCGCCATTCGTCTGTATGTATATTTAAAGCAGAATCATGATGGAAGGGATCGACGAGATTGAGATGCTGTCATTGGCCCTGGCTCAAAACTCTACTCATAGGGTAATTAATTTTTCATAATCTCTCATCTTCAACGTCAGCATTATTTATAAGTCAGATCCAAATCAGCTTTACTATAAGATTTACGCAACGACCCACTGCCCACCTTCAGCTCACCAACCAGTCGCAGTCTTATAGTATGCCAAACACATTTACAATCGCTGAAGACCCCCCAACTTTCGCTTTACATTCAGGATTCCGGCTCCAGCCATAGTACAGTGAGTAAGGAAGAGTCTACATTATTTTATGGCACATTCGTGCATTAACTTCTCTGCAATATCAATATACTTTGCAAACTTCTACGCACTCCCAAGTGTGTAGTCCTCCTCCTCTCTCTCATCCCAATCCAACTACAAACTTCCTACACACACTCTCTTTTCCTATTCACTAACTTGCTTAATTATGCATGTAATTTTAAAACTTTTAAATTACCTTGTCACGCACTTCTAACAGCTATCATCCTCATTTCCTCCTATCTTTTCCTCCAAACGCCCCTTTCCAAATTCATAATAACAATCAGGTAATAAATAAGTAACCTAAACTAACCTAATCCTACACCGCCTTCGCGAATCATGTAAATCCATATACATTTGATCATACTTTCCCAAAGCTTCTTATAGCTCTAACATTTGCTTTCTTAACAGTTTACAATTGCATGAGACTATGCTCAGTTGTGGCTTTGCTGCTATTTGCTCTTACTGAACCTCTTACTTCACTCGTATTATCACAAGCAATATTATCTTCACTTAAGCGTTGATCTGCGATTAATTTGCATATGATAAAAATATTCATCACAAGTACTACGCATCCTAAGCGCTGCCGAATCTGCAAATTCGCAACAAGATAACTTTGCTCTACAAGCTCTTGCTTGTTTGCTAAAAACCCTGTGCATTTTGCGGTACTCTCACCAGTATCATATTTCCTTTCAAGCTACTCAACTCCCATTTTGCCAGCTTACAGTTATCAAAGCCTCTTTTCTATGCCATTTATAACTCATTTTAGGCCGCCAAATACTAATTTTAGCATACAAACTGCATCAACTTAGCTATTCCATTAACGTGTACATACACTACTCATAATTTATGGCATACTTTCCCCCACAATTAGCGTCTTTATTTATTGTGTCATCCCAGTTTTACTACAAACACGGGCATCACCCTCTCTTTTATCTCCTAACATTAACTGTTACATATATTTTCGCATCAACGTTCCCAGGTCACCACCACTACCACATCCAGACCAGACCGAATCTTACCTCCGCGTACTGCGCTCTACTTGTATTGGGCTCAAAGCAACCGAACCTACGTCCACAACCTTCGTATTGTGCTTCCAGCAGTTACGGTTACCCACAGATGACATAACAATTTATCTAGCCATCCAGCAGCTCTCATAGACATCCAGTATGCGGTCACTTATCCTTCCCAGTTTCCTTTAGATCGTCATTATCATACACTACGGCTTGACGTGATCAGTTTTATTTCAAAACAGTTGCCGAATTTAGGCTCATTTTAGCTTGCTTTATGATGGAAATTTATGAATTCGTTACCATATATTGTCTAGAAAACGATAATCTTCACAAACTTAACTCTCAGCTTGTAATTATTAAGTCAAGGTTCCCAGGAGACAGACTGGCTTGTCATACCAGACGCTTATCAATGTCATAAAGGGCATATTCGCATTTTGTAATCTACGATGGGATCTACAGTTCCATCGTGCTTAAATCCTCCAAAGTTTCCTCTCAAACACAGTTCTAGCATGTTGAAAAGTGTGCTAAGTAACTAGTAATGTCCCGCTCTTTACGTCACGGAAACAATATATTTCAAAACAATTGACAGTTATTTTATCCGACTCCAATTACCTGGAGACATTCCAGAAGGTTGTGAACAAAGAAACAGGTGAATAGTTAGCCAGCAGTTGAATAATTACAGATTCCAGAATGCGATGGAATAAATAAATAAGCTGATTGGATGGTTTCCCCTTGTTAAAATTATGATTCAGACCATGTATGTTAATCAGATGTATTGAGCTCAGCGGAGCACAAGTTATTGAGAATTTAGGGAATGAGCATTAAGGATAGATGCCATTTAGCATTGTATTGTATTACACATAAGAGGTTTTCTTGTATAAGTATAGCTTGGCGGCAGTGGTGGTAGCAATATTAATTCATCTCCTTAATTAGTTTTGCTAGAATGCAGAGGATATTCAATGTACTAAAACTCCTATTGAATTTCAAGTTCAAGTGTTTAACACATCCTGCTGGATGATGAGCAGAAAGTACTATTGTCATTGCTTATACTGATAGGCTTAATAATAATAATTTCCTCTCCGCTCGAACAAATGGTAAATTTTTTTCGCAAATTCTCAGATCTTATGATTAGAGCCAAAAGAATAAATAAGTAGAATAAAAGTTTGCATATATACTGCGAGTAGAAATCCCTACAATCGCATTAATTTGCAGGAGGCTATCTATCCGATAAGATAGGAAACGAATCCGGTTCGGTTAGGATCGTTAAGCTAATTTTTTTCACTCATTACCAATTATTTTCTTCTTAACTTTCCTTCGTACTTCTTATCATCCCTAAGGTTTATGTACTGTGGTTTATTTACCTTGATCTTGTCAGTGAAAGGCTGCTCGTGTCAGGCAGGAGCAAACATATGTAAACCATGGTGCTTTAAAACAGAGCTCAACACTCCCAAAAGTTGTGGCAGAAATCACCGAATTTCCGGTTGTTACGCTACTACCTTTGATCCGATTATTTAATTCTATGGAAAAACTTGTATGAGAGAAATTTTGTCGGCTATCCAAATATGCAGCAACACTTTCTTGTCTTCCTTGGGAAGGATCTTATGAAATTGAAAGATATTAATCTGACGATATTTTTTTGAATCCCCGGGCAGGCATGCCAATTTTCCAGTTCCCAGGAACAGCGTTAGCGTTCTGATTTAATTTGCTTCGAGAGAAGTGTTTATCGTTTGCGTAAAACTTGGTTTTGACAACACGTGCACATATGTAGGTGTAACATCGAGTAACTACTCTAAATTAGCGTGTGAAACCGCGGGAATAATTGTGGCAAATTATTTTCTATCAAGCAGTAGCGTTATAAACATAATTCGTAAAGCATTTTTTCCTTGAATATCGTAGTAAACTTGAAGCTACTGGAGATATTCAATTTCTTTCTTCTTCTTTGTTTATGTTAATGATTTTAGATTTCCCAGAGACTCAGATCTAGTTAATTTTGTATTGTGCATTTAATTTAAACATTTTCTTCATAAAAACATGCAAACTATTGAGTTAATTCAAGGTAAAATCGACAGTAATCAGGTACAGCTTGGGAAACAAGGAACAAAGTTAGAAGGAAAGTTATCACGAATAGAGAATTTCTTAATTTGTCTTGATGTTACGCAACGTTTGTAGGAAAACATAGTAATAAAGCATGAAAATAATGGTTTGTTGGTAAAGGAATACATGACACAAGCAAAGAACAAGTGAATAAGTAAATAGCAAACAAATATATTCTCTTTCCTTGTCATTGAGTAATGTCATTCCCAGTTCCAAATCTTCTATATATTATTCACATCAGCAAAGCAGAGTTAAAAGAAACGATAGGACAGCACAGTAGGGCCCTAGATCTGACATGAATTTTAGCATATTGTCCGCGTCCTTGTTATAGTATTTTAAGTCTGACAGGTTCGGAAACAGAAGCTGCAGAAGCCTAGTCTAACGAGTCTCTTGTTATCCAAGGAAATGGTTACTACATTTCCGCACTCCCATCTTTTCACATTCACTCATTCATGTAATCGCTTTTATTTCCTTCAGTGAAAAGCTTGAGGAACATGTTAAGGGTTCCATGCAGATTTTTTTATTGCGAATTCCCGCAGCAGTGTCTGTGTTCTGCTTGTAACCCGGGAAGGGATGAAGACGTAAGAGGGTGTCGTATATCTCAGGATTGAGATGAAATGATCATTTCTGATGGCTCCCTAAGGAGAGATGGGCTGATTTCCTTCCTCCGATCTCCGACCTCTCGCCTTCTGCCCTCGTCTTATCTTATATCTTCCTTTCTTTTCTGCTTTACATGTAGCGGGGTTTTCACAGTATGCATCTAATTTTTCACATTTAAATCACGAGCTAGCTGAAGTGTGAAAGTGGAAAATTTTGCATTGCGAAATTAAAATATTTCACCAGCGGGTAATTTAGCAGATAAAACCTTTCTTATGCAAACTCATCAGCTCTTCCCAATTATTATATAAATTCACGGAGGAAAATTTAAGTGCAAGCGGAGAAGAATAGTAGCTGCTTCCCGGTTTTTTCCTCGAATTCTAAATCACAGTAGGTAACCTGAATACTCAACAAGAGCTCCACTGAATAGTAGACGCAAACATTCATTATCCAGGTGGATCTCATTGTACTTTCTCCTCCTTCCAAGCTCTCATCTTTTAGTGAGGATACAGAGGAAAGAGTATTCCAATCCCAATCCTGCCTGCCACTGCCACCCCCCCTCCATAAACCAAAGTAAAGAATGAAACTTTCCCAGAAATTCCAATGACGTAGTAAATCAGCACTTGGGAACAGGGGACAGATGCTAGGGGAAGGCAGGGCGGAAATAGAAAGAAGATATCCGGGGGAATCCTGGAAGAATTTTCCCGGTTTTCTTTTCCTCCCGTTATATAACAAAAATTGCAATCATAGCAACTACATGGCTATAGTCGTTCATAGTTACCGGCAGGTATAGGGTTAGAGCATCAAATTTATATTATTATGCCGAATTTACACTTCAACACTTGTGTAAAACTTGTGTAAAACTTGTTTAAAACTTGTGTAACACTTTCATATTCATATTTGCGGTTCAAAAGACCCGCAAATATTCAATGTTAATCAAATGGAGAACATTTGTGTAAAACTTTTAGATTTAAAGTGTTGAAGTAGAAACGGCGTTACTATGGTAACTAAACAAATTTTCGGAAAGTGTTACACAAGTTTTACACAAATGTTGTAGTGTACATTCGGCATTACACCCAAACCTCCTCTGATTTTGATTTTTCATTAATATGAGGCGGATATTTTCTAGGAAGAGAGCACCATTGTTGATTTTTCGCGCTCCATCGAAATTATCTAATTGAGGACGTGCAAGTCTATCTTATAAATAGCCAGAAATATGAATGTCACCTACAATCTGTCGTCTTGTGTTGCTCCCTCTTTCCTTCTTTCCTGCTTTTAACTGTAGAATTTAGCTGGCCGGGACTAAATACTACCTCCGAGGTGTAACTCATGAAGTACGATGGGCAGCAAATAATCTATTATCCTTCTTAAACGATGTTGAATAATAACTGTACAAATATATTCAAATTGCAAACGGGTCATCTATGTATCAGTTCTATCCGTTTGTTTCTATTTTCCTGTGAAGTAAGCAGAGCTTAATACTACCATTCTTGGATTTTTCTTCTACAAACATTAATGTTTGATGCCTTCTGAGGCGGGGGCAGACTGAATTGCAAATATATAATGTTTGAGCCAAGGATGGATTTTCCCAATCCTTGTTCCCCGGAGTTCAAGCTTTCACTTACAAGTTAGTTTTCTTCAAACAATAGCACTTAATAAATCATTTTTCAATTTAGAATGATCGTGCCCTATCGAATCCTCCTTAGAGGTTTCTCGACGACACTGAGAATGAATTACTTTCAAGAAGCCGGCTAACCTTGAGATTACTTTCTGTCTGGGTATAAAGTATATAGCGCCCACTCTCTCTTTATTTTACGCACCCGTACCGCACACCGCACTCACGTACGCAAACCCGAGTATCATCAAAAACCCCGTCGCTTCTGCACAATCTTTACCTCTCCCTCCTGGTCGCAATCCAAGTATTTCCGGGGCGGGATTTATTACTGGAAGCAAGTGGTGTAGGGTGGACTACTTTTATGATGAATGGAGTTTTAAATTTCGATTTCGGACAGTGTGTAACGGGAGTATTGAATCCTGGATTAAGAACTTAGGACCATTTTATCAGTTCATGGGAAAGTCATTTTTCTTCCTCTAACAAATAACCTTTCAGCAGTTTGGCCATCTAGATTTTATATTCTCCAAGCCAGAGCGGGGAGGCGTTTAACAGGCAGGCATGAGTCGCATGAGACAGCTTACTCTAGGGTCTTAATTTCTCCGAATTCTCCTTCCCACTCGTATTCCCCCGTTTCCGATTCGTCTCTTTCCTCCATCCTTTTCCTTAGCAAAACCCGGTATTAAGCTCGAGTGCTCACAATTCATTTCTTCATATCTGCTCGTGGGTGGTGGTGAAAGAGGCTCGTTCTCTTTCTTTTTCTTCATTTCGTCTTCAATTCTAGCCTTTTACATGAAGTATTTCTCTGTATTCCCCCCTCTCCCATCCCCCCCCTCCATCTTCTTCACTGTTGTTTGTCCGAGAGTTTGGGTAGAAAAGAAGCATTTTCATGTTCCTCCAAAACATTTTCTCTATTTCCTGATGAGATGCGAAGACGCGCATGGAAAGGAGGCTGCTTGAATGCTTTCAAAGCAAAAGATTTGTTGAAACGTGAGCTTCAGAGTGTGGGATAAAGCTTGCATCTTATTTGAATTTTTATCAATTCATTTATTTATTCTCGTCTCTATTTTTATTTTCATCATTTTAGTCTCTTCCTTCTTTTACTTCTTTTACTCTACCTCCCTCTGCCTTTCTGCCTTCCTCATCTGCTACTTTATGGGATTTACACGCATTCAATCACGGAAATGGGATTTTCTAAAGCTTACAACTTCTTTATTTTCCCCACATCCTAAACCTTTACTCATCGCTTCTAGTTTTGAGTTCATAGTTGTGTCTCCAACCACAGGATTACTTATGTTTACGTAGATGTGGCAAACAGTAAATCTTCGTCTCTTAGGTTTGGATTACTTATTTGCTTCCTTTCTGCTTTTTGCCACCTTCAAGATATCCCTGGTTCCAATTTGAAAATCTCCTCCAGCTAATTGCAGAGGAGGGTGAACCATAACCCGTCAAATTATATTACGAGTTACGGCTAAACGTCCACTGAGAAAAAATAAATTGCAACCCACAGATATTTGCAATAATGCATGTCTTCCTCACCAACCAGTCATATTTATCTTGTATCTTGTGAACCTTAGTATAGTTTCTCTGGGAGGAAGCAGTGCCAAAACGAACAAGAAATATGTAAGCAGCCACCTTGCTTTTGTCCACCGACCGAAATCTGCACAGTTTTCCCACAAAGTTACAACCAGGGTACTTTCCCTCCTTCCCTTCGTAAATCTAGCATAAAATGCTCCTGTTTTACAGCTGTTTTATAAACTCTTCCCTAATCCTGCTTGCTTGTTTATAATATTTCTTTTTGCGAGATCACTCGTCTTTTCTAAGCTCCTTGCTCTCACATATAAAATACCTCAAAAACACGAGCAACCAAACCAGCTCAGCATCCTTTCAAAATTACCTATGCAAATAACCATCTACACGGTTTCAACTCTCAAAACAACACTAAAAAAACTACATAACACAGTCCTCACACAATCTCATCGTTTCTTCCTCACAGTATCATTTTTTGCTCACTCAACAACATGATCATCTCCTTTAGCCAATATCAGCGTGGATTTTCCTCGTCTCCGTCTTTTATCTTCTAGATTTGCAATATTTACCCTCTGGTTGCAGAACATTGCCTGTATTCCACTTAGGTTGCAAATTTTTTTCTGTGGCAGCAAAATACAATCGAGTGTTTTTGCAGGATGCAGAAACAACGTTCTAGAGCTTAATTTCACACACTTGCTATGTACAATGTTCAAAGGTAGTACCAGTCTGATCTGATGGCATGTTTTACTCCAGGCGGCTGATGTGTAGCACGTTCTGTTCATTTCCACGTTTACAAACACACAAACTTCAGATTGCCCATACTTGATGTCCAATCCTGGATGCATACGGTTCCCTACGAAAATTAAATTTTTGCTGATGCAGCACGACCTTATTGTTGCTTGCTTAAGCAAAGTTTGCTTGTTATTATTCTGGAAATTTTGCCCAGATTTGAAACGAAATTTTCCATTGGATTTGCAAACATTTCACAATGTAGCGAATTCTTGTAAATTGAACGGGACGTTTTGATTCCGCTGTACTTTTGCATACAGCTGCTTCTGATACTGAATGAAGAGAAATTGCATGAATGCTTTTGGAAATTTACAAACTGCGACCCTTGCACTTCAACGTTTTGCAATTTAGTACCGCTACCGCTACCCATCAGTACCAGTTCGCTGCTTATAACATTAATTCCTTTGAATTCTACTCCCAGTCTGCACCAAAACAGCCTGCTTTAATAGTATCCCACCCGCGAAATTTATCCGTCTATCACGATTTGCAAATTTGGTCATACATTTAAATTTACCTTAAAAGCCTAGAAGGTGCGTCATACTTGCGAAACGTGTTTGTAGAACAAACTCTGCACTCTGCAGCCTTCTGGTGCATTGACTTACAGAATTTGTCACTCCCGGATTAGACGGCACGCCAGGATGTAAATTAATACTAACGGTCGCGTGGCGTGTCCAACAAAGTTTTTACAAGCTTATCCCGCATTTTTGCGCTCCATCCGTTCAACACTTGCATTATCCTCTGTAATTCTAACTGTTTTTGTTTGATTACTTGCAGATCCTCCCAATAGAGGAGTGTGAAGCCATGGGTTTGGTGAACATCTCGTCCAATATATTTAATCCACTGGATGAATACAACATAACCTGCTTACCTCACGCTCCCGTCCTCTCTCGAACAGCCGTGGTGAAAGCGACGGTATTGTCTGTGATGGCATTTTTCTCATTGGTCGGTAACGTCGCAACAATGATCAGTATTCAGCGGCAGAAGCGTCACAGGGCGGCTCACGTCTACACCCTAATATATCACTTATCTATAGCGGACTTGAGTGTCACATTTTGGTGTCTTCTCGGCGAAGCATTGTGGTAAGTATCTCATCAACGTTTATGCCTCCCTTAAGCTGCCATAAATTCCACACTAAAAGTCACGCCCTTGACTCCTCCCGTAATTACCCGGCTTGAAGCTTATAGCGACAACTAAGTGTTCAGGTTCCGGTTTCTCACACGTTCTTCCCGCGTGCAGAATTCCCCGCTGAATTGAATTATACTCTCTTCTCAAAGTCATGACCGCACCGCACCGTTCCACGTGCAAAGAAAAAAAGAAAAAAAGATTGATTCTTCCCAAAAGCTCTGGGCCATGTCATGATTAGATTCTTGTGTAAATAAACTCAAACATTACTTGAAGAGTGCCAGCTTACACAGTCAATAAGCGGGCATCTCGGGCGACAACGCTTGTGTAATATATATATCAGCTCCAACACTTTCCCTCCGACTTTCTCCTCGTTTTTCTCTATCTGCAAGCTTCTTTTCCCAAGAGGAGATTGAACCGCTCCAAATCACTTTGAGTGCTTAATTTGTTGAAAGTTGTTGTAAAATTATCAGCCTCAACCAAAGTCTTCCACGGGATGGTCAGTGTAAATGTTGAGGTACTAAATTTAGCTGACTCTTGCTCATACTCAGACTCGTCTCTCTTCGCCTCTTTGGGTGCTTGCATCTAGAATCTCACCCTTACTGGAAGGCCATGCGGTGGACAAGTGTACACGTGGGAGTTTTTACCAACTAATCCGCCATCCGGGCATCAGCCCATGAGAGGGAAAGCTTGGACGTCAGCCTGTGTAACGTAAATGTACTACGCTTAACGGATAGCAAGTCTCAGAGCTGATAGACTCCAGCTTTTACTTGTAGATATTATGTAATCCCTAAATCTTCCTCTAACGATCTTAAAGGATTAATGGCTCCTGTAGACCGGACGTATTTACGAGGAGGCAACTTACTAAAAACAATTCCCTCATCCGATTTTCCCTGTGTTCCAAAATCGATTGCCCGCAGGATTTATTATGCTCTTCGGAAAAAGCAACCACGTTACTTTATCCTGAGAGAGCGTATGGACTTAATGCGTTCCAGGAAACTCGGAGAGTTTTTCAGGATCGGGTGACTGAATTTAGCAATTTCCAGCCCAACAAGTAGAGCCAATAGCATCAGGCTTGAGTAGAAGTATATATCAACAGCAAAGTATTAATCTAGTAAATCCACTTGTTCTCCTAAGTCCTAATAAGTACTCTCCATTCAAACTTCTAATAACATTTTCTCTGAAATTCAGAATTGACAAAGCACGTTTCAGCGCTTTCTATAACAGTTCCATACCAGTACTATATTATAGAAATTGATCATGTAACGCAACGTGATGACGTGACATAATTTGAATCTCACGTTATTGATCCTAAAATAATTTACTATGGCGAGTTGACCTTGAAATGGATTTTAACAGGATTATTATTCTTCCGGTCGTTGAGTCGATTTCCCCAGAAATTGCATTAGACGCAGCTTTGCAAAATTCCTGATGTACTTTTCATGCTGATATCATTCGTTTACGACGGTGGGATAATCTAGACGAAGTTTTCGAACTCAGCATAGAGTGTCAGGAATTTGTCAAGTTCTGGTTGTTACTTCCTTGATTACTCTCGGTTACAAGGAGAAAATCTTGTAAAACTGCTATGAATCGTTCACATAATTCATCTCTAATATTGGAATATTATTGGTAGCTTTTTCTGCCGGACGATGTCTGAAGAAATTTTAACGCTACATTAATTTTGAGAACGCTATCGTTCTTAGCAATATTGAAACTTGCATAGGTCTAGCGTGCCTCTCTCTCCAAGCCTCGTTAGCTAGAAAAGAATATGCGGGATTCGCAACACATTCCTACAATGAGCGGTCACATTAGGGAAAATAGCTGCAATTCGAAGTTTCATATGACTCCACAAGAAAGTGTTGATGCAGTCAGCAAAATTGCAGAGTGGCGAAATCTACAGAAAGTCAGACTAGCTTTTTGAGAATCAGCAGGAAACGTCCACTCCAGGGTTTTAAGAGCTACTGTCTCCCGGTTTCCTAGCCATGCTGTAGCCTGTATTATTTTGTATAATTGTTTTATAATTACATTTTAATTTAGAAAATTGACTTAAATTTTCAATTAAAAAATTAATTTAAGCTTGAATAGTAATTTGGTATCTATTAATTTAAACTCGCTTAACTTCCCAAATAATATATATAGGGAGGGAGCGGTTACAACAGGTTTCATAATATTATGTGAGTGTTTTCACCAAACTTTCTGCATTTGTTGATGGGGCTGTGGTCCTGTGTATCCTATAGCGTGTTTTATAAACGTTACACTAAAAAGTCTTTTCACTCAAGTATTTACCTCGTTCAGTCCTTTCCGTTCCCCGTTCCAGCATTTACGCTGCAGGAACCGTTAGTATGAGGAACTTTATCATATTATTGTGCAGGGGCTGGGCTTGAGTTGGGATGAATATCTGTCAGTTCGGAGGAGAAAGTAAGCAGAGCAGTCCTGTTTCTAGCTTATAGTCACGCTCTGTTGAGAAAGTGGAAAGAGCATGGCTTTTGTTCCTGGAGAAAGTACTTTCACCTGTGGCTTTTCCTATGTAGCTTACCTTGTTTTTATGAGTTGAGTAGGATATTTGTAATGTTCTTCTTGAGTGTTATGGCTAGCAATTACTTTAGGCTAGGAATTATTATCATGTCAGTAGTTAGCCTAAAGAAGGGTTGGCTATATCCAGGCTTTCCATGCTGAACCCGCCCGGGAATTAATGGCAAGCACTCCCGCTGCGTGTATATGAGATTTTTTTCAACAAGTTCACTCAACAGGAACAAGTCAAGATTTTTACAGGATGCTTGGTTCGGTGGTCACGGTCAGCAGGGTATCCTGAAGCCCCCGCGTCGTTAGTTGCACGTGTTAGCAGCTGAATTAATATAGCAGGCACTAATAATTAGATGACCTCTGACCCAGATTTCGATGGGCGGTTCTCAGTTCTCAACGGTCATAACCGGGCGTTCCCTGTCTGGGTGGTGTCTTGTTCCTTTTCGCATCCTTGCTTTTATTCGTTCCTACTACGGGATCCTATATTATCCTACAACGATTCCCCAATCAAGTATTTATTGAACAAGATTGGTGCTTTCACATGAGAGGAGAATTTGGGTTCGGTGATTTCGGAGGGCATCCCCAAAGCTTCAAGAGGATTTAGCAAGGGACTTGCTGAAATCAAACACTCTCACGAATTTGAATATATATGCTCCCAACTCTGATATCCAAGCTTAGGGCACGAGACTCAAGAAGAGAGGATAGAAAAGAGGCCTCTTCTGGATGGATGATGTTTGATTCCTCTGGGAGTTGAAAAGTCTTAGCACGTAGGGGGTAGAAAAAATTATATAGACTCCGTGAGTTGCGTAGCAACTAGTAAAAATTGCATTTTCCACTCCATCTGAATCCTAAATTGAAGAGTTTCCTTTATATTACCACCGTAATTTCTCTCTTAAACATTCCTAATAAGCTCCAATCCGCCGTTTATTTCTACATTTATAATTTCATTGCCATAGTTGGATTTAAAGTCAGCCGTCCGGGGTAGAACTGGGAAAATATTTGAAAAAGGGTGGATGCCGTGAAAGCATCAGAGACTGCACGAGAGGGAAGATCGTGGGTTAAAGTCTTCCGCCCTCTTTTCGCCCACTGATGTGGGTCGCCTTTGATACGACAACTTTTCGCCCCAACTTTTTCCTTCGCTGAACTCCATAGGGCGGAGGAGACAACGGAAACGTAATCCGAAAGTGGTGACAACTTGGGAAGAAAAAGCTTCAAGTTGAAAGTTTGGGAATTTGGGACTTGATTATAAAATGCAAAAGTGTTCAGCAAGGAAAAACAATTCTTTGGGATTGTTTAAGAATTCGCAAACGATTAAATTCGGTAGCACACAGTTGCTTTTTGTACGAGCTGTTGTCTTAGCTAGAAAAAATTGATTCAATTACTGCCTGGATGCAGTTTCTCTTTAACAGAATAACTGATTTTTTTTCACTTGACTTCCCTGTGGTTGATTAAAAACATTTATTCGTGTAAAACAGTTTAATATTTCGTACAATAGACCACACCAGAAATCGCCTCTGCCTTCAAGGAGTCGAAGTTAGTGGGTAGTGAAATGAGGAGAGAAAGTTGGCGAAAGTGAGTAAGAAAGTTGTTTAATTTACAACTCACTCGGACTGCCAAGCTTAAAGTAAATGCAGCGTCCTTGAATAGCTTGACTTACTCGTCACTTGACTGACTTTTGGACGTTGTGTTGTAAACTTGTCTCCAAGGGGGAATTATGTTGACTAAATCCGTGAGGACGTTTACAAAGAAGATTACACTTAATTTTTAATTTCAGGTTACTAACAGTGGAATGG
This sequence comes from Sminthurides aquaticus, assembly GCA_906901655.1. Classification (NCBI taxonomy): domain Eukaryota; kingdom Metazoa; phylum Arthropoda; class Collembola; order Symphypleona; family Sminthurididae; genus Sminthurides; species Sminthurides aquaticus. Next base: position 8,848,594 of record CAJQTT010000006.1, on the reverse strand, counting down.
AAGTTGGGAAATATTGAGTGTAAAATTTTCAAGTTCGCACAAATGTTCAGCCTCTACTTATCGACCTTTATCATGGTTCTTATCGGAGTGGATCGTTTTATCTGTAAGTTTCTTTTATGTCAACGTTATATTTTATTTATTTTTACATTTCTTCCTCTCGGATTTACCATTCGAGATTTTTCCAAACCTCTGTGCCAGGCGGGAAGTTGAAAGTTCAACTCATTTTGTAGTAACACACGCCTCCGCCCAACTTTTGCCGGAAGGCGTGACGCTTCCTGAATTAATTCATACATCTTTATCTTTTCAGCTGTCAAGTATCCTATGAAGTGCATGTCAAAAGGGTTGTGCGTCAGACTAGTAGCTCTTTGTTGGACCTTGAGTGCTATTCTCAGCTTGCCACAGGTATGTTCAAGTTTATATCATCCCACCCCCATCTTTCATTCATTCCCTCCCGACTTTCTCCCTGCTGTCTTGTGAATTATCCTCAATTCTCATGCCAAAATCTGCCCCATTTTCACATGAAAACGTCAGGAAAATATGTTTGATTCCATTATTATTTCTTCTTTTCTCCCCATCTTCTTGTTTTCGGCGTCCGCAACATTTACTCCTTTCTCCGACTACTACCCGCCTTCACAAACATACGCCTAGCGGCACTGTAACCCTTTCCTCACCTGTTGACGAACACGAAGTGGGAGACGGTAACTTTAATTTGCTGAATAAACCTTGGTCGTGTCCCTGCTTTCTCCTGGGTTTCGGAATGCACATATAACCTTGCAACAGTAGTACCCGCAAAGATAAAATATTAAATTCATCAGTTTAATCGAACTCCTTAGGCGAAAAAACTGAACAAAAGGATTCCACGTTTCTGGTAAGAGGAGCTGATGCATTATGATCGATGTATGAACCTCTAGAGGATACAGACTAGTCTTTACCAAGACGAATACAGGAGGATGAGTTGCCATTGGGCTTGGGGAATCCTTTCATGGTCAAAGGAATTTCTAGTGTGGTGGGCCGAGAGCATAGCAAGCAAGTCATAATGCTGGAATGCAAAATCCAGCCACTCTCCGGGGCATATGATGGTCCAAAATCCCTCGGAGAATCGGAGTGTAGTCTATAGAAATTCTTTCCTATTCATTTCGGATTTTCCCATTCCTAGCCATCCCAGCCATCCTGAGTAGCCCTAAGAAATAGTTCTTGAAAAAAAGGATTGGGAATTTTATTTTGTCTCATACTAATACAGCATGACATTTGAAATGCTCCTACCCTTAGGATGAGGGTAGGAAGAAGGGCAAGAAGGCGTAGCATGAGAGAAAGTAACTTTCTCGTTGGGGGCGTAAGCTATCCCGAGACGTGAAGAGAAAGTGAATCCGCCCTCTTCTCAACAGAGATATTCTAGAGGATTCCCAGCTCATATACATAGATTGTAGCTCTTCTCTCCGTTCTCCGTCTTTCAATGAAAAGATGAAGAAATAGCTCTTATGTCCTCCTCAACAAAAATTTGACGGCCCTGATCATTCCCAGTCGGATAAGAAACAGACTAATGGAGACGCTCTCTCCGCATTTATTTTTCCTCGAGTGTTTATTATATAGGAATGCTCCTCTCCACCCAGTTGGGAGTGGTCACTTCCCCTTCCTCGCATCTCCTCTCCTCTTTCCTAGGCTCTAAAAATATTTTTCCTTTCAGCTTGATTGTATTCGCTAGTACTAAATAACTCTAGAGAATATGGAATGGTAGCTTCTGCTCGAGATGTACTTTCTCCACATATTCCTTCCATCTCAAGATCTCGTCTAAGATAGATAACGAGAGTCTGAACGGACTTAAACAGCATTATTGTTACCATCACCACCCAGCCGTTGACCAGTGCATTGGCCAGCCTTGTAATAATTTCAAACTATGTCCTAACCGAAGGATTTTCGTAATCAAGTTTCCCTTAAGGTTTAACGTGAATATTGCATTTGCTCTCCGTAGATCTCCAAAGCGAGGGTAAAAGGCAAGGATTAGAATACTCAGACGGAGCCAGCTTGAGCGCAGATATATTTATTATTATGTCTTTCTTATACCTCCGTTAGTGACCCAAGAATCAGTACTATTTTATAAGAATAAGAAACCCGGGGTGATAAAGTTGCAAAAATAGCTCGGTGCTATCTTAATGATATTAGAAAGCTGGGCAGAGCTTACGAAAGGGAAAAGATAGGTTGACGTCGAGAACAAACTAAGCCTATTCATCCCGACTCGCACTACCTCAACCTCAGGCATCCAGTTAAGAATGCTAGACAAGGAAAAATATAATTACATTACTCGTACAGTAATCTGATAGTATAAACTTTCTCTTTGACTCTTATTAAGTACAACCTACAAGTCATCCGCCGTCCGCAAGTAAAAGGATGTCTTCAGTGATGAATAAACTTTATGCCCTGTTTTCTCCCTTTATGAAATCGGCTTTTGAAGGGAGACTTTACCAAGAGCCCGTTTGGAGAAAGTCAAAGTAAAAGATGACGTCGCAGTATAGACTTTCCCCTTTCTCCAAATAGCTTCGCTTGTATTAATTAGATTGCGACCAGGAGAGGAGTGCGAGAGAAAGCTATGTATAGTTTCATGTGACCCTGAAAGCTAGCTGATGTAAGCATTTGGTAGAATCGGGCATTAAAATATATCGGGTAATTATTTTTTCCCTCGTAGCTTCTGTCAGCAGCGGTATTGGCGGTAGCGGGGCGGGAGGGTGAGTGGGAATATGGATCGAGGGGTAGTTTATTTTCATTGCAGCCATTGTTCATTCTCGTGTTTGAATTGTGTTGAAATTCCGTATGAATTTGCAATATTATCTTGATTCTTCGCATTTTGCATTTGCCACTCGGGCGTGCCTTATATAATACTCTATATTTATTTGTTCCGACTCCGCGTTCCCGTTGTTTGGCCTTGTAACCCGTGCAGTTTTAGCTTTTGAGCAGATTCAAGTTTTCAATTTGTCCATCTATTTTTGTATACTAAGCTTTCCTTGGAATTTGTGAAAGCTTGGCTTTCTCTTTGAAAGATGCTACTATAGAGTTTGCCCACTAAGGGTTTTTTTAAAAGTTGTATGGGCGCAGTATTGGCATTACCTCGCCCAGGCTAGATTTTGTGTATTAACAAAACCCTCGGGGCTAATTCCGCTTAGTGTGCAGAAATGTCGGAAATTCCGTGCTTTACATTTTATACAACGTCAAATTATTTAGGGCATGTTTAATTAGTCAATAACAGTGAAATGTGCTTTAAGTGCCAGTGATGGTAATGCATATAATAATCTTTGCTTTCTCTTGCAGTATATAGTACAATTTGAATAGAGAAAGTTAGATAACGTAGATGTTTGCTATCTGAGTAAACTATCTTGGAATGACAAGCAATGATAGAAGATTTCATTAGCAGAAAGTGCATCAGAGAATGCTCAAGAGTATAAGAGTCAGGTTTGGTTCTCCATTGTGCTTCCTCTTGTATACTACTCGTGAGGCTTTTCGCGAATCCCAGGAATCTAGTCAAGCCGCGGATCATTCTGTTGGACAAAGAGCCGTAGTTGGTAGATTTGTTCAACGGTTCTGTTATTTCGATGTGATGCGCAGGTCGATGTTCGTTATATCCCGTAGGAAAATCTCTAAAAGTAAGTGCCGGTGAGTGAGAAATGGTTTTGGGCTTGTGACAGAACTCCTTAGGCGTAAGCAATGTGGTGAAGAGGATGAGGAGAACTGGGATGACTACAACTGTTGGCGAGATGAAGGAAGACCGATTCGTATGAAAGGTTATGCTAGAAATTCGGCCATTATTAACAGAGCGAGTTCCCGGATTCTGAAGAGCCAAAGCATCTATTTTAGTTCTTGTTTTAGTTATGTTCTCAGAAGTAGACTTGGGATGCTTAGAATGCTTCATATAAAAGCTGTAATAGGATTTTGTAGTTGTCCTTTTTTATTAGTTGCAAGCTTTTCGCCTGGCTAAGCACAAGTAATAATGACGTCTAATTGCTGGCAGTATATGTTTCCTGAATCCGGGTCGCGTGGAGAAAGCACGCCTGGTTAGCTAGGGGTTTCTGCAATCATCGTAGAAAGCAGAGCAAGTATCAAGCAGCTAGATTCATTTCTAGTTCCGTATCTTGTAGTTCCTTGATGAGATAGTGCGCATTTTCCTATTAATTTCAGCCCCAGTTCTAGAATGCGATGTTGTATTCTGGATGGAGCATCCATGATCCTATCCCCTTTCTTCCTGAAGGTTGTTGCCTGGAGAAAGTCATCGAGTCTAGGATGTAACGTACCGAAACTTTTCCACAACTTTTGCCACATAATTAAACTACAAGGGAAGATGAAAGCGGGAAGGGGATGTGTTTCTAAAAATTAGTTTCATTTGTGATTATTTTTACTGTTTCCATCCCTTTTTATGACGCTCCCAAAAACTTTCTCCCCGTTCCCCTGTCCATTGATCATTACAACTTGGCGGCGCGTGTTCTCTAGCGCCAAATTTGCTAACTTAACATTTCCAAAAGTTTTGTCCATGCTCACTCTTTCGTAGGTCAGAAGGTCACTTCGAAGATTTTCGATTCCCAGAAACGCTCATGAAATTAGAAGAGTTACCTATAAACTATTAAAAGTTTTGCAGAGTAGCTTGGCCACCATCCGGCTAGTTGGATGCTATCATATAATTTTAAGACTGTGACAAAGAGGTAAGCATTTGAGGAGTAAACTAAAATTAGCTCAACTTCGGATTCCAAAGTTTGGAATGGATGCGATTAAAAGGCGATGCGCATTTACCATCTCAGCTTCTCAACTTACATTAGTTTCCTACGATGGTTATCTCAGATATTTTGTTTGCATTGGATTGTAGGGCCAAGGATCAGCAGTTATTGAACGGTACTTATTAGATCCAACCAAGCTCTCTTATGAGGCTAGACATTCATGTAGAGTACCGTGATTTCGTTTTCCCTGTTGGTCTCCCCGAAGACTCCCCTTCTCAAATTCAGTATTCAGTTACAAAGTTTCGTATAACTGCTTCGTAACCGTCCGACCTCGATGCGTGGATAATTCTAAAGCATCTCTTTCAAAGATGTTTTTATGCTGATTCTTCTCCAAGGTCAATTCAGAATTCCTCTGGCAGTCGCGGATGTAAATTGAAATCCCGACTTCCGAGTGAAAGTTGTTGGAAGTGATTTGGTGAACGTTTTTACAAGCTTTCCAGGAAACAAATAACGCCTTCAGCTCTGGTCGTCCTGATTGGCCTAGAACAGCAAAAATAAGACAAAACACCGCTACCCCCACCATTGCAAATACACGCACCACAATGAGTTAGTTTGGCCGAGTGGTACAAGTAATTGGAAATTTCAAATTAGAATTCTTTTCAGCAGATTCATTTGATGATGGTATTGATTGGATGTTGGCTAGTTGAAGGGAGTTGAAGAAGTGAAATTGGAGAAAGCAGAATGAAAGTGCCGTAGCCGAATCTTCTCTTAGGGTTTCTGGTTATATATTCCGCCTCGGAACAATAAAAGTCCGGTTGACATAGGACTTTGTTCTACGACAATTTCGATTCCCGGTTTCCTAATCTTTTGAAACCGTACGAAGGTTTTCTGGTTTTCAAACTCGGGAATTAACGGTGCAAGCCCTAGGACGAGAGAGAATATTTAATGCAGGGCTTTCTCAGACTAGACTAGAAAAGAGTTACACTCCATTCCTGGTTGAGCTATTTCCCGAGGCTGAACTTGTAAAGAAAATGGCTAGAGCATAGCATATACATAGTGTGCATTATGTTGGAAGAGTCCCTCGGAAAAAGAAGATTTTTTGCAAGAATCATTTATCTGTTAGCTCTGGATTTCCGAGCAGAGAGGAAATTGGGAAGGAATCAGCTCGGGTTTCTTTTTATGAGCTTTTTTGGAGAGAGGGAATCCCTCTTTTACTTGTCTCCCCGCTTTGGGAAATGGTTCGCTTGTCTCTAACGTCAGGAGGAATTATGTTCTATGATAGCTCAATGAATTCCCCACTCCAGGCAACTGCATATATTATATGCGAAGCTCGTAAATATTCCAATCCTGTCTCATTTTGACGCAGGCTTCGCGCCAACCTAACTTTTCTCCCTCATATTTTAAAAATTACCGCAAATCTTCCAAAGACACACTCAATTTTGCTTAAACGGAAGTGATAAAATCCGGAATTTCTCTTACCACCCTCCTCTCACTCCTGTACTTCTAGACAAAACCACTCAGAGACAAAAGTATCATCCAAGCTTTTGGGTATATTGCCCCTGCAAAAGATGAATGGGATTTGGGATTCTAGATGGATACAAGTTGGGAGGGATTACGGAATCCCACTATCCAGATTTTCACTGGAAGGCTTTCTAATATTCATAGGATACCCGGATTTTGCGATGCATCAGTAGCCAACATCCTTGCAAGGACATTCCTTGAGTTCCTAAGATAATCTTCTTGAAGGGCAAGAAGCTGCTGGCGTAGGCCGTTTATATAAAATCAAAATTTATAATAATACAGTGGGCATTGATTTGCCCCGAAAAGTTTATTGAATGATGCAACTTTCCTCCTATCAATCGCATCACCATACAGCCTTTCATTTTCTTACTTTGATTTGTACCTTTGACGAGAAAGCTCGTAACCTTGTATTTTTACATTGATACACAAATCACAGTTATAGGCCAGGAAATTAGTCCGTCCGGGTTTTTTCTAAAACCTACAATGTCTTGAATCGAAAGAATGGAGAAACTATGCGATATTCAAATGGGATGGTAAATGCTGGCTAAGATGTGGAAGCTAGCTTGGTGCATATTCTTGGGCGTTAAGTACTCGCTTCCCCGGAGATGCATTCCGAAGTAAAAGTCTCGGAGGCAATGTGTACGCGGTGTACGGAAGGACTGAGACGGGGGGAAGAGAAAGCACTCGGAGCTTCATTTACATGCGGAGTACATTTCTCCCCGCCTTTCTCAACCTTCCCTTCCCCAATGGATTTGCGTAATGGCTCAGCTTTCTTTTTTATGCGGTTTAAAAAAATTCCTTCAAACCATTAATGATAATAAGAGGAATTTACAGTATGCTTTTAGCCTCCACCCGCAAAGACTTGAGTATATTATTACGATTACGAGCATCCAAATCTGCTTTCCAGGAAATTGAGATGCTATCCCGGGGAATTTCGTTTTTTTATCACGACAAATTATGGCGTGCGCAACATGTCGTGTCCGCCCAAGTCCTATCTTTTTCTCTCCTTTAAATTTTATTTTCATAAGCTCTTAATTCCTCGGATCAGCCGAGATTACGTCTTGAGGGCACATTTGGTTGACATGAGGGGCACATTGGCAGATGTACCGCATCCTATAAGGGTTTCAAGCCATGAGGTTCTGCTGATGGTAGAAATAGTCAGCAATCAGACCCCGCGACCGCGAACCATTTAGAAGCCAGACTGTGTCTCTATCATGTGTTTCATATGTCCATTTTATTGAATCCACGACTTCGTAGCCAAATTCACCAAGTTGTCAACAATTTTGTTAACATTCCGACATACTACTACGTAGTGAGTATACTGCTATGCATACTATACACACTATATAGGTACTAAATATAGTAACTACTACTACGATCTAGAGGTACTCTATTAGGATTTCACGTAGCAAAATAAATTCATTTCAGAAAAAGATGGATTTTCCGAATCGAATAGCTAATTTGAATGATTAAACCTGCTTATAAGACTAGGTTGATTCCGTCTGACACACACCCTTCGTATAACCGTATCTGAATAGCCCGAAGCAAATGCGAATACTGCATTGAAATATATTGCTGCATCTACGTAAAAATGACGTATATTTTTACATTCAAGTTGAATACTGATAAATACTGTGATATTCTTGACTTGTTTTCCATAAACAGTTTCTTTCTACTATTTGCATGCATCAGACCTGTCTTTCTTTTTGTAATAGAATTGATTACAGTAGAGGTATCTGCCAAACGAAGAAGCTGCTTGAATTTAGCGAAGCAAAACGCCATGTAAAAGGCCTCAGGGCTTTGAGCTCTGCATAACTTACAATTGCTAACTATCGTTACTCCTCCGGCTACACATATCCTACTACTGCTGCTTCAGATTTTGACAACCCTTAGTCTTTAGCCATATTTGATAATAGTGGGACCCAAAAACGATAGCGTTCAGTCAACAGTACCTTTTGCCCCAGGATATATTGCTCCACTTTCCTTGCCTCCTTCCGTTCAAATATTAATACGATTATTGAAATTCTTTCTTTGTTTGACAGGTTGTGGTATTCCATGTGAGTCGCGGACCATTCCAGGAGCCATTTTACCAGTGTGTGACATATGGAACTTACACACAGAAGTGGCAGGAACAGCTTTATACGACGTTTACCCTGATTTTCATGTTTATTCTCCCTCTGGCCATTCTGCTCTGTACATATTTGAAGACTATCTGTACATTACACAGTGAGTTTCACAGTTTCAACCTTTTACTATTCTTGTACTGATTATTTATTTAGAAGACCGCGCCCCCTACTTCAAACGGCCATTCAACGGAAACATTGCCTAAAACAATAATAGTTTGCGGTGAAAGTTTTATTACAATCAGTTCCTTGAAGTATTGATTGAACGATATTTCCTCAAGAAACATTAGCTTGATGTACGTTAGGCATTGCCATTTGGATTGACGTCATCCTAGCAATTCCGTTCAAGACATTTAGTCAAGTGGAAACTCTGGAGAAATTTATCGCAATTTCTGTAATTTAGCTGCACAGAAAAATAAATTGTGTAGGATTAACATGTTTTCTCTTATGGAAAGATAGCGTCCATATTAGCTAATTCCTAATAACTTGTCTCTCTAACAAGCGTTCCCTAGCCCTTTTAAAACCTTTGCGAATATTATAAAATGTTAACTAAGGTGGGCGTAATCTCATCGGGTATTCAGCTACACTTTGTAAAGATTAAGTGATTTCTCGGAAATCGTTAAGCCTATACTATACAGTCTAGTTATTTTAAATGTGATTAGGGAAGAAATAATATTTGAACAAGGTTTTATAATTAAGTTTCAGGAGGGGGAGAGTAAAAGAGCCGTATTTCTCGCTCAACTCTAGGTGAATTCTAAAGCAAGGGGTTCATTTACCTTGTTCACCTAATTAAGGAATAGGGGTAGAATATAAGCTGACGCGTAGATTGAAAGCTGGAGAAAGGAGCTTTGATAATAGGCTTTTTCTCTTAGAATCTCAGCTTGACAGAGCTTTCACCACAGGCTGTGAATGTTAAGAGAGAGACCTTCGTTTATGTTCCACCGCCTTCATTCTCCCGGCTAATTTCGATGAAATCTCAGCAAACTTTCCCTCCAGCTTTCTCTCCCCCTTCTTAGTCAAGCCACTTGTAAAATCTGTCCGTGTGGTTGCCAGCTCTAGCATGTGGCCCAGCAGCTCGCACTCCGTAGCATGCTGGACGCATACCAGGAAAAGATAAAGCTGGAACGGAAGCATACGCGTCCATTTATACAGTGCGTGATACGCTCATCGGATATCATATTTCGCCTTCCCAACAAAAGAACTTAGTATACTATAACGCCAGATCGTTCCCGGGATTTCTTGGGCGGTTAGTCCTTACAGTTTTATGCTTCCGCCACCCATAAAAGTTGATGCCTATAATTGTATGATGTGAACATGATCTCGGTTGGGACTGGATGCCTTTCACCCTGCTTGTAGCAGGAATATGTGGTGTATTAAAATCCCTCCTGGTAGCTTTCTTTTCCCAGGAAGAAAGCCCAAGAACCCTCGGGGAAAAGCAGAGCTACCAAGCTAAATCCCCAAACTCGCTACCCCTTCTAACTGGGTCAACAGACAATAGAGTTGCATCCAGTTGAAGAAAGCTATTTCCTTTAATAGTCTCGATAGTCCTGTTAAATTCGTTACAATTTGTATTCTTCCTTCCGCAAGTTTCACCCTCCTTCGTGCGTAAGCTCTAAACTTCATTCCAAACTTTCATTAAGACCATCTGTCTCTCACTTATTCCTCTCAACTTTCTCCACTTCTCAAATCGATCCTGAACAAGTAATTAATGCCTACAGTCAACGACTCAGCCCTTCTTCACAAAATGTGCCTTCAACCGTTAAATTGATTCAATTACTTTATTTTCTCACTAAAATTCCCAAGCAAGGAAACCAACCCCATTGACCAAAAAGCTTTACGCACTTTCTCCTACTAGTAAACTTCAAAGTTTTACACAAGGTCGTTCTAAAAAAGTGCTATTTGCACTCTTTTCATCTTATCTCTGAGACTGTTCCTTTGGAATAAACGAGAAAGAGAAAGTCGTGAAGAAATCTCGGATCCTTGAGCGGGTGGAAAAGACAAAAAGGTTGGACTTAGTCTCCATCAAGAGCTCTATTGTTTCACTTTCACCTCCTCCAGGATCCAAGCAGGTGACAATAATAGTTTGACAAAGCATTCATGGTTTTACTCGCCCGGGAATTCCACTTCATGAATCAAAGAGAGGCGAACATCCTCTAAGGAATTTCTAATTTAAGCGCTCAAAGCAAACAACTCCATTCAGCTCCGCTTCCCTCCTACCAATAACAATCTTTCCTTCACCTTATATTTCTTTTACTTTCTCCCAGCTTCTATTCTTTAGCCCTTACCTAAGGAATAGAAAGAAAAGGAAGATAAACACGTGTTCCAAACTTTATCGAAGAAAACTATTAGATTTTCTCAATAAACTATCCTCTAGCTGAGTAGATAAAGGCGTGAATGAATAAAACTTTCTCCATCCGACTTTCTCCTTGTCCGCATGTACCACTATTTTCACCTCCCTCAGTTCACAAGTCCGTTCATTTCCCCGCTACATTTGAACTACGAACTACAACTAGTAGAACAGAGTGGATTTCTAAACTAAAATCTATTCCTTCCACTCACGTATTCTCTACGCACCCTCTCTGGTTTATTTGAATACCATCCTGCTTCAAGGAAATGGAAAAGTTCACTTTATATTCTTTTATTGATTAATCATTTAGTTACACAACAAATGTTTGAAATGAGCATGCATGTCGGCAAGCCAAAAGTGCGTACTACTATTGATATATTTTAGGACAGGCATCCCAAAATTGCCAGCACATGTGTGGTCTGTTTTTCCGTGTACAAGTTTTTGTTTCCCTCTATCTACTGCTGTATCATTTTTATTATGGTTGGATTTTTCTTGCTTTCTCCTTTTTTCACTGTTACAAAAGTCCGGGAGTTTATTGCATGCGTAATCTTACAATAGCCATAAGCTCTAGAAATCTCGGCTACAATCTGCTTTTTAATCATTTAACCTGTACTGGTACCGGTATTCCACCCACCATGCATTTACACACGTCCTGCAGATTCTTATTTATATCCCGGTAAACGTTATTTTGCCCACACAACATTTTAATGAAGGTAATCTTGGTCATTTATTTTTTTAACACGTAAAGGTATATTTAAGGGGATTTTTAGGAAACACGTCTCGCCTTCTTCGGTTTCCCTTGTTAAATCCGGATAATCCTATTGGTTTCTGAAGCTAGATTCGGAAACGCCTACGTTTTTGAGCAAAGCCTGCTTTCCGGCGTTTAGGAAAGCCTCAAGCTTGTAGCCACTTGAATCTATTACGTCATTGCTGGGTCGATGTACCCCTCGGCGTTCTCTGATTCATAATCGGGGTCATGTTCACTTTCCCCACAATGCTGTAGCTGATGTAGACAACGAAGAGAAAGTCGTAAGTCTCTAGGGGTATCAGCTTCCGTGGATTTGTTTTTGTTTTCTTTCTCGCTTCTGTCGGATAAATACTATGCATATTTAAAGAGTACAGAGAAAGCTAATTTTGAAAAATATAATTTTCTTTGTAAATTTCATCTTTAAAAAAATAAGCGTAACATGGTTTAATTGAATTAGGCAGTTAATATTACAAATAGCTTGGTAAGCAAGTGATTCAGGTGCGGAGAAATATAAAGGAACTTTCTCCCCTTTCGTTTGCGCCAAATCCTGATGCATGTGGTGCATTTGGATGGTTGGTAGTAGTAATTGCATTTACTCAGGGCTGAATTGAATTACTCGCGTAGGTTTATATTTCGTGGAAAAGATGAAAAGCTTTATATACTCCGATTACATTGAATTAGTCTGTTAATCACTTAACTTGAGCCAATTTTCCGCGTCAGTTCAAGGCTATTTATTTCGCCATCGAATGAGTGATCAAATTCAAACACACATGAGTTATATAATTTTAACTGGATTGTGTGGAATTGCATGTGCTCACCGTATACTTTCAAAGCTATCGATTTGCAATCCTCTTTATAGTGCATTGAATGCAGTGAAATGAACCCCATCAATCTTACGTCCACCTACAAAAAGATAAGCTATTGGCTAGTTTCCACTTCAAGCATCTACCGTAATTATGTTGCTTTCATACGGTTTTAACTCATTCGCTTAACCTTCATGCGATACGCTTTGAGAGATCAACGAGTCTAAACGCTTACAAAAGAGGAACTGACTCAGCTGTGACTTTCTTTGTCGCCAGTTTGCTAGACGATTGAAGGTCATATTTTGCAGAATGTATGTAGGTCTTGTGAAACTTTCCCCCCTTTCCGCTCACGAAACTTTCTCCGACTTAAACTACATCTCGAAAAACCAAGGAAACGAGACGATCATGGTACAGTTCGACTTCGTCTTATTACGTTAGATTAATTGTGTGCGATAGGTATTAATTATGTAAATTGGAACAATTAAATACATTAAAATTATACATGTTGACAACCTGTCGTGTTAGCCTGACAACTATGTCATTTAATAGCTTGGCAAATTGTAACACGTTTGCCATTACTCGTTTTGAGTTCGTAAGATTCCCAGAAAGCGGTTTCGCCATTAGCCCTCGTTCAAGATGGCAACTTGCTTTGAAAAAAGTAGTAATTGAATAAGCCGCTTTATTGAGAGCACTTCCCTGGGATTATATTCCTCTTCAGACCCCACGTTTCCATCCATTTATTTAATCTCCATGTGTTTCCCCTTGTCGACAATTACTTTAACTTTAATTGCTTGATCTATTGTGCCGGACTGTAGTGGTGGATGGATAGACGGCTTCCTTCTTCCAAGAAGAAGCGGATTGACCCGATTTTTTCTCCAGTGGTAGGCCATGCCTTAGCGAGTCCACAAGTGTCCCGTAACGGGACTCCCGTTTGTGGTTGCCTTTAGGGTTGCAGTGGTTGGTGGTGGAAGGATTTGTGGCACACGTGCCTTTCTCTGTAGTTGACGTTACCTCCCGTCTCACGTTCTCGTAGTTGAAGCATCTTTTCGTGCGTATTACGCATGTTACGCCAATAATCCATTTCCTCACGTAAATCTGAGCTCAGAGTGATGAACCAACCAACTTGGCAGGTTATCGGCAGGGTTTAGTACTCCAGAAGTGATTATTTACATGTGCGGCTGAGTTGTCTTGGCTGTAGCATTATTGGTACTCTATTCGTTGAGGTTTCCACTCCAGGAGATCCATCTTCACTTTGGACACTACAGAGCACATCTTGAAAGTTAAATAAGGTCCTAATTGCATATAAGACTTGTGCTCCCTCTCATTCTTGAGTCTACGCGATGGAAAACATACAGCTATCAGCTTCTCTAGCTCCAGTTGGTTAGCCTGATGTTTTCTCCCTACTTCCGCGTTGGCTTCTCTGCTACTCAGAGTGAAATAGAAATCACATCCAAGAGAGAGAAAGCGAAAGAAACGAAGACGGAACAGATGCTTTCTCTTGACTTTCACTCCTTGGACAAAGCTGGGGCATTGACGCGTGTAGTGGCGGCGCTTGTCGGAAGTCTTGAGGTTTCCTTTTGTTCTTCGCCCGAAACTGAGCCAAACAGAGGATTTGGAGTGCCTATAAAAGACTCGTATTTTACCCCAAGCCCATATTCTCTATGGTAATCCACCGACTCATGTGCTAATGTTATTGTCATTTCTCCCTTCAAAGAGCAAACCCAGTTAACGATTCAAGGATAAGGTAACGATACTGAAAGAAATTGAAAACCGCTTCAGTGGGGAATCACCACTAGGGATTCCGGCTACTCCACAAGAATTGAATCCTCGTAGAATAAATATCAGACAAACTTGGAGAAACGAGCTTTTTTATCAAAGTTTCCCGGAAAAAGTAAATCTACTTTCTCGAAATGTTCCTCTCCTAAAGTTGTAGTTGGTTACATTTGAAAGCGGAAGTAAACTTTTTGTAAACAAACGTTTCCCCTAAGAATCGACTAAGCCATACACATCCATCAGTGAAAAGCATACTTTTCCCATCCATGTAGCTTTATTTTACCTCGAATAAAAGGACATGTTCTTTAAATAAAAAGTGCATTAAATATACATGTAGACTTTTCGCGGTAGATGCACACATAGTTTCTCTTAATTCATAGAATGTACCAACTTTTTTTTAACATTATACTTTCTCCTCGTTTTAAGAACGCTAGTAACTTTTTCTATTTAAACAGAACACCTTCACTGATCAATACGTGTAGTAAGCCAAAATATATCATGTAAAAGCAGGTCGATAGAGTTTCTCTACATTCCCTACTATGACGTTTGTTGATCCAGAAATTTTTCGTATACTCTAGCATTAAAACTCGTAAGAAAGTACTGTGGATAAAAACTGAATCAAATTCGTTTAAATTGAGGAAGATTTATCAGATTCCTAGAATGTGCCCCTGAAAATAAACTTTTGGGAATATATTAGAAGTTTTACCATATCTTATTGACCTTATCAAAAACCGCACAGTTTTTGAATATTTTATCATAATTTTCTTTAGTGTTTCCTGCTTTCTCGCTTCTTTATAAGAGGATTTTACGATTAAGAAAAGCCCCTTTTTGAGGAGAGCCACGTAGTACTGGCAGTGTCCCAAATCTAGTCACGTGTCTGCAACTGTGAACTGAGAAAGTTGACAGCAACTGGCTTTTAAGTAATCATTCAGTGAGCAGAAGATGGTTAGAATCCCTGGTATATCTACTTCCACTGCTCCCAGACTCAATTACATTACATTAGGAGAAAGTGGAAGGAAGCGGATGAATTCTTTTCCCCACAACGCTCAACTGAATCCCGCTAAGATACGCGATAAACAAAATGCAGAACAAACCCTCCTCCCTATCCCCAGCTTTCTCTTTCTTTCTCTATCTCTCTCGCACCTACTTTGTATGCAGATGAAGGCTAAGGAAAGAATATTACAGCCTCTCATGTCTTTTTATCCCTCTCTTCTCCAACCTAGCATTTGAGTCCGACCAGATAAGATTCCGTCTAAGGAAGTGAAGTTGAATTGAGGAAGAGAGAGTGTGGATTATCTTCAATGCATTTGTATTCCCCCTTGTCTTTGCGTTCGCTTCCGTTTTTTCGCGTTTGCGTAATTCAATTTTTGCCACGGTCTTCTATTCACAGGATTATGCGTGTGACTTTCAACTTTTTGCCTGTGCCTAAGTCTTTTAAACGCATTCCGTTCTTACTTTGTGCCTCCAAGGCGTTAGTCATCAATCATTCATCTAAAATCATGTAGCCTTTTGTTTACACTTTGTGGCAGCTAGGTAGCTTACAAACCCGACATCAGCCCCTCATGACCTAAAAGGCAGCTGCAGACGTCGCGTCAGCAGCACAACGTTGTACGGGAACGGACGTGAGTTGTTCTTTTATAGAATTAAACAGCCATTTGTCACCTTGTTCGGCTAAAGTAACACGTAGCAGGCCTTGTTTTACAGCCCACTGCTTTCACCAACCCACGAGTGGGCGTTGTAGAAATATATGGGGAAAATATGCAATGAGGTGTCGTATGATTTTGCTACTCTTCCCACTGCCGAGCCGACCAATATATAGTTTAGCCCTGCTTTATGTTTAAAATAACAAGCCTATAGGCAATACGCAAATTCGGTTTGATGATGAAAATCTGAATCTGGTAAAATGTAGCCAACAATTTTGAAAATTCAACTTTCTCCTGCTTTCACCCCACTAGTATACGCGCTACCGCCACAGGGGATTAACATTTCGTCTGCCGCTTCTCCGATGCAGGCAGTACCAAATCTGGTACATAAGGGATCCCTAAATATATATATAAAGGCGGAGATGGAAGCCTACTTTCACCGCTCTCTCCACTCGCTTGTTTATACGCACTTTAATTCATGCGTGTCACGCACAAACGTTTCTTTTCACTATCCAAACTACAGATTTTTCTCTTTTAACGACATCCTTCTCAGATATAGATTCTATGCTCTACTTCGTTTCCCAATTTCAGTATCGCTTTGTAATATACCTTTCTCCCTGTAATTCCATCAACGAAATGAGCAAAGGATGCTGTGATTCTCCGCTTCATAACTGGGCTAACGGTTTTCCTCCCGTGGTAAAGTACTATAACGATCATACTGAAACGTTAGGATGGAGGAAGCGGTAAAACGTTAGGAAATTATCAAAGATTGGAGCGTGTAGGAAGAAAACTAAAGAAACGAAGAGATCGTGCAGACGAATCTATAGAAAAATGCAAGATCACAACCTACTTTCCCTAGTTCCGTTGACTCCCTCTTCAAAATTCAAGTCCCCGCAAGCCTGCCTCCAAGCTTCCCTTTCCACATCCCGCTTTTGTCACTTTAGATAAATCGGAAACGGCCTTAGAGGAAATGGGAAAGTGCTTCTCCAGTGTAGAGGACTACCTTGAGAGACCCTGTTTGTTCGAGAAGAAGAGGAAGCGTATAGTCTGCCAGAAAATAGGATAAGTTAGGCAAGAAAATCTGGAAAAGCAATTGTGAGAAAGATTTTATGAAAGCGTCTCTTTTCTTCAATAAAGCCATAGAATTGGCGCTAAGAATAAACCAGAGAGAGTCACTCCAATTTCATTTCAACCCTGTATTTATGTCCCTCACGCCAAAAGTCATATTCTCTAGCCCTGAATATAAATCATGTGATGAAAATGTTACCGAATTTTTAAATCCATCCCACATCTTGTCTTCACACTTCACACACACAGGCATACTATTTCCCTCACTCAAAACTTGTCCAAGTAGATCAAGCCAGAAGAAAAGCTAAGGATGCCTGGAACGGACGTGAGAAGAGAAAGTTATTTTCTGGCAAATCAAAATTCAAAAACCTTTTATACACAGCTTACGCAAAAATAGAAACTTTTGCTCAAGCTGAATGGATTTACCTGCTAAAGAAGTTCAGTTCAAAAGAGACTGACTCTGTCGACGCAACCGAGCCTTTTCTCTTTTTATGGCTTGCCCACATTGAAAAATCAACTTATTCACCAAGTCAGAGAAGGCATAAATGGAATGGAGCCGGTAGTGAAGTTACATAAATCCTAATTTTTTTATCTACGTCGCAGCTCAGTTTACCTAAGTGCTAATTCTTGTACAGTGCTGAAAGTTTCTTTCCACGAGAAAGTTTCTATCTTCAACCTTTTTAGCCTTCCAAACAAATGCGTTCCTATTAACGTAATTTGATAGCTTCGCCTGAATAGTGAGGGGACAAAGGAATGAAGCAACATCATTTCCTTGACAACCTTTGTTGCTATACTGTCTCTCTCCCACATGTGATTCTGAATAGATCATATTACCTGAGTTCTCTCGAAAAATAAGGAAGAGAACGTCAGGCCATTCTTTATCCCTCATCCTCTAAGAAAAATGTTCTTTCTCTAGTTTGCAAAAATTACACGAATTTTCGCAAAATAAAACAGGACGCTGGGCGTAAGTATTTACGTATTCCCAGTAATCCACACAGTTCTACATTACATGTATATATGTACACTGTATTTGAGTTCTGTTTTGTCGGAAATCGTAGCATTATGTCCGTATAATTCTTCAAGTTCCTTACATAATATCACATAGAGGTCACCCGACAGGTGGAACTGATTAATATTTAACCAACTGTCCGTATTGATAATGGATTTTACTCAAATCCGGACAAAAGATCGCGAACCATTGTATTCGCATGAAGTAAATAGAAAATATTTTTCATTTCCAATACATTTGTAGCTATTATAGCTCTATAATCGGATTAAGTTTAGTCGCAGGTCGCAGCTGCTCAACTATCGTTTCATCAAAAGTCATCGAATTAAAAACTTTAACGCAATAATGTTCAAATTCTCATACAAATTTTGCAGTTAACATATCTAAGAAGTCAACGTCAACTTTTAATGTATTTGTCAAGATTTCTGGACCACAATGACTACAATTACTCAGTTATCAGCCATGGTTGAGTAAACCAATTCAGAAAAATGCCAAGCTTCACGATTATTTTGACAGAAACCATACGTAAGATCAGTTATGGTTTGTCGAGAGCATTATAATACTGATTTTTTACAATGAGCTTTCTCTTTGTTTTAATCCAATATTTTATGTTTGCGTAGCACGAGATGCTAACTTTATTTGAAAACGTCCTTGAAGCGTAAAAATGAGCATGAGCCGCTTTGCCAACAATTTTCAAAGTTAGTGAAGCTTTTCCAGCCATCTTTAGCGAAGTAATTTGCCAATGCCAAGCAAGCAGAGCGACAATCTTGATAATTTTGATTCGCTTCTGTTTTAATGAGAATGGGTTGGAAGTAATTAAAATGTGCGCCCCACCTGCCTGATACTAAGTTTAGTCTCGCCTTACCATCTCTATACTTTCTCAATGACCGGGCAAGCGAGCAGTACCAAGCGGGCTTTGCCCCCATCAGTCCGCCAACCGCCGTGAATTTCCCGACTGGACTCTGTATGCCCAAAGTATTTGAGTTATTTATATTATTTTCTTATAAAGAGCTTGCAGCTTTAGAAATAGTCAATTATAGGGTGTCACAAAGATTTATTTCACTTGTGGCAGTTGCTTTTGTTTGCCCCTTTTACGGGGATATAAGTGCAAGTGTGGCGTGTGAATTTAATGATAATTTTATTACTTGGAAGAATGATGCCAACTGGTGAGTTATGGTCATTTCCCCGCTACAATTCTACCATTAGCACAGTTAAATTACTATATTTATCCTTCTCCCACTTTATTTTATCGCTCCATCAAATTCTCTCCTAGAAAGTATTACTGGCTTCGGGGCGACATGTTGGGACGAAACTAGTTTTCTTACAATTTTCACAAGTTCTTTCCCTAAAAACCTTTTATTTCACCCTGTGTATTTCCTCTATATCATTCCATAATTGCGCCTCCTTTGCATTCCTCTCGATCCTCACACCTCCTACTTCCTACCTATTGTCCATTATATAGAACAACTCAACTTTTCTTATATTTCATTCCCTGTTTAACTTGATGCCCTTCTACATACTCTGACTCTGACTGAGCTATTTCCCGGCATTTCATACCCAAACGGATTATTAGCCGACTACTGATCTTGGTACAGGGAGTGCATAGTTCATGCTCTTTGGACTTTCTCCTCCTTTCTCTACAATTTCCTACTCTACCGGATGAGCTCTGGATGAGGTAGGTAGAAAGGAGGTAGGAACCATGAATTAATTGTCAGCATATTTATCATAAGGCACGTTGAGTATTTGTCATTTTACTATCATACTACTGTCGGCACTTCATTAGGCCTCTCCACCGTGGTTAATTACGTTATGCGCAGGTAGCTGCTGAAATAAGTTGAGAGGAATGTCAATTATTTTCATTTGCTATCATGTTGGTTCGCATCACTTTCATACAGACAGGCTTGGAACATCAAAGGTAAGTAGCTCCTGAAAATGTTCTGCAATTGAATGCTAGCTAGCCGGGCTTCAGATTTTCTAGAGTAGAGCGAGCTCTTAAGAATTAATTGCATGTAATTACAAGGAACTTAGTACTTTAGAATGTTTGGATTTTCTGTGTTCACCCTACCTTGTGGTTCCTCACTGGTATGCATTCCTGATATGCATTAATTTATTCATTTTTTAGCCATTTTATTCCAATTTGAATGAATGAACAAGGAAGAGGTGTTCCGGAGAAAGTCGGCCTACTCACTTTTCTCTGCCCTCTCAGCTTTTTTCTTCACGGCCTGCCCCTCGCTGGGTTATATTAAATTTCTCAAGTTAATCTTGAAATATTGAGAAACGTATACGTAAACACGTATGAGCTGCTACAGTTTATCAGATCTTGATTCCACGTGGCAAGACTTAGCGAGAAACCCCTTTGAATAAAACGATTGCAAATACATCATAGTGCGGTAATTTAGTGTAATCGTTATAAAAATTCTATCAGTCAGTAGCTCCTTGGTTCATCGCCCGAGCGAGTAGTAGGATTACAGGAGCTTTGAAGTAATTTATTTACAATTTCACTCTGTTCGACAACCCGAGTTTTGTGTATACACACTACAGAAAGTAGAACTTATACCAGAGTGACAAGTATTTACTAGATTGATAAGACAGTAATGGAAACTGTCGTACGCAATGAGATGTGATCGCAAAACCGAAACTATTTCAGAAAAAGCAATCAAAACCCGCATGTTATTTCCCCCTATTCTATCCTAAACCTATAAAAATATTTCCACAATTCCAGAGTTGCAGCTTGGAGTGGCAGCTATCAAAATGCTCCAGAATAAGGACGCAAAATCCCGCAAAGGTTTGATTTAACTTATTTTATTTTCCTCACGCATTCACGTAATAACCTTTCTTGCTTTCTCCTTGTCCAAATTCACGCATTTTTCTCCGTTTCTTCTTTATATTCACGAACATGCGTATTCTGGGGTGTTTGGTGTTGGTATCCTTATCTTTTCGTTAGTTTCGCGCTATGCTGTAAATTAAGCTATAACGCTGAGCTGTATATTTACGCTAACAAAACGGTTTTTTAATTCATCACTGAGGACATGACATACTTTTATTTTCAGCACAACGCTTTTAAATATCAAGCAGTTACAAACGAACTTGACAGTAAATCCTACAATTCAACATTGAAAAAAGTGCCTGAACTTTCTGTCCAGGCGTGACAAGTTACAGACACAAATCGACTTTCGTTTATCTTACAGGTCAAGAAACGCAAGAGTTGAAGGATTACTAAAATCAGTATCTTTAGCAAAACTCCCGGGGTGAACATCTTGCACAAAGGATGCCCTTGTTATTGAGAGTTAAAACTTTAGATTAAATGAGGGATTCTTTGATAGTTTTCAGATGAGTCCAGTAAACTTTGCCGGCCTGGAGGCTTTGACGTGGCTGACTTGTTAAGAGAAACTTTTTCTGTCGTGTGATTAAATTCCAAGGAAAAAATTAGCCGTCCATCCGGTGAGGTGGATTCGTTTACGAATACAAATTGAGCAACAGCGTAAACACAGAGGCATGCAACTTTTCCTCCCGAAACTCCCCAGCAGGCTAGATCAGTTCATTACTGGAGATTAGTCTGCCAAAGGGGTAGAGAAATAATAAGGGGCGTAGCGAGTTTCTGATTTAGATTGATTTCCTCTCGAGTAAGATGTATAGCTCGAGTAGGCTGAATAACCCGGCTCTGCGGATGTTAATTGACTATCTGTGCAAGCCTCAGATTTTCCCGACTCTCACCCACATTAGTACTTCAATAGCTTCTCACAAGAGTTCTGTCACTATGGGCGCAGTTGTCACGATACCACCAGAAAGAAATCGGGCGGGTAGAATCGGCATCATGTGATGTATTCACGGGAGAATCAAAAGGGAAATGAGCTAATGAAACTCTAAATTAGCTCTGTAGCGCTGATGGAATTATGCTACTTATGCTGTCACTCCCTCTTTAACTCCATCTTACAACTCTTACCATTCACCATACAGGAATACAAGAAACGAGTACATTATCTATTTTCTGTTAGAACCATTGACCAAAACTTTTCGCAGCTCCTCCTTCGAAAAGGAACTTGATTGAGAAAATTGATGAGAGGAGAAATCAGATGCAACAGATACAAAATAGTGTGGAGTCATGGGTAAGAGGTTACCCACAGGGGGAAGAGCCGTGGATCATTTTAACCAAGAGTTTATCCCCCGAGGCATGAACCCCCTTGTCTTATAATCGTCTGTCTTTATTAGTCATGCCTCAACGAGCAAAGTTAATTTTCAATACAAGGGTCTGTAAGATTAGCAAAACTTTTCTCCATCTATCCCTGAACTGAAATTCAAGGATAACTCCTAGAAAGGGCAAAGGCACAGACAAGAAGCTCTGCTCTCATGGGCCAAGTTAAAAGGAGCTGCTTGAAGAGGCGCTTTGAGGAAGCTAGGTGCGGGAAGCGAAAGCAAGAGGGGAGGAAGGCAATGGGAGAAAGCAGTGTTCCGGTTGTAGTTTGCCAGCCAACCAGCCAGAATATTAAATAGGAAACAAGAGAAAGGAGACAAGGGGGCTGAATAGCATTAGGATCCTTTCAATTCTCTGCATCACTGGCTCAGCTAGTGAGCTTTTATGCAAGAGAAGAAAGCACATTCTTTTACACTATAAGGTATGTACAGATATTTTAATAACCTTCCCGAATGTGAGCTCCTCCGTATGAGGAGTTCATCCACTTGAATAAAAGGCACGCTCAGAGATCCAACAACTAGGAAGAAAGTAATGACTTGGAAAAAAGGACTGCAAAACTTAACAAACTCCTAGCATTTTTTCAAATCCTTTCATATTCACAATTCACACACGCTCTCCTAACCCTTCCTCATATCCGTCTTTTTTAATATAGAATCTATCACAAGCCAAGCTCCTCCTCACTAATCTTACATCTCATCTTTTCAGCTGTTCTTAACAAGTCTACTCCAGTCACACTCCGTATCGTTGCCTATGAAAACCAATTTGATTCTCTTTAAACAATTTCCAAGCCAGTTCTCTCTTTTTCCAATAACTCGCAGACTTTTTCTTGTAATTTAACGTAATATGAAGCTTAGGTGTTCAAATAGGACTTCAAAACTCAAAGCGTCATAGGACTCTGACTTACTAAATGGGAAACTTGGTCACATATTTATTTTACTACCTACAATTAATTTTTCTCCAGATTCGCCTGGTAATAATTGCAGTGCAGTTGAATATATTTCATTTTCTTCTAGGCTATGGTTTAAGTTCGCTAGGTACAATCTTTAAATCCAAAATTCCGAGGAGGAGTATGACTAATACTAGAAATCAAAAATCGGCGTGAAACTCTTCAAGAATCTAATTTCTAAATCAACACCACCTTGGAATAGAAACTAATCTACATAGTAGTAGACCTCCTGTATTCATGTTCGCATATGCAGTATTTACGTCACTTTTGCTCATCAGTTAGTATGTTTAACCGAAGAGGTCTCGGTACACTTATTGTAGGCAAATAATACAGGTCAGGATCTCTTCCAAGAATCGAGCTAATTTCGCATAGCGGCTAGCCCCTGAAGAAGATCGAGCTTTCTCCCCTGAAGAAGATCAGCGAGACCACCCCGCCCCAGCACCGCAGCCACTTCAAAAGTTGAAGAACGGATTCGTAGAAACTTTAGCCTGAGGAAAAAGCATATCCCTGTCGTATTCAGAGGTCCATAGATTCATGGGCAATGCTTGCGTCGTCTTGTCCAGATTGAATAAGCTTGTAATAAATTTACTCATGTCTTGAGGATCTTTTCAGAAAATATATAAATTGTGGGTGGATGAAAGATGTGAAGTGGTACGTAGTGAGAGTTGTATGAGTGTTGACAGAAATATCTTTTTCTATGAGCTGTATATGGTAGCTTAGGTGAAAGATACAAGCGAAAGGAGCAAGTATCTTGCGACCGAGGAAAAGAAGAATGGAGAAAGTTGATACTTTCCATGGAAATTACAACTTCTATGCTTTCTCCACTTTCTCCCTATAGTAACTCGAGCATTTAGTTTAGGAAGCGACTCTTTTTTCCAGTTATAGTTTGTCTCTAGTAGCTCTTAACGGAGCCTCTTTACTTCTTTTCTAATTCCATTGATAAATGCCTAGATGTACTTGTTAAACTTTTGTTTGGTGAACTCTTATTCCCTCTTCTCTTTTCCTCTTTAAATGAGATAGAGTTCATAGATTTTTGAATCATTTGTTATGAATCCAGTTCATATCATCCTGAGATAGTTCTCGTCTCAACCTTCCTCTCCATCCTTGCTTTATGTAGTCTTCTTCCGTTGTCCCCACCCCCTCGCACAACCCGTCTCTCATAATGCATCAAAATAAGTTTACAAGAGTTCATTCAGATCCCACGTAACTTTCTTCTTCTATAAGCTGTACTTATTTACCATTGAACCAAAGACCCCGGACGAGTTCCAGTTTGTTTCTCAAACAAAGCTTTCCCGAGTTTTCTTTATTCCCAAGAGATTTAGCCCTGGACTGGAAATGAGGATTTGCACAAGGACATTGTCATCTTTTATGATGAATGAACGTTTGTGAGTTTCGCGTACCGAATTATAATTGAGGAAATGTTTGAACAAAGCCGTAGATAAGAACATTCCCCTTTCTCTCTAGGCTTCACTGTGAAAATCTCATCTTCCCGCCCTCTTCTCAACACTGTCTTTGAATTCTCTTAGCTTTGAAGTAGATTCTAGAATTGCAGATTTATAACTTAGATTTCGTCGAATCCATTAGTTTTCCTCGTGCGGTTTTTATTCAACTTTCTTCCCACACTCTTGCGTCTTCGTTAACTTGAAGCTTAAGAATGCATTTGCCCGAACCAAAAACCGTAATGTTCTGGATTGGTTGCTCCGGTTGGAATTGGAACTACGGAGTTGAGCTACAAGAGCGTACAGTACATAAGTAAAGAGAAGGATCCGAGTTTCATGATTTTCTCAAAACATGAGGAGTAAAGCACAAACATCCTTACAGCCCCCACAAAATGAGGAGACCAAACTTTCCTCTTTTCTGTAAAATCCAAGCTGGTGCATCATTACAATCCGAATGCAATTACCATCCCTTTTTCCCTTTCGTAATAACGCATTCAATGAAATGTGCTGTTTTCTTGTTCTTAGCTTTTCTTTACTCGTATCTGCATGTATACATAGTTCACTAGCAATTCATCCTACAAACAACAGTTCTACAGTTTTCTTGTATAGTCTGCTTCACACTCTGGTTCTTTGGCTCAATATACAACCAAAACAAGGCAAATTCTTCCTTAAGGTGTCATAAGCTTTCTTTGGAGCAGAAATTCATGCCCTCTCGTAAAGCAAGTATGGATTTAAGAGGATTTCCACCTCAACATACCCCACTCCTTGGATTGGATAGACCAAAGTAAACCCTGTTTTAGAGATCCTTTCTGTAGTCATTGCAAAGTTTATATGCGCTAGCGACAAGGCTGAAATGTGATTCTGTCTCCAAAATTGGCACAAGTACATCGCTGCCGGAGAGTTACAACACATCAGCCTTAAAGAAGAAAGTGGAAGTGGAACTTGTATAGGTAGCGAGTGAAAGTTTACTTTCACCAAAGCACATGTTTCTTCCATATTTCCCGTGTCTTAGAGAAACTGAACATTATTGCTAGGATAAAACCTGAGCTGCCGAGTGCAAGAGAAACGTTTGTCAGCTATTTGTTTAAAAGATTTGTAGATTATTGTCTCAAAGCTCGTACTAATGGAGGCCTTTGGTAATGCATGGTACTGTAGAATCCGGGCGGTATAGAACCCGTTCGGGGATCGTATGCTAGGATTTGGGGATTTGCGCGTAACACGTCCTTACCCGTTTGACACTCGGGCATAACTTGTCTTAGTGGTTCTTTCCTTGGCGAGAGTGAAAGCAAACAGGTTACATATTAGCTTAGCTATATTTTCTTCCAAGTATGACGTAATTTACCTTGGACACTTTGATTTGTGTTAGTTTTCTCCGGTATTTACGATATTATCAAAGGAATAAGTAAGTAAAGGGCGGTCGTCTATCATTTTGCCGTTCTCGCGAATGCAGGTTTTGTGGCCCTAGAGTAGTTCCTTTAGTAAAGAATATTAATGCCCGTATTTCTTCTCATCTTCTCACTCTTCGTCAAAGTACTTGAGCCCCATTCTTGAGAATCTTTCAACCAAATCCCAGCCCTCCTGGCCTCTGCTAGGCTTGCCAACATGAATGACAGCTCATTTCTGGGGACCTGTAACCCGGCTTTGAGCAAGGCTTGATTTGATTTTCAAATTGAATTTGCATGGAGGAAATTAATTTGAATTTCGGCCGGCTTACTCCTGTTTGTAAATAGTGACGGGTTGCGTTGGAAAAGGGTGGGCAACTGATTTACACCCTTCTACCCCGCCCGGATGATAATTAATAATATTCTTCCGCTCTTGTGGTTTTGAATGGTGGTGGGCCAAAGTCTTGATGTGACTTGTGTGGAGACTGGAGACGTGGCTGATTGCCATTGAGGTTTAGCGGAGCGTGCCTTTGCTAGAATTTAGTTTCTCGCCCTAGATCACGACCTAATAAGGGACTCTCTTAACTTTCTCTAACTTTCACCATGTGGAAATGTTTGTTTCTGCGGTATGTTTTAATCCTTCACATCGTCTTTTGTACCCTTACTTCAGCGTCTTTTCCCTCCGTCTAACATGTACATATGATTTTACACTGGCTACTCGTCTTCACTTCCGGACTTTCTTACTTGTGAATATATGTAAGGTGATGGAGATATGGCTAACTGTGTATATGTGATGGGGTCATGTGCTGGTGCTCTTATGTATTTATAGGGGGTTTAACTGGTAGAGCTTCCATAATTAAACCGTATTACGTCAGCTCTCTCTCTCACTTTCTCTCTGTCTCTTCCTGTACAGGCTTACAATTAGCATATGGACTGGCATTAAGCCAACATCGAGTTACTAACTCCCACGGACTTCATTTTGATTCATTTCCATTTGTTTCCTTTACAGGAAATGAGGAATTCAAGGATACAACTAGCAGCTGCCGGACTCTTATAGACCCCAATCGAAGGAAATTGATTCGGCGTGCCAAGATGAAGTCGCTCCGAATTAGTGTAGCTATAGTTCTAAGCTTTATATTCTGCTGGACGCCATATTATACCCTTATGATAGTCACCATCTTCGTGGATGACCGAGTAAGTCGTACAAATCTTTCGCTTCACTGAATAACAACTTTTATAATTTTACCGCAATTTCGTCCCCTCTCATCGGCTGTCCCGTCAAGAAAGGATGGAGATGGCTTTGACTTGACTCCTTAGATTGTGTGTGTGTGTGTGTGTGTGTACCCGGCGGGTTACGCTATCCCGCTCCTGTTGCGTTCTTTTACCACGCCATTCCTTTATCAACCACGCACTTTCTCTTTCTCCGTCAACAAAACTTCCGTTAGCTATCCACCCACTCTGTCTTTTCTCTCCCTTCCAAGGTGTGACTTGTAGCCTAAATCCGAAAAATCCGAAGGCTTCAGGTGATCTTGTTACAAATTCCCTCGGGTCTTTTCTCTTAGAGTGCTGCGTTTTTTCCTCTCTCTATTTTTCGGAAGTCCAAGGAGTAGAACGTATGTTACCGCTATTCCTTTATGTCGCGGCAGCCAAAGACGAAGCTGACAACCGCCTCCTTCCGCCTGATGGACACTCGATGAAACTTTTTTCCACAATTTTTTCCCAGAATTTCTCCCATCTGCTTCAATATCTTGTTTTCTCTGTCATTGTCCGACATCCTGAGCAAAGAGTCTTAAAAAAGATTCCCTCTTCTGACTTTCTCCCAACACTCCAATAGTGCCCGAAAGGACACAACTGGCGTGAAGTGAAAGCCAATTCAATAGGACAGCTTCCAAGAATCCGAGCAGTTATGCATCGACTCTCCGTTTTTTCCAATATTCAAATTTTAGCTATAAACGTCAAAGGAGAATCCTTCCATGCTCAAACTCACAAAGAGAATTCCCTTAGTTTTTTTCCGATTGTCCATTTTTCCTCAACTTTTTTCCATAGCCTGTTCCTGTTCCTATAATACTGAGACGGGTGGGTTCAAACAAGCCAAACGAAAATTGATCGGCATTGATGAATGAATCCTTCAGGAGGATTGAGCCAAGCCTCAATGCCTCCGAATTATTCCGCACCATCTTGCCTTTGTTCCATTGGATCCGCCTCAGAATTCCTGGAAAAGTCTCTGGAATTTACCTTTGATGCATTCCAAGTTACAGCCACTTGTAGAAGCAGCCAGAGTTTTGTTAAAGTTTTTTTTCAAAGAAATTTTATTGACGTCTGTTTTGAATTTTTTCCAGGTTCACGATGACTTAGCGTCCGCCATCTTTTTTTTTGGCATGTCTAACAGCTTATTTAACCCACTAATTTACGGAATCTTCCATTTGTACAAGCCAAGGAGAAAAGAACTGCTACGGTAAGGGATTTTAAGCTTCTCTTCTGCGTTAGTTCATTTGTCGAATTGAGAGAGTCCCTTCAATTTCTTGAATTAATATTTCCCTAATCTTCAAAGAAGATCTTACAACGTGTTACAAAGGACTTTTGCACGCAATTGCAATAATTAATGCAGTTTTGATTGCCCTGTTTCTGTGCTATGTACCATGTACCATTTATTTCATGAGTTTCGCTTAGTTCTCCAAATAATCTGGGAATAGTTATACAGTCTCTTTTCCCAATGCTCCGGTAATTTGGCTTGTTCCTTTGATGTTTCCCAGAATACCTGACAAAGCAACACTTTGCCTTTGTTTTCGGCAACTAACACCGAGGCAAAGGAAGCAGCTAGTTAATCATCCAACAGATTCGGGTTCTCATTTCCGATTGGGGTATTTAATAGCAATCACAGCAATTGTACCAATCTATGACAAAAAATCTACGATCTTAGCGCCTACTTTATAAGCATGTATACAGCACAACTACGTTTTGAGGTTGTCAAACATTCTTTGCTTTCACTCTAGAAAAGGTTACATACACTATCAATTTAAACCTTCTTACAAACTTTTAGGCATGGCAACTTTCCTTAGATTTATTACATTATTCTGGTACATAATTTACAGTCGTTTATCACAATGTATATATACAATTACCCATTTATTCAAAGCAAATATGAGCAAAGATGCCTATTTTAGTTGATACATCTCTACAAACCCATAAAATTATTTCCGGACGAGTTATTAAATTTTGCGAGGGTATTTCTTCTCTCCCGTTATTTTGCGACAGTTTCCAAATTGCCTTCACTTGCACATGACCTTACGTACTGTTGTGTATAACATTCGCTGGTAATTTTTCAAATGCATCTTGAATGTTTTCCCGTACACTGCCTCCAGAAAAAGTATTTTTTATTTAATGTATTTCACGTCTGCATCACATAAAAATGCATTTCATATCCAAACTATCAAAGTCTAGCTACTATAGATCTTTTACACTGCTATACTTACTTCCCCTCCCCCAGCTCATCTGTATTCTTCCCACAATTCCCCCAACCATCTCCTATTAGATTAGGTCGTGCGAACATTGGTATCGAATTCTGTAGAAATTCAATCATATAACCGGATTTAGTATGGTTAAACGAAAGGCAGGGCTGTGAATTCAAAGAGTGTTTCATTTTTCTCAGCTCCCTGGCATCCTACCCTTTTGGTTTTAACCTTTGATCCCATGTATCGTTGCCATGACCCGAGCGCTGTCTTTGGCAGTGGAGGCGCAAGTACAGACTTTTTTAAATCCTCTCGAGATTTAGAACGCGTCTCGTGCCTCATCCTTTTCATTTCTGTTTCTCTTGTTTTTGTCCCCCTCGGAGTTCCTGTGTAAGAACCTTGGCTCTGGTACTTTCTCCACTTTCTCCTTCTTTGGGATAAAATCTTTTTATGTTTTATAGGGATTCATGTATGCATGAGCAAGGCCTCCTTGTTATATGCTTCGCTAGGGAATTCCAGATTCCGTTGGAACTTCCTCTTATCTTCCGTATCACAGAGCTACTTAAATTCTTTTTCCCTGGATGGCTGGATCCCTCCTCATGTAGAAGGTTATGAAAGGAGGTAGGCCACTCCCTTGGAAAGCCCTGCTGGTAGTAAGGCACCCACTCTTCTGTCATCTGCAAGGGCTTTTCTTTCCCACTCATGCAATATTTAGCATGTTATTGACTCTTTCCGACAGGCTCCTGTGGATGATGTCGAACTTGGACATGATCTTTTATACACTATTAGAAAAGTATTGCTTTCTCCTCTCCCGCCTTCCCTCCCATGTCTTCTCACGGACTACGTCAGTGTTCTGGCTTATGTTCAATGTTCCCACTGTCATCATCTGTCTTTTTCCCTTTTCAGTTGGTGAAAGGGGAGTGAAAACAGGGATTTTATAGGTCTTTACAAGTATCAAGACTTTCTCCGTATCTTCTCCTCCACCGTTCATATTGCCTGGTCGGCCTAGTGGGTGTCTTTGTGATACTCTCATTCCGTACTTGATCCATTCTCTTCTAATTCTTGTATTTCAGGGGAACATCGAGCAAGAAGACTTTATTGACAAATCTGAGCTTACAAAGAGGTCGTTCCACTACAGTAAGATCAAATAATGGTTCCGCCCTCCCATTGGATCTTCACGGCCAATCTATAATCGTTCGAGAGAATAATAGTAAAAACAGTGCCGCTAACGGCTCTCCTAACTCAAAATTATCTCCTTGGCCCAACGGAGCTATCACGCCCACAATCCCCATTCCACCTCCTACCCCCATTTCGGACAGCATGATGGAAGCACAAACGGTAATTTAACTCCATCAAGTGAGTCTTTACGGGACATTCTTTGTGCATGTACCTTGGCGCCCCCTGCAAACTCAATGTTTTTTGAAGCTTTTTATGCTCCAAATTTCTCCCGCTCTGTCACCTACCTTCTGTTTCTACCTCAAGTTCCTACTACTTTCTCCTTCTCCAGTACCGATAATTCTACAAAGTCATTTTCCTGTCTGCGTTTGATAATTTTTCTTTCCCAAATACCTTCTTTGCCTCAACGTATTTCAATAGGTTGTGCTTATAATTGCATCCTGTAATTTCAGGTACCTGCTGAACTCACCACGAAGGATACTCAGGATATGATCTCTGGTTGTTGTGTCTGATTTTACACGACAAGATTGCTTCCCCTTTCAAGAACATTTCCGCCCATCTTTAGTTTTTCCACACGATTTATTCCCCTTCCTCACATAATGTTTACCCTCCTGTTTATTCCACGGAGATGAAGAACGTCTTCTCCAGCTGCGGTTTCCTTTGCTTTGTGTTCAATATGAGCTTTCTCAGTCAACTTTCTCCCGGCCGCGGCCGCAAGATCAGGGCTCTGTCATATGCATTGTAGCACGTCCTCGCCTCGTTTCTCCAAGTCTCTTCCAGCATTCAATATGAAGAAGAATCAAGGTAGTTGCGGTAAGAAGCTTGCTCGGGGTAAACATGTACCGGAGACCTTATTGATTTTATATGAAATTGAAACAGAAAGTACTTACTCTCTTCCTCCGAGAGAATGTTATGAGATCCATGAAATTCTATGGAAAAGCCGGGGTTGCTGTGAATTACATTTTCTTTTCTAGTCAACTTGCAATTTGTATATTTCTCTGATCGCGAACACGAACAAACAAGCAATTCATTACTACTTGGTTTATCAAATTTATGAGTAGCTTCGGTCCGCATTATTTCTTGACACTTTTATAAAATGGATTATTGTTTGTCTAAATATGCTAGATTTTCCCACGTGTATTGCATAGCATTGTTAAAGATTGGGGTAATATCAATTTTTTTAGTATGTAGCGGATTTTGAAATGTTAGATTTATATACATACCCTAAATGTTTTCCAATGAGTTTTATCATTTTCTATCTCATGCTTTCGAGAAAACGAATTCAGTCCACGATATCATTACATGCTGTGACGCAAATCAATTTATTACTCTACTTCTCCCCTCATACCAAACAGACAGGAGTATGCAACAAAGAAAGCCGACGCTATAGTATATTGATATATTTATATTTTTCTGACAGTCTCATCAAATCTAAATTGTTTGTGCACATGGCACAAGCGTCACTTCCGCTAGATTTATAACCAGTAGCTGTTATTCTATACGATTTAATCTCGGGGGTAAATTCACTCAGTGCTGATGGAGGCATACAATACAGGGAGACTTTATTGAATAACGTATAGATTTCTTGACTGTTAGACTAACTGTTAAGTAGGACGAAAACGAAAGATGATTTTTTGTAACAAGAGCTACATTTTACATAACGTATTGTTGTAAGTGTTCTTTTAATTTAAAACATAACGCGTCAATGTTTCCATGATTTACGTATTCTATAGCTTCTAGAGCATTTAAAATAGAGGCTACTTATCAATCAAGGGTTTTTATGTAATGGAAATGCCCATATTTTCTAAATGTCGGTAATCCATTCTTTAGTAATTAATCGGTTTCTTGTAACCGGCCTATCAAGACTTAAACTGTTGGGCGATTGCCTCTCTAACTCTCAATGATATTGATGGAGCTTTGAATCAAGTTTGTAAAGTGGTAAAAGTTTAGCTAATAAACTTAATGATAAAAATGTGTGGTTATGAATACTTTTGTTTAGAAATCTATTTTTAAGACATGGGTGCTAGTTAATTTTATTCGGTGAATGGTTACTGCTATATTACTATACTTTCGTGTGTAGAAGAGAACGACTAAACGTTTTGATTGTTCTTTTCCGCCCACGTGCAAACGTACAAATCTTTGTAACACTGTTATAATCATTATGATATTATCAACTGTCTCTCATTCCATATTCCATGTCAAAACAGTAGTAGTAATAAATTAAATGATATATACTCTCTACAAGTATAATCTTCGATTGACAATTATTTTATTCTCTCGTATCCCTTGAGGTGTGAGCGTACTCCTCATAGTTTTAATTCAGGAACGGTCTCTTCGTTGGAATAAATTACAGTCTTCTAATGTTACCCTAGATTCAGTTTGTGTCGTATCTTCTGAAGTCTTCAGGATTGGGCATAACTGCAACGTTGCAAGTTCAAAATCGATGCATATAGTTCTGCTTTTGCAAACATCCAAAAGCTTCATGAAGCTCATAAAAGCGATCAAGACTGCCCATACGGGATGGATCACAGGACATTGGAACAGATTACGTGTTCAATCCAACAAATCTCGATCCTGTTACCGCGTTAACTACAGACAATTCTATATTCCGGTCCACCACATTTACATATACCTGCATTTGCATTTTGTAAACCAAGCAAAATATAGCTTCTGAATCTAGCCCATCTGGGGTTACCATAGTTACTTGAGATTGTAGACCATATGTTCTCTTAATATTGAAGGTGCTACGGTGCTACAAAATGGAAAATCGCACCATCAAATCTCGACATTGGTTCCAACAGACTATATGTATTTTAAATTGCCAAACACAGCCATAAAAGTTCTGCGTACCATTAACTTGGTCACATGTCACATAGCTGCATATCCACAATGAATCGCTTCTTATTATGTAGTCCGGATATAAATTTTTCTGCGTGTAGACGCTGAGTCTATCAATTCAAACACACCGTGCGCAGCCTAAAATATAGTAGTGATTTCACAGAGTGCAGGTTTAGTTCAAGGTGAGTTGCTTGTTGGTATTTACATAATCAGTTTATTTTATTCAAACCATTTCCTTAAGTTTGTTTTTCCTTTAGTTGAATTGACTAAATGCATTACGCAAAGATAATGCTAGCTGTATATAGCCTTGTTTTAACTTACTTTTACGGGATTAGGACCGACGCATTGACGAATTTGAAAATATGGGGAGACTTACTTAGTTAACTTTGAGTTAGTACTGATAGCGAAAAATTATCGAATTAGGTTTCAGGTCTTGCCTCGCTACTTAACCGCACACTAAAAGATCACGTAGTACGAGATTAGAGGGAATATTCATTAAAAGCTTCGGAAGTAATTTCCTGAATTTAATAGAGTGATAATATTCTAATCCTGGAGTAGAGCCGGAATGTTCCCAGAGCATTATGTACTGTTTCCATATTTTCTGTTGATTTCCAAATTGCGGTGGGTGTATTAATAAGATGTAAATTGGCAAATTCGGTCTTGGAGCGTCTCCCTTTACTCTCAAGCTAGTAAATTTACATACTATAGATATAGAGTGGAATCTTTATTGGGACATGTGTGCGGTTTCAATGCTATTCGAAGCGTAAAAGTTTTGAGAATTATTTGCTCACTGATATGTTTGTCTGCTTTTATAGGTGTAAACTCGATCTGATACATGAAGGAGGCTGTACTGAAAAGGTTGGGAGTAGGCGTGGATCCAATAAAAGATTGATAGGCTGAAGAAACATGTGTTTGGTTGATGATAAATTGAAATTTAAGGAGTATTGGAAATTAGAGTGAATTTCATTAGACTTACAGAAAGACTGGTTGGCTGAATGTGAGCATACAGACTGGTTTTTATCGATTCAGCTTACGTCGCCAAAGCAAATTACTTGTCTTTCCAAAAGTCCGTAACTGGAAGAAGGGATCCGTAACTGGAAGAAGGGATCCGTAAATGGATTCTGATTATCTCTTTCATCGTTTGGAAAATCCTGCTGATGCTGTGTCTCCTTATCCATCGTTTTATGAGGGACCTCGATTGGATTTTGACTCAGTTTCTTCAGCTAATCGCGATGGCCGAGATCGAAGACCAGGTGAAAGATGTCGAGAGTTGTACGACGATGATTGCACTCTATGGGTGGGTAATATCGATTTACGGATTACGGAAACCATGATTTTCGAACTCTTTTCACAGGTATATGCAATAACTTTTTTATACGTGTTCCTTATATATTTGCTATTTGTTGAATTTGTGTTACAACCAGATGAAATAGATGGAAAAAAGCTAAAAACAGTATTATGCTAGCCGAGGTTAGAGAATACCATTGAGAGAAAGATCGGACTAGGTAAATAAAATTAATGATGATGTCAGGATCAATGCTGTGGTCGGTTTGATGGAATTCTAGGAAAAGGAAGGTATCAGCTAATACCGGGTTGGTCGTGAAGTTTGATTACAGATCGAAGTACAATAGTAGGCGCATATACTGCCTGAATCACTTTATGATGAAAGGCCTATATTCGTATGTTATTGAAGATATGCTTTAGTGATTCCTCTATTCTATTTGATTACAGGTCGGAGACATTCGAGACATAAGTTTTCCAAAGCATCTTCAAGACGGGGAGAAATCCGTGGGGTTCTGTTTCGTCAACTTCATGGTTCCCGACTCGGTGCCGAGAGCAATTGAGGTTATGCAGGGAACAGTGCTTTTCAGTAGGAAATTGTTTCTGAAATGTCGACCTGATTCCATTCATGCGATAAGAGCTCAGCCGTATCCCAGACAAACAAGTACAGTGCGCGAAACTAAAAGAAGTGTGCTTTTGGGGTCGAATCCTAAACCGAAATTCAAGAGTGAAGGGCAGAGAGAAAATGAGTTTCACTCGAAACCATGGCCCCATAGCTCAACAAGACGTATGGAAGAGGTAATAGGATTTTATTTCTTGCAAAACATTTCTCGAGGCATCTAAATCTTAGTTTAACTCGGTAACACATATGTAATGTCAGATACTTACTTCATTTTCAGCGGACATGGTCATCAGGAGAACAAAATGTTCAAACTTCCAAATTTTCTCCTGTACGTATACGAGCACCCACCCCGGATAAAGAAGGTGTTAGATATTCCAATCGTTTTAATCGAATGAAAAGCTTGAAAGGGTTCCAACAAGAAAGAAGTGGGGATTTCGGTAGTGATAATGTCCGGGATAACCAGAGACGACGTGTTGTTTTTCGTTCTTCATCCGGCTCAGTTCTTCCGGTAGTGAATATCAAAACTTTTCTACAACCTAAAATAAGTTCAGTTGTTATTACTCCACCCGCCAAACCTACTACTTCGAATCTAGAGGCATCATCACTAGCTTCGTCTATATCCTCCACACCATCCCCATCGCATGGGACGTCTTTGTGCTCTCCGCTATCGTCTCCACATGAAGAAAACTCGGGAGGACTAGGAGAGAAAGGAGCATCTACTGTATCCCCCAAAACATCTTCCGCCGAGCAGCATCGCAAGTCTGCGGATATCTCTGAAGATAACGAAAGTCGTAGTCCGGAGGAGAAAGCTGAACCTCAGCAAATACAAATAATATCAACCGTATTTTCTGGAACTAAAACAAGACCGAGTACTTCCACTCCATCCTCATATTTCAATCCGAACGAGTGCCATGGATTCAGCCCTTTTTACCTCCCTGATCCACCATCTACTTACATCAACAGTTCTCAACGTCAAGGATTACCTTACTCAAATCAAAGATATCACAGTCAAGGAATCCCGTCCTCTTTACCAGCTCCGCACTTAAACCTGCACTTCAGACCACCGGCTCCTAATTCTTATTTCAGTAGATATCAGTACCCGCCATCTCGTCCTAATTGTTGGCGGCCCCACGGCAATTATAATGGTGTTCAACGCAGTATCTCGACTGCTCCTCCTAGCCCTCGATATGCGTATTTCAGACCAACTTATTTTGCAGAACATTATGGCACACCCCTCTACAACGTATGTACTAGTCAACCAAGCTATAAGCCTAACCATCAACCAATGGAAATCCAATCTACCACTGATCCTTCTTACACATCTCCAAGTTATTCCCAGCTTTCTCCACATCATCAACCGTCTTCAAATTATTATAAAAGACTTACTCCAGACACACGCCCTCAATTCAGTTCCAGAAATCGATCACCACTCCGTTGTAACACCCCTTCAGATAAGTTCTCAAGAATCGGTAGATCACGTTCATCAAGCCGGAACTCTTCAAAAATAAATTATCCAAGGTGTCGTTCGTCCTCCAGGGAATCGGATTATAGTCGAAACTCATCTCGTTCCCGCCCTTCAAGACGACGTTCTTCTTATTCTAACGACATCTATAATCAAGACAAGTCATCCAGCACCTGCAGACGCTCACGCTCACGGACACGTTCTCTCCGTTATAATTTAGGTGGACAGAGTTCAAGTAAAAATTACCCGCCATCGTCCCCAGATCCCGAACCGGATGCTACAAACAAGAAAAGATCCCCTTCCACATCAGCAGCGTCATCCTCAACATCCACTTCCTCCGGTGATTCAGAACCTTGTCATACGACCCTCGAACCAGATACAACAAGCTCCAGCCAAAAAAGTAATTCTGCACAAAAGTTTAAATCCAAAACAAGACGAATAAGCGATACAGGGAATTCCCGTGGGAAAAGTAACTCATCGCGTTCTTATGACACAGAGGAAGAATACGATCCTTCAGATCCAGGGTATTAGTCTCAAAACTTTTACCAGACCTTTTGTAATCTCTCTTTAACCTTTCACTACTTAAAAACTTTCTTCCACAAAGTACTTATCATCCTAACCAGAACTTTTCTCTTTAGGTTCGTAATAACCGATAGTCTTTGATGTTAAGAGGAGTTTCAAAAGGAGCCCACAACTTGCAGTTTAAGTTGCTGACAGGTCAGGATGTCCCATCCTGTGTTGCAGCCTCGTTTTGTACTCATGGATGTAACCAACAGAAGCAACTTGGAATACGAGCACTTTCAATCGTAGCTATAAGAATTTGTATGCATAATTTCATGCATCCCTAGTTAAGATTGCTAGTTGAAGTTGTTGTTAGATACTAATCGTATTTTGCTCACTTTGTTTTAGCTAGATTCAAGTATAATACAATGTGATCAATCACGAGGGCTGAGTTTTTTTATCCTCAAAGAATAAGAGCTCTATGTTGAAAGAAGTTTCTAACTTTATCACTTTCGATAAATTCATCAATAGATATATTATGCTTTCACTATCAAGCACTCCGAGAGGATAGTGAATCTGCGAAAATGAAAAGAAAAAATACAGAATTTCCATCATAGAAAATAGTTTTGTTTCCGTCCTATTCCCATGACGCATGACGGTGTGGTCTGATCAGTGCGAAGTGTGATGTAAAATGTAGAACACACACTTGATGTATCGGTAGTGATGAATATTGATTCTCGAAATTAGAGTATGAGGCATACGGAGGACGGAGAGCATGCTAAATGCTTCCCGTAATAAGGGTAATGCAGCAGTAAAATCCATCCAACGCATCTCCGTTTTTGACTTACTTAAGCGAAATTAAATCATTTTCTGATCATATTAAGGAATGCTATGCTATTCTCACACAAGTAAGGTCCCAGTTCTATAAGGTACAACACTGAAGGATGTGATGTGTACAGGTGCCGTTGTTTCAAATTCAGGTTGTTTGAGGAATGCTTTGTGTACTGAAGTTCAAGATCACTAAAAGGTCATCGAGCAAGTTAGATATATTATATTTTGAAGAGTATGTTACAAGTATGTGAAAAATATTTGTTAGACAACGTTTTTGGCTGTAGAACTGGTACTTAGGTGCACGTGTATGTACATGCGCATTACCATCTGGGTACGCAGTCAGTGGTGGGCATCCCTTGGTTATCGCCTCCGGGCTTAAGCAGCAAGTACTATATGGCATGGTTTTCTACAAGAGGATGACTGCAACGACACGTTTAGTTCTCCAATAGCTGAAATCAGTTACAGTTCAGTGCTAATACTTTACTGTTGAAGAACTTTGAAGTTCTTGTCTTAATCATCTCCTTTGCTGTTAGACGGGCACTGCTGATTGATCATCAATTAAGTGTAATTCACATACATATGCAGATAATTTTTAAGTGCGGAAATAGCAGAGTAGTACTGAATTAGGCGTATTATTAGGGCAAGGAGGAGGACTGTAATATTCGAATAGCAATCGAAATCATTTTGCTGCTTTACTCCAGTTGTTTTAGTTGTTGCTGTTGCTGCTCCTGCAGTTTTTCATAATTTAACGTAACATAACATTATTTTACCTAACCAGCTTCGTAATTACTTCTTC
Organism: Sminthurides aquaticus; assembly: GCA_906901655.1. NCBI lineage: Eukaryota > Metazoa > Arthropoda > Collembola > Symphypleona > Sminthurididae > Sminthurides > Sminthurides aquaticus. The sequence goes on along the minus strand of CAJQTT010000006.1, from coordinate 8,809,953 downwards.
TTTATCTTGGGATCTATTCATTTTCTTCCGTCCGATATAAGGTAGGACGAATTGCATATGACAAGCCCTGTTTTATATCTTTATCAACGTAATTATTGTCTTGAATATTGTTCAGACCCGTTATAGTTAATATTGCAGGGGAAAGATTATCCATCTCGACTGAGGAATTCCTGTTCATCAAACCGACTAGTTTACCAACAAGTAAGTGTATCCAAAAAAACCTTTCGTAATCTGTTACAGATTTTACTTTTCACTCCATAGCAGAAAAAGAGAGTTAACTCAAAAAGTTTGTAATTTCGTTCGATCCAGGCCAATATATCTAAACTATAAGACTTCATATTAATGATTCAGTAGGAACGTTTGACCATATTATCATGTCCCTTGACATGGTGCTTAGAAGCAGTTACCAGAGCAATATCCGTGGATTAGGAAGTATACTGCATGTTAAACATGCGGTGTGATTGGTCCGTGGGTGTAGAAAAACTCCATTTTCTGTTCAGTATTAAAAATTAATAGCGAAGATTTCTTTACTTCTAAATGATTAATGGCATGTGCTACTTATTAAGTGAAAGCCTACGTATAGCCGTTAAACCGAGTTGTTGTAATATATACTTGCGTTTCGCTTGACGTTTGAACATTGTCGTTTGCCCATATTTTTGTTCCGCAGACTATACCGACACCATGAGCTCTGGCGGAACTGGAATTAAATTCCCGTATGGTAAACCGGGAGGGATGCGGCCATCACCAGCACCAGTATCTGTGTCCGTTCAGTTGCCTTCGGCAGCAAGAAAGACTTCCGGTTTTAAGCCGAATACCAGGGGCTACGGCAAGCAAGCTATCCAACAGGAAAGCCAACAAGACAAAGCTGTTAATGTAGATCCAGAGCTTTGTGAAATTTGCGATCGGGAGCGGACAGCGGTCTTGTGCTGGGCTTGCGGTTACGAGAACAAAAATTTACGCGTTAGAAAACCGTGTCCTCGACATGCAAACGTAAGTAATGATTTTCTAGCTCTCGGTTTTATGAACATGATAGAAAAATTTGCTTTTGCCAATGACCACATTAATCTAACGTATTTATCTTTCTTGTATCTGCAACTTCATGTTTAGATCCGTTACTTGGGTGATCTTACCCAGTGTCCCCACTGCCGTACGCCTAACCTAAAGGAAGATAACGAAGAGTTCTGGAACACTGCTAGTGAGGAATACAGAAAAACTGATGATTAAAACTCAAATAACACCTTCGCACAGAGCTGCGTTGTTAGGTGACGATAACAGTGGAGCATGTAATGACTGACAATAGCTTAGAGGCAAGAAATTCTATTCCCATCGTAATTAAATTTTTTTTCTAAATAGTTCGAGATAAGTTGTCCAGGATTCAATTGATATGTTTGCGTTCAATTCCTTTCAATGATGGAATGTCAGTTTTGGATATTTAGCTATTACTGACTTGCAGGAAGTCATAACATATTGTAGAATATTTCGTTATTTGATTAGATTAAAAGTAAGACGCTGTGAAATTATTAATGATCACGCATGTTTACTTATTTTCTTTCGTCATGAGTACCTAAATCGTATATCGTCTTACAGTTTGGCGCTGAAATTTTATTTGACAAGCTCGAGTAAGGTATCGTATTGGAATGTTTTGGATACATTTGAAATTTCTGTAAGTAGCCCACGGGAAACTAGATATGTTTTCCGGTATCGATTCTTCTATTTTAAGTTTCTAGCTTTGAACTTCGTAGGATTTTACTCCATTAGCTTTCGATAGGTGAGCTGATCCTGTAACATTTGAAGAAATACTCCATACTTTTTGTCATGGTAGCTGTAAGTTGGCGAAATCAGTTTATCAGGGTTAATTCATTTGGATAGCATTTAAAGGATAGCTATATATTAAGTTCCAGTTTCGTTACCTCCTATCCTCGATATTTGGCAGAATGGCCTTACAAGTTCCAGCCATTCGTCCCATGATCTCATTCAAGTTGGCAGATGTGACTGCAGCTGCTGCGGACATAGCAGCTCCAAGAAGCACAGGCTCTTTACAATCTGGTACAAGGACCGGAAGTTGTAAAATGTCGGAATGCATTTGCAAGAAAAGTTTGGATTTGGTGAGCCCTCCACATATAACAATTTCTTGAAATTTATGACCTGATTTCTCCATTGCTTCACGGATATGTCTGCTCCCGTACTGGAAAGATTGTGTAATTTTACGATTCTCCTCAAGTAAATTGCCACATTCAGTATCTCGATTATCTAAATACTTACAGCAAGCGCCTGAATCGTAGCCAAGTAAAGAACCGCCAGGGACTCCACGGTATTTGACAATGTCAGGCCACAGATCTATATGAACGTGTAAGTCATGCATATGAGAAATAAGCTTGAACGCTGGAATTGTAAAATGCAAATTAGTGTGCGTAATCCTGAAAGTTTCCTCTTACCATTCCTTTTAAGGTCGAGTCAGCTAGCGGTGATCTATTTCCATGAAAATCCGGCCAGATGTGTAGATCTTTGGTTAAGTACGCAATTTCACCCGATTCAGAAGCAATTGAAGGTAAGATGTCTTCCAAATGGCTCAGAAGCTTCCTGGAAAATGATTTACAATATTTATATAGTAATTGAATCCTAATAGGTTTCTCAACACACAAATTGATTCATTTTCCCAAACTGCGCTGGTTAAAGAACATTTACCCGTGATCACCAAGTTGCTCCAATAAGGAAGTATATGCAGGATGGGAAGAGACGATGTGATCAAGTAATTTTCCAGCTGCACTCTGACCTCCTTCATGTAGGTAAAAATCCTTGAGGATAACTCCATAATACGGACCCCACACACCGTGAACCAGGAACGATTCTTTGCTAAGAGCCATATGACAGTTGGACGTTCCACAAATGATGCTAAGCCTACTGGACGCATCCATCCCTAATTTATTGATTTCATCAATATTTCCATATTCTGGATTTTGGCAGCCGAGCATCCCGAGAACACCGGAATGAGCATCTATCATGGAGAATCCAACTTTAGTATGAGGATCCAGACCAAGATAGGCGGCAGCCTGGGATGAAATTACTTCCGAATCTCCAGGATAGGAGAGCGTATTTCCAATCTTGGGGAGTGCGTCTGATAGTCCAATAAGTTGGAAATATGTATCGTCCCATGTGCTGCCTTTATCAGGAGAACTGAGGAGGGTCCATTTGCAAACGAGGCAACAAACAGATCGTTTCTCCAATCCCGTCGTCTTCCATCGTAAAAAGTCTCCTAGGTCGAAAAATTTATCCGTCGTGTCGTATCGATCTCGTAAGTTATTCTTAAGCCACAGCAATTTCGGTGTCTCCATTTCCAAGGATATTGAACCCCCAACATATTTTAAAACTGGGTGATTTGTTGTATTTATATAATCAGCCTCTTCCTTGGCGCGATGGTCCATCCACATAACGATATTCCATTCGGAAGACTCATCATCTAAAATAAGGAAAATCACCAACTGATGAGCAAGTATTTAATCTGTCAATTACCCGGATGTGTTGTCTTGGGTTTTCCATGTAGTTTTATCTTACCATTTCTTTCTACTGTTATATCACAAATCGCTTGCCACAATAACTAACTTTTCTACTAAGATTCTGGTTTGAGTTTGTTTGAATAATTTGCCCTGAGGGATCTAAAAGTTTCGCAGCTAACGTAAGATTTTCACTTCCGCTTCTCCCCAAACTAGATCTATCCGGCCTAAACATAACGTACGTACCCCAGAATACATCATCCTAAGTTTCTCATAGCCCCTCTACGTTAAGATCTATTCTCGTAACCACACAGACGGCACAAAGCTTGTTGCTACTACTTTTCCTGATTTTACCTTCTCAACCAATTCATAGTATCGTCATCCTTCCCTCTTTAGAAGAGTATACATAAGCTCTTGCATTCAATACATTAAATAACCGGCTGCTGCTAGGACAGAAAGAGGAAAAGTTCCGAGTTTGACTGCATCATGGAAGCTCAGATTGCCTAAATAACTTTACTATTTCGAGAAAGTTATTTTCTCCGCAGATACTTTTAGACACCAGAACTATTTTTAAGAAATGATAATTTTAAATAGATATTCTAGTCCTACTTGATGCTATTAGTGTTTCATCTAAAAATGAATTCTCTACTTTTACTTTTCCATTCTAATTACGGAAAATCATTCCCACCAGTTCCCCAGAGTTAAAATAACTTTTACAGCCCACATACCCCTTGTATCCTATTTTAAATTTTGTAAACATTTTTTTCTTAACCATCCACAACTCTTCCCCTCTTTGCCACACATGTACTAGATATAATTGTGAAATTGAATCATTCGTTCATGCCTGTGAATGAATTGCTCATTCCTCCTTTTTAAGTAGTACGTCAAGCTAAATATAAATCAAATTCGGATCATTGTTATTTGGCAATAGGTTTCGAGGTCTAATCCGTTATTTCCTTACCTTTATTTACAGACACGGGAGTGTCATTCTTCCCCACTGCTACAAGTGAACAGGTAGCGCAGAAGGAGATGCCCTTGATTTTTGCCTTGTCCAGGACTTTTCGGGTTGCCTCCTGTCAACATGATTGGAAAAGGATCCCTTAGTTAGTATATCGGCGGATAGTTTTATATTTGGGGTAGCATTATGGCTAGCCTCAATTTTGAATGCTGAAGTAAACAGTCATAGTGTTATTTACCTTAACCGTTTCTCCAACAGCAGCCCAGATATCATTGCTGCTTTGCTCGTAATAACCAGCTTCAGGATTGTTTATTTTTATATTTTTTACCGATACTTCTAACAACTTTCCTTTGATATCAAAGAGCCCTGCTCTTACGCTTCCTGTACCAACATCAACTCCGAGGAATAAGTCACCCATGTTAACAGAATAGTCCGCAAAATCTTGGCAAAAATCCTTTTACAGCCTTACTTTCCCATATATGATGTGAATGAAAGTGAGCTTGGATCTCAAGCCCGAGTGGGAATGTTAGCTCTCACTTCAAATAGCAACACGGGATGTTTTTCAATAAACTTCCAGCCTCCTTCACTTAAGATTACAAACACGATCTATCACCAATATTTTCTCTCATGCCTCTTGTTCTCCAGACCTGGAACCTGACCGCGAGTATGCTAAAATAACAACTCAAGGTCGTTTGCTTGGTTCCCAACAAACATAATCAATTTGTTATCTACAAAGTCGTGAAGATGCTTGAACGATACTAAACTATAGTGACTGAACTACCAACCTAGCCTGACCTTCACAGTAATGTTATGATAGAATGTACAAAAGTTCAAAATGTTTACAGCAATACAGCATGCATCTGCTTTGAAGACTCTTCCTCCACATGCTTAGAGTCTTCTTCGTCGCAGAAAGTTATCAGCGCAGCTGTCATTTGGAAGCAAGCTTCGTGAGACGGAATATTTATCTTAAACCATGCGCAAAGGTTAACCATTGCGACGTTGGAGCCGCCGCCAGTACTGCGTTAGAGCATGTATCGAGCAGACACCAGCAATAACATTACCCATCTTCGTGACATTGTTATTTCGAATTTTTCTCGTCTTAATCATTTTATAAAATGTTACATCGTGAACAATCAGGCAGAAACGAAGGCACTCGAACAAAGCGAGATGCAGTTTACGCATCCTTAAAATTAAAATTTTGAAGTATTCGCAATTTTCAAAATGCCTAAAAGCAAAACATGTATATATTACGACCAAATTATCAAGTATTATAGATAAGACTCTTATCATAAGAGTTGAGCATTGTTTGAATGTCAAATAAGGATTTTTCAGAAGTTACTTCACGGTAAAACTTCATAGCCCCTCTATTATCACAGGCAGGCAGTACGAGAGCTGTATTTTGAAAGTTAATGTCTCCAGTGCGAACAGGATGTTGGACTAAACGAGTTTAAGTACGTAGGAGAATCAAAATGTACAGCTCACACATAATTTCCTGCAATAGTTGCATAAAAAATTATAGGAGCGAGTGAATTGCAACATCTGCAATAATTAGTTTCAGAACGTTATTGTTTACAACTTACACGAAACTATTTAAACGTACTCAAGGCAAGCTCAGCTGATCCACTTGAGTCGAGTAGCTACCAGCTCACTGATTGTCTAAGTACATGGTGTATCACAACTTTGGGAAGTCATTGTTTGTTTAGGTTCATTAACACATTTGAAAGTAGGAACCCCAAGTATAGTATAAATCACACAGTAAACGAAATCAATTATTATTATAGAACAGTCTTAAGAGTTGCTAGAATGGCTAACCCATCTGCGATATACGTGAGCAGAAGTCTTGACAACCTTTCTACACAATGTGAAAATATCTTAACATTAATTATCAACTAAAAACGTGACTTCATTCATCATCTAGAGGCAACGGACCGTATCTTGTTTGATTTCGAGCCAATGTACTAACAGCTTTGTGCATTCTGTATGGGAGATGGTCTCCGAGTATTCTAGGATGGAGAATAATTTCTGCAAATTCCGTACGCTTCGCCCATCTCCATCTCCAGCGGACACTATTTTTGTCTTTACCAGGCCGTCTGTGCCTGAAACCCCACCAACAAGATTATTAATTGAGTTCCTTATAAAGTCTTACGTATAAAAGATAGGGTCCAGGCTTTATCCCTAGTAAAAAGCTTACGATTTGGCAAAGTCAGAAGTCTGTGTAATGTAGAGGATTTTACCAGGAGGCCACATATCCCCGACAGGGATTTTCAACCTTCCAGCATCGACTTGCGATTTGTTATTATTCGTTCTCAAGGACACGAGACTCTCAGTAGACTAGAATCACAAAACATGTTCATTTATGCTACATTGTAATGCGCGATATATACTAAGAAGACTTCAACTGATCCGTTACTGAGTAAACACCATATTACAATTATGCTATGACGTTCTTCATTCTCCTTCAAATTTGCGTGAACAGAAACATTGTAACCGGTAACATGAGTTTGACTCAAGCGGGTTATAGCAGGATTAGCCAGTGGTGAAGTAAGCTCTGCTTTAGTATTTGCTGATACGTTTTTCCTTTTCCTTGCTATCGAAGATCCTCCAAAGAGCACACGGTACTAGAAAACCAGGGGAACAAAGATTACTACAGGAACTACAAACATGAAGAAACTTAAGTTCAGGAGCTAGCTAAAATGACTGACATTTAATTTTTAGAAATAGTTTAAAAAGCAACTCTTATATTAATTAATACTGACTTCTCACCTTAGGAACTTGACATTCTTTAAGACAATCGATAACGTTGAATTTCAACTTCTCGATTGATCGCATACTCAACCTAGGTACTACATCGTTTCCATATATTACAGAAACAACATAGTCATTACAAGACTCTGCTGCATCTTCAGTTAAAAGTCCACCTGAGTAAGCAAGTGTTTAAAATTAATACTTCAATGTTCTCCAACACTCAAGTATATTGTTGTCGGTGTGATATATGTAAAGCTTCCATAATAACTTACCCGGAGGTGAATAAGAGTAGCATTTAACGTTAGGATACTCTGGTTTGTACATGATGCTCAACATAGCACCTACTCCAGCACCTAAACTCGTTCCTACATTAAAAAACAATGTATTGTATGCAACTTGGGTTACACTTCAAAGAGTTCCGCTATCCTTCTTGTCTACCGCCAACGTTAATGCATAAATACCTGTAAAAACTAATCCGTAATCTGGATTTTCTGTCATCAGAGTCAATAGAAGACCGTCTTTGTCCAATAATTCCTTTAGTTCTTTTGAACAATTAACCATACCATGGTGACCCTACAAATCATCAAGATCAACGAAATTTAGTACCATGGCTACAGATTAACGTAAGGTATTCTGAATCTACAACATACCTTATAACTATCAGGTAGTCCAGGAGCATTGAATGGAGTTGGCCATCCAACAACATCCGTGACGATATCATGAAGCGACATCGTTCCGCGAATGGCAACAACGATAGTCTTAGTATTAGTGTCCTTGGCAATAAAAAATGGTGTCCTGAAGACCTTGTTGGTAAAGCACATGTGCACGAACTTAACATCATCTCCTTCATCATCTTGATTAACGATTTCTGATACTCCAGCTGTACAGCACGCAAAGCAATAATCATCTCCGATGATTTTGAATTCTCTTTTTCTGCCACTATAAGTTTTGGAAACAAGAACGTATGAAAACAACATACTGCGAAGCTAATGGTTTGTTAGACCTGCATCATAACTTTGCGAGTTTACTTACGGAAGACACCTACAGAATGTAGAATTTTTAAGTAATCTTAACAGTGCTCTTGGTTTGTTGTCCATAAAGACAAAAGGTGCAGAGTAAGTTGCTTTAGCAAATTTCAGAAAATGGTTCAACATAATTGGATGTAGCCATTCTTTACGGTACAAATCTGAAAAATCCGAGAACGGCAATGGTTGTCGGATGACAGATAATGATTTCCTGGACTCAGGGATAACTTCCTGTAGTTCACTCTCTTCTTTGTTCGCATCATGGTTATGAAGTGAAAGGAGAATAACTCCAGCGACGAAATCTGATGGCACAAATTCTTCTTCTCCAAATACAAGTCCAAAGAGTTCTGCAAGATACCCCAAGATTTACAAATCAATATCATAAAATAACATTACACTTTGATATTCGACTGTTGCTCAGTTTGTCGCATAATTAAGTTAGTAGCGTCTGAAAATTCTCACGGTTCTAGAATTAACTGAAGTTCTGGAAGTCAAATAACTTGCACCACCAGCTTCATACATCTATCCGCAGTATTTATCATCGTTTTCGTAAGCCTGACTTAAAATTCATTGGCAATTGCTTTTACCCAGAATTTCCTACACCCCTCCTCCTCCTCAGTACCGTGACTTAAAATTCTACACCATCAGTATTGCTGAGGAAATACCAAAAAATGATGTGCGAGAACAAAACAAGTTCTACGGGATAAGCCGTCTTTTAGACATGTGAAGCTGATTTGATCTTAGACGCCTGGAGGGATTCAAAACTCGTGGCTCACCTTAACTTTGGATGTGATGGATTTTACAACGAGCAAAAACTTGATCAAAGCTCTTTACTTCTTCAAGAACATATTTCTGCGAGTGGAAGCTGAATGTAAGAGTGTATAAATCTCTACATCTCGTTTAATTTTTTCTTATGGGGGATTAATACTTGTGTAGTGTATTTTCTGTTTTAGGCAGACTGCAGACTATGAAATGATTTTCCCTGTTAATTTCCTTGAAACCGCTTGGTGTTTGGTAGCGAACATAATTTCAGGGAATTCCGCACTTCAAAATCGTATTACAACCTACATAATAGCTACAGCATTCAAGACCTGACCATCTACTCCTGTGACTTACAAGATACAAATTCCATTCACTTACTTCCAGCTTCTGCAAAGGCACTTTTATCCTCATTAGACCAACTGAATAAATGAAAAGTCCAACGTCTTATTCTGCTTCTCCATATCTTCCCAATCTCAGAATCAGGTATTTCAGAAAGTGAGATGCCATCCTTTGAGATTCCGTATTGGCTGGATGTTAGATCCAGCCGCTTCTCTGTTTTACCACCCACGGGGTCGAAAACAGTGTAAATACCGATCAGTACTAACACCAAGACTATCCAGTTGCATACTACATAACCTGAAACAGAAACAAAAACATCCATCTTCAGTATATTGTATCCAGCTATCATAATGTGCAACAACACATCAAACAAAACAAGAGCGCAAGCCGAGTCAAAATTCTTGAAACAATCACTATCTACTCATTAATCTAATACTACTGCGGAAGTAAAGTACGATAATCTCACGTTCAATCCAATTAACTTACTTATGACAACAATTGCAGTCTCTGGCACAGCGCCGCATTGGAATCCTCCATTATAGATCCAGTAAGTTCCCAGGATATTCCATCCTATCTTAAATAATTGTAAAAACAATCTGCAAGCAAAGAAAACCAACCATTAGCAAACAAAATCATACAAAAAGTTGAAACCCGCTGCAAGAAAATCCCTACAATTTTTTGCTATCAAACATCCTGAACTTGACGTAGGCCAGAGCCAGACTGGAAGACAGGATCCCAGAATTTAGTTTTCATCTACGTCAATCTTTATCGCCAATTTTCCGAAACCAGTTTCGCCAATTAAATCGTATTCACGTTCAAGCAATTTTCCGTGTCGAATGAACAAGTTATTTGTAAAAGTGTAACTGCTACCGTCAAAAGATCAACTAGTACTGGACCCATCCGCAGAAACAATTTTCTACTTGGCATGCTCAAATAATGCAGAAGCGGATTTCTTTTCCCCTCTCTGGAATTTACCGCTGCAGAAAAAATCACTTATTTCCTGGACTTGTTCATCAACATTGTCTAATAGATAAAAAATTTGGATGTGAATTCTAAACTGCTGTATTTATAACTCCACCATTAAGTCTTTTCCAGATTAGTACTCTTATGTATTGGACAAGCTGAAATCTTCGCCATTTCTATAGCTGCGTTTTTAATTTTTCTTTTCCCATCTTTTTTAACCAGAGTACCAACTCATTTCCGCAAGGAAGGAAAATCAACATCCACATACCCGACATAGAGACAATGCGGAACGAATCTCCTGGGTTTATCGTCCATTATAGTTCCTTTAGTACTCCAATAAACTAGAGCACCACTAGTTACGAAGCTGAGATGTAGGGCAGTTAAAACTCCAATAAAATAAAGCCTCATATTTTGTTCTCCACTGCATCCATCCCACCTTGAATCACTTCTCCAGAAAACGATCCATGATGTGACCAACCTAAAAAAAATATTCAAATTCATTTCCATAAAAATCCCATTCTTAGCCGGATTGATAATGTATTTCCTCCAATTTAGTAAAAGCCCTTTATTTCTCAATTTAATTATGTAAAAGCATATTAAATCTCAATATAATCACGTAATTCCTCCATCCCCAGCCTTCATTCTCTGACCTCCCCATGCCTACTCAAACATCCCATCCATGTCTCCCAACTACAGAATATGGCGTCAATCACTCCGTACGCAGCTTCCGCCCAAGGTTCCGGCGGGTACGCACCTATTTATGATGGATTGCATTCACTTCTCTACCTACCCTTCCCTAGCAAACGTGACGCTTGAAGCGTCATAAAACAATATAAAGTCTTCTAATCACAGCGTAATTCATGCTACACAAGTAGTTGTAGTTCTATGTACACATGTACAACTAATCTTTCCGCCAGCACCACTCCCAACTTCCCTACATCCCAACATTGATTCACCCAACTTGGGTCATAAATTACCAATTTAAATTATAATCAATATCTTTCTAGCAAACCTCTATCCTTGCCTCCCAAATCTTACCAAATAGTATTCACAAGAATATCAATGAATCCCGGAAGAACAAAGTCATCAGACCCGATCCTCCAAGCTCTTCCGAAAAGTCTTACTCCAGGCATTATGGCGTTCACTATTATTATTAACTATTATTGAGCACTGTTGAGCAAGGTAATGTCTTTCCCCTTCAGCAAATTTCTTCGAACCCTTCGCCGAGGGTCCAGCTAGTACATATTTCCCTCTGACCACTGGCAAGCAGTTCCACAGCTTGATTTTAACCTTCTAGCATACTATTAACGTTAATCAGTTAATCGCAAAAACGCAGAGTTTACAATTCCTCAATTCATTTCAATTTCATCAAGGTGAACATGTTGAGATATTCAATCCGAGCTTGTTCCTTGCCTCACAGAACACTGAAGCAGGAAAACGTTGCACTTGTAATCACGGACTTTGCACTCTGTAACTAGAACTTAGCCGAGAATTAAGTCGACTATGGTTTGTGTTGGAATATTTACGGCCACATCAATGCCAATCCAGTGTTCGTTCTTCTTTGGTCTTCTTTGTATCACAAGGATTCGTGATCTCCACACCTTACTGTCCTCATGATCTGCAAACAATTACAAATCGTAAAATAGTTATCACTTTCCTCTTTTTGTCAATCTTGTAAACAGCAAACCCCAAATCATTTTGTCACTCCTCTAGAACTAGTACCTCCTGGACAGAGGCCAGACAAATCACTAAGAATCCAGTGCCCAACTTGTAATAAATAGCTCTTGTATCTGCCGATTTTCCCTTAACTCAGTTTATCCAGTAACTTATATAAGAGCGCGTCAACAAATACCTCCAGCTTCATTAGAGATGCATGTTCCTCTGTTTTTCTTTCCAATTTAGATTTAAATATTCTTAAAATAGACATTCACGTCAAACCAAAGTATTGTTTAGTCCAGCTCTATTAAAATAATGTGACTCTCGTTGAATAAATTAAAGCTTTTAGGCCACATATTACTTGGACTTTTGTTCAATCTAACCTTTGGAACACATTAACAAAACCGCTGTGCTTAGCTATTACATTCAAAATTCACAATCAGCTCCAAAAGTTAGGAGTAACAGACTCGTCGGTCTCTTTACCTGTCACATTTTCATTAGAGAAGTCAGCATGCTCATTTGCAAATATATAATTAACAATAACAATTCTTACAGGCCTTAACATAATTCAATGGTATAGCACATCCCACGAGAACATAGCAAAGCTCAAGTATATGCAAGAGGTAGCACTCGAAGACCTCTCACAATCAGTTTGGAGCGTTTGATACATGCACTGCATGCTAAATGCTTACACTTTGTTCCCCTGCCCTGGCGTCTCCACGCTTTGCGATTATGTTTCAAGGTGACCATAAGACTTATTTCCTCTTGCATAAAAAGTTTATCGTAATTATAAAACATTGAGAGGATCCCAGAAGCCATTAAAATTGAGCGAAGCGCAAAACGCACCGTAACTCGTTCTAGTTTTTGCGTGCAAAACCCCTACGTAAGGTAAACGCGCGGCATCCGCCTCACTCCGAACACAGTGTGCAAAATTAACTTCCTCTCCAACGAATTTCTCATTGTCAAACAACAGTCAGCGTTTGAGGATGTAAAAAACAATAAACAAAGTCTACTGTCATTTTTAATCAAATGAATTTCCCAATTTCTCCGTCACACTTGCAGAGTATGCAATAGGCAAAACTCAACCATAATTCATTCTTTCAAGTTCATAATTTATCTTGTCTCTTGATTTAGTTGCCACTTATTACGACTTCAGGTGGATAATAATCTGCGAATCTGTCGCTGGGAGAGCGTAGTAAATCATCAGCGTCTACACGCTGTAAAACATAAGCGTTCCTAAAACCACGCCAGACGCTTAGACTTAAACTGCAAATTAATAAAGACTTTGCTAAACGTCGCCAAACTTGCTGAATTTTAGTTAATGATCACGACAGTGTATTTATCAAGCCCAAGGTGTTACATCCTATCTTATCATTCGCTTGCACAGCGAAAGTAAAAATCAGTGCTTCTATAACCAGTGTAACTTAAAAAATGTATGCGGCAGCACCTACTCGGCGAAGCACGCCTCTCTTCACTGTAGCAAATCCCTGCGTATTTCCATGCAGCACGCTGCAAGTTATCAAAATTTGCTATTTCAAACGCTTCACGATTACAATTATCATCGCAAATGCTATTCAAAAGCTCCTGCTAAATATCCCCTGCTCGTAAGTGCTTCTTCGAACACGCCCGGATATTATTAAATCCTTAGCACATAACTAATTTCTTACACTTTTCCACCTTTGTTTTTCACATTAGTTGCGACTAATTTCGAATCACATTCACCATATTTTCACTTACTTTTATTATAGTATGTTATCCCAGGCACAGACACTGACTTGGATGGAGGCAGAGCTACTATGACATTTTCCAATAAACCTTATGTAAATTTTAACCTACATCCGATATGATAAGCATGTGTAAATTGAGACTTCCTATTCCGTCTTCTCCCTGTATTCTATAATTTCCCCAACTTTCCCAACATTACTTAATGATCACGTCATGAAACCGACTTTCCTTGACATGAGAGCAGCTAAACTCTTCCTTTCCTTCCTCATCAATTTTTAACCTATTTAGCGGCTTCAAACCCATTTTCCTTACATCGTCTGCACTACTAGTTTGTAGTTGTAACCATCACATTAGAAGTGCACAACAAAAAGCAACACATCTGCCACTTAATTTTTTCATCTCATAAACTGATTATCGCAGTCAACAAACAAAGGTATAAACAATAGCATAAAACCCAGAACTGATTTCTAAGCTCAGATCAAATCTCGTAAAATTCGCCAATTTGTAGTCATCAGCTTAGCTTCTATAAGGAACAATGTCACGATTATTTCTGTTTCCTCAAATAAAACTCTGCCATCCCTATCATTTTAAGCAAGAAATTTGACTTCTTAATTAGCAGCATTATCTAGGAATAAACTCTGATATTAATTCTAACCGCTTTGCTCCAATAACCTGACCACAATTATTGCACCCCTCCCATCTACATAAATAGTGCAACATTTTTGTTACAATATCAACGAAAATCATTTAACTGGGTTTAGTATCCGCAAGGAGGTCAATTACGACGGCCTACAGTAAAACAAAAATGGCTTATTGGTTTGTTAACAGTCTCTCAACTATTTTGCCCACCTTTTCAATGACCATAAATGTTTACTTGTTATCCTTCTAATGTCGCGTTCTGTCACAAATTGTGAAATTTAAAAAAATTAAGCCTCAATTTCGCAATATCTATGATTCATTCATATTCAACATTCAGCCAACCCATGTCTACATGAGTGGCTTTCGTTACGCGTCTCTCCCTTTTGCTTCTAAAACGTTCCTACTGCGTCGCTCTTCTTTCTAGCTAAAAGCGCAGCAAAAAATTTAGTCTACTGCAGAAGCCGCTTAAACAAAATGTGATTGCAACTCGCTGAGTCGCGACTCACTGGTTTCAGCGGCTCCAAGCGGATTAAGGCCCGTACTAAGTGTCTCTTGGAACGACTCAGATTCATGATGAATCCGCGACTCTGACTCTGACTCAGGTTAACCAAATTTCATGTCAACCTCCAATTCTCAGGCAACTTAATCTACCTACGACGAGTATGGTAATAGATATCAATTTCTGTCTTCTTCCTTATTGCAATACCGCTGGTAATTATTTATTTTGATTCAGCTTTACATCAAAGCTTGAAAACAGTGACACATATAATATCTTATTGTTCTTGACTGCCAGCTTTTAGTTTTAAAGGTAGAAATCAGTTTAGAAGGGTATTATTGTTAATTAAGTTTCAAATGAATTCTTTAATTAGTATTGAGGAAAAATATTTGAAACCGCAGATATTTAACCGTAAGAAGGGTATTAAGAACCTCAGTGAGGAAATTCATAAGAGAAACTCAGTGAAAAATTCTGTATGTAGTTTCACGTTAACAAATGGAAGAAACTTCCGGTAACATGCGACTACCCTCAGTGATAGGATTAGGTAGCTATACAGGGTCTTTCTAAACATATGGCATGTATTTTATCAATGATTTATTATCGATGCTTTAATTTCGTTTTTAAGTTAAGTGATGATATGGTAGTTATATATTTAGACATTACGAATAGTAATTTCTGGAAAAAAGTCATATCTCTAACGCTTTTGAAGTAATTTTTAAAATTTTATCTGACACATTAACTATTCACGCATTAAATATATCTAATATAACTTGCTGAACGCTATAACTTTATGGGCATGTCTTAGTTAATTTTCACGTATGTTTGCTCAGTGATAAATGCTGCACCCAGTGACTTATCTTTGCCTGCTTCAAAGTTAGTAAATAAAATGTGCGTAGCCATATATGTATTATTTGTTTAAATTTAAATAAATAAAATTAACTCATAAAATTAATTCATAAAATTAATCAATAAAATTAATTCATAAAATTAATGATTGCAACATAAGCGCATCAATCAAGATTAATTGTTTTAATATGAATACATGTTATTCAACGGCTCTTTGTTCGCCTTAGTTGTACTATTCTAAATTTAACACATGTGTCTTAATGTAAGCTGCTATTAAATCTTTGCCTTCATCGACTGGATCATCAACAATCTGTCTTTACCTGGATACTCGACCAAAAAGTTAACTGCTAGATTGACTCATTTTCCGACAGTTGCTAATCGACATTAAACTACGCCCAAAGGAGCAAAATCCCTGCATGATCCATAATTCATGGTAATACTTACTTGATTCGGAATAAAACCCTAACTATTTCTACTGCAAATAAAGGGGCCAATCAAGTTAGCTTGATTGTGCTCTCCCTGACGAAACATTGCAAAATTCTCTCAGCGTATCCAACCAAAGAGCTTGCGTAGACAAGATTACTAATATATTAGCTTTGAGTTTTAAATTTTAAAGCTACTCTAAGTTAAGCGAATAATTAATTTTTCGCAAAGTTCAACTTACCGTAATGGAAATCCTGGTTCTTTAGTATCTTCGAAAGCCACATCCACCTTCCATATCACGTGCACCTTGTCTGAAGGATGCCACACATAACTAAGGACTGCCGGTAATCCAAGTCCACCACCTGATAGATATGAGAAGACGAAACTAAGTTCAAGTTTTCATCCGTCCGCCGAAGAACTGATTCAAGATACATGTGGAAGAAGTTGGCGATTTTTTTCTCATGCTCCTCGCACCTCTTCGCCCCTCTTTGCTCCCAGTTTTGCGGACAGGATTCTTGCTCTTTTTCTTGCCCCAGCGATCTTCCTCGTGGAAACAAAGGATGGAAATGGTAATCTTTGACTTTAGCCACATCCACGTCCAAAAACTTGTACTTGAACATACAAAATCTTGCCGTCTACCTTCTCCTCTACGAGCAGATCCCTCAGCCTCAGCAGCTTCTTTTGGTCAGCGTATGTACAGTTGCAGTTGAACACAGGATATTCTTCCCACTACTCCTTCTCATCATCGTCTTTTGGTCACCTGTAATTATCCAAACGGAAAGTGAGTTGCTTATCTGCAGTATCAGCAATTCTATTGGTTGTAGGAACTTATTCAAACAGCAAGAGTGTTTTGTAGATGCATGCATTACATACCGAGTTTCCCAGAGACAAAAACAAGCTTTTGGCAATCATTCCTTACATAACATTTAGGTCTTGGCTCTGCTCCGCATCCTCTTCTTCAAGGTTCGCGTCATCAGCCTCTTCAAGGTATTAAGTGTCCGGATGATAGGTTGACTGATAATAGAAAATTCATCTGTGAAATAATCTAATTAGTTTCAGTTTGCATCCTTGCGTAATGCAATCGCACCAAACAATCAAATGTCATAAGGGCATGGCCATATGTTAAAATCTATAAATCTTCTCCTTTACTCCTGTTGTTAGCTTGAATTCGTATTCTAAATCCGAGTGTAAAAGAACTAGTTTCAAGGATACATACATGGTATCAGCGTATTAAAAGTTAGTAGCCACATTCAAAGTACCAAGCTGAACACACGCTTATAACTGAAAGTACCGACGGTCAATCATAGATTGCGTGAGCCAAGTAGTGGCCACATACATTAAAATTCACACCCTGATCGTAATTGCCGTAGCGTACGGTCTACCAGAAGACAAGCAACACAAAATAAAAAATATCCAGCGGAAAAGATTTGAACCATGTACTTAAGTATGAGAAAATATTATATGTATTACTTTACCCTTGATAAATCCATGCTGGAATTTGGAATCCCGAAGCCGTATTTGTAATTGCAGTACTACATCTTTTCACATCATAAACCTCTATTACGAAAGTATGCAGACTAGATGGATATATTCTCTAAGTGCAAAATAATACTCGTGGGATCCGGCACTGGAAGTGCAAAACAGCAACTTTAACAAGAACGCACAAGCTTTATAGTATTCTACTTGACAATAAAAGGTGTTTACAATATCACAACGTTCCTTTTGGTAGAATCGTTGCCAAGGATGGTTGAAAACGAAAACTTCAGCTATCAAACAAACACGCTCTGAGAGATGCATATTACGTAATGCATGTACGTATTCCCTATCGTTGCGAGCTGTTTCATGACAAACTTTTCTTACGTACATCAGCCTAATTCTTCCTGCTTCCCCATTATTTCTACACTTATCAACTATAGTATGCGTTACCTATCTCCATAATTTTACAGATGGATTATAAAAAGATTCGTTCGACAACTACACGGGATTACAAAGACTAATGTCAAAAGTCCATAAGACATAACGAGTTACCTAACCCGAGGCATTTCCTCTATTACTATACTGGTACACTAACGGTAGTACAAGGAAGGGGTTGATTGGATTATATTACAGAAAGCTGAAATCAATGTCATGGGTGGCAAGAGGTAAACAAAAACCCTACGATACCGTCCATTCAACAAGGGGCAATGATAAACTAGTACACGTTTAGCAATGCACAAGCACAACATGGACTACCAAGGTTTTGCTGCATCTACCCCATTCTTACATTCATACCCCTAGTTAAAATTACAATACTGATCTTTGACTGACTGGCTTCGTACATATTACCTACGTCGCATGGATACGAAACCTTGAGATCATTCACAGAAGATAGCAAGCAACAATAATGATTCACAGAAAAAGAGCGAAACGAGTTTTCGCAAACGTTGGAGCTCATCACAGTGACAAATAACAAAGAAAGATGGAGATGAGGAGGAAGGAATTAAGGAAATTCAGTTGCATCCTGAGTTTTTCCACACAATTTCAAGTTTTAAAAAACTAACTGCGGAAGAACATAACATAATCCAGTTGGTATTTTATAAGAATTTTACTGCAATTGATTGGCTACTCAAAAATTTTACAATCGCTGCATATTACCACAACAGTATTTCCGACTTGGTATGATTCAATCAGTTGGCTTAACGAAGTGGGTTCAATTCTTTCAGGAACTGCAAAACAAAATAATTACTGTTTACACGTTCCACTCTGTTGAAGCTGTATATACATGATTTTAAGGTATTTTATAGATAAATACAGGAAAATAATCGACCGACTATTCCCAAGGACGATACCTCAGGTTTTCCAGGTCTGAATGTTTCTGAGTGATACAATTCTGCAAACTGATCCGCTATGGCTGGAATTGCAATTCCTTCATCCACCACAACTTCGTTCATCCGCTCCACGGTGCCGTCAACGTCACATGCAAATAGATTCGCATACGGATATCTTCCTGCTCCCTGATTCGAGTTATTAGTATTGGTGCGCTCCTGCACACTAAGTTGTTCGGCATACAACTGTTTTCCTTTAATTAAGTTTTCAAATTCATCGACGTCCAGGGAAACAACACCTAACAGATGATACTTTAGACACAGGGGTGGAAAACTCGCAAAGTTTTCGTCCAGCAAACTAGCATCGTAGAAATTTTCCACGTCTAATCTGTCATCCTCTCCAAAGTCGATGAATCTCACTTCAACTTGGGGACGTCTCCCACGTATCACACGAGTAACTCTTACACGTTGGTAAGTTCCAGTTCCTCTATACGGTGCTAAGAATATATTCTTCACTAGATCTACCTTATTCATTAAAGTTTCAAACGTTTCCTCCCTGAGCTGGGCTTTTTCTACCCTTCTATTAGCACAAAAGTTCACTATTTTGTCTCGGAATTCCACGAACTGCTGCAACCACACTTGACCAGTCGAAGTAGCCTTCAAAAATGACACCACTCTCCTTCCGCCCTCTCCCTTTTTAAAGCTTTCGTTTTCGTTCTTGATCATTCGGTTAATCCCAAGTTGGATAATCTTGTTCAGGTACACACGACCGAATTCAAAGTCTTGGTAGATCCTCAGTACCCGTGGATAATGGCCTCTGCATCGTTCAGTTACCGTCGATGTACCACCCAGCTTGAGCAAGAAGACTTCGTTTTGTCGAATTACACCACATTTCATAAATTCTCTGAGGGCACTGGTACCCGTGTAGAATCCTAGTCCCTCCAGTTCAAACATCTCATAGATGTCTCTTGAGAAACGAGTAGATGTGACATACCGTATCGTTACAATACTGTCGGAATCCACACGGATCAGAACCCCTTGGACCTCCTCACTGCTTTCCATCCTTCTTCCTGGTTTCCAGTTTTCAATTCTTCACCTGCATGAACGCATCTAAATTTAGCAGCGAAGTAACCCTGATCTATCACAATCAATCATCAAAGATCACAAACAACTTACCTCACCAAACAACAATGCCAGTGCCACGGTCACCGCCAAATTTCCAGCATCAACAAAGGTCTACCCAACAGAGAGTATGAGCCTTTCCCAATGCCAAGGGTGTTCTTCAAGGATTTAAGGTTCACTGTATCTTCTCAATGTCTTCTCTTTCTCTTCACTACTAGGTTGTTTTCTTCTTACGCACCCTTGGAATCAAAGCCCACCTGATATATATATAGACCGAAAACATTAAGCAAGTTTTTCTCACCTCTCAGCGCTCTAGTCATTTTAAACCTTTAACACATTTTATACTCTCCAGTAGGCTCTTTCCAATAATTTGTCTAATTTATCCAGACTGAATGTGAACCGGAAGTTTAAGCTTACCTCAATTTGCAGCGATTCAATCTGCAAGATTAGCTAGCCAAGCCACTCATTAACTTCACCAGCATCAAAGATTCAGTGTATACTATTTTAAGAGCACAGAATGTTTTTTATCCGCTTATACCCACCACCGGCACTTCCGTACCTTCGAAACTGGTCCATTGTAGCACCACGGGAATTTCACTTCTATAGAATAAGCAGACTTTTTATCCCAACAGCAGTCAGAATGCATTATATATAGCTTTTTGCAGCTAATGAGTTTCCATAAAATATTGATATGGGAAATTAGTTCAGAGAACGGTTTACGGTACACTTTGTTTCAAGTACAGCATCTAACTATTTACAGACCTAAAGCTTTGCTACCTGTTTAGTCGACACACTTCGCCTATTAAGAATAGGTAGTAATTACCTAACATATGTATCCTATAAACTTATAAATGCAAACTGGGTGGAATGGAACAAGCTAGTAAGGTCCACTGAGGATTTACAAATTATCAGCAAACCATTTGTTTGTGGGTACGAAACACAAATATACCGATGCATTAAAGCCTAATAAAAACAATGCTCTGAATTTAGTTAATCAGCTCATTTAGAATGAAATGCAAATTAATCAGTTTTTGCATTTTACAGAGCTATCCCAAACAAAATCAGATCACCGTCACTCTAACTGGGAAATATATGTACATGATGCAGCCATCGCTAAATGTTATAAAACTAACTATAGTTATATTTATGTAAAATAAAATGTTGTTTACAGCACTTTTTACCCTCATCCAACTGCTCTTCTCACCGACACTAAATTTTTCACAGCGGGACCACGTTCTATTTCTACCGTCTAAAATCGTTTTCGTGCATATTGGCGACGCTTTGTTTAAATCTGCACAGTTCCCGCGCACAGCCAAGGAAGTCTTGGATTAAATGAAACGTTTTCCACAAGATTGCAAACTGCATTGAGTCTAAAAACAATGAGTTTTTATTGACAATAAAACATGCGAATTATAAAAACAGCAAAACATTTGAAACTTTACTCGGGGGGGGGGGGCTAACTTAAGAGTTAGAGAGCTGCCTAAATACCATGGCGTTCCACCTATTTTCTAATTAACTTATAATATCATCACTGTTTCGAAGAGAGTGTATCCGCATCAAGCTATTTTTTAAGTAATCGTTGTATCCTACATAAATAAATGGAGAAACAAATTAACATTGGATATGCTCCGTCAAGTACAGGTTCAGAAGATTTCAGCACCCAAGTTCTGCATAGACGAAAAAAATCAAATAATATCGCCTCAGCCTTCGTACGAACACCATACATACATAAGGCATTTCTGCCTGCGAAAAGCTTTTACGCTTATATAATGTATTTGTTTGATTCTAACTTCGATTTTCTTCTTACTGTAGAACTCAAAGAAATACAGCTACATTAAGTTAAGTGTAATAGATTCCCGATTTGCCACAACAAATTCATGTAGTGCCTTTTGTAGCCTAAAATGCAAATGATCCTTGTACATCCTTGGGGAAACAATAATTTCACTAAATTCCATCTTATCAGCCCAACGTATTTGCCACCTTGGTCCTCCTTGAAGATCTGAATAGCTGCAATTAGTCAAAATAGTTTATATTTCAGTCTCTATGTCAGTCTATCACTTTGGAAAAATTTCAAACGGCTCACTGTATTTACGATTGCAAAACTAATCGCGTACTTTTTCCTCTCGGTAACATGAAGAATCTTTCCTGGTATATACATGGGGTAAGTGAGAATGCTATGCCGCTGTTCAGACCCTCTGTAGATAGTAGAGATTCCCGACTCTAGTTTCCGTCTTGACACATTCTACAAATCAAAATTAAAAATTTCGACGCTTCAGTTAATTAATTTCCGATATAGGTTAGGCATGACATTGACATCGCAAACATGCTTTCTTACTGCTGTAATTGTTCATGAATTATGACATTATTAGAGTAGCAAACTACAGAGCATATCATAAAATAAGTCCCTACTAAGCTTATTAGCTTACCCCAAACTGTGAGGGAGATGGCGGTAGATTATCTTCCGGTTCTTCGCAGAAACTAATTTTAGATTGTGCCCCACAAAATAAACAGGCACAGGAACTTAGGAGTATTTGGTACTGCAAAAACACAAATTGCGAATTATTTTCCAATTTTTTTGTCTGATGAACGCAAAAAGTATAAAGCTAAGACGCTTGGGCAATTTCACAGGTATTAACTGACAACATGATGTTAACTATAGTCATTTGAAAAATTTACCTTAGGACTTCTGGAAGTCAGAATCGCATTAATAATTTTGTACTTGAGCGTTTCAATAGCAGGTAAAGATATTCTTGGTACCATATCATCCCCATAGACAATAGAAATAGTAAAATTTTCACAAAATTTAGCAGCTTCTGCTGAAAGAAGTCCCCCTGGAAAATTAAAGTTTGTACGTCGTTATTAATCGCTCCCAAGTAAAATAAAGCATTTCAGAATAGAAATAGATTATCGCAAAAACTAACCGATGGACTCCATCGTATGCCTGTAACAACAAATTACATCACTTATTGCACAATTGGATTAAAGACCTATCGAACTTACAGATAATGGGAAATAGCACCTTGAACTATGGTGACAGACCTGGAATATTCAAGCTTTGGTAACAAGGTCAAATCTGCGACAACGTCAACAAGAGATATAGTTTCTCGTATGAATGCTACACAAGAGCTCTAGACTATGATCCACAGCTACGTAGAAGACCGGCCAATAAATCCTATTTGTGCGGAACACGTAAACCAAGTCCTTTTCATTAACCATAGTAGTCTCTTTTAAAGATGCGGATGGCATGACAGCAGTTGTCTCCCACAACTTGAAAGTCTTGAGATCTGCAACCAAACAAACATCTTCAACCCTTCTGTAGCTTTTAAGTAAATACAAATATGTACTTAAATACTCCAAGTCAAAATTGTTTTTGGACACAATTCACTCTTGACTTCTCTTCACACGACATTATTCTTACCTCAAGCAGCTGCAACATTGTAGCTCTTTCCAGAGTCTTCTCCAAGCTCTGTTTTTGGTATTGATACGTAAAAGCAGCCAATCCATACGATTCTCACACAAAAATTCAGATAGTGATTTGCCACAGACAATGTCATTAACCGTCGTCTTGCTCGTCAGACTATGACGGTATCCAATTACGGCATCCAAGTCTGTGGTGTTATTAAAGACTTTTAATATGGCAACTATTTTCCTCAAATAAAGGCTGCTAAGTAATAGCCCTCAGTTAATTTGGTTCTCTTGGAATTGAAAAATTGAGTGTAGTTTGAGGCGAGAGTGCTTGAGCAAGAACTATTTTGAAGTTTGTTCTCTTCCCATTTTTTTAGCCTCTTGTTCTTTTTGGTTAACAGCAACAAATACTGCAACTAATCTGTAGAGACAAAGTCATGATCACTGACAAAGGGGAGAAAGATTCCTAGAACATTTTAAAAGATTCAGAAACCACTATCATCCGAATCCCTTAAATTTCTAAGACTGAGCCACCCCCAGATAAATCAGGTAAATGGAGCTGCTGCTAATGTGTTAAATTAATTCACATTAAATAAACAAATTCTATCGAACTTACTACCAATCCGCTGGATTCCGTCTTCGATAGTTTCCTCGTCGCAGCCTCCTAGATAGGAGCACATTCTCCGCAAATTTTTGCTCCAGAATTCTTTATGTTTCACCGCATAATGTTTGTTCGATAACTTGAACAGATTAATCTCATCCGCATCGTTCCAGCACACGTCAATGAATTCACAGCTTAGTCTGAAATTCCCACCAGCAAATCTTTTTAAAACAATCGAGGACATTACTGAATAAAAGTGGAAGGTACAAGAAGAATTTCTTGCAAACAAAGTTGCGCAACACGCCAGCGCATTTCGCGCATCATCTTTCTTTCCCTACTCACCTAATATAAATGCAAGGTGCAAGGAACCTCCTAGCTTTGGTATCCATAATGTAGCTGGTCATGGTAGTTTTCATAGCGAGCAAGTCCACAAGTATAATGAGCATGAGGGAAATGAGTATTCCGTAGATATATATTTTCATATGGCGACCGCTGGGGCATCCCATTTGGGCATCGTTCCTAAAATACACTACGACAGCCGCCACAAACCTGAAACAGTAAATTTTCCAAGAGTTATATATAATCCACCGATCAGCAACACAAGCACGGCCACGTTGATATTCATCATAAAACCCATCACAAAATTCAACGGCACAATCCAATTCGGTCCACAATAAAACTCGGCCATCCTTGAATTAAGTACTCCTCGTCTTACTACAACCATGGAGTGCTGCAGTTGGATAAAATGAAAGATTTTAAGGAAGGATTCTTTACCAGCATAATTTCACGCTAACATCAATAAGCCCTGGAAGCACAAAATCATCACTTCCAACTTTCCAACGCCGTCCAAAAGCTACTAGGGCGGGCATCCCAATGGGATTGCGGAAATTTCGCAAACCAAAGCGGCTTAATTCACTTCCTTCTTAATTATCGTAGCGTAGCGCATTCCCTGACGTTGAATCAGTCAATCAAAACATACACAAAACGTAACCCGCAAGCTAATTACCAATTACACTAGCAAAAATTTCTCCTTCATGATGAAATATCGTTGCACGTAGAACACGTTAACTCTCTCTCTCGCTTGGTTAGCAAAACTTGTCACATTCACTCACCGGTCCACGCTGAGGATTAAATTTACAGAGCTATTTAAATCCCCTTCCGTCACTTGGAGGATGCAGAATATGACTGACGCAAAGCGAGTCCCTGCTTCTCAAACCTCACGAAACATCACAATAGCACAACCATACGATCTTTACCTACTCTTTTGACTCTCTTCTGTGCTTCTTCTCCGGGACAGGTGAGAGAGAGCAATGATGAGAAAGTATACTTTAATATATCTTCCTGATTTAAATCCATGTGAATCCCACATCCTCATGTGAGTAGCCTTATCCTTTCCTACCCTTGCCTTAGCTGTTACTTGTCCAAGGAAAACTAATTCTCAACGCCAAACGCCTTCATAACATTCCGTTCTTCTTTCTTGTATCGTTAACGCTCAAGAGAGGGTAGAAGTACAGATGTACATAGGTTAAATGCTCAACAAGAGAAACACAGCACTGAATGAATTTACTCAAGGAAAGTGGATTGGATTTTAGAAAGCTAGGCTGGGACTCCACTACAGCGCAGCGCAGCATACTTCGCCCTTTCGCCAATTCCCATCTGTTCCCAATACAAAATTACAGCGCTTCAGCCAGTCAGCTCATTGTATATATACGCTTAAAAATTAAAGCCATTCCACTACACCTCCATAACTTCTAGTCAATTCTCAGCTTTATTATACAAAAAAATAATAATACAATCGTACACACATGTATAGCCTTCCGCTTCTATGTCGCTCCCTTCAAGCTTTGCATACGATAGTTATTGTAAGTTGATCCAATCCCTGCAGTCCCATATTCTATATTCCCATATGCTACATATTACATTGTGCGTAACCCTTGGGCATACTGCATACTGTACTGGTGTTATGCGTTTGAAGCACATATATAATTTTTTATTTTATAGTAACCGTAAAAAAAAGATTTCTCCTATTCTCATGCGATACGCTTATGCAAAAAACAAAATATTGCTTCCCTCAGTTAGTCGAAAGCCAAGCGAAAAACCCACGTGGAAGATTATCAAAGGTGTGGACGCTTGTAATGAAATTAGTCTGTGAACAATCTCTCGTATTTCAGCAGTAATTATTATTTTCAAAACTCCCCAATTGTTGATACCCCAATCTCATATTTTCGCATACACACCTTGCCAACAACAGAGCCCTTGATTAAAAGTACTTGCTCACCACTCCTCTGCCCAGCCCAATCACCTACCACCTGTGGAGCTTGTGGAGAAGAGGCTACCTTGCGAATATGGCGGACTGTAAGGACAACGACAAACGTTCCTTCTATCATTACAATGTGTTTCTAAAACAAACAGGTGCTACTGCAGGGTTTGCTTAGTTTCTCTACGCGTAGAAGAAGGCTTCTACGCGTCCTACACGTAGTCTTACTTTGTTTTGAAGGCTTGAGGCATATTTGTAAATGTATATAGCGCACTGATTCATTGCTCCTTCAGTTCATTTCGTTTCGCTACCATCTTCCCTTGCGCTCATCTACTGCAGTTTCGGAGCGACGAAGATGCATGGGGTACATCATCATTGATGATGAGACTATAGGGAATGTCTCCACGACCCTTCGAAATGATGCATATAACGCCTGTACATTTATGCTCATACGAGCCTGGTCAAGGTGTATTCTAAGAGTAAAGTGTTAATTTCATTTCTGTATCAAGGCTAAAAAGTCCTCAAGCGTACCATTTCCAACCCTATTCCTACCAACTGCTTTACTCGCATTTCATGCATTGTTGCAGCGTTGCTCTTTACTGCAGGACTTAAAATAAAGTGCAGAATGTTGTAATAGAAAAAGTAATTCGTGCAAATGGCCTAGTCTTTCATAACAAATGTCTAATACATTGCATACATCCTGCAGACGAGTGACCGCACATTTACGCACAGGAAGCGACACAATTTCACCGGATAATATGTATGATACTTGTATAAAGCTCCGATGGTTGCTGCACATGCTGGAGATAAATTATTAAAATACTTCAGGATCTGGATACTTGAACAAGATTTGATAATCTACCGGATTTAAAACCCAAGTAGCCTCGAACGTTTTCCCCATGTGTCCGAGATAAGGTCATAAAATGTGTTACATGCGTTCTTGTATACTAAATATTGCATTTTCGTAGAACCAACTATATAGTCTGAAACAGTTATTATTCTGGGGCAGCCGTGACACACAATGCACAATTTAGATGATCACACTTGGCCTGTTGATGTGTATCCACCACCGAGCAGAGCTCTTAGATTTAACTTAATATTATGAGTAAGCTTGTGGTTTACCCGAAGGTTGGAAGACCACAGACATAAATATGCAAATGCCGATGCCACATCTTTCGTTCCTTTGTAATGGAGCCAATTTGTCATTCTATGAATTATGTACGAGCATTCGCCACACCGCGGAGAAAATGTTCCCTCTAAATTAAGACAAACAGTTATTTGAAGTTTAAGGCGTGTTCATGCTCTTGAGTGGTTCCCTAAATGTAAATATCTACCATACCTATTCGCTAGTCCTAACAATAAAATAGTTTGCCTTAGAATGGATTTCAGGTTTGTAATAATTGTCTGCTCATTCATAGATCTATTTCACCAGGAATTGTTTTGTGTCATTGCAAATTTTTACTGGAACTCACAAAGTTTTTCAGATTTGTAATTCACTCGCACCAGTATTTTCAGGAAACATACAAAATTACGTGACGTTAGAGCCGAAAGACCAAAATCACCAAGAGATGGCCAGCGAAAAGTTAAATATGCAAGTTCACGCCGGCGTAACTTTCCTAGTGGCAGTGGTGATGCGGAATCACAGGAAGCGGATAACTTTCAAGGGATATCGGATGAAACTATGGTCGAAATCATGTCTGATGTGGAGCCTGCAATTTCACCATTGAAAAAAAAGTCAAATCCAGAAAAAGTACCCGATCTGGCTACAACGGATACCAGAAGCACCAGAAAAATCACACACAATGCTTTGCTTGCGGCAAGACAGCAAGAAGTACAGGAAGTAAGTGCAACGATTGCAAAACTGGCTATAAAAATTCGTTGGTAGGGTCCATTCAGTTCGAGAATCTTAGACTACAACTAACCTAGAGTTTTGTTTGAATTATTTTGAAAGGTTGCTGAAATCCTCAAAGATACAGCACATAAGTTAGTAGAACGAGGAGAAAAACTGGAGAACTTGGAACAGAAAGCTGGTATGAACTAATAGCAAATTTTTAATTGAACCCAACTATGTACACAGCCTTGTTGTAATCTATTCTTTTCGCAGAGAATATAGCGGCGGATGCTTCAACGTTTAAGAAAGTGTCGGGATCTCTGCAGGACAAAATGAAAAAAGAGAATCGAAAGGTAAGCGAGTTCTAAAGATTCTTTGTAGTGTATACTTTTCCAAGGAAATAACGGTTTCCTAAGGAACGCGAGTTGCTGATACCGTATGCCATTCTTTCTTTCTATGTTGTAGATGACCAAATACGCCATCGTCGTAGGTGTTATCTTTGCCCTTATACTAATCGGCATCATTAGTAAGCGCACCATTTCTCTACAAGGCCCAGATTTTCATGCCTCGAGTTTCTATTCGAAATACTTGATTGTATTCTCTCTTTTAGCTTATTACTTGGTGAAAAACTCTTGAAAACATTTAATGAATCGGGCCACGGAATGAGTCACTTGTCAGTCCACACGTGTCAGTCTACACGTCTAAGTCCAATAATACTCCAATTTAGCTTTGCTGAAAGCCGAGCATCGCGTTGCTAACTGTTGCACACCAGGAGAACTGCTTTAGGAATAAATTTTATTAGCATAGACATTACGAAAATTCATACCTGAGTATACAGTGAATATTGTATGTACATCATGAAAAGAATAAGAAAAAGTAAATATTCTGACTAATACCTATCAACTATTTGACGGATCGGCCTAATTTTTCACAGCTACAACTTCTTCGTCAGATTCTTCGCCACTATCCGATGAAAAATCTTCGTCCAGCCTGGAAGTATCACGAAAATACATGTTATCCGAGTAAAGAGTTATCTAAAAGACAATTGTGAGCCAAAGAAACTTATAAAATAAAAATTTGGCTTACATGAGTTTCTTCAGCTTCTTTTTGGGCTGTATTGCTTTCTTTTCGGGATGAGGACGCTTGCTACTCCCAGCTTCTAAACTGGTCGATGATGGTTTGGGTACATCCTCCGCTGATGACGATGAATTCGAAGCTTCGCTGTCTTTCACAGAAACAGTTTCCGCTCCAGCTGCTGCGGGCGCGGTTGAACTAGTTGGTTTCGTAACATCAAATCCTGCATAAATATCGGACAGAAAGTTTTTTAATATGTATGATGGAAAGAACACTATGACTCACTATGAACTCACCAAACTCAAACAAATAACTGGAACATGAAAGTTCGGTATTCATGTATGACTTACCAGCATCAACTGCTGCATACACTGCATCTTCGATCTCTTCCCTTTGTTTAAAGTACTCGGGATCATTCATTTGTGGTAATTCCGGTCCATCTTGAAGCCTTCTAAGTTTCTCCAATTTCTTCTGCCGTAATTCTTCTTTCTCCTGCTCCCGTTCACTTTGCTTTGAGAACCAGCGTTTAAGCCTTTGCTCTTCATTGATATCACGCAATCGTCTTCCAGATAAATCTCTGCATGCATCCCGATTCGTTGTTTTTTCGATTTGAGCCCCAATAGCTCGAAGCATTGATCCAAACCCTAAAGTAATTCATATATTTATGTTCGTTATTTTATTTCAGTCTATATATTAGTAATTGAACTTATCTTTCTGGTGTGGGCTGAAGGCGCTTATTACACTTACCTCCTTTCCCCCCGAAAATCTTTGGACAAATCCGAAGCTTTTCAATTGCTGACAGATCGGATTCATCATTAATTATTTTTCCATTCCCCGTTACATAATAATCCAATGGCCCCAAACCCTGAAACCAATTATTGATATTTTCATCACGATCATAAAACTCGTTTAATATTGTTTATAGTAAGAGAAAAATGATCTTAATACTAACTTACAGCAACGGTGTAGACAATATCACGAAGAATATTTAAATCAAACGAATCATGGTCAATAGTCACTTGGGACAAATTCTGAATTCCGTAGTCAAACATTAGCTCTATTTGTCGCGACCCCATTTTGACAGAATTGGGAAAAATTATAGATCCAAAAATAACAAGCGATCACTTGTAATTAACTAATAAATTTAAACCTTTTGCTTACAACTATGGTATAAACACTTCACTACGCTCCTTCAAACAATTTTTACAAAATTTTCTTGCCTACTCTCGCTGTTGCTTGAGCTGGATTCTGGTTGGTACAGAACCTCGTATGATCGACGACTTACATATCATTAGCTGTGAATTCGTCGATCCAGTAGTTCCCAGTCCAACTCCCGGCCCCGTACCGTCCGCATCCAGAGAGAATAATCTTTCTCAAATTGCGTCAGTGCATCGGTTGAAGATGAGTTATATAATTACGAGAAGGCTGGTAAATCATATTCAAATTAACTCTGAGCATTATATATTTATGAGCGCAGCAGCAAGTCTTTTACTTTGATATTGATCCAAGCTTGCGCTTTTAAAGCTGATGACGGGATCGGTAAAGCGTGTTATCTCTTCTTTAGCTTCAGGTAAAAACGAAGGAAATGAACACTTCATGGATTGTTTGTTAATTAATTATTAAAAATACATTAATTTGCTGCAGTAGTACACAATATCTTTTACTCTATGAGATTGCGAAGTGTTGATGATACCTTCATTTATTTGTCTAGGTGTACAAGCAATCGTAACTCGGGGAACTAGCAAGAATAACTCAATTTCCGACAAAGTTGGTTGGATCGGACCTTTTCGGTACCTATCACGGTATCACTATTTGCGGATGCCCCATAGAGGGTTGAATATTGTTACTAGCTTGGGTCACCTAAACTTAAACAGCTTAAGAATGCACAGTGAGATTACAAAAATCGACGATGGTAAATTATCCATCACCACTATTCCCGCCACGAATGACAACTTCATGTACCTGGTATGCAGATAGTGCACCTCCTTATGTGGTGGCGTGAAAAGATAATTTATCTGCCAAAACTTTGTAAAAAATCTAGATATATATCATCTATTATTACTTCTGAATTCAGATCGTTGACAAAGCCACCGGGGATGCCGCTGCCGTGGACCCAGTGGAACCTCAAAGTTTGATTGAAGTAGCCAAATCCGAAAAGGCGACTATAAAGGTTGTCCTGACGACGCATCATCATTGGTTAGTTTTCGAATCAGTTCTTCTTAGCCGTTCTACTACTTACTGTCTTCAATTGCTCGGTTTGGATCCTAATGAAACATTGATTCTGTACCTATTCATTAGGGATCATGCAGGAGGGAACGCTAAATTGGCTGATCTTTATTCTAAGCAGAATGGCAATGAACTAGAAATTTTTGGTGGGGATTCACGTGTCGAAGCTTTGACCAAGCAGGTAGCATTGTCTTGCTCTTTGGATCATACAAAACGAGTACAGTTATATACAGTTGTTATTTTCTTCCGTTTATCATACTTAGGTTGGGCAAGGGGATAAGATAGAAGTAGGTAATCTTCATTTTGACTGCATACACACACCATGTCATACTACCGGCCACATTTGCTACTACTTGAAATCGTATGACCCCGCTGTCAGCCCATCTGTTTTTACTGGTGAAGTTCATAATTTAGGCAAAACTTATGTCTACAATTCGTAAGAGTTCAGTCGTAATTTACATTGATTTCGTTATTTTCATGCAGGTGATACTTTGTTTGTTGCTGGTTGTGGAAGATTCTTCGAGGGTACGCCACCACAGATGTACGAAGCGCTAATAGTAAAGCTTGGAGCTCTGCCCGACAATACGGTACGGGATATGATGAATTGTATAATAGAAAATAATATCTTCAATCATTCTAGCTCTTCAAGCTCATTGAAGTGTGTGCCTAATATCATTTCAGAGAGTCTTCTGTGGCCACGAATACACTGTCAACAATTTGAAGTTCAGTCTTTCTGTAGAACCAAATAATCAAGACGCTAAGAAGAAAATTAGCTGGGCGGAAGGTCAACGGGTGAAGCGAAAACCAACTGTGCCATCAACTATTGGGGAAGAAAAACTGTTCAACCCATTTATGAGAGTTTCTGTTCCTTCAATGCAACAGGCTACTGGTTCATTAGATGCAGTTAGCTGCATGGGATACTTACGGACTACTAAGGATAATTTTAAGGCATGATTTAATATTCCCTTCTTTATGAATACATGAATCTTAACAGTGCATTGAAACGGTTCTGAAAGCTAGCGTTACTCCGAACGATTATTTACATTTTAGTGTAATACTTGAACCGACCAACTATAGTTGCTCGGTGGAATTAGATTTATGGACTAAAACTGATAAAAATAGATATGGACGAATAACATTTTCATGAATTTGTTCAATCTGTTTGGAGCGTACCGCTACATATTGGCGAAAATCTAACTATGTTTTGTTATATGCATATACATCTCGATCCAGTAATATGTGCGAAAAACCATGGCGTCTGAATATTTAAGTTCAGCGTCTACCACCGACCTAAGAATTACTAAACCAAGGTTTCACTGTATGGTAGTCTCATCTGCCAGTAGTGGTCACGGATGCTCCATGTAGATCTTCCTAGCTTTCGCGAGTGACTTGTATGTGACCTTGATTCCACGACGGTGAAGTCATCTTCCCTCTTCATCACCACATGTACTGCCTTTCACATTCTCATTCCTCCTTGGTAAGTGCCCTTGTTTTGTACATTCTCTGTAGTCCTAATTCCTTTACATTCTGTCACTCCCATCTCGATTAAAATGCAGTCACTTAATTCGATACAATCTAATTTGTTTTAATTTTCCATTTGTAGTGCCCTCTTTGGTACCTCATTTACTAATTCAGCAAGTACAAAAGCCGGCTAAATTTCATACCATGGAGAAACAATTTTCAGACGTAATCTCAATACCTGAACCTGAGACTGGTAAGTAAAAAATCTTATCCTGACATACCTATAAGTCCCGTGATAAATACCTGGTTTAGCCTATTGGCATAGTTAGCTAATCGTCCAGGCAATTCAGGAGCTTTCGTATTGGTGGAAGCTTTTATTTTGTGTTCCTGTACATTCAAGTGCTGTTGATGCATGTGTTTCTGTATGGTGTAATAGGACCAGCACCAGCTACCCCAGTCCAGGAGAGATTGATAATGTCGAATGTAGTTACTAGCGAAAACCAGTTACCAGGGTTTCCATCTCATTTAAACCCGGAATCGGGCGGAGATAGTGAGGATGAAAAAGAAAAGAAAAAGAAACGCCAAGAATCGGAAAGCAGCGATTGTGATATAAACGCATGTATTTGCTGTTTCCCAGGATGTGATTGTGATGCGGCCTGTGAAACAGAATATTGTGAGAAATGTTGTGACTGTTGCGAATGTTGTGAAGGATTAGAGAGTTGTTGCGACTGCTTTGGGCAATGCTGCGAAATTTTTACTTGCTGCTGTGATTAGTCATACGAAGCTTTCAATTCAGTGGTGTATTGTTCCAGCAGTAATGTACCAAAAATATGTGGTCTGTGGCTTCCATGTTAAAGTTATGCAGGTTAAAAAAGCTTCACAGCTTTGAAAGAATATTTTATATACTTAAGTTGACATTTATTAAGGACTGATGTGAATCTTCCATCTTCCTTCTAATCCGTAGTGCCGTCTCAGGAGCGCTAGACCGTTTTATTTGTTCATGTAATCAGTAATTATTTTTATAAATAATTTAATCTGTATGCTATATAGTAAAAATCCTAAGAAAGGTTTACTTGAATTTTATGTTTTCAATTCCAGTTGTTGTTCTTTTATATATGTATATACATACTACCTGCTATTATGCTTAATTTTAATGTTCCCCTCCGGATGTAATTTTACTTTTTGTACAGTAATATCTGATATTTCATTGTGGATCCTTTATGACATAAAAATAGTTTCCGACAGCAAAGCAAAGGCAACTACAATGGCATAAGTCATTATTTTGTACACCATTAATGCACTCTCTGATACATCAGTTTATAGGGTACAGTCATTCATCAGCTTCATTATCAATCGCCAGTTTTAACGCTGTAGATCTTACAACAGTGGAAATTGGACAATGACTCCCAAAAATTTAGCGTAAGGAAGGGTTCTACTACAGATTCCATTCGGGCTAGCAAAACCATACACCTAATAACGCTAGAATGCAAAAAAGGGAAACAGCATCTGCCGTTATCAAAGTTACCACAACCACCTAGATTGTTTGCAGGAAATAAAATATTAGATGGATTGCGAAGCATACATCATTAAAACAATACATTCTTTACTTGAAATTTCAAAAGCGAATTAATGTGCAGGAGATTTTGTACCGTATAATATCCGCCATCCGCCCCTATAGATAAACTGACGGGGTTTTAGCGGTTGCGGGTTCGACCTTAATGCGATTCACATTCATTGACATAATACCTGAAACTTTTTTCATCACCTTTAGTTTTCTGCAAAGGTAAAATACTTTACCATCTTGGTCTGGAGTGGTAAAAATTTTCCAGAGATATTTTTCTTCTTGGCTTTTGATGGTAATGGAAACTCAGGGCTCAGGGGCATTCTACTTTTAAATCCAGCTATCCAGTACCTTCAGAATTTGAATGACATTCCATATCTTTTTAAAAAATCTATGCAAAAAGTTGTTGTCCAGCACATCTAAAAGAACTATCCGTCTATGCTTGATTGCTTATTCAATATTGAATATACAGTATACACGTTACTCAAACATAACTCAAACGAGAACAAGTGGTAAGCGTAACCAAAAGACAGCCGGAAAATTAGTTAAAACTAACCTCAATGCTGGAAGTAAGCAGGAAATCGCATATCCCAACTGTTTGCTCTCTTCAACTTTTACATATGCATTATTAGTTGGAGCAAAGAAAGAAGTAATGAAGCAATGAGCATGGACATTGTACAAGGTCGAAGACAATATCCACACAAGATTATGCTTCAAACATCAACTGGGGAAACATTTTGCACCGTACAATTCTTGAGTAAACTATATTTGCTGCTTATAACTCTTATATGAGATAAGAGCTAAAGCCGCACTAATTTGTCACTGTCGAGGATGTTTCTCTTAAAAACCCTAAAAGAAACCTGTATGCTCGGAAACATCAATGCATAAAACTTTCTTTGGGATTTCCCTGGATTGTCCAGTATCTTCTTTGAGTCACTGTTTCTGGTCTGGAGTCTGGACAAGCCCACCGACGTAGCTTTTGCTGTCCTTATGTTAGTTTCAATCAATCTCTTGATTTCTACACTAGCTTAATAATCCCAGGAATCCGTTGCTCCAAAGTCTCAGTGTTCTACACTTATTTACGGGTAATTTACTGTTTCATATTTAATAACAACCCAATAACTACGTAGTAATTTTCTTATACAGTTTCTTTTATCCCAAACTTCAAATTACGAGACTGTTTCCCAGGTTCCTTTAATATCTAGTAAAACAGGAGCGGAAACCTCAAAACGCTTCATTTGATAGTCATTGTGCAACTGAAAACGCAACAAGCCTTTGATTAAATCTTATTAACTAACGCTTATTTCACGGACTCAACCCTGGCTGGGTTACCCAGCCTCACTTTGTATAACCCAACCACCATTGAAATGATTTTGAAACTCATTATTTCCAGGTTAACCACTCGAAATCTCTTCATCACCCCTACAATCTTAGCCTTCAAGATGTCAATCCCTGTAGCCTCAGGCACGACCACTGTATCGATATTGCCGTTAGTTGGTATCGACGAATGATAAATGAGAAGGCCGGTAGGTTAAGTTAAAGTTAGGTTTAATTACAGAGCGGAGAGAGGTAGGAAATGTAGGAGATACAGGCGGAGTGCTGTGCTTGATAAGCTAGGCTAAGGCTGACTGACTCTACGAAAGTGTAGAAGCAGGTTAAGAGATAGCTAGGAGGGACGGACGTGTGAGAGACGTGAGGTCGGACCTAGCAGAGACGAACAGTATCAGCACATCCCCTTTTGTAAGATATAAAGATCAGTCACGGATATTTGAAATTGACACAATTACATACGGAAAGTACATACATAATCATATTGAAATAACTGGTTGATATAAAATGACATGATTGATAAATTGTAAAATATTGATAACGGATTGTGCTAATAGAGAATTAGAAAACAGCGAGTAAGTTTAATCGTAATTAGCACTGAATGATTTGCTGTGTGATGTTCTTCTTCTTCTCATTGAAGTGGACTGAAGAAGGGACAATTTTACTCTGATAAAGTAAACGGATGAAAGGGACGTTGTGGTTAACGATGATCGTCAGATGACGGACCAGGGATGAGTTCCACAAACGGTTGATTCGAAATGTTAGGATCAGCATCGGAATTAGGTTCTACCTTCGAAATTAAGCAGTCGTTAGATGACATTTCGATGACACGGCGAAGAGCTGGGATAGGAAGCTGTTCCAAGGTTCGGAGATGAGAGAGGTGAAGACAGTTACGACGATGTTGACCCTGTTTGGTGACCAGTTGATATGTACGCGGAGTATCGGCTGGACCGATGACAGTACCCCACTGTTCCAAGTCGTAAATCCAAGCAGTTTCTTCTGGAAATAGGCTTGAGAGCTCTAGGACACAGTGTCGTCTATCAACATTAGCTTTTTGAGCTGCAATCCTCTCCCTTTCGTGAGAGCGTAATTGTCTCACTTGGAGCGGTGAAAATGGAATTGGAGAGATAA
This sequence comes from Sminthurides aquaticus, assembly GCA_906901655.1. Lineage (NCBI taxonomy): Eukaryota > Metazoa > Arthropoda > Collembola > Symphypleona > Sminthurididae > Sminthurides > Sminthurides aquaticus. The sequence continues at coordinate 8,773,083 of CAJQTT010000006.1, read as the reverse complement.
CGTGAGAAGTTGTTGCAAGGGATTGTAAAGTGTCCATTAATCCAAATGACAATCGGCGGAGCTGTGCATGACAAGACAGGTTAGAAATGTCGTAAAGCTTGATCTCGCAGGGAGGAGACGTCACGCTGATGCCAGTAAGCAAATCCTTGTTAGCAGTAAAGGAATAGGGATTAGTTAATTGTTGTTGGACTGAAAGAGAGTTAACTCGGGTTATGAGACACAGTTTGACACACTCGTCAGCACAGAGTAATGGTTGTATCAATGATTTAACGACATACACCCAAGTTTGTAAGTGATAATGACCGTAGGTCAAAGTGCAGAAGAATCTTCCCTTCGTGTCAAGTAAAGCACCGGTAGCACTACGAAGAGTAATGTCAGAAGATTGTAAAGTGAACATAGGTCTGAAAAATTGTGACCATAAGGTGAAAGGAATCACTGTAACATCAGCCCCAATGTCAAGTTTAAATCGAACGCTTATGTTAGCAATGTTGAGAATTGCGGTCCAGTCGTCACGGGAACGAGACTCTGCGATCACTTGACACAAGACAAAGTCATCAAGAGGCATCGCAAAATTGACACTGTTGATTTTGCCCTCAGAATGCTTACCAGCAGCACTTTTACAGACAGATTCGAAATGTCCAATTTTACAACATGATCCACAAGTTTCGTTTTTAGCCGGACAAGATTCACGTGAATGTTTTTGTGAACCACCACAATGATAGCAAATCCACTGTTTAGGTGGAGAGTCAGAGTTCTTCTTAGCCTTGCTGAAATTTTGCACATGAGAAGCACGAGAATTATGAATGATTCTGTTAACAGGATGAGAATCATTTCCTCCTAAATCACGTTGCTGCTTCTGGACTTCTTCGTAGGCACGAGCATTCTTGATAACATCATCCATGGTTGGATCTTCGAGCAGTAGAAGTCTGTCGGAGAGTCGTCTGTCAGAGACGCCAACGATGATGCGATCCCTCACGAGCTGGTCCTTAAGCGACTCATACGCACATGACTCGCTGAGAATTTGTAGATCAAGGATGAAAGCATCTACGGACTCGCCCGGGAGTTGTACACGACGGTTAAATTTTGCACGCTCGTACGTCACACGGGTTTTACCTATGAAGAAGGCCTTGAAAGCCTCGCAGACTTTCGCGTACAGTAGTTTGTCGGCTGTACTAAGATGCGCGGATGTAAGGATCTCCTCAGCTTTAGGACCCATGGTGACTAATAGAGCGTCGATTTTATCTGCGTCAAGGGTAATTTTTGCAATCCTGCAGAAGCGGTCGAATTGCTCTATCCATAGCTTCCAAGTGTGAGGGGAGTTAAAGGGAAACGGATCAGGCTGGCGGAACATGCCTGCCCCCAGAGTTTTCGTATCCGACGACATCTTGAAATTTTCAGCAACGGCGTGGTTAGTATGTATCACTACAGGAATGGATGATAGCACAGGAAAATCCGAATTTGATGAAAATTCGGCTCAGAGTTTGAAATTTTGCAGGTAAATAACACTTTTCAGGTAAGTTGAAAATCACGTCAGCAGATGATGACCAACAGGAACTCACAGGAATGTTGTAATAATGTTAGGAGTTCACAATCACTGAAGATGGTTAGGAAAGTTTGCAAAATTTTGGCAAGCTACACGGCACTAGTTAATTGAAAGTAACTGTAAGGGTTCGTTTCTGGCGCTGCCACCATGTATCGATATTGCCGTTAGTTGGTATCGACGAATGATAAATGAGAAGGCCGGTAGGTTAAGTTAAAGTTAGGTTTAATTACAGAGCGGAGAGAGGTAGGAAATGTAGGAGATACAGGCGGAGTGCTGTGCTTGATAAGCTAGGCTAAGGCTGACTGACTCTACGAAAGTGTAGAAGCAGGTTAAGAGATAGCTAGGAGGGACGGACGTGTGAGAGACGTGAGGTCGGACCTAGCAGAGACGAACAGTATCAGCATCCCTTCAAATGAGAAAGGGGAATTTGTGCGCAAAGACTCTGTCTTCCGGAACTTTATCAAGGAAGGGGGTCAATTTCCTCCCGAAGCTGACCGCTACCACCTTTACATCAGCCTCGCCTGCCCCTGGGCCCACCGTACTTTGATAGTCCGCGCCATGAAGGGTTTGCAAGACGTCATTGGGGTCTCTGTCGTTCACTACTTGATGAAACCGCACGGTTGGGAATTTGCGGATCCTGCTGACCAAGTCCCTGGTTGCATACCCGACACTGTCAACAACAGCAAGCTCATGCGCGACATCTACCTTCTCAGCGATCCCGAGTATACCGGTCGCGTCACCGTCCCCGTTCTCTTCGACAAGAAGACCAACAAGATTGTCAACAACGAAAGCGCTGAGATAGTTCGCATGTTTAACACGGCCTTTAACAAACTCTGCAAGAATCCCGACCTTGACCTGTATCCCGGTGAGTTGGCTACAAGGATTGACGAGCTCAACGCTTTGATGTACGAGGGTTTGAATAATGGTGTATACAAGGCGGGTTTCGCTACATCTCAGGAAGCCTATGAGAAAAACGCTACGCTTGTCCGTGACACGCTTTTTCAGTTCGAGGATGTGATAAACAAGAGCCAGTCTGGATTCCTAGTTGGAAAATCCTTAACGGAGACTGACATTCGACTATTTACCACACTAGTAAGATTCGATCCTGTTTACGTAGGGCATTTTAAATGCAATTTAATTACTGTCAGGGAGTTACCAGGTTTGTCAAAATGGCTCAAACGCGTTTATGACATCCCAGGCGTCAAGGAGACTGTCAGTATTGAACACATCAAAAAACATTATTACATGTCTCATTTGCAACTTAACCCAACCGGCATTGTTCCTTTGTACAACGGGCCCCTATTTGATTGAGCTCATATTGATTAGATTGGATAGTATTTACCACCTTCGTAGAGATGTTACGGACAATTCATATGAGGGAGAAACTGTAACTAAATGTTAGCATAAGCTTAAAACGTTTATGTTAGTTTAAAATTCTCATGCTATAGCTATAGTTCACTTCAATTGTACGCACTTCCTTTCTTGCATTATTCCCTCTGCCAACGATATATATAATTCAACTTTTTGATGCTATATCCCTTGCCTTAGACGTAGATATAACAGATGGGCGTAATCGCAATATTACAACTCCCTCCAGATGTCAGCCTCCAAAATCCTATCACATGTAGATTATTTCTGTTTGTCAATTTACAATTATCTAAAGCTTTACTATAAATAAAAATTTACACAAATTGCTGTGTTTGCTCGTAATGCATTTTTATTTGTTTTTGCAAATTTTGAGTTCGAGAAGCGAACACGGAACAATAAATGCTTGACAGTTATTAACCCTATGCATAAAACCATGTCACTGACCTGTTACTACTTACTTAACGCAGTGATCCGGCACAGCATTCGCTATTCTGGAAGAGACGGGGATTTGTGTAATACTCGATAACCCGGGCAGTCACTATTCACTTCTGCTATTGACCGTGTATTCTTCCTGCGTTCCTAGCCTACGGTAAAAATATCAACTAGATTTAAAAATCAAGAAGCAACTTATGCATGTTTCCCATTATATAATAAATATTTGTTGTTGGCAGAGTTCTTGCAGTAGAAGAGTTAAGTAGATAGAGCCACTCGTCACGTTTAATTTATTAAAGTCATGGAAGAATTCGTTTTCATGTGTCGCCAAACACGAAGCGTTTCAATCATTTTCATCTTCTGCGTCGTTCCACCAGTCTTCTGTGACTCTCGTAAACAATTATAATATTAAAAATTAATTCTCCTCACATCCACACAAACTTACTAAACCAGTAGTACAAGATTTCTGTGAATAAAAAACACCTGGAATCTGTTCCAGCACCAACCCTTCAACCATCACACGATGCGCTCAAGACACACCCTCAAATCCAAACCTTGGAATGTTTACCGTCTGCATTACAATAAGCTTACCCTTTAAATCTGTGTAAAGCAACCTTTTGTATCAGTTATTACCCAGTTGTACTTTTCACACGTAATATTCACCATCACCTGGTTCTTTTGAAGCTATCTTGATCCCCAGTTTCACTTTTACATCTCACCAAGTTTTCCTTTTGTTTGTCCTCCAGTTTGCTATTACGGCAATTATAGTTTAATTTCAACGTAAACGATAGTGTCAGTTCATCCGTCATTATGTTAGTTTCCGAAGGAGGACTTAACGTGAGTAACATTATTTCACAATTATCTTTCCAATCATGTTTCACTACTTGTGAGAATTTAAAAGATATCAGTTTCATTATGATATTAATTGATAAATCAGATTTCTTACATGGGCCAAATCCACATCTACTGCAAAACATTGTTGCACGATACGAATTCAGCAACGGCGTCAAATGTTATCGACGATAACTTATCGTATTTTAAATTTATTTTAGTACATGCCCGGGTTCGGCTCGGAATTCTCCAGTGAAGATCCACGGTGCCCGGGTTCTTTACCCGCTCATCAGAACAATCCTCAAAAATGTCCTTACGGCTTGTACGCAGAGCAATTATCTGGAACGGCATTTACAGGTGAGAAACTCTCTCCCTAGTTTGAACAACATGAACGCCAAGTACTGACTTTGCTTTCGCTATAAGACCAATCGCCAGCCCTAGCCACCAACCAAAGCGGACAGTTGTGAGTGTATTCACCGGGTCTTGTGGGACTTGTCCCGATTTTGTTCTTGAGCGTCTAAAGTACAGACTGCTCGGCCGACTTTTACTTATTGACAAAAGACTTTTTCTCAAATAAGATAAGCTAAACTTGGTCACAGGCCGGATTCTTGAGAGTCTCTCAAAGGATGTTCAACTTTTTCCAAGGATAAGGGAACAATGAAAATAATGGACAATAATGTATAGTGGGGAAGGGGAAAGCTCACACTCTGGCTTTTCTGTACTAATGATTTCTCTTGTACATTGTCTACGATTTCAAGAATCTCTCCTCAAAGTCACTAGCTTGTCTGTACCTTATCCAGTTCGTTCCAGAAGTCTCTCACAAAATGTCATCCATGTTTTCAGTTTCCCACATATTTTCTCCTAAGTTTTATACATAGACCTAGCGTTTTCTGTCGTTTGTCTCCTCCACGTTTCAGTCTTGTGCTTTACATAATTCTTTAGCTTGTAAAAGTGTTTTGTTATACGTCATAAAATCCTGTTTTATCTTATTTTGTACATACACTATGACTATGACAAAGCCGTGTAAAAACTTTGATCTTTGCGCAGTTAGCTACCTTCGTTATATATTTTGACCGGTCATACTTGGCTATTTGCTGCTTCTTAAAGTCCTCAAGCGAAAAGTTTATTCTCATTTTCCAGCCCCTCGCGAAACCAATAGACGAAGCTGGTTTTACCGGATTCGGCCGTCCGTTCTGCATCTGCCATTTCAGAAGGTGGATCAAGATCCAGAATCAAGATTTTTTCCAGATTTTACAAACTTTACTCCAGAGCCAAACCAAGTTAGTTCACTCAAAGATTTAGATGTAGTTAAAGATCAATACTTCATGATTTCACTTTTCTCTTTGCATGCTTTCAATTTGTGCTATAATGCCACTAACTATTCTTTACTGATATTATCAGCCTTTAGGAGTAAAACTTATTGAGATTTGAAGCCTGGAAGAGATTTGAGTTGGCATACTTGTTCCTATCTACTTTCTTGTCTGTAATTGACTGCAAAATCCCAGTTGAAAACTCTCTGTACATGTATTGTGTTCCGTGCTTGCAAACTTGGTACTTTGCTATAGTTTTCCAGGCCAGAAATCACTGTATTTTTTCCATTTATGTGTCGATGTTGTTTATTTCTCCTTGAGAACTTTTCCGAATTTTTCTAAGTGAAAATCTCTCACGCTTTCAAAAACTTTAACCTTATATTCTTCTTTTTTACTCACCGGATTCTCTACTTTCCCCTTTGCTTTCCCCCCTCTCTTTCGCAGATGAGGTGGATGCCGTTTGACATTCCCACAACGGAGAAAGGAAGCGTGGATTTTCTTCACGGTCTCAGGACGATAAGCGGAGCTGGAAACGTTCACACTCGGGACGGGCTCGCAATCTACCTTTACGCCTGCAATGCATCAATGGACAACAAAGCTTTTTACAGTGCAGATGGAGATTTTCTCATCGGTACAAACTTTTCCTTTTACCTCATATTACAGTATTCTCAACCACTTCCTCAATCTTGAACCAAACCCCTACTCTTCATTTCTAACTCTGTTTTGGCTTTGATTTGCAACTTTTCTACAGTTCCACAAGAGGGCGCGCTTCGAATTTCTACTGAATTAGGAAAAATGACTGTCTCACCAGGCGAGATCTGCGTGATTCAGGTAATAAGTTCTGGCTCAAGGTCATACCCCTTACAATTTCTGCCTCCTTATCTAAATGAGTTTGTTGCACAACAACCACCGAAATTGAAACAAACTATCAAAAAATCGCACATTTGTTCCATTTTTACGTTTGCTACTTGTACGGATTTCCCCAATATCTTTGAGCTGCTAAGCCGGCAAGGAAACCGTTAATGAAGAGAAACGAGCATCAGATTCATTCTTGTCACCTGCCAATTAAACCCTCACACTTCCACACGCTATGACCAACAAACACCAGTAACGCAACCCAAGCTCTCACGCTTCTCCTGCGTCAATCACGAGTATCGACTAATTAGTAATTAAGAAATTGATCATGCTTTCTCTATATTTCAGCAAGGGATGCGGTTTTCCATCGCTGTGAACGGCCCCACTCGAGGTTACGCCTTGGAGGTATTTGGAACACATTTCGTCTTACCTTATCTCGGCCCGATCGGTGAGTAACCTGGTTTCACGCATTTCCGTCTTTTCAGTCAGTCAGCGTGAGCAACAGCAGGCAGCACACCTCTTGAATGACCAGGTGGGACGTGTACTGAATTATGCAGTGCACAATAAGAAGCAATATACTCAAGCCGTCGTTTTTCACCCTGCATAATTAGTGGTACATTTAAAATAATCGTGTTGACGATTTATCATGATTCCATCTTTGAGTGTTTTAAAAAAATCTGACCACTTCATCTAATCCTGTCCTCGCTCCCATTTTCTTCCCTGGCCAAAATATCTCGTCCGCGTCTTTCTTGAACCTTTAGTAACGATACCGAGCATACTAAAGTTGTCAGAGTTGTTGCGCTACTCGGAATATAATATTCCACCCACGTATAAATTATGAGGCTGGACACGTGCAGCGGTCATTTCTCACGCAATATTTTTAAAAGCAGGTTATTTAATCCCAGTGTGAATTTTAATGCACCTAAACTCCTCCCCGCTCTTCTTTCCCTCCTCCTTCTCCTCTTACACTTTCCTGCTGAACACTCAATACAATGAATATTAAAATTATATATACATCACCATTCGCCTAAACTCTTGTCCTCCACTGACGAGATGATAATTACGTTACATAATATTCTTAAAATAACCACTGGAATTTACGATCAAAAACGCTGATTTATTGGACAACTGCATAATTGCAAAAGCCCGAAGGCCGTCGCCTTGCCAATTCCCTTCACCATAAATAAAGCAACTAAGCAACGCTGATTTCCGTTTTTGTTCAGGAGCTAACGGTTTAGCAAATCCACGGGATTTCCTCCATCCAACCGCCCACTTCGATGACCAAGAGTCCAGTTGGGAGATTTATTCCAAATTCCAGGGGACGCTCTTCAAAGCAGCTCAACAGCACAGCCCTTTTGATGTCGTTGCCTGGCACGGGAATTATGTTCCTTACAAATATAATTTGGATCATTTCATGACAATCAACACGGTGTCATACGATCACGCTGTAAGTAACCAGAATTATACATATTTTTGCCCCAAAAATAAAAAATTCCGCAGCAATCAATGTGCCAATCCCAGCCAGTATATAATTATCCCTGACCAGAATTAACTTGTCGTCACGCTGACCTTTGACATGGGAAGCATATGACATATGGTTCACAAGTCCTCATGTATGTCCCCTGTCTTAGGATTTTATTCCGTGACACTATAATTTCTGACCTTGTGATTTCCAGGACCCATCAATCTTCACCGTCTTGACTGCCCCCTCGGTTCGCCCGGGAGTTGCAATCGCAGACTTTGTCATTTTCCCCCCTCGTTGGTCTGTTGCCGAGCATACTTTCAGACCACCTTACTACCACAGTACGTCCATTTATTTTTCACCACCATTTACCCAATCCATCCATCATTTTCACACCCACCCTTGGCCCCTCACTCTTCTCCTCCTTAGCTTTATGCAAGTCTTTCAACGTTGCATCCATAGTGCAAAGTCGATTCTTTAACAACAACCATCACTTCTTTTCCCACAGGATAATCCCTATTTTTCCAATCTTCTTCCCTTCTTTCCTCGATTGTAACCGTCCTAATTCTTGCCGCATTCGGGGCTCGTGTATCCCTCCCAAGCACGCGGTAGCATACTTGCTTTTTTATTTTACCCGCCCCAGATCCCTTATCGCTTCATTCTCTAACAGCTCCATTAATTGTCGGCTTTTGGGACTCATGAAAAAATATCTCAATCATATTTTCCCCATTCCCTCCTCGCTAATAAATCAAATCCGAATCACTTACTTTCCACCATACTCATGCTCACTCGATCGTTTATAGAGTTTTGATTTTTTTCTTTACAGGAAACTGTATGTCAGAGTTCATGGGGCTTATCAAAGGAGCATATGAAGCTAAAGCAGAAGGCTTTGCACCAGGAGGAGCTACGCTTCATCAAATGATGACCCCACATGGACCGGATACACAATGCTTTGAAGGCGCTTCTAATGCCAAACTTGGACCTGGCCGGGTCGCAGATGGAACTATGGTTAATTAACCAAATACTAAAGTAATTATTATCTCATGCTCGAGTGTAGACTCCGGCGGATTTTACAAGTGTTTCTTTAAATAGGCGTTTATGTTCGAGACATCCCTATCGCTAGCCGTCACTCCGTGGGCATTGCAATCAGAGAAGCTTGACAAAACGTATCACACTTGTTGGCAGTCTCTCAAATCCCACTTTAATCAAGAGGAACCATGAATTTTACCCATGTGGAACTGAAGAAAAACGGTGACGGAAACAATATGTGGCCACTGTGTGTGAGAAACGCATTTCCCCCTCCAACTTTTACCCTCTCCTGCATGCTTTTTACTAACATGCAACTTAATTGTACTTTCCCTCTCCTTTCCCCCGCTTTCTAATCTAATTAAGGTCATTGATGAGGACCGAATTAGAAGCGAGGAGAAAACCTTGCAACTTTAAACCATTTATCTCAATTTCCCAACCTTTTCTCTTATCTTCCTCGACCCCATTCATTAATTACAATCAAGCGCCCCTCATTCTGAATTCAGTCTATGCAAACCTGATCCACAATTGATCCAAAATAGGATTACGGCTTTAGATGGGGTTTGAAATGCATTATCGATTTCAATTTTAACTTTCAAAGCTTCTAAGACATGCTGCGCTACCAATGCATCCGTAGACTTAATTTTGCCTCTTGAGCTTTCTCTGGAAATTCACAAGTTTCTGCAATTGCATGTGTTGCTTAGAATCGAGTAATGCCGCATACGGCTTACTCCTCAAATTAACTGAAGGCTAGAAACTAATATTATACATATGTTACATCAGAATCAGATTAGATAATTGTGGATTCATAATCCTAGCTTTGATCATCAATCTAAGCTAACCGTGAAGATAAATGTATACTCCAAGATACCACAATAGCTAAACGACGTTGAGACCGACCCGTAGGAGTTGGTAGTTATTAATACTCCCTCAGCGCTCAGGCAGCGATAAGGCAGCAATAACTTTAAGGAACTCATCAATCGTTTAGGCCTTCTTACGAGGCCAATCTATAAATTCATTATGTTGCTACATGAGAAAGCCAATAAATCAACTGTAAATAAACTGAGATGAATTTACTAATCAAGCGTTCATAGTTATTTCCAACATGATGATTATGAAAAATCTTTTTTCAATGACGAATGTAGTACACAAATCTTTTCAGCTAAAAAATTAATCAAACTCAATTTGACATGGTTTGCTTTGCTTGCGTAACGTATACAGTGTAAGGAAGCAGTTGTATAAACTTTGCTTTTACGGAAATTGCGGTTGAAAAATTTCCATGTATCAATAGAATAAATTGAAATAAGAAGTAAAAATAGTTCAGGAATATATAGTTGCTGTCGAAACCTAATCCTCAACAAAGAATATTACTCCAAATCAGAGTTGACATTCTACAAATTTTCTGCTACTCTTTGAATCATCAAATCAAAATTAAAAGGCTTATGTTCAAAACATAAAACTTCCCAATGTTAATCATGCTGTAGGAATTTTTCACTTTTCGTTTTTGTAAAAGCGTCTGTCCTTATTCAGTAATTTATCAGTATTTTGCCTTCACTTTACAAAATTAAAAAATAAATAATAGTTTTTCTTAGTCGACGGCTAGTATTATTTAGAATACGTAAGCTAATGAAACATCGTTGATCATGCGAAATAAAATGAAGCATGCATCTAATCTTACTTAATCATCTCAGAAAATATCAAGTTTCAACTTCAACAGCAGCCATTTGTCTTTGTATTCTTTTAAGCAATAAACACAGCTTTGATAATCAACACAGACAACTATGTTAAAAAATCCTAGCTTTTTTGGATAAAAATTCCAGCAACTTTACAAAGAGTTATGATGTTATTATTTATGACCTCTGTCATAAACATCATAAACGTTGACTTCGTAGACAATTCCTAGAACCTAGCATTTAATAAACCTGTTTTTATGTATTTAATCGCCATTAACTCTAGAAGACAACAAGATTCATTGAATTTTATATAAATTAAAGCAAACTTCGCCGAAAGTCGGTCGCCAGTACTTTTAGTATGCCTGCGTCGCGTCTGTTGTCTCGCCGCTTTATCTCACTTCACTCATCCTGAGCTCATTATATCCGGTCTCTCCGGGGATTAAATTCCTTTCGATAGATGAATTTATGAGACATTAATGGGGTCCTAGCTTTATGGAACTTTCACTCACATCTTTTACGGTCTGTACTTTCACCATTCATCCACTTGTATGTTTCTATTTTTCTTCCCCTCTCGCACTATCTAATCTAGTTTCTCTCTGCTATGCTCGATCTCTCGGCTCCGACGTAGACATGAATATCAGAGGCCTAATAATTCTTCTCCAAGTCCAAAGTCGCCCAAGTGTCGCGAACATTCTAAAATTAAGATTAAATCATTTTGTATCTTGTCCCCTCAAACTTGCTTTCTTTTTATCCTTTAACAAGACATTCTCTTATTTGGTATGCTCTACTCTCAGAGTGAGTCGTGGCTTCGTAATTCTTTACTTCTGGAAATCCTGGATCTTTGGCTATCCCATTTTGGGGAATATGAGCCCATGAAGAGGATTCGCGTGAAGATTTTTGGTATTTTAGTGGTTACACTTCAAGGATGATATTCAAAGAAATAGGGCGTAAAGGGATGAGATAAAGCAAACTTGAATCGTAATGTGCTCATTAGCATGAATAAATTTAGAGAGTTCAACTTTTCCCCCGCTTCCTCACTCTCTCTCTCTGGACTAACTATTTACACGATCTGGAGGTTTGTTACATACTACAGAAGCGTAAAACAGTAGTGTTAAAACATGCTTTATATAATACTGCGGTTAATGCATCTTTACTTTTCTCCCATTTACTTGTTGCCAAGGAGAAAGTCGGTTGAAAGTCTGCTGAGAAAGCTCGTTTCCTCAAAAGAGAACTGGCCTTATAGTTTTAGAGCGGACATTGCAATGTCCGCTCTAAAACAAGCAATGCATTGCTTTCTCCATTGTAAACTCTGAGGCTTTCTTCGCTTTTCTCTTCTTGTTTGAGTTTTAGCCCTAGAGTCCATAATTAGGAGGATTCAACACTTTGATTTAATAAGATCATCTTTAAGTTTATCTTCGTCTGCTCTCCTGTTCCTTCTCTTTACTGCCTTCTCCGCCAACTTTCTCGTTTATCATTAAATTAATGCCATTAACCTTCTTCTCAGCATTTTCCACACCCTTCATATTCTGTCACCTCTGAAATTTCATTTTATCCTCTTCTAAATTCCATTAAGCAGCTTAAATTAATGAGCCGAGCCTGCACTTTATCGTAATTTATTGTCAAATTCAGTTTTACACTTTCGAGCAACCTTAAATCGTTTCGTCCTCCATCTTACTTTCTTCTCCACTGCCGCTTTCTTGACTTTCTACACACTCACTTGTTTTGTATAGGCTGCGGAATTTAGCTCCTTCGTGTCTGCTTTTAATGCAGTATAAGACCTCCCCAACCAGCTTGATCGTATTGACCCGGAGGAGTGTTGCTAGTGACATTTTAGTTTGAATGTCAAAACGAAAATGTCTTTCATTTACAGGAGAAAGTTTATGGTAGAGTAGCGCAAGCGTTCCATCTTGCCTTGTCTATAATTTCAGCCAGCCAGCCAAAGCACAATAACCTCAAGAAAGAGAAAACCCCCCTTTAGAGAAGGCATGCCTTGTAAGAAGAGGTAATTTTAATAAATTTCCCAATAGTTGCCGATCCATACTAGTCGCATGCTTTTACTTAGCTCTCCCGCTGCCTGCTACCTCCAGTCTTAAAATACCTCTTTCTCCCTCTTCCATCCCTAGTTTTGAGAGCAACGGATTAATGAGATATTATTCGCCTACGTCTTTCCGGTTCTTATGCATCAACTCTATGGTTTCTTCCCCTCCCAGCGCAAGCCTTGTATTTTTGGGTGTTAAAAGTAAACAGGCGGGGGAAAGCACTTGAAAAGTGATGAATGAGGACCTGTACAGACGAAAGTTGAGTGGAGAAAGCAAAGTTTCCACCTCCTCTCAAAATTTCTTCAGGTTTTCAAACCTTCCGAAGGTAGGAGAAAAGGTGAATAAAAGGAGAAGAAGAAAACTAGTGAGGAGAAAATAAGGCTCCTATTGTATCCTTGGAGAGGAACAAGGTGTACTGACATTACTTACTAAATGGAAACGATACATTATCAAGAGACAGCCCTGTATTATTCCCAATTTTTCCACTTGACAATATCATAAATATCCACACAATTTACTCAGACTTTCCCCCACACTTTCTCCCAAGCTTTCACCTCATCTGTCTTTCACTCAACCTATTTTACCTCTCAACTTCCACACATGCAGTCCTCCACAACCTCCGTCCTCTCTCATCATGCACCTGTTTATATCAACTTCCTTTCTCCTATCAGCACAGAGCGCTACCTGTGCTTTCTCTCTCCAACTCAAACTCTCTTTTCGTCATCTTCCCAACTTTATTTTCCACCCTCTACTTCCTTCTTTTTTCAAATTCCATCACACCCTAGGCTATTGTTCCCACCCAAAACCTTCAGACAGAGCTCATTCCTTGGATGAACACCTCCGCATGCCAGAAATTCTTTGCAAACAAGATTCATTTATCAGAAAACATCCCACATTTGCAATCTAAAGAACAGCAACGGAACTGCTTTGCCTCACCTTCCGTCAATCCTCCTTTACACCACTCTGTAGATGTCCTAACAGATCTCATTTTCTTTTTATCAAAGCTCAGAATTTTATAAAAATGTAGGCGAGGTATATATAGTGCGATGAGTGTCACAATGTTTGGTATCTTTTGGTTACCCAAATCAATTTTAAATCCCCTATTTTTTCAGCATATCGAATACTGCCGCAAAATATTTCACCTGCTTTCAAGTTGATAGAGGTTAAATTTAGAGATATTCAGGTTTACATTCTTCTATTCTGCTCAATTCTGAAAGGCGGTTTCTCCACTTTCATATCAGCAGGCTCTGGCGCTCCTCGTTACATCATGATTGGATCCTATTGTGCGTGCAATAAGCCGATCCTTATGGTTTGGTTCATAGATTTCAAAGCTCTTCTCAACCAACCGTGGAAGCTTTATCTACGCATATCTTTACTTGCTTTACAAATTGCAAAATTTTGCATATGAGATTGCAGAAGCGGGTATTTCCAAGCGTAAAGGCAGAAAAGACTCGGCGAATTGATGATGATTTTTAGTGCAAATTAGTGCTAAACTGTTCTTAATTTGTTTCCATTAATTTAGCAGCCCATTTCATTTTCACTACTGTTTTCTTGATTGCTAGCTGGAAAATGTTAGTTTCTATTGATGTGAACAAGCTTCAAGGAATGTACTTCACGGATTTCACACCTCAAAGGTTCCACGCATAGGTGATCTGATTCGTTAATGAGATGAAGCGTTCCAAGTGGAACAGAACGCGCTCCGCTTTGCTAGCACCAGCACACTATGCGTTATACTACATTACGGTCCTATTGAGAGTGGTAACGAAACGGTTTGTGTTTTCTAAATTGATTAATGAGAATTTCTAGTAATTAGTGAATCTGCATGTGGCAGAATAATTTACTTTCGATTGCAAACCCATCAATCCTTCTTTTCGAACCATGATGACGCAACTTAAATCAAAACAAACTAGCATTTATTCATTGTAATATATGCACAGCTTGTTAATTTAATCACTCCTAGCCAATACATCTTATATTCACATTTCGTGCAGCATTGCAGGGTTTAATTGAATCTCATCCATCCTGGGGCAAGGCAAATATATACTGAAGGAATGTCGGAAACGATACTATATATTTCATTTAACAAGTTTTATGCCTACGATTCCAATAAAAACCTCATGATATTGCATCTTAAATTGCTCGTAAACCAGCTCTAAGTGGAAAGTTTTGTGGTTTTGGCCTCAACTTTCAATCGCTCCATCAGAAAGCTAGTGAATACTCTACGACTGGATATCTTGTGGAAGTTATAATGTATCCGATGCATGATAAAAAACATTGTACACGTAAACCTACAAGAATATTGTATAATTCCATTAATATTGACTTGGTTAATACCCTCCTAACTCTTCTTCTCATAGTCATGCTCGGATTGATGATTAAAATTCAATTATTTCAACACCGCAGTTCTATGAATATTTATTGCATTTCGCAGCTTAATCCTATACAATACGAGTTTTCACCACAGTCTTCACGGTCAGCCTTCCTGCAAGCCTACATTTTGCATATACACTTGATTTTCCTAGAAGGTAGTAGGTACCACACTACAAATCATGTTATAACTTACGAGGGAAACCGTATCTACTGGACACACAGCATTGAACATGTTCCTTCCATCCGCTCACATCATGCCAATCCAGATTCATGTCAAAGACTTTTGCATTTTTGAGCAAAACGCCGGCGCTAAGAAAGCTGCACACGCAAATAAAAAGTGTAGTCCTTCCTAGAGTTGGTACGTTTGCCCTGAACCAGATTATCCAGGTCGGGCATAGGTTCATGCATGGTGCGAGATTGCTGGGAATTTTCCCACCCGCTTTTTCGATTCACTTTCTCGGATTATTCTTATCCATCCCTTAGCCAGTAGAATGTTGCTAACTCGGATATGATTCACCTTTTTTCTGGCTTGGGCTTGTCTAACAGAAATTGATTCAGAGCTCAGATGCATGAAATCCTTCACAATTAGAACCACCCACTTGGCTCCTCTTTTAGCATCAAGAAACTTGCACTTGCACATATGTTCCCCATTGAGCTTTTAGTTCCCAGAGAATGAGAACTCGCAGGACTCTTTATGCAATCGATATACGTTCTACCGAAAAGCTCGACAACTTCCCTTAAATTTCTCTTATTCCACCCTATTTTCCCTCCTGCCCAACAACGGCTCTTAAATCTTTTTTCTCCTTGCTTTCACCAGCTTTCTTCTTGCACATAGCCCTTTGCCCTTGCAGCGGTGATATGCACATGACAAACTTACCCGGGAGTCTGTAAGCCTTCAAATTAGCTTGAGATGCTCAGACACTATCATGTGCTGTGTATGTTTTCTACGCACCCTGCTTGCTCTTCTGTATGTACTTTCAGCATGGTGCAAGTGCTCCAGGTTTTCTGCATACTTAGAAAACTTTCCTTTTGCTATCCTCTAGATCTAACCCCACTCACTCACTTCATCCACCCTCTTCCAGGAATGAACACAGAGAACCGGAGTTTTGTCAAGTATTTCTATCTTCCCCCTTTCTTCTATTTTCCCTAGCTGCTTGTGCTTTTCCAAATTCCTAATTGTTATAGATCTCATGAATTCCTAACAGGGTTCCAGCCGATTCCCTCTTGCTTTCTCCCCTCTTTTGCTTCCATTTGCTTCTGAAATGCGGGATTTGGTTCGGATGATATAGAAATTTCATTTTGATACTTACTTCCTCCCTTGACTGATACTCTGACATTCTATCACAAGTAGTTCTACTCTGTCGTAGTGTAATTACAACTATGCATCTCTTGCTGTTTTTGGGATGATTCCAAAACAATAGTGTGGACCGTTCTTTCCCCCCTCTCACTCAGTTCTTCTTTCAGAACATACATATGCCACATGCGTACTACCGTGGACATATACCACTTTTTTTTCTGGTTGGTGCCAGGATATATTTATCTATAAAATGCTTGACTATTCTATGATAACTCATTATTACTTAGAAGGAAAGCCTGTTTGATTTTTGCATTGCTTGATTTGCAATCTTTCCGCACTTCTGCCAGATCTACTCAGCCGCTGAGTTCCAGCCTGGGTGAGCAATCATGATGAAAAGGTATTTGAGAAAGAAATTCATCTGAGTAATAATAATATAAAACCCGTTGATCGATGATTTTTCCTTGTCGACGTCCCTCCCCTCCCCTTGTGCTTTGCTTTCTCCTTTTGACATACTTTAGTACTTGCTCCCACATTTTCATCCTCAGTTCAGTCGTTTTGGTTTTCCTCTGCTCTTAAAAGTAGGAGAAACTAAGTCTCCTGTTCTATGTTTTCCATTTTTTCTTAAATGGACAATTCATGCTCGCAAATTCCTCCAGAACTTTGCCACACTCTAGAAAAATCATTCATCATTTTACTCGGCTTTCAAACTTTCCATACCTCTGAAATCATTATAGAATTGTCTGTTACCTCCCGACTCCCTCGCTCCTAGCTCTAGTCATCTCTCCCCGTATGCCTCATTCAATCTATTTTCTACACTCAGTCCCTCCTTCCCTTTATTCCTAACTGTAATTCAAACTAACGAGGTTTCACATCATCTTCCCGGGCCAATCTTGATGGGATCCATCTTTCAAATTGCTAAAAGGTAGAATGTGACCCACATTAAATTCGGTTAGTATATGGCACAAGCCAATTCCGTTCTAGAAAATAGATTCTTATTGCTATGATGATGATCCTGGAATTCGGCAACCGCTGCGTGAATATTCTCAACATTTACATATTTTCTAATAATTTGAGAAACTCACTGTTCTAAACTTTTATTTTCCATTATCCAGGTTGAAACTCCTTGTTCTAGTTTGATAGGGTAACTAGTTCTCATATCGTATCCAATTTACTACTTTTTGTCCACAGACAGTCGGTCTCAATGCAATTGGACGAAAAGCACATGGCCTGAGAAATGAGCATTAAGTATTTCTCTACTTCCAGCAGAAGCCAGCCTCAAACTCCATTCTTCATTTTCAGTACCATTTTCCCCCAATTCCCTGGAGATTTAACATAAAATTCTTGCGCTGGAAGCCTTTATGACCAAACTTGAGTTAAATATGCAATTTCTAGAGACATGAAGGCCGTGAAAAAACACCACAATTACCATTTTCAAGAACTACCATAGTGCCGCGATTGATAGCGGTAGCAGTGCTCCTCCCCATAGCATGTGTTCGGATATGTAAAGCTTTAGTTCCAGTGCGGAAAATGTAGAAATGTTTTTATCTCCCATGTCAATGCTCCTTTATCATCAGGGACATATGGGAAATAGAACAAGGATCTCATATTCAATACAGTTATTATCCGTGTCATTTATTATCTTGTTGCGATCGGCTTTCTAGAACTCTGTGCACCCAGTATGCATTTATGGGGATAAGCTTGCAGGAGTCAGTAGTCTGCGCTGATAGCGCAGCACTGGAAATATGTAAAATTCTTTTTTGTTTTGGATGAACTGTAAGGCAAGTAAGTACAGTATGTTGACAAAAGTCCACGTATAAATACGACTTAAAGTTATGCGCTGCAGTATGCGCGACCAGGTAGGTCAAGGAGCATCATTGAAAGCTCATAGGATTCCAATTTTTGTCAGAAATCTGTTGGTATCTTCAGCATTGCAGTGCCATGGCTGCTTCTGAAGATACCGCCCCTTAAGTATCTCCACCTCAGGAAAGCTGAGGACAAAAGTTTACGTAATTTTAAACACAAACCTCAGCGTTTCAGTTTTTGCCGGTTTGTTAAAACAGGCTATTGCGATCGGCGTTTTGGCTGTAAACAATTGGATATATAGTGTAGTTACGCGTAAATATAGCAAAGCTATGCGTTATTACCCGTTTGCAATCACATATCTACACTGTATTCCAATAATTATATTATATATACATAAATATATATATATATATATATATATATATATGGGGTCGGAATTGCTATTGCGATCGGCGTTTTGGCTGTCAACAATTGGATATATGCTGTCGACAATAGTCGGGGAGGGAGCTATTTTTCATAAAGCTATTTGCTAGGCGAAGTATATTTGCTTCGTATTGTTCCTTAATCGACAGTATATTAAAGAACTCGTATCTTAAATGGTTTGAGTTCAACGAGGGTTGGCTTACATGTCTTAGGAAGGTGTCAATTTTTCTTTGTATACTGTCAGTATTCACGGAACCCCAGATTGGTAATCCATACTCAATGAGGGTGTATACTAATGATTTAAAGAGGGTGGGCATAGTAGTAGGGGGAATTAGTTTTTTACATCGATTCAGGAGAAAGCATCTGGAGGCAACTTTCCCATAAACATAGTTTACATGGTTCTTATAGCTTAGTTTGGAATCAATGAATACACCTAGGTATTTAAATACATTAACATATTCAATAATGTGCCTATTTACGTTTAGAGAAGGTTCTATGGGATTAGTTTTAGAGAATATTTGAGCTTTGGTCTTGTCCCAGTTCAGAAGCATGTTATTTTGGTGTGACCAAAGCTCCAAGGATTCTGTACATTTTACCATATTATCTTTCAGCTCAGTGTAAGTATTTCCATAACAAATAGCTGCCGCATCATCTGCGAAAAAGCAAATTTGGTTGTGTATTTGACTGTGCATATCGTTAATTAGAATTAGGAATAAGTATGGTCCACATATAGAACCTTGTACACAAGAGCCGAAGAGAGGGACACTGTCAGATATAAAATTACCAAGTTTCATTTTACAGGAGCGTTTTCTTAAATAATTACAAATAAGACGTATAAGGTAGCGGGGAACATTGTACTTAAATAATTTTTCAATGAGGATTTTGTGATCTAATCGGTCAAACGCTTTTTGAAAATCGTAATACACTGCGCCGACTTTCTCTTTGTTTTCTAGACGGCGGTGTACTTCACTAGTAAAGTCTATGATTGCGTCAGTAGTGTTCCTACCATTTCGGAAACCGTATTGTTTTTCATTTAGCAGGTTGTCGTAGGAAAAATTAGCTTTAAGGCGGGTGATAATTACGTTTTCTACTACTTTTGATAAAAAAGGTAGCACCGATATCGGTCGGTAGGATCCTGGCTTTAAAGGCTCTAAATTAGGTTTTAGTATGGGGGTAATAGTAGCGTTTTTGAATTCATTGGGAAAAATGCCAGTGTGAAGAATATTGTTTGCTAGCATAGACAGAGGAAGCGAGAGCTCTTTCTTAAAACTATTTATAACTTTGGGTGGAATAGTCGCACCTGAGTCGGATTTTGCATTAACTCGTTTTAATATCCGTATAATTTCTTCCTGACTGACATCGTGTATATAATTATCTTTGTGGTGTGCAGGGTTTGGGGAGGAAGTAAGCTGTTTAGTTATTTCACTTTCGGTTTCAAAAAGAAAGCCTGAATTGTCAGCATGGGGAATTATAGTAGCCTGAAGGAGGTGCGATGCTATTTCTTGGGGGTTTGTTATTTCCCTGCCTTCTGAAACTAGCTTATCTGGATACTTAGCTTTTGGGGAGGAGCCAGTGAGCTCTCTGAATGTCTGCCACATTTTAAGTTAATCTTTAGCCTCTTGGAATTTAGTTGTGAAATAATGTCTCTTGGCTATTCGAATCGAGGTGTTTACAAAGTTACGGTATTTTTTATAGGCATCCCATTTGATGAGACCTAGCTTGGCTTGTGACTTAAGATAATCACGGTGGTGCATTGCTCGGCCTAGAGCCGGTGTGAACCACGGATTTTTGAGAGTTTTTACTTGTCTTTTCTTAAGCGGGAAGTATGTAGAGACTATTGGAGCATAGAGCATGTTCAGGCAGTTAAGTCGATCATTAGGGTTTTCTAGCGAGGACAGGACTGATACTGGGATACTAGTAATTTCTTTTGAGATTATTTCCAGGGAATCTTTGTCACGTAGGTTTTTATAATTCCTGCGAGTGATTTTAACTTGAGTATGTGTTAGCTTCTTACAAAGCTTGCGGACGAGATATATACAGTCGTGGTCCGAGATACCTGTGGAGACTACTCCTGCGTCATATTTATGGGTCAGGCGGTTGTAGAACAGGGGGTCTAGAAGAGAGGAATATTCTTTCCTGCAATACGTTGCCTCGCTAATAAGTTGGTTAATTTTTAGGGATTTTACTGTTTTTAGTAGCGCTTTAGTGTTGGGACAGTCTTGGTTTAGTAAATTAATATTAAAATCACCTAAGAGAACGTGTTCTGTTGACTGGTTTTGCATCTGCTGAAGGATAGAGTCAAGTTGTTCCAGGAAGTTAGGTATGCTGGATTTTGGTTGACGATATATACAGGTGACTAGAAATGGGGAGGAGAATGGGGGTCTGATGACTATACCTTTGCATTCTAGGTTCTCGATAAGGTCTGGATAATTTACTGTTTCATGATTTAATTTTCTTTAACGTAGCATGCAAGTCCACCTCCTTCCCTTATTCTGTCAAATCTAAAACATTTGTATCCTGCTATGTCGATATTGAAGGTCTGATCATAGGCTAGCTTGGTCTCTGACACCCATAACAAGTCAATGTGTAGTGATTCAGCTAGTTTTTGTAATTGCTCTATTTTGTGTCGCAGGCCGTTTACGTTAAGATGGAAAATCTTGAAGCCCTTTCTTATTGAACTGGGAGGTAAGATGTGAATAGGGAGTAACGGTTCTTCTACGTTATGTTCAAACTCATTTAAAAAGTCGGGGCATTGTGTGAGCGGGAAAATACAGGCAATGCATAGCCACACTCCTGATAGGATATCCTGAATGTTTCCTGAGTTAACAATGCAATCTCGGTGGTAACTGTTTTCGCACCTAGTGCATATACTAGACTTTTTAACGGGGTGTGTGGTTTTGTATGCCTTACATTTAACTGGGCTAGATATCCTAATTGATGAGTAAGTAAAGTTGTAAAGTTACTAAGCTTACAGGACTGACAGATCCAATCTCCAGAAGATAGAGCGTACTTGAATTCTTGGTCGGTGATCTTGAGGCAGATTTTGTGAAAATAGTTTTGACACTTTGAGCAGGGGATGCCGGACCGGCACTTGTTTATTCGGAGGCAGGCTTTGCAGGATGCACCGGGGATGAAGTGTAGAGGGGGCATGATGTGTTTGTTAATGGTGGTAGTGTGTGAAGAAGGGGGCGGTGGCGTCAGTCCAGGTCAGCAGTACCCTAGTAATTATTTCTAATTCTTACTCTCCAGTGGAGAGCAGAGCACGAGAACCTTCCAGCTCAGCAGTCTGGAAGGAAGTGTATTTTTACTAGTTCAATGAACCCCTCGTCCTTACTCCGAAGGTCGTCATTCTTCTTACCTAGGATCCTTCTAACCTAATCCGGTGGGCCATTTCTCTTCGCTCACGGTACGTTACAATGGCCAACCTTAAAGATTTTACCTCACCCACCACCTCGAATAGACTAGGTAGTAAAAAGTCAAAATTGTCATCTCGCGTTTCCAAGCCAACTACATAATTTGCAATGCACACGGCTAGGGAGACTCATCAAAGGATTTCCTAATGTAATGTTGACATGCTTAGCGAAGAAGAACTTTTACAAGTGGTTCATATTGCGCAATTACGTGTGAGATAAAAATCTCTGGAAACTGGGAGAACATTACATGACCTACAGAGAGAGCAATAAATCTTATCCATACTTGATTTACAAGCATAACATAACTCAATGTACCAAACTTAACTATTTGTGATGAACGAATCAATTATTCACAGCGGAGACGTATCTAAAAACCAAGAAATGATCCCTCCCAGCAAACCTCCAACCTCAAATTTATATCACACAAATCTCAACTACCTCACGAATTCCTCATCCTCAGGCTGCTGATGAGATTCTGACCTAATATTTACAGAATATTAGTGAGGAAGTTTTGATATCATGAGCTGAACATCAAGTATGCATCAATTCCATATCACTAATATTTTTGACACTGCCATCTATGAATTTGTCAAGAGAATCAATTCTCGCGCCTTCTGGCTCTTTGTCCGTTGAGAATTCCAGCACGGCATTGTTTTCGGCATGCATATTTGGAAAGCAGTGCTAAAGGTGTGGTGTGTAAATTAAAGGGTTTTCAGTCATAAACTAAATGACTAAATTTAAATTGAAGTATAGTAAGAGGCATTTACGACGACTAGCGCGCTCCAATATCACTACCGAGTTGTTCTACACAATTAACAATGATTTAGTAAGTAATACTACGAAGGAGCAAGCTTCGAGTGAAATTTTGCAACTCTCAAGTTCAAGTTCGCCTACTCAACCCAAAGAAACAGCAAGGGAAGATTATTTTGACTTGAGTGCTACTGAAAGTAGTTTTGAAGAAAATCAGTTTTGCGAAGTTTTTGATAGTGATGACCAGCAAAATTCAAGTGACGAAGATGAAGATAAGTTGACGCATCACAAAATTCAAAACTTCTTGCAATCCTGGTCCGTTCAACATAAAATAACAGCAACAGCAGTAAAAGATTTGCTACATTTTCTGCGAACCATTTCAGATTTTGAATTCGTGCCAGCAGATCCGAGGACACTATTGAAAACGCCAAGATCAACTGCAATTTACTCTGTACATCCAGGAAATTACATTCATTTTGGATTGGAATTCCAGCTTACGGTCCTGCTAGAAAAGTATCCGAATATTACCTCGCCACTGGAGATCAACATTAATTTTGATGGTCTACCTATTTCCAGAAGTTCGAACCTACAACTCTGGCCAATATTAGGATCCATTCATAAAAGTGCTGTGCCTGTATTTATAATCGGAATTTATCTCGGTAAATCAAAACCTTCAGATCCTTCAGAGTATACTCGACATTTTGTCGAAGAAGTTTTGAAATTAGAAAAGGAGCAACTGAAAGTGGGATGTAAATCTTACGACGTTAAAATTAAATCGTTTGTGTGTGATGCCCCCGCTGTGTCATTTATAACTAATGTAAAAGGACATAACTCGTACAGTGGTTGCCGAAAGTGCACTGTCAAAGGAATCTGGAAAAGGAAAGTTGTATTTCTTGATTGTCATTCACCGCTTCGTACAAACGATGAATTCCGGAGAAAAAAAGATGCAGAACACCATACAGGAACATCACTGCTGGAATTGCTATCAATCGATATGGTGCAAGATTTTCCGCTGGATTTCATGCACTTGTGTTGTTTAGGGGTTTGTCGGAAATTGCTTTTTCTGTGGATCAGAGGAAAAAAGTCGCCGTTTCGAATCAGTGCTGCTCAAGTTGAACATATTTCGTCGAGACTGCTGAAAATAGCTTCCTGTTTTGGTTCAAAATTCAACCGGAAACCACGATCTTTGAGCGATTTAGAACACTGGAAAGCCTCTGAATTTTGTACGTTCTTGTTATACACAGGATCGGTGGTTTGAAAGGGATTTTAAGTCGTCAGTACTACGAACATTTTAATCTGTTTGCGACTGCTGTAAGAATTCTCTGTGACGAAGAAAAGTATAATTTGCTGAATGATTACGCGTACCAGCTGCTCCTTACTTTTGTGAAAAACTTTTGTGTTCTATATGGTGAAGAGTATGTGACTTTTAACATTCATTCTTTAATTCATCTTCCAGCAGACTCGAAACGATTTGGTACGCTTCTAGACTTTTCAGCTTTCAAGTTCGAAGATAAGCTAGGGAAATTAAAGCAAGATATACGGAAACCAACAGGAATCCTTCAACAGCTTCATAGGCGAAGTGCTGAAGCCACGATTTTTGCCGGTTTGAAAAATAGGCTAATGCGATCGGTGAAAGCCGTTAACAATTTGACATTTTAGTTATATACTAGTAGATATACATTAAATATGTAGAGAATATCTATTAGAATCTATATAAATCTACTATATATCCGAAAAATGAACATACAATATACTATAGGGCGGAATCGCTATTTCGATCGGTGAAAGCCGTTAACAATTTGACATTTTAGTTATATACTAGTAGATATACATTAAATATGTAGAGAATCTATTAGAATCTATATAAATCTACTATATATCCGAAAAATGATCATACAATATACTATAGGGCGGAATCGCTATTGCGATCGGTGAAAGCCGTTAACAATTTGACATTTTAGTCATATACTAGTAAATATACATTAAATATGTAGAGAATATCTATTAGAATCTATATAAATCTACTATATATCCGAAAAATGAACATATAATATACTATAGGGCGGAATCGCTATTGCTATCGGTGAAAGCCGTTAACAATTTGACATTTTAGTTATATACTAGTAGATATACATTAAATATGTAGAGAATATCTATTAGAATCTATATAAATCTACTATATATCCGAAAAATGAACATACAATATACTATAGGGCGGAATCGCTATTGCGATCGGTGAAAGCCGTTAACAATTTGACATTTTAGTTATATACTAGTAGATATACATTAAATATGTAGAGAATATCTATTAGAATCTATATAAATCTACTATATATCCGAAAAATGAACATACAATATACTATAGGGCGGAATCGCTATTGCGATCGGTGAAAGCCGTTAACAATTTGACATTTTAGTTATATACTAGTAGATATACATTAAATATGTAGAGAATATCTATTAGAATCTATATAAATCTACTATATATCCGAAAAATGAACATACAATATACTATAGGGCGGAATCGCTATTGCGATCGGTGAAAGCCGTTAACAATTTGACATTTTAGTTATATACTAGTAGATATACATTAAAAATATAGAGAATATCTATTAGAATCTATATAAATCTTATACTATAAATCTCAATGTCTGTCTGTGCCACCGACTACTTCGGAGTTTTGAAAAACCATCGGGCATGTTTTAAAATCCAAAAGTTCACAAGTTTCAAAAATGATCAAAAAATTTCAAAAATGATCAAAAAGTTTCAAAAATGATCCAAATGTTTCAAAAATTATAAAAAAGATTCAGAAATGATCAAAAAGTTTCAAAAATGATCAAAAATTTTCAAAAATGATCAACAAGTTTCAAAACTTATCAAAAAGTTTCAAAAATGTTCAAAAAGTTTCAAAACTTATCAAAAAGTTTCAAAAATGATCAAAAATGAATAAAAAGTTTCAAAAATGATCAAAAAGTTTCAAAAATGAACAAAAAGTTTCAAAAATGAACAAAAAGTTTCAAAAATGAACAAAAAGTTTCAAAAATGATCAAAAAGTTTAAAAAATGATCAAAAAGTTACAAAACTTATCAAAAAGTTTCAAAACTTATCAAAAAGTTTCAAAAATGATCAAAAAATTTCAAATAGTTCTATAGTTTTGGTTCGGCTTAGTTCGGAGGGGGCCCAAGAGGTTTGACTATAGTTTGACTATAGGTTTCAGCTATTGGTTCGGCTTAAGAGCTTTACGTTTGAGCGGAGAGCTTTACGTTTGACCGGAGAGCTTTACATTTGACCGGAGAGCTTTACGTTTGACCGGAGAGCTTTACATTTGACCGGAGAGCTACACGTTTGACGGAAGGGCAATACGTTTAACGGGAGAGCTTTACGTTTGACCTGAGAGCTTTATGTTTGACGAGAGATTCAATGTTTCAATCAAAAAATTAGTCAAATCAATAGTTTTCTACTGAATCCTTTAGCTTATAGTATAAGATTCAGTGGAAAACTATAGGTTTGACGGGAGGTATTTTGGAACCATGGGCTACATGTTTGACGGAAGAGCTGCAGGTTTAGAACCATAAGCTACAGGTTTGAGGAAGGTTAAAGGATGACAAAAGATCTAAAGATTCGACGGTAGAGATAAACATTCTACGGGAGAGCTAAACATTCGATTGGAGAGCTACTGATTTGACGGGAGAACTTTTCAGTTTTTGCTGTTTTCTTACCACGACACCCCCGGGCGAAGCCGGGTAGCAAACCTAGTCTACTATATATCCGAAAAATGAACATAGTATATACGATTGGGCGGAATCGCTATTGCGATCGGTGAAAGCCGTTAACAATTGGACATTTTAGTTATATACTAGTAGATATACTTGATGCATAAATTTTATATTCAATACAATAAATTCAGATTTACTTTATAGGCAAAATGTTGCATATACTTTATAGTCTGGGGCGAAATCCCTATTGCGATTGGTGAAAGCCGTTAACAATTTGCCTTTTATAGTCCAGTTTCTGCTGTAGCTACACTTAAAAAAAGACATTTGTTAGAAAGGGTACGATAAGGAGATGCTTATTTAAGTAATTTCTTACATTATTGCAGAAAAACTGATTCCAATATCGTAATGTACAGCGCCGGCACTCCTGTAGTGTAGTATATATATTCATAGTAGTTACCGCAGGGAACGCTGTAAAAGTAACGGGAAAATCAGACGGATAGATGAATACTCCTTTTTACAACATACAATTTTACAGTTCGAATACCTAAACATACCATTACCGCTCACCAAATTTACTGTTGTAGTGTCTTAGTTACATGAATTTCCAAAATTCGCTCATTCATTCTTCTGATTCTTGAATTAGAAAAAATTTACCACTACGGTGGAACACCAAGAAAGTTAGCGAAAATGATGAGTTTGCACAAGCAAATCTGCGCGCCATTTCAATACATAGCAGTAACGAACAAGATACCATGGTGATATGAAAGAATTGTTCCGTCTCCTGAGGTTCATGCTTTTTCTTGCATAATTTCTTTAATAATGTGTACTACCAGGTGTTAAAATGTATTTCAAACCGGCAAAATAAGATAGCTTCTATCCTGCTCCAATTTTTACTAATGAACAGGTTGTGGATTCAAGTACGAGTAAAAAACTGCATAGACGGACGCTAAATCCGAATACTGCAAACGGGTTCCAGCGTCAAAGTTATAGAATGGATTTCGGATACTACCTTCTACGGACGCCGTCTATACAACCCTGAAGATTTGTTCGCATATCCATGCCAATCCTCAAAAATTGGTATAAAAGAAGGCAGAAAATTCGAAGAAATTGAAATCTTTTCGGTCGACAA
Source organism: Sminthurides aquaticus (assembly GCA_906901655.1). Classification (NCBI taxonomy): domain Eukaryota; kingdom Metazoa; phylum Arthropoda; class Collembola; order Symphypleona; family Sminthurididae; genus Sminthurides; species Sminthurides aquaticus. The sequence goes on along the minus strand of CAJQTT010000006.1, from coordinate 8,745,643 downwards.
CATTTACAAAAAGTGTTTGTGCGTTTTTATAAGCAACAGCTACATTTTCGTCCCCATCATTTGCAAAAATGTCAACTAGTAATTGCAGATATCACGTTATCGAGTTCTTGAAGACGGAGGAAGTCGAAGTTGTTCCTGACTTGTGGCTTCGTCATATGCAAATTGGTGGCAATAATCAATTGCATTGTGCTTGGCCCAAAAACCATGATCGTAATTTGTACGAAATGGCAAAAACAGGGGCAATACCGAAGAAAAACTGGAGGCTGTTTCCCGTCAGATCCTTCAGTGAATATGGTAAGCTTGGTTGATATCAGCGTATATATTTACTGCAATTTTTGTCAGGTTCAAATCATAGGAAACTACAAACTTCATGATAATCATTGTCTACGCAGGTTCTTATGAAGAGGCACTTAAAAACGTTGATGGCTTTTTGATTCATTCTGACGCCAGTGAAGCAGAAAAAAATTCCCAAACCAAGCGGAATCACAATCGTCGAGAAGTCGAGGCTAAGCGAAGAATTACGTATCCTGACTCAGAGGATGAGGAAATAGAAAGCATTCCAATCTCCACATTACAGCACGCACCGCCGGTACCCGATACACTAAATGAGTTACCTAGTGGGTCAATAATGTTGTTGAGCCAATCTGAAGCTGATGAGATTGGATTAGAAAGATCATCCCAAAGGTATGATACAACGCCGGGGAGTCAAAGTTTCGCTGCTAACTTTTTATCTCCTGCCGGAACAAGACAGACTCAGTCACCGGTTACAGTCGAAGTATTGATGCCAAAAGGTGAACAGATACATTTTTATGAATTTGCAGTTAGCTGAAATTTATTAATTTCAACGCCGGTTATAAAATTTATTTCATTTTTCCTGCAGACAAATTTCAACAAGCGATTCTATCGAAGCTAAACGCACTTAATACCAAGGTGGATCTCCTTATGGATTTACAGCAACGTAATAATCATCAACTCATTGATAGGCAAACAAATGGTATCAAGAGAACATTTTCGCTACCATTGAATTCCGAGGAAGATGTTGAAAAAATCGAAAATGAGCTGTCTGATACTGAATACTACGAAGATCTTGTGAGTTTTTTAAGGTAGCTATGCGAATGACAGTTGTCAGGACTCGTAAAACGTCAGAGAAAGTAAACGATTTGGGTTCGAAATCGGAGTTGAGGGGACTAGATGTGGCTATTTCAGAGCCAAAAGGTGCCGACGGAGCAAGGAGGGGGCAAATTTGAAGCAGTAGGTACGGTTCATCCAAACATTCCCAGCGGTGGAAGTGCCAAAACCAAGGGCATACCTAAAAAAGTGGCAGTGCAAAGCTGGACTGAACGCGGAGGAACAAGCCAAGCGGGAACAACGGGAAGAAATGGAACAGGATCTGCAGTCGGGAGAAAGTAAGCGCCAAGAAGAAAATATTAAATTATTAAAAATATGCACACACACATTGTTGTTGCTTTTGTGTATACATACTAACCATTCACGCTTATATATATTTTATATACCATTTGTGTCATGTATTGTTATGTGAGGTGATGTTGTCAAGGGTAGGTCACGTTCAAAGGTCAAGGCGGAGTTGAGAATGAGACGAGCACGGGGAGCTGTATGTGGAAGGAGCGCGAGACTGGAGAATTAGTGCGTGGGAAGTAGGTGATGGGAGAGTAAGATGAAATACGGTGCGGTCAAACAACACACTTTCGGTTTGGGCTTTGAATATGGTGGATATAGCTGTGGGAAGGGAAGCGGATTCGAAACGGATAAAATAAATCTGCAATTAAAGTAACTCTAATTATTCCGGTCTGCATAACATATGCCGTTATCAAGCTTCAAATTTCGAATTCCTGCAGTTTCAATTGGTGATTGCGTATGTGATTATGGGGTAAAACATGGAGATAGCTGAGTGCGTCGAAATTAATTTGGGATTTTTTTGCGCGAGTTTGCGATTTCAATTACCGGATTCATTGGTTGAGGGGATGCATACAAGGGATGATGTGACAACATATTTAAAGTGCAGGAACTATTGTTAACCAAATTTAAAATTACATCAAAAACATCAGTTCCTGCCCAGTGTGTGTATATGCGGGAAGAGAATCGCGAACGAGCCTTTAAATCCTTGGAATCTGTAATGGGGAAGTGCACAAAGCTCGATACAGTTTTCACCGATTTTCAAGCAAAGTTCTTGCCGCCTCGCTTCCTACTCTCTGCAAAATGAGGTGTTATTTCCCTTTTCTATCGGACAAAAATATTTTCAAATTCTGACGATGACGAACCCGCCTGCCTTTGACCTGTGGAATATATTTGCACCACAGCAAACGTCGTCGTTCGAAAATACGGTGGGAACATTACCGGGAAAAGTGTCGGATTTATATAAAAATTGGAGCAGGATAGAAGCTATCCCTACTGCCGGTTTGAAATCGCCATCGTTACGTGTTCATGTCTACTGTTTACAGGGTGGCAAGATTTGATTGCCCATTCTTGCCATTATAATGCCATGTATAATTGCGCTACAGTGCAAATGTGATCTAATTTCGCAAGGTGTTGAAGTCAACTGTTATGTATTGTTGCATTTCTGTATATTCATACAACTACCGCGATGCTAAAACTGCAAATGTGATGGACGAAGGTTGAGGCATTGACACATATTATGTATATTAAAAAATAATTATAAAATCTATCCGTTTGATTTCCCTCTTATCTTATAGCACTGTTTCCTGCGCTAATTCGTAGGAATACACGACACCCTGGAAGAACCAATGCTGACTTGCTGTACAGGATTAATTCTTCTCTATGGGTGTAAGATAATACTTTGCAAAGGCTTTGCCGCAGCGCCTTATAATCCCTTGACAAAAGCCTTTTTCTAATACAGTGAAACCCCGAACCCTAATTGAAGAATGCGAAACATATCCGCGATAAAGAAAAGGATTGAACACTGATCGGAATGCATTTATAGATAAAAAAGAGTGTCGATGTAGTGTTTTATACACGGATAAACAGTATAACCCATTGTGGACAGCCAAAACGTCGATCGCAGCAATTGCGTCCCCTTATATAATTGTTGGTAAAAAGTGTAGATATGTTTTCAAACATGTAAATACGCATAGCTATACTATATATACCCGTAAATACACTATATATTCAATTGTTGACAGCCAAAACGCCGATCGCAATAGCAATTCCGTCCCCTTATATATATATAATGTAATTATTGTTAAAAAGTGTAGATATATGTTTTCAAACGTGTAAATACGCATAGCTATACTATATATACCCGTAAATACACTATATATTCATTTGTTGACAGCCAAAACGCCGATCGCAATAGCAATTCCGTCCCCTTATATATATATATCATGTAATTATTGTTAAAAAGTGTAGATATATGTTTTCAAACGTGTAAATACGCATAGCTATACTGTATATACCCGTTAATACACTATATATCCAATTGTTGACAGCCAAAACGCCGATCGCAATAGCAATTCCGTCCCCTTATATATATATAATGTAATTATTGTTAAAAAGTGTAGATATATGTTTTCAAACGTGTAAATACGCATAGCTATACTATATATACCCGTAAATACACTGTATATCCAATTGTTGACAGCCAAAACGCCGATCGCAATAGCAATTCCGTCCCCTTATATATATATAATGCAATTATTTTTAAAAAGTGTAGATATATGTTTTCAAACGTGTAAATACGCATAGCTATACTGTATATACCCGTTAATACACTACATATCCAATTGTTGACAGCCAAAACGCCGATCGCAATAGCAATTCCGTCCCCTTATATATATATATAATGCAATTATTTTTAAAAAGTGTAGATATATGTTTTCAAACGTGTAAATACGCATAGCTATACTGTATATACCCGTTAATACACTGTATATCCAATTGTTGACAGCCAAAACGCCGATCGCAATAGCAATTCCGTCCCCTTATATATATATATATAATGTAATTATTGTTAAAAAAATGGATATATCATAGATTCCTATAGATATCTATAGATTCCTATAGATACCTATAGATAACTATAGATACCCGTTGGTTTATACTACAAATATACAGTAGATAAACATATATCCGGGAAATTGTGAACGGCTTTACCGATCGCAATAGGGATTTCGCCCCAATATATATACGGTATATTAATAATGGATATATAGTAGATTCCCATAGATATCTATAGATTCCTATGGATACCTATAGATAGCTATTGGTATTCAGTATAAATATACAGTAGATACACATATATCCTGGAAATTGTGGACGGCTTTACCGATCGCAATAGGGATTTGGCCCCATAGTATATACAGTATATTAAAAATGGATATATAGTAGATTCCTATAGATATCTATAGATTCCTATAGATACCTATAGATACGTATTAGTATTTACTATTAATATACAGTAGATATACATATATCCGGGTAATTGTGGACGGCTTTACCGATCGCAATAAGGATTTCGCCCCATAGTATATACAGTGTATTAATAATGGATATATAGTAGATTCCTTTAGATATCTATCGATTCCTATAGATATCTATCGATTCCTATAGATATCTATCGATTCCTATAGATATCTATCGATTCCTATAGATATCTATCGATTCCTATAGATTTCTATAGATATCTATAGATACCTATTGGTATATAATATAGATTTACAGTAAATTTACATATATCCCGGAAAATGTGGACGGCATCACCGATCACATTAGCCTGTTTTTCAAACCGGCAAAAAGTGTAGATATATGTTTTCAAACGTGTAAATACGCATAGTTATACTGTATATACCCGTTAATACACTATATATCCAATTGTTGACAGCCAAAACGCCGATCGCAATAGCCTGTTTTAACAAACCGGCAAAAAAGTAAGCTGCAATATTTGTGACAAGCTCTTTTTCATCATGGCTAACTTAAATATTCACAAAAAGAATGTACATAAAGTATGCTAGTTTGAAGATACATATAATCGGGAAATTCGTAATAAAATCTTATAAATAAATCCAATTTATCGCTCCGCTGTCCTTTTATTAGGAAGGTACATTACGCTCAGCGGATTGTGTGCCTCTTAAGGCCTGCAAGAGATCTCGTATTTGTATTGGCACACATTTATCCGCTACGGAGAACGCTTAGTCACAGAGTTTATTCAAAACGAATATGGTGACGTAACTGAAAAAGTCGACCAAGATGGTAAAGACACTTTATGATATGGATTTGGACATTTCTATTGAGGATTTTGTAACCCATTGCATCCTGAAGTCTCACCATTTTTCAAACCAAGGCCGATTCAGTACCACCGAGCGTTGGTGCCGTGCGTCTACATTTCAAATTCCAAACTGCGCTGCTTGAAACACGGGAATTCTTGATGGTCGGTATGAAGCTCGTTGGGGAAGTGCAGACAATTCCAGTATCCAACTTTTAGGTTCCAACTTATCCAGCGATAGTATATGCTATGTTATAGAGCCAATATCCCCGCATTCCCGCACTTGATTTTCGTCTCATGCAAAGTCTCTTTCCGGAAGCTGCGCCATCAGCGTGCGAGGATTAGCTGAGTTTAAAACCTGATCGGCTATGAAACTGGTAGTGGCAGTAGGTTCGTAGTCTTCAACCATATACGGGTTATTCGAAATTGCTTCTTTTATAGCTGGAAATTGCATACCTCAATAAGTCAGCTTGCAGAACAGAATCGCGCAATCAACGTCAGTCGGTCTTACTTAGTCCCCCCTCCTACATAACCAAGACTTGCACATTTCAAAGCACACATGAACTCAGTTAGTTTCAAAAGCGATTGAGTAATTTTCGAATCCAATATCGTGTATCTTAGACTTCAGTAGAATCTCAGACTTTCCGGAAAAAAGGAGCAATTTGCAATTTGAAGGGGGAAGATATCTATCAATTTTTCCACTGCCTCCTTGGTAACATCTTGTAACGGAAGAATGAAAAAAGCAGCAGCAACGGTATACTTTACAGAAGGGCCGAATGTATCCCGTATTTGAATTTCCCCGAGGGTAGAGTCCAGGACAGATTCATCGGTACCTGTTGATGAAATAGGTGATGTTGTTCAAGAAGATTCTAATCGCGATTAGAATCCATAAAGAAAATGCCGCCAATACAACTGATACGCATACCAGTATAATTAGATGAGGCTCCAGAAAGGGAGCTGATCAAATTCTTTCTGAATTTACAGACAATTTAACAGAATAACAAAATTTAAAGACATTTTTTTAGTTTGATCGTTAAACAAAAATCAAATTGTTTGGTTGATCTTTAAATAATGCGTTGCGTTCCACAGTAACTTCTCCTAACAGTTTCTCTAGGAGTCTTAATCTATGTAAGGTACCAATTATAAATAAGATTTGCAGAATATATTCATTGCAATCTATTTGATCCTACTGTAAAAAACAATAGGGATATAGTAGGAGTTATTTCTTTCGTTGACTTACCTTCCAAAGCCCGGTTTCTGTTGTAACTACGCTCAAAAAACATTCGTTAACAGGGGTAGGATTAGGATAAGCTTGACGCAAACTTTTGACAAAGTAGTAACTTACATTATTACAGAAAACTGGAATCCAATATTGTAATATACTGCACCGGCTCTCCTATAGTGTCGTTTTTTCCCTGTAGTTACCGCAGGAAATACTGCGAAGGTAACCGGAAAATCAGACAGATAGGAACATACCCATTTTTGCAGCATTCAATTTTGCAGTTGGAATACCTTAACATACCATTACCACTCACCAGATTTACTGTTGTAGTGTCTTCGTTACGTCGATTCCCACAACTGTGAAATAACAAGAAAGTTAGCGAAAATGGTGAACTTGCAGAAAAAAAATCTGTGCGCCATTTCAGTACATAGCAGTAACGAACCACCATGGTGACAAGAAGTAATTTATCCATATTCTGAGATTTATGCTTTATTTTGTATAATTTCCTTGAAATGTGTACTACCATGTGTTAAATTGTATTTCAAACCGGCAGAAAGGGGCAGCTTCTATCCTGCACCATTTTTTAATTTCAAGATATATGCTGTATGATAAAACAAAATTGGAGTTAGAATCATATCCATGGTTTTGATGTTGATGCATATTTTTCCGTCCGCGGTTCCAAGACGACTTAAGATAATTGTCACCTACAGTTTAACCGATGGAAATACAAGTCTGGCAGACAAGTTAGGAGAGCTAGAAGCAAAAAGTTACACTACGACACTACGTACTAATCATGAAAACCCAACCTCGAATTTCCGTAGAACTGTTGATAGTTGGTGCATTTAATCTTGCGAAGATTGGTATTTTACAAGTCCGGTCACATCACATCCCAGGGCCATTGCTGAAGCTGAACGTTTGCAAATTAATAAAGGGTGATTCACCAATTTTTCAAATATTTTTTCCATCCCAAATCCTGATAACTTGCCTTACTTTAACATAGGATTGGACGGGAGCTCGAGTGGGAGCTGAAACCGACAGGTTATGGGAACTGGCAAGGACGAGTGGGTGGTGTTGAGACGGAAGCTTAAGATGATCGAGATTCTGTCCTGCTGCTTACGCGGTAAAGCTGTTTCCTCCCGTGCCATCCTCATTCATTGCAGCATCCCGCTTGCTTCACCTCCCCTGCTCAATAAGCCACCTTGCAAACTAGCGTAGACGCGAAGTTATCCGAAGTGTCACAAGTCTGTAGCACCAAGTTACCAGAGTTATGATGTGCTTACCCAAACCCAAAAGAAAAGGCTGAAGATAATTTAATGAGTGCTCTAAAACTTAGTTCATTCAAATATTCATGTTTTGAAACTCTAAAATTTAAAGACAACAGCAGACAAATGTCGCCCATTTTCATCCACTACCTCGGCCATGCGATCTGCTGCGCTATCAATAACGCGTCGGCACAAGTCCGGGGTAATGCGTTGGCATTCCCTAACGATGTTGGCCTTTAAATGCCTAATTCCATTTAAAGCTTCGTTATAAACTAAAGATTTTAAGTGTCCCCATAACCAGAAATCATTGGGCGTCAAGTTGCAGGAACGCGGAGGCCAGTTTATGTCTCCATTTCTTGAAATTATCCGCCCGGCCACTGCTGTTGCAAAAGGGCCATAAATTGCGCAAATTCTACCCCAATTAGTTAAAAATTCTATCGCTACATTAGTTTTACGACAACATCAGCACAGCCCAAAAACATTTAAAAAATCCGACCGGGATATGCTAGCTGTAACTTACTCATGAGGTTCAATTTCGAATTTCTAACTGGAATTCCTTTACGAAATTCAAATTTGAAAGTTATCCTTGATGAAATTGCGCCATTTCCTAATTAACCATTTAAATTTTAAGTTACTGAAATAAACTGATTCATCATTATTCTAATTATGGCTGAATTAGATTACCTGTAGGATACTCCATCCATATTTTCACGCTGCCCTAAGGGATTCTCGAAAAAATATGGACGTAATAATCCGCTAGACGTGATCCCAGCCCACATAGTAACAAATGCAGAATGTAATGGCTTCTGGTGCATTTCGTACGGGTTTTTCGTCGCCCATATACGCGAATTTTGCTTATTCACACCTCTAAAGAAGTGACAAAAAATACCGGTTTCAACTAACGAATTGACTTAAGGTTTGGGCAAAGGATTTTAAAGATTCTTTTCTTGGCAAAGCAAATCGGTTACAATTAAAATTTGTGAATATGCATGAACTTATGAATCCAAAAATGTGTTATCCACTTCCAGCATGTACCGAAATTCCCTAGCAAATGCTAGTCTCTGCGGATAGTCTGTTTCCTTAAGCTCTTGCACTAATTGGATCTTGTAAGGAAACAAGTTCCTGTCCTTCCTCATAATCCGTCGAAAGGAAGATTCAGAGAAATCCACTTGCCGTGTCATTTTTGTTTAGAGAAAGTCTAGGGTTTTCGGCTACAGTTTGTTCAACACGATCGTAATTATCCCAACTACGCGCCGGACTGTCCCTTAGATACTGCTTTTTAATCGATCCGTGCCTAATTAAGTTCTTTCTCCAATGATAAACAGTATTGACAGGAGGCACAGGCACAGGCACACCGGGGTATGATTGTTGGAACTTCAGAGGGTAAGTAGCCAGACTTTTCTTTGCAGCATAACAGCAGTTGCTTGTTTACGTTGACTCCACTTTATGTTGAATAAGTTAAGAATGACAGGTGACTTGGCGGGGCTATGAGTGGGAAATCCGCTAACTTGACACTACGACACTGAACTGACGGCCTGACGAAATGACTTTTGCTGACTTTGAAATTAACTTTTAAATGACTTAAAACTGACCTTATTAACTGACTGAACTTATTTCACTCTTATTTGACTCTTGTTTCACTACAGATTTTGACTTAAAAATTTGACGGAGACTTTTGACTGTAAACAGGACGAGACTTTTTACTGTAAAACTGGACGAGACTTTTGACTTTAAAATTGGACGAGACTTTGACTTAAAAACTGGACTTAAGTTGACACTTGATTGTGTTGGTAGCATAATGTGCATACAACATGATTGCAGTTGTGCAACAATCATGTTGTGGTAGCGTGCTATTGAAGGTCAGGTTATTGCACAGTAGTCGCAATATATATTCTCACCTGAGAGGATGTTAAAGGAGTCTCATTCTAGTTGGACTCTTGTACTGACTCAGCTACCTTAAATAAAGTCGATAATATGTTACGTACATAACCGCTCGGTACAACAAGCATATTATTACATTGATTGACGCTTGACACATGACTTAATTAATCATTGACTATTTTACTCTTTATTAAGTGTCGAAGACACTTCCTAGGGGGGTCGATGGTGTCTGTCTGTCCGTCCGTCTGTCTGTCCGTCCGTCTGTCTGTCCGTCCGTCTGTCTGTCCGTCCGTCTGTCTGTCCGTCTGTCCGTCTGTGCACACTCTAACTCACGAACGAATGTATGGATTGTAATGAAATTTTCAGGATATGTAGATACATGTATCAGGACCATCGCTATTGAATTTCAGTGATATTGGTCAACTGGTCACTGAGATACAGGTCATTAAGGAGATTATCTCAGGTGAACACATGTGATGTACATGCATTTCCTACTCCATGCCGTAGCTCAGTTGGTAGAGCGCATGCACTAGAAGCGGTATAGGAAAGTGAAGGGCAAGGGTTCGAATACCACTATGTGCATGCGTTGAGGTAACTTTTGCTGATGATAAGCTTATAGGGAGGGGAAAGAATAGGAATGAAAGGAGCGAGCGCGGAAGCATAGGGATGAACGGAGCGAGCGCGGAAGCATAGGGATGAACGGAGCGAGCGCGGAAGCATAGGGATGAACGGAGCGAGCGCGGAAGCATAGGGATGAACGGAGCGAGCGCGGAAGCATAGGGATGAACGGAGCGAGCGCGGAAGCATAGGGATGAACGGAGCGAGCGCGGAAGCATAGGGATAAACGGATGGAACGCGGAAGCATAGGGATAAACGGAGTGATAGCGGAACCTTAACTTTTTCTATACACTATCCTACTTAAAATTAAGAATAATTCATGTATATTATACAATTAAATCTTATTAATTAAATCTAATTGAAGTTACTTGTAGAAAATTAAATCTACATTTATCTTCGACACTTCCGTACACCGGCTTAGCCGTTTATTTGATAGAAGGTAATTTGAATAGAAACTATTTACTTCCTTCCTAGCAAAGGGTCAGCAGTTGGAGTTTTATATATTTTGCACGGCTGTTCGAGCTAGTTTTGCTACTTCAAAGTGGACTTTATATTTAGTATTATTATTTTAAATAAATTTTACCATTTTTTAGCAAAGTATGTTTGCTCGGCTTTTATGTCGGCTCGGGCTTTTTTCGCTTGTTATACGAGTCTTGATAAAATCAGATGAAAAACATCAAGTCATCCTAAACTTATATAGCAGTAAGAATTTCAAATATGGCGCCTATTTGTCCTTTTATGTGTAAGTTTAAGGTTACTCTTTATTGCTGGTCAAGGTTTTCTCCTGATACAAAATATCTTCCAAACCGGACCTCCCACCGCCTTCTTAACCTAGATTTTAAATGTAATATTATCACCGGGGTAGCAAACTCCTGTCCTCTCATTTTAATCAGTAAGATCATGAACTAAAGCTAATGATCTGAACTCAACGTGGTGTCCCTGATTAGCTTGCAAAGTTTCCAGTGAAACTTCCAATTCCCTCCATGTGTTTTGAAGCATTGCCACAGTTACCGCTTCAAATGTTTCCTGAAGATGTCTCGAATCCTTTTGATATAAACGCGATCCTTGATGAACCCCCGTAATTTGCGCAGGGTGTGATATCGAGGTTTCCGGGTTGGTCGGAAATCACCACCTCTTCTAATCCAGCGTCCCCCAACCCAATCGTCGAAAAAGTTCCAAGCGTTAGGTACCCCATGAGGAGGGTCCAATGAGGGGACTCAACGTTGAGTGGATACCCTTTATGAGGGGCGTCGTCCATAACGTTACACAAGATTACATTGCCGAATTTAAATGCCAATTTATCCCGCTTTCACCTTGGTTTCAGATTTTACTCGCTAGAGATGCTAGCCTCGTGAAGTTTTGGCTGTGCACGAGGCCTATTATGGATGACTAAAACACTCCAACCTGCGCTAAGTGGAGCATTTACTTATTTTGGTTGAAATGGATTAACCTTTCAGTGATTAGCGAACTATTTGTGTATGTACATGCATGTATTAAAATATCGGGCCAGCTTAATTGTATTACGCGCGCGCTCTATATTGATGATGATTGCCAACTCAAGCAATATGGCAACGGAGAGATTAGAAAGAGTATTCGAATTCAGGGTATTCGAATCTGAAAACTACGGATATACTCAGTTATACTCCGGATTCCATCCATAAACAATTAGATGCGGATTAGCGGAGGGAGGGAATACACATTGCCGGCTTGTGATTTCATTTTTACACCCCCTACGGCACAACGAGTACACCGATTTTCGGGAAACAAAAAAGTTACCTATACTTATCAAGCTTCTCTTTCGTTTCGGTTTCTCGAGGAAGCTCCAAAAAGCCTCGGAGGGTCTGCTAGGTCTGAACTTGCACAATGTTTAGGGAGATATAGGAATAATAGGCTCTTATTAATTTGGAGGAGAATCATATGTAACCAATTCCTCAGGGCGAAAAGCCCTTAGAATCTTGACTTTAAATAAACTCAGACTGAATTCCTTCATTTGTAAGAGGCGAGGTGAACCCTTTTCTCATATACATGTATACGAGAAAAAAGGAGATATATAATATTTAGAGAATATAAAGTTCTCCTCCAAATTTATAAGAGCCTAATATTCCTATGTATCCCTTATCACATTGACGGCTCATGGAGCATCCCTTTCCTTAAAAATACATACTGACACAATGTTAAGTTAATTTCGGCCCTCGTGCGTCTTGCGATTTTATTTAAAAAGGTAGAGAAAAAACAGATACAAAGCGTAAATTATGAACTAGCTTAGGATTACGCCAGTAGAATAGCATTATGAAATCTATAATGGATCCACTCTAGTCCAGACGCACTCGAGAAGCATCCTATAGGAAAAGTTTAGCCGCCAGGGGAGCTGACATGTGAGATTTGTTTTGGATGGAACGTTAAGTTGGCGGAATTTTGATAGCGGTTTTAAATAAGGAATTAAAATAAGTGTGAAACACTAATTTAATTCCGAAGGCACGTAAAGGTATGTCCGGTCTACTCGGATCAATTATTCAGTGCCAGGAAGCAATTTAGCGCTGCAAATTGTGAGCCTGATTAATTTAACCACAAATTCTTTTAACGGGTAGGTGCCGACTTAAAGCTCCCAGTTTCCATAGAGCATTGTTGCCGCTCGTTATAACCTTTTGGGATTCGCAAATCTATGGTATTGTTGATCGAGTGCAACTTGACTCTTGCTCGCTACCAGCCTACCAAACAGAGCAAGAGTTATTGACTAGATCCACTCTATTGTTGCTCCTTGATGCATACGGAACTTTTTGGATACTTAATCGGTGCTGTAATTCCTCAAATGAGAAACTAAGAGGAATCATGTGTTCGAAAATGTTAAACCCAAGTGAGCGATACATTTGCCTTCAAATTCTGAAATGCAATCTTATGTATAACGTAATTTTAGCGTTACAACCAAAATCAGCATGACAGTTTGTTCCGCTGTGTACCGATCGTACCAAATCTCTTGTAACTACAGTAACCTCACATACAGGAGTTTCAAATTTAAACGTCCAACCCTTCAACAATAAACGGGTAACCGAATACGGAATTGGCGGATTTTAAAAAAAGTAAATGGATAAAGGAGTTAATAGGTTGTTAGGTTTCAAGAAACGGTCCCTTCAAATAGATAGGTAAAGGCAAACTATCTATTTTAACATAAACAGGCATTCTATGGTCACCCCGTACTCATGATAATTTATTGAATTTTAAAACGCAATGGCTGCAACTCAAAGACTTATACTCGATGGATAAAAAAATGCAAAAATAAGACATCCAGCTGTATTCGACCCCGTGCCTCTCTTTTCCTCCCTCGCGCGCTCTATACCACTAAGCCACTGGAATGTGTGCGTGTGTGTGTTTTTCCTCTCTCTTTCCACTCTCTTCCTACTCAGCTGGATGTGTGCTTGTGAATGGAACATATGTACATTCAATGTATTACATGGCCACTTGAAACTTACAAGTAACTATAATTATCTATAACTCCGATGTTAGTTAACCAATATGGCTCAAAATCAATAGCGATGATGCCCTACCGTATAAACATCTTTGTTGAAAATCTCCTGCAAATACATGCATCCTTTCGTGAGTTATCGTGCGCACAGACAGACCGACCGACAGACCGACAGACATCACCGACCCGCTCTAGGAATGGCTCCGCCAATTAATAATAATAATAAGAATGAACTTTTTTACTATGAGACTCCAGCAGTTTTCAACGTAATTCGAAAGGTTCCTAATCATTTGATATTTTTAATGCGCAGTGCCCGCCATTTAATGCAGTCAAAACATTTCTGCCACTTTCATGTGAGAATGGTATAAATATTTAAACGTTTTCACCAGCGCCACCAATGAGTGCACAAGACCTATTTTGCCTACTTAATTTGCAGCCTTAGAGCTACAAATAATGCGCGATAGGGTAACTGTGGGACAAATACTACAGTACTGGCAAGTGCTCAAAGAATAAACACAGTTAGTCACATTAGTTTCCGTACCCACTGTATAAATGGAGGGTTAGTTTACTAAATTGGAGAATGTTTTGCAGCATATTTTGTTAAGCCTTATATTTGTGCTGAGTACTGAGTTGTAATAATGAGTTTCGCAGTTCAGGATTAAAAAACTCGGATAACATTTTGCGCGTCTTTTTAACATATAACACTATTGACTATAACATAAGGTCTCAAAAAAAAAATTTAACTTTTGCGCGCCTTTGGGGAAAGTGTAGCCGCCGATGCTACGAGTATCAATGCCACTTGAAACATCAATCAATCCTCGCACTGACCCGAATTATCAAGATCATTTCCAATACTGTATAATGAAAGATGCCCAAGGTAAGACTTGTACTCACGTACTTGCAGGATTAATTCAACCCTTTGAGTTTCGCTCGGTTGTTTATGTCACTATTATCATAAATCATAAGCGGATATTGTCCTACTACCATGAGACTTTGGATTTGCGAAAACATTTGATTTTAGCGAATATTCTGCACAACACTCTTGATATTCTTCGAACCTTTGTGCTTAAGGTGACATGGAAGCCAAGTAGAGAGGAAGAATGAAGGAAGACCTAATTTTATATGGATTTTCTTTATTAGTCTCCATTGATCTTTTGCAATATTCTCTTTTCATTGTTCATTTTGCTTGCGTCAAGTGGTAGGGCGAAGAAAATGATATTTCTTTGTGCCTCAAGAGCGAAGTAAAATTATATTCCGGAAAACCCCGTCTTTCTCAACCCACATCTATTGTACACATTTTGAGGCACTTCCCCCGAAAGCGAGGTACCACCATCGCGTAGACTTTCCAGCGTATTCATGTACTATATAGATACTTTCGTCCATTACTACTAACACGGGAATTGGTAGGTTTGTGCTGCCCTCTGGGTGTCCCGACAACACAAGCAGTTAGATTCTACTGCAATACCCGCTTTTATTTCCTGTGCTTCTTAAGCTCTTCAAGGGATAATAAAAGCTTCTCACCCATATCCTTCCTTGATAAACCTGCCTTGAGTGATTCTATAAATCTTTACACAAGAAAATACAGAGTCATGCGACCAACGAGGTTGACAATAGATGATGATTGACGTGGAAGAGAACATCAAAGCCTGTTAATGTATATGAGAGAGATATTGAATTAAAATTGACTTTCTTCACGACTACAATGTTCCGGCCAATTAGGCCTCACTCCTTCCTCTCCATTTCTCCCATTCTTTTCCACTCTCTTTCCTCCATTCTTATCCGCTTTCTTTGCTCAAACTACCAAAGTTCCTAAGAATAACAAGGAGTATAATTTCCCAACTTTCTTTTACCCATTCCTACAGCTTCCTCTCTTTCCTCTCCTTTAGATCGGAAATCCAATTTGCTATTCACAACACAAGACTTTTATCCATGTGCGCCAAACCTGTCATCCTAATAATTCCCGTTTCTCCCAGATCCTTGCACCCCCACCCCTCTCACACACCGACCAACCACCCCCATCCGATACTACCCACGTTATTATCTACTTCACCTTTCTCCTTCCTTTCCCAATATCATCATGTCCCGGAAGCCAAGTCCTTGGCGGGTAATAAAGGTCGTCTTCAGGAGTTTTCTTGAATTTTCGCTACGGATCTTTTCCCACACCCTTCAATTCACCCTGTCCTTCCCCCACATAGTTCTCCGTCCCCTCATCCACTTTCTTTCATTCACTTGACACAAATTGTCCCCAAACAAAGTGTACATCTTCCACATTTCATGTCCATCATGCGCGCCATGCCCTCCCCTGAGAATATCATCATCTTCCAAGCTTCCCCACAAACGCCAGTCAACCAGCCCAATCCGACACCCTACAATCACAATGGATTTCCTAGGGCAAACAATTCACATCTGACACCGGCACACCATGGCACAAACGCTTCCTGTAGGGAAACAAGCTCTCTGCAGATGAGCAATCTTCTTCAGAATTACAGCTGCTTCTGCATCGTGGTACGGTCTTAGAAGGTCATAATAGTTTCTTTATTAAAGCTACCCTCTGATCCACTCCTCCAAGGTTAAATTACAAAAGCTAAATTTTACTTCTCGCTCCTTAATTATGGCTCCGATCATCCACTCGATCTGGGTAATTCATTATTCTCTAACCATAGTGCTTCCAGCATATGGAAGGAGAGTACTTAAACCCGAGCTGATGTGATGTATCCATGTTGCTGCTTCGGTTTCCCTTGCCTTGGCTTTCCTATTTAGATCTTTTCGCCATTATCTCGCACGGCAAACTTGTGGAATCTCATTTGTTCCACTAAGCCTGGACAGTTATAAAACGGATTTGTCCAAAATAACTGTCACAATGAGCCAACTTCCAGCTCAGCATTTCTTCGTCTTCTTCTGGGGATGGAAGAAAATGAGACGTGATTTCATTAGAGCAATCAAACCTCTTTGAGCTTCTCTAAAAATTCCCGCCAAAGTAAGCAAATCCACTAAGTAGGATCTCCACCATCTAGTACACAGATTTATCTACAGCCATCCAAGCCTATAGCTATTGGCCTACTTGAGGAGGCGGAAGTGAAAAGAAAAAAATATTTGTAGGCAGCAAAGGAATTCAGCTCCGCGAGACGGTTTCGGTTCAAGTACTCAAGACGGAGTTTCACTTGTGTAAGCGTCTTCCTTTCCGGGAGTCAAGTAAGTAGTTGTTCTCGAAATCCCGTTAAACAGGGGCTTCCATTCGATTCACCCTACTGTGTTCCATGCCTCCGTTTCACTGGAGTTGTAGTAGATGCTAGTGGCTCCTATTAATTTATTATGTAAGATGGATGTGTGGGCTTGGAGATTTTTCTTTGATTCCCTAGGAAGACTACTCGTTTTCATCACATTTCCCAATCAAATAATCCTCCAAACCTTCCTCGGCTTTCTCTTCGACTTGCTTTTACTTTTATCGTACTTAGGTAATGTACTTTACGCTCCCAGGAAATTATACCCCTGATTAGGTATGTGGTATGTATCCAATCCTTTCTCTTTCCCACCATCTCATTAAATACATCTCCGAAAGGATCTTTCATCTTTCCCTTTCTTTACTTCTTTTACCTTGCTTTCTTCTTGCTCCCGACAATTCATATATCTTTCGCCAGAAGCAGACTTTCCAGCCTCAAGTATAAGCAAGCAAGATTCATCAAAATCCGTCTCTCTCTATCTGAAAAAGCCATAATGGAGAAAGTCATGAGTGAAAGCGTGCCTCCTTTGAAAGACACAATCTGATAAACTACCCCACACATACACGTTATGCCCCTGGAGAAAGCTCACTTTCTCCAAGAAACCAACACCTCCTCCATACTGATTGCGATGGAAATGTGTCTCGAGGGCAACCATACCTTTCGAGACTCCTAATAGTATTTCCTCTTCCTTCCTTCCCTTGTACTCTTTTCGAATTGGAAGATCTGAACGAGTGGGAGTCAGTCAACTCAGTCCCACCAAATGCACACGTATCTTTTACCATTTTGATTCAGTTCCTCTACCGAAGTCTGTCGACTTCCCAGGAAGATGCTGCCACTTTTCTTTCTTTCCGCTCTGCATTGATAGTTCAATTATAACCTCAAGGCTTTCTGATTTACTAAATAATTCAATTCTGTAAACAGAAATTAAAGCCCTATCAACTTCTTTAGCTCCGCTGTGTCTTTCTCCCCTGTTTTCTTCTTTTTCTTCCTTTACGTTCCACGTCGACTTTCACCACCCTCTCTCCATCTGTCCTGTTATAAATTAGCATTCATTATCATTCCATGTACGTTCTCTCCTATTTCACAAGATTTCCTTGTTTTACGAATTCACTTCCTAGGATTCTGTATCCTTAGCATTTCTCATAGGCGCAGGGTTATCGCAAAAACATCATGTTGGCTACTTTCTCCACGAATATTCAAACAATTTTGTTAACCCTGTACTTGTACTGCATACACTGCCTAATACTTTCTCTCGTTCCATATATTCCTCAAATGCCAATTTATTCAGCTCCCACTCTCTCCGTTCCCTATCACACTTGTTCGCCCCACCCGCTCATGCTACTTGGAAAAGAACTAGAAGTTCGGAGAACATGGAAGTGATCTAATAGCTGTCTGATAACTTCACTCGTCCTCTTACAGCTCTTTCTAAAAGTTCACATGAATATTTTATTTAAAGACTCAACTATGTGCATCAAAGCGTAGCATATCTACTTCAAGCGTTCAAGATTCGTAAAGGAATGTAAATGGAAAATAGATACGAAACAACCAGTTGAATCCATCCTCTCCCTCGTCTCCGTTTCCCTTTCGCTTCCTCCCTTTGCCCCATCTGGCTGTCAATCAAACATGTTTCTCTCCTTTCGTATTTCCCAAGCTTGTCTCTTTAAAAGCATGCGAATCAAAAATTCATTCTTTTTTACCTTAAGAACCTTTCAAAATTTCTTTATACCTTCCCGCTAATCCTTGAGTAAATTTTATCTGAACGTATACACCCTGCTTTCTCTTCTGCCCATCACAGCACAGCTGAGCGATATTCAGCTTGCTTCTGGACTCCAGTAGCTCTTAACTGTCGCTTTACATTTTACATTTCTAACTTAATGCATCGCTCATTCGGAACAAATGCACTATAACCTGGAGTTTAAATAACAGTAGCTGTTAAAATTGCGATGAATGCATCAAATCCGAACAAACCGTTCACCACTTTTCTCCAGAGTCTATTCACGCAACTCTGCATCTTCATACGTCTTCTCCCGCCTACACTTTCTTCTCCATTTTCCTCCTACTTTTACCCGTATTTTTCTGTCTTCGTCTCCTCTTTCGTGTAGGGAATGCACAAGGGAAATTGTGTGAAAAGGGTGAAATGCATTTAGGTATTTCCCTGAAAATAGCCCTTTCTCTAACATCCTCTTACCTCCAACATAGATATAGCGGGTATTTTACTACCCTCGTTCATCTTAAAATTAGTTTCCCCTTGAATGATGCTCAGAACTGGTCAACTCCGTGCGGCGCGTGTTCTTAGCATCCAGTGCTCTAACGCCCCTGCTTGCCGCAAACATTAAGTCCGAATTACGCAACGCTAACAAACGGGGGTGACGGCACTCACGATTTCCCAATACTGTAATATCCCCGTCTCAGCTACCATTCGCAACATAACTAACGATGAGCTCTTCCTACGACTTGTATCAAAGGTAACAGAGAATGAAAACTCCAATCCGCTGTGCACCGAAAGCTCACTGAGGGACGGTCCCCTCGGTAGGACCATTTTGGACATTTTCAACCAAGGCCCTGGCGGAACACTAGTTTTATTCCCTTCAAAACTTCGTTTGGAAAATTACATCCGCGCTTGGGCTAGCACTGGTGTGTTGCAAGAAATGGCGAGAATCAAAACTCTCTTTTCCGAGACTCGAATCGATTTCACTTAGGTACCCTACGTCGAAAAAGCAGCTTATGAAACCGCAAAACTCGTGGCCCAATTCAAAAAGGAAGCAGTGGCCAAAGGAGCAGTTTTATTTGCTGTGGCTCGAAGCACAGCCGTCGAGGGAGTAAACTACAGCGGGGACGAATGTCGATGCGTTATAGTTGCTGGGATTCCATACCCTGATCAAACAAACGAAACAGTTCTCATCAAGGAATCCTATGTTGCTGCCAACAATATCATGAATGGAATAGATTGGTCCAAATCGGATGCATTTTGTGCCCTTGACACTGCCTTGGGAAGACTGATGCGTACGCCTGAAGACTGGGGAATCACCTTCATTATCGATCACAGATTTCAACCAAGACAACCTTCAAACTACATCTACGCCGGCTATTTACCTGTGAATGGGCATCGCAGGATATATTGTTGGATATACAGTTGACGAGTATATTCCGCGAAGGCGTAACTGGTATCAAATCCAGCCTGAACTCCAACAGTTTCTTGCACAACGGTTTCACAATTACGAGTCCATTTCAAAACTTTGCAGGATTTCGTAACAGTAGAAACAATTGGAAATAAAACGCTGAACATGTTTTCCAGCTAAACTGCAGTCTCTTGTATTTTGCTGTTGTAAGAAATAATAATGTAGATAATAATAAATTATATATGTTGCTTTATTCAAGGTGGTGCAGGATTAACGTGTGCATAATAAAGTAGCGACGTATGTATTTGAGTGTTTTTAAGCAAGCATACGTAACGGGATTTGCTTGTTCGTGGCTAAATCCATGGATTCGATCCATGGATTCAACTTGGATTTGGATTTGGCGTGGACCAAGCACATAATACATCGGTCTGCTGGGTAGACCGTCAACCCATGGATTTCCATGGAAAGCAGAGCGGTGGGGATAGCTATGGATTTGGAAAGCACAAGTCAAAATCCAAAGTCTAAATCCAAGGATACAAAGTTTTTCTTCTGAAGGGTGATTTAATTACTTTGGAATCTGCGTATTTTTTATTTAATTAAGTTTCGGAATATGTATGTGTAGCCCTAAAGAATTACAACATAAATGGGTGAAATGCAGAGAATCCTGTGGATGAGTTAGATGAGTTGGACTAACTGCGGACTGATGTGTGTCTTATTTAATATAAGTTAAGGTTTTACAACTTTCTAGTGGTGTTAAAGCCAGAAATCAGATATGCAGAAAAAGTTTGGGGGCAAGGTTTATTATACTAATTTAATTACGAAACACAGTACAGCACAAGAAAAGCATTCGCATCTTAATGTTAAGTCGAGTTCCTTATCTATTAGTAAGTAACAACTGATCAGAATGATCCGCAAAAAAATAGACGTTTTTAGGGGACATCACTATACATTTAGCTTTTATTGTATACAAAATTGCAATACCAGATTTTGAAAAATAACTATAATTATGCTGCAAATGTGCGGTATGTAATCCTTTCGCTAATTCACAGCCGTAATTTGCTTTCCATGCGAAAACATACACAATCCACCGGCAGAGTCCATAAATCCATGGGTTTGTTTACATCCAATCCATGGATTTTGATTGAATTTGTACGCTCCCACTTTCAAAATCCAGCCACCCACCACCCTTCGATCCATGCAAATCCATGGACTGAAGACCGAGCTTGTGCTTGATCCACGCCAAATCCAAATCCAAGCTGAATCCATGGATCGAATCCATGGATTTAGCCACGAACAAGCAAAACCCCATACGTAACGATGGAAGCTCTTCGATGCTTTAAACGAGAGCGCGTCATTTGAAATGTTTATGCCTCATCTTATTTGCCAGGGGTACGGTTTAAATTTTCTAGGCGTCCAATCCTAGTCCTCTCACATCATCTCACTACTCACCAGTGGAGGA
Organism: Sminthurides aquaticus; assembly: GCA_906901655.1. Taxonomy (NCBI): domain Eukaryota; kingdom Metazoa; phylum Arthropoda; class Collembola; order Symphypleona; family Sminthurididae; genus Sminthurides; species Sminthurides aquaticus. The sequence goes on along the minus strand of CAJQTT010000006.1, from coordinate 8,724,165 downwards.
GACGTTTAATAGCAGAGTAAAAGCTGAGTTGCTTAGTGACGCACTTAATATATATTCTTCTGCGTCGTAAGGATTTAACGTCAACATTAGAAAGTTGTGATAGTGAAATAGTTAATGTAATTAATTGATTCCTGGATTAAATTATCTAATAGTTACTGACTAACTAACTGACTCGACTATAACTTCATTTGGAGGAAACCAGTAGAACTCGAAAATGTTTTTCAATTGCCAATTTGAGGTCGTAATCAAGTTGATTTAAGGTAAGTAAGTATTACAATGGTTAACAGTTATTTCTTAGTATAACCGATATTGTATTTCATTAGATTCCAGTTCAGTTTGGTTTTGCGTGTATAACGCACAGTTAATTTATTTGTTGAAGAATCTTTCTAATAGGGGATTGAATAGGCATAATGTTACTATAACTAAACACCGGTATGGTGCGTTCATGTCGGAAATTAATACGTAATCAAGGCGTATATATATGCTGTGTATCCGGTTTAGTACTAACTACCATAAAATTCTGCTGTACTCTTTTTTATAGATTGATTACTTCGGGGGAAAAATAAAATTACTTTTACGGAGTACGGTTTGAGCTCAACATCATGCCCAAACGAAAGGCGGAAGTTTTTTCCAGTAGTAGTGAAGTCAGCTACGACAATGAACCATCAACGTCTAGTTCCTGTGCAATACCTGCTGTTCCAGTACAAGCATCTTATGATGCTTGTACTGGAATTGATGTCAAATTTCCATTCCAGCCTTCCATCATGCAGAGGTCCATGATGAAGGAAATAGCTTTGGCTGCGATACATCAACGTACTCTTCTGTTGAATGCTCCACCGGGTTCAGGAAAAACTGCATCACTTCTGTGTACTCTTCTAGCGTGGCTTGTTGATGAAGATGGCAGTACCACAAACTCCGAGGATGCTCATCTCTGCAACGGAAACCAAGCGAAAAAGGCCAAAGTATCAAGGAAATGGCGAAAAGATTTTCGTATCATTTATGCGGTGAGGACAGCGTCGCAGCTCAAGCAAGTAATCAATGAGCTTATGACCACGGAATATTCTGACGTACCGAAGACAATACTCACAAGTCGCAAAAATGTTTCCAAAATGTCCACAACCGATGAACTTGACGATGACGAGGAAGCAATGGAGAAGCTACTGAAGGAAATTCGAAGTAATGACCAGTCTTCATCCAGCAGTTCTTCTACCGGAGTCGATGCTTACGTTCAATCGTTTTTACAACTATCTGAAGCAAAGCTAGTATTATGCACTCAAAACTATGTTTTGAATGAAGAAATCCGTTTTTCTATTGGACTCTCCTTACAAGACTCTGTAGTAGTTTTCGACGATGCTCAGAACATTATTAGTGGATGTTTAAGCAATCTTAGTGTAAGCGTGCAAGCTGATCTTCTGCAAGAGTACGTGACTCATTTGGCAAGCCTCCCTCGATTGGACATCGTCAAAAGTGAAACTACCGATGGAAAACCCGATCCCATGGAACTCAACGGAATACAGAGCTTCATACCGGTATTGCAACGCTTGCAAGCTGTAATCCTCAGTCGGAAGGATTTTCATCGTACTCAGTTGCCATTCATGGCATTTTTACTTGTCATGCACGGAATCGGTTTAACCAAAGACAGGATTACGGAACACCTGAACGCTTCTGCGGGAGCAGTGAGTGGATTATTTAGAGGGCGGAAAAATGCGTTTGGAAACGTTACAGCATTTCTCCGATTAGTCCGAAAGATGCTATCGATGGAATCAAGTTATATTCGTCATTCCGCATTTAAGTTTTCGTATCCCTTTGGTGAAATGCAAGTAACGTGCTTGGATCCCTCCGTTCTATTTACGGCAATTTGCAGTGATGCGCGATCCGTGATTTTGGCCTCAGGTGCACTAAGATCGTCATCAGCGCCACAATATTTTGCTTCAGAACTTTTTTTCGCCCACGAAACTGCCTTCACTGTACATCGTCCAGCTCTATCTGCTCCACACCGTGCAAATGGTCACATTTTCTTGGGGCTCATATCTAGACTGGAGACAACCTTACCAGCGATGAAACTTACAGCTGAGAACCAACCTCTACACCACGGTCAACTTTTAGCCACCCTGCAGCAAATATTTAGCGTCGTACCGAATGGTGTTATTGTGTGCTTCCCTTCCAAGAATTCGATGGAAAGATTATTGTCGGCATTGACCAGGAAAGTGGAAAATCGTGAATCATTCGGAAGCGGCAAACGAATCTTCACCCAAACTCTTGTTTCCAATGCATTTACTTCGATAGAATCTCAGAAAAATGGAATTTCATATGAGCGCTTATCCGAATTTAAAAGCGAGGCTCGAAAATCCACCGGAGCGATCCTTTTTACGTATTGCCGAAGTTCATGCTCGGAGGGTACTAATTTCCGTGGACCCGAATGCAGGGCAGTGATTAATATCGGTTTACCCTTCGCCCGTCGTGATAACGTAGAGTCAAAACTTGTTTTCAACGACGGAGTCAAGAATGACCGCCATACTCCAAGGAACCATGCCCACTCCAGTGGTAATGCTTGGTATGAAACTGAAGCAATCAACGTTGCACGAGCAGCTTTGGGAAGATGCGTAGGATTTCCTAACGATTGGGGTTTAATGTTCGCTATTGACGAAAGATTCGCGAAGAAAGACGACAAAATGACGTCATGGGCACTAGATATCTCAAGACCCCCGTATGAAACCACGATTTGGACAGCTATGAAATCAAGCGTTATCAGCTTTATTAAACAACATTCTGAAGACTGAAGGAAAGGTCAATGTGTCCGTGCTGCAGCTGTTACCCCTGGTGTTAACCGACTAGAACTTTATTTACGATAGCTTTGATAAATTTTGCAATCTAATCTACCGGTTCATCTGCTCTGTTGTCATGAAACAGGTAATTATTGGTATTGTTCCCAAAAGTTGATTTGGAAACAAAACACGAAATCAATCCGTATTATTTGAACGTAGCCCCTCACGTTTTACTTAATTTATCTTTGCAGGAATGACGGCGTGAATGAATGTCCCAACGTTCCTATTATTGTCAACCGTCAGAGGAAGTTCTGTAAGCAATTACATGTTATACTACCGTGTTCAGTGCATGAATTCAATAATTCTGCCATCATGGAAGACTCACACAGATGCCAAATGTCATACACAGATGCATTTGAAGCGATACAAAAGTACAAGAGCCCTTTATTTTATGTAGTTTTGAGGTACGGTGATAATTATTTTAAGTATATATGCTCAATGTGGTTGTAGCTATTTTCATGATACTTTGTTATACGCTAACAAGAGCTAGTGTACAGAGCTAGTATAGAGCTACCTCCTGCCGTCAAGATGTATTTCAAGAAAAGAATTTACTGGACTCAGCACATGGTGTAGAAATTAGTTTTAATTTTAATTGCTTTGACAGTAGATAATAGTCCTTGTACTGCTGTGGTTGTTATACAGTATACTTGATTTGGAGGGAGGGGTAGCTATAAAACTAGGAAACATATCTCACTTGTAGTAGTTAATCGTAAATGGGGTTTCCCTCAAAATTTGTCGTTCTAAAATATAAAATGATAAGTACTTAGTTTTATGAGCCTTTGCAGTTACCGAAACTTAATGGGACGAATTTTTTTGTTTATTTTATAATTTTGAATGTTGGATGCACATGCACATGTATGTATTGCGGCTTCAACCTTTGCCAATGCAAAGCATTCATGGTGTCAAGTCACAACCCGTGGTCATACAGTCTTTTAAACTTGAACTAATGAATCCACAATTGAAATATATAAAAGATAAAGAAGAATAAGTTTGTGTTTTGTTTTGTATGCTTAACCTCTTTGCTGGATTGATTATAATCAGTAAAACTGTGTTTGACCTTAGAACCTTAGACCTTCTAGAGGTTATACAGAGGAGTGTAGAATTCACTAGCCATTCGTAAACTTTTACATGTGGAGCGCTTTACTGTGAGAGTCAAAACATTTACACGATTAATCCCTATATTATCCCGCACATGAATATTGGAACGCAGACATCCTTTGAAAACATCTGCGGCTTACATTCTCCCAACGTTAAGAATAGGAATAGGAGGCAATGACATTAATGGGAGTGGAAAATTCAATGATAGGGCTCACTTTAACTTTTATTTCCTTCAAAATAAAGGCAGTTATAGCGCCTTTCACCACGGATTATTGTGTACAGAAGACCTATGATCTGTGTTTAAACAAATACCACGGAAATCCGCCAAGAAACAGTTATCTTTCGTATGGTCCATTTTTGTTTGAATTGTTAGTCTACAAGACAATTACTGGGTTCAAAATTCGGGACCCCAAAATTCCTTGTTGTACAGTTTCCCAGAAATTTTCCATCACCGTCACATTACCCCTGCCAACTTGATGACAAGGCAAAGGCTTCGCTTCAATTATCTAAATGCTTTTGAGTGCTCCAAAGAGGGATGTATGGTTAAGACCTAATCGCATTATGCTGCAAGAAAATGCTGCTGCGACCAATTCCCCTCAGGTTTTGCTTACTCTCTTGGGTTCGTACAAGTTACTTATCCTCCCATTTGCTATTTGTCTGCTAAGGCCAGACAGATTCCCTGGGTATCTATGCTATGGAATTTACAGAGCATAGATGACCAGACAGAGCATAGAGAGTATGTAAACCTTTCCAGCTGTTCAGTTTCTATTTTACATTGACTTTACGCTACATGTGCTGTGTAGTCCGCTTTCTCCATTTCAGGAGCTCAACACATAATTAGGCGTTCAATTAACGTAAACATCGCATCAATCGCATCACATCTTGAAATTACTACCAACCATGCATAACGTGGTCTTCCTCAGTAATTACTATCGGCCAGATCCAATATTGCATTCCATTCGTTGAGTCGTCGGCGTATAAGATGCGGAGATCGTCATGGTTACTGCTGTAGAAGTCAGTGTCCCTTCTCCCTTCCCTGACCACTGATACTGGCATTACTGCAGGCATGTTAGCGAAACCCGCCCACCTGAGGCTAAAGGAGCATTCGGATAGTCTTACCTTGTTATGAATCCCTAAAGATATAACCAGTGCTCACATGAAACTTATGAAATCGTAGCTATTAGCATTAGTTGTTGAGTTTAAATAGCGTTCTGATGAGTTACAGGGGCGAAATTACAATTACTTTCTGGATACAGGTGAAAGAGAGGTGAGAAAAGGAGGACAATAGCAATTTGCTTCATGTCCAAAAGAGAAACATTGAGTCGAAAGCTACGGAAGACAAGAGACAAGGAGCAAGGCAAACCAAGGAAGGGCAAAGTACAATAGAAACCAAGGGGAAAGTCTGCATGATTTTCTTTTACTCACTCTCCTTGTACTTTTGCTTTGTACAATATTTTCCATACGGAATACGAGAGCTTTCTTTTGAGCTGGATTCGATACTTGCCCCTTCTCTAAACCAAATCTCCCTTCCTGCCTGCATTACCTCTCTTCCTGCGAACAATTCAAAGAGCTTACAAAATAGACTTACTCACGTTCACTTCACAATCTTCTATTCTGTAGTGTTTTCTCTAACCTTCTCCCCTCCGTTCTTTCTCTCCATCTCCTCTACCCGTTTCTTTCTCTTATTTTCTCCCGCTCTCCGCTCGCCCTCTCTCCCTCTCAAAACATAACTGACGCGTAGGGGAAAGTTTGAATCAGTCGTCCGGAGACTGCAGACCGGATCAGAGTGTGAATCAAAATATTTCCTCAAAGCTAGCTACCAAAACCTTTTACGAACCTTCACGGCCCAGTTCCAGCCAGGAAAGAGTCAGTCGCAGGCACCAACATATTTTCAGCTTACCCCCAACAACCCTCCAAAGCTTAGCTCAATGTGAATAAACCCGGGAAAGTATTATGGGTTGATCTTGTTTTTCGTGGCAGTGCATTCCTTCATCCGGTTCATTTAAACTTCCGTTTGCACAGAAAGAAACCATTTCGCCTTCAGTGAAGTGAACTTTTAAGTGAGTACCTTATATAATGATCGAGAATCAAATGAAGTCGATTAAGCTACTAGCAATCTTGCTTTTAGTTATAGGATCAGGTAAGTTTCTTAACTAATCATGTTCCATGTAATGATTACATAGTTATTTGAGAAGAATATTTGACTAGTAAAATAATTCCAGTAGCTACCAGACTTGTTTACTATAAGGAATTGTATCATAAATTGTAAAATATTGAAGATTGAAATCAGAAATTTCAGAATACAGCTAGGTTTGTTTAGAGTCTCGTAACGTAAGCAATGAGTCGTAATTTGAAGAAGCGAGCCTTCTTCATCTGTCATGTTTTTCTAATTAGTCTGTCACTTGTACAGCTGTATTAAACTAGTAAACCTAGGCATTTAATGCTGACATTTATTTCCGTTCCTATCAAAGCCAGCTAAAGAAACTATGCCATAATCTCTTGCTGAAAGGGCATCATTATCATAAACGATAGGGCTTTAGTTATTATATTTATTTCATTCCAACTGCCGGAGGATCCTCCTACAGCAGATGTCCTAGCTATTACCTTTTACTCAATTATAATTAGCAACAGCAGGTGTTGTTTTTCCTCAGGATATTACTATTGACAGGTTTAACAAGAAGAGATAACACAATATTTTATTCTAGTTTCGTTCAGTTTATTGTTATTATCAAAGAGCTAAAGCAGCTTAATGTAAGGATGGTCTTAATTATGACGTCATTTTTGATGTATGGCTGAGAATCAGTTAAACGAGGTATAGTTTGAAGACGTAAAGAAAGCAAAGTATCGTAGGAAGGAATTACGACTTCATAACCTAGTGAGAACAATTATTTACTTTGCATATTTATACTTTGTTTTTGTAATCTCGGATAATTTTAGCCGACAGCGCTTAGAGTATTTTAAGTTCAACAGAGGGTGAAGGTGAGGATTGTTGACAAAGTATACACGATATTTATGTGTGACGGCTACGTGTTTTTTCTTTATTTTCTTGCAGTTGTCGAAAGTTTGAGGTTACCAAGTGTGGTGGTGCCCCTGTACAAATTGAATGGGGAATCCGCAGTACTTCAGTGCCCATTTGATTTGGAACGTGACAGACTGTACGCAGTCAAGTGGTACAAGGACAATGAAGAGTTCTTCCGCTACGTTCCTAAATACACTCCACCAATGTACGAACATAGAGTTGACGGCGTTCATGTCAAAGTAAGTCTTCAAGAGCATCTTACAACTTTGACTTTCTCCTTTTACTTTCTTTTCCTGTCTCCTACTCCATTCTCCCACCACCCCTCGCCCTCTCCTTGCTTACCTACCACTTTATCTCCTACTTGCTTTCTCCAAACTTTACATTCCATTATCTTCTTTCCCCTCCTACACGCTGAACCCTTTCATCTCTTTATCCGTGGATTCGTAGAAATAGTCTTCTTCCTCACTAAACTACTGCTTTCTCTTTTGCGTTGTTGAAAAATTTGCTCAGCGTTTTTGTGTATTGACTACCACGTAAAATCATCGATACACTTCCCAATCTCATTCATTTTTCTACTTTCTCCATAGCTTTCAGTAAGGAAGGCGGTATTTTCTTTCTACTGCTGATTCGCTTTTTGTCGGATGCTTTCTCCATGAAATTGAAATTCCTGGATTTGAAATTCTCCATCCAACTTTGCATTCCCTCTGTCCACACAGCAACAGCACAAACACACAGCGATTCTCGATGCATTACAGAGCTTTTTCTGTTGAAAATGGGTGAATTTTCAATTCAAATTCACAAAAACGCAATTCTTGTAGTGCTACAGGTCTTTAGATGCTACTGTTTCATCCCATCATAATGGTATTTGCCATAGCTTTCACTTCCGGTCTATAAATTCCTTCACTAGAAATTTGAATGTGAATCTAATTCCGAGCTTCACCACCCCATCACTGTTTTCCTCTTAGATCAATTTAAGATATTACTAGATAATTTACACATCATTTCTGAATTCATTTCGGGTTTTCATTTCCGGGAATTCTCCCCAGGAATGTAAGACATGATGCCGTTCATCTTCTCCAGCCCACCCGGGACCCGTCATTCCCTTCTGTCTTCGTATTCTTCTTATATTTCCCAGACTTGCCTCCGGCAACCACTGGCTATATATAACACACTAGGTTTGGCAAGGAATAGAAGGCAATATTAAATTTGTCATATGCCAGAGAAAGTAGGAGTAAGAGTGTGCCGACATTGTCATTGTCACCACGTTGAGACAAGCAAATAGAGCCTGATCAAACAAGACACGCGGTCCTTACACATTGTCAGCATGTGCATTGTCACTACTTTCATCCAATTTTCGCCATATACTAAGCTTTCTCGTACTGGTGACTGAGTTCGCCGTCAAAAAATTAGGTCGCAAAAATACAATTCAGCAGGTAAATATAATAATTCCATTTGGTTTTCTCCAAGCACTTTCCCCATTTCCCCTTGCCATCCTAGTCACTCATCTCCGTCATCATCACCATCATCCCATCTGCTTCATTTAGCTTTCTGGGAAAAGCAAAAGAGGACAAGGAGTTTGAGTTTGCGGAAAAAATCCATCATTTTATCCGCTCTTATTTTTAAGCTTATACTTTCTCCACACCCTTTCTCTTTCAACAAGTGTAATTAACTGAAGTAATTAAATTAAGGCCACGTTAATGGAATTGGTTGCATTAAATTCATTAGCGGCACTTTCCCCACCTTCTGAATATGATCGTGTTAAAAAATTTCTAACCGCCAACGGTTAACAATATAAGTCTACGCTCCCGTTACTACCCGACCGTCTCTCCTCCTTCTACCCCGCCTAATGTATAAGTAAAAGTAAAAAGATTTCATCTCGTCAATTAATGAGAGAGGAAGTGAAAAGTGCGGGGAAATGAGTGAAAGAACACCCGCCGCTTTTTACCTCATTTATTCACTCAGCCCCTCTTCAGTCTCCCTGCTCCCGTCTCTTTATCATCCCGGACTCTACTCTCTGCTAGAAAGTTTATTTTCTCCAACCTTTCCCTCTAACATGTATCCTTTGCCTATCCCGCTTTCCCCTTCAATTTACCCTAATGTATGATCATCATCAAAGTGACAGACCATGATGAATGCAGGACTAGAGCAGTTCTCTTCAGTTCCCATTCTGTCCCTTCCATCCCTTAAGAAGCTCTTTTAAAAATGCTTTCACAGGCTGCCTATAGACAAATTAACTATTGCAACAACTATTTTACGCTAGTAGCATTTTACCCTCGTAAATTAAGTGCATTTCAAGAGTTGCGCACCAAAAGAAGCCAACTTGCCTCAGCAAATTCCATATCTCCACGTCAAATTACCCACTCTAGGGGTGGGGGTGGGTTACGTCTTTTGTTATTATGCCAGGCAACCTTGCCGCCATACATAGCTACATTCTAGGTCTAATTTTAAAGAGAATTAAATCCAAGCTCTCATTTTGTTTTGCTGATAGCATCAGAAACACGTTAGCATTTATATTGCCAGGGTCATTCAAAATCCGATTCTCAGGCTGACCCTGAATATTGGACCCCTTGTTTCCAGGGTCATATCGCAACTCAACAAGATTTCAGTCAATTCTAGCGCCATCTATTCTTGAACAATTCTTTAGTATTTACTAAAGAAGTGTTTAGGAAGAATTATTTTACTGACTGTAACTGTAGGTTCAACGACATGTATTGTATTGCGCAATCAATTTAAACCTACCCTTAAATATCACCAGAAGAATCTCCATACCGTCAAATTAATCCTCTCATCCTCATCCACGGGATTTTGCAAAAGCAAACTTCACAGCTGAGCGGTCACATCAGCTTTTATCTTTTCACCTTCCACTTAAGATTGCTTTTCCACAAATATCAAAATAATAATCCGTTTCCAAACTATCTATTTTTCCAGCCCAAATATTAATACAGACTAAAAATATACGCAAATTCCAAACGCTCCTTTCAATATAATAACTGGACCAAGTGATTCAATTTCTCTTCGTATTATCCCTCCTCAGTCGATTGAAATTCATGTTATTTACTGGAGCATGACTGTATTGAAAATGCAAACGCGTAGAATCTGTGATAACGACAACGACCATATACATCCCTTCATAAGCCTCGCCGTATTCTCCCACCGTTCAATCTGATACCCGGGCATTAGGATTATTATCTCTCTAACCGTCTAACCTGAGCGCGTGGCATTTTTCACTCTTGTTTCGCTGACAGGATTTTACTGATTTCCTCTCCATCTCTATTACAGGATTTATACACATGTAGCAAATATCCGTTTCCCACTCGGAACAATAATAATAGCTACACGAACCACTCACTCCCTCGCCCAATTCTTATAATCTAGACGCTATCACAAGACCTCATAATGAACCTCCATAAAACTCCCAGCAACTTTCCCCGCCTCTCCCTCCCTCCCACCTTTCCCTCCACGAACATCCCAACCATGCAATCAACACAATTATATTATTGCCTCCCAAATGGGTTTATAGGCTCCAAACCACCTTCCCTCCACCAAATGCCATCAGATCCAGTGCCCTCTCTCTTATGCAAGAGATTTATAGGGATGTACATAAGTTCAGCTCACCCGCTTCCACGCGTTTCTTCCAGGGGCTTCTCTATATGTAACTCCGAGCTGTATTTGTTCCCTTGAAGAATTCCAACGTAAAGAATTAGCCCTCGAGACTGAATGAAAACCCTATGCCGTAGTCGATAATAAAACTTCTGAGAAGGCATACATACACATCAAAGCAAATGATGACGTTCAGTAAACAAACCTCCTCGTTCAAACTTGTTCCACACGCACTTCCAATAATCAAAAACCCTTAACTCGAGCGAGCAAGTGGATGAAAGTCCTAAAGGTAAGCTTTGCGGAGGGAAATCTATAATTTCATGGCCTTAACATAGCCATAAAACTTGCAATCTTCATATCACATACCTATCACTCCTCCCCCTTCACCGCCCCTCACTTTCCCCTTACACCTTGTTTACACCTTCCGTACATTATAAACCCAAATCATTAACCGCCTTTTGTGATTAGGATTTTCTCCACTTTCACCTGTCTTCAATTCGCAATATCACATGAACATCTCAAAAGAAAGTCCTTGCAGGTGATACTTCTCGTTCTCGCGCTAATTTCGCCACTTTCACTATGTCCATATAGTTCAACTAAGTCCTCTTTCAGCGTTCAGCCTATGTCCTAAAGATTTGACTGCTGTTGGATGTTCCTGCGAACACTGTTTATATCGGGAATATATGGCTTGCATTTTTATCTTTAAACGAATGCACTGACTGATCCACAGTTAAATTTAGATAATCTTGTTAAAATTGCATCCTCGGCCATTTGGTTAGATTGCTTTCACCAGCCCCTATTCTAACGCTTTTTACATATTTATTTATACCTTTTATTACAGTTTGCAAAAGCAGGGAAGCTTTCCACCACAGTCTTCTCTCTCCAGTTCCTACCTGACTTACATGTCTTACTATCTTGTATAATTAGACCTTATGCTATCCGCCACTGACGTGTACCCACACACCCCTTCCTTTACGGATAAAGGAGCAATAATTTAGTTTCCGATCTACAGGAAGGAAGCGGATACAGCACGGACCGATTGTAAAGGTGGACTGTAGGACTACAGCGGAGAATATGCTGAGAAATTCTCTCGAATCCATGGGCTTAATTTTCCTTCCAGTTTTGGAATTCACACAAAATCAATTTCATTGATCTCCAAACCAATAATTCACAAGCTTAAGCTCTGAGTAAGAGCAATTATAAAGGAGACTATAAACTTTCTCCACGCTCCCATCTCCCCTCCGCCCTAATTATGCACCTATCTCATACCTTCCTTTAAAGCCTGTCCTCCTCACAAATGACAAATTAATCAGCCAGGATTACCACAACAAGGATTTATGTCTCTAAGCACAGCTCCCACTAAACGAGAGTATGTCAGCCACCGTAGCATGGATTTGTCTGCAAACAATTCAAACTTTCTTCCCCATTCTACTTTCGTTCCATTGTTTTACTTCATACCATATCCATCTCAGATTATATCTTTCCCATCGGCTAAATCCCGTATCCATAGCGACCATCACCAGACGTCATCCACCCACCGCATTATCATCCCTCTTCCCATCTTTACATCCATATGAAGCGCAATAACCTCTCGCTCACAGCACCACATTTGTTGACTTGCTGTAAAAAGCTTACTTACGGCGCTGATCCATTAGCTCTATCCCAACCAACCTCTCTGCTAGCCTATGTTTAGGGTAGTTATGAAAATGCGTGGGTTCATTGTTTAGGAAACTTATTCTCTGTCCCCGGGACAATGCTATTTGTCGCCCAGCCACCGAAATAAATCGATCGGATTATTAGAGAAGACGACTCTTAAAATAATTGAGTGACATCAGAAAACATGCACTTCCTCCACCCTACCGCCACCCTCCTTTCCATCAACTCAAGTATCATCCAATGCAAGACAGTCGACTTTTAGTACAGCTGTTCATCCTTCTCCATCTGGTTTCCTCATGAAAATCCATATGGATTCTCCAAATTACATATCTGGCCAGACAGACAGAGAAAGAGAATATCAGTTTTGGAGGGATGCGTATATTCGCTTCAACACTGTTTCGGTCAGCTCTCTCACCTCTTCTTCGGCCATGGCTGGTTCTTCTCCCCTTTGTTGCGTTAGTCTTATTTTCACCCGACTCGTACAGTTTTACAGCCCCTGTGATACTCTGATCTCTTCCCAGCTCCCTCCATTCATTTATATTACATGAGAAGGCTCCATATCCGTGAGGAGCGGGTATGAAACAGATTTTTTATTACTTCTCCCTTCTATTAATATAATTCAGCTTCCTTCATTTTCATTACACCTACGCCTAACTGGCGTATGACCTCTCGTTCTCTATGCTTTGACTCTGGAATTAGGAATCGCTTTTGAGACTTCTGCAGTCCTAGCATCTCTTATTTGCATCACAACTTTCACGACTCTCCTATTCGTATGTACAATGTCCTTTTACGGTATTCCTGGCCGGCACGAAATAGTTTATGCTTTCTCCACCTCTTCTCGCCCTTCCTCATGTCACGCTTACAAAAATTGATTCTTAATCTATTCCATCCCATTGGGTTCTGAAAAGAATTTCAAAAATACTCTAGTGCACTCACAGGGGCAAGCATACGCACTCTACAGTATAGCCACTCAGCAGATAAAGTTTTAACTCCTTCAACCTTTCTCCACTTTCTCCGCTTCCAACTTGCAGCTCTTAATACACACTACATCCATGCCTATGTAATCCCATGCACCTTTCTCTTTGTAAGCGTGTATCTTAGTTTACTCCACCTACAGCTTTTTTGCTCTCCTGCCCACACTTAAATCCTAAACACTCTAAACTATTTTAAGATTGAATTTTTACGCTATGTTTGCACATTAAATTTGTTATTTCCTGAGTACATTACTGCATTTCTCTGCTGTGTACTAACATGCTTAGGAATGCTACTGTTTTTTGCTGCATCGTGTATTCAAGCAAGTCAACATACCGGCCAGCTGTGCCAGTAGACAGGAATTATACAGAAAACATTATGAACAAATCCGGCTGACGCTCTTGTTCCCTTACTCCAGGAGTCATGACATACCCTCAAGTAAACTAGTGGGAGAAGAATATAAATAATTAACTACAATCTCCTAGCTACTCTTATTCTCTTATTTCATGCTTTCGTGCCTCAACTTTAGTTTTCACCAACGTTTTTCTACTTTCTCCGCCTCTCCTTTCTTCATGCCACGTAATCAATGTTCGTCCAAGGAAAAAGAAGTTAAATTTTTATTCCTTTCTCTTACTTTCATTCGTTTCCGCTAGAGAGTATGAATCCAATCCTGTTAGACTTGATTGAACCGGATGTTGTAACTGCGTGTTTTGGGGAACTGCTAAATGCCAGCATTATATACTAGTACTACACAGTGAGGAAAACATTTTCCTCTGCTTCAAACCGGAGTTAACGTTTTCGTTCTTCTTAGTTTGGTAACAATCTACAAGTTTGAGCTATTCATTTGCTCACAAATTTAACATTTTTTAACCCAAAAGTAGTTTCGAAAAGTATCATTTTCTATGAATTCAAAAAAAATTACGAAGAGGAAAAACAAGAATGACAAAACGTTTTTATTTTAAAATGATAAGTATAATATAAAACAAACCAAAAAGAAAAAAAGAGAGAAAATAGGGAAACATTGCAATTATGGATTTTTAGCCTAAATACTGGTTGGACAAACTGTATGCGTCTATATGTATGTGTATATATGTTTGGTTTATTTTGTAATAACTACGAATACTATGTGCAAATTGTATCATTATTGACATCCATTTTACCAACATTCGCGTTACATACGCTACTGGTTTGTTTCGTACTTACTTTTTGCTAATTGCCTTGTTTCAAGACGACGCAGTAAGAGGACATGTATTCATTTTGAAAAATATAAAGCTGGCATGGAATTAGAGAAAAGCGGAACTCTGAAATTCTGAGTAGAGTTATATTATTTGACTGCTGCATTATTTGAATTTCAGCTCAGCGGTTCAGACGCAAAGCAAGTAACGCTACACAAGTTGGATTTACGTTCAACAGGCGTTTACAGATGTGAAGTATCAGCCGAGAGGCCATCTTTCGCCTCCGTCCAAGGAGAAGGCCGAATGACAGTTGTTCGTAAGTGGATGTTTTTCCCATTTCCTCTCATGCCCTTTACCTTGCAATTATTGTAATCTTCGCATACATATTCTTCCCTTCACAATTGCCTTGCACACGTATAATACCCATCATCCTTTGCCTATTATTTCTCTTGCTCATCCTTCTACCCGTCCATCCGACTCTTTTATACACAGCCTTTGACTTGTAGAGCAAGCAAACATTTTGTGAATTTCCTGGTTATGTGATTATGCGATTATCTTCATTACTAGTATTGCTATCATTACGTAGAATTGACAGCCTTCAGGGGCTTTCACCCAACTAATTTTTGAGCAAACACAGAACACGACCAAAAACCAGGCAGCTATAACGTCCAGCCAGGCTCAATTTAACCAATTCACCACTCGCTCTCTCTCTCTCTTAACTTTCTCTCCCCTCTCGAGAGCTACAACTTTCTCTACTTTCTCTACTTTCACCATTTCACGTTGTATGCATGGTTATTTGAAAATTCTCTCTACTGCCTGTTCTACCATACGAGCTCACAGACACATGTACATTGGGAAAGCATCAATTCACCAATCTTCGTATTCACATTCAACAGCCTTCATTTTTAAAGCATTCAATGTTAAACATACTGAAGATAGCTCGAATCGATATTACACCCGGTTTTCTCTTCAAACATGGCTAGTATTTTATCCGTTTTATACCGCCTCCTCCCCTACCCCTCCCCTTACAGTTTAGTCTTCATTCTACTAATTTGCTCAGTTCTACATTCAAACTAGTAAACCCTTGCAGTTCTATCCACTCTAACGATTTAAGAGACCCGCAAATATTTGCACCTGGACTTGGTAGCCTCCTAACTTTCTCCTCTATTGTCTCGCTTCCTCGTGTGCCCTTTCACTGACTTTCTCCTGTCCATCTATTGCACTGTGCTTTCACGGGGCGGCAATTTATAGGAAAAACGCACTTGATTTTGGGGCTACAACCTACTTCTATACCTATATCCTACTACCTACCTTTTTCCCGCACACCTTTTTATTGGAGAGAATCTTTTCAGATTTGCCTGCAGAAGGGCCACAAATCTCCGGGACCCTTTTGGAAGAATACGAAGTCGGAGATCAACTGGATCTCAACTGCACTTCCGCGCCGTCATTTCCCCCCGCTCGCCTCTCTTGGTACATCAATGATGCCCTGGTAAAATCTTGTCTACACTTCTATTCTTCCCAACCTCCTTTCTCCTCTTTTTTCATCCACTTCTTTTGCTGTTTCAATTCTTCCACCCTCAACCGTGTGTCCACCTTTATCTACAATTCCCAATCTTCCAAACTTTAGTAAACTCCCGACCCACCTCTTAAAACCTTCCAGACTAGGTTCCGCTTTCTCTTCCACTCTCTCTACCAAGTCCCATAAAACCCAATTTCTTCAACTGCCCACTCACTCAACTCCTCTTCCTGTAACACACAACTCAATTCCACTGAATTTTACTAGACCTCTTGTCCGATTCCCTGTTTTTTTCCTGACCATATCTTCTTTCCCCGTACCGAATACCGAATATAGTCACCTCCTCCACCAACAAATTTTATGCCTCCCTGTCTGTCCAGCCCGCTCATCTACCTCGTGCTCTCGGCCTTGGCCGTAACGCTGGAGAAAGTTCACCCATGCAACCTTATTGCATCTTCACCTTCCCGCACCCTCTTCACCCAGAGAGAAACACCTAAGAAGCGAAGCAGCTCATTTGGGAATTGTCAGTTTAAAACCCGAAATAAAATCCTCACTCCCTTTTCGACTCGAACTCAAACCAAACTCCTTCACCACGTACTCGTCCGAGGTTACAGTCTTCCCACTTCTCCATCTACTCTAAAGTTGCTCCACAAAAATTATAGCCACACTACCCCCCCATCTCAGCTTTCTCCAGTGTCCGAGTTATTTCTTCAACCGTCCCAAATCTAATTCCGTGGTCACTTAAACTTACCCACACTTTACCTCCCTCCCTCCTGCCCCTCCCCTTGCTGAAACGGAAATGTAGCAGTAGAACTCAACATCTAGGCCACGCACAACCTTTTAACTGACAATCTCTCCCTCAACTCTTAGAATCATTACATCCAAAAGACTTCTCCTGTCTATCTACAAAAGAATGTGGATTTCCACCTCTATCGTCCCTGTCAATCCTACCTTTCTCACATCCCTCCCGACCTTCTTCCCTGGAACCTACTTTTCATTTTGCCTGTCCAGTAAAATAGGCAACTGACAAATTTACGGATAAAAAAGAAGGACTCGCGAAAATGAGTTTAGCAACGGCAATTCAAATATTTTCTTCCAACTACCTACCCCTAGATTTCACCGTCTCACGTAAAAGCAATTACTCCTCCAAAGAATCAACCCATTACGGCCATAACATCCGTCAGCAATTCCATGTCCCAGCTCACCATGCAACTTGAGTCTGAGCATTTAGAAGGGGGCAGTGCAAAGGTTAGATGTGTTGCAAGCATTTTTGCCAATGTTTGGCAGGACGGGGATGAAAAAATAGTAAACCGCGACAGAAGTGGTTTGAACGATGTCCTCAGATCCTCTTCTAATCTTCCTCTTGTTGATGATCGCGAAGCTCTTGTTTATGGTGAGTTTTTCACACTGTATATCGTAAATCCGTCCGTGGGCAATAATTTTGTAAGCTATAAGACTATCACTGCAGTTTATATCTGATTTATACTAGTTAATTGAGACGTTTATTTTATTGATTTTATTCGTTCAAATTAATGCATGACTTAAGATCACATTTTTACGTTATGTATTTCTAAATGTGTTAAAAACTCATAGATGCTGCACAGAATGTAATAAGCACCGTCGTTCCATTTTATAATATCCACGGAAATACTTTCATAAGTCTCCCCAGCGTTTATTATAGATGGTGTAGGTTGCCTTGGAAACGGATGATTGCATGCATTTAATGGCTAGTCGGGTGACACTACTGAGTTCCTACTCCATAGTCTATTCGGGGTGGTGAGCCAAAAACGTTAAGGTTGGCTGTCGCAACCTGACCAGAGTGAAGCGAAATGAGGCCAGAGGACTTAGGTCAGGAGGTTCGGCTAAATGCCCGGTCAATGGAAATACATAATTGGGAACACATCGCCGCCGGGCCGAGCAAAGCGTAGGCTCCGGCCGCTGTGTTTCTAATTCTGTATTTCCATTGGCCAAGCATTTCGCGGACCGATGACCTAAGGACGAGGGCCTCATTGAGCGAGTGAAGGTTAGGTTACGATAGACAACCTTAAGGTTTTGGGCGGGGGTTAGGTTTGAAACACTTGGAATACTAACTGCTGACAGGAAAACGAGGTGTCACCCGACTTCTAGTTGGTGACTTATGAAAGAAGCATGTTGGGGAGACTTATGAAAGTATTACCATATCCACAATCCACACAAGTCACCCAAAATATATACCATAAGTTCTTTCGCCCCCATGCAAGAAAATTAAACTACCTGAAACATCATCCTGTCTGTTTTCAATTTACAGCCAAATCTTATTTATTTCAGTAAGGAGTGGAGCCACTGCAATTGCATCAAACATACTCACCTGTATCCTATCAATTGTAACTAGTCTTCGTGTCTTCACTTCCGTGGACGCTAGGTAATATAATAAGCAATAATTCTCCTGGGCTACAGTTCCGACATGATTGGTTCAAATACTGTTTACTACAATGCAGGAATAGACTGTCTGAGAGGAGTAGCAATGAGTTATGGAACCTATGAAAAGTGTATTCAATGCAAATTATAACGTAACTACTTCCGTATGTAAACTTTATGCGTCCGAGTGGGGAAAACTTAAAACATTTAGTCTTTCCACTGATCATTGCTCGACTTGGGATCGTCATTGCTTCAAGAATTTTACATAATGCTACATAGTTCAGACTTTCCCCTCTGTTTCATACTAAGTATAAAGGTTGTAAGGTAAAATTGACAGACACTGTAAAGGTAATACTGAACACAGTCATTTTTTCGACTAACGTGTCGTTAGACGATGTAGCGACTGCATCTTTTTATCTGTGGACACTCAACTTTGCAGGAAAAAAAGACTTGAGCTATGCAGTAATTGTTACTGCTTGACGCTACAACGACTAAGAGCCGAGTAATGATCGCAGCGATCTATCTTTTTCTCGCGCTAGCAGCACTGGAGAGTGAATGAAACGTTCGATGCTGTGCTGCGAGTTGAAATGAGGCGTAGTATATGTGATTGGCTAAATAATTAATTAAAGCGCGCACGAGAATATTCAATAGCTCGGACGCTTTAAGTTTACAAACGGTACCTTACACAACCATCAAGAAGCATGCACAGTGCATTTATTTCCTGTTATTAATAACAATTTATCTTCCCTATAGACCTAAAATGAATTCTATCTAAATACCCCTCTTAAAAGTTGAGAATAGTTTCAATATATATTTTTTAATTATTCAATTGTTAGTTTAGTTAGTTTCAAACGCACGTTTGGAAGTTAAAATTTAAGTCGAAGAATGTTCAATACTCTCACTCATTGTTTCAAAACACATATCATAATCATGTCTACGGAGAATTTGATTTGCTATTTATACAGACAGCTAGCTTTCAAAACTTTATGTAATTCATTATTTTTACATTCGCTTACCTTTACAACATAGTGGTGGACATAATCATATCCATCGGTAATCCATACTAATGATGGTTGGGAGCAGATCATTTTCTTAGTGATCTCCATTGCACAGAAATTATTATGTATTACCATATTACGTTAGTCTAGTGCTTTATAATTTCTTATTAGCTTGGATAATAGTGAATGATATCGTATGCGAAAGCAAAAACTTATGTGATGACACTCAAAATCTTGTAAAAAGTAAAATTAAAAGTTCATTTTTAAAGTATAAATATTTCAAATTATTAGCTGCATAACAATACAATTAAATATCTTAACCATTGAACCTTGGTAGGGATGACTCATCCCGGATGAGGACGCTCACATGTGAAATATTTTAAAATAATTAGACGTTATATCTTGCAGAGCATGAGATTTTTATGTTTTACGCAAAACCGTGTACCAATACCGAGGAGCGTACCTAAACGAGATGCACGGATTCGAAAATAGCCCCGATTGCTTTTTAGCTCTCCCTTTGCCGTCACTCCATTCAGGATTCTTGGACCGTGAAAAGGAAATAAATGCTATCAAAGCGTCTTGAAAATATTCCATTCCTACAAACCTACCAGGAGGTTGAACGGGTTAATGGGATAATCTTTATCGTATTTTTAGGACAAGGTTATGATCGTGCTAAATACCAAGTTTTACAGCCATGTCTTGCAATTATTACGCTCATATAACTGGAAGGAGCGTTAGCTCTAGTACATAAGTCATTCCATTTTTTCTGGGCTCTCAGGAATTCTATGAATGTTCCAATACGGTTAACTGAAGAAAGTAAAAGGGGCACTGACTGCATAAAGCCATTAACAAATTAAAGACTTGGAATTTAGAGCAGGTTAGTGATAACCCTTCTGGAATTTCTAATCTCTGGATCTTCAAAAGGTGAAAGCCAGAGGAAGAAGTAGACGGATATATCGAAAGCCTTTCTCGGTTTTTTCAATCCGACACTGGCTAAGACCGGTTTTTCTTTTGAATTGGGAGTTGAACGTTCTTATGCCATGCATGTCCAGTTTCCTAGGATCTAGTCAGACAATAATTTGGTTTAGTTTTGCTACACTTTTTCTTAAAATTTTGGCCATGGAGATGACTATGAATTTAGGAAGCGAGATATGAATAATTTTATTTTGGCTCTTGGAATAGAATCAAGTTATTTCAAATAATACATAACATACTTTTGCGTCTTATCACTTCATCAAAAAATTCTTAAAGTTTATCCTGAATCCTTTATGTTTTCGACAGCTTCACTTGTAAACATTTTTAAAAACATTTCAAAAATGATTTAAAACAACTCAATATCATCTGACGAAATTCCAATCCCGGTGACAAATGACTTAGTTAAATACAAGGTTTTGAACATCGATAGAGAGCCAGTCGAACTGATTTCTGTATACTCTTCTCTACAAGTTTCTCTAGAAACGGTATCCGAATCTTCGACACCGAAGAGCTCCTGGTACATTTTCACATACTTTTCTTCAAAGGTGTCAAAATCATCATGCTTAAAAACTTTGGATTTCATTCTAAACTTAGACTTGTACGCCGACGGGCCCAGTTTCTCGTACGCTTCCCCGAAAACCTTTTCACAGATTTCTCTAGTATCTGGAAAATTATCTTCCAATATCGAAGATTCCTCAAGGTCTCTCAATATGACATAGACATCCAAATGCTCTCCCCCATAATTATGATACAGAGCTTCAAGGATACTTTTGTAGAAAACTAGCGCTTCCGCATACCGTCCAAGAGCTCGGTAGCAAAAGGCAATGCTGTAATCACAAAGTAAAACCTGTTTCTTATCCTTAGGAATCCAAAAAAAGTTTAGAGACTTTTTGCGCACACATTCAAACACTTGCAACTGTTTTTCGCACTTAGCAATATCCTCTTCCGCCCTATCCAATCCCTCCATGGAATGCACGCTACTAGGGTGTTCATCTTTGATGACCCTTTCTCGTGTCTCATAGTTTTCCCTAAACGCTGCTGCAGCTGCCTTATAGAAGCCGACATCATTCAGTATCACGGCCATGTTATAATGACACTTCAGGACATCCGGATGCTGGTCTCCGTAAGTTTCACTTCGTAACTTGCATATTTCAGAAAAAATATCAAAAGCTTTCTTGTAATCCGAATCTAAAATAAGTGTAAGGGCTAAACCATGCCGAACTTTTAACACTCTCGGATCATTTCGACCAAGAGTGGGCATTAGCTGACCTTCAAGCTCTTTATAGATGGTCATTGCTTCCCTGTACGCACCTTCTTTTCGAAGACAGTCTGCGATATGCTCGTTAACTTTCAGCGCCTCCACATGACTTTCTCCAAAGTTTGTAACACTTTCTCTATACAGCTCTCTCCCAATTTTCAAAGCTGCTCTGTGTGCACCTGCTTTCTTCTCCGCAATAGCTTCGTTCAACTTTGTTCTTCTGGTCTCTTCATTGCCAACCGCATGACGGAGCGCGGAAGCGGATCGCCGTCCCTTTTGATTTTCTTCCATTCTGATATCGTATACTTGTTGGAATAGTGTCGACGCCTCCTTGTATTTTCCTTGACGAAGGTAAGTTTTTCCGATATTTTCTTTAATTTTAAGAGCAAGTTTGGGAACTTCCCGGGACCTATTGTCTACAGCGTCAAGGGTAGCTTCAAAAGTAGTCAGCGCCTCCGAATATTCTCCTCCAATGAGGTAAGCATAGCCGATTTTATTCCGCGTCTTCAACGCTTCCTCCGCCTTTCCCTCTTTACGAAGCTGACACCAGAGAGCGTTTTGAATCATCAGCGTCTCTCTCCAGTTAAAGCCCTTCAAGTGACCAGGCAAGCTCCTGCAGAGTGGCTTTGACTTTATCCAAGTGGATAAGCTTGAGTAACTTCTTGGACACCCACATTGAATTATCGATGTAACGATCGTAATCCTCATTGTCGTAAGAAATCGTACTTCTTACTGTCTTTTTGTAACGACGAGATATCTCTTCGATAAACTCGGTACAATTGTCAGAGTTAGACAAGGATTGCCACCTCAGGTCCTGAAGCACTTTGTTAGTAAACAGATAAGTTCCGTTTGATTCCATCAACGACGAAGACTGCAGAAGCTGTATGGCCTTTCTATCTTCTCTCGATGTGGAGTCTTCGTTGGTTATAAGTTTGTGTAGTAGTTGGGTCGGTACACCGGAGGGCGATAGGAACGCCATGATATCCAATATATGAAGCGCTTTACTGCCAGGGTCCTGGTCTTTTATTCTTTGAAACATAACGGCGTAAAGATTGTGAAGTGGTTGATACACATTGCCGCTAATTTCTGCAGCAGCAGCAGTATCGCGCCTAGTTTCTTCCAGAATTTTTAAAAACTCCACAATCGTGGTATCGGAGTAAAGCTCCTGTTCAGAAACGACGGCACTGACTGCAGCTTCTAAAGCAACTGGAAGGTTCCCAAAATAATCTGCCAATTTTTTGTACTGTGTTGCGGCATCGGATATCGATTTAAGGCGGTTAGTAATGATATGCTTGCATTCTTCGTCCGAAAATCCTTTCATTGGCATTACGAGTTTAGTGTGTTTGCTCCAAACGTCCGTCCTAGTTGTGATGATGACGTGAGGCTTGATTTTCGGGGGATGTAGCGCTTTTGGAAAGAATGCTTCAATGCCATTTCCAGGTCCGTTTTCTCCTTCGTTCAAGTAGCATTCAGCATTATAAAAGATTATCAAAGTGAGGTTCGCCGGGTTCGCTGAGCATAGTTTTGAAAATACGTCATCAACAATGTTTCTCATCCTTCGTCCTTGCGTATTGACGTTTAGTCTCTCTGCAAAAGTCAGCATCCAGTTCGCCATAGAAGATTCCGAATCTGCTGGTACCCAGACAATGTTGTCATAGCCTTCGCCATATACTTCAATATATTGGGCTGCACAGATGGTTTTCCCAACGCCGGGAATCCCGCTAAGCACTACAGCATCCCGTATACCAACTCCGGATCCAGATTCCCGTAAATATTTTGATATTGTTCCCAAAATATTCAATCGTTTCAGGTGTTCTCGCTGTCCTTCATTTATCGGACCCAGTTTTCCCACTTTTACGGAATCAACCTTCAAGTTTTAAAATATTTCCAAAATATTACATGATGGCCGCAACAGGTAGCTCTTGTTCGACCTAATTTATGTTTTATTCGTTGAACTTGTTGCATTTCAATTGTATTTGGCTCCATTAAAATGATGAGCTTACCTCGACAGTGTTGTGTTACTGATTGTATTGTAAGTGTTGTTTGACTGGTCAATATTAAGGTTCTGAGCTGTCAGACTTTTGGCGTGGACGGCAGTTTTGACAATCTTGGCCGGCTTCTCATCGTTGTTTGAGTTACGGTTGTCATGACTGGCGCCTTCTCCCTCTGCTGATGCACGCATAACTGATGCTGCTAAAAGCTGGCGCTGTAACAAAAAAACGATAAAAAGAGTTTAAATTAGTGTACTCAAAATTTCCTACAATTTTGGGTTTACAGTATACTGATGGAGTGAAATATATCTCATCTGGGACTTTATGATAGCAACACCAAGATTTACCTTATTCGCGTGAATGTGTTCCTTTTTACACCGATACTCCAAAGAGTTTTACCCGCGACTTGTTTTGCAATTGAAAACAACAAATAAAGTGGCGAGTCTTGTGTCTTGGTTTCATAAGCTCTTGTGCGAATGTGTTATTCAGTATTCAGCGAATCTCGCTTTTACTTTGCCAGCAAAGTGCAAAAGTCCACCGAAACATCCAACATGCATGTAAGTTCTCATGGGTAATACATCATGATAAGTGTTACTCTGTATTAGGCTACTTTAAGTGCATTTGGCGACTTTCTTTATCAGTACTAGTCTGCAAAAATGTGATGCGTAAGTGCTTAACACAGAGCAGTAAACAGTTTTCTTAGTTGAATCTCGTGATGTACATAAATCTGTTCACTTGTCTGTATATATGTGTATGTTCAGGTTTTACTGTTTGTTCACACCATAGTCACATATCTTGCTGATGTTTGCAATCATACTAGAAATCAGCTTTACTTTACAACTTGTTTCATCTCACAATCTTCACACCAACTTATATATTCACTCGCCATGTTTCCTAAGTCTCATTGTAGGTATCTGTAGTCCGTATAATTACAATCCAGCATGTCAGCAGCTCAAAGTTGTTGCCTGAATCCTAGAATACTTTACTTTGCTTGCACATGCAGCACTCGCATCATTCCATTCCAAACGCAAACACCCTCTTTCAATCATATTTAGTAACGAAATAACATCCAAGACGTGTCTTCTATTCATATTAAACTAGACGGATTGGTCCATTGCATAATGTATATTGTAGCAACTACTTGTTTTATGTACAGAAGAATAATTCCAGACATGATCAAACTTTTGTGGAATCTTCAGGGGCTTGTTATCCAGGCTGTTCTTTTATTGACATCCCATGCCTAGCGACGCCCCTCATCAATGACAGTGACACTTGGGAGACATTAAATTTAGTTCCAGTATAACGTATCCTCCTTGTTTAATTAAACCCAGAGCCAGCGTCATGGCTTGAGTTCTTGATCCACAGACATCAGTTTCCTCTCCCAGATCCGCCAGACTGTATGTACCTTCAGACCTTCACATGTATTGTATTCCCCAACCTGCCTGTACTTCCACGTTTCAGGAATTAGCTCATATAGTAGAAATTCGCCAGTCTTAACCAGCTAAACCCCGTCTAAAACTCCAAAATGACTTGCTGTCATCTCCTTGATTCTGTTACAGCGATAACTTAGCGCGAAAATCGATTACATCAAGTATCACGAGGCAGAACCGGAGCAAGATAATAATTGGACCAAGAAGAAAGCAATGCCATACATCAGAATAGGTATTCTATTAGCCAAAAAATATTATAAAGACCCGTTCAAACAAAATCTTTTGCAGACAGATGCGTATCTGCATGTCTGAATGTCTGCATTTATATGCTTCTTACCCTCCAAATCAACTACAGCTGACAAAAACAAACCCACGTGAAATCGTATTTGACGTGCCAGAATAACTGACTCTTGTCGGATTATCCGTCGCTGCTATTTATTAGTCTCCATCCAGCACAGATTTGCCACACGTGTTTGTTTCCCATATGAATTATTAACACGAAGGTTAGAATTGATTTTTGACCCAGTCTGTCCTTCCGTTTAGTGTCACCTTCCACCTGTGCCGCACGAACATCTCACGGGGCTATGCTCAAATCTGTTTTTTCCAGACAAACATTAACCGATTCAGTTGTCCCATTAGTACTAAGCGATAGCGATCTAGCAAAGCGTTCCAGGATGGCACCATCAACGGCTTGATTCACACACGACTTGCGTAAAAGAGACACAAGGTGGGTGAAATTAGTGTTTGATCATCATAGCGAACATAACGCTTCTGTCTGAACGAGAGAATCCTCCCGCTTCATCTTACATCAAGGTAATGGGAAAGTAGCTCTGTGAAATCTCTAAAACAAGTTACAAATAAAGGCAATGAAACGTTGCCCAACTCAACAGTAGTCCGACTCGTAGCCCCGCCCATCCTGCCCGCAGCTCAAAAAACATCATCTACACTTTGTACGTTAGCGATTCTGCACCGTCCAAGAGCAGCATCCCTCCCTCCCTACAATACGCCTCTGTTTAATTGAGCCCTTTTGGACTAGTTGTAATTCTTTGGGTTCCTCTGGGCTAGAGGGTTATCTCCTAGAAATACGCCTACCCATCCAACCCACCCCTGTCCAGCAAAGCGCAGTGGAAGCTTACGGAAAAGGCCCAGCTCTAGTTTCCAGTCCACTCTGCCTCAGTTTTATAAAAGAGCGAGCTCTTGTTGATTTGATTTTACCTTTGGGAAAAGGAGAGGAGGAAATGTTTAGAGTGGAAAGATTTGTATTATTTTCGGAAGACTTCCCTAGATTTGTCCGATAAAAGAAACCATTTCATCAAATTTTCAACAATCTTTTCGCCCGGCTAATAAGACGAAGAGAAACCGAGGAAGATTGGAGTTGTTGAGCTTGAGTAAAATCAGCTTCGGCCGACTAGGAGTTAAGTGGTTAACGTCCAGTATCGGGGAGGAGGATGAAGAAACAATCTTTAGATCTGGCCCGGGGATTTCCACCTCCGGAGCCGAAGCCGGAGCCCACAAAACTTTCCACAGTCCGTGTTTGTCTTTCCGGGATTCGCTTTGGTAAAGTTGCAAAAATCTATTGACTACTACACGTGTATTTTAATTCTCGCTTAAAATAGAGCCAAACTTTTCGGAGCAAATCTAATTAAGACATTTAGAGAGGAGTAGTGGCGGAGAGACGAGTAGAGAGTTGGTATGGCGCGGTGAAGGGACGGAACGAGGATTTCGGGTGAAAATCCGCCTTTCCCTCCCGCCTTCTGTCACCTTGATTAAACTTTTATAGAGAAATTTATTTCTTTCTCGGCAAGCACCCTTGAATTTCATCAATTTTTTGGTTAAACAACAACTCCTTCACGCTTACAACTCCCGCTTTTAGAATCCGCGGAGCCTTGATTCTCCAACCCGAACAGGCTACTTTGTATTTAAATAAATGGCTACGTAACGGCTAATTAGCGAGTTGGGGAAAAATTATAAACGACAAGCCTGCTCCTGCTTCCTCCTGCTCCTCCCTTTCAGTTTCGCTACGCTTGACTGCAACTTACTTCTCCACCTACCGAATCCAAGACCGCTGTATTTATTTTATCTGCACACAAAACATGAAACCCGGAATTCCCTCCCGCCACACACCACCACCACTTTCACAAGGAGAAGAGAGAAAAGAAAACTTTTCCGATTTCATTCCCTCTTCACAATTTATTTCCCCTCTCCCTCCAACTCACCCGCCCGCTATCGCCCTTACGAATGTAAATACCCGGCCATCGGCACATAACTATCCACAAGAATACTCCGCAATAACCCGAGATACCTTCCCACCAGCCTACCTGCTCCCTTCCTTGCTTGCCTAACATCCCTCGAGATTCTCTTTCCCCAGCTTCTTCATCCCTAATAAAATTACATTACGATAAACCTCCAAGCCTTTTGACCTCCTATTTTCTTCCTCCTTCAACCTCGTCTATTATCCGGACGAGTTAGCTAGCTCACAGCAGTATAGCGGAATCTTATTAAACTTCCGTATAGCCTTGTGTGCATATTTTTCGAGATTTCTCAGGTTTTGATTAACCTTCCGCCATCTCTCACCTTCAACAGCAATTTTGGGTTAGTTGAACACGTTTTACAGCCTCAGTTAAAACCTTACACTTGTTTTTCACTTGAAGGAAACAGAATAGTCTACAAACAGTATCTAATTAATAAACAAGCTCTACTCCACTAAAAAATCAAAATTTTCTTCCAGAAACCCTTGGCAATACGGCGTTCTCTCTTCATTTTGAATTGCTTTGTGTTCTGCAGTAATTTACGTTGCTTTGTACCAACTTCTGCGAAAAATCAGCTGCTTCTCCGCGATTATAATTATTCTTCCAGCTAATCACCTTACTTTGACGACACAAACGCCCTCTATGTTGTTCTAGTTATCGCCTTTGCCTTGCTCACAGCTCCCACACCGATCCAAAGTCAAGGGCTTAAAATTTGGCGTCGGAACATGAATTTCGAAAACGGTGAAAACTGGGTTGGTTTTTTGGGAAATTGTGGTGGGAATATATTCTCTTTTCCATCATCTATGGACACTGGCGTAATAACCCTCCCACGTTCCTTTCTCGGCAAACAAATTATCCTACCATCCAGCGGCTATTTGGTATTCCAGCAGGGTTTCACTACTTTCTCGGACCTCAACAGCACCTCATGTCAATCAAGAGGTAAGACACGGCGGTCTTCCTGTATTCTTGGCGTCAGACTGTATGTTTAGCATTTCCCTGAATTTCGAAGTCCGTTCGTTTTTTTCCTTCGTACACTGGGACCTTTGATAATTTGAGTAGGGTGGAATCCGCCTTGTTCTTTGTAAACTTTCTTTACTTGCTCTTTGCTTATGTTCAGTAATATTATTTCTGAAAATTCCAGAGGGAGTATTCACAAGGCGGAAGCCTGGAGATTGGTTTGACCCATCTAATTGGATCGATGATATGGAGGGAAATAACAAGGCAATGGCGCACGTAGAAAGAGTTCCGTGTCAGTTTCAAGCTGTCAAGTTCCAGGAAAACAGCACGTTCTTCCTCACCATCTCCGAGAACGTGAAGATTCGCAAATTTTTTCTCGGAAATGAGGTAACTTGTTACAACTTACTCAATAATCCCAGCATCCCAGCTCACTTTCCCCCAAACTGCCCTTGTCAATTTTGGTTGTTACGAACCAAATGAGCAAGTGACCGAAGAACCGTTTGCATAATTTAACAAGTATTTCCCAAAATTTTACATTTTACCTTCCTACTCTTTCATCCAGAGCCTTAGATACGCAGACCTCGCTATTTTTATGAGCACAGAATTGGGAAAGATTCAATTTCAAAAGAAACCTGAAACCATATTCCAAGTAGAGGATCAAGTCGACTGTGGAAACGGGATCAATTGCATCTGTCAAAATTATCAAGAACCACTTCAACGAAAGGTTTGCTTTCCTCTCTTCAACTCTTTCCTCCTTCAGTCTGTTCTATGTATACTGTATACAGTATATACATATACTTTTTCCCAAATTGATCACTAGAACGTCAATTCCTCTGGAATGGCAGCTTTTCCAAAGGTCGCTTTCCCAGAAATTAATATATTTAAACCCCATTTCTCTCTGGAGAGCAGTCAGTCAGTTTGAATTGCGAAGCCACAAAAGCACAATTACCCTTAGCGGCCACACAAGTGAAACATTTAATATTTTCAATTGCAGATCTGCTCACTCGTAACAACGTGTGATGAAACTGAGGAGGAATGCAGTAACCCAATAACGCCTCATGGATTTTGCTGCCCTCTTTGTGGTGCGTGGGATGATATTGAGTTCCGGCTCATTTAATTAAACTGTGCACGCAATTTTATTCTCTCTTTTCAGCATTCTACGCGTAATCTATCCCTGACGTTCTATTTACATTTTATTCACAGGATTCCACATCAAAATTAAACACAAAGATCAGTTTTCAATTAAAAACCTACGCGCCAAATTACAATCTATTTCCCAACTTGCAACCTTAGGGGTGCATAATTACGCCACTGCTTACAAAACAAACGGTGCTCACATTGTTCTTGTGCCCCCCTCAAATGCAACAGCTCAGACTTATCAAATTGCACAGGATTTGAAAATATTTCTTCTATCAGGTACGATTGCGTGTATATTTTTCAAGTTTTGACATGAGTTAATAAAATATGTTGTATCCTGCTTAAAAGTTTTAAGAATATTTTAAACTATGTATAATGTTTTGAGATACCAATACAGAATTCGGTAGACTTAAATCCTATATTATTTTTCATATTGCAGATTCTCAAGTGGTGGACGTAAGCATAAGCAAATCCTGGGAGTCTCTTCAAGATCCTTCTGCCTCTGCTTCTACTGGCATTAGCGGTGTATCGATTTTCATTATTTTCATCGTATTGCTGGCGGCAGGTGGCGCTTTTGTGTGGTTCGGAGTTTACAAGCGACCTCTACCTACAATGGGGTACGGAAAAAGGCTTTCAATAGCTATTATCAAGCCATGATTTTCTGCCAATTAGGGGTTAGAACATGGGATGAGTATTTATAACAGCTATGAAGCAATATTGTTCTGAGCTAAATTTAATACTACTCCCTCTAGAGAATACCTTTAGCAACAAGAAACTGTGGCAAGCAGCCCTTAACTAATGTAATCTAAATTCTATTTTAGAAACCTCTCATCATTCACCCTACCATCTCCATCATCATGGTGCCCATCTTGCCCAACGCTAGACATGTCATCTGTCCTCCGACCTTCTGAAAGCACACCTTCTTTTGCCTTTGCTAGATTCGCTAACGAGAGGATATCACAATTAAATCTAAATAGCGCTTTTGAAAGGGCAGAGGCAGTGGATACAGAAGTGGCCAACACAAGTTCCACAGAAGAGCCAATGAAACTCAACGTTACTAGCCAACCAGTTACCGCTGAGTTTGCAAACGCCATCTATGGAGTAACTGATTCAGATTCCTCTAAACCATCAACATCCGCTTCGGCTACAGAACACGTTTACGACTTGATCGAGGTGAAATTAATGCTATTTACAGCTGGTGTTCGTAACCTGAAGTTAGGCCACATAATGTCTCGGTCATTATGCCTGTATATAACAAGGCTAAAAGTTGACAGCTTATGTAATGTATTTTCCCTAGGTATCCGATGACTCTTCGGCAATCCTGTCCACCTCTGACCCCGTTGGACCTCCTCTTGAGAAAATTGAGGAATGACAGCAATTGCCCTCCCAAAACGATTCCTATATTGTACAAGCGGTGTATTCCTTAAACCTATACGAAGTATTTAGACATGTCAATCTATATTATATGACACAGAAATCTTTCTGTTTATATATAAGATAAACTTCCGCCCATGTCGCATTGTGCCATATTTAAGTGTCAACATGTCACACGTTTGTTTCTAGCCATGAAACTATTCCTTTATGACTATATAAAAGCTATAAATCATTTTTATAGGGTTCGTGCATCAAACTAACTTAATTAACCATGTAATGCATACTAAACTATTACTCATGCATTACCTTAATTAAATGAGTTATTTAACAAAGCTGGCCCGTGTCAGTTAATTAAGTATGTCCAGTTTCGCTGGATCCTCCCTGTCCTTATCTCCAGGTTAGAAGGGCGGATATAGTGTTGCCGACAATGAAACTAAAAATGCTTACGACTGTTGACCGTTTGATAACGGTAAAGTTGCCCATTTTTATCCCGATAACACAACAGGATCGTGCATTACACTTGATTTCCTTCAACACCTGATTGAATTTATCGACCTCTTGTACCACTTGCCCCACAGCCTTGACCCTTGTAATCTTAGACCCCTTATCTCCTTCACTAGAACTCTGGTTATTCGTTTGGTTCTTGTGCCCCTGTTTTAACGGAATGCTAAATCCAACATTTCTGAATTTGACAAAAGCAAGTCCAGACTGCAAGCTATTTCTTTCCTCCATTTCAGCGCTTTCTTTCACCGTTGCATTGTTCGGGTAGAACGTAAATACAAAAGTCATCATCATGACAGCCATAAGTGGGAAATTCATGTAAGCTGCAGGATCAATAAGCTCATGAAAGCGAAGCGCTCCAAAGTTACCCATTATTATGTTCGAGGACGCAAAAATGCATCCAGCAGGCATAAAAAACGTGGAGTACGTTTCGTTGTACCGATTGCACAGAATCTGGAGCATCCGATAAGAAACTAGTTTCTTGAATGGTGTTTCCCGGATTTTGTTCCTGGAAACAAAAGTATAGAATTCTATCGGATCTACTACACAATCTCCCTGCTTGCTAATAATCTGTTCGTAGAGTCACATTAAGTTCCATCGACGAAGATCCATAAACTACACGTTAGTTAACTATGAACAATTCTTTAACTTACCTCAGAGTCAATATTTGGTTGCACGTCTGAACCTGTAGTACCCCCGCAAAGACCGGGTAATACCCGACAAGAAAGTTGCTCATCACACGATATGCGGCATAAAATACCCAGATTGCCCGTGTAGCTGGAGTTTGATATTCTAGAGGCAGGAGGGAGTACACAAATTGAGGTTTTGTTCCCTCCACGGAAATTGTGACCACTTGGAAGAAGCAAGTGATCATGGTTGTTGAAATATGGCTTTTAACAACCCTCGCGTCCCCAGTTGGTGGCAGTCTCGCCTCCGTGTAATGATCTCTTAACCCAAGCGTCTGGTTCATATGGTTTACCATATCTTCCCCGTGTACGAACACGTTCCAGTCAATCGAAGACACAACGTACCAGCTCAAGCAAATAAACATTATCAGACCTGTTTCTCCCTGGTTTACATTTTCATCCATGGCTCCCATCACCAAAGCTCTGAGAGCTTGCAAAAATTCTAAATGCACTCCGCAGAACATGAGGACAAACCAAATTTTAAACTTTAGACTTTTTCGATCGAAAGACCATATCTTCCGCTTAAAATCGTAGTGAAACGGTATGGCATTTATGAAAACGCCCACCCGGAAATAATATTCCATGAAATGATATGACCTGGCCACTTCTCGGACATCGTCCGTAACTTTGTTTTTCTGACCCATGCTTTATAGTGGATATCGCTTACTATTTCAGTCAATTTACGATTAAAACTGTTTATACTTTCACAAGCTTTAAGCGACTGCTCCTCTGACGCTTTCAGCATAGCTCATAAGTTCTATTAATCCCCGAGTATCCCGTTGGTTCATCCAGGTACGATTATTTCCGATGGGTTTCCGTTTATCACGTATGTAGACCTGTCTAAGCAACACTTACATAAAGAACAGGGAATGGGTTACCACGGATATATTTCTTACTGGCTTCCTTTGACACCTTGTCATGTCAATGATTTATAGCAGGCTCCTTCGTCAACCCCAAATACAAGCTCATTCTATATTTATAATCTCTCATCACCCCGGCTTCTTCTTCCACAATCCATGCTCGTCTCAACCTTAAGGAGGAACCAGAACACTACTTTAACTCCCCTACCGCACTTTAAATATTCGTTGATTTGAAATTAATAAAGTATTTCGTCACATATTTTACACTGTATGAATGTACCACAGCATAATAATATTACGTACGTCGCTTCATACGGATTGTGCTTAGTACCTTTAGTTCTACAAAGTGACCACAAGTATCACAAGGATTAGGCACTCTAGACGATTGCCTCTAGATTACGAAATATATGTTACGAACTGGCCCATATCACGTCCTTCTCTAGTATTCAACTGGTCAACATATGTAGATCAAATCATCTATTTTTCGTAAGGTTACGGTATCGTACAAATGGTTCTGTAATAGAAACGCTGACATTGCTCTGGATCATAATCATAATTTATGCTGTAATCCCTTCAGCTGAGATAATACACAGGTTAGACTTTAGAGATAACTTGGTAATTAAGACAAAAATACTTTCACGCAGAATAGTTCAAAAGCCGCCACCAAAGTTATCGATTAAGCTTTGTGGAATCGCCATGATAATTAAGCACCTCGCAGCACTACCGTTTTAGTTGAGGGCTAAATACCTACTTAACGCTGTAACGGATATTTTAGCCCGGACTGAACGCATATCCCGTCAATAATTAATTGTACTCTTGGTTATGACGTTATCCTAACATCCTACAATTTAAGCCTGCTTTATTATCCATAAGAATTAATTAGGAGCTGTGCGTTTTCAGAATATGTTTTTTCTCGTCTTTTGAATGTATTTTTGACCTGATCTAGGTTAGCACGTACTGATAAAATGATGCCAATATAAACTGGACTGTAAAGTTAATTTAATGTACACGGAAAAGAATCAAAAATAAATGACGGTTAGAGGGACAACCTTGTAGGCCATATGTGAATATCAGGATGTTTGTATGCCTTGTCTGTTCTAGTTCCCCAATTCAATCGTTGATGTATCTGAATTCAACCTATAATGTGTACGCCGACACCTTTAGAGATGTAAACAAGTATACATGCAAAGTATACAGACCCCACAGATAAGAAACTGCTTTGAATATTCTATCGTACATATGAATGCAAATCATCCATGTGTACGCAACTGTGGCGTACGTAATTTGGCACCTTCGCTAGTTCCCGTTGCAAACTTCTTCGATGTTATACAATATAATGCACATCCAGTAATTCAACAACAAGACGTCATTCGATTTTCAAAAACTTGCAGTCATTTAATTAATCTTAAAACATAATTAGCATTGGCTAATCCGCACGAGAATTCAGAAGGCGCTGAGCTCAACGCTTTTGTCAGCATACAATACAACCACAACCCAAAAATCCCCAATGACTAACTATGAAGTGTTAATGCCCGCAAAATCACAATGCATACACAATGAAGAAGATGGAAGTGAAGAGAACGTACGCAGTAGGGTACAGTACTCTCATGACGCCATCTATCTTTTGCGATGTCTCGTTGAATCTGGTCCAATACCTTTCGATGTATTTCTTAGCTCCTCCCTTACCAGCATTTTCAGAGCCCTTCAACCCCTCAGCTTCAGGATCTTCAACAGCGCCGCCGCTTACTCCAGCTTTCTTTCGCCGCTTCTCCTCTTTGCGAGCAATGCAGTTTACGATTACAGATTCCAACAAGGAAATGAATACAAAAGTCAGGCAAGATCCAGTGAATTTATCGATAGCTTTTGTGTAATCCACCGCCGGTACGTCTTTGTTGAACGACGAGATTTGTGTAGTCATAACAAACAGAGTTGAGAGTGTAAGGATGAGACGAACAACCACATTTAATGGTTCCAGCCAAAAGACCAGCCAGCCAACAATTACCAGCATATTGCACGGAATGAAGATGTGAACAAAGTAGAAGCTGGATGACCGCTCGAACTCAAACGTTGTTCGCAGACAGCTGTATGTCCCTAAAAAATCGATACCACAGGCTTAACGTCTTGTAATTCGACCAAACGCCCGACATAGGCGGGGCAAGAACAGCTTACCGTAATAGGCACTTACTGAAACATGCTTTGGGTTTCGAAATATATTTTAAACTGTAGCTTAAGGGTCTAGATGAACAGTGCAAAAAACAAAAAGCCCATGTTTTGCCTAATATCGGAGAAATCGATGTTCAAAGTTTGAAAATCGGGAGATTTTCTTATGGGGTTTAGTACAGGGAACGCGCTAAATATTATATGTGCGCGGTCCCTGTACTAAACCCTATAAGAAAATCTCCCGATTTTCAAACTTTGAACATCGATTTCTCCGGTTGTAGGCAAAACATGGGATTTTTGTTTTTTGCACTGTTCATCTAGACCCTTAAGCTACAGTTTAAAATATATTTCGAAACCCAAAGCATGTTTCAGTAAGTGCCTATTACGGTTAGTTTAAATGGAATTATCAGTCTCTTGTCAACCACATCCAGCAGACAGCTCATATGCTGCCTTCCGACATCCCATCAAACAGAGCTTGTCATTAGCCTCATGTCTTACGCAAACTCGAAACTTTGAACTTGAAATGCTTTGTGACTTATGACTCCGCCTTTCGTGGCTACCGCCGGCCGGGACAGTCTATTTAACTTTTTAATAATGCTCCCATTCTCACCTGTCCTAGTTACGGAATCGCATTTCGTCGTGTTGTGAGTGACAAGCTTGAAATGTTTTGTGTAGGAAGGTAGCTCAGGGCTGATTTGCACAGGATTATCATCCCAATCAAAGATTATGAATTCAGTTGTTTGCGAATCTGAAATTGACAAAAACTAATTGTATGTACACTGAAGTTAATAGATTCTAACCGTCGTCTTCATTACGAGCTGATTACAGAACTCATAAAATCATCAACAAAATTTACTTACAGCTCGCGAATCTGATTCCACAATTCTGGGTATCAAACGGGAAATTCCTATAGTCCATGTTGCAGGACAGTTTCATGCTGACTCTGTATTAAAATGGCAATATATTTCATCGCTCTTTTGTCCAACTAAGTCGCAATTTATAGATGCAATTTTATGATAACCTTTGACTCATGATAACATCCCCGTTGGGATAAATCCTAATAAAAGAGTTGGACATTGAGAAATCGTGCAAGTTTGCTTGTAATTCATTAGCCACAAATAAATCAGGCTTCCAAGCTCGGTCCACATCGTGCAACAACAGATAGGTAATTCCTAGAACAGGCACACAGAGAATCATCTTTTGTATAGTAAGTTCAACCTTTGACACTAGCATTTCATAATCACGGACGCCGCCTCTATGCATAGATTAATCGGCATTAATAATTGAAATACCTGGATTGGTCTTGCTAAAAACCAAGCGCGGGTCACTCCAGCTCTGTCTCAATGTGAGTTGCAAGTGCAGCTCCTAAAAATTAACGCCAAAATTACCATTGTGAAGCTCTCATCCCAGATGACGCTACATCCAATTTACTCATATAAATCTCAATCATTTCAGCACTTTGGCATGGCTCTCTGGTGTACATGAAAATAAGTCAACTTACCCCTCGAGCATTATCCACAATATCCAAGTTTCGCACATAGTAATTCACTTTTACCTCCGTCCCATTATCTATAAATGACAAAATTGATTCGGAATTTATCAGAAACTGCTACCAAGGTCCAAGCTTTGACAAAGCTTTGACACATAAAGCAATTTTCTCTTTATTGCATAAATTCCTCTTACCCCTTGGAGAAACATGACTGTCATATGTAGAATCCGACAAGAGATTATTCAGAATAGTCCTTGCTTCCTGGTTCCTTGTGTTTTGTCCCGCTCTTTGGGCGCTATTTAGAATTTTTTGTTCAGCTTTAGAAACTTGACAGTATGTGCAATTTGTGTTTAGAATGCACAATCACAGCAAAAATATCCTCAAAATGCTAATTATCAAACTTACCTTGAAAATGCCAAAATAGCAAGGATGACGACCACTCCCACAAAAATCACTTTTCCCATCTTGACTCACTCTCACAGACTTGCTAATCCGACTAAATCGTTTTAATATACAGTCCTGTATCCGCCGACTCTTGAGAAAAAACTGAGAAAACTTTTCCAGTCTCTCTCCCTCTTTAAGCTTTTAGCTTTTCCCTTCCCTTAAGACTGCCACTTACTCACTAACACAGTCAATTAAGCAACCCAAAAAACTCACCCCCCTAAAAGCTTTTGAAATCAGATATTGTATGCTCAAGCATCAAAAGCTTAGAAAAAATAACGCTCAACTGGAACTGGAGCAACTATATATCCTGTAATTCCCGTCCTCACTTCACCGCATCACCAACTAACACCAACATCAACCACGCCAGTTTCACACTCATTCTAAATATATTCTCATCTTGTACAGATTAACAAAATCAGGATTCTCATTCTCAGCCAATCCTAACCTTGATGCAACTCGACCCAAAGAGACATCCCAGCCTCTCAGTAAACAAACATTAGCCAGAGGAAGTTGAATTTGTCGAGGAGCTAAATTTCGTTTCATCCCATCCCATTTTATACGCAGTAGAACGAAAAAAACCGTCCCACAATTCACAACCACACATATTTCCATACTAACATTATCCCAGCCAGACTAACCTTATACTGTTAATAGGCATTTCATGCATCTATGACGGCAGTGTCCACATCCTCATTTTAATCGTGTGCTTCCACTTTCCAGTCGCTCCATAGATATTCAATAAAATTCAATGCACACCAAAGCATTTACTTTGATAAAAAGACATGGGAACAACCCTCTTTAATTCCATGTCAAAATTCTTAACGTGTCGAATTAACCCTTGGAAACGCAATTAATTATCATTTTCTCAATTACGTATTACGTACTCGGTTTCCCAGCGTCTGGACATTGTATGCAATTTTATGTAACTTACGATGTAAGCTATTATTAATAGCGATACAGAACTTATACTTACCAGTCTCCACCAGCTTTTAGCTTGCGCTGCGGCAAGTAGAGGGAATCGGACAATGTAATAAACTTTCAGCTGATCGCAGCTGCGCTGCGTAGTCATGCATCTCTCGGAAATTTGGAAAAAATCATGGAACCGTAACGCTTCAAGGACCACCGGCTACGGTTATGAGATTTGAGCTACGGTAGTATACATCTTAAATTATACGGTTGTCATAACTGCTGTATAGCTTACTCCAAATAAGCCATGCTTATATCCTCTACTTTGCATAAAAAAAGAAGAACCGGTAGCTATCCGGTGGAAAATTGTGCTAAACTCGAGTATATGCTATAACATTTGGATTAAGTCTCCTGGACAGGACAGTTCACAGTTCACTATGTGATATGTACCAGTCCTGGATTTAGGAAAATATTATTTAAAATGCAAACACACCACCGTAAACATAACTTTTGTTGAGCGCCGCAAGCAGTCACACGTCTCTTGTACAAAACGAATTCACGCCGCCCACACTCCCTTCGGAAACTGAAAATAGCGCGGGGAAGGCTCTTAACTCGTTGCGGCATCAAATGGGCAATCAAAGTTGTTTTTGCAAGGACATAATAGAAACAAGTTGCGGTCCATTATTTCTATGAATGATTTTATGACAGCTCTAGATTAGATTAATGGTGTTCATCTGTCTTTATTGACAGCTAACTAAAATTTAGATCCAATTCCAGTACCGCCCCTAAAGTTAAATACCGCATCTTGGGCAGAGCTGCTTTTACTTTTTTCGCCTGGTTCACACTAGAACTAATGTAATCTCGAATCATAAGAACTTATTTTGTGACCTAACACACGGTGGCCTTCAGAATCCTAGTCTAATTCACTGGAAGTAGCTTCTTTGTAAGCTACACACACAGTTTAACTTTATTCCTCCGACTCCGATATGCTCACTGGCAAAATTAATATAGATTAATTAAACTATTCACTTCTTAAGTCCAAGTAGCAATATAGAAAATAATGTTTAATCGTTTCCGCCATTTTCAAAACTTGAAAATCTTTAAACCATCTTTTTATGGGAAAAGCTAATTGGAATAGCATCAGTAATCTTAAATAAAGAAGAATATATAATCCCAGAGTTCATTGCAAACTTTTATTCACAACATTAAGCCATCAAACAATTAAAGCAGCCT
The DNA here is from genome assembly GCA_906901655.1 of Sminthurides aquaticus. Classification (NCBI taxonomy): domain Eukaryota; kingdom Metazoa; phylum Arthropoda; class Collembola; order Symphypleona; family Sminthurididae; genus Sminthurides; species Sminthurides aquaticus. The sequence goes on along the minus strand of CAJQTT010000006.1, from coordinate 8,685,259 downwards.
TCCGAAAAGACGTTTGAACCATAAGATACGGCTACCACACTCATTTTATTTCGACTGAATCTCAATGATGAAGTTATTACAACTATAAGCGTTAAAAACTTGGCTTCACAGCAGTTGCCGGGACGACCAGATTCGGGGAGGGGAGAGATGAAGTAGACACTCCGCCGCGATAATGTCCAAAGCAATTAATTAAGATTTCTTTTCCCACAGCAGCTGTCCTATCTATGTCTTTTTGACTTGATGCAAGTAAGGGATTAATCTCCACTAAATCCATGCTTACAAGATTACCACAATTGCGAATCTCTTCTACCACCGTCACCGCTTCACGAAGACTGAGGCCACCAGGGGCTAAAATTTAAGCATAATGTTACATTAATTTTCAGTTGTACTTACATTTGTTCGGAGAGCTGGTTAAAAAAATTATGTATTGTGATTTTTCTATCAAGGAAGTCTTACTTGGCATGATAGTTGCTGGAACCTCGGAGTCATTGAGAGCGTCGATATCAAAGCTGAGATGTAGAGGGCGCTTACCACCGTCGCATATTTTGTCTTGAATCATCTCCATCACTTTCATTATCCCTAACCTGTCGATTTCCTTTGTGCTGTACGTCGTTATGTTAAACTTGTTGAAAATCTCTCTGGATATATACCAACAAAATGGTTTTCCATGTTTTCAAACTGTATTTTAGCATTGTCATTTTGAAAAATACTGTGACGTTATAGCCTAAGATCTGTAAGACATTGAACTTACCGCTCATAAGGATCTACGTCTCGTATGCCCAAATAAACCAAGTTTTTTGCTTTGATTCTGCAATTCCAAGTTCAACCATTTGTCATCAATGAGCTCATGGTAACATTTTTCAAGACGTATAACAGAGGTCGCCAATCATTTTAAAGCAGCATTACCTTGGCGTTATCCAGGCAAACTCTTCAATTTTTGTCATATACGGCTGCAGTTCTTGCACCAGAAAGGCAAGCGTCATTCCATGATAATTCCCCGTCAGAGTTGATGCAGGAGTGTTAATATCACAGTGTGCATCAACCCATAGAACAGCGAGGTCATCAAAGTACTCACTACATCCATGGACAGTTCCTATTCCTACTGAATGGTCACCCCCCAGATTGATGCATTGACAACCTTCTTGCAGAATTTTCACAACCGAATCCGAAATCTAACGTGTTGGAAAATCAAATGTACAAGCCATCTTCTCCCGCCAGATTGCCTTCTAAGCTTACTTCCCTATAAGCTTTACTAGGAGAACAGTAGATGTCCGTACCATGTGCATGTGTTAAATAAGTCTCACTCGAATCGTTGCCGTCTTACTCCCGTCTTACCAGCTTATTTCCCCTTCCAACTTGAGTTGTATTCCTAAGATTAATGTAATCATTCCGAAGATTATTTCCGTCATTGGGAGGCATTTGAGAAAAATCAATTGCTCCGTAATCCATAACTTCTACTCCGACTGTGAAAAAAATTGATGTTTTCAAAGCAGACGTCTCAGTTTTTTCCGGAGAAACTTTTACAACAGTCAGCGAATGGCTTTTGATATTTTCAGCAATACTCACTTCCTCTAAGGTACTCCATAAATCCAGTTTTTCGTATCACTTCAGGGCCCAACTCTACGCCTTTTTTGTACTGTGAATTTCATTATAATTGTGGGTCTTTTAATTGTGATTATGATTGCCTTAACTAAAACCCTGTTCTCCAGTAGCACCCCCCTTCGGAGATTTCAGCAGAGTCCGTCAGTTAACTTACTTGTCCGTATGCGAAAGGAATGGATTGAACTCCGATTTTTGTAGATTGGTACCCTCTTCGGAAAATCCGGGTAGCCCAATCGGGAGATTGCACTGCTCCTTTAGAGCGACACGTAATTCGCGTTCCCCATGTAAGCATATTTGATGATAGTTTTTGGAAATGCAAGTAGCAGCAAAATCTCTGAAGAACTAAATGCTTTGAAATCCAGTGGCAAAGTGAAGAAAAGTTAGCATATGTGAAGCTTATATATTTCATTCATACACTTTGCTTATCGTAATTAAATACACCAAGATTGCAGTGAAATTGCTTTGCTTGCTAAAACTCTTCCTTTATTCCGCTCTTCTTGCGTTCCTTCGTATTTTTAAAGGTACTGCGGAGTTTAGTTATGCTGACCCTGGGTCCAAGGTGGCCACATCTAGACCCATGATAACATTATGTAAGGGCATTTATTGTAAAGTCCCAGTCTACTCTTTTAACATCCGCCAATCATGTCTCACGAATGTGGAATTGAAGGAGCTGTAAAAGCTCAAATCAATAAAACTACACCAATGCGCGAGGCAAAAGTGAAACGGAATCCGTCGTCCGCTTGTTGCAGTGCCTAGTTGTAGTAGGAGTGAGGGGCGTCATATTCATTTCCACTTCTGATTTCTCAGCTCCCAAGCTTAACGAGTCAAGCGGATTGCCCTGTTCGATAGCTCAGATGTTAAGCTCTCATTTACATTTAACATTCATCTCTATAGATCAAACTTTAACAAAGCTGCAACGCCTAAACGGAAAACAATGAATCATTACGAGAGCTTCAGAACTTTTAACTCTATCGAACAGTTCAATTTGCCCGACGCTGTGCTGTGACGCTTCGCAGCTGAGAGATGAGATGACCATGAAAACCAGAAACTTTTCCAGCGCTTTCTGAGAAAAGCAGCACCAGAACTGTAAGGCCTTTATCATGGATTGATGGATGTGGGACGGAAGATTCTGCTTGAGCCGCTTAAAAAAGACCCTATATTTTATTGGCTAAATCATCTTCTCTGAACATGATCTTCACTCTTGACACAGATTATCGAATAAATAAGATCTACAACAGCGATATTCCAAAAGAGAAACTGTTAGCTGGTTAGTCAAATTTACAGAGGTTATCGTTATCATGGCGTAGGTTATCACTTTTATATTCGTTATAGAAGGATTCAAAGGGGCCAATTTATTGCCTTGTTGATTCATTTATAAACAATACCGTGCAGAATGGTTTTAGATTAACGAAAGTTCCTCTTTTTTAAGTATTAAAGACGGAAGAAATTTTGCTAGCACATTTTGAAGCGTTTTACAGGTAATCTCCAGAAAGTTTTATGGTGAGGCAGAATCGACAGCGTCATAAATTAACCCAGATCCTGACTTAAGGGTGATTGGCAAATCTTCATTTGCTGCCAAGCCCCCTCTATAATACCCGAATGCATTCAGTAGGATCTGCTTTGCTGCTTTTACGGTTCGATCAACGTCCGCCGGATTTCCAAGTAACGGATTCACTTCTACGAGGTCCATGCTCACCATGTTTCCGCTGTTCCTTAAGCTCTCTACAACCGTTAGTCCTTCACGCAATGTCAAGCCTCCAGGCACTGTAAAGTTTTATCCATAATTCAGAAAATAATTCATAAAATTGTATAAACACACTCTAAAAATAATGGTTTCTAATTTTTAGGCGTTCCACATATTACAACAGTTTTTGACCTTGGACAATGAGTGTCGACACAGAACTTTGTTCTACATAATCAAGTAAACTTAGGAAGTAAATGTAGATAATGAAATGTAAGCGAGAAATATTGATGACGCATAAGTTGTATGAGCTGCGGCTGAATCAACGTGCGATGAAATTATTGCTAACTTACTAGAATTTATCAAATTTTCCCTAGTTGTTAAGAGCATGCAATAGCGTAAAATCTGAAAGTTAGTTTACCTGGAGTCCCAGTAGACTTGACCTCGAGGTCATCGAGTGCGTCAATATCATAGCTAAGATGAAAAGGTCGGTTTCTTCTTCCGCAAACCTTGTCCAGGACCATTTCCATAACTTTTTCAATTCCCAAGCTACTTACTTCTTTCATGCTAAAGGCCGTGATTCCCAGAAGATCAATGATTCGGCTATATTTTGAATTAAAACATAAAGTAGTTTAACATAACATCTGTACTGTAAGCAAGGTGGTAACGTTGGCTCATATTATTTGTAGCAGAATTTTCAAGCAACTGAATTTTGGTGTTACATAAATTACCGTTCATAAGTGTCCACGTCCCTAAGGCCAACGTAAATTAAATTCTTGGCCTTGATCCTAAAGGAGAAATGTATTTTTGAATATAACTAAACCAAGCAAAGGTTTGATCATGCATGCTAATGTGTATTTTCCTCTTAAAGATGATTACCTTGGAGTGATCCAAGAAAATTGAGATATTTTTGCAACGTACGGCTGCAACTCGGGGATTAAGAAACTCATGGGCATCCCATGGTAGTTACCAGAACATGTGGTAGAGGGCGTATTTAAATCAGCGTGAGCGTCAACCCATATCACCGATAAATCCTCATATACTTCACTAGCACCATGAACCGTGCCAATTCCCATTGAGTGATCTCCACCGAGGTTGAGACAGATTCTACCATCTCTGAATATTTTTTTTACGGCATCAGAAATCTGCAAAATAGGCGGTAGATAGTTAAACAATCAAGTATGCGTGGCTTCCAGTTTTTTCGTAAGGATATTATTACGTAAATTAACTGTGCTGAATCTTACCAGTAAGTTACCAATTGCAACAGCGTTTGTGTTCCTGAGCACCACGTTGTCATTAGCAACAGTGACCTCTTCTGGAGGCAAGCTGCTGAAATCCACAGCTCCATAGTCCTTTACATCTACTCCAACTGGAAAATATCACAACATTTTTACATTATTAACTCCCATTTTCAGACTTGAAATGGTTGAGTGATAAGTTCGTTGCACATTCGAACATACTTCCGCGCAGATCACTAATGAAGCCTGTTGACTTCAGGAGCTCCGGCCCTTGATCCACTCCAGGTTTCGGCTAAAAAATGTTGATACAGACTTTTTGAATTTGCACAAGGTTTTTTCTCATTCAATACGCCATTCTCCATTTTCTTCAAGGAAAATTCTAGGAGTTAATCGTAATAAGGAGCTCTAAGAAGACTATTAAGTTCTCACCTGCCCCTTGCAAAACGGCACTGCTAAAACTCCAATTTTTTGACTAGGTTTGGTACTGACAAATCTGGCGCCAACTCCTGTTATTTGGGCGCAACGAAACACGGTATTGTAAGGCAACATCACGACAACTAAAACGAATAACTTATGTTAGTTGCAGCAATAATAATATTTATGGCGCTATCTTGTTTAAGTAGCGTTCGTGGTTCAATATTTTCCTCTAAAAGAACTGATCCCGTCTAGCATTTCTCGTTCATCTTCTCCAGCGGTTTTCATGCGGACTAAATTACTACATATGTGTCACATTTACTTTGCGAGGCTCTCGAGCTAGTGAATGTTTGTTAGCTGATTCAGAGCAGAGGACGGGGAGAATTAGAAGGTCTTCCCATGAGATTAAGAAACTGAAGGGTTAACTCGAGGGATTAAACTCAGATCTTCCTACTAAATATTTCGTAAATGAGCAAATATCCGATAAGAAGTAGTCAGAGCAGAGGATTATCAAATGTTAGTCCGTTGCTTCTCCGTATGTCGTATGCTAGGAATGCTAGAATCAGTTTTCTCAAGACTCACTCATGTTATTGGATATTATACTGATAACTGTTCTATGTTTCCAGCTAGAAGACGTTCTCCATAATGACGTGCGTCATCAGCTCATTTTGGGATTTTTCTAAGTAATTCCACTTACGGATTTTTGGGCAAAGTGAGAAGGGGGGATTAAATAAGCATTCGTATTTCTGTAGAAAAGACAAGTTTTTAATATTTCTAAAATATTTTTCAACTTTGTATTGAACAAACTTGTAAAGTGTATCTAGAGTTGTATGTAACAGTGATGTGAAATCTATGAAAGCATGTATATATGACTTGATTTACACTCTAGAAATATGTAAGTCTACAGGATTAAATTGTGCATATAAAGATCGGTAGGCTCTTTCATTTGGCATTGATTGCGTGGTCAGTAAAATTGCATTGCAAGAAAATCTCAATTCTTCCTCATATCTCACACAGCAATTCTGTATGCCTTCCTTAAAACACTAAAACTAATACATGAGGATGCATACAAATCTAGCAAAATTTAAAATTCCAGGCACTATAGCACTTTAACTGGAGAAGCAACAAGATAAATGATTTGTACGCTTTGTGTGTACACTATATATATCCCGCTATTATCACAAACAATAAATACACTACGAAGCATAATCAACAACAGCATTGCGCTTGAAACGCTAAGCTTTACATGGCGATTCCAAGCCCACATCACAATACTTGGATAGGAAATAACTGAGCTTGATTTTCCCATTAGGCCTAAATCAAGTCACTGGACTAATAAAGAATACTTTTAAATATTTGCATTAAAGTCTATAATGACTGCAGTACAATAATCATGTTAATCGCGTATGTAAAATGATGTTATCACTTTTCTAACTAAACCTAAACTCAGTGTGACTTAAGCACAATGAGTGTGTACACATTGGGTTCTGGGGGATGTGGGTGAAATGTAGCTGTGTCACATGTAAAAATTTAGGCTAAGGTGATAATAAATCTATGGCCGAATTGTAAATTATAAGGGCAGATTTTAAAATACACATTTTTTCTTTCAATTACCTCCCATCTTTTTAAATTAGAATTCGTAATTAAGTGTCATTGAATCTTTGGACAGAGTTAAGTAATCGAAGCCAAGTAATGCAGGCCACGCTATAGCCTGGTCAGAACAACTTAACTTAAAAATTTAAGACTAATTGCATCAACTTGTACTAGCAAAAATAAAAATAAATTAATTGGTAACATTGCGCCTTCCATTGCAACAAATAAAATAACTATAAAAGGTCATTAGCTTGTATTCGATCTAGCCTTTTCCTAGTAGTACAAGAGGAGCGCTTACAGCTTTTCTTAAATCCATCTAATGACTGATATGTCACGGGTGATTGCTACCGTTACCATTGACATTTGTTACATCTAGCTCAGCCTTACTAGCAAGCTGAAGGGCATTTACCCAATGCAGCGCATCTTCCCGGCTTCCGGCCATAAAGAAGTAACTTTTTCGACCAGTCTCATGGGCAGCACGGAACGATCTGTCTCGCTCGGAACTCGACAAACTACTAGTTTCTGACTTGGGCAAAGTGTCTGCCATCGCCACGTTCATTCCTGGCATTGGAGTTGCAGTCATGGCCTGCAAAATAGACTTCGCATTAAAATCTTTTCTTAATTTTGCCAGCGCTACGGAGCGAATTTTAATTACTTCATACTTGTTTATCGATGTCCTTTGCATAGCAGTACATGACAAAGTCACTCCTTAATGCAAACCATCTAGGATGCCATTCCTTCTTTCCGCGAAGTCGTAAGCTTAAATTACCACTGAGAACTGCAGGAGCAGTAGCTGGCACCTATTCAAAGAAAAATACCGTCATTCACGGAAGCATGAGAACAAGATGTCAAATCGAGACGCTTTGGAGCCCGCGACGGCACCGAGGTTACTTCCTTGTTGTGTATTGTACAGCGTATTGTTCATTACAGGATTTCAAAGATACAATTTTCACTTACGTCTAAGACACCTTGAACCTTGTGCATAGGATCATCCGGGGAGGACAATGAGGAGCTGTCAGTTTTCTTGTTAGGATTGACTCGTTCTTCAAGAACAGTTTTACACGTTTTACATACGCGGCAAGATTTACCTCCAGCGTACTGCAACGGTAATTTGGCACCCGAACACTTGGCACACACAACCTGTGGGAAGAAATGAAAATTTTCTATCTTTTTAACCCGTCAAAACATTATTGAAGCCCCGCCTCGTCCTTCCACACTCGACATTTAAGGACAGGTGGGTGCTGCTGGTTCCAACTTAAAAATCTTTGTTGTTCTAGCTCTGACTAATCGAAAGATATATATCCGGAGCTACAAGATATGGTAAACGAAATCAGATATGGTGTCTTACACTTCCACAAGCATGACAATGATGCCTCCGCTTGAGCATTGTAAATCCTATATGACATTCCATACATTTGCTCACTGAGTCACTTTTAATTTTGGCAGGTTCTTTAATTCCTAAATCTTCTTCAGCTGGGCTGATGGATCCGAGTCGAAGCGAAGACTTTCGTTCCATAAGGTCAATCCTAGCTTGCCACATAGCTTCCATCCAACTCTTTTTTTCATCCGCTGTGCTTGTGTATAGCTCAATTCTCTTATTCGCATCTTGAATGTAGAAAGTATTTACAATTTCCAAATCGTCTCCTTCGTTCACAGTCGTTTCTGACACATCCAATTTAGCTCGAAGCTGATACGGCGCAGAGGAAATCATACGGTTTGCCATCGGTCGCATAGAGCAAAGCAGAACGATATCGCTAAACTGTAAAAAATAAATAAAGAATTTTGTTATTTGCCCTTCATAAATTCCTAGGTTTCAAGTATCCTTATCATATCTAAAGCGCAATGTGTTCCGACATACCAGGAAAATGTAGCGTTCTTGATGGTCGGACGACCGGGCGGATATTTTTGAAATTTTCCCCTCTTTCAATAAAATGCGAGTAGGACTAACGAGATCAATGGCACCCTTCACCTGTTCCTGTACTTCTAAAAGCTTTTTAAAACCTGCTATACGTCTCATAGCTTCGTTGGCATGTTCCGCAGCTTTTGAGACTGTTTCAAGAGCCTCTGCAAATTCAAATAGTGTCACAATTTAACGAGCAGTTCTACAAAACACTAATTACGGATTGTCGGTCAGGATTCGTGAGCAAGCTTACTTTCGGTATCCGGACGATCCACAGAAGTTTCTGGCAGCTTCCTTAAGTAAGCTTCAAGTAACAGTCTGTATCTTGGAATTCTTTGAATCGGGCCAATCAGATGGTGTTGGATAGGAAGATTGGCACACTGTTCCATTGACTGCAATTCAAATACAAAAATCCTTCTACTCTTGAGCACACTGTAAATAAATCGCAGCCATTTCTAATCACAGGATTCGATCTAGCATCATTGCAAGCCTAACTACTTGCTCACATCACACAAAGATTTTTATGCGGTTTGATTTCACTCCCACACTGCCGCTTACCTGGATGTCATTAACTATTTTTGCGAAACGAGAGTTCTTCTCTTTGTACAAATTAATTAAGTTTATTGCGTTGTCGAAGTTTTGAACATATTCAGAATACATTTTCAGGAACGGGGCGAAGTCCTTCATAATGTCACCTGTAACACATACAAAGTAATAATTATGGTTGCTAATCGCTTACAACTTTCAACTATCATCTTCAAACATGATTAATATCACATAGTATGAGCGTCTTACCGATACGAGGATTTTCTTCTTCCCACGCACCGAGCCTTGTTTCCAGCTGCGGTAGCAAATGATCGTTGTGCAGTTTATACAGGGATTTAATATTGCAGAACATTTGTGTGACAGTATCAGGTGGAAACATTTGTTGAGCTCTATTTTCTTGGTCGACACGGAAATGGAAAATTTGATCGATAAGATGAAGAATCCTGACATATGTTCTTTCAGTAGTCAAAAGCTCTTGCGCAACTTTATGACATCTTCGATGTTCAGGTGTTATCGGCGGGGAAATGATAGTCCCACTGGATTTTACACTGGAAATAAGTCAAATCATATCAGACCCGTTAACATTTTCGATAACCTAATCATTTACCACAAGTCTCAAGGAGTAACCTCACCTGTCATTGTCCTGTGAAAATGTGCTCATAGAACTTGTATCATCTTGCTCTGAAGGAGGGTATTGGGGCTTATCACAAATTGCTAACCGTTCCTCATAAGGTAGTCCTTTCCTCGCCTCATACGTGAGCATTTTAATATCATCATCGTCATCATCTTCTGACTCAGATTCGGAAGCACCGTAAGAGTGTCGCATGACCAATTTTTGATTCGCATCTTGAAAAGCCCTACAAAACGTAAAAAATCCGTAAATAGCAGTTCCCTTTCAAGCAAGATCAAAATTAACTCGATCATCTCAACCTCATCAGTAAATATGTTACTTTCATATGCTTCGAAAACATTTTAATAATTGCACGTACGTACTACCCAATTTATACAACAACAAAACAAGTTGTACTCACCGAACTTCTCCATTCACACTTTGAACGAAAGTCCTTTGCGAAGCACTGAACTGGACTTGACTAGTAGAAGTAGAACTTTTAATATTTTGATGTAAGAGGGGATCCCAAGTCATGCGGTGATTATCTTTAAAATTATCAGCCATATCAGTCCACAAGGGTCTATCAAAATTTCGAAATCCAAATGGTCTTCTAAAAGGTGATACAAAGTTATGGAGGGACGGGATGGATCCTTCGTTATTGCTATCATCCGGCGAATTCAAAAGACTACAAATACTATTATTCCCTTGACTTGAGTTCAAAGTTTGTCCAATCGGCATAGGAAATCCCGGTGAGGACGAGAAGCTTCTCGTCATCCCCATCCCCATCGCCGACATTCCCACAGATTTTGCAGCAATACTGCTACTTTTAACACTGTTATTAGTACTAGTCAACACAGATTCCATAGCTTCTTTCGCATTCTTCTCCTGCACATTCAAATTCAACCAAGTTCCACCAACCGAGTTTCCCGAAACTGAGCTTTGACTCTGCATCGTCGAGGATCTGCTTGCAGCAAACATTTGCGCCTTTTCACTTCTCATCGAAGCAATAGACATTTCACCGTCCTTGATTAACGAACTTCCACCCATGAATTTATCAAACTTATCAAAACTCAATCCCAGCCCAGCACTCGTCCCTCCCATATCACCAAATCCTTTAAGATTCCCCAAATCCATTCCCCCCAATAATTTAAAATCGGTCCCAGTCTTCATTGACATCTTCTCCAACTTCTGTTTCATCAGTTCCGATGCTCCGCCGAAGTTTTCAAAACTTCCTTCCCGTACTCCGTCCATTATGGAATTCAATCCCTACAAAATCACAAACAAGAATTAGTAATTATATACTATACAAAAAATGCACTTCTTGTTCGAATTCATATATAGTACCAGCACATAATAAATCTGATCAAACACATACACTTATTCATTCCACGAGCATAACTGAACCGACTGAACCTTCCAACGTCACTTGCTCATTTCAATCGAGCAAGCAGAGCAAAAACACACACTTCCCCCTTCTACTCATTTGCAACACTGAATACAAGGTAACTTATGCTATTTTAAATAGTTAACAAATTAGTCATCCGAGACAGTCAACCACTGCATCATCCTCAGCATTTGCTATTATTAAATCCTATACGACTATGCCACTACCTAAGCAAATATTTTTCCTCTGATATTTCCCTGACACCCCAGCTGAATGAATCCTTAACCAAACCACAGCCCAGCCCATCATTATCCTGCTCTTATCTTGCAATTGCAAACCCTTGCATTTCTAGGTAACAGGCAATTCTCATATTGCCTTTAATTCTAATTGTAAATTGGATATAAAGCAAGTGATAATTAAATAACCTTATGCGTAGTTAATATCTTACGTGGTTATGTTATGTATTACAAACGCTAAATTACTAGGCTGGTTGCACAGAGACCAGCGTTTGCAGATAAATATTAATCAAGTCGTTTTCTACAAACAATCATCTAAATATCCTAATTTCACATCTCATTATCACGTGTATGTGGTTATCAGCAGCCAAAAGTGATAGACTCTACATTTCAGTAAATTATACAATTTGAAGGTACTAAACCCTGGTAAATATGTCTGGTTAAGTTTCAAGTAATCCACATTATTTCAATATATTTGATTTGCTCCTGGAAAGTTAATAGGTTAATATTATCTTGAGTTCCAAGGTAAATCATAGTAAATTAAATAATTCAGGGTACAAAAACATTCAACTTGGAATAATAATTTAGACTGATTAAAGTTAAATGAAATTAAAAGAAGCTTAAAATAAAACTTTTAAACTAAAAGTCACTGAGGTAATTATTCTTGACCTGCACAACAATAAAATACACAAATCAAATAATTTTGAATTAAGTTGAATAATAAGATTACCGGCGGAGGGGAGAAATTAAGTTGTCGGAGGAATCCCTGATGCTCTTCCCGACTGGTCCGTCTGAACTGGCGGTGAAGAACCCGGGTATGAGACTCTTGGCTGAAGCTAGTCACTTGCCGCTCTACTCTCCAACATCCACCACCACCATCCATAATAATAGACGGAACAAATTCATTAGAATCCTCTTCCAACCAGCTTCTCTCCTTGCAAACTTCCCTGCTTTCTCTCCTTCCGAAATAAAATCTGAAATAACCACCAGTCAGTTCGCAGATTTTGCATAAAATTTACTTCAGACAACAGTTCCCGGCGGCGGCAGAGCGTTTTTCTTTTTCCTTTTACAGATAATTTTATGCGGAACCAATAATTTTTCTCCCTTCAGCGTGCTTCATGCGCTTTCTTCTTTGTTTTTGCAACTTTTATAGATATTAAAGAATCCGGAATTCCTTCCCGCGTTTCTGTCAAAAAACAAAAGACAGCAATTTCAATCCAAATCATTCCTCTAAAACGTTCCATTCCTCCCACGCCCCGTGTTTTCTTAGTCGTAGGTTTCAAATAATTTGCTAATAAAGCCGTTATGATCAGCAATGCAACAACTGTTGTTCTTATTTCAGTTTCTCTTTAATTCTATTAAAACGCCTCAAGCGTACGTGACTCCTTCCAGTGGAACCCTTACTCTTACTCCTACCTCCTCATGTTTTTCAGCAACAAACTATGAACTAACTTCAGCTCCAATTACTATGAAATATAAACTTTTCTTCTCGAAGATCGACGAAACCGCTAAAATTTGCTAGGATTTTTACTTTTTGCTAGTATTTTGTGACTTCGGGCTTACACAAATTTGTTTTGCTTTAAAATGAATCCGCTAATTGTATTTTCTAATCTTTCTTTTACTTTTGCCTTCCAGAAAAGTTTAGAGTCGTTCTTTAAAGCCGACATTAAGTCCTTCAACTGAACTCAACACTGTTTAATTTTGTTCTTGTGTTACATAATGCACGGTCTAACTTCACCGTTACTAACCGAACTTTAGCCAGTAACTAAAATTTAATTCCCCATTGACCTGTTTTGGAAATCTGGCTTATTTAACCAATCTTAAAGGGTTGCCCGAGTTTTGCGTATCTTCTCTCCACATCTCTAATGCAATGGCTCGATGCGAAACAAACTTTCCCCGCTACCTACCCGCTTAATGCAAACTTGCATAAGTTTCTTTTAATTATACAATTCCAAATTCTTCGCAACTCATTCCCAAAGATAAAAACTTTCACATCTCCGAATTCTATATGTCATCATGTGAATAACTAAATCTTCTAACGCGTTCATCCTAATTTCTTTTGACAGTTCTTGAATATCATTACAATTACCTAAAGATGTAAATGATAAATTCCTGGGATGAAGCGACTTTGATAATTTATTAAATTATTAATTTGGAATCGGAAGCTTGCTTTTAATTCCCTGTCATTTAAAGCTAAGTTATACAACTTGATTTCCATGTATTTATTTGCCTTTTCTTTTGACGGTGTCCTTTGGCTTTGGCATAATCGGGAAATACACGTGGATAGCTGCAACTTTCCTAAAACATTTGTTCCTTACGTCACACTGCCTTATTAAGATTCCCTCTCTCGCCTCTTGAATTATAGAATTCACGTGCTTCCTAAACAAGCATGGAAAAGAAAGAGTCATATCTATCCATTGATAAACAGTATAGTGGTATGTTAGCGTCTTAATTCAGAATGCGAATTTATTTAAAATTCGCAAAAACAACTCTTTCCCTACAATTTTTTGACTGGCTCTCATATCAGCTTACTATATTCGCAATCATACAGCGCGTGCATCTATCAGCGATCATTAATCATACTTCTCTTGTTGGCGACCTAAAAAATCTCTAATAGGTTTCAATTGAATCCCACGCAAGCCTTAATCGTGACCAATTAATTCCAGCTACTTTTCAAAAGCTATCCCTGCCTGACTAGACTCTGATTTGTAATCTCATCCTCTCCCGTTTTTTCCAGAGAATTTCGAAACACAATCTGAATATTTCCTTGAATCTCTTTGTACATGCAGCTAGAAAAATCATCCTTGTTCTTCTCAATCATTCACCAGACATCATTATCACTTTTAGCCCTCTCTGACCCTTATGATCTCATGTATAAAATTATCTGGATGTGCACCATCATTTCCTGCTAAACATTTTCTAATTCCATAATTTGTAAACTCTTTAGCCCCCGCGGCCCTCCAACTGATTCAATTACCTCTATTCGTCTTTTACATACTTCTTATTTACCCTTCACGGATTTATAACACTCCCACATTCACAAATTGCAATTCACAATGCCGATCTCATTATCATATTCTCTTCTAGCAATGTATTCACCATGTAAGTTTGCAATCCTAAATACGAATTTAAATTTTCCTTCACCCATCACTAATCCAACTTATCTTCCTACCTAAACTCTATCTAAGCTACTCTCTTTCCACGCGGCCAATTTCTATTGTCCCTTACTTCTATAGTCCTTACGAAATAGTAACGGACGGAAATGATTAAGTGAAAATTTGCGAAATTCGTTATGTATTCACAAACTATGTACAACCGGTGGGACTTTCTGCACACCTGAATGGTGCTCCGAAAAACTTCCCTTGCTCGTTGAAACTCCTGTAAATCCAATAAAATACAGTTAACTCAACAACGCAATTAGCGCTAAAAACCTACCAACAACTTGACGCTTAATTCAAGCCTCTTCTTCAACACTTATTCTTGGTTATAAACACAGACACTTCAAACGTGCGGCTATCCCCTGCAAATATTTTGCACAAGTTTCCTGGATAGCCAAGGGATGACTCACAGCCCACGCAAACAATCCAAGAGGCTCCTCGCGCCTTCACTACTTGATGTGCCCTCCACTGTAATTTAGCAACGCGTACTTGACTACCTATTAAGCTCTTAAGAGACTCTTCCAAGACAGACAGGCAGAGAAGCGAACAAGATTGAGCTTAATTTAACAAAAAAACGCTGGACGTCACACCCTTTAACTACTCACTACAGCACCGTCTAGTCTATTCCCTTGTATCTTATTCTCATTACTGAACGCAACATGACTGAATCCATCAAGATGAGATCAACATAAATATACAGAAATGAGAGATGAAACGGACAAAACGGCCCCCTTCATCCTCCTTCTCATCATCATGAGTTATGCCCATTCACAAACTACAAGAACCTTACTCCCACAACACTCTATGTACAACTTTTGTAACACAGACAGTACAGTGACAATGCCCCAAACTTTTCCCAATGTTTAAAGACCCGTGCTACACTCCACAATCCGCAACAGCTGCCTTTCCGTAACGTAGTCCATGTCCATGTTACGTCCCTAGGGTTGTACAACTGTAACTATTTCTACACTGCAACCCTCCAATCCAAACCCTAACCAATCCATCAGACTCCAACGAATTATATATCTTCAGCAGTTTTAGCTTGCAGAACAGACGCAAGGAAGACACTTTAATGCGTTTCCCTCACACAAGTTTCAAAACTAAAAAAACGGTACTCCCACTGTCAAATTTTAACCACGATTTCTACAGCTTTTAGCTTGAATCTAAGTAACTGTAGTTCTTAAGTAGCAATCCTTACTTCATACTTGCTTGCTGTTTGCATACATGGCATGTATTTACATTCTACGCCTCATAGACGCTCACGGACGGTTTGAGTTCAGACGTTATTCTCAAATTTCTAAAAGAAACCCATGAAAAAATCCCCCACCGCAACTCAATCTAACCGCAAACCGAATTGTAATTCCAAGCAACCACATCATTATCGTAACGACTGCTTTATCAAACGATTGATTCAATTTAAAGCCACATCATATCCCTCCCCAGTTCTCTCCAATGGATGTTTTCTCCTTGGAATAAAACTCGCCCTCCTTCCCATAAATCCTCTCGTCGAGCTTGATGTATGTGTCCAAACTTCCAGCAAGTCTCGTCAGGCACAAATCTTGCGAACAAGGATAGCCATACAGCTCTTGCTTTTTTCCACTTTATAAATCTTTACTCCTATTCATAAATCCTCAATCGACAGGATTTTATCAACCCTGCCATGTAATTAATTCTGGAGAGAGCCAAAGCTAAAGCCAATAAAAATCTGATTAACCATGAATGAACTTCTTAAAGGAAATAAATAGTGGCTTCCACCAATTCATCTTCTCCAACACTTGCTTCCTCAAAGAGTACATTTATCTTATAATCCCACATTACAGCAGTATATATAAGTAAACTCGAAAATCATGACTTAAAAACCCCAGCCCCACATCTCTCTAATAATCTTAAACTGAATGACTCTTCCAAGAATTTTTGCATAACACTTCTCGCCGCTTTTACGTTTTTTCTTCTCGCTCTTGAGCACTTATTTTTACGCATTTCCTCGTCCTCGTCTGTATATTCAACTCATAGGCGAATCCAAAATCAAAGCAGCATAAGACAACCCAAGCATAGCCCAGTCATAGCGCACAGCAGTTAATGTACAAAGTTACGACTCTTCAACGTAGCCTTATTAGAGATTAGGCAAGGAATTTTTAGACGCTATCGTAAAGTCACTACACCATACCATCCTACATTCTTTTATACACTATGTACCCCTACATTTTTCCCACTTCACACTTGCATGTCTTCGCTCTTATTAGCATCAAGATAAGCCGAACGTATGCAAAAAATACTTCTATTATTGCTAAAAAATTGTGAGCAACTTCTAAACTTCTTCAAGATATTTCCTTCATCTGTTGCAACATCACCATCTGCAATTGCAGTCCAAAGGCTTGACTCATGATTACACCCCACCCGATTGTCGCCCATCGCGCCAATACTAACCAAAAGTGCTTTATTCAACCAAAGCCAGACGAGGACTACTTTTAATAAGAATTAGGTTTCCTTTGAATTTTACATGACCTCCAAGACCAAGACCCACCTTACATACTTTTCTCCTATAAGACTCTAAAGGATCATGTATCAGCTAATCCCTTTCATCTCCCGCCTTTTCAAGTCCCTCACGTAGTTCACGTAGTATGTATGTTTCCATAGCATTGATGAGTGTAAAATGTCCCCACGCGTTAATGCCGTCATTTCACTATAGAAGGAATTTACCATGAATCCTCCTGAATTTCAGAATTCCGAAGCCTTGACGCTGACGAAAGCAGAGAGAACTCAACTATCCTTCCTCCCAATCTTCCTTGCACTATCTTCCTCTCGAAAATGCCTCCTATTAACTATTTTCTATTTGCATCCATTACCTTCCGCATAACTTTTAATCTTCTCTCGGAATTTCCACGCCAAGGTAAATAACAACTTGTAATCCTCTTTTCCAGAATTCTAAAATCGTGGTCCCTCAAAGAATTTACCAGCTTGTAAAACAAACAGCCTCTTAAAACTCTCAATCCCAAGCGTTATCCCTTCTACCTTTTCACTATTGCAAAGTTTCTTTCACCTTATTGCCTTCCCATGTTCTCCTGGAGGAGAAAAATCAAATGTCTTACAAAATTGTGCATGGGTTCTTCTTCCTGTTGCTGGGGTAACTCTTACATTTGGCTCTTCTGAAATATACTACCAGCTATTCCAGTTGAACATCTAACAACACTTCTTGAAGCAACTCTTGTCATTCTGTCAAGATTGGGATTTTGAAATCTATTTTGAAGGGGCAAGTTACCACTGGCGACGAAACTTTATCCACTTTTTCCCACTTTCTACCTTGCGTCAGACGGAAAACGTTAAAAATCTGCGACATTCCCAGGAATTCTTCTCTGACAAGACCGCATACCTCAAATTTTTCCTTGAACTTGACCCTTGCGCCGGCGTCCTTTTATTCCAAGATTCCATTCTTCCCAGCATCCCCAAACCATTCCACCTTCTCTCCCACATTAAAGCTCTCACCGATCAAATGAGTTAACACAGCAACGTCTGTGGTCTGCATTTTACGAAAATATCGTCTACCTCAACCAAGCTTATTTTGCTTTCTTTCCTCTCACCGCTTCCCGTCTCGGCTCCTGACAAACCTTTATACTTCTAGTTTTCATCTATTTGGCGGCGCATGGTAAAATGTTCAGGAAACCCGAAAAAACGCGACCTCGAGCGTTATTTCCCACAGAAGCTAATCCCGCAAAGCAATTATTATTTTCCATTAATTTATTCAAGCTTTCAGCTTTTTACAATCCGGCAGGGAGGTATAAATTAACGTTGCCCTGAATATTTTCCACCATTCTCTTCGAATTACACTATTCTCTCGTTATAGTTTCTCCTCTGCTCAATTCCTCCTGCTTTCTTTGAATCTTTACCTGCTTCTGTGGTTTTTTTTCTTGGTGCTTAGTACCTGCAGACTTTCTTACCCAGCTTGAATATGTATTTATTCTACGATTCCCTCTTAACAACAAATCCAACGCCGAGCAACTTATCACGACCCTAAAATACGCAAAATCGCAGTATACATTTTCGTTTTATTGCCTTCGGCTCCATCCGAGTTCTTTTACCAGCACCATAATAGTAATCATCGCACTACCGTATCAAGCACAAGCAAAATGTTGCTTTGCGATTCTACTCCATTTCCATTCGCATTTCGCATATCCGTTTACTCATTACTACTATTTCTAGCTATATGTATACATCTGCTCTGCGACTTCCAATCTTCAATTAGCAATCAACAGTAAAAGTAACAGTGCATTTAGTGGAACTTTTTTCTCCTCTCGCTTACTCTCAGTCGTCAGCCATCCACCTCCTTCTCAAACAACAGTAGTACCTATAAAACAAAAAGCTAATTAATTCTAGGCCAGTCTCATTTAAATTCACCAATATCCTCCTACCACTCACCAACCCTAAAAGCCAAGCCCATACAGCAGACTGCAACGTAGTAGCCAGTACTGTTTTGCATGGACAGGAAGGAAGAATAGCGAAGTTAGAACGCTCCCACAGCCACAGCCCGTAAATACAGCAAACGAGGGCGTTAAATGTCATTAGGTGTGTTGAAGTGTTCGCTTTGAGCAGTTGTAAATCCTACGCAATCTCAAGGTTGATTCCATGCTTTCCTTCCACCTCCTTAGAACTCCCTACGCCTTTTAATCCTAGATGACATGCACAAACAATATCTTTAGAGCATGAAACACATGCAGCCGTTAAATAAGCTATTCTAAACTTCTAAATGCAGAGACAAGGAGCACGAACCCAAAAAAGTCATCAATGTCACCTGGAAATCAAGGCTTAAATCAACGTCTGCCAATAAACCACCTTCAACTCACGCTTTTATACGCTTCTAAATTTCAAAATCCCATATGATGATCTTATTCACAATATTTCACTACATCACTCAAGATCAGGCATCAATAAAATTTTACAACTTCATTTAAACTGTATTCCAAGAATTTTGCACCTACATTGGACCAGCTTTTTGTGAGAAAGACGGAATCAACATCTTCCTCGGTGGTGGTGGTGAGTGGTGGTGCTCCTCCGCATTTTCATCATCTTGAGGTTCCTCATAATATCATCCATAATCTTGAAAATCCAATAACCACCTTCTTCTTCTTCATTATAGTTTTAAGTCAACTCCTCCCTTCTTCAAGATTGCATCACCTTTATAATTAGACCAATAATTGATTCCCTAATTCCTCAACTATGAGATTCGATTACTGTAATTACCACCTGGATAATTTACATATTTCGTGCTAAATCTAGGACATCTTGGAAGCGAGCCTAATTCTGCTTGCTACCAGTGTAGCTTCTGTCTTTTGCACGCATAGCTCCTTAAGAGCCTATCCATTCAGTTTATCGCTGATCTCTTGGTAGATAAAAATCAATTAGGAAATGCTCTCTCACACATCTTTTGTAAGACATCCTCTGTAACTCCTCATATTTGTAAGGAGCATTAACCTTGTTATGGAATGCATTACTATCATATTCACATAGAGTAGAAGTACGTCTAACTAAAATGTTTGTACCCCCAAGCTGTGCTAAAGAGCTTCGAATAAATTACAAACATGATCTGCACATGTGTGCTACAATCTCATATCCTGTGTGTTTTTAACGATTCGGACCAAGCTGTAAAGGATTTTACAATCACCTTCAAGCAAATAAAATTACACTGGATACAAATGTAGATGATAAAAATGACAATTTTATAGCTTGGAAATTACCCGGCTATTTTTACATTTCCCCGGTCCTTCCCTCCTTCTAATTCCTCTTGTCGTTCTGTCCCTGTCCCGAGTTTCCCAACACAGCTTATGGTTTCTCCCGTAATGCCGGGACGGACGAAAACCTGACGTGGATACAATTTACTTGCACGTGTAATTTTGCTTCCTTTCTCTTAGTCTCATGGCAACTTCATGCATGCTGTATGTTAACAGCGTACAACAATTTTACCTGTTTCTCCTTGGGTTTAGACGGATCAACGCGGGTATTTTACTAAAATGCAAATACCAACCTCAATTATTCCAAAAGCCTCAAGGCCGGCTACAGCCCAGCCATTCGAGCCAGAGAACGGAATAAAAATGTAACCATACGAATTCCGCCTAAACTTTCCCTCTTTTCTCCCTCTTCCTTTCTTGCTCTACAAACACCTAGATTTTTCTTCGCCTTCTTTTTCTTCTTCTTCCTTTTCCATAAACTAAATTACTCTCCACAGACTTACATTTGTCACAGGCTGGAACCCAAATAAAAATATCGATTTAACACAAAACCGCAAGAGATCTGCAAAAAAAGCATTGAGCTTCGCAGTTTAGCAAAAATACGCAACTTCATAGAATCGATGAAAATGTTTCCTTGAACGTCTTAAAATGCTCCAGCAACAGAAATTAAAGAGATGCTTTTCAAAACAATACTTCTTCGTCATAATTATCATTACACTTTCGAAAAGAGAGCTAAATATCTAATCAAACTTTCTTTAGAAACGCTCACCAGTTTGGAAGCCGTGGCCTGGTTAAACAGCCGGCAACAGACAAGCTTGGTTTTTACTTGCTAAGTAGTTAGTCACAATCACACAACTGGGATGCGAGATTCCTGACACTTTCAGCCTCTTCGCAAACAGTTTTTCTTCTTCCGCCCCAAATGTTTTGCCTTCAGATACCGCCTCCTGCCTTGTCATCACAGACGAAAATTCTTAGCCCAACAGCGCCTTCTTGTCATTGACTAGTGATTAAACATACATTTCTCAACGTGGCCAACCAGACTGGCCGATCCTACCCTAACTTTCAATCTCGTTTTGCACTACTTTTAGCACTTTGCTAACAGCATACATTTGGCACAGCAATATGCTGCTGCAGTAGGGCCATTTGGAGAGTGCCAACAGTGGCGGGAGTGGCGACGGCGACATAAGAAATTACATTTTGGCACACATTTCCTCAATTATCAAGGAGCCAAGTTTAGCAGACCATGCGCCGTAAACTGTCAAACTAATTAGAAGAGCATGTGCTACTTCTATGCGCATAATTTCGTCCGTTCTTTATTATTTCTTTACACGCGCTCCGAAAATTCTCTTCTTCTACTACTCCTAAACTTAAGACTTGCTTTTCAAAATTTCAAGGTCCCTTCACTAGCATGCCCAAATCCAAATAATTTGGAAAAAATTGCTGTTTGCGAAATAATTTAATCTTTCTCACCTTTCCAAATGAATGATTGAAAAATATAAACCGTTCCTCCACATTTCAGAAGTTTTCCTTCTTGCATTCGCAAGGTAATTTGTATCCAAACTAATATTACGTCACCCTCGCCTTTTAGTCAACGGCAACTCTACCGAGCAAAAGCATAATAAAGAGGAGACAAAAAGCTCTATTCTTCTGTTCTCTATTCTTCTCTCTCTGTTCTCCACGCTTTTGGTATTAAAAACATTAAGTTATTTAATATCTGCAACATCGTTTAAAACTTGTAAGCATACAGATCACTAATACAGAGTCGGCTAACGAAGCTGACTGGCCAACATTTTGAAAACGTTTACGTTTGACATTTCAAAATTTTATATAATATTCTTACCACATGCCCCACATCGCCAAACTTTATGTCCCATTCAGAGCAGCATGACTAAGAGGATGCTTGAGTACACTTGAACAGTAATTACAGCCCTCCTATCCTTATCCTCAAGATTCATGAATAACACCTTAATGTAACCAACTGTAGATTCTAAAGGCCAAACACTAGCAGATGTTTGAGGAAATTCAATACAGGAAAAGCCGTTCTCTGTTGTTGAATCAGTCGCCCGCTTCGAACTTTTACCTCTGCAATTTCTATTCTTCTTCCCCTAAATCTAACCCGGTAAAGCTGGCATTTACTTTGTGTAAGGTTACTTTTCACTGAATCCGTTTCAGTATCTCTGCATTAAGGCCCATGTTTCCAAATAAAATGCTGCCACGTATGAAGCATGCAGCAGTCTCCCTCCGATTACTTCATTCATATTTCCGGAACTCCAATCTTATCATCTGGGAAACTCCCAAACCGTTCCTGTTTCTCTTGCTTTTAAAACGTAATGCTTCATCGACCCTTCTGGCGTGCGCAGCTTATCCCTTCAGAGCCAACTTTTCCTCCCTGTTAAATGATATTGATATTTACCCAAAGCACTTAAATTCTATCTCGGATAAGTCGCCACTTGGTTCTCTTTGTACCCACTATCCACTCTCACTACGATAGGAATAGGATTTATAGGATTCGCTTAAAAAGAAATAACATTCGCTAAGCGTCTATAACTTTTACTTCGTGTGCCAACCGGAGCTGGTATTCATCCATATACGACCTATATTTTTCTTGTTCCCTCCTATCAGTTTCGCAAACGTCCCGCCACCCATAAAAGCTCATCTTAGTTTCAGCAAAAATACACAAATCCACACCCATAATCCCCGCCTTTTTGTATCCTTCCACACCATTTGCCAATATTTTTTTTCTCTCTTACTTGCCTTTATCCAGATTACTCCATCACTCCTTGTCCTATTATGTAGACATGACGTTCTGGCTCAAACTATAATGCCGACCTACAAAATAGTTCAAATATAATGTGATTACCTCTTGGTTAAAGTGCAGTACTATTTCACACTTTGCAACAGCTTCTGCTCCGGTTTGAAGTAAGTTCACCTCCTAAGAGAATACTGCTACTGTTTTTCTAGCTTCCAGGTGGGCCCTAGCAGTTTCTTGTTACAATCACGTTCTGCCTTTGTAATGTCTCGCCCCCTTCAATTGTTTCCAGGAAACTTCATGTCTGTGCGGATATTTTTCCTACGTTATACTTAATACACCATTAACACTATGTTTTTGCAAATTTTACGCTTACGCCCGCGAAAATTCTTAAAGTTGGGCTTTTCCTTTTCCCACACTCTTACGGAGTTTGCAGCTGCAACAACTGCAACACTTCTCACTTACTATGTCTTCCTGAGACTAGTCTGCAGTCTGTAGGATACAATGCATTATTGCCGAGTCAAAGTCATCGACTTCCGCTGAACATGTAACACAGCCGGAGCTATAGACAGTCCAACCAAACGCTTGAGTATGCGCTTAAATTTAAACTAGATAGACAATCCTCGAGCTCGACAATCAAATTCCGTATCCCTTCCTCATCCCAACTTCCCAACATCAGATGTGATGACACACACTTACACACATGCCGATTGCAGGATAGGAAGACAGACTAGGCGTATATAATTTACACTGTTGATTCACAGTCACACGCTTACGTACGTTCTTGATGAGTTTCGGTTTCGGGGAGCAACAACAAAAGGGCTTCAGCTTTTTCCAGCACAATAAAATTGCACTGATTGTACTTTTCCTTGTGTCTGAATTATCCCGTACTTCACTTCTTCTCTTATGCCTAACGGTAGCAGCGACAGCGAGGCAATTTCAGCAACGGACAGAAAAACCCTGACATCCTGATTTCTATTTAAAAGGCAACGCTGTATTCATGAAGGAGACGGAAGAGTGCTAATCAGCAGATTATTTTATTTTCGTAGCCTGTAGACATCTCTCTGATATCCGTCTTTTTGGGCTTCAGGATTTCTTTCATAATTATGAAATGTATTAAAATATCTCCTTCAATTGTAAATACTTACACGTAAGTATTTACACAGATGCATTAGCTGTAGGAGCGGTAATCTGCAATTAAGTTTAAAACTAAGCGATTGCAAAGACTTGAACTTGACTTGAAACTTTTAAACTTAAGCCTGAATGTGTAGGATAATATTGTAAGCTCTACCCAGAATAGCAATGTTGACAGGTGTGCCGGAGAAAGGAGAGTTGAACCACCTACCTAACTTTCCCCAAATGCGGCTCTACACTGTATTCAACACCGTCTGCCTCAATTTTCCCATTAGTTTACCCTCCTGGTGTTAAACCTCCGAATGCCCGCCCTGCATCCCGTTTTTCACCATTTCCTTCCACACTCACAGTTTCCCCCTTCCTTGTTACACAGATCTAAACAAACCGGCGCAGAGTTATTGATCTCTCATCTAAACTACAATTCCGTCCTGCCAGTTCTACGCTACTACGACGGATACTTCACAACTTCCAGTCCGCATGTATTCCCCTAACTTATATTTTTTATATCGTAGAAAAATACTTATCAAATCGGTTCAAAACGGCTACGGTCAACGAATGAACTAAATCCCATTTCCCGTTCTGCAAACGAAACACATTTATCCAACTCCTTTCCGCTTGTCCGATTCAATTGATTTTTTTTTCTTGGCCTCAAAAAGATTCTCCTTCAAATTGGGTCTTTAATCACGAGATACTTTGGCCGACATTCGATTCCCTCCTGACAAGTCCTCAACTCCTTTCTGTATGATCCGATACCGATTCGTTTCCACCGACAAACTACTCAATTCCATTTCAATTCGGACAAGCCTCGGACATAAGATGTATGAATGTTCTGAAGCTGCAGATATTTCAAACCCTAGAAGACAGATTAACCAAATTACAACTCAAGGGATATTTTTCCCTTGGGGCGAAAGTCATGAAAATATTTGCTCATTTCTTTGACTTCGTCCTGATCTTGATAATCCGCTGATGGGTTTATGTTTACAGTTTGCTGTGCATGTCAAAAACTTAAAAGATCTGGACTCGGAACCGACTGGAAAACGTTGAAAATAAATACAACAATACTAACTTAACTTACCTAATAAAGAATATTGCAGGAAGTGGCATAGGTAAAAATGAAAGGAGATGGCAAAAATATGCTATTGCCGCTAGCTTGACGCCCAAATCCGGATAGAAAACTCCCCATCCATCAGCTGTGCTGTGAGTTGTAGATAAAAATTAAGTCCTCCTTTACGGAACTGTCATCTACTTCCTCAAGACGGTTATTATTATTTTTTATTAGTAGCTCTAACAAAACATGTCCACAACACATCTGCAATAGCAAATCGTCAAGTTAATTAAATTTAGGTTTGCTGTGCTAGATATTTTGAAATGGAAACTACAACACCTAATAACGATGCAGATTTACCTGCCAAGTACCAAAGGTTGGCGTCCGAGTTTTCAAAGGTATTACAGCAATACAACTTGGATAATTATTCTGTTTTCTTTCATTTCTCGCACCACAAAGGGACCGCAGCCAGTTTCCGGTAGTACGAAACCCCGTGTGAAAATTAAACTGGATGTCAATTAACGGGAGTTATTATTATTACAGATAAGAGCACAAAATACGGTCCTTAAAAAAGCTGTTCTTGATGAGCAGGGTAAATGCGGGCTTCTAAAGGTGAGTTAATGTTCTGTGGTACATAAAGCTTCTATCTCCTAGTAAGCTAATATCAACTTATAGTTATTTTGTTAATTTATGTTGTAGGATGAACTTCAGACCAAAGACCAAACAATAAGGAAGTCTGAACAAGAAATTGATAGCCTTACATTCCGAAATGTTCAGTTAGAAAAACGTGTTGGCTTCTTGCAGGAAGAATTAGCTACTGCGTTGGTAAGTGATTTGAACACATCCTTTTAAATTGCCTGGTACGCTGTAGCATATAGCATTTAAAATCTGTAAAGAGACAACTTGTTTTCATTCTGTAGAAAAAGTATAAGGAGAAAGGTAAATCAAAAAATGCGAATTCGACAGAAGCTACAACACCAGAATTTCATGTCAATCAGTCGGCAGTAGACTATGAACTCTTGACGAAAATTCAAGAAAATATGGAGTTACACAATAAAGTAAGTTGAGTTAACATGATGTCGCTAATGAGTTTTACCGAAGTTGTTGCTACTAACGATTATAAACATTTTTCTACGAATCCTACATTTAGATCTCATCCATGGAAGAACAGCATAGAAAGGAAATAGACAATCTGCAAGAAGAGTTAGCTGCCGCGTCTAAAATCGAAATAATCCAGCAATTCCAGGTAAATCCCATCGGTTTGCGGTATTTTCAAAATCCAGCTTCATCAAGATTGATTCAGGACTGATCAATTTTCCTTTGACCAACTTCTAGACTAGGATAGAGCAGCTGGAAGGTAACAACACGAGTCTTAACAGATCCCTCCAAAACAGAAAAGACGAGATAGAAGCTTACAAGGACCAAGTTCAGTTACTCCAAGAGAAAATCCGTTGCTTGACATCTACGAACCACCATCAAATGCCTCGTTCTGAATCCAACTACTCTAATTCTAACAACAATGATGATGCAATTGAAATAGATACGCAGAGTCCTGCCGAGAAGCTAGCTAAAGCTTTACAAGAAAGGGAAAGACTAATGTTGGAATATCAGTTACTCAAGTTAAAACACTCGAAAACTACTATGGCAAGCGAGAAAATACTTTTAAAATTCTTCAACGAAACCTTTTTCGTACTACTCGTCTTCCATTAACGAGATTTTGATTGATGATTTTGCAGAAATTAGAAGAGGCTAAGCAAATAATGAATACACTAGGTCATACAAACCTAATCAGTGAAGAAAATACTCCCTGTACGGAAGCATTCGAATCAATCACAACTCTGGTAAGACAACAAACGACTTCTCTGGGAATTGAATCTGCGTGGTACTTGTAGTAAAATGGTGGATTTCTTTAACGACGACTTACAATAATTAATTGACAGATGGGCGCATTAGATGTAGTATCTCACGATCTTCAAAATAATGGAGCAATATACAAAAGCGAAGTCAAAGAGTACCTAACAAAACGTATCAACGAGTTGGTTGGCCTTTTGCAACTTGCTGATTCCAAAGCAGTAGCATTTTACATGGAAGTAAGCACCATTATTTTTAGCTCAGTATTGCTCGATCACTTATGTCTTTTAACAACAATCATGTATCCATAGTTTCATTCATCATATTATCAAATCCCTATTTCTACCTCAATTATTTTCACAATTGCAGTGCCAGTCGCTCCAGAATTTGCTCGGCATATCCGCAGATAAAATTAAGAACATGGAATCATTGCTAGCACACAATCATCAACGCTATATAAATCTAGAGGAGGAACTGCAACTCACAAAATCAAACTATGAATCACAGTTAACAGCTATGACAGAACACTTGGCGGCTATGAATGATACCCTGGCACAGCAAAAAGAACAAATCGACGAACTTAGTCATGAATTAGCTCAAAGCCAGGTAAGCTACTAATCTCCCTTGGTCTACCGTTTTTATACCGAGTTCGTTAATTAATCTTGGTACATGTTATCGATGTTTGCAGGGCAAAACAAAGAAAAAGTGAGGTAGTGTACGTAGCTTAACCTTTTTTAAAAGTTAAAAATCAAGAAATATTACTACCACGCTAAAAATATGTATTGTGATTGCCTCTCATATGCTTTGTATGCGCCCTTATTTGCTTTACAATTTATACCATCGCTTTCAAAAATAAATTGAGATTATTTCTCAATGAGCATTATATTATTCAAAATTAAACTTCACGCATCTCACATGAATTAATTATTAATTTTTGACTACCATCGCTAAAAGCACTGTCCCACTTGACAACTCCACCGAATTATGCATTCGCGGTTACGTAACACCGCGTGAAAAGCTTCAGTAGAATAGAACCCGTCTAACTAAAATTGCGCCTAATACTTTATTACGTCAAATCTTCAGTCCAATTTAACAGTAAACGAAACACCACACGAACACCCCTGTTCTGCTTTTGGATTGTTGAAAACTCGAAATGCACTCTTGATCAATTCTTCATGATAATCGACGGTTGCTCCTTGAATAAATTCCAAGGAAGTACTGTCGACGATTACTTTGGCCCCATCACGTTCAAATATCCTTTTGACCAATATTAACATATATTAATTCTCAATTAGATCATTTCTTTTGCATGACGTTTTGTATTAATGCTAACTCTACCGATCATCTGGATTAACTTCATTGTCCAAATCGAATTTGTATTGGAAACCGGAACATCCACCGCCTTCGACAAGTACACGAAGATAAGGTTTGTCCGTTGTTGCAATATTCTTTAAGCGTTTAATGCAAGAGTCACTAATAATAATACCCATACTTTCTGGTGCGGGATTCGTCTTGCCACTGAAAATAAAATCAAAGTAAGTTAAAAGTCTCATCAAAGTTTAGCTGAAGCGATTCCATAAACGACCGAACTACTAAAACACTAATTTAATATTCATTTTATTTACCCGGCTGAAAATGTTCGAAAAACTACATTTCTGTTTTCTGCAATATATCTTAATGGTAACCGAATTATGTTTTCCTGACTTAACTGATAACATAATTTAGAAATATTGCACACAGCCCTCGCCATAATTTTACTTATACGTAAATAGTTAATTTCCTCTCATTGTAGTTCGATTTTTCTGACAGCTACCACTGGAACAATAATATAATTAAACTATATACTGTCATATTAGCCTGGGTAATTAATACACTAATTCCGATTCACTTTCTCAGCTAAAATATTCGCGATCATTGCATATGATCACGATCCCGTGCTCATTGTTACAGTTTAAAAATTATTTAACTCCCGCGTTTTGTTTTCATGTGATTTTTGGGTTTCACTTAATTTTGAGCTGAAAAAAACCCATAAACGTTCCACAACTGTCGTCGCACGGATTTGGGCTTGTCACAACCATCCTCAAGGGATGTGCTAAATGATGGCTCCATCATACAGTCCATCTGGAAGATACAAACCGTGTCTCAGAGAATGAGTTGAGCTGTGGTGTATACTGAGCCATATAGTTTGTTTATGCATACAAACCGTGTAAGCACGGGAACATTTCGTGTAGGCAGAAATCATTTTTCTTACTTTAAATGCCGTGGAAATTTTATTTCTCAACGGATTTTAGTTTTGGTTTTTTTAAATGACATCTACATCCTTTGACGAACAATAGTCCAGCCTGCAAGGTAAGTTGTCGCTTCTTGTTTGTGTGTAAAACGAATTGGAAGTAATGAAGTTCGGTTTACAATGTGTTATTGAAACGGAGCATTCAAATTTCGTGCATTTGAGATCACATGGCATACATGTTTTGTATGCGCTGCGTACAATTCGTATGTACTCTATGACTACACCGTTTGTCTCAGATTCACGCCGTATGTATCTTTCAAGTGGACTGTCATATATGATATAGCCTCATGGGTTGGTAGCTTGGGGTCTGAGATTCATGTTATATATTAATATTATATGGCTTAAATCGGATAATGGTGTTATAAGCGGTGTGTAATGGAGGAAATATTTAACTTCCCCAAAGACAATTCATTATAATAGTATTAATATGCTTATCAAAGATGGTTTTACAGGACTTTTCGGCACTGTGCCTTCCGCAAATGTAGATCGCGCAGGGCAAAGATTTCACTAACCTTACTCAAGTCACCCCTCCTACCAACGAAGTTGGTTTGCTAATGAAGCGTATAATTAAAGGCAGATGAAGCTGAAAACTGTTAGCGTTTGTACACATGAGTTAATTTGCCCCTTCCTGTAAAGATGAACCGTGGCGCCCTCTCTCTGGCAGGAGATGTGTAGTATGTTAACTGATATATATTTTCTTTCCTGCTTTCACCTGCACTCAAGGAACTGCACTTATTTTTGACTTCTCTCTCGTATGAATACTAAACGTTTGCTTCACCCCAACCAGATTCCCTGTATACAGCGCAACTCCATCTGCCAGCGTCTCTTTTCTCCCACTATCCGTTTAAATATACCCATACATATTGTAAAAGGCTGTGAACGGTCAGAGGGAAGAAGGTAATAGAGTAACACCGTTTTTGCGATTATCCGTCCAGAAATTCTATGGAGCCTGGAAAGACATAAAGAGTTGTGTAGAGGAGAGTTGTTTTACCTTGAATCCGGAGCCTGTATTCGATATTCGGCTGAGCATGATCGGGTGTTGGAAGGTCGTGTTCGGGATTTGTCGGTAAGTTTGATGATGGTTCGTTTGTTGAATTTGGAATTGGTAAAGAATAGGTAAAATCCCTCTGTCGGGCCTTTCTAGAATCTTGCCTTGTTCTCTGTCGCTCTCCCCGATTCTCCTGGTAAAAGGAATATAAGACATCATGGAGGAAGGCACTTGGTGGGTGTAGGAAGGAGAGGCTGGTTGGTGATGGAGTAAAAGGAATCAGAGGAGAAAGAAGGAGGGGTAGGAGGTGGAGGAAGATTCGCATATTTATATCCACAGCGCTACACACGGCGAGAGAGGATTTGTCATCGTTACAAGGAGAAATTGCGGAAAAAGGTGGGTATCGACAACCCTTATAGCTGAAACATGCGGGAGGGAGAGAGAGAGAGTCACTTTCCCCTACAACCCCCATAATAATATCAACATTTCCTTCTACAACCAGGGTTGGATGAAATGCATGTTCTTATTGAGTCCATCTTTTCTCCGACTTACCCGCCTCCCTCCATCCCGTCTTGCTAGCCTCTATATATATTCCCTTGCATTCTTCCTATTTCGGGTGGCTACCAAGATACTGATGGTGGGTTTGAAGAAGTGAAATGCTCAAGGAATCGGGAGGAGGATGGAGGAGGACTAGGAGGAGGAAAGAGTCTGGCTGAAATAAGAAATAATCAAGGGACTAACTAGAGGGTGTCGTACAGCGGGTACAAGTCCAGACTTTCCATTTCGAATATATCTATATCCTTCAATTCCTTTCCCTTCTTTCGTAGGAGGAAACGTAGTGTGTGCGAGAATTCTCTTTCTTTCTCCCCGAAAACTCCGAACTACTGAAACCCTATATTCTACTATATGTATATGCTTTTTCTTCATTATAACGAATGCCTGCCTACTACTGCCCTTAACCAGGATTCTATACTCCCTCCTCCTTCAGCCCCACATCTTTAAGCCCTAGATAGATGATAGAAGAAGAAGCAGAGAAACAAGAAATCATTCATTCATCCACCTCTCTTCATAGCATTTTTATTACTTTTACCACCTTCATCTCAATTAAGGACGTTAAGCTTAACTAAAGTGGATAATTCCTTCCGTAAATTTCAAGTCGTCTGTCTCTTATTAGGATTTACCTAGTCCATTCGCTTCCCGGATATTTCTTCCACCACCCTGACCCACATATGACGTCCAATCCAAAATATTTCAAAGTGTGTACAAACCATTAAAAATTCTGACCCACTTAATTCTTCAATCCAAAGTTTAACATCACGCCGCTCCTCAATAATTTGATGGCACGCAAGTGATCCCCCGAGTAAGTTTCATCACAATATTATATCTCTCCATTACAATTCACTTCTTTTAAATTGACCGAGTAAACTTGGGCTTCGTCTAGACTTTGGGCTTCAATTAAGTTTACCTGCGGTTGTAAACTCATTTCCGTCGAGTCTAGCCGTCTACTAATACTTGCTTCAAATTCAACCCGAAGGCAGTTCATCAAGAAATTGCTAAACACTAATAACAATGTCCAGTATCGCTTTTCCATCATTTAATACTTGCTTTCGTGAAAAACACAGCAACGCCTAAATCCTCTGTATTCTTTTCATTCTTTCTTAATATTCTCTTCTGGTATCCCTACTCTCTACTCACTCACAGTTTACTGTTTAGGAAGAGAAGAGTTGTGTTGATGTGACGATGTGAGTGAGAGTGAAAAATCCAGTCATCAGGTGTTTCCTGTCGCTTTAATTAATTTAATAATCTTTTAACGTCTTCATTCTTCATTGTATTAATAGGTAATTTTTAATTAATTTTAATTACGATTTTACTCTCGTCCTAGCTTATTTTTGGCTCTGATATTCTCGTAGAAGTTATAGCTATAATTTCCCGTCTGCAGAAACAAGTGAACCTTCAAGGGATTTTTATCCCTTGGAGATAAATCCCCCCTACACAGGTCTTAAAAGTAACATATAATAATAGCTTATGTTTTGTGTTACAATTGTAACGATTTATAATATTTATGCTTTTTTAAAGACTTGTCACTTGACTTCAAGTGATTCGTACAGAATAGTGACATTATTTTTTGTGCGGTTTTCTCGGTGTTTAGGGAGTAACCCGTTTTGTTCCTGTTAGTTCCGTATGCGTTGTAAAGTATAGCAAAAAAGATGGGATTTTTAAGTTAGTTTTGTTTACGTATGCAAGTTAAACTACAAGGGATTGATATTGAAGGAGAATACCCACTGTTACAGCTGTGCCATCAAAATTTGCGGTAAAGAGCCAGATCCGAGCGTGTTTTGCTTTGAAAAACCTAAAGTTGTTATATGATGTAATGATACGTGGACGTGGGTACAAGAATATGCAAGTGAATTTATTTAATGGCTATGATTTTTTTAATTACAGATTTTCTCATTCTGGGAAATGCAGCATGTGATGGAAATTCGTATCCATTCGGATTATTACCAGTCTATCTTGGGCATATGCAGTGAGTTAAGGTATGTTTATCGATTGTTACTTTATGTTCTTGTCGAATAGGTTTTTATTTAGGAATGTAAATTAACATTATGTTAATATTTTTTTATTCACAGTTATTCATCATGGCATAGGAATGTTTGACGGAGGATTCTTGAGGAATCGGATGAAGTGAAGAAATAGTGTGATTGAGTATATATGTACATGTGGATACGATAAAAAAGTGTTGTGATTGAACTTGTTCACCGTTAACGCTGATACGCACAAAAATAGTTCAACTTAACGTTAAGAGCAGGATCTGTCTCCAATATTTGGATGATAGGATAGATTTTTCAATGTCATTGTTCGGTTGTTTGTGCCTCGTCCTTGAATCAGTGTTTGGAGAAAGAGGTTGATAGTTAGAGTACTGACTATTATTATAGTTGTAGCACCACTTGTTTTACGACAGCGTTCTTTTCAAGTTACTAAGCCTAATGTTTACTGGAACGGTAAAATTGAGATTATGCGAGGCTACAGATCTACGACCGACGGACTTCCAGCGGAAGCAGTTCAATTTCGGTAGCAGCGACCAGCTAGATCCGTACATTACTATCGCTGTAGATGAGGTCCATTATCACAGGTATTGTCCAATTCCAAACAATAAATTGTAAAAATTTAAATATAGTCGGGTTTCTGTGGATATTACCGATAATAGCTTTAATCAATCTTATTTGTAATCCCAGGTCATCAACAAAACCAAAAACATATAAGCCTGCTTGGAATGAGACGTATGATTTGGAAGTTCACAATGCCTCGGCGATTGGCCTAACTGTCTTTCACGATGCAGCTATACCACCGGATATATTTGTTGCTAACTGTACGCTATCCTTTGAAGAGCTCCTTCCTCAAGAACATGCGGATATATGGGTCGATCTGGAGCCTGCAGGGAAGCTTCATGTCGTCGTCGAAATTAAATGGGCCGTCAATGCTGCAGCACCACCGCCGAGGGAGTTTAAGGAGCGATCAGCTGGATTCAAAGGACGCCGTGGTGCCATGCGACTTCGAGTGCATCAAATCAAAGGACATAAGTTTATGGCAACTTTCTTACGTCAGCCAACCTTTTGTTCGCATTGCCGAGACTTCATATGGTAAATCAATATCAAATTATGGTTGTCGTTGTGAGATTCTATTATGACTGAGGGTCTATTCTATTAGTGTTAGGTTTAGGATAATACTGAAATTTTCCTGTTTGTCTTATTATTCACAGGGGCTTAGGAAAGCAAGGTTACCAGTGTCAAGGTACACTAAAATCCGCTACAACCACATACTAAAGATTTTAATTGAGACATGCATCACTAGCGGCAATTTAACGCTGCTTCTGTTATTTTATTACAGTTTGCACATGTGTGGTACACAAACGTTGTCATGAGTCAGTCGTCACTAAGTGTCCTGGGATGAAAGAGAAAGAGGCTACTAGTGCAGCAGCATCCCAAGAAGAGGTGAGCTTGGTGAGCTCAAAAAGACAATATTTCGTGGATCTGGATTTCATGTACTTCATTTGTACACAATGAGTTCTGATTTTATTTTACAGATTCCTGGTCAGCGATTTAGTGTTAATGTCCCGCACAGGTTTTCTGTGCACACATACAAACGTCCAACATTTTGTGACCATTGTGGCTCTCTTATTTTTGGAGTTATTCGTCAAGGCCTGCAATGTGAAGGTGAGCTTTGTTTTATGAACAACTTTGAGTCTATATTCAAACGAATTTCCAGTATGAATCAAGTTGTTAATGGCTGAAATCGTAATGACATTGTATTTCAGCGTGCAATATGAATGTTCATAAGAGGTGCCAAAGTAACGTAGCGAAAAACTGCGGTATAAATACAAAAGAGTTGGCGGAGATTCTTGGTGCAATGGGACTTCTAAAGGATGCGCCTGATACCCGTAAGAAAAAGGTGAGTGTTGTCGAGAGCCTATAAATTATTTCTGTCAAGCAATAAGCTACCGTTTATCTTGTACTTATTGACCATATTTATTTTGTGAATGTACAGACTTCAATAGTTGATTCTCAAGCGGTTCGACGACCTGACATGCAAACTTCTTCCGATGAAGGGTCACAATCGGATAAGAATGAGGAGATTCGGTTGAGAGTTGAAGCACAGTTAGCAATGGAAGAAAAACTTAAAGATAAGCTTCCTAAAAAGTCTAAAGATTCTGGCGAAGGTAAAGGTAATATTTCGAGACCACTTTTCACTCTTATGGCTTGCAAAACCGAATAAATAATCTTTCATTGCTAATAATTCAATCGTCTGACTTTTACAGGTCACGGTGCAGCTGGTGATTCTAGAGATTCTGCAAGAGCCAAAGTCGGACTAAATGATTTCAGTTTCATCAAAGTATTGGGCAAAGGCAGTTTTGGTAAAGTTATGTTAGCTGAGAAGAAAGGAACTGATGAAGTCTATGCCGTCAAGGTAAAAATAGACAGGACGTAGTCCAACTCACATTCATTCCTTGGCATCTTTGAATGGATCAAGCAAAACTAACCGTTATATTTTAATCTTTTAGGTATTAAAGAAAGACGTGATAATACAAGATGACGATGTGGACTGCACAATGACGGAGAAAAGAATACTGGCCCTCGCTGCAAAGCATCCTTTCCTGACAGCATTGCATTCATGTTTTCAAACTGAAGATCGTTTATTCTTTGTGATGGAATACGTCAACGGTGGTGATTTAATGTTTCAAATCCAGCGAGCTCGAAAGTTTGATGAACCTAGAGCCAGGTTCTACGCTGCAGAAGTTACCCTTGCTCTTCAATTTTTGCATAAACACGGAGTAATTTATCGGTAAATTTTCATCAGCAAAACACTGTTTCGTACATAAGTGATCCAAATCCCTTTCAAGTTTCTTACTAGTTATAATGAATCTGATTCCTTGCAGAGATCTTAAACTAGATAACATACTGCTGGACGCTGATGGACATTGCAAATTAGCCGATTTTGGTATGTGTAAAGAAAGTATTGTCGATGGAGCTACAACTACGACGTTTTGTGGAACTCCTGACTACATAGCACCTGAGGTGAGATAACGACCTGTTAGCCCTGGTTGTATATTTTTATTTTTTACCGTAGTTTCAATGGTTGGATTTGGAATTACAGATTTTGCAAGAACTGGATTACGGATCATCAGTGGACTGGTGGGCACTAGGGGTATTAATGTACGAAATGATGGCTGGCCAACCTCCATTCGAAGCGGATAATGAAGAAGATCTTTTCCAATCTATTCTTCATGATGACGTCTTGTATCCAGTATGGCTAACAAAAGAGGCAGTATCAATCCTTAAGGGTTTTATGACAAAGAATCCTGCTCGAAGACTTGGATGCGTGGCTAATCAAGGGGGCGAAGCGGCCGTTCGGAATCATCCATTTTTTAAGGAAATAAATTGGGATTTACTAGAGCAAAGACGTGTAAAACCTCCGTTCAGACCTAAAATCGTGAGTTTGTATTTAAAAAATCATGTTTCTGTCAGCATTTTCAAAAATATTACAATTGATGAGTCTGTGTGTAATTATTACACGTCCTTAATAATTTGGTTTTAAAAAACTAATGCAATCCATCTTCATCTGTAACAGAAAAACAAAAAGGACGCTTTGAATTTCGACACGGAATTTACAAAAGAAGAGCCGAATCTGACACCAGTAATCGCCGAGGTGCTCAAGGCAATCAATCAACAAGAGTTCCAAGGATTTTCATATGTCAATTCCAAATACAATCCTGCCAGATTCCAGTATGGCAACACCAGTAGTGGGTCGGACAAGAAATGTTAATTTTCGTATCAGGCGTCTTCTCCAATACTTTCTTCTAAAACCACCATTACCAAAAAACCATACGAAAGAACCCCGTGTAAGTCAAGACAACCTAAACAGTGATTTTATGTTCTGCAGTGCTATTAGTTTTGCAAAAAATAGTACCCTTTACGTGGAACAGACCGAAGCTACTTATTAGAGAGGTAGGTGGGGCTTTCCCAATAACCTGTTTATTTGCAGATCCAAGTTCAGCATGCTAGATTGTGAATGCATTGAACGTATTAGGTTCGGTAGGATATAAGTAGGCAACCGCCAGTCAGTAAGCGATAAGCGATCGTCGATAGCGCATATTAATGTTGTCTGATTTCGGTGCACAAACTGTACAAATTAGACTTCGAGCTACAAATCCCTTCTTTCAGGCATAGTGACGATCAACGCACATTCTACGCTACGCACTAGAAGAACCGAATCTGCGTTAAACTTGTTCTCGTTAATGAGTTCTTGTCAAACTCTGAGCTGAGTACGAGCCAAAACGCTTACCCTATTTATTTCTTACTAGCCGCTCACAAAATATATTTCCCACGATAGCCAAATTACTGCTGGCTGGTTTAAAGGTACTATTAGGTAATATGATACGGAGCAATCATTTGCAGGCTAGCAATCAAACTAGAGATTTGACATATGGTTCTTAAACCCTCCCTACTTCAATGCGACACCATTTGGTGCTATCCTTATCTGGTCAGTAACAGTTAGAGTCTATAGTTGTAAAGCGACAGTTAAAACCAAAACAATTGTATTGTTCAACGTAAAGCTAAGAATTTGTGTCGGATGGATGAAAAAGCATTCTGGTAGATTGTTTTTTGGAAAGTGATAAACGTCAGTGGGAGAATTTTTTAAAATCCAGAATGCGTTCATCAACACGGAGGACACCAGGCCTAAGACGAAAGTACCCTTCGTATTTAACTTAAATATAATTATGGATAAGCTGACTAAACTGAAATGAGAATGATGTTGGAAAAATATTACTAGAGCTAAGATTATAGGAAAAGTCTAGTAGTAAGGGAATCGCACTTGAAAAAGATTGCGATCAACTTATACTTAATTACGTGTACTCTAAAATCTATTCAAATAAGGTAAAAATGCTTGTACACACAATAAGTGAGCAAGGGATTCTGGATACAAGTTGAATGGGACAGTTATTTAATTAGGTCGTGATATGCAAGAAACGAAATTAACCATCAGTCTCAGATATATAAGTATGCATAAATTATTAGTGGATTCCATGGAACATTTGAAACGCTCCATCGCTCGAGCTTGTGCTATGATACTTATTTTTCCCGTCTACTACTAACCTGTCTGTGTACTATGTACAACAACCTAGCGTTGTTATCCGAATCCTTATTTTTGTGAGCGTCCCAAAATTTAATTAATTCTTTCCATATCCCCCAGGATTGCACAAGCGACGAAATTTCTTGTGAAACTCCAAAGCAAGGGAATAACTCCATGCAAACAATACTCATTAATTGGTACGTACTCGCCCTAAATGTCAGTATTACGTTGTATCAACCTAAAATGTAAAAAATAGCAATTAAACCACCCAGGCCCAAGCTAAGTCACACGAAACAAGTTGTACACTGTAGATGAGCAGTTAAGTCTTAAATTCAAAATTAACGCTGTAATAGTGAAGAAAATAGCCTACATTATGCAAAATGAGGCAGGATGATAAAAAACATTAATTAATTTTACCACCTGATAAATTTTTTGGCAGAGCCAGCTTCTTCGAAATCATTAGCGCAAGTTCAACGAAATTACACTTAGTAACTAATTTGTCAAACATACCAGCAAGGTATTGAAATTATTTTTGTAATTGCTTTCAAAATTGAAACCTAATTTATTTATCTCATTGTGCTACATATCCACCAAACGTAATTTAAATTCTACTCAATCTGAATGCAATCCTCAGCACAAAAATGGTTATTATAATTTTTAAATTATGCTAGTACCCGCACAAACAGAATTTATTGCCTGTGATTGATCCCTGAGCAAGATACTTGCGTGCTATGTCATTGTCTAAAACATATACCTAAATTGTGTATATATATTGTCACAATCAGCTTTAAAAGAAACAGAGTACCCATATAGCCATAGCGACAATGCACAAGACATGGGACAATGGATAGATTCCACATTCCCATCATCATAAAAAAGAGAACTCCGGGAGAAATGCTCCAAGGAGAATTTTCCCTTAAAGAAACTTCATCTAAACTTAATACCGTGCAAGTAAAAAGTCATGTATTAAGTGTTTGTGGTTGTGACCATGCAATGGGCTAAACTACCCTTAATTTTATTTGATCAATGCAGTTAAAAATAGTATGTTATACTTGATGGGTTGAAGAGCTTAAGATGAGTTTATAAATTCTTCTAATATGTGTTTTCTTTAACTTAAGCATATGCTTGTTCCAGTCCAGTTACCCATTGCTTAAACTCGATTCAAAGGATTCCACGAGAAGTTAGCCGTTAAGACTCCAGGAACCCTGCTGTGTGCTAAATTAGATTAAAACATGCCCCTACATAATATTATTTGTTAAATCGCTGAAATTTGAAAATATTCTATTTGCTAAACTCATTCAAGAATTGATGACAGATTCTGGTTAATCATGATCGCTACTCGAGACATGGGCGCGTAAAGAATGCACAAGATTTTTGATGGGTGCCGAGGCTAAATTATATTGAATGTTGACTCAGAGTAGATCCTAATGAACTAATTTAGGTTAGCATTAGACACGGGTTTGAGTGAACGCAAAAGTCGGTACGGAAGGTACAAACGAGAATTGTTAATCAGTGCTGTTGCTTTATTGACTGCATCTTTGCAAAAGTGATCCAGTTATGTCAGTCAGTGCTCCGTAAAATAAGCAGTACATAATATAATTACGACAAGTATATAATTAAATTCTGAATCTTGTAGTAACTCCTAAGTAGATATAAAATACATTTAGCATCCTGTCTTAAATGCCCACCTTTTCTTCTTACCTCCTTCCAGGTCTGTTCAAACAGATCTCTTGAAAGTGAATTCGCTTCATTCCTCGTGGCTATGAATTGGCGATATGAATCGGAACTCGGTTAGTACCATCCTTGTAACTATATTACTTGACCTCTGACCTCCATGTCAGTTCTGTATCCCCCCATTTAGAGAAAGTTGTCTGCACTTTTCGCTCTGTATTCTGTATGCATAATAGCTGCAGACATCTATCATAATAGTTAAAACCAAGCCAGGAGGAAAATTATTAGAGAAGCTAAACTACAAATACATTGCCGTAAGAACATACTGTAATAATTCTACAATTCCTAATGGATTGGCGAATCACCGCAAACGAGGAGGTCTTCACTGGAAATTATTGTATTAGCACACATGTTACGCATTCATTTTTAAGTTTTCTCTAAAACCGCTTTCAAAGTGTATCTTTCTTCTTTTGCTTGTCATAAATAAACAGTCTACACGACAGACTATTCAGTAAAACCCTCGTTGTTTTTCTACAGTGATTAGACTGGTTTCGTCTTCTCGTTCCGTCTCTTTGCTGGTCATTTCTATCTCATGATGAGCATTGGTTTTGCGAAAATTCGCTATGTTTAGATCTTATCTTGTTTTGCAACATACAAAATATTTTTGTTCATAGCACCGAAAAATCTTTCATCTCCAGTTTGCCTTAAGTTCACGAATTTTTGCAAACCATAAGCATCTCATCGAGCCGATCGAGGATTTGGTCGCCTAAATTTCCACGGAGCTACTAACTTCCGCGCTTGCCTGGCTTGCGAAAAGCCTGAAAATCGCTTACAAATCCACCCTCATCATAAAATACACTGACTCATAGTTGTCCTCCTTCCCCTTTCTTTTTGACATCCGCAAATTGGCGAACCCCTGCCTGAGTCATTCATCCAAATACACGCAATAGCGAGTAGAACTACAACCCTTTGGTACTGTATTTTGGTTTATGGCAAGTCACGAATTCCCTGCTTATTCATTATTAGCCCAGCTTGTCCTGCCTTTTAAATTTTACTCCGGCTGGAGCTGAAATCAACATTGTGTCTTCAGCTTTACATTTTTCATCTTGCCACTTTCCCCTCCTTTGTGGAGCCACGCAACGCAAGCCTGGACGGCGCGAGGAACCAAGTCCTACTTTTCAGTTTTCAACAGACTTTCATCCACCTTCCAGGACGCAGCCCAGCTCTTAATCCGAACAATGAATATTTCGCCTTCACATCCCCACTAAAGGGTTAACAATTTTTTTCAATCTCAAAGAACAGCGCACACTTCCCAAACTCAGTCATCCCTTCTCCTCTCCCCATGATCCTTTCTACAGGGGCTTTGCGCTCCAATCCGGGTAACAGTCCTCCCCATACACTCTCACTTTCAGTTGGCTCATACTCCTATTCAAGCTCCAGGGCCACTGTCCCGGGCTCCTCCCGTATTTTCTCAAAGCCTCGCTCCCATTATTTCCTCCAGTAGCTTCCTCTTCCTGTTCTTGCGTTCTCCTTCATACTACCCCCAACTCACGGATATATTCCCGAAAGGGAAACGAGCCCGTATTTTTCAAATATCTCCTCTCTTCTCCTCCCGCTCCCTCCGTGTGTATCACCAAAACAGTCCCTTAGCCGACACAAGAACAGGCCCAACCAACGCAGCCGACCCTCTTTCTTTCACTCAGTTTGTTACACGAGTGGAGGAGATGGAAACGGCTGGAAGTTATGATATTTCAGGAATCGCATCTCTCTCCAACCTTATCCAATGTTTTATTTTCCTCCCCTACTCCTACTACTACTACCCGTAACAAATCCCCAACTCATTCTCTCCCTGTCAGTCTCTCTCGCCATCCTCTCCAGGAGGGTCACAATCATCAACACTCCCCTTGTGAATATTTCTGCCCCTGGACTTGAGTTCTGCTCCAGGTTAATGGGACTGGATAGCTGCTCCCTGTAAACATCATTCACATTTTTTACATTTCTTCCAAAGTCATCTTCCCTGCCCTTTTCTCCGGGCTCTTGACAACTACAATTCCGAAAGTCTCATCTCTTTTAACCTTTGACCTCTTCTTGTACACTGTAAAATAGTTTCCAAGGGTTTTTTTCTCCTAAGACAGTTTCTTAAGGATTTTTTGCCTTTAAAGGTTCTCCATTCATTCATTCGTCAACATTCCAGCGTGAATCTGCTGCTTTACAGTTCCACGCATCTTTGTCGGATTTGGAAGTCACTCCACTCAAGTATTATAGTTGACTCATCGAATTCTTGATCCAACAGCAAGTCAAGGCAGAATGTATCATCATCAGCATCAGAAATGACGAGTGCATACTTGAGAAATGTTCACCCTCCTCACAAGTATTCTTTTCCAACGCTTCCCTATCGTCCACTGTCTACAACAATTCTCTCTTCATCCGTGAAGGAAAGAGTCCACTTATAACCACCACCAACCAGCCTAGCCCGCTCACCTGTATTTTACCTCAGTGTACCTCTGCTACACCACTAATTGTCTCCAATGCACTACTCCGTAGCAAACTGCAGTCAGTCAATCTTTGTTCCTAGAAGAGTGAGCACGCACGTGGTTAAGTCTGCGTCTACATACATTCTTGGTGTCAGTATTTCCGTGAGCCCGTCTTATCTGCAACGCCTTGATGGACTTTTGACAGTCTGAGCGCTGGAGTGTGTGATCATCTTGTCATTAATCATTGATCTTAATGGTGGATTTTTAAAGCAAGTGTCAATCGGGCGTATAGCCTCATTGTTAGTTTTTGGTGATGTGCAGACGCAGACAGTGCAGAGGGGAGTGTTAATGAGAAATTCCTTTCTGGAGAAAATTCTACCCCTGTCTCCCCTGTGTATGATCAAGTGGAAGTGGTAGTAGGGATTAGTGATAGCTTCTTGTGAGAGCGCGAAAGAGCTGGTGTGAATCAATCAATTTAATATTTATCCCACACGGGCAAATTCTAATTAATAATGGAGGAGAACGAAAAATCAGGTATGTTTCATTCTACGTATCATCATCAACTTCTCTTGTTCCTGGACTTTTTGGACCTCAGTCCAAGCTATTGTTCGGAAGGAATGCAAAAAGATTTGAAATTCTTGACAAATTCAGCTTAAAACTGTTTGTGCATGCCGGAAATCCCGGCGATTTGAAAGGAATTCCCTAGTGATTTAATCTAATATTTTTCGGATATAAAGGTATCGGGAAACCAGAGAAAGGAGTACCGGATATGACCGTCATATCTGGGATTGACGTCGAAGGAATCAATCAGAATTTGCACGTCCGATACAATCGAGACAAAGTTTATGTAATTCATTCACACTACATATCCTCATATTTAATAGCACATAAGTTTAACCGTAATCGCTTGAGCATTAAGTTACTAATGATACTATTACAGCCAACTATTTTCAGTTTAACTTACTGCTTTGAAGGAGGTCTCCGATTATAAGCTTAATCGCTGTGTATTTTCGCTTTAGTGTGCAAAATGTATGTGAAGCGTATCTTAGTATTTAGTATACAGCGCAGCACTACATACACCTTACAAGCTGCAATTAGTATCCGTTCGTGTTTCTCATTTCTGCTTGCTTGCACTTCCTCGTTTTCCCTTCGTAGTCTTTGCTTTTTCCACTGCGGCATTAGCTTTTGTGTTTGTTTTCCCAACTTCTGCAGTTCCCAGTTTCACAGCTTTATTTACAGGCTCTTAAAACACGTTAAGCCTGTCTGTCAGACAGTCTAGCTCGCGCCTTCGCCTCGTAGGACGCTGTTGTTACGCTAGCTGTCAGTTGTCTTTACCGTTTTGTATTTATATTATGACGAACTTGACTGTGAACGCATTAAAATTTGTTACTCTGTAGAGAGTTCATTGGAGGCAGACTCTCAGGATGATTCGTTCAAATCCCTGACTGAATCAGAAAGCATGTTATTTTCGTCCCCTTATATTTCTCCTCAGCTGTCTTCCCCCTCCATTAGCTATTCCCGTTCTGCTGGGGGTAGTAACAAGCCATTAGCTGATTAACAGCCCAGACTTGCAAGTTTATTTGCCAGGACGTGAAAAATTTCAACCGGCTTTACTATATCTTCTACAGTTTACTCCCCATCTATAATTTACACACACACTTTCTCTGTTCCCTTACCCTCATTTATGTTTCTGCGCAGGCACTTAAAGTGGCACTAGTTTTTTTTCACAGTCAATGCATAGTCATCAACTCCAATGACCGGTCAAGACTAAACAAATTCTGCTTTTACGATCAGAGCGTTTGTAATTGTGAAAAAGCATGCGAGGATTTTTATGTTTACCCAAGTGAGTGCATCCTTATGTACAAAGCAGTTTTAAACGGGACTAGAAAGTAGTGTAGCAAATCCATTTTGGTATTTTGGTTTTACGCCGTTTTGTAAATCAAACAGATAATGATCAGCACTCGAAAATATGTTTGATATATTGCAAATAGGATAAACTGCATAGCAAGTCAACTCTTCAGCACCACCTACTTGTAAACTAATTAGATCACTTATTAGTTTGGTTGCATAACATCGCTAATGTCACCAGCCCCGTCCAGTCATCAAAATTCCTACTGTAAAGGATGCAAACATCAATTATATCTCTCGTCTACGTCTCAGCAGCCTGACAGATTGCCCAAGATTTTGTTCCAAAAACCCGGGTTTTCAACTGTTGAAGCTCGCAAAAATTTACGCCCACCCTTTTGCCTTTACACGATGGCTCTTTCTTGAATGTAAACACCGTCCCCACTGAATCTGACACCAGGGCATCAATATTCCCATCCTTTCTCATCAGATAACCCGATGCAGGGAGGTTGATGACTCGGATAAAATTTTCGAATTGGGATTAATTACATTCAAGAATTCATGAGACAGGATGAGATTTTGTGGGGCTGAAATCATGATGAACATTTGAATAAATCATGTTCCATCTCCTGATGTCCTGACC
Organism: Sminthurides aquaticus; assembly: GCA_906901655.1. Classification (NCBI taxonomy): domain Eukaryota; kingdom Metazoa; phylum Arthropoda; class Collembola; order Symphypleona; family Sminthurididae; genus Sminthurides; species Sminthurides aquaticus. The sequence continues at coordinate 8,640,861 of CAJQTT010000006.1, read as the reverse complement.
TCTGCTCTGAAGCAGATTATACTTCCCCTGCTTCCACCCACAACCAATCTCCTACATCCTTCATCTTCTCCAGAATTCACACTCAGAGATTATGTGGATTTGTAAATAAAGTAGAAGTTAATGAGAAAAACGTGCACCAAGTTTGCTCTCATTTCTGCTCAAAGCTGACGAGCTAAATTAAGCTATATATAGTCAATACTGAAAGCCTAGTTGCATCTTTTCGAAGTTTTTATTCTTCTTCTTCTACATATTTCTCTCTCTCTCCCTTTCTGTTTTTCTTGTGCTAAAAGAAAGTCCAACGCACCAACGCACGTGAGTATGGGGAGGGCCCGGAGGAGATTTGGGTGGAGGTGATTTTGAGGGGACGAGATGATACCCGGGACGGGAATATGCATGTAACCAGGGCTATTTCTCGCCCCCACATCCAATACATCTTCTTCCAAGTTCTGTGCGCATAGACTTTCCAGAATCACGCATTGTATAGCTTGATTCATCCAGCCTTTCCAGGAGAAAGAGCTCCGTTCCTTCTGTCCTTCTTCTCAGTTCTTCACCCTAAGTTTGGGCTGTGTTGTGTGTGTGAGGCTGTTGAACGCTTTCATCGATTTCCCTCTGCATCCTCTCTGACTGAGTCTACACAAGATTCTTCCCGTCCAGTATTTAGAGAACCCTATATCTATCCTATTCAGCCCCTACATTTCTATCTTCAGTATGCTTCTCCAGTATTTCAGTCATTCAGCCCGGAACCAACCCATTACACATTACTTCTCATCTCTTCCTTCTTCCTCCTCGAATAGCTATTCTTCTTCTTCATCCTTTAGCCAGCTTACTATTTTTCTATCTTCCCAAGGATTTACACCACACTTGAGCCATTAACTTTAGCCGCGTATACAAGGAATCCTATTGGATTTTCGGTCCACAAGTGTCTTGTAGTGTCAGCTGGAACGCTTCTGGAGAAAGCAGCAAACTGTAGAGATGAATATCGGGTTTGAAGTAGACTGCAGAAGCTGGATTTCATTTTTACGCATCTGTAGATAGATTGATTTCCAAATTCAATTCATTCCACTTCTCCAGAGGAAAACCCTTAAAGTATTTTGCTTCTCCCGTCCTTTTCATTCAATTCAATCCCATTTCTTTCCCCCATCATCATTTCTTTTATATTCTCTTGCATAATTTCGCAACCATATACCTAACCTAGCCCGAGCGCAGTAGTTGCTCTGTCCCAATATACAAGGCAGTCAACCCTTCACCAATAACATAATTCACTCCGGATTCCAGAAGGCTGCTTTCCACAGTATCAGAAACCAATTTCTCAAGTTGCCAAATCCCATTTAAAGAGTCAACACTCCAGCAAGCATTCAGTTCGAGCAGCCCATATAACCTCAATGATTTCTATTTGCTCCTATGTTTTACAGGACATTTCTTTAATGTTTTCGCATGCTTCGTGTTCCTGTCCTGACAACGTTTGCTGTGACAACACATCCAATGTCTACGACTGCGACACAAGCAAAACAAATAAAAAGCGTCACACCCATCTTCTCCAGCTCCAACATAGACTTCTGTTGTCTGTGTCCTTCTTTTTCTCGAAGGCATGACCAAACATAAATACAATCATACACTTCCTCTATAGCCACTGCACAAACACATTCCAAAACATGCATTCGACATTCTATGTAACGGATTTGACGGATTTGTATTCTTTTAATAAAATTAAGGCCTATTTAATCTCAAACAAAAGAATTTAAATTAATTTACTGAACTAGCTACCGTACTCCTCAAATGCTCATCATATAACGTGTAGTTATTATTGATTCAGCGGATGGCAGGAAGCCTAGCTTATTTGTCCATAAGCCTTTGACTTCAGAGTTTTGTCACCCCTCAATCCTCCACAAGCCGTTTGTCAAGTTAAAGAGTGAATAGTAGCTTCTGGAGGCGTATTAACCCGGAGCTTATTAAAAGCATACTGAAAATGGGTGTGTCAATGGCTGGAAAACTTATAAATTGAGCTAGACCAACGAGCACAAGCTTCCCGTTTTCCATCCGCTATGAAAAGTTAGAGCTCCGAGTTCCGAAAGTATCCTCGCGTGTGCCATTTGTACATAGGATCCGAAGCTAGTTAAACTTGAGAACTTTCATAGCTTTGTAGCTTTCCCGAAGAAATGACTTTTCCATGCCTGTCTGTTAGAGAACTATATGGATTTCTGGATATTGTAGTTGCAAGCTTCTTCTAAATTCAGAGGAAGTTGTAAATTTCTAGTCTGATTCCTCTGGAAAAAGGCGAGTCCGACAGGGATCCGGATATTCTCAGCTGGTAACTTGCAGCTGTAGCGTCAGAATATAATAGCTACTGGTTGACTGGCCTCTCCTTTTTCTCGTTAGCAGTTAAAATGTTTTCCAACAAGATTTAGAAACAGATCCGATTAAGCTATCAGCCCGTAATGTTAGCCTTAGTCAAGCGCATTAGATGGAAGACATTAGTCTAGGGTTTCAATCCCCATCCTGTCTCCTGTCATCCAACACAAATTCAATCTAAAAATATGTTTCTCATACACGCAACAAAAACCTAGTTCTCCCTCCACCTAAACTCCCTTTCATGCTAATGTTTTAAAAAATATCCAAAGACTAAAGTTTCCAGGTCCTCCCAGAGCAGTTTTTTGCAGTTTTCTCTTTACTCAGGCTTACAATAGGCTCACAGTCTTCCACATCCCAAACCGTGAATTCCTGCCCATCCATGTGTACTTGATGCAATTAGTTTTGCAAGCTAAAAATCGGAGGAGTTTCCCAGCTTAAAACCAGTAAAACATGCAACCTCTGGAATGCTTTTACAGCTTCTCTATTCTTCCATACTCCAGATTTTTTATGAATCCAGCAGACAGGTTACATTTTCCAGTAAGCCTTCCGTCCCGCTCTCCTATTTTTGTATTATATACACTCCTACCCATTTCCTCCTTACCATCTCTGACAGATGACAAGTGTACAGGTTATATAAAAAAAATGAATCCTATCTTATACTTAAAAGCCTAACTTCCGAGGTTGTTCTTGTGCGATAGTAACGTCGCAATGTTGCAAGACCCAGTATGGACAAGTTTTTACCTTCAAGGTAAAAAAATCCCAAAATAACCACCCATGACACCGCAAAGTAATACATTGTATCATCTTCAACTTAGCTGTCTTCCCCGATATCCTCCACAAAATCCATCGGGATTTGAGGCTATGTAACTCCATGTACATTCCTTGCTTGACGCATTGTCCTGGTCCTAGATATTCTTTCATCTTTGCTTCCAGTTCAATTCCGATTTCTTGGGTTCAAGCCTGCTTTTAAATTCCACGAGAGTCAACCATGTATTTTACCATCTGTTCTTTTCCCTCCATCCCTTAAATTAAACGGACCGGTTCTCTCCTTCTGAAACATATAAGCTCAAAGTTAGTTTCAAAATCTGCTGCATTTCCTTGTTCCAAGTTCCAGCTCACCTTCGAAGCTCGAGAGCTGGAGTTACAAACTCTTCCAGTTTCCTGCATTCAAGACTAACAATTGTAAGAATCCTAGCACCTGTCGTAAGACGAGGCTACTTCTATAAAAATAACCTCTTGTCATGTCCGCATCTTTTGTTTCCCGTGTAACAATGTGAAAAACTAGAGGAAACCAGGGCTGCGACTCCTTCCCTTCCTCCATCGGCGTTTTTCTCCCGGGAGTGTAAAATCCAGCCCTTTCCTTTCTCAGGCAATCCTCCCCTTCTATTCCACCTTCTCTTGCCTAGTCTATAGTCCGGCAGTCTATTTAGTAATCACCTCAGGACAATGGCACGCCCACACCTTAGAGCAATGCAGAAGGCCATGTTGCCAGCTTGCCTAGAGACTGATTTTCTCCCATTTCTCTTAGGGTCTACCGGAAGTAACAACTGCTACATGTTCCGTGCAGCTCAATAAATTATTCCAGCTAATTATTTCCCGAACCTTCCTGAGGGTTTACAAAGGGTCTGTAGGAAGTCTAAGGCTCTACGGGAACTTCACGCAAGTATTAGCTCCAGCCACATGATCCGTATAATCATCACCTGCTGAGTTAATCTTTGTCATGCACCTTATCATTTCCAATCTCGTACACACGCTTTTCAAGGACTCCTGTAGACTAGAGTAGCCCTTGTTCAGTCCGTGCTACGCCCTACGCCAGCACTGAATTTCTAGGGGCAGAAACCACATGATATTTTTGTGTGCTATCCCTTATTCAAGGTTACAAGAAAGAAGTAGTGGTAGACAAGAAAACACAAAGATGAATCATCGACCTTGTTGTTTCCAAGTACAGGGGTCCTTGCAATTGGATTACACCTTCTGCAGCCATCTGGTCTTCAAGCTCCATAACAGTTGACTGCACACCTAATTTTGTTTTAGAAGCACGCGCGCTTTGAGCAATTAACTTTAGCTTTGCTTGTTAAATTAAATGTACGCTAGCCTGAAATGTCTCTTGGGAGACCTCATAGACCTCAAAAAGAACTATAAGATATGCTACTAGTATTTTTTTAATTGCTGTAATACGTGTAGCTTTACGCCGGTTAAAAATAGATATTTGTAAACATAACCAACTGTACAACAATTAAGCACAGGTTTCTAGTTTTTTTACATATTTCATTTGAACATTATTGAATTTAGACATATTCTGGGAGTATCCTAGTCGCAGTAAATCCGTACAAAGAACTCGACATTTACGGAACGGTAAGTTTTATTACGCTGTCCCTACACTTACCAGCATAACCACAACGAATTGCGATAAGATATAGTTGCAGCAACTGAAATAATTTTGTTACAGGAATTAGTATGGGATTACCACGGTAAAAAGTTGGGGGAGAAGGACCCTCACATATTTGCAATAGCAGAAGCAGCCTACGTTTCACTAAAGCGCGCCGGAACTGACAGGGACAAGTCAGTGGTTGTCAATCAATCTTGTGTTATCTCCGGTGAAAGTGGTGCGGGGAAGACAGAGACGACCAAGTTTATTCTGCAGTATTTGTGTCATGTCACGAGCAACGTTAGTACTTGGGTGGAGCATCAAATCCTCGAAGCAAACACGATTCTCGAGGCATTCGGTAAATAGAATTTTATTACTTCATCAGATTTCAATTTAATCTCGTGTAGTACCACCTCCCTCCCATCAATAATTCAATTTCCCTATCCTTTGAATCTATTTCTTTTCATTCAATTTACCTTTCAAATCTAATCAATTTCCTCACTGATCTTTCTCAATATGTCAATCTTAGCTCCTTCCGTTGCATTCTAAAAACCTAATAAATCCATTCCTCATTCCCTAACCCTATACCTTCATAGTCACTCCTCTACATCCCAAATTGATATAATTAATTGACACAATTAACTTAGACTCATTAACCTTTTAATTTGTGATTTCCGCAGGTAACGCAAAAACTGTGCGTAACGACAATTCAAGCCGTTTTGGAAAGTTTATGCAAGTTTGTTTTGATTCAAAATGGATGATTCGCGGTTGCATAATCCAGGATTACCTCTTAGAACAATCTCGTATTACATTCCAATCACCAGACGAAAGAAATTATCACGTCTTTTATCAATTAACCGCAGCTGCAAAGGTAAACCCATCAAGTAATAAACAAATTACCCTTTCCTCCTCCTTAATTTCCACCAACTGCTCAATTTAGTTCAAGTATTTAAGCCTTAGCATGATAATCTTTAACTCCCAAAGGCTTTCTTTTATTTTCCTTATCTACGAAAATCTTTTACGACATATAATCATTTTCCCACTACGAAAACTTTACGAGTACTAACGGTTAAATATTTACAATAAAAACACATTACAACTTTTAAAACTCCCCGAGTGCTAATCTTTTGAGTGACTCCCTAGCGCTGCTGGAGACTGGAGAGTTCCTTCTTGTCCAAACCTATATCTTGACTATGCAGTTGGGCTTACACTTTAGCTGAAAAGTTTATGTCTTCAACTTTGTTAATACTTTTCGCAACTAAACTCCGAACATTTTCCATTCCAGATAAACAAAGAACTTGCGGAGCAATATTGTCTCAAGCCTGCCGAACATTTCCAGTATTTGAAACAATCCGGCTGTATTCATCTCGCTGGAGTTAATGATTCGCTCCGTTTTGATCAATTACGCCTCGCTTTTAGTGTTCTCCAAGTACCGCAATCCATGTGTGACGGAATCTTTGCCACAATCTCTGCTATTCTCTGGCTCGGAAATCTTCAGTTTGAGGTACAATTTATGGCTTATTGTGTTTGCTCTATATCAACAAACCTGAGAGTCGATGAGGGAAGCACGGCTCCTTACTCATCTTCAAGAGCTTAGCCCATACTAAGAGTTTTGATCTCCACCAGTTGTCCTCCAGATTTACCCTGGAAATCCTCCAGAATATTTGCATAACAAGCACGAAATCTTTCCCCCAATACGCAGAGTTAGCACGTGCCATAAACTTGTCTGGTTCACCGCTAAATAAATTGCTGTTCAGAGCCTCCTATATTTGTTTTCCTTCAGCCTTCTTAATGCTCTCTCACGGCTCATACTTAATCTTGTTACAGGATGTAGACGGAGAAAAATGTTGCTTGACTACAGAAGATACTCAAATCGTTGAAACTGTTGCTAAACTTCTAGGATTACAAGTAGTTGATGTGACAAGTGTTATACTCCAACGACAAATTAATGTCAGAGGGAATATTACAGAGATCCCGCTCAAGGTTCAAGAGGTAAGCAAGCCATTATAAATGTTTCAAGTCGACAGCTCAAATGGTAACATTTTGAAAAGAGCTCCAAACTTTTACCAACGTTTAAATTTCATTGGGCACATTTGAAAATATTGTATCACTAATGCTTCAAACGAGAAACTGATTCTACATGTTTGGAGACATTTGAAAGATAGTTGTCAAAATTATTTTAATGTTTTTAACAGGGGCGGGAAAATAGGCACGCTATGGCCAAAGCTCTGTATTCCAGAACATTTGCGTGGTTGATTAACCATATAAATACCTGTACAAATCCTGGACAAGATACTTCCTTGTTCCTCGGTCTTTTAGATATCTTTGGTTTCGAAAACTTTGCAAAGAATTCCTTGGAACAGCTCTGCATCAATTATACGAATGAAAAACTGCACAAGTTTTTCAACCATTATGTATTTGCGTTGGAGCAAGAGATTGTAAGTAAATGCTTTATTATCTAGATAGTAATAATCAGAGACAAACTAGACTGTATCGATGATGGGCTCATCGCCTGCTGTTTTATTTAGTATCGACAAGAAGGTATTAAATTCAACCACATAACATTTACGGACAACACAGCGTGCTTAGAAATAATCGAGAAGCCGCCACGATGTATCTTGAAGCTATTAACAGAGCAGTGCCACATGCCCAAGGTAATTTGTGTAGTCGACAAATTGTAGATTGAGCTGTTAATTTTAATTTGCATGAATAGTTGTCCGCTTCTTTTCAAACTTTCTCTCACAACGTTCAATTTCAATATATGTACCCTACCTTTCCTCACTCACTGACACCGTTTTACTCGAACAACACAGTAGTTACCTTGCAAACTTGTAGTTCGAGTACACAAAGAAAGCAATGAGGCCTACACCCTTGTATTCTACTTTCACTACTTTCACCACCCCAGTTCCGGGATTCACCCGCATCTTTTGTCCTCTTTCTGCTCCTGTCAGATGTTGAAAGATTAATCATAACCTCCGTCCTATTTCCAGGGTTCTGACTCGGCCTACTTAAACAATTTGCATTCGGAATTTGAGTCTCATCCCTGTTACGTAAAGGGAGAAGACCGGAGAAAATGGGAGCGCGAATTCGGTATTGTTCACTATGCAGGCACAGTGACATACGACACTGAGGGTTTCGTCGATAAGAATCGTGACGTACAGCAAGATTTGTTTTTTCATTTTGTATCAAGTTCCAGCAATGAATTCGTAGCTCAGTTAACCAGATACCAGGATCTCCTCAGCAACACAATGGCACGTGTGTCGGGTAGTGCAAATATCCCAAATTCATCACCAACTCCTTCTTCCTCAGCGTCCGGAGGAAGTGGGCCAACTCCTCCCGCAGTGAATCCACTAGGAGCTGCAACCGTATCACGTAATACATCTAAAGGTAAACCGACTCTCGCGGACGCCTTCCGCCAACAACTCCAAGCACTCGTCGACGTCCTCCAGGCCACTACTCCCTGGTAAGAACCGTAGAAAGCAGCAGCATCAATGAACTACTTTCACTTACTTTCTCTTTTCATCCCCTCCTCCCAAGCCCAAGCCTTTAAGCTAAAAGATGCTATCCGCTACTGCACGTACTGTAAATATGAAATAAGGGCTGAGTGAGGTCACAGCTATACTCTTATAACTTCTAAAACTTCCGAATCAGTTACAACTTTCTCCTAGCATGCAAGCAGCAAATTGTGTATCAAACTATCTAAACGTTTTATCGATATAAATGTGGAACACAAAACCAATTTCTCAACTAAATCTACCAAACAAATCCACAACCCTTCAAGCTAGAACCTTCCCGTGCCCAATTTATTGTAAAGCGATCCCCCGGATTTGAAATATTTCACGTCTTTGCCCATTTTAGCCAAGATGGGCTCAAAAAGAGCCACTCTCAGTCCGTAAGGAGAAGCGGCAGAATCATTTAATAAGAAATATTTCTGCCAATATTTTCTTCACTGTCCAAACGTGCTTGCCTTTGAATATGTATTTCCATACTTCCAGTAATGCTAAAATGTAGATTCCCCACTCAATGGGTCTTGTCAAAACCGCAAGCTTTGCTGTCACACAATGACCCCTAGCAGATGATTTGATGATTTAAAAATTTTCAAACATTACTACATCGCGAATTTATTCTGCAAGAAGGACTCGCAAAAGTTCAAATTAAAGCTCCTTCTACCGCAATGCCTGTTCAAAACCGAAGCTTCGTTTAATACCCCACCCCCATTAAAATCACTTAGCTGGTTCCGTATTCGCTTTCGCAGTACCCGTTTAAACTTCGTTTAGATCTTCGTAGACGTAGATAGAATATTCGCACATAAAAAATTTACAGGCCACACTTCGTTTTATATCAATTCCAGGTACGTCCGCTGCATAAAACCTAACATGGACAAACAGCCCTCATGCTACGACGATGGTCTAGTTCTTGACCAGCTCAAGTACTTGGGAATGTTAGAAATAATTAAGATCCGCAGGGAAGGTTTCCCAATTCACTTCACTGCGCAGGACTTTGTTCGCCGTTACAAGATCCTGGGAAAGTATCGAACCTTTAGACCTGCGAAAGAGGTCGCCAAGTAAGTATCCTTGGATTACCGCTTACCACGACACCTTTTCCACGAACCCCTAAATCCTAAACAGCTAGCACAATGACAATTATTTGAATTTCTGACATGCCAAGATTCAAGTTCTTAATGACACTTCTGAATCTAAATCCATTGAACAAAAGACCTGCCAGCATTTATTAATCCCTTGAACAATTTTCTACAGGGAGATTCTTCTAAGTCAGAAAATAAAAGAGACTGAATGGCAGATAGGGAATACTAAAATATTTTTGCGACTCACAATGTACGAGCCAATGGAGGAGAAACGTTGCGCAATCTTGAACAGCATGGCCATAAGAATCCAGAGATTGTATCGGGGCTACAACATTCGCAGAGGTAAGTACCCAGCTCTCCAGCTAAGCAATCCTCATCGTGCATGAAACATGAGTGAACTATATCATTTAAATTCATTTCACTCCTTCATTCCACCTTTCTCCTCCCTCCTCCTTTCTCTCACTGTCTCTATCAAGTAAATAAAGTAATAGAGCACGTCTTCGCAACGTGAAACAAGTGTTCAAAGCCGGTATTGAAACCAAAGCCCAATGCCTTTTCAACATACGGAGCTCTTCCAACTGCATCCCAAATCCTGACTTGGTAAACTTTCTCTCAAAGATAAAAGCTGAATCAAAACCTTTCTCTCGTTTTAGAATTCATCCAGAAGCAGCGTGCAATCAGGACTATTCAACAAGCATATCGTGCTTGGAAGCTCCGTCTCACTTTCTTGAGAAAGAGAAGAGCGGCCATAGTAATTCAATCCCATTTGCGTGGTATGTTCGCAAGGGAAGTGGCACAAGCTCTCCGAGAGATGCGTAGAGTCGAAGAAGAAATAAGGCGACGAGAGAAAGTCGAAGAGGAGAGGAGAAAGTCTTTACTTTTACTAGAAACGAGATCTACAAGCAGCGATGAAATGGAGAGAGCCTGTGGGTAAGTTCCTACATAACTTTCACTCCTTTCTCTATTTCTCCCCGCCTCCCTCTCTTTCTTCCCCCTGTTTCATTCCTCCCCACCTATCCAACAAGTCTTTCTCTGCTGTAATATCCTCTTAATGTGCCCACCCTCGCTGTCGTAGAGTATTATAACCGTCCCGTATTATGTATAACAATATTTTCAACAGTATCCGATTATTTCTCACAATTTTCATAACTCTTTAATTCAATTATGCTTGGATACCATCCAATAAGCTGTCCCTTTCTGTTTGTAAACATGCAAACAAATTACTCGTCCCTTATAAAGCCACAGGCTCTGAAATATTGCATAACCTCTATTCATTACTTGTACCAGCTTATTGTTTCACTTCAACTGAATGTCTGTCATACTTTCATGCCTATAAAGTAAACAGACTTATGCCCATCCTAAAACTTTTAGTTAAATTCATGCCAAATAGCTCTTCTCACTCCACGCATTGCACCTCCCTAGCCAACTTGTAATGCAGGATGTGACCCGCTCTGGAGTAAACTACAAATGGCGCTAATTATTGTAGATGAGTTTTGCAGAATTGCGAAAATATTTAAATTTCCTACGCCGTTCCCTTTTATAACGCTTTCTGCCATTTTCATTAGAGTTTCCGATCATCTCCCAAAGTCCACATGCAGCCTCTAACTTTCTCCAGAGAATTCGCACATCCCTCCTTCTTCATTTCTCCGTGAATGCCTTTACTTAGATACTACAATGCTTTTTCGGCGGTATTCTTTAGGGCTGCTCAAGCAGAAATGCACAAATTAGCTCAAGAGCTCCACCACATGGACATGAACGCTATCTCATCCAATCCAGATGATGGGAAGTCAGGTAATCTGGAGAACCTTTATCAATTCCTATCAGAGGTTCACGCCTCTGCGTCTAGTCAGGCAGAGGCCGAACAAGATTCTCCGGAAACTCCAGGCCCTGGAGAACTTGCCCTGAAAAACATCGAGGACGAGGTAATCTTTGTCATCTTCGACGTGTTTCCGTTTCCTGGCCACTTGGCCTGGTTATTTCGCCACCGGGTTTTATCCCCCACCCGCATTATTTAACATTCTCCGGGATATTTCCTCTTCCAGATTGAATCTCAGAGCGTTGGAGAGGAAAGTTACATGAACCCTGGTTCTTCCCTCTTCTCCATGGAAGATGACGATGAAGATTTGAAGCCAAAATCCGAAGATAGCTCCTCTGTGTTTACCACAACCACAAGTTCGCCCCCATCCCCGCCATCTAACCCACCTCCCGGGGAACCTCTCGGTCCAGGTCAAGTACCTACCAGCGCAAGCGCTATGACAACCAGTACCTCAAGCGCACTAGGAGGGTCACACGTTGGTACGATGAGCAAATCCGTTCGTTACCAGCCCACACTTCCAGAGCCCACCGTTCCTCCTCCACCCCCTCCCACTTCCATGACAGCTTCCTATACTGCTCAACAGCCCCCTGTTAAAAAGGATGACGAACCAATTTACGAATCAATCAAACCCAGACTGTTCGACCAACCCCCTGGAAGAAAAGAACCTTCCCTTACCATACCCACAACCGCTGCAGCCAACGGCCGTATCAACTCTAACGGTAACAACAGGAACGCTGCAAATGGTGTCGTCAATGTAAATGTTCCAGGTAGACGTCATTCCTTAGTAGACAGTACACCCGTTACTTCTAACGGATTAACTATGAACGGTAAACTTCAAATGAACGGTAATGGTCATCCAACAAAAATCAATTACAACAATCCAGTAGCGACCAACGGTGCAAGGCCACCGCTAACTACAACAGCAGCCCCCCTCAACCAAAAGAATTCTCCACGAACTTCACCCAAGTTGAGTCGGCCCTCTTCACGCTCTTCTAATATTTCCAACGTAAGTTTTCCATCTGCTTTTAGACTGAGCACTTTTTCACCCAAGTCCCATTCATAGGTTAATCAATCCATTGATCAATCACGTGGTTTCCTTTTAGGGTGTTCAATCAACTTACTCCTGGAAATTTGTGGGCAAGAATGGTGAGGACGATGAAAAGAATTCAAGACGGCGGCAACGCGTAGAGAGGAAATTGCAAGAATTGGAAGAAATTGAAGCGGAAGGAAACAAGGAAAATGCTCAAGAGCCCTATTTTGATTTGATTGAATTCGCGGACCAATACTTCAATCACGTCGAACGCTATCAAGACAGCACCATAATGGCCACGCTCACACGAAAGAAAAAACCGACGGATATGGTTCCCAAGTACGAAATGATCACGTACTCGGCCAAGTCATCAATTGCAAACTCCCATGTACATTTGTACGATCCGGATAATGTACAGATTGCGTGTGCCATGTTTCGGGTAAGAGCCAAATGTGATCCTCTGATTGCTGCTACTGCTGAATGTGTGGATCTTTTCAAAACAAACTCCTGTAAACGTTACTAATTGTTTGATTTCCACAGGACTTAAATAAGTACATGAAGGGTGAGTTGAAACCGGAGAGTGAGATTACCGTAGCTCAATCCATTATCGGATACGGGATTGAACGGGAAGAATTGCGGGACGAGATTTACGTGCAATTAATGCGACAGTGTACAAATAATCCTAATTTAGAGTACTTGGAGAGACTTTGGCTCTTGCTGTGCTTGTGCATTGTTTCCTTTCCACCAGGAAAACTTCTTCAAAAGGTAATTATTTAAATCTTTTGCATTCAAAAAACTTACACTGTACTAAAATTTCAGAGTTTAATATGCTTATGTTCAAATTCTAATCGGGATTCAAAATTAACTCTTCCAGTATTTACTAAGCTTCATAAAGAAGAATTTGTCATCTGCTTCCAATGAGAAACTTCAGCAACAGATGCAGTGGTGCTTGGAGAATTGCAAGAGTGCAAAGGCTGCTTGCAGAAGAATGCCGCCCTCTTCTGTGGAAATTGCGGTAAGTATCCTATTAGGCTTTAAATATTTACAAATACTTCCTCAGCAGATTCTACGCAAGCGATTCTCACACATTGAAACCGTACAGGCTATGAAAAGACTGGGAACGATAGTTTGTCGCTTCTTCTTCCTGGACGGAAGAACGAAAGCAATCGATATTCATCCAACGGACACAGCCATTGATGCAATGAACAAACTGGCTGAGAAGATTGGTCTCAGCACTTTGGATGGATGGGCAATTTATCAGCATCGCCCTGATTTGGAAGAACACGTCCCCCAACACCATTATTTGTATGATGTCATTGCAAGCTGGGAAATGTGAGTCTAATCTTTGCCATTGTCTTCGGGATTGCTGCTAATCGGTTGTTCCTAGAGGAGACTGTTAGTAACATGCTCCTCTAGGAACACCCGATGGATATTTTATGAATTGGTGTTTCCTATAATATGCTGACTAAACAGTCTTCGTTGCGCTTTCAAATTCAACTGAAATCAAAATCGTCGTCAAAAACCTTGGCAAAAAACTCTATTTGGCTCTCGTCACATAAAAAAAGTTTGACTGGAAAATTTTTGATTATTTCAGCCAAAATAGTACATCAAAATCAAACGATTCGTCACTTGGACGACGAAATTCAACGCAATCTTTAGGATGCGGTGAGAACCGTTTCGTATTCAAGAAGCGCTTATTCAAGCAAAGCCGAGAAATTCCACAAGATCCTATTGAAGTCAGTTTGCTTTATGCTCAAGCAGTTCATAGTGTTGTAAAGGTAATGTTCAAGCTTAACAAAAGTAGCGCCATTTGATGAAATTCCTGTTCAAGAGTTTCACCTTCCCGTCAATAAGACTTGGTTTAACTTTTGGATCATAACTTCCCTACATTCCAGAGAGACGAATATCCGGTCGCAGAAAAAGTTTGCCTGCAGCTATCAGGGTTGCAGGCTCAAGTCGCTTTCGGTGACCCGAAGGGACCTGCCACAACTTCTGCTATGCTTGAATCGTACCGGAACGTGGAAGCGTATCTCCCCTGCCGTATTAGCCGGACCAGACCTCTCCAACAATGGGTAAGCTTGGGTCCAGTCCATCCTTTTTTCAAACATGCCTCTGTGCTCTTAAACGATAAAGAAAGTTAATCCTATTTTGTGAACCACCATAGGTCCCAATTTTGGCTCAAGCTCATCGACAGTACGGTTCTGGAAAGTCTGAATTGGTTTCCAAAGTTTGGTACTTGTCTTGTGTGATGCAATACCCTCTATACGGGACAACAATGTTTCCAGTTGTGTACCGTGGGTATTGGTTGTATGGTAAGTACTCTCGTGTGCCGATCGGTTAAAATCAATAAATAATCTTTTCGAATTCACCTAAATTGTAATTTACCTTAATCACAAAGTTCGATTGGTAACAGGTAACAGTCTTGTCCTTGGAGTAAACTGCGACGGAATCTGTATGATTAAAGAAGACGACAAGTTTATCATGTATGAATACGCATATTCGCAAATTGAATCCGTTTCGGTAGATTCGGTGGAGAAACTTTTAACAATCACTCTGTCGAGATCCTTGCCGCCAGACACCCACAAGTGTTTCGTTTTTGAGTCTGGTTCGGTTAACGAAATCGGAGCACTGATAGCCAGTTACTCTCCAGTGTTGGGAAGTACCGGAATGAATCCTTCGAAAATGACTATTCGCAGGGTAAGTCATTGAATCACAGGATTGTGCACCGTTTACCAAATTTATTTTCATTAGATTATCCGTTGTATACTAGATACAACTTGTAGATTGTAGATTTGTACTAGCAAGCCCTGGGATGGTTAGCGTTCTAGTTGCAAATGCAACAGAAATCACTTGAATGGGTTTGCTTTGTGTTGCAGGTAAAAGCAGTCACAAACGAAGATCGTCTTCGCTTGCACCACAACGTGCTAAATTGTCGGAGAAGTCTCGTTGAGTGTGAGATCCTCCGAAAACCTACGGAAAGTTTAGCTACCAATTTCCTCCGAAATACTTTACGACGCATCAGTAAGCACAAACTAGAGAAACTGCGACAAGAATTTGGACCCGGCGCTTTAGGAGATTTAACAGGAGAAGGAGGAGACGGCTATAAAGGTTTTCCTTATGCTTTCTGGGCCTTTTCCAAGCACCCGCTCAACCAAAGTCTGACCAAGCTTCCAGAACCTGAGGAACAAGTTGCCGTTCAAATATTTTCTCTACTTTTGACCTACTGCGGGCTGATTTCAAGCAGTAAGAATCTTCCTTAGAATCCGTAAACTTCGCTCCTGGAACCTATTCTTTAATGGCAATTTTCTCTAGGTACAGGGGGGACTAATGTAGAGGAAGAACAAGCAGCCGTACTGCAATCCATACTAGACAAATGCTGGAGAAAGGAGAATCTCTTGTGCGAACTATATTTGCTGATGATAAAACAAACAACCGATCACCCCGAACCAAATTCAAGAGTCAACCAACGAAATTGGGCAGCACTGAGTTTACTATGTTCCTTGATCCCACCTTCAAACGCATCAATTCGCAAATATCTTTTTGCACATTTAAAGCGCTGCGGCGCAGATTCCGTAACAGAAGAAGGTCGATTTGCAAGGTTTGCAGAAAAGGTAAGTTGCATGTTGCATCATATGAAGTATCAGATGATGAGTGCATAACTTCCCTTCATGTGAAGTTTTGTAAACGCAGTGTCTGCAACAAACGATAAGCAGCAACACTCGGAGACAATGGAGCCCATCCAAGCAAGAGATTCTGTGCACAATAAACCGACGACCGATAGCAGCTCGGTTCCATTTAATGGACGGCAAATTTCACACATTACATTTTTCCCCTAGTGAAACTTCGAGAGAGCTATTGGTGGGACTGCTTTCGAAAATCGGTCTCCCTTCTACCGCCAGAGGTACATGCAAAACCGTTTTGGTGCTTGAATGTTAAACGTTACTACGACTACTCGAACTCTCTTTTAGCACTTTCTCTGAACAAATGTTTATGTTTCCAGGTTACGCTTTATACGAATCTGGAGCTAACGGTTGGGAGCGAAGCTTAGTACAAGAAGAGAAGCCTGCAGAAGTGATGGCTCGCTGGGAGAAGCAACGTGCTGCGGCTGCAGCCAGCGCCGCGAACACAAACAGTCAGGTCACTTTGCAGTTCAAATTTGTTTTAAAAAAACATTTATTCATCGACAGTTTCATGGATCTCAAAGATCCCGTTGAAAAGGAGCTGCTCTATCATCAATTACTCCATTCCGCAAGAAACGATCGCTTCCCAATTAGTGATACGGAGGCTGTAAGTCAAAAACATGTGAAAAATTCAAAAGTAGCACTGTATTTTTTTCCATCGTTACTAACGTCAAGGGTGTGATTCTTCTCAGGCAATGCTAGTGGCCCTCCAAGCTCAAGTAGAATTGGGTGATTATCGTTCCTCATCGGCAGGGGAATTCCCGGATTACTGCCATGTATCCGCGCACTGTCTGCCCACACGAATAGCAGCCATGATAAGCCACGAAGCAGTTGCGCGCCATCACCAGAGTCTTGTTGGTACCCCAGTCCCCCAGGTGAAACAAGCAGTTCTCAATTTGTTACACAGCTGGCCCCTGCATCGTGCTGCCATCTTCGATGTCACTGTAAGTCTTCAGAGTTATTATACCTGAATATTAAATGGCACTTATATACATGCATCTTCAATCTCTGTAAAGGTTAATCTATCCTAACGATTCATTTTACAGCAATCATTTACATCCAACTGGCCACGCGCCCTCTGGCTTGCCGTGGATCAAATCGGAGTACATTTGCTGGCCCAACGGTCTCGTCACACCCTTTGTAGTTTCGATTACGAAGCCGTCGTTAGCTACAGTCCCTCCCCGACGTGCTTCATGTTAGTTACGGCAGCAGATTCGCATCAGCCCAAACCCAGCAAAATTATATTGAGTACTAATCAAGCGTATCAAATATCCCAGCTCATTAAAGAGTACATTGAAGCTGTATTCGAGCAGCCAAATCCTACTGATGATTCCTTACGGGAGCAAATCCAAACAATCCCAGAGGCCAATACAAACCTGTAATTTTTCAATTAACGCTTCAAATGAACACTTTTTAATTTTTGAATCGTTTTTTACGACGGATTGAATTATTTATCGCTTACAAGTCTCATGTATGATGAACATATAAACCTTGCGATGCTTTTTGTTGGCTTTAATAATTGTTGTATTTGCGTGACTGAGCAAGTAAGCGCAATGCTGTGCTGATACGATCGGACTAAATGTAGAATTATGAATTGTAAATGATTGTAAAAATGAAGCTATTAATTAAACGTAGGGAACATTTGAAAGAGTTTTCGATGGTAAATTTATGTATAAACCATTTAAATACAAAATTAAGTATGAATTACTCAATGTAATTTCAAAAGTGTACTCCTCGGTTCGACCAAAGCAGTCTGCCTTTAACGAGGTAACGTTCAGGAGGATTATGTTAGGCAAAAGCTCTCGCCCGTATAACCGCTGATTCCCAGCTGCACACCCTTAGGTCAAATCTAACCTTGTTCATGATCTTGTCCAGTCAACCCTAAAGCTCTTCTTTCGTGCACGTACTATACCATGTAGTAAATAGGCATACGTTACACTACCTTGTGCGTGATCAATGAGTTCCCTCAGAGATGCAGTTACATGTAAAGATTTTAATTACGGGTACTAACCTAATGGAAGTAATTCACTGATAACCACTGTTAATCTCAGATCTCCTAAAACTGATGCAATTTCTCAGGCTTTTTTTTAATTTCAAATCTTAATGTGCTATCATGAATGCTTGCGCTGATTGTAGGAGGCAGCATGTAGCCTAGAGAATGTATTTAATTGTTCCCAGGAACGAAACTGTGCAATGAACATAACGTTCAAATAAAATATAAACTTGATGGTAATATCACCTAAGAATTTTCTAGCATTGATTCCAAAACGCTGCAAATAAAGAAACATCCACGAAAATCCATCAACATCTTGCACATCTAAAATCCTAAGGATGAAATGGAGAGAGCGTATCACTATCACCGCAGTAGTTGTATTTCATCCCCATACAAGCGCATTGCAGGAGTGCTTTTTAATTCATTAGTGCCAATTAATTAACCTAACGGAGCCCATGGTGCCACATCTTATTAGCTAACCTTTTAGCATGCTTCATTATCGTGACACGTGGAATACAGTTATATGACCATTAACTTCTGCTTTACTTCCGGTCACGTGCCAGGCACCATATGCACCCAGGTCACCCCTCCTCATCCTCCTCTAACCTATGTCCCACCCTCTCCACGCTTATCATTCCCTCACATTTTGTGGATAGTTTATTCATCAATCCTACGGACAAATGAGAAGAAAAGTTATCACAAGTCCAAGAGATGCTAGACACGTCCGTGATAAGAATTCGCGTGCAGATGTTTTTAGCAAAGAACAAACAAATGACCGTATTAGATGACCGCACAAAATTTTGTACCATAATAATTGTTTCCACCCTGGTGATAATGAAACACAAGTTGAGGATTGACAGGTTTATGCAGAAATCATGAGAGACACGTATGATGATGGTGAGGATACTGAGGATCTTGTGTAATAGTTGAAAGAGGCGCAATAATATAACAATGTTCATGTGTTTTCTACTAGTTTCTAAGGAAACTAATTCTCACCATACTCGCCCGAGAATGCGAGGATTCGTAGTAATATTAAAGATAAATACTGGTACCAAAATTAGGAAAAACACGTTTGAGTTTCTTGTATTCTGAATTGGTGAGCATGCTGACAAGATTAACTTCGTGTTCTATAGTGGGACTGTAATTCCCCATTAGAATCCATCCGAGAGTTGTATTGATCGCCGTGGGATAATTCTCTGAACGGATGATATTGGTTTTGAGAATCTTTGCAAGGAATGATGCGTTCAACAGAAGATCGATGGGGCCAGGTTCGTAAAACGTAGGATCTGCCAATTTCAAATGCTTGATTGCCTCCCATGTTGAAATAACTGGCGAAGATGCAGTAGTTGGAGTGATTTTTCAAATAATCAGTACAGAAGCGTTAGTGATGAACTTGGAGCTTAAAGAACTGATTGGTATGATTGCAGAACCAAGAGGTGGGGGAACAGCAGATCCAGTTATTCCAGTGGTTGTTGTGGTTGTTGTAGGAAGTTGTAGTAATTTTGCTGCTTTTTCGGAAATTAAATTGGGTTTAGAACCACATTCCAGTAAAGCCCGTAAGTGATGACTTTCTCCATTGATTCCCTCCACTTTCACCATTTATTTGATTTGATTTTGATTTTATTGACATACTCTTCAGAATTTCTTCTGGTTTCCAAGAGGAGTCAGTCGAAGCGCAGTGTTCATTACAGAGTTATTAATTACGGAGGTTTACAGAGTATTTCTTTACATTAATACAAAAATGGTTAACGTTAGTGTTCCTTAGCTTTGGAGGGAGTGTATTCCACAGCTTAGCTGCAGAGTAGTGGAAGGAATATTTGGTCGAGGCTTTTGTAACAGGTGGCGTATGTACATAAAGTTCCTCGCGACCTAACCTTCTTTCAGAGAGCTTAAACAACTGGCCGCAATAAGCGGGGCGATAATCGAGTGTCAAGCATTTCCATGTGACCCTAGCAAGATTCAAGTGATACAGCTGTTAGACCTTAAGTATGTCAAAATATTCGTAGTTATCATTAAGGGATGCATACTTGCTTAGCGCGACATGAGAGAGAAACCGGTCTATAGAGCTCGGCAGTTCACTTAGATTCGTACACCCCCAGACTGGGATGCCGTATTCAACTATAGACATTACAATGGACTTGAAGAGAATGAACATGGTTATCTCATTTAAATAGCGCTTACATCTAGTTAGTAACGTGCACCTGGCGGCTACTTTGGGTTTTATAGCATTAACATGGCTTTTAAATTTTAGTTCCTTATCAATTATTATTCCCAGATATCTAAACTCTCTAACAACTTCGATTTCTATCGTATTGCTTATCGCAAAAGTATTTTCAACATTTGATCCTTTGGAGAAAATGAAAATTTTCGTTTTACCCCAATTAAGTTGCATGTCATTTTCTTGACTCCACTTGATTAAATTGTGACAACAGTTTTTCATGTCAGATAGAAGTTCATCATGATCATCACCGGTACAAACAGCCGCTATATCATCGGCAAAGAGGCAGAGCTTATTATTTACAGTTACAGAGACCGAGTTTATGTGAATTAGGAACAAGAGGGGACCGATTTGGGAGCCCTGAGGGATGCCCCCGTACAAATCATAAGCATTTGACATCTCTTACCCATTTTTTATTTTACATTTTCTTTCCTTAAGATAGTTACACAAAAGTCTAACAAGGTAGTAGGGGGTGTCAAGCTCTAGTAGCTTTTTTATTAGGAGTTCGTAGTTGAGTGAGTCAAAAGCTTTCCGGAAGTCAAAAAATATTCCAGCAACTTTCTTTCCTCTTTCTTCTTGCGTAAAAATATCATGCAATAGGTCAAGGGTGGCGTCGACTGTATTTCGCCCTGCACGGAAACCATATTGAGATTCACTGAGACAGTTATTTGTGGTCAGGTGGTACAGTAGGTATTTTGACATGAGATGTTCAACGTCTTTGAAAGAAACGGCATAACTGAGATGGGGCGATAACTATTTGGGTCAAGTGCATCACTTTTTGGTTTGAGTTCCGGGGTAGTGATTGCAAGTTTCCAGTCAGTAGGGAAGATACCAGTACGAAAACATTGATTTGCAAGAACTGCGAGCGGATGGGAAAAAGACTTTTTACATAATCTGAGTATTTTGACTGGTATTACATTTGCATTTCCACCTTTGCCGTTAATTTTAGTCATGATTGCTATTATCTCCTCGCTTGTTACTATAGGTACAAAATATGTTGGACTAAACTTGTCATGTGTAGTTTCTATGGTATTTGTACAATTTTCATGAATGTTATCTAAATAGTCCGAGCAGTCCTTATGTTTAAGGACAAGGTTGTCAAATAGGAGGGCAGCTATTTCCTGCTTGTCTGCCGTTATGGATTTACCATTACAGAGTTTCTCTATACCGCTACCTTTAGCTTTCACACCAGTAAGTTCTTTGAATAATTTCCAGAAATCATCTGAATTTGGATGAGAGGCAAATTCTCTGGAGAAGTAGGATTGTTCTGCTTTACGTGTAGCTAGATTTACATGGTTACGGTATAATTTATAGTCATTCCAAGTAAGTACATCTGTTTTTGCTAAAGTACGGAGATGGTCACATCTATGTACGAGGATAGCTAAGTCGTGGGTAAACCAAGGTTTTACAGTGTTTCGGACAAGTCGTTTCGTTATAGGGCAGTGTTTGTCGAGAACCTCTGTATAGTTTATTTATCATTACAAGCGTTATATTCGGGTCCTCAAGGGGTTCTAGTGCTTGGTACGGTACGCTTTCTAGATCTTTTGCAATATCCTTGAGGTTTAAGTTTTTATAATTTCTAAACTCTACCGTTTTACGGGAGGAGACTTTGGACTTGACGTTTTTGCTAACAAGGAAAATAAAGTTATGGTCAGAGAAAGAGGTATTTAGTACTCCTGACAGAGCTAACTTAGTACTCATATTGTAATAGAGATGGTCCAGCGAGGCTTTATAATCCTTTCTTTGAAAAGTTTATTTGTCAATATATTGTTTTAGGTTTAACGACTTCATAAGTTTAATAATTTAGTTGGTTGGTCGGCTGGTTTTCTCTTTTAGATTAAAATTTAAATCCCCTAGCACTATATGCTCACCTTCAGTGAGGGAGACTGACTTCTCAATTTGTGGGATTGATTCAATAAACTTAGGATAACTGCTTGAGGGTGGGCGATAAATGCAAGTTATTTTGAATATTCTTGTATTTTTTAATTTTATGGTAACAGACTGACCATTGCAGTTGCAATCAATACTGTATCCGCTTGTTCATTGACGAAGTTTGTATTGACCATGCAGATTTGTTGCTGTTCAGAAGACTCCAGATTCAGAGGTAGAAGGAATTGAGGTGTCTTGAGACTTGACAGCTTGAGATTCCACCTGCATATCAGTATGACATGATTCCTTCCTCCAGTTAGTGTGTACGTAATAGCTTTGTTGTTGATTTTGATGAATCATGGTGTGATGTTTTTCATCACAGTATTTGCAGTGGCGCCCTCTGCAGTCAGCGGCCATATGATTAGGTCGAAGACAGTTTCGTAATAATGTCTTGGTTGATTACCTGAAGACGTTCAGAAATCGACTTCGTGATGAAAGACGGACAGTGCCATAAGCCATGTTCCAAGGAACAAAAAGTCCATTTCAAAGGTTGTTTGACGTAATTTGAGTTAGAAGATTCTGTACGAGGATGGGGAGTTCTGTGAAACAGAGTAGGTGGATTTTCATAGATTGCTGCGGATGTAGAATTTGATATACCAATGAATTTGCCTCTTGTGTC
Source organism: Sminthurides aquaticus (assembly GCA_906901655.1). NCBI lineage: Eukaryota > Metazoa > Arthropoda > Collembola > Symphypleona > Sminthurididae > Sminthurides > Sminthurides aquaticus. Next base: position 8,618,274 of record CAJQTT010000006.1, on the reverse strand, counting down.
AATGAAGTTCAACATCCCGGTAAGACGGCACAACGGAACAAGTTTGCATGAAGTCAAATTGCTTCTTCGATTCTGGATCCATCTTTCCAAAGATGACGAATTGAAGAAGAGCATCAGCTATGGAGTCAAGTTGAGAAACGATAAACATAACCAACAACGAGCGGATGCATTCGTGGGATGTACACTTTAATGAGGTAAACGCCGATTCTTGTTTTGAAGTTATGGATGGTTGATGAAGTAATCTTTCCATGATAGAGCTTAAGATTAATCTCCTGTGGTTAAACTGCTCAGCTAGTAACTTCCATGCGTGTTCATAATTTTCATTTGTTACTTGGAACGAAGAAATCATGATTTGAAATATTGAAACTTTTGGGCATCGGTCATTGAGTTGTTGCTATGAAATGTTGCCTGAAATAAGTCCGAGAAACTCGTCCATTCTTGAAAGCTCCCCGCAAATAAAGGAAGCTCCATACGAGGCAGTTTTACAAGGGGTGGGCCGAGGTCAGGGTCGGTTCCGTGAGATGAAGCATGATTTTGGGTAGGGAGCAGGACTCTCCTGCGAATAGCATCGTGACGTAATTGCATGGCCAAGAACTCGTTAACATGACTATGTAGGTCTTCCTCCGAAGGACAGAGAGCAGCAAGTCATTTGAGGAGATTTGATATCCTCCGCCCAGGAAGAAGGTTTGTGAGAGTAAAGCTGTAATTCAGAACCCGCAATGGTTTCTCCAGCTGGGAAAGTATCCAATTGCTTTTCGATGCAAGTCAGCTTGCATTTTAGTCCACGACGTTTTGCAAGAGCGGCGGTTAGTTGTTGAGACATGGTTGAAGCAGTGATGAGAACATTTAAACTGTGATGAGTGAATAGCACTATAAATTGACTAAGGATACTAATAAGGATAAGGAAACTGATTCTCACCACACCATATTATCATAGACAACAATAGGAATGAGTCAGAAAAAGGTTGATATGTCTGAGAAGAAGGGACGGGAAGGAGGGTCAGACTTCTTTCCTCTTGGCGCTCTTAGATGTCGAAGGATCTATTCCATTGCTAGCTAGAATTACCTTCTCATGACGTTATTCTTTGAAATTAAATAAGAGAGATCAAAACTGAAATGAATAAGGCTTCAGCAAGCAAAGCTTTTTTTAAATCTCAACGACATCCTTTTTATTTCATCTGTATCTATAACTACCGCCTGTTTCACAAGTTCTTGATGTGCTCGTACTTCCCTCCGCTCCTCCACTACGTCACTTGCCTGCATGTACGTTTCTCTTCTCTCCTCCGCTGCGTGCTCACTCATGAAATCGGATATTTTTTTTCGTATTTTTTTAAAATCTTCGCGCACAAGGGTCACAGCGTGAAACAATTAGCTCAATTAGAAAGCTGCAATCCTCTTCTCTGATACGAACTAACTTTTATGTCCCAAGATCAAAGGTTGAGGACGCAACAGAAATAAATGTCTACAGATTTAGGAAACCTGACTTTTTGTACTTTAAGTGTAGCTGCATCGCCAACCTTTGACCTAAGGACATAAGATTCCGTTTGTATCAGTGAAGAAGATCTCAGGTTTCCAACGGTTCAAGCTGCTTGTGAGCGATGATTTCAATGAAAAAAGAAAACCCTGTTTCATCAGTGAGCAAGCAGGAGACGCAGCGGAGGAGGGAAGAGAAGCGTATATGCATTAAAATGACGTCGTGTAGGAGCAGAGGGTAATACGAACATATCAACAACTTGTGAAATAGGCGGTATGATCTTGCCGGTTACTCAAATCAATGAACACGTATCCAAAAGGAGGATCCGCGCTATGACAATGTGCATATTCTAATAAATCATCCGTGTTTCCATGGTTCAATTGACGTTCCTGAGCGCATCCGGATGGGGTGTCACACGGGTTTTGAAATAATGCCATTCCTTTCGCATTTAGAGATATTGTCCACGTACGCTGGAATGGAAAACAGCTGTTAAACATTATATGATGGTACATATGATTTTTACTTCCATCCCTTTGAGAAACAGATTTTTAACACGAAGCATGATAGGATAGGGATCTGGATGACTTACCCTGGTAAAAACGATTGCTGCATAATTATCTCTCTCACAATCGTCCACACAATCCTCAAGCATACATAGCGCTGGTAGCAGTTTCCTTCCGGTATCAGCTCTTCTATGCTTTCGAAGCCTTTTAAGAAAAGTACATAATCTAAATTCTGATGATGATTATTTGCAAATATATTAGTTGTAATGTTGCTAAATAACGTAGATTACTCCTCATTGTAGCAATAAAGTATATGCGGGGGCGTAGGAACAATAAATTCCATTCGTCTCGCTAAATCTTTAGTAACAAGCGTACATTTTCCTGCTGGCGAAGTTACTAAGATAATAAGGTTTACACGGTGATAAATACTGCAGTCACACTCTATTAAGATGTTCATTAAGTAGGATCAATAATGTTTACGCATCGACAACCAGGGCATGACTATGACTATAGAGGGTCCTTCTCTAATAGGAATTCGATAATGGCCAAAGGGAAGGGTCTGGTTATGAGTTACATATCTTTTCGTGTCCAAAGGGTGTGCTAGCAATACTAGTCATAATTGCGTTCAGTTTTTAGCCTTTTTTAAAAAAAATCATTATGTTCAATTGTTAGATAATGCTTAAGTACTAACTTCTCACATCCTATCTAGCAAATTCCATATCTTCAAGAGGCATTGAATTCTCTCACGCACCCCTCACGTGTTTAGACTTAATTCGAGAGAATGTGAAATTCTACTTGAAAATCTTCATTCCTTCTTGTCCTGTTTTCTCCCTTCTAACGCGTCTCTATGGACGGGGGGGGGGTATGCTCATGCGTAATTTGATAGTTATAAAACCTGTTTCTTCGAAACTAGCGTGAAATCATTGTGACTGCTCTAACCAGACACATTTTCATGTAGTAGATGGCTCGGATACTAGTTTCTCTAATCCTCCCAATTGATGACATGAACCTGTTGAATGCCGTAAGTTCGTGGACCAACTTACTCTTTTATGGACAATGGTACGAGGCAGAAAAATAAGAGAACTACAGCTGTAACTACGAACATGAACAGAATTAATAATTCACTCGATGACATTAAAAAAATTGGAGCAGGATAGAAGCTATCCCTTACTGCCGGTTTACCATGCAGTGTCACACCTCAAAGTATATGTTGTAAAAGGAATTGTACAAAATAAGCTTAAATCACAGAGGACGGGTCAAGTCTTTCATATCACCATAGTATTAGTTCGTGACTACTATGTACTAAAATGGCGCGCAGCTTTGCCTGTCTATAATCATCATTCTCGTTAAATTTCTTATCATTCCGACATAGTGTGAGATGCATAATTTAAGAATTCTGGAATCAATGTTATACGTTTGGAACTACATGTAACGACGACGCTACAACAGGAAATTGGGTGAATAGTAATGGTATATAAATGTGTTAGAACTATAAAATTGAATTTTGTAAACAGATATATTTATGTATCCTTTACCCTGTCCTATGCAGTGTTTCATGCGCTTACTATAAGGAATAGACGAAACTACAAGGAGAGCCGGCGCTGTGTATTACAATATTGGATTTAGTTTTTCTGCAATAATGTAAGATAGCACTTTGCAAATTATTCCCGATAAGCTTATCCTTATCGTATCCCTACTAACGAATGTCTTTTTTGAGTGCAGTTACAACATAAATCAGACCGTAGAAGGCAAATCAATGACGTCAGTATCTCCTACTATACGATGGCCATACTATATATCTCGTGTAAATCTACTAGTATATAACTGAAATGTCAAATTGTATATACACTGGTATATAAATAGTTTCTCAAATTGTGGAAGGCTTTCACCGATCGCAATAGCTATTTTGTCCCATAGTTTAGACTATATTGCATTGTTTGGATATTCAGTAGGTTTAAATAGATTCAAATGGATATCCTTTTTAAATGTAATGCACATCTACTAGTACATCAAATTGTGTACGGCTTTCACCGATCGCAATAGCGATTTCGCCCTATACTATATAGTATATACTAGATTTTGGATATTAGTAGTTTTTAATTGATTCTATTCAATATATACTGTATATCTCCTCTAAAACTACTAGTATATAACTAACTAGCCCTGCTACCCGGCTTCGCCCGGGGGTGGTGTGGTACGAAAACAATAAGAACTGGAATGATCTTCAGTCGAATTTTAAGCTCTCCCGTCGAATATTTTGCTCTCCAGTTGAATGTTCTGCTCTCCAGTCGAACGTTTTGCTCTCCAGTTGAATGTTCTGCTCTCCAGTCGAATGTTTTGCTCTCCCGTCGAAATGTTTGGTCCCCCGTCGAAATTTTTGGTCCCCCGTCAAATTTTTTGCTCTCCCGTCGAATGTTTAGCTTATAGTCAAACCTCTCCCGACAAAAATGTAGCGTATGATTACAAACCCACAGCTCTCCCGTCAAACTTGTTGCCTCTGGTTCCGAATCTATAGCTCTCACTTCAAACCTACAGTTCTCCATTTAATCTTTTAGTTCTTACGTCGAAGCAATATTACTCCCATCAAATGTCAAGCTCTCCCTTCAAACGTATAGCTCTAAGCCAAACTAAATCTCAAACCTAGTCAAACCTAGACCTATAGTCAAATATGTAGCTCAGGCATATGGTCAAACCTAGAGCTCAGACATATGGTCAAACTTAGAGCTCAGACATATAGCCAAACCTATAGCTCAGACCTATAGTCAAACCTATACCCCCACCGAATGAAAGTGGGACACCGTGAAAATGAAAGTGATAGCTCCCGACGAATGATAGCTCTCCTGTCAGTCCAATAGCTCTCCTGTGAAACCAACAACACTCCCGTCCACGCTATAGCTCTCCCGTCAAATCTACAACCCACCCGTCAAACCTTCAACTCTCCCGTCATACCTACACCTCTCCCATGATACCTACAACTCTACCATAAAAATCCATAACCCTCCCGTTAAACCGACAACTCTCGTGTCAAACCTAAGATCCTTCCGTGAAACCTTCAACTCTCGCGTCAAACCTAAAATCCTTCCGTGAAACCTTCAACTCTCCCGTCATACCTACACCGCTCCCATGAAACCCACAACCCTCCCGTAAATCCTTCCATTTTTGCCGTGAAACCTACAACGCTCCCAACAAACATGTACAGTAGAAATTGCTTATACCGGTATGGCGAATAACGGTTTACCCGTTATAACAGGGGAGATTTGAAGACCCTTAACGATGAAAAACGTATCGGAATAACGGTGAAATTTAACGCCCCACCAAAGTGACAGTTATAAAAAATTAGGCGAAGCCACCCCTGTAAATAACTAGCTGGACCGAGTATGGGTTGCTGAGATTACTGAAGCGCTTTTGCCATTGCTCATTTAAGGATAAGCTTTTTGATTTATTACGGTACAAAATGACGACAGAAAATTACTAAATGTGAAAGTAAAAGGAAACGTAAAACGGTGTGAATATTGGAAAGCAAGAGGAAAGCCGAGATTTGCTGTTTTATAGTCTCACGATCAGCCTCTTAATGCCCACTTGTACTTTTGGATCAGCCCAAAATGGTACATTAAAGGAATTACTAAATGTGAAAGTAAAAGGAAACGTAAAACGGTGTGAATATTGGAAATAAAGAGGAAAGCCGAGATTTACCGTTTCATAGTCTCACGATCAGCCTCTTAATGCCCACTTGTACTTTTGGATCAGCCCAAAATGGTACATTAAAGGAATTACTAAATGTGAAGGTAAAAGGAAACGTAAAACAATGTGAATATTGGAAATAAAGAGGAAAGCCGAGATTTACCGTTTCATAGTCTCACGATCAGCCTCTTAATGCCCACTTGTACTTTTGGATCAGCCCAAAATGGTACATTAAAGGAATTACTAAATGTGAAGGTAAAAGGAAACGTAAAACAATGTGAATATTGCAAAGCCTAGATTAACCGTTGTGAAGTCACACGATTAAACGTGAAAGTAAGATTGTGAAACTGTGTCTTTCACACCTTTTTCCTCTTAAGTTTCTGGGATCCAATGTCCCATTTTGGGCTGATCCAAAAGTACATGTGGGCATTTCGCCCCCACTACATAAGCTTCCCTTAGACTTCGTCTCGGTCCAGCTAAAAATGTGAGAGCCCAAGGAAATGTGATCGGAGAGGGAAATGAGAAAGGAGGAAAGTTTGCCCTTTTATAGGCACACCATCACCCTCTTTATGCGAATTTATGCTTTCGGATCAGCCCAAAAGTGTGCAAAAACGGAATTGAAAATCTGAAAGCCCGAGGAAATGTGATCGGAGAGGGAAATGAGAAAGGAGGAAAGTTTACCCTTTTATAGGCACACTATCACCCTCTTTATGCGAATTTATGCTTTCGGATCAGCCCAAAAGTGTGCAAAAACGGAATTGAAAATGTGAAAGCCCAAGGAAATTTGATCGGAGAGGGAAATGAGAATATTATATTTCCTTATACTTTTAAGGCCTACAAAGTAACAGTTGTGCAAAAACTGTTTCCCACCGACTTTCCAAAACGTCTTCTGTTTGCCCAAACTTTTATGGAATTATTCCAACGAGATCCTGCTCTTCTCAACAACCTGATAATGGGTGACGAGGCCTATTTTTGTATTGACGGAAGTGTCAACAAGCAGAATGACCGATACTGGAGCCCTACAAACCCCCATAGGATTCACGAAAAAGGAGTTTTTCCAGAAAAAATTTGCGTCTGGGCTGCAGTGACTCGAAGAGGAATTATGGGTCCAGTATTCTTCAAAGACGACCGTGGGCGTCATGTTACAGTTAATGGGCTAAGATACAGATTGGAGAAGGATTGGTTCATTTATAATATGCATACTATAGTCTTAAGTTTAATTATAATTTCAATCATGATTTAATCTAAACACCTAGTCAATTGACCTTCCTAGTCAACCTTTACTTCACCAAATCTCTAGTCATCGCTGGTCATAATTAAATTCATAATTCATAATATTCACAGGTAAAAGTTAGTCATTAGAGTTCAGGTATTTTTAAATCATGATTGTAATTTTTATGCGCGTGGAATAAGCCAAAATTGTTATGATGCAATAATTTAAGAGAAAGGGGGGAGGGTTTAATCATGATTATTTATGCGGAAATATGGAGTTTATGCGAAAATGATGCGAAAATTGTGCCAAATTAATTTAAGTTTATGCAGTTTATGATGAGATGCTTTGTAATGCTTATTGAACCCTTCCATTCCATTCTGCATAAAGGGAAATGTTAGGAGAGTATGTGCTACCAAAGCTGGCAGAAATGAATTTTGGGTTGGATACTTATTGGATGCAGGATGGAGCACGTCCTCACACGGCAAGAGAGACAATCACATTGCTTCGAGATATTTTTCCAAATGGACATGTTATTTCTCTTCATGGAGATGTCCCATGGCCCCCTCGTAGCTGTGATCTCACACCGGCAGATTTTTATTTATGGGGTTTCTTAAAATCCAAGGTCTATGCAAATAATCCTCAGACGGTACAGCAACTGGAAGAAAATATTAGGACTGAATGTGGATTAATTAGTGCTGAAACGTGTGAGAGGACTATGGATGAAGTTAGGCATCGAATGCGTCTTTGTATTGCAGCTGGCGGAGGTCACTTAAATAACATTATTTTTTAGATTTAGCTTTAAGGAGCATTTTAGTTATAATTATAATTCGGCATAATTCTTATTTGTGATAATTTTATGCATTCGAGTGCATATTTTGCGTACAAATTTGTGAACGAAAAGACTAATTGTTTTAATTTTTTAATGTGATCTCTAAACTCGCTATGATGTAATGCTTTATTTATTGAAACTACCGGTGCAATAAGTTTATTCAAAGCTCAATTAAATTAATTAATTAGCTTTAATCAAAACAATAAACTACTGAAAACTGACGTGCAATAAATTTTATGTGATATTAATGTTTACCTGATAATTTTCAATGGATTCTTCCTGTGATAACAATAAATGAGATCGTGATGATGAAAGACAAAGGAGCGAAAATGGGATAAACATGGTGAGGATTGCGGAGGAGCGATGATGAGTTTTAGGAATTATGGGGATGTATGGAGATCTGGTAGAGGACCGGAGAGGAGCTCGGGGAAGATAGGTCACTTGGATTGCTGTGGTGAGTGAGGAAAGGAGAAGTGAGCAGAATGAGCAGGTACCTCACAATAGCACTCACTGAGTTCAGTCACACTGTAGGCTGGCCAGTGAGAGGAGTTTGCGGTCTAGCAATTAGCAGTGCGGTTTAAATGGGACACCCTTTATTTCATGAGAGCGAAGTTCAGCTATTTCATTGTTCACTCGGTCTCGCTCCGCGCGTATCGCATGAGCTGTTTCCTTCATAAATTCAAGTTTAAGAGGCCGACAGTATCTAACGGAAGTAGGGGTTTCATTCTTCCATGGCACTTCGTACGTATCGTTGGCTTCCAAGCGCAATTCTAGTGGTATAATGGTAGTGGCAAGAAGGCTAGAATCATCAGAACCTTCCGAAGCAAAGGACTGCTTGTATTGAGACTGGCCACTACTACCATTGAAACCCCAGCTACATATTAAATTCCATTGTGCCCTGTCAGCCTCTGCAGCTGCACTTAAAATCTCGATTTCGTCCTGCGTAAGCTCTAAAATTCTGTCCGCTGTGTGGTCTAACAATGCTTGTAATGGCAGGACTGTTCTGTTAGTTTCTGTAGCAACAACAGGTACAGTAGGAAGAGATCGATGCTTAGTTCCTTTGACAGCATGTGGCCCTCTGGATCAATATGCCACAGTGTATGATTGTGAGCTGCAGGGCATCAACCGCACAGTACACATACTGGCGGGCATGGGTCTCTCTGGCAAGCATATCACTATATACTGTGACAACATGAGTTGTATTAGTTCCTTTGAAAAGGACTATACGAACTCCAGCCTAACTCTGGAAATCCACAACCACCTCCAATCGTTGGGTAAAACTAAGGAAGTGTGGCTGGAGTGGATTCCATGGCATGAAGGTTATGCCGGAAATGAGCTGGCCGAAAAACTTGCCAAAGCAGGATGTGAGAAACCCTGCATTGGACCAAAACCTATGCTACCGTTACCAGAACCTTCTGTTTATTACTATCAGGTTATTAGCAACCAGGAACTCTAGAAGTGTCTCTCCTGTAGTGTTACAATCACTACTTCCCCATACGAGGTGGTGGGAGTTGGCATCTGCGCCAACAACAAGTGGTAGATTGCGTTGGTTACAATAAACAGTTAAATCCGCTAATAGCTTAGGAGGATGAGTAGTTGAATCGCTCGGCATATATACCGAGGCTAATACAATTTCCTTCTTTCTCCAGAGCGTGCGAATGCATACCATGTCAGCGTCTGAGAAGCTGATCAACATCTCAGCGTTAACATTTCTGCTGGCTACAATGCTTGCTCTGGGGGCTTTGTCCCCCAGATTTGCACTGAAAGCCTGATTTGCACCCATCAACCAAACCATACCCTTGTAATGATAAGGTTCCTGTGTGAGGTATATATAGGAGTCATCGTCATTCGGAGGTGGGCTCTGCTGCCCATGCCCTCTCCACGGTCAACAAGCGCTTGATTCGCTTGTTTTTTATGGTGAAGGTTTATTTGCACCACAGTGTAGCGGGAGGCCGACGAACTGTCCTTCGTCCACCACTTGTGCCCACCCTCTTCCCCTACCCGCCGCACTGTGGTGTGTTGTCCAGGGCTAACCCCCTAATCATCAGGTGGCCGAGCAGCACCCGACACCGATGACTCCTCCTTTTTAGCCGGACGGCTTAGTTCCAGAGCACGTACCGGGAGAGCTCCATAACGGCGCAGCATGCCATCATGGGACAGAATAAACTCCCTGTCACACTGTGGTATAACCACCACAATGTAAGTCCTACGCTGTCCATCTTTCCCCGTTTCTCTCGGAAGTTCGTTCCAATCCAGCCATTAGCGGCTAAACCAGGATTGCATTCCCGTAGTTGTTGGGAAACCACTTCCAGGTTGAAGTCCTGGGAGGGGGGGGTCCAGCCAGTCGCCGTGGACGGATATGTGACTAGAAAGCAGGATTTATCCACTGCCGGTGCTTCCGCCTCCTTTTATGCTGCCAATCATCATTTTCACTCCATCCGCTAGCAGCATCTCGAATCGTGGGACCAAAAGTAGCAGTGCTTCCGCCTTAGCCGCGGAAAAGCACTCTACACGCGGTCTGCCACGAAACTAGGACGAGAATCTGACCCCCGAGAAGAGTTCCTGGCCCAAGAAGCTGTCAAAGGCCGGCAGCCACTTTTCCCAGAACTCCAGGATGAATAGATCTTGCGGCTTGTCCCGTAGTGTGATCATGATCACACATCCATCCTCCACGGGGGTTGGCGGGACTGGTTTAGCCACTGCAGCGGGCTTGTTCCCCGCTTTTGGTTTCTTCGTCCTGCTCTTTCTCTTCCTTTGCTTCTTGTTCTCGACAGGATTGCCCTCATTGGAAGAGACGGCGGTGGCTGAAGAGGATGATGTTTCTCATTTCTTCAGCTTCTCCTCTTTAGGAGAGGGGGTCGTGAGCTCATAATCCCGCTTAACCGGAGGTGTAGATGATATCTTCCCGACATCCTTCTTGCTACTCCCGGTTGAGCCCCCACATGATAAATATGCTATAAGTATGATTGATGATCAGACGGGGAGAGGTAATCAAGGGATTGTCGGAGCTGTTTATTCCTTTCATCCAAACGACTGATGCTTTATTCGTCGGGCTGAGAGTAGTTATACTCTTCAGCCAATATATCTTATCCTAGGGGAAGGATGTAGAGATTCGTGTATCACCGTGGTTTTCCAGGAGTTGCTATATGCCTGTCTCCTGGTGGAGACTTCATCCTCTCCTCCTTTCTAGAGTTTTCCCTGGCTAGCAGCCATTTTCTCCATGGAGTGTTGTGGAGGCTCAGAGTTGAGCGCTGCACACTTTGATGTGCACACTTTGATGAGCCTCCTCATTCTCCTTCTTCTTCTGGCTCATCCCAAACCGAGCCCTTCTCTTCTGGCAGAATTACCTCATGGAGCAGTCTTCACTGGGAAATATACCTTCCCTTGCTGCATCGAGCATCGCCAAGTAATCTGACGTCCTCGGATTCCAGTCAGTTGCCTGCATGCGCTCCAGGAGCTGAGGGAATTCCTCAAGGAGAGAGTCCGACGGAGAGGGCTTCCCCGCCCCCTCGTCTTTCTCAGCCACGACGTCCATGGGAGCAGGATTTGATTTATCCTCTCCCGCTATTTCCACTCCATCATCCGCTCACACAGAGAAGCACTGTCCTGCTACGATGTGGTTGATGCAGGAGGAATTATCCGTGAGGGAATTCGTTCCGCCCACCTTCATAGAAGCTATGCCATCTGAAGCCCGCTTTACTCCACCATCCGAGCCCACGTCCAGCTCCATTGCAGAGTGAATGTCCTGCATGAGGCAAACCTTTTATATGAGGATGTGCATGAAACTAATGGGAGAGGAGATGTGTTACAAAGCGCGCTTTATTCTCAACTGAAGGGGATGTGCAATGGTGACCACCTTAAGTAGGTTCGCTTGCACATCCCATTACATGCACAACACGCCACATATTCTCCGGTCAGTTGAAAGAGAACCAGGAGGGAGAATGACGTGGAAGCCGCGGAGTAAAGTTATCCTTTGTTATATCCCCATTACACAGATGTATTCATTTACAAACATATTGCGCAAGCACACGCATGTGGCAATTACGCTCAGTTTAAAATCGTAATTAAAATTATAGAAACTATTTTAACATTAACAAGTGACATGTGATTGGAAAGACGATAAAACTAAATAATTTATGCAAGTATTATCATAGTCGGGAAATTTAACAGTACTCAAGCGTGCGAGATCTTAACTTTTTCGTACGAATTAAAGGATTAGATGTTACGTACCGTGGAGATGCTTTAGGTGCTGTAAGTAGGCCTGGTCGGCGGCCAGTCTTGGAAGCGGGTCCAGGACGTTTGCGTAGGAATGGTGAGTAGAGAATAGCTTCACGCAATGTAGTTAATGGGCGCTTGTGTCTAGGGGTGTGATCCGGTGCGTTGGTTGTGCTGGAGGAAGTTGAAGGCGGCTGATCCAGAGAAGAGGCTTCAATAGACATAGGCGTAAATCTCGAACATCGGAGCCAGGCAGTGGCGGATTGATCCTACCTACCTATGGTGTTGGCCAGACACAGTACGTCTATGGTTCAAAAGTGGGGCAAGGCTGCGGTCGGACGATACACTACAATCTGATTTCGCACAATTTCACTGTAGGGCCACTATCCTCCTAGCTAACGGAAGCAGAGGAACGGAATTCAAAAGGGAGAGCCCCCATTCTGAGGCAAACCTTTTATATGAGGATATATATGAAACTAATGGGAGAGGAGGAGATGTGTTACAAAGCGCGCTTTATTCTCAACTGAAGGGGGATGTGCAATGGTGACCACCTTAAGTAGGTTCCCTTGCACATCCCATTACATGTACAACACGCCACATGCAATAGAAGAGAATACGGGTAAGTAGGGCATAGTAACGAGATTCCCAAGTCATTGACCGACTTGGGCAGATGACCTTGACCATGGAGCCGCAGTAGTGAGGGATATTTAATACAAAGGAATGAGCTCCTTATGCACACACACCACACCACCACCGCTGCTTCACCTCGATACAGCAGCCTCGCTATTCCTAGCAGCATTTGGAAATAGTTTCCAAATTTGCCGGAAATTGCGAAGTAAATTTTCTGGAAGTAGTCACCATAGTGACCGAATTGGTTCAGCGACCAGATGCCCACACTTCCAAGAATTGCAGCTAATCTTTCATTTCACTTTGACAAGGAAAACTATTTCTTTTATTCCTTGAGTCCAAGCTCAAGCTTACTTAAATAAAATAATTGCAGAAACTTATTCCTTAGTTTACGATACCGCATTTATTTCCACGCTTGTTAGGGATTCCACACAGGACCAAATAAGAAAACCTAACACGTATTAGAAGGAGGAAGATTCTAGCAAATACTAGAATCTCTGGTGACGTCAGGATAGCAAAAGAGAGGAACTGCCTCTCTCTCTAATACAGAATGAAATGAAATGCTAGTACAGGGTGAGTACAAACTAAGGTTTTGATTAAGAGTTCGAATTAATCTTCTACGCGTTGACCAATCTTATTCAAACTGGTATTACTGGGAACCTTAAAGTCTGAAGTTTTGTGAGGCGCAAGTTTCAGTTACCTTTCTGCAGCACGAAGTCCACTGTTAACGGTTAAGTTTCCTGTCAGAATTCCAATTCAGTGACTTCGAGCAGCGTTTCCACAGCAACCATCACCTGAAGCCTTCAATCGGTAACTACAAAACGCTGACTTGGAACTCTGACTCGAAACTTTGAGCGTTAATAGCGGGCCTCATGTTAAAATTGAGTAACTGAAATGTGCACAAATCAAAACTTCAGACTTTTAGCTTCCCGGTTATACCAGTTTGAATAAAATTGGTCAACGCGTAGAAGATTAATTCGAACTCTTAATCAAAACCCAAGTTTATACTCACCCTGTATAAAGTAAGACAAATGAATACAGAACAGAATGTCACTAGCTCGAGATGAGCATGGATATTTGTTTATGAGACACATGGGACACAACGAAGTTTGTAACCACGTGTCTTTTCAACAATTTTTGTAGCCACGTCATACTACCCTTGTCAAATCCCTTGAGTAGAACTGGAAATTGGAGATGAACAAAAGAAAGCTTTTCAGGAGATGATAGAAAGGATTGCATTCAGTGAGGCATTCACACCCCACAAACCTCTGTTACCTAATATTATTCACACGGATAGTACCCAAATCGCGTGTGGCGGTACATTACATCAAGAACGAGAAGACAGAATGAGGCATTTAATTACATGTACAAAGATAATTTTGTATACAGCACTTTTACAGCTAAAACGGTGACGAAGACCCATGTTGAAGATATTAGGACCACCGTTCGTCATTCATTTATCCTAAAGTATCTCCGAGACTATAAAGGAAACTAATTTCGATTGAATGCGTTTAACATATAAAAGTAGAACAAAAATATAAATATATCTCCAGCGGGAGAGGCAAAGCGTTACAAAGTAACAACAATTATAATTTTTGTATTTTGGTATAGTCACATCATTTGAGAGTGAGACTATTTGAGCTAGCCAGAGAGCGTTACCCACGTATGGCTATCTGTTTGAACAAACTGTTGCGTAAAACTGAAATAAGTCATGACAAGAACTCTGTAGACTATAAGTTCCTAACTAGTACTAACCACCAAACCGTTGGGTACGAATGTAGTAGTAATTAAGTTACATGTATTACAGGAACCATACCGTATTCCAATATTTTTCGTTCAAGCCTCAGCGGATGAATTGCACTCTACGCTTTTCATCCATTTTTGCGCTAATTTGATTAATCAGATCATCCATGGAATACATGAACATCAGTGGAGACTCATCTGCCTTTTGCTTTTTCTCCCAAAGTCTCCATTCTTCATCTACCCCAACTACACCATCAGTAACTTCCTTTAATAATGCCTCCTTCAAGTTAGGCCACTTCCATGGCACTTCCTTGGCTCTTTTTCTCTGTCCAGTTGCACTAAGATACCATCTAAATGCAGAACTAGTAAAGGTAGACGGGAATTGCAATAATTGCATCTTAAACGACCAAGAAATAGCCTTGCTGGCAATAAGGAATTGTTCAAGGTGGCTTTGGGCACATGCCCCATTTTAACCAGAAAATTTGGGACTATTTTTCTTTACCGTATTGTCATCCTCCTGATCTTCATTTCCATCTTCGATCCTTCTATCTTCCTCATCCCGTCTATCATCATCTTCTCTCCTATCCTCGTCTTCTCTCCTTTCATCGTCTTCTCTCCTAAGACTACAATCACGCCTCCCGTGTGATATGGCAAGATTTGGACAATCTTGCTACGTCACAGCGGCTAGAACAAGTATTCCCTATATATTTGCGAAAACTTTTAAGGAAAGTATTTTCACTAAATTGGGCCGTCCCAACTCATAATTCGCAATCGAAGGTGTTGAGATAAGCTTCCTTAAGACTTCGTCTAGGCCCAGCTAAAAAGGCATCGAAGTATCATCGATGTTTTAAAGTGAAAGTTTCAAAAATGATCAAATGCTTTCGATACTCTCACTATTTGGATACTATTTTCGATACTCTTTCACTGTTTTCGATACTCTCTCACTGTTTTCGATACTCTCTCACTGTTTTCGATACTATCTCACTGTTTTCGATACTCTCTCACTGTTTTCGATACTCTCTCACTGTTTTCGATACTCTCTCACTATTTTAGGTACTCTTTTGCTACTTTCGATAATCTTTTGCTATTTTCGATACTCTTTCACTATTTTCTTTGCTTATTTATGCTTTTGTAAAAAGTACCATCGATATTGGGGGGCTTTCGAATTAATTGGGGGGGTTGTATTTCGAAGAAAGTAAAATATTCATTCAAAGGAAATTAACAGAGATATTCGAGGGCGTCATCTTTTCGAAAATTTTAAGCACCTTTTTGCTAGTTTAAGCTTTTATTTGCAAATTTTAGAATTTTTAGATTTTTAAATTCTCTAATGTCTCCGAATCCGCAAAATATATATAAATTTCAATTGCGAAAGATGATAACGTCTCACTTAAGATAAACAGTTTCAAAGAAAAGCGATTATTTGTAAATGAAAGTTTCAGGTGGAACGGAAAAGCAAATATTCAGACAGAAGAGCTAGATGTTTGTCGGGAGAGTACCGCGTTAAACGAGAGACCAATTGATTCAACTCAAGAGGTAAACGTTTGACGGAAGATCTGTATTTGTGACGGGAGATCTGTGGGTGTGACGGGAGGTGTGCCAGAAGAACTACATTTTTTACAGTGACGGTAGAGCTATTGATTCCAAGCAGAGCTACAAGTTTCACGTGAGAGCTACAGGTTTGATGGGGGAATTACGGGTTTGACGCGAGGACTATTGGAGAGCCATGGGTTGTATGGTGTAACATTTGAGATACGTTGCAGCGATAAATTTTTGAGAGCTTGACGTTCTGCAGAATTATTACGTTTCCACTTGCATTAAAAGTTTGATGGGCAAACCATGGACTCTGGAATTTGTACGTTAGAGCTCAAGTTTTAACGGTTAACCTTTGACTCGGTTTGACAGTAGAGCTAAAGGTTTGAATACATAGCTATAGGTTCAGAGGGAGAACTTCGGATTCTTTTTGTATAATTGTAGGCTAAAAGAAAGAGATATGCGCTGAATCCTGAACATTTTTCAGCACAAACTCCGGGCGAATCCGGGACGCCAAACTAGTACACATATAAGGGGGCGGAATTCTTATTGCGATCGTCGTTTTGTCTGTCCACAATTGTATATATAGTGTATGTACGCGTCAATTTAGTTCATACCCTGCTTACAATCCTTGACTATCTTGCAATCGGTGATCCAGTCCGTCACAATACTTTTCTTAAATGTAATTTTTTCCTGTTTTGAGTCAGTTTTGGGGGTTAATTGTATTGTAAAATGGCATGTGTCAGAATAGAAACCATTTGCAAAGTATTATCTTACACCCTTGAAGAAAAAAAATCCAATAATGGAAGTCAGTTCAGGCCACTCTGTCAGGTCACGTTTATTCACAGGAAGATGTGCAAGGAAAACAACGAAAATAATGTATAAATCTAATTGATTTATTGAAAAATAATATTAATTATTTATAACCTACCGGATAGGTGACAATATCTCCACCGTTGTCCTCCGTATTTACAGTTTTCACTCCGAATAGCATTAATGGTCTGGTTTCTCGGTAACTTGCAAAAACATTTATCCCTGTAGTGCAGCGATAAGAAATCTTTGCTAACATAGCGTGGATGGAAAATCAAATCTTGACACGCTTTAAGTTCATTATAGATTTAACTCGAAACTATGGTGGCGGGAAAAATAAACCGGTTGTAGGGATAGCTGCTATACTGTTCCAATTTTTGCCGGTTTGAAAAATAGGCTAATGCGATCAGTAAAAGCCGTCCACAATTCGACATATTGGTTATATACTAGTAGTTTTAAAAGCGATATACAGTATATATTGAATAGAATCAATTAAAAACTACTAATATCCAAAATTTAATATATACTATATAGTATGGGGCGAAATGTCTATTGCAATCGGTAATATTGTAATACACAGCGCCATCTCTCCTGTAGTGTCGTCTATTCCTAGTGTCTAGCGGAGGAAATCCTGCGAAGGTAACAGAAAAATCAGACGGATAGATTAATACACCTTTTTCCAACATGCAATTTTTAGGGTTCGAATACCTATACATACCATTACCGCTCACCAGATTTACTGTTGTAGTGTCTTTGTTGCATGCATTTCCAAAATTTACGCGTTCATTCTAATAATTTTTGAATTCGAAACAATTTCGCACTACGGTGGAATAACGAGAAAGTTAGAAAAACTGATTAGTGTGCACAAGCAAATTTGCGCGCCATTGCAGTACATACAAGTAACGAGCAAGATACCATGGTGATATGAAAGCATTGATCCGTCATCTGAAGTTTATGCTTTTTTTGCATAATATCTTTACTTACGCGTCTTCCAGGTGCTAAAATGTATTTCAAACCGGCAGAATGGGATAGCTTCTATCCTGCCCCAATTTTTAATTCATCATCCGAATCTTCGATTGCTGCCAGCAGCACTACCCTCAATTGCCCAACTCTAAGCAATTTAATAACGTCTACAGATGTCAATACCTCAAGCCACTTCATATAGGCAACGTCTGAGGATTCCACCTCAGCATCTGATGTATCAATGACCTCCTTCCACATATCCAACTACGTCGTGATTATTTCACTTATGTAATTTTGCATTATTATTTATATTATACAAATTAGGTACAAAACCTGTAACAAATAACTATGGATAGTGGTTGGTGATGTTGCTTAACAAAAATAACGAGGTGCTGTGTTCCGTTCTGACCTAGCAAGACGTAAATATCATCCAAAATTCGCAAGCAATAATCACAAAGTAGCTTATCAGATTATTGTACAGTATACACTATTACAATGTAGGTGTCAGTATCCGCTAAGGAAACTAAATCAGAATTGAGATTGAAAGTATAGGTCCCGGGAATACCCTTTGAAATACCCCTGGAATGCTCTTGGGTAGGTGCCGCGGAAGGTTTCATCGTGGTGGACATCTTCCTCGCCTTCTTTGCTGGGCGATAAATCCGTCTAGGCATTTTATGTAGCCAAAGTTTCTTGTTAAACTTGTGGATCATAAACAGCAGCAATTTCATCAGTTTTCGGATGAGTATAGTGCTTATGGTAAGGATCTTCTCTCCTATGACTACCATCTTGCATTCTGTTAACGATTTTAGCATAATAGCCGGTAGAGTATCCTCGAGGATGATTTCTTTACTTGGGCTCGGCAGATATTGTCTAGCCCTCCCAAGAGAACGGGATTGAGGTGTGAAGATGGTGGAGGCGTTGGCCTAACCCAAGGGGTTGATTAACTGCTATAGTTTAATTTGCAGGGGTCGGTGAGAGAGGCTCTAGATTTTGCATATTCACATGAAGCGCGATAGAAGGATCGGGTAAATATATTGCTAGCAAAGGGGGATATGTTGAGCGGAAGGTTTTTTTGGGTTAGAAGTGTTTGGATTCGAAACATCTTTTCTAGCCTGGTTAACCAAAATCTTATGGTACATAACATTCAATATTAGTCGATATCTACTAACATTGGCAATTTAAAAATATAGACAATGATCCGGAGAAAGAGATTGAAAAAAGTTCTTAAATTAAAATTCGATTTCTTTAACTATGTGCACTTTTAGTGACAAACTTAATTTCCCATGTTTCTGGTATATGGCCGATTTCTGCTGACTTCAAACATTAATTTTAAATCAAGTTAAAATTTCCAGACTATGCAAATACCTTTATAAATTACTCCGTATTATCCTCTTTTTAATGATATGCTGCTTGTTAATACTACAATTGATTTAATAATTTTAATTTCAAAATATAGCTGAGCGTTAATAATACTTGTGTATTATGGCTCACTACGAATACGAGTGAATCCATATGTATAAATGGGATTTAATAAAATTTAGCCTCGGCTCTGATTATGGCCACGTCATCCCCCTCCGCGGATATTCTTTATCGACCGAGAATATGTGGCGTGATGTACGTGTAAGGGGATGTGCAAGGGAACCTACTTAAAAGGGTCGCCTTTGCACATCCACTTTAGTTGAGAGTAAACGGGCTTGAACACAACATATCTCTCTCCACTCCTCATTTCAGCATAACCTCCATGTAAAGGTTTGCCAAACGTGTCACATCAAGAACCTGATTTTTTTGTTTGATCCACTGAAAAATATCTGGATCTGCAATAATCCTAGCTACGCTATCAGAGACCTTTACGACGCTGATGGAGAAAATCTATGACAAACATCCCAAGAAGAAAGAAGACATCCTTCAACTCCTCAACGATCGTGAGCTTCTTCTTGCAGTCATAGGCATTGATTCTGTCTATCAGTGTTGTAAACTCAGTGGATGAGCATGACGTAAAGTCATAAGAAACAGAAAGCCTCAGCATTTAAGTCAAAACACTGCAAAATCAGGTGAATGATTTCAATGCCAATTCTAATTCTAACTCCAATTCAAGCGAAAATAACTACTAAGAGAGTCAACGGCCGCAATCGGCAAAACAACAATAGAGATTCCCGTGGCAACAACAACAACATCGACTCCCGCAGAACAGACCGCAACAACAACTACAGAGGCAACAACAGTAGAGGTTATATTAATAACAACAATAGCAGAGGTAATAATAATATTAACATATGCAACAACAAGGATAATAGCAAAAAAGGTAACAGCTACTTGTACAGCAACTACAAAGGTGAACCCGAAAACTACCACTTAAACTACAACCGAAACAACAATCGGTCACAACAGATTTCCGATAACAGTTCAAAATTATTTCAATAATAATCGTATAATAATAATTATTGGTCCATCATTTTTAATCAAGGCAACTTCCCGAGGCCATGGGCCAATAACAAAGAAAAGCAATTCCCCAACAATAAGGGAATGACAGGGCAGCCAGCCAAACCCAACGGCTATCAGCGCAACACATACTTTGAACTTCTGGCTGCGCCTAAACGCCCCGCAACGAATGCAAAGTCAAGCCTTCAAAAATAATGGTTCGCATCTTTTACAACGTACACGGTACCTTACTCAATCTTATCAAGGTGTAAAGAATGTTGTCTCAGCACAGTCTGACGTTGTCTTAGTTAATTTAGAAGTCATTCCAGATGGAATCTATGAAGAATGAGAAGAGGAAATTTACACCAACAATAACCTTTCCACACCTCTGAAGACCATCTTCACCAGATCTCTGCCATACAGGTCAAAGACGGAAGTAATAAACAACTTTAAAAGATAAAGGTATAATGCTAGATTATAGAACTCATTCCTTTTTCTTTGATGAAGTGGTAACAACGAACCATGATGGCAAGAAATCTATTGTAACCTCAACATATTACAAACCATTTGCGTTTGCTCCATTAACGTTACTCCACGCACTGCAGCCTCAAGGATTTCCGATTTAGTTACAAATATTGATCTTCATGAACCGGAAGTGCAAGAGAACGATCGAACAACGGAATTTACTACAGAAGAAGGAAATTGATATCTACCCGCAACTTTCCACCACTCAGCAATCCGAACTCATATAATATCATTTCGAAATATCGGAAGTGTTTTTTTTTTAATTTTGAAATCGGGGTTTGTAAAATGACTGAGCGTACTCTTGAATTGGAAGACACACAACTCCTGTGACTATTCCTCGGTACCACCGCTCGCAAAAAGAAGTTGAAATCATTTTGTCTAGAAAAATGTCTAGAAGTTCTGGAGGTGGACATAATCAGAAAAAAATCGGTTATAGATAAAAGACAAAGAACGGTTAAAGTCGATAATTGATTTCCTTTTGATAAATCAAAAATTCAAAGAATAGAAGTCATCAATTACCCCGCATAACAGCCATATTTTACAATTTTTGCTTCATAAAAACTTACGTACTGTAGATCTTCAAAACAGATTTTTACAACTCAAGATTTACAAAAATCCCGGTAGATTACCGATTTTGCTACATCTTCTTCATTCTACATATTCAAACGATCGCAACAAGGTTGAGAATATACATCGCAGTATTCCAGATGACCATTAAGAAAATATTTCAGAAACTCATCAGCCAGAAGGGAATTATTATCTGCATCGACAATCTCACAACTGTTTCTAACACCATGGAAGACCAGTTAATCCACTTAAAACAGTTCTTCCACACTCTCCAATAAAGTGCTCTAACCCTTCATCCACCCAACTTGAAGTTTGGGTACACGGAACTTTTTAGCTTTGGTTTCAAGGTCGTAAAAGGTTGTATTTCAATATGCTCGACTCTCGAACCAGCAAGCGCCGAAGAAATTAAAATTCTCCAAACGCCTACAGTAGCCAATCTCCAAGACGAAAAAGTCATGGCTGCCTCTGGTGCAACCATCTCATCAATCTTGCAGCAAAGGACAATACCCCATCAAAGACGATGTCCTCATGATCAAAATCCGCGAAAAGGATCGGTTATTTATACCAAAATCTTCACGTAAAATTGTTTTGGAACTTAACCGTGAAATTCCAGTGAGTGGCCACCTAGGTGTTGAGAAAACTCTCGTGCGTCTCTCCGACTACTCCGTATGACCACAAATGCTACGGAGTACGGCAAAACCTGTTATCAATGCGAACTACGCAAGGCTTACAACTCAAAAGCTATGGGACTTGTGAAAAGTATGCAGGCTGACAAGCCCATGCACATCCTGAGTGCCGATGTCCGGTAGCCCTTACTTGGGAAACCCACTTTGTAGTAGTTGACATCTTCACACTAAGTTCGCATTGGCAAAACCCCTAAAGAAAGTCAAATCAGCAACGGTGGCCGAGTTCATCATCAATAAAGTGATATATAATATATAACACCTGATTTCCTACTAACCGACAACCATTCCCTTTTCAAAGGTGAGTTTGCGAAAACAAATATACAACTACACAGGTACAACTAAAATTTTCAGCATTCCGTATGCTTCCACGGCAAACTCACAGAGCGAACTCACTATTCGCATCTTACAAATAATACTACGTCACTATACGCAAGAGAAACCATCGATTTGGCCTAAGTTCCTACAGGCCGCGGTAAGCGCCCATAATAATTCAAAGCATCCCGGTTTCAAATTTACTCCTTCATTTTTTATGTTTGGACGAGAGTTAAAACAGCCCGGGGATTTTGCTAAACACTTAGTAATTGCTCCCGTCGGTGTTGAAGCAATGATGCAAGAAATCCATGCCGCCAGAGAAATAGCGTTGAATAATCTTCGAGCCGCTCAAGCTAAAAATAAAGAGCGATTCGAGTCTGGTTGCACCTTATTTTCTCGACGTATTTTATATTAGTGTAATAGCAGTATATTTACACGTCTTTCTCTACGTAAACGTCCCGCACTCCTCCAAAAATGCTACTATATTGCCATTCAGATCAAAGATCTACTCTAACTAAAGTGGAGCATTAGATCAAAGGTATACCAATGGCAATTATTTACAATTATGAGCAAAACAAGAAACTGGAATTTATAGTAGACAATCTTTTTATAAATCAAGTCTTTTTACTTGAAATTTTGAAAAATTAAACTTTTGCCCGAATACACATGTCTAGGTTTATAGATATAATAAACGTAAGCCGATTCTTCAGTTATAATTCTAACACCAGCTAATTTTTAAATCCTGCTGAGGCATTGTTTTGACAGAAAATTCGTTAAACAATTAACGCTAAAATTTAGATTAGGTACTAGAAAAATGTATTCAATTATTTATATTCGGTGGTTTAGATCAAATGGTTGCAGCAAATCTAGGATGACGGTCCAAGCCAAACAATATATTTGTCAAAGATTCCAAGTATACAATATATATCATACATATATACATATATATAATATGTTAATTATTTCGCATTTTTACCTGACTTTACTTTGTCGCTACTTTTAACCTATTAATAACCTGTGACGTTCAATTTTCAATGAAATACTATGCTAAGGCCAAGGCGAGTTGATTGCATCTAAAATAACTGCTTCAAATATATAGTTTCACCAGGAGACGTGTTTGAATGTTTGTTTACATCGCAGGTTTAGGTAGAGCACGGTTCATGTTTGAAAGGGCTGCAATATTCTGTGCTAAATATTATAAAATGGCACGTTTATTATTTTAAGTAGGTAATTGATTGAGATAATAATATTTTAAGTAATGGGGCTACCTGAGAAGAAGTAAGTTGACTCGCGTTTAGAGGAACGTTAATTTTTAAATGTCGCATTTAAACATTAAAAGTAGTAAAGGCTTTTAACTCCACTACAACACCGAGAATTGTTAAAAATGAGTGGGGGAAGGGAGGGCGTGGTGTGGGAATGCTGGCTAATGAGGGGGGTATTCCAATGAAGGTAGTGAGAACGAGAGGAGTAGTATTCGCAACCGTCTTATTCCGGGTTAAAAAAGATGTATACATCCCGCAGTGGTTCTTTCAGGCTCACGTAGCCCGCTGACGCTATAAACGCTCCCATTGTGTTTGCATCCTCGTGCGACGTTCAGGCGACGACGGACTAAGCACGCACATAAATATGCCTTTTTCTAAATTTAAAGGCGTGTCACCTTCATTGCGAAGTGAGATTCGAACTGTTTGAATATATGATGAGCGTGTTTTCCCATAGTTAACGCTGGTAAATGTTTATCGCATCATCTGCCCATCGTCTGCTTTACTAACAATAGGATTTGCACGTAGAAAAGTCCCAGCCTACAAAGTGATATTCCATATTATCACTCATAACATCATGATAGAGGAGCCTGCATACCAGTTCGTTTGAAGGGGGAGGTTCGGACCCCTTTATATCGGTTGTCTGCCTTGTAAAGCCCTAAACATCCAAGATTTTGGGAGATAACTGTATATTTGTGTATTTCTTAAAGTTTGAAATGGAGACGGTCGTTGCACTTTCAACTAAAAGCAGTTGTGCTGCCGCGAGTTTTTAGCATGTAACTTGCAAACGCTGTATTAAATGTGTTAATTAGTTTTTCAAATGACATGGGATTACGGCTAATTTTAAATTGGAACGATTTGTGATGGAAAGGACGTTTAATCTTGTTGACTTTGGAGCGTTCATCAGGCTTGTCGTCGGTTCAAAATCTTAAAGCAACTAGTTGTTGACTCGGGATAGAGGTCTTTACTTGAGTTGGAAAAAAGGAAAACCAGTTTTTCACTCAAGTCATTTCCACAAGTGTTTCAAGTAAAGAATTTGCAGAATGAAAGGCTAAATGAAAATTTCCCTTGCCAGTCACTTGATTACTAGGAGAGAAGGAAATTTAGTCAGAAGAGCCGGTGATTAAGCGTCACCTAAAAGAAAATCAAAATAGCAATTTATACATGCGGAACCAAGAAAAAATATTAAAAACTTATGTACTGCTTAACTTTTAACTGTATGCCTCCGGTAGTTAATTTGACCTATGGTTGTTAATCTGCTTTTTACATGAGCATTAAAAAATTCTTTTCCTGAAACCAAATCTCCCAGTAGTTAAAAATAACACGTAAATTTCCTGGGGTTAGTAAAAAGGCATACCTCTGTCGGTGAATAAAAACCTTGCTGCGCATCCAGCTTGGCGAAAATTATTTTTCATTTGCTGGGACAGTTTCAACTCCTACGTTTTTCAGCCCTTCGGCATATACCGTACGGGTGAAGCCGGCCACGACAAAACTAACAAGAGCATAACTATAACCCGCATTCATTGATTGACGAGAAAAGTCCATGAAGTCTGCAGCAAAGACTTAACTTTCATGTCCCAGGCTAACATTCTCCTCTTGAATTTTAAGCGTAGCTGTAAAAACTTGATGTAACTAGGCAAATTCAGCAAGCGCAGATTTAGATGCTCGCGAATAATGCTGAGAAAATGTAGAAAAGCCACTGTAGCTTCCCAGGATATTAGGATCCTCCTTTGCGCTGCAAATTTCTTGATCCATAATAAAACATCGCGGTTATTAATCACAAGTTAACTTATTTGAGCAATGTTACGCTGCGTAGGTTAACTTACACGTTTCCAGCTATGAGGTAAAACAGTTGGGATTTCAAAGGCTTCCCTACCAGAATGCTCATGATCGTGAGACTCTGGTGGCAAAGGAGATACTAGTCGCTTACGTTTAGGTAACACAATTTCATTAATACAACTATGAACGTACTATGTACGAGTGTCATCAATGTGAAGAGGTAGTAAACATGTTTCCAATAGTTCTGGCTGGTTTAAGGGTTCGGACGGGAGCTGCGAGGGGTGCCGGTGACAGTGGCGGTTTCCCTCCCTACCTAGAGTCGTCTTGAGCATTGAGAAATGTGGTCAGTTCCTTGGGTTTGGGATGAATGTCCTTAGTCTTTGCAGCGACTCCAGTTTTAAGGAAAGCTTCTACGGTTTTACAATAATTAAATGACGATCCCTGCATGCACTGCCTGTACACATGATCTGGAACGATGCGATATCTAACCAAGTTACTCATCCTTCTCAGTTAAAAATTTATCAAAATCTTGTAAAATTAAATTTACCCAATCTGATTCGTTGCACAACGCTGATCACCTCTGTCTCACTGGCAAACTGGGACTTGTGAGCTGTTTTAAAAAGTTTGTGTATTTTTGTATTTTATTTTCATTTGTTTAAGACAGGAGAAATATACCAGCTTTACAATTCAATACTGCTTCACAAAGCGCCTACATTGGTCCTTATCCGCCTGCTTCAACAATAAGAGCTTCCGCGCTTCCGAGCTCAATAAGTATCACTCTCTTCAAATTCGCCATAACAAATCTCATTTATAGGGGATGCTGGAGTTACACATGAAGCCCTAGGAACATATGGAAGATTTGTACACAACGGTATTATTCCCTATACAATCCTACTTGCTATATACTTTTCGAATATATTTATCTTCTCATCGGTCAAGTACACCAAGTCATTTTTGTCGCACCAAGAATTATACACGCTATCCATATCAGGTAATTGACAATCTCTTAATTTAACTTCTTTTCTTATGATTCCATACACACTCTCGAAACTACATCTAGGCATTCTATATCCTGGGAGTCTTGTAAAATTGCGCTCACTCTCATTACTTACAGTCATCAATACTTCTCCTACAGTGATAAACTTGCGCAAACTGTACAAAATCCTGCAAACTTTTTCCTTTCTCTCTTCTGCATTACCGTCGATTGCGAAAATGAAAAACTCTACTGGGCTTAAATACCTTTCAGAAGCAAGTCTATCATTGTGGAAGACTGTGTAAGCAAAGGCCTTAAAGCGTTTATCCCACGAAATTTACCTCAGCAATTACAAATTCATGGTTAAAATCTACGCCACGTGTCAAAATTTTTTTACTTCCCTCAGACATAATAATCTATGATTTTCTCAGCAGTGCAGACATCCTCAAGAATCTTTATAAGAGATACACTCAGCAAAAACAGAGCTTCTAAGCTTAAACCTGGGATCATTATGTTGTGAGCAGCTTATCAGTTAATACGAAAACAGCTTTTGCGTCACCTCCCGATACACGGACAAATTGAGGATTAAGCGATTTATGACTGAGCGAATATAGTTGTAAACAATGCTTCATAAGACAAAAACACGAGCATTTACACTTATTATCCAGCAAAATTTATACGAATTGAGTAAATCTAATTGCCTTTGCAAAAATAAACGAAAATATCCTAGCATAAATTCAAAGATACTGAGTACGTCTGCAAAATTTGAGTCCATCCGCATTCCGTACGACTCTAAATAACCACATAGCGCACGTGTTTGCAGATGAAAGGAGATGTTATGATTTTGTAAAAATATTATTACCTTGTTGCCCAAACAAATCTTGAACGGATTGAATATGATACTGCAAACTGCATATCAGTAAAACCTATACCCTGGCACAAGACACACCGAAAGTTGTTGCGTTACCCGAAACCTGAAATTTGAAAAACAAACAAATTTTATATCAGGTGGAGGAAAATAGAAAAAATTTAAAATATACTAAATATCTGTCTTTATATATGACCTCATAATACGCAAAAGTTGACGTTGCTTTTGTTAATGCGTGGGATCTGTAAATCCTTCAAATGAAAATTATTATGTGTTCTTTCTCAGAATACACATTGATTGTCTCCGTCTACTCTTCTCCGTTCTCATTGAAATGTTTTTTTGAAACAAAGAACATCCGATTTACCTTCATTTTGACAATCAAAAGCTAATATGCAGCAAATATAAAGATTGACTAGACTTAATCTAGACAAAGAAAAGAGAGATTTGCTAATTTTTTATACGCACAACAAAACCTTGCATTTTAAAATAAAAACGTTTTAATAAACTACAGAGGCTACCAGCATTTACCTTTGCGATTACATGTTTTCGTGGATTATACGGTGATAACGGATTAAAGATGCATGTAAACTCGCACTGAGCTAATGGGAACGACTAGTGTCGGGTTGCCCCTATAAAATTCTCAGTTCCTTATAATAAAAAAGGTGCTGAAAATAACTTGAAAAAAAGAATTTCCGCATATTACCCTTCTTTTTAATTTTTTTTAAATAAATTAATCAAAGGATGCATATGTCAAAGGAGCAAGGTTGACGTGGGGATTACTTATAAGAATCGGTTATAATGTTTAAATTTGTATATCTGCATGATGTTGGTTTGCTTTTGTACAAACACCTTCTTCTTGTGAATGTTTTAGGTTTTGTCTTTGCGCTCGTTGAATACGCTTTTATACAGAAGAACACGAGCGATCGAGCAACCCGCAATGAATATCCTCAGCTCTTATTGTTCCCTATCTCAGAGAATGCAGCAGACGGAAGAGGAATCTACCCTGAAGCAAACACGGCTTCACCCACAAGATGATTCTTGTATCGGGTACGTTCAAATTGAAGATGTGCCCATTTAAAAGCTTTAATAAATTAATTTGGGAGGTGGTTGATATGAATTTCTCTAGTTAAGTTCTTTAATCCCTGATCTGTTTGAAGAGATCGTTTCCATTTCCTAAAACTATACTTTTATGCTCTAGTTTTTACATGCGTATCGCAATTTCCACCAATTTACATGAATTTCTATTCTTTTACAAAGTGAGCATATTTCCATAAATATTGGGCCGTCCCATTTTCGCATATTTCCATAATAGCTGTCAGGGTGGGCTAAGAAAAGGGTGAGTGGCAATTTCCACCAATTTACATGAATTTCTACTCTTTTACAAAGTGAGCATGTTTCCATAAATATTGGGCCGTCCCATTTTCGCATATTTCCACTTTTACTTTTACATCCGCAATACATCAAATTTTTTCTTATATTATTAGCCATAACTCGGTGCAGCTAGATAGTTACAGTGGTGGCTTCGCCTAATTTTTCTTTATAAAGGTAGGAACAATAAGCTAACGTAGTTTTGCATTACTTATACTCACTTACTTATTTACTTTACTGATTGATTCTATTCAATATATACTGTTTATCTCATGTAAAACTACAAGTATGAAACTAAAATGTCAAATTGTGGACGGCTTTCACCGATCGCAATAGGGATTTCGCCCCATACTATATAGTATATACATAATTTTGGATATTAGTAGTTTTTAATTGATTCTATTCAATATATACTGTTTATCTCATGTAAAACTACAAGTATGTAACTAAAATGTCAAATTGTGGACGGCTTTCACCGATCGTAGGGATTTCGCCCCATACTATATAGTATATACTAAATTTTGGATATTAGTAGTTATTAATTGATTCTATTCAATATATACTGTATATCTCGTGTAAAACTACTAGTATATAACTAAAATGTCAAATTGTGGACGGCTTTCACCGATCGCAATAGGGATTTCGCCCCATACTATATAGTATATACTAAATTTTGGATATTAGTAGTTATTAATTGATTCTATTCAATATATACTGTATATCTCGTGTAAAACTACTAGTATATAACTAAAATGTCAAATTGTGGACGGCTTTCACCGATCGCAATAGGGATTTCGCCCCATACTATATAGTATATACATAATTTTGGATATTAGTAGTTTTTAATTGATTCTATTCAATATATACTGTTTATCTCATGTAAAACTACAAGTATGTAACTAATATGTCGAATTGTGGACGGCTTTCACCGATCGCATCAGCCTATTTTTCAAACCGGCAAAAAGCATAAATAATGAAAGTTATCACGGGCCCTGTGATATAATTGTCACATATTTGTAGTACTAGCAAGCACATGATATCACAGATCCCGTGATATCGCGGTAAGTGGGGCAATACGGACAGTAAATTTTCCTCGGCTTGCTTCATCTATTACTTCACTGAAGAGCGTCACAATGCCAAGCAGTTTGCATTGTTGGATAGCCTAGGTCTTCTTCTATATTTTAAACTAAATTTCCTGTTCTTACGTGAAAGTTCGAAGATACTGCAACGCTGAAAGTCTACTGCCGACGAAACCTGACTTTTTTCAGTGTAAGCGTTGCAGCAACTTCACACTCTTACCTAGAGAGATTAAATTTTACATGTAATTGAGAAAACAAACTCAGCTATCCAACAAGCCTAACCGTTTGACTGTGGGACGCTCCTGAGCGGAGCAATTGGAAAGAGAACTCAGAAAACTTTCAGTTCTCCACTACAGCAGAGAACCTGCTTGCGCGTGAGAATCCCAATGCTTCGCTTATGTGAGTGGAGAATTCAATGGTTGCGCTCACTTCAACTTTTATTTGCTTCAAAATAATGGCGGTTTGAGCGCCTTGCCCCCGGATTATTGTGTGCAGGAGACCTCAGATGTGTTTTAAAACAAAAAACACGAAAATCCGCCAAGAAATAAAATTTCC
Source organism: Sminthurides aquaticus (assembly GCA_906901655.1). Taxonomy (NCBI): domain Eukaryota; kingdom Metazoa; phylum Arthropoda; class Collembola; order Symphypleona; family Sminthurididae; genus Sminthurides; species Sminthurides aquaticus. The sequence continues at coordinate 8,588,297 of CAJQTT010000006.1, read as the reverse complement.
ACAGTATCTCAACTAAAACATCCCGTGAAGTTAGCCACAGTTGTGATATGAAAACTGCAATATCACTAACTGTGTGATATATCACAACCTATACCGGATGTACACTCCAACACTTGTGTAAAACTTGTTTAAAACTTGTGTAACACTTTCATATTCATATTTGCGGTTCAAAAGACCCGCAAATATTCAATGTTAATCAAATGGAGAACATTTGTGTAAAACTTTTGGATTTCAAGTGTTGAAGTAGAAACGGCGTTACTATGGTAACTAAACAAACTTTCGTAAAGTGTTACACAAGTTTTACATAAATGTTGTAGTGTACATTCGGCACTAGTCTACAAATATCACGGGCGCCGTGATATCCCAACATCATAAACGAGTATCCTTAGTACTGCCTGTAATGTAAGTGTTCCCCAAACTGACTGTGAGTTGACAATTCGCGTGGGTTACTGTGAGTTGAAAGTAGAGCTGCAATCAACTGACATGAGAAGACGAAGTCATAGAGAAAATGTTATCTCTTATGTTTATCATACAAAGGGTGTCGAAAGGAAACATTAGGTGTATGCCACGGAGAGCATACGACATATACGCTGGGAAACACTTTTTGTTTCCCTGTGAGAGCTAAAGGCGAGTCCAACGTCAAAAGTGTCGCTAGACAAACTTTAATCATGGTTTCCTCGTTAACCATAAGTGCTACCTTTCCTTGCAGCCCAGAATATTGTGCGGTGTAAGCTGCAGGCTGCAGATACGATTGAAAAAAATAATTTTCAGAATTCGCTTGTAATGAAGATTTCCACAGCATCTAAACCAAGAAAACTGAGATCGGCGTACAAGAAATGTCTCCCCGCTTACACCATATGTACCTGGAAACAAGGGCTATGCCCTGGAATACAGCAAAGCGCAACTCATGCGAGGGGACAGTTACGTGTATGTTCCTCCTGCACTGTCAATCGCCAATAAATTACGGAAACTGCGGGAAAGCTGCATGTTCAAAACATCATGTGCGCTGTTTGAAATTGAGGAAAATTATAGAAAATGTTATTATCTCTCTCTGTTCTTGATCTTATCTATGGTCTATGAAAATTATAATTTGTGATTGTGACAGTTTAATCTACAATTTCGAGGTTCTGACAAGTTTTGAAACTTCCAATGTAGCAGCAGCCCCAACATTTACTGAGTGATTTTTTTCTAATTTCGACCATGAGAACTAGACGAAAACAAAAACTTTCCCTCAGAGAGGAATCTACGGTTGATCCGATTATCGATAATCAACTGACAGCTTGTGTGGCTAAACTTAATAAGATAGATGCCTGTAAAAAAGTCACCGATGTCTCCAAACGCATGCTCTCCGAATCGCACGAGGTGCTTTGTTTGCTGTGTATTAAGCCCGCAGAAGTCACTAAGCAGGAAGTACCAATTGGTCATGAGCGATGGTTAAAGTTGCTGCCAACGTTATCCGATATTTTGATGATTCCGATCCATTACTTTACCAAGTTTTCTGAATTCTGGATATGCGCATGCTGCATGGACCAGATATTATCAGTAGAAACCTTATGGGAAAATATTAAAGAGCTTGAGTTAAGAATTCAAGATTTAAAAAATCGGATCATTAATAACTTATATGCAGAGAATAAGGAAGTGAATGCTCTTTCGTCTGAGTGGAATAACCCTTCGGATGTTTTGAATTTCAGAGCTGAAATACGGAGTAAGGTTTACTATTTGCTGACAAGTAGTCCGCACATCGATTAAGGTAGAAGCTATTGCATAATTTTTATCGGGTTTCTAGGAGTTCAGAATCGGAAACAAGCAACGACAGTAATCCCAGAATATTTGGAATCTATGACTGAAGGCAATGAAATTACTGAAGTGCATGAGAAAGAAAGTCGGAACTTGTTGGGGTAAGGTTAACGCATAACATCTGTTCTCAGAGTGATATACATATCAGAATGTTTTGTGTCTTGATAACAAGCGTCAATCTGTGATTATGTGCCAACTTGGAAAGCAGGAATATAAATTTATACATACTTATTTTCAAATAACCATAGGACCGAGTTCATCCCAGTCTTACCATCACCATCCCAATCCGTAAACGACGACCAGCGTGGACTTATTGAAGACTTTCAGAACATCTCACTTGATGGTGACGCTCCATCTTTCCATATTGACCATGAAGAAATCCTTATAGAAGCTCCTGAAGTAGCATTACATGTGTTTGAACCAATGGAGGGCATTCTGTGCGATTTCTTAGATAGCAAATCTGGGAAGTGTTCCCTGGTCTTAAGCGACGAATCCAAGATGTTGGCTCATCGCAGAAGTCATCGTCTGTGTACGGGATATTTTTAATTTTCGATTTCAAATGCGCTACTAAGTAATCACACTAATTTTTGTTTGCTCATGTAACTGCAGATGTTAACCTGGTGGACTTCAATAGTTCTCAACTGAACGGAACGGTTACTGTTACCTGCCCTCATCCAGGATGTGGAGGGAAAGGAATTCCAAAAGAGTACTTTGAGTTGCATATGCTCGAAAGACACAAAAAATATGTGTGTTTACATCTCACCAGCAACGACCCTGAAGTTCTATGCCTTCAGTTATTTGATACGAAGGATCGGCGAGATGACCACCGAGATTCTCATTACCAAGCCCGCTGCGTTGTTCCTTGCTGTGATCAGAATTCTGTTTCGCTCCCGCTTTTTAAAGATCACGTCCTTAAACAACATCAGTTATACGCATGTGTTTTCAAGAATAACGATAGGTCGGTATGTTCTCAACTTTTCCAAAAAGAGGGAGACGTCGATCATCACAAGAAGTATGATCACGACTACATGGAAGGTATTGACTCACAAAATTTCGACTATGTTTCTGAAATTTTGCATTGTCTATTCACTATTTACTGTTTTTGTATATAGACCCGAAAAGAACAGTACTTGAAGTCACTAATCCGGATTCCGAGAATGGAAATTGTAGTTGCCATGTATGCGGCAGTAAATATATCCCTGTTACGCAGTTCGCCATGCATGTTAGACGTCACGGTTATTTTGTTTGTCTGGAAAGCAACGTTGATGGCAGAGAGTGTCTCAGTTACTTTCCTACAAAAGTATGTATTGAAACTCACCTGGAATCTGAACACAGCAAAGAAGGGAGTCTGAGTTATGGAGCAAAGCTTGTGCGTAAGTGGAACTTACTAATGCAATTGTTTTTCATCAGCAAAAATCTTGTGGAGTCTTCAGTTACTGTAAAACCATTAAGTGTAATTGCAGCATGGAAATTCAATAGACCTTTTGGAGTGTGTCGGATTTGTGGGAAGTCTGGGCTCCTCGAAGTGGACACATTCAGGCAGCACGTAAAGGAGCATGGATATTTGGTTTGTGACGGAGAAGACTTGGCCACAGGAAAGAGATGCATCAAATATTTCTGCTCAACACACAAATTATACGTACACAGGCTCTCGTGTAAACTTGGTGAGACTTGTGTAATTCTAGTAATTGATTATAATGTTTCTAAAAAATTGAAAATAAAGCTCAAAGTATAATATTTTTTCAGTGACAATAGATTCTCCCACCGGAAGGCTATATTCAGAGTATAAATCAAGCTTATACTGCAAATACTGCAAAGAGCTTTTATACTTCGACAGGAGAGAAACCTGGGAAGATCACATGCAGACTCACGAGGCTGTAGTGTGCCATTCTAAAGATCCCTTGACTAATCAACGCTGCTACCATACAGAACTGTCTGCATTGCTAATGAAATATCACCAAGAAGCAAAACATTCCAACCTTGGTATCGGTATTATTTTTGTTTAAATTGACACAATCTCTTTCAAATGACCTATTCTCCAACCCGTAAACGTAAATCTTTTATAGACGCGGATAATGCAAGTTTATGCAGCGAAATAAGTGATGATGATTCGGAAATGTTGTCATTCACACGCCCTGTGAATGTTACGATTGAAGAATCTTATTTTCTAAATTCGGATGGCCAGTTGCTCGAGGGAATTTTCTGCAAATACTGCGGCATTGAGTTTGAACGACGTGATAAGTTATGGGAAGAGCATATCCAAAGCCACGGAGGTTTAATTTGCGACGTGTTTATTCCTGATAAAAATGAACCATGTCATAAAGTTTTTGAAAGTATTACTGACTTCGCAAGGCATTGTCGCAAGGATCATTCAAGAGGTTAGTATCTTATCTTCTCATCTTTACGCAATTAAATTGGGGTACAATTATCTACCGATGTAACAAACAAATATTATAACTATCTTACTTCAAATAGTAAGGTCAGCAGCTGCTCCTGTGAAATGCAAGAAATGTTGCTATGCAGCTCAAACTAATGAAAAGCTAAAGCAACACCGGAAGAAACACCAACCCAGGAGACCCGCAATGTGTGAACTTTGTGGTAGAAGTTTCTTCGACATGAACAATTTGAGAGATCATATTGCACTCGTCCACGAAGACAAAGACAAGCTCAACTTTTATTGTGATATTTGCAACCAGGTGATTATTTTAGCTGTTTCTGTCAGTTGTACAACTTTACTAGTTCGTGAAATTACAATTTAATGCAACAATCGCAGGGGTTCAAGCTCAAATCCCATTTGCGATACCATAAAAATGCGGTGCATGAGGAGAAAAGAGTCACATGTGAAGTATGTGGTCGTATATATTCGTACCAAAATTTCAAGAGGCATGCCGCTAAACATGTTGAAGCTAAACTTAAATGTCCTGGTAATGATTGATCAAAGCATGTTATAAATCTTTGGAGTCATGAGCGAACGAAGAAAACTGTTTCATACGCATTGTTTTAGTTTCAGAGTGTGGGAAACTTTTTGCTACTCCAGGCGATGTCAAAGTTCATGTAAATAGATCACATGGAGAACGGAAATTCGCCTGTCAACGCTGTCCTTGGGTAAGATAATTGGTTTCTTCATTGACTACGTTGACCGACACCAACATGTGGAGACTTAAATGTATGTCAGTGACGATGAGGCTATGAGGTTATGATTTTATCGCGTGCAATAATCACTATATTTCGCAGACTTTTCAAACAAACATGGCTCTGAAACGACATGAAATCGTCGTGCATGAAAATTTGCGTCCCTATAAATGCGACGTGTAAGTATTATTTTTCCATTATTTGTAGATATCGGTAGTTGACAACTTTTGCGAATGCATCCCATGGCTATTACTTGTTGCCATCTAAAAGAGAGATTTAATCAGCTGAATTTTTTATAAATGCCACTTATTGTCATTACTAAATAGGTGTGGTGCCACAATGAAGAGCAAAGGACATTTAAATCAACACAAAAAGAAGCATGAACTGGGATTGCTGCCGAAAAACGCTCCCTTCCGCCCAGTATCGCGCAGATTAAAATCTCCTCCTGCTGTAGTATAAATAAGATAAGATTGTACATCTTATACGCTAGCAACTTTAGTAACTGAAACCTGCGTTCGATACATAACATTGAGTTAAGTTCAATTCCAAACTATACTGATCTGTCAGTTTTACAATTATGCGAATGACATTAGAAATTCGCTAATCTGATTTATTAGCATTCGGAGCTGAATAGTTGCCGGAACAAAGAGCACCGGTCTTCACACAGAGCCCCTCTTAAAACTCGTACGAAATAAAACAGCGATAATTGATGAACGTTGTGTGTAATCGATATTGTAAGCTGATCGGCAATTGAATATTAGAGGCTTTGGCATATAGCCAATTCTTCTTTATTTATTAATTACACTGAAAGCATTTTTGCTCCATAAATTAGTAACTTATGTTAGTCATAGAGTACAAGCCCATTGAAAGAGTGAAATGATTCAGGCGCGATATTTCGATATTTGAAACTTTTTTTCGATACAACATTGAACATATATATAATTTTATAAAACCCTAAAAATTCATGATTCAGAATATATATATTTTCGGATGAGAATAAAAAAAGGTTGGAAATATTTCGATTTAAAACCATCCTTATTGTTAGGCTTGCCTGGCACTGGAGCTGCTAGAACCAAGAGCGAAGCAAGTGGAGAAGGGGAAGGACTAGTTGGCCGACATCCGACAGCGTTGGCTGCTAGATAGCCGACAAAAGCCGACATATCGGGTCCTAGTTAGGCGATTCCGACGGCCCTCAAATTCGACTATATAGCCGACTCGACGGCCGCCCACAGGAAAGCGGATTAAATTGTGTTACTGACAACGCTATTTTCTAAGTTTCCCTCCGTTATTCTCAAGTCAGGTCAGTTTTTTTAACTCACAGACAATGAATTTTGCGCAATCAGAACTGCCGGCTTTTCTATAGTCCTGCTCCTTTCAAGTTGGCCGTTATACTTGTCAGCGTATGATTGGAATTCAACTGAGCCATATAGGAATTTATTAAATGAATGATACAGGAATTGGAACAACAAAACAAACACAGGTAAAGTATCTGTAATCGGCTAAGTAGCATCCGACGACCGTCGGGTCGGCTATATAGTCGAATTTGAGGGCCGTCGGAATCGCCTAAACTAGGACCCGATATGTCGGCTTTTGTCGGATATCTAGCAGCCGACGCTGTCGGATGTCGGCCAACTAGTCCTTCCCGTTGAGAAGTGTAATCTAAAGTCTTTTCACTGTTTGGTATTTTTTGACACGAATCATATTAAAATTTTAGTTGATGTAGTTTTTAGCAAATTACGATGGCTACGCGTAGAAGCAAGCGAGTTCAACGTGTGACTGTCAAAGACCAACACGATATTGAAAGTCCCATCATTCTTGATAACCGTACGCTCACAAATAAAAAGGTTGAATCAGGAACTTCCGACGATTTTCGTCCTCCTGAATACATAAATACGGACACAGCTGAAGATGAAATATGCGTCCTCTGCTTCAAGTACAAAACCTTCAGAGTACCAAACTATGAGTATCAATGGTTACATCTGATACCAGTTTTGTGTCGACTGTTAGCGGTTCCTACTAATTTCTTTGATCCGTTATCCGGTCTGTGGATATGCAAAGATTGCGAACTGCGAATATTGGACATGGAGGCTGTATTAAAGAACATTGAAGAGCTTCAGCTGCACCTGGAAAAACTGAAATCAGAGCTACATTCCAACTTGCAGTCTTCTGGAAAAGAATTACTTCCGGAAAATGCTGGTTCTGAATTTTCGAAAGCTGTAACTTTCAGGCAAGAAATTCGTAGTAAGTGAAGCAGTCGGTAATGCCAATAGAACGCAGATTTACCGTTGCAACTTGTTATTTATAAGCTTTATTTTGCCTATTCATTTTCTCTTTCTTGTAGAAGTAGCGTCGGTTTCTGCTAGTGTGCTTTGCCTCCCCGGTTCAAGTCAACAATCAGTGACACAGACCATTCCAGTGCAAGGAGAGTTGAGAGTGGACAGGTAACTCTCACAGTATAACCGTAGGATATAAAGTCGCACTTGCTAGACAAGATCTTAGAAATAAATTAAGAGATCTTGTCTAAATTAATGCATAGTGCCCGCTGCTAAATGGGCTCCGAGACTCATTGCAGTGTTTGCTTATTGAATGTAACTTTCAGTATTAAGGATAACGAGCCACCTCCGGAGACTGTGGAATATGACAGCCTTGAATCTCAGATTGAAGTTTTTACCTTTGCACCGGTTGCAGATGATTCGAATTATGTCCTTGAGGTGGAGGAGATAGTTGAGCTGCCTCGAGAAGCTACAGCTGTGAAATTTAAGAAATCGGTTACAAGAAACTCACAAACTTTATGCGATTTCTGTGATCCTATTACAAAAAAATGTGTTCCAAACATAAGCGAACCAAGAAAACTCGAAGCACATAGAAAAAGTCATGAGTTGAGTAAGAGCTAAACCACGTCATTGCTTAATCGCATGTAGTTTCTTCGCGGTTTCGTCATAGATTATTTCTTTATTCTTTTTAGCAATCGAACTGAGAGATGAATTTCCTCCTTCCAATGAGAGGGGCGATGTTTCAAGTTGCCCGGTACCGCAGTGCGGGGGGAAGCGAATTTTACATCAGTATTTTGCGAATCATATGCTCTTGAGGCATTCGAAGCTTGTATGCAATCACATCATATTCAGGAACGGGAGAGAAGCCATATGTGAAGAATTTTTCGATACATCAGAGCAATTAGAAAACCATCGAGATTGCCATTGTCCATCTATTGCCTGCGTTATACCCAATTGTGATCAAGAACTAAATATTACGAGGTTTAAGGAACATGTACTCGAGACTCATCAGCTCGTCCCCTGTTACATCAGAAAAGAAGATGGTTCAAGGTGCTTACAGGTTTTTGGAACAGCGGAAGAGGTTGAAGCACATGCTAAATTGGATCATTATTTAATAGAGGGTAAGACAAACCAGCATTATAATCAATCAGGCACAGTCATGTAATTTATGAAATATCCATAGCGACCTACTTTATTTTAGTGCAACCAAAAATTGTGAAAGAAGTGGTCAATCCAGATGTGAATGGTGACCGTTTAAGCTGTGAAATCTGTAGAAGTAAATTCCTTAAGAATTCTGAATTCGCCTTCCATGTCAGCTGCCACGGCTACTATGTGTGTTTGGAAACAAGTGAGGAAAGTAGGCGGTGTTTCAGCTACTTTGCAACACGAGACTTGCTAGCTGCACATTTAGAGTCTAACCATCCGATTTTCACTTTAGAAGATTCTCCAGAGAAATCTAGGATTGCGTGTAAGCATGACAATGGAATGTTGAAATGTCTTGTATTATAGAGTGCAGTTTATGAAGAAGTTGACATTATTTTTCTAGGGAGATTTAAGAAACCTTTTGGGGTTTGCCGCGTGTGTGGGAAAACTGGCCTGATTGAATGGGATCAGCTCCGAAATCATTTATCTTTGCATGGTAGTCACTTGTGTCTTGGAGAAGATAGAATCACGGGAAAGAAATGCAGAAATTACTACAAAACGGCTAAACAACTGACGGCTCACTCGTTGCGGTGTTCATTATGTAAGTTTTTATGTAAGCTACATTTTCAGCTGTCCCCAGTTATTTAACAGTTCTGTCCATATTGTAAATTGTCTGAAATCCTTCTGCAGTTACCCCTCGCTCAACTGTGGAAGCGTCGGACAGTTTTTTTTGTACCTATTGCCAAAGAACTATGCGCGTCAATGGAAGGGAGACAGTTGAGGATCATATAAAAGATCACAATGCTTTCATTTGCGACTATATGGACAAGAAAACTCAAGAACTTTGCTACCATACAGAAATATCAGAGATTTTCATGCAGTGCCACCAGGACATGAAACACTTCAATGTTGATTCCGGTACGTCGGATAAAATCGTAGGAAACAATTCTCGACTCAGTAATCCCATTCGTAGTTTTTTATCTTCTAAATATAGATGCTGACAACTTCAGCGTAAGTAGCGAACCAAGCTATGAAAGCAAAGTAGAGTTGTTACGCTTTGCCGATATCAACACCGAAACCTCTAATTCAGCAGAACCAGAGAAACGTCTAGTAAACAATATTGCTTGCGAGTACTGCGAAAAAGAGTTTCCTTTGCAAGATCAGGAATGGGAAAAACATATAAGAAGTCATGGAAGATTCGTTTGCGATATAATGTTTCCGGAAACCAATCGACCTTGCCACAAGATCTGTGACAACATTTTTCAGTTAGCTCAGCATTCTCGAAGAAATCATGCGCAAGGTAATCACACTGTAAAGTAAGTATCCAACTTCGTCGTACTGCCAGTGGATCTATTGTAATTATTGATTTTTCGTGTTTGCAGTTAAACCAGCAAGTGCCCCATACAAGTGCAAGCGCTGCACTTTTACTTCGCAGGTACCGAGTAAATTCAAGGCACATACGTGCCGAAGAAAAATTTTTGAAACGCCTTTTATTTGCGAGCAATGCGGTAAATCATATTGCACACCAAAAGCTTTGCGAGAGCATAAAGCTATGGTTCACGGAGGAGCTCTTAAGTTTTCTTGCGATGAATGTGGAAAGGTGCTAAATTGTATATCTTGGTACCTTTTCTTTTGCGATTCGCATTCATTTTAATTCAATTTCAATTTCTCAGGGTTTCCAGCTTAGCCGACTACTGCTCTATCACAAAAGATCTTTTCATGGGACTGGAATTATAGTATGCGAAATCTGTGGTTTTCCCTGTACCACTTATAGTATCAGAGCTCATTTGTCCTCACATAATGAACCCACAGTTGAATGTACCGGTAAGGTGCAAAATGACACTCGTACCTTATAAGTGGTTATTATTTAAAAATGGTTTTCTAAAAATGAGCCTTATTACATTTGATTCATAGTTTGTGGGAAAATGTTTTCAAGTAAACAAAGCTGTAGTATACACTACAAAAATACTCACGCGGAGCGAAAATTTGCGTGTCCAGATTGTCCATGGGTGAGATGAGTAACTACATCTGGAATTAATAATGCTGATCGTTTCTAGCTTGAAAAAATTTATTTCATCATTATTGTTTCCATATTTCAGCGATTCACCACAAACGCTATGCTATTGAAGCACATAAGACGAGTTCATACCGGACTTAGGCCGTATTCTTGTGAAATGTGAGTGAAAGGCTCGAATCTTTGTTTTTATATTAATAACCACTGGAGATACGTCATTTACGTTTGGTAACTCCAAAGAAATATATCATTCAGCAAGTTTTGTTGTTCTGTTAAGATGCGACGCTTCTTTTAAAACGGGATCCCATCGGAAGGATCATATGAAAAAACACGAAAAAGGTTTAATAGGAGAAAACGCTAAATTTCGCCCGATAGCTCGGAGGGTGAAAACTCCACCTCCTGATGTTTACAATCCGGCATTCGTAAGCCTAACTTTACTGTCTGTAAATATAAATATTATTCCTCAGACTGCCTTCCATTATCGGGTTATAATTTTCTACAGGTTCCAAAGCTCCAGTGAACAAGTTTATAGCCCATACTGGTCCTTACTACCATAATCTTACATCGTTGGTTCTTCTACCTCAAACTGAACAAGAACGCTGCTGCAATTTGTATATTATAGATTTTCGAACTAGAATTGATATTCGAAAAGTTGATGATTTTACTGTTATGTGAGTATAATTTAGATATTTTAGTATGTTCGAGGAAAAACCTAGTTCCATTAGAATTTTCGGTAAAGAGCGTGTTGACTAAAAGAGTTCAGCCTTCAGCCTTGTAAGACGTATTTTAGAGCTTCCCGTACTGTAAAGACAGTCACTGTAAGGACAGTCCCTAGCGTGGCTCTCAGTTGCTTGAATTAAATCTACCGTTGCACATTACTCACAAATATCTTTAAGCAGAATTATTATTCCAACGGACATCTATCGTTAAGATGTGGGAAGTACTTCGTTAATGAGTTATTATGCATACTTTCGTTTCTCTTCTAACATGGATGAGTAATGTTCTCTTTTTCTCGTCTCTCAGAACAGTAATGCATCTAGCTCCTCTCTTACCTTCCTGATATATACTTCATTAATCAAGGATCAACTGATTGCCCAAAGTCGCAGCTGCCCTAGTCAGTCGCTCACCACTGGAATGATAAAATATAATCAACAGCATTATGCCTATCAAATACTAGGTATTTCACAGCATCTAGCGGAACTAACTGATTGACTTTTATTAGATTGCCTGTCGTTCCGCATAGCTGATACAGTGATTATTTCTCAAGCATCGCAATCAAAAATCCCCTTTTAATAACAGTTTCCTGCTTTTCTTCATCAAAAACATTGCACTCCAGTAATCGTGTCCTAACCACTGCTGAGTTCTAAAAGTTCATACCGCACCTAACATCCTGAAATTACCATACTAGTCACCAAACTCTAGTTTGTGTTCTTATATTTTTAGATTTCAATTTGAATTAGTATCAAGTATAAAGAGATATCCAACTCTTGCGCATCCTGTTAAAACCAGTGACGCAGTGTTTAACAGTGTCATCGTGAAAAATCACAATCAGGAAAATGTTATCTGCGCATAATAACGTTCTTATGACCGCCCTCACGGCTACCTTCCACTTCCTGATACTTCCTACTTCTCAAAAACATTACTGTTTAGATATTGAAACTGACCTAGCGAATTCGGGATGGCACGCATGGGTGCAGAACTACACGGGATACTATGCAGACTCATTTCCCTCTGAATATTTAGGGTATTCTATGGACGCCAACGGAATTTTTGTGCTTGAAGTAAACCAGTCTTTGGCTGAAGCTGGCTTCTTCCGGGAATTCGAAGGCAATGCATCGTATGAATACGTTTATCTTCGGTATCATGCTAACGCCGAAAGTACCAACGGTTTTGTTTTCGTACAGCCCGCCACCGAAGGCATCCTAGCTTTGTCTGCTGATTTGACATGGAACGAAACATGCGTCCGTCTTTATACAAATGCATCCACCATGGTAATGCGTTTCCTAAATTCAAGGTTCTCTTTTGGATGTATTGCTTTTTAAAAAGCCATTCACTCCTCATACCTTTGTTTTTTTATGGAATAGGAGCGAGTTGTTTCATTGATAACGAGATCAAACGAAACAAACTACTTTCTCGTAGATAAAATCATTTATGTAACCCTGGATGAGGAATATTCCTGCAATTCTACTCATTTCGAAGATATTAAGCAGCTCTGCAATTCAACTGCAGCCACAACAAATCCAGCTATCACCACATCCCAGCATACAACATTGGAGTATGCAAGCACATCTCTTCCGGAGCCAACAACGCCAGTTCAGGATGACAAAGCGACCAGCCATTATGTATATTTTATCACCACTTATGCCGTAGTGTTAACTATACTAATCATTATTTTTGTTTTTCGCAACTTTATCAAATCTATTCCCTCAAAACTAAAGCAATGGTTTAGGAAGCTAGAGCCATCGTCGTGATTTAAGTTACATGACCTTTGGATTGTTAGTATATGCAAATTTATATAAGCTAAGAAATTCTCACCACCTCCAGTGGTCACTTCAGTGTATTCAGAAATAAAGCTGTCACAACAGCTATTGTTTATTACATTATCTTATGTTACTCTCTGACAATCAACAAAACCTCTAATGGACCCTCAAGTTTAGATGATTACTTTAGATGAACAAGTTCGCCATTTGTATAAACGATGTACTCCTCATGCGAAAAGTTCTTAGATACTGGAATTAGTCTCCGCGAAGATAGCAGAATGTGCACGCCATATAATTTTCAGGTGCTGCAGGTCCAAGAAGTATATTTCAACAAGCTGCGCTTCCAGTCATACGCAGCTTATACAGACCTTGCTTCCTAAAAGCAATCTGTCAGGAAGCGACAACCAAATTTAAAATTCAAAACGATTTCTTTGCGCATCCTCTATTTTCACATTAGCCCTACGTTTGTGAGAATCATATTTCTAAAGTCATATTTTCACATCGCGAAAATCAAACATCTACCGGAGGATTTTCAATTCTTATTCTCTTGATTTCCCTAGACTTGGAGACTTTACGTTTGCAGCATCCAAATCATGAAGAATTTAGATTGGATCCTGACTAAAATAGTAGCTGCGAAGAAAGTAGTGGAATGTTGATGCTGAATCTTAGTATCAAAGCGAAGCCCGTTAGTTTGGGATTTTCCAATTATTACGAAAAGTTAGACATTACAGTCATAGGTCACAGCGTTGCAGCAAGCAAGGTAGGGTCGTATATCATGTCCAACAGTAGTATATAATAATAACAGTCCCAGAGTGTCCCATTTTTACAAACTCTGTAAAATATTAACTGCAGCACCTAAAATTCTAAAACTTGTTTCCTGAAGTAGCCAATACTGAGAGTTACCAGGCAATAGTACAAACGATTACGGTTAGCATGCAAAACGCTAGTGACACCAGCCTTGCCTTAATGCGTATATGGTTAGGGAAACTGATCGTATTCATATTCAGTTTAGGTGCTGCTGATATGGTTTATCTTTGACCTATGGAGATACAAGTTGTAAGGGAGAGATAAAAGTCTCATTACTTATGGACTAATTCAGAGAAAGAATACATTCGAATCCAAAATCATTGAGCTGAAACGTCGAATTCTCCAGTATCTTTATTACATTCTTCCTTGATTTACAGAAGTCGCCACGCTCGTTCCTCCTGGTAAAATCCGACAATTTCAAATCATTCACCTTGAACTTTGTAATTCACACATTTGTCAATTAGTTAGTAACTCCATTATCTGCTTTCCAACTTTCCCTTAACGCAAACTCTTTGGGATGCCGTGCCCGAGTATGCCTTGTTAAATGAGAACTGATATTAAATCCTCGGCCACAGTATTCGCAAGTATACGGCAGCTCCCCGGTATGAATCCTAGTATGAACATTAAGCTGTTGTTTTGTCATGAATTTCTTGGAGCAATAAATACAAGTATGCTTCTTCACTGATTCTATTGACTTGCCCGTAGTAGTAGCTGGGCATGGACTTTTTTTGGTAGTCTGTTTAAGATGAATGTGTAGCTCGTGACTAGTTTTAGCATGTAAAAGTCGGAATCTTTTGAGACAAATTTCGCACTGATATGGCATTTCACCTGTATGCAGACGTTCATGTTTTCTCAAGTCACCTGCTTCCATGTATCGTTTTTCACACCATTTGCAACTGTACTTTTTCAAAGCTTCAGAACTTGACACATCTCCAGAACCTCCAACATGTTTTCTCTTAACATGCCATTCCATGTTATCCTTTCTTTTGAATTGTTTCTCACAGTAGGAGCACTGGAATTCCATAATTGTAGAGTGAGTCCGTTTATGATTTTCCAATTCTTGCTTTGTTCGAAATTTCCATGCGCATCCGTCGAAATTACAAGCAAACTGTTTAATTACTCTTGAATTCTCAGGGTGGACCCGCTTTTCATGAGATATTTTGGCATCTAAAGTGCGAAATTCTCGGCTACAAAATGCACAGGGAAAATCCATCCCGTTTCCTTGGCCAGTATGCGTTTGTTTGTTGCGTGGTGCACGCTTAGGCTTAGCCCCATTACTCTTTTTTCTATGCGTTGCCTTTCCGGCAATGTCAGGATGAGTACAGCGCAGATGTTCAAGAACAAGATCGGAATTTGCAAATGACTGCTCGCAGTATGTACACAAGTTTTCTATAGAATATTGGCTGCTATTTGGATTTGTGACGAAATCCCCAGGTTTTTTCTCATTTTCTAATTCAAGTTCACTCTTGCCTACGTCGTCAGTCCTCTTATCAGCATTAGTTCCAGGTCCAGGGTGGCCAATCTTACAGTACCGTACATGACCGGCCCCACGAATTAACATTTGAAACATAGTCTAAGTTCAACCTGAAAGTCGTAGGAATTGACCCTGAAAAAAGAAAATCCAACTTTTACCGAAATCTGGAGAAATTTGAAAAATTCTGTAGGGGCTATCCATATATTATATCAGTAAAAGTTCAACGGTGGTAAAATGTTACTTAAGTTTCATAATATGTGAACGGTAACATGATAACTGGGCTCTAATTACATATTTTTGTACTAACTGATGACTTTGTGCAAACATATTAGTTAGTGCCATCTCTGTGCAGTTAACTCACATGCTATGTACACGGTCCCTACAGCATGTTATATGCGAAAATCGCAACTTTGAGCCTCTTTTTCTCTGGTAATAACCGAAAGTTGGATTTTCTTTTTTCAGGGTGAATTACTACGACCCTCAGGTTGAACTTTGACTATGTTTCAAATTTCAGTTGGTGGGGCCGGTCATGTACGGTACTGTTAGGGGATCCAGTTCCACCGGCTTGACATTCGTATTCATTTATTTCCAGCTTGACCACTGTTAATGAATCGGAAGTTGCAGTAGAATCCTTTTGTAGATTTGTCGTTTGTGAAGAATCCAAAAATCCTGCACTGTTGTTAAACGCTGCATACTGGATCCGTTGTACACTGAATTCCTCAATTCGGCTTTCGAATTCATTTATCTCTAGCTTGACGACGCTTGAAGGCGGCAAAGTTACCCGAGTATCATCCCTTGTTCCGACAGATGGAGAGCACCCTTGTTGCATCATTCCTCCATCAATTGATTCAATTGTGCTAATCCGCATTTCATTTTCTTTTAGATGAGTCGAGGGAGAAGATGCCGGGAAATCCTGGGACGAAAATACTTCATCCGGCTCCTTCTTAATTAGAGGGTTGATATCATCCACGAAGCCGCTCATAATTAATTTGTTTCTGAAGCTTTTTATTCTTTCCCAGAGTCAACAGTCAAATCCAGCATTTCTCAAATCTAATCAACAAAAAACATATATACTCAAATGATAAATGCGTTTTGATGATTTTAAAAATACTAGCACGTATATACTAACTATCTTCTTATCTCCTGCGCCAGGAGAGAGATTATTTATCTTCAAGCTTTGATACAGCAGGAAAAGCAAACGAGAAGCCAAGATAAAAGTAATACCTGAAAACTTATTATTTTGCCTTAATCGTAGCAAGTGGACTCTTTAAGATCTGCGTTTCTAATGATTGCAATATTCAGACCAAAAAGGCCAGCTATTAACTTCACTTGACAAAAAAGTATTACAGAAATTAATTCCCGTAACTTACTGAATTCAAGACTTCAAACAAACTGTCAGTATTTCGTGTTTAAATAAACAAAAAATCATTTTATTTTTACTGAACCCTTAACATAAAATTCAGAACAATTCAATCACTCGCGGGTCGTTATTTGTTCTTTCTGAGCCCTTCACATCTTCCTACCAGTTGATCCTAAAGGATAAGGGACTATGTATTCCTCCGCCGCCATCCCTTTGCAGCGCATGACCTTTTCCTTTGAATGCATACTAGAAATGCGCCATAGGGCATGGTGTTAGTTTTCCACAATCCTTTCCAGAACTTCTACAGTTGGTAGTTCCTCGCTCGACACAATTGGGATTCCGACACCGTTAATTACTTTACAAGAAACTTGTTCTTCACTTACAAGGCTATTTACATGCTTTTTACAATGCAATTCTAATGCTCGCTTCCTCACAAACCTTTTCGCACAATATTCGCACTTGAACCGTTTTTCTCCTTTGTGACTATTTTTATGACCCCGCAACTCCTCTATGCTTCCGAATTTGCTGGAACATACTCCGCAATCATAACTTTTTCCACTTCTTGACCCATGTATATGAGCTTTAGTTTCGTGTTGAGTTTTGTCGTATAACGCCCTGAATTTCATACCACAGAAATCGCATGGGTAAGGATTTGCTCCTGTGTGGATCTTTTCGTGGATCTGGAGTGAGTATTTTTGGAAAAACGCTTTCCCGCAGTATCGGCACTTGTGGTCCTTGGGAACTGTACCGTTTTGCCCGTTATGTTTGCGCAATTCGTGTTTTCTAAGGAAATCCTTTCTTGAAAATTTCTGGGAGCAATGCGAACATGAAAAACGTTTTTCTCCGGTATGGACTCTTTTATGTTGTACCAGCTCACCTCGCGTAAAAAATGTGTTTGGACACCACGAGCATTTGTATTTAAAAACTGCTGCTTTCCCTCCATCGATTCTGTCAGGATGGACTCGCATTGTATGAGATCGGACACGATCCGCTTCTGTAAATTGTTTTGGGCAAAATTCACACCGAAACAATATGGCCTTCCTTCTGCTGGTAACTAGGCTTGTCGTTGGTAAAATAGCGCCGCAGAAATTACGGTCGGCAGCGCCCTCTGCACCTTCAGAGAGAATATTCATCGCGTTATGGATTCTTTCATGTCTCTTTAGGGTTCGCCTAAGCTTATAAGTCTTGCAGCATTGAGAACATGGATATCTCTCAGAAATTGCATCATTTTTGTTTAAAATATTGCTTTTTTCATCATTTATAATAGTTGGCTTCGACTCATTTCGTTTCCCCTCACAATTCAAATCCATAACTACACCATCAATGATGTTATGCGGAGGTGGCTTGAATGGAACTGCCGTGGTTTCTTGAATCACTTCCACAGTATTTTCGTTAATAATTTGGGGAGTGTTGCAGTTAGAGTTTCCCTGTTGCTTGCTTACTCCGTTTGAACTATACTCAGAAAGTTTATGTTGGTCGCCTTTTTGCCAATCTTGAAAAACTCTCGAGTCTGAAAGTAACGGCAATGTATCAGGTATCGGTGGAAACAAAACTGAATATTGTCCTTTGACTCGTACGCTTTTGTAGTCCTGATCAAGCTCTTCAAATGAATATGTTCCAGTCGCAGATGTAAGGTTTCCGCAAAACTCTGGCTTGACAATGTTTAGGTCAGGTCTGCAAAAGGGGTCTGTGTTATCAAAATCTTCTTCCTTGACCTCCGACTTTATATGCAGTTCTACTTGTTCATCACGCTGGTCGTCCTCTTTTGCGTCCATTTTTCTAAGTGTTACTACTGACGAGCTCCGAAGCAAATCAATTACACATTCTGTAACAAAAATTATTGGTTATAAATTCTAAATTGGTTGGTACTGATAATTCTTTGAGTAAAAACTGAATATACAGTATCTGTACAACCACCATGAAGTTAAAATTTCACTTTACCATACCAATACTGCTTTTAATATATTTCGAAACGGGAGTACCATTGAAGTTAACGCAAGTAACAATTAAATCCGACGGATCTTCTAGTTTGCGCTGTGTAAAATAAAAGATACCTTACTTCCGCAGAATGTACTGAGCAATTCCATTCCTGTAATTGTCACTGTTGCTCACGCAAACCCTTTTCACTAAATTCTGTCACAAATTTAGATTCGTTGTGGTTTTGCTCTTCACTCTCGAAAAATAACAACGAACACAAAATTATAATAAGTCAGTAGGGCATAATATTCTGTAAATCATGGGAAACAGAACAGATCTTTTGGGCAAGTTGTAGGAGGTTGAAGAATTTAGAAGAGCCCCATGAATTGAAGGATTAGATAAAGAATAAAGTGCTCTTATTTCGAGGTTAGTCTCCCAGAAACCCCTTCACTTTTGTGAAATAGCCGTAAGGTATGAATATACACAGTTGTTCGTTTCATATATGACCTGCGGGAAAAATCGGGCTGGGTAAGCAAGTTGTGTACTGATGGATAGGATTATGGTTCCTATCTAAATGATTTAAAGTGACGAATGCAGCCCCAAACTCATAAATATTTTCACACAAACGCTTGTAACCAGGTTTGTTAGTTAATTTGACGTATTTAGCATTGATTGAAAAACACAATTAAATTACGCAGAAAGTGCCGGAATTACTAACATATTGTAGTGCCCCATTCCGTTACAAACATGATCCAATCGTTGCTCACTAACAAGAACGATTTCACGCACAATCTTTTAGGCAAAACCGAATGGAACGCAAACTAATACTCTCTCAACAGCACTTCTTGCCATTTCCGGTCTATCGAACCAATTCTAATGTAGTTATTGGGTATCATTAGTTTAAATTCTCCATACTTTGTTTTCGCTATGTCTGCATGCATGCATGGAAACGTTTTATGGAGGGTGAACATAGATTTGGAGCTCTAAATTCAATGACTCCAACTGCTATTTCACGCCTTACAGTGCAGTGTTTAGATACGGCATGATTTTCGAAAAGATTTATGAGTGTTTTGAGACTCTTTGTAAGCCCGTCACGATTTTATTGAATCCGGTATTTCTAAAACCGCTTGTTAATTATCCTAGTACATATGTATTTTCAAAGTAGTAGTAGAAGAGTAGTAAGGGATTTATTTGTCGATATGTGGCCTAGGCCCTTACAACAGCATACAGATTCAAAGTTAAGATATTATAGTTTTTTTCTCATTAGCCTATGGATAATGATAACGCGTAAAAATGATTTACGCGCATACGTAATAGGTTAACCTACTACGTCTTCGTCGTATCAAAGTTACCAAACTGTAAACTTCAGATTATCCATCTAATAGTCTGCTGACTTGTTACTGCCATTCATAGTCTATTCTATTCAATGTACCATGATCCAGTCAGTCAGTCTTTATAGCCCTAACTTTGCTCACATATGTCATTTGCTCTAAATCAAAGCGGACGGACTTATTACGCTGTAACTTATCCACATATACAGCGTACAAAACGTTGATTTCTTATCATTCCACTCATACTATACTCTTCTGAATACAATCCGTAGTCGTGTCAAGAATACGGTGATCATATCCAGCTCTTGAAGGCAACATTCTTACATTAGCTTATCTGAAAAAATGTGCAAGTTTTGCAATCTTCCAATTAAGCTGCAACTCGCGCAGTATGAACAAGGATACCATAAATACATGCGTAACATTTCTCTACTCTACTCCCGCCACAATCGCGTATTATGTTGTTATTATGTTATTATATTTACCAATTTCATAAGCTAAATCGAATCATTACAGTTCACCTTATCTTGTAACAAAATTCCGTGCACTCTTCGCGTAAAATTAGACAAGATCTCTTACTCTGACTGTTGGTATCTTGTGTAGCGTAATATTTAAAATACATTTATAGCAACCAAATCATGTATTTCATCGTAGTAATATGCACGTGATCCACCCCATATTTCGGCTCGTTGTATGAAGAAACATTTACAATTAATTACGTTATTCTTGCTATTTTACAAAACAAATTAATTGCTGTTAGAAACAATCAACCTCCGTCTGCCGAAGTATGTGTTCCTAGAATTTTAAAATTCCAACGTTTATTTATGTACATACATAATATTCAAAATAGCCTGTACATTTCGCTACAACCCGAAGCCGTCAAACATTTCCACATATAAAATAATAATTTTATGTCATTCTTTGGCTTGGTCTGATAGTGCAAACTACGTGTGTACAGAAACCCTTCAGGACCGATCATGTGACCCATAAGTCCCCTTCCTACCGAATCCAGTCGAATGTGTAGGCAGCTCGCTTCGTGTGCCTGCAAGGTTTTATTCTGTAATGCCACATGCCGGGATTAGTTTACCACATACGCCGTCCTCGTACCATTCGCTCTGCCTGTATTGGCGGTCTATTGAATCATCTGCTGGACTCTGGAACAATAGGTAAATACGAACTGCAGCACCCACCCAACCCGCAACGACTAACATTTTCCTTCCAGTATTGGTTGGTACCTATTGTTTTCAGGGGATCCTACGCAGTGTCATTGGTGAGAGGTGATTGGTACAACAGCAACGATAGGAAAGTTTTAACTCGTTGTTTGATCATTGACCTTCAGGCCCTTGTGTTAATCTTTTGACGATTGGCAAGACAGCTCGCATTGACACAGGAAAATCTCACATGTAAAGTTATTTACCGTTTGTCTTCAGCCGAAGCAAGTCGCAATTATCAAAAGTTTCTCCAGTTTGCTAGCCTCCGAAAGCAACGACTGTGTATTTCGTTTGTGTGGTTAAACTGAGTGTTAAAATTCTGATATTTTTCATCGATACCAGGATACCAGTGTCCGTTCCTGTGATTAACTGAAATTATAATTCATTTTTTTAACTTCACATGATATCGGAAATCGGTCGGTAAGCAAATTAGTCGCAACAACTCCTTTACAAAGGTTTACTAACATGTTCGATTAATCAAGAATTACAATTAATAAATATTACGACTGCAATTGTAATTATAGCTAGTTTGGTCTTACATTATGCTTTCTGTTATACTTGCACACAGAAGATACAAACTTCGGTTTACATTAATTTCTAGAAGCGCTTCAATAACCCTACGCTCATTTCATGTTATTTTTATATTAGCACAAGATCGTCGATTCCTGAAGCGTGCACCAGCGAAGGAACCAAGACCCAGAACCTGTGGGAAAAGAAGCGGATCGCATTTGTTTTCGAGATGGCTACTCGACGAAGGTGTGGGTCGAATAATGATTCAGGTATGCGGCACAGTAACCATAATCTGATAACAGGGAAACGAAATAACTTGTGCGTTGTATCGCCTATGATGCCGTCCACGATGGCCTATCCGATGGAGAGTTCAAATCGGGAGTGGGAGGGGTCGGCCAAAAAGTTGTGTCCGTTGAAATTCGAGTTTTCAGTATAGTCAGTTTTTGAATCATTTTGGTGGTCTAACCCTAGTAACGTATTGCTAGGAACTAACTTTGGGATGTTGTAATTGATTCCAATTAATTCGCTTTTGCGTAACCTTTAAGATTCAATCGAAGTTCAGATCGCCGCTATTTTTTCCCTTTGAGTTGTGTTGTTCATATCTTTGAGGATATGAATAAAATGTTGATTGCCTAAATTAGCACCCTTAGTTGATCTATGTGTGTTTGATGGACTGCTTGTTTGGTTTTAGATGCTTTTCTCTTACTGTAAGCGTGATTAGTCTTGCGTGCGTACTGTTCAGCTGATTTGTTATTCGATAATTGTAGGTGTTCAGCCTGTACCATTGCCATTGATGTCTGTTCGTATCGAGCAAGACAGCGATTTCCGGATTGCCAAATCTAGAGACAGCAACGGAGTACACAATGGTGCACCTCTTGGTACAGTGGATAATCCCATCGTTCTTGATTACCGATCCGCTGTAATCAGTCGATCTGTAACAACGCATCCACTTCCTGACTACGAGCAGGTGAAAACGCAAGCCGTCGTTCCCAGATCTCAGAACCAGACCCCTACGTTCCCTCAAGTGAACGGCAATGTGAACTCGAACGTTGCCTCCGTTCCTCGTAAGCTTTGATTCCACAACATTGATTCGGGACCTATATTCTTGAAGGAATAATGAAGCATTTTATCGGTTCTTTTTTGTTGGATTTGCAGCAAAACTTTCGAGCAGTGAAAGCTCTGCGGATACTGAAGGTGAAACCGTTCATTTTCTAAGGATGTACATCGCTACTCTTAAACAACAAATGACGTACAAAGACAAGAAGCTTCACTTTCTTCAGTCCACCAAGCCACGGTTGCCTGAAGCAAAACCGGACGAAGCCTTGAAAGTTGCATGGGTGAGTCTACTCCCTTTGATTTTCATGATGGAAAAGAACTTATAGCTATGTTATAAACGCATCAGCTTCCCCGTCCGTGACTAGTAGTAACTTAACTAAAATCTTTGTAAAAGGGCCAGCATAAGGATCTCTATGAAATGTACACGGCACTAGAAAGTCGGATGAAAGTAATGCAGTCAGAGATGGGCCGATTGGAGTCTCTGAAGGAAGAGATGGCGATGCTTGAGCCATTGAAGGAAGAAAACGTTGTGTTGAGGAATGATGTTGAATCTTTGCAAGCCCAGAATGAAGCCCAAGCTGAAGAGATAATGAAGTTACGAGGACAATTGACGACGAGTAGGAGTACCGTAACATCAGCTTTTCATGATCAGATTCGTGCTCATTATGAGGCCGAGTTGAATACTAAGCTGAACGAATACAGGAGGCAATGCATGGAGTTTTTGGTAACTGATGCTGGATATTGCTTTTCTATGCGGCTCACTAGATATAATTAGCAATTCTAACCTCGTGCTTGTTTTTTTGCAGAACCAGGCATTCTCACACTACCAGAAGCAGATTACCTTGGATTCCCAATCGCAGAACCCAGCTTCAATCTCATCTGGCGTCGCCACAAATGGGAATGGTGACAGTGCTTACTCCACAACTAGCCCTACCAGCACTAAATTTGGATACGATCTCTACACTCCATAAAGCTGTGAAGAATATATCTTCCGTGCTGAACTGTGCGACTGTGCCCCTTCTAGATTTTATAGATTTTTTGATGAGGCAGACTTTTCAGCTGCATAGCATTGTCTAGATGAAGTTTTGCCAATTTTTTATGTTACTCTATTTAGTTAGACAGACTTATGATGATATTTTGATTTTAGGATGTCAAATTCCAGGGGATTATCGGGCATTGACTCTTTTCCTGCCTTGATACCACAATTTATACCGGAACTAGTTGTTTTCGTTAGTTGCCGATTTAACCCATTATTTTGTACTTGGAGTGTACCCGTCTCCAGAGTTTATACAACGCTGTGTATTCACAATCAGACCATGAAACCATGTAGGAGGAATTATTACTTAGTCTAACCTATATTTGATCGTTACTTGGAAGAATTTTATTAGATTTTAGACGATATTGACAGTTAAAAATATTATCAGGTTCCAGAACTGGGATTTTTAGTAATTGTTCCTTTTTCCATCCGAAAATGGATCGGTCGTCGTAAGTGTGGAGACTAGCTTAACATCCGTTGTTTACATTGTCGCTTATAATAAAAGATTCGTAATTACACTAATGACAGTAGTTATTCTTATGAGGTTATTTATAACAAGGTTGTAAGGATTTCATAGTGACTAGCTAAGGCTTTAGCCATGATAATGTTGATGATTATTACTACTATCGGCAACTTTTTCGGTAACGATGGCAAGAGGTCCAACACTAGTAGCAGAGAAAGTTTCCTTGTTCCGATGATTTTGTTCACCATAATTATAGTTTTGTTGAGCCTGTGCAGATTCCAGGAGTCGTTTTTGCATCACAGCCAGGGAAACCTTGTTGCTCAATTCGCCTTGAATGGAGATCATGTTTTCTCCTGAGTATCGTCTTTCATCGTCGTCATCTCTCCTAGTATCCTGCATTTCTTCATCAGTTTCAGTTCTTTTCCCCCCTCCTCTTATTTGACAAGCTTTGAGCATGGAAATGGAGACACTTCCCCCTCTGTTGACGCCCTTGGCCCGCTGAGATCCAGTCATTCTTCCTCCAGAATTCCCGTTTCTCCGACTCCCGGCCCTTCTCCTACTCGACATCCTGCGCCGAATGGAGGCGGATGAACATCGACACCACACAAAACAGCACCTACAGTCCAACGTTTTTATGAGCCAATTCAGACTCTGCTTTATCACAATTGAAGTGACATTAAGGAGGGAGTAAATGCAGCAACAGCCGAGAACCTGAAACCATTCCGTAAGCACCGTAAAAAATTCAACATTATGTGTACATCATGGTTTTCCCCATTTATGTAAAGCGTATTCCTAAATTCATGCAATACTAGTCATAAATACTAGTGTTTGATGCTTATTTTTGTATTTTTAGCCGGAGTAATCTGTCCTCACCGTAATGACAAACGCTCCAATGCGGTACAAGTTCTCCACCCAGGCGTACACGTGGTAATGATCCCTTTGAAGAAGCACTAAATCTCCGAAGCCGATCTGCAAAAATCCGAAACAAGCATAACTTACTCTACCATCACCAAATATTTAGTACCCCAGCTTTCTGGATCGTCCTAGTGATATCTCCTCCGGAATCTAGAAACCAGTCGTCAGCTATTCGTGTATAGAGATGGTTGGCCATGAAATCTATTCCAAATACCTCCCTCCCTGTCAATTCCCCACAGAAGTCGGGACCCCAACGTCTTGAAGAACCGAAGAAACAGCCTCAAAACGGAGAAAAGAAAACACTCACCGTAGCATAGGATACGAAACAGAAATAGATGGACTCAATGTAACTCCATCCTTCCATCTTGGTGAAAAGGGATGCAGATGAAAGAATTATAATAGCAGACATGACAAAAAGGCAAAGCATAACCCAGTAAACGCTTGGTTTCCAGTCCGCATCCTCCATCGTAGTGGATCCATTCCCAGCCGAAGAATGGGATGCCCTCCGCCCCCACATATCCGTCTGACCGTCTTTCCGAGATCCCCTGTAATGTATGAAGGCCCGTCTCTTCTGCCTCGTTTTCCGATAGAGCCTCATGATGTAGGCAAGAAATGTGATGATTCTTTCCAGGAACAAGTTAAAAAACAAGAGTCCACCCGCACATCCCAAGAATCCATATGGAATTATCAGCAGCTTTCCGGCACTACTCCCTGGTGTCATCGCCCCGTAGCCTGTCAGCAACATGAAAATATAATCCGTATATTATCGTCATCGTATCATCTCATCCCCATCCTCATCACTTCCAATTAGTTTCCCCCGCTTTTTTCTCCCAGCAACTCTATCCAGTTTCTATCATCATCCCTAAATATATATACTACTAACACCACAAATATTCTCAGAGGAAACCATCATCCTTCAACCACATGGCGTCATTCCCACATCTAATCTCTGGCACCCTGCCATTCTTTCCATCACTTCCAAAGTGCCTCTCCAAGTACCTTCCCAGGTTCCAAACTCTCCACGTCTTTCTCCAAATCCAGCTTCCTGGCTCACAAACACCCGCATCTTTTATCTCAGCTCGGGACGCAGAATGCAGCAACGAATATTTTCCTCTTAGCATCTCAGCCATGTTCTCTCATCCATCCTCCAGCTCGCCACCACAAACTATACGCATCATTAGCTATGAATTACGTTTCTCTCATGAACTAACTCAACCAATTTCGCAACCATCCATTATTCATCAATTCTCCTTTTTGAAGCAAGCTATCGACCTACTCTCGACGACGACGACAGACGGACTTACAACTCCGTTATAGCTTACATTCTCTACCTCCCCGCCGAATTTCACCCTTACTTATCGATTACGAACCTTCTCGTGTCCGTGTCCCATACTTCTAAAAGACAATCAAGACAGCTTCTATACAGCTTCCATTCAAACCTAAGGAGTATTACTTAAATTCTTCTGGAATTAAGTTATACATAATCAGGCCAACAACCAATTTAGCGTATCCCAAAAATCACCTAACACGGACAAGAGGGTCACATCCCCGAAGGAGTTTGCCAGATTCTCCGAAACTCAGGAATAACACTTTCTCAGACGTGATTACGGCCCTCAACTTTACGAGCGTAACGTAAATTTACTTTCTTCCTAACTTAATCATCAACTTTCCGTAATCCCCTTGAACCACCCAGGTATATATATATTTCGTTCCCATTTCCTACCCATACTCCTCCCTCGTTAACACTTCCCATTGTAGGACTTTATGCACTTACACCTTAGAAACTTACCTAGTCATTTCTCCTGTATTACAATAGGCTTATCACTCCCTATTCAATCCGAATCACGTAGCAGAGAAGAACAACTTTCAAAATCTCATTAGCATCAACAACTACGCAGAGGTTCTTTTCTAACTCAATCCTTTCTGCAATTACATACAGCATTTTTTCAGCAACGATCTTTCCACATCTACCTCATCCGAGTTACCCGAATCCCACCTGTTTTCATCGCTTTTCCCTCACTGCTCCCCATCGAAGTTCTCCTGTCAGCGACGAAATTTTCTCCTCGCAACCAGGTTTTCCCTTCCCCGTGTTTCTATCAGCTCGCCTTCTACGCAATTCCAGTCCGAGACAATTCATCACACACACTTCAGTGTATACGTATTGTTCCAGGTGAGTTTCCGCACGCCTTCTCACACCATACCTATATTTTTACCGGCACTTCTCCTCTCACTCCCACTTGCATTAGCACGACAATCCACATCATACGGCGTACTTTCTCTGTATGAAACAAACCACTAGCCATATACCATATATCATGTTCTCAATTTCACTTCCAATTTGTCCAGTATCAAGTTTCTCCACAAACAATTCCATTTTCTCTTCTCATCAGCCTTTGCTTTCCATATTGCTTTTCCAAGTTTTCGCTATCCACCGCCCTCATACATATGTACACGTAGATATCCCTGAAGCCTTTAAAATTCCACGTACTTCCTCGAAAATCATTTTAATATAATATCGTGGTTAATATTGCGCAATCAAAATTCTTCATAACACAACCCGGATCCTACGATGACACAAAAACCTAAAAGTTTTACTTTCTTCGTTTTATATAATCCAGATCCCTTCGAAAAATTATAAAATCTGAATGCAAACTTGAGCCATTACTTAATCAACACCCGTTTAAATTGCATCGCTATATTCAGCGCCCACACATTAATTTTATTATTATATATCCTACACATAAACTTTTCCTTTTACTTCCTCATCCTTTATGAGTCATTCATTGAGTTTATGGGTGTTTCACCCCCGCCAATTCAAATATCTTTTATGTTTTTCTCAACTTACTCCTTTAATTAACACATAATACAATTTTAATTAAAATTCAAATTAGCTTCCCCACCGCTATCTTTTCCCTTCTATAATTTTTCCCTTTCTTTACTTTCTTCATCTTCTTTACATTCATCACTATATTCATTTCCCCTGGCGCTTTCCCTCATTCATCTCATGCAGGTAATCTCCGTAAACATTTTCCTCTTTCAATCTACCATCTCCTTTCCCTCATAACTCATTCGTCTCTCCTCCCTCATTCCCTTTCTCATTCTCCTCTCTTCCCGGATATAATTTACATCCTATCCAGTACCGCTTTCACTCTCAAACCTACGCTAAAAGATCTTTACCTCCATCTTTGTATCATAGCCATCTAAAATTCCCGGGAACCTCCATTCCCCTCCCTTCTCCTCATCTCGTCAATCCCAACCTTTCCAACATTTTCTTTTATTCAATCTCCATCTTTCTCCCATTTGAAGCCCTTATCCCTTGAAGCTCTAATTCCATCTCTCCAATTCTTCGCCTTCTTCGCACTTTTTCCTCTACCCGAATCTAGCGTACATAAGTAGCAAGCAAGCACACATCTCCGCTCCAAAACAATCTTCCCTGCAAGATGCATGCCATCTTAGAATCTTAGAACGTTTTCTAACCTTCTCAACCTTCTCCAAGGCAAGGAGTAAGAGTAAGTGAAAAGAGCAATAAAATCCATCATGTCCTCACTTTAACAGCCAGCCATTATCAAAATCTCTAAAATCTGTACACACTTTACGTTCCCTCTACTCTCTTCTCATACACAGCTTCCTTCCTTATTCACATCTCTCCATTTACCAATTCACCCGCCTCTCTCCTACCGAACCAAGCCAAGAGCTTCCAATCAGTTTCAAGAGAGAAATCTCACTCTTCAACCTGTATTTCCCACTTTCCCTATGGCTTTTCTCCTTCCCGCTGCATTCTTTCCTTAGAATGCAATCTGTGGAAACCAGGCAAGACTACAGACGACCGGACGGTTGTGGGATCACCTTCAAAATCCTCGCTCAATTCCCGTATCCATTACAAAATCAGCTTCAATCTGCTGAGCTAAATTTCACTCGCGTCTAAATTCCCAATCAATCCTTGCTTTGAAAAATCCAAGGAACAAACAAACAGCTCCTTGCTTCAAGCAACAACAGCTAGCGCTTACGAGAGAGAAATCTTATTTATCTTTTCTCTAATGGAAAACACTCAACCCACTTACTTTCCCCATTCCATCCCCCAACTCCCCACCTACTCCTACTTTCACTGGGGGATCACCATTAGTCCTGCATGTATTCAGTATTCAGTAGCATTTTTATACTGTCCTCTACAACGACTCCACCTATCTCTTTGACCTTCTGCCTCTTTCTTTTGTGTTCACCAGGAGCAACGATGAAGAGGCTGATCTCATACTTGAATTGGCTCCTTGAATCAGTTCTTAAAGATTCCTCTTCAACTCCCTTTCTGGTTCATTTAAACTCAAGAATGTGACCATTTCTGCGTCCGCTCTACCCACAGTAAATCATTCCAATCCACCGCACGGATACCTTTATTTATAAGCTCATATCACAGAAACTCGGATTGTATTTCTACGAGATCCGGTGCTTTTAGACCAACAGATTTTCAATACTGCATGCTGAAAGTTCTCACGCTTGGCGCAGCAGTTGCACTCCATAGGAATTGCAAAATGCCTGTTTTGCTCAATTCAATTTCATTTATAAAAATCCCTTTGCTTCCGCGACAAGATTTATATCCTGGTGTATCATGGATTGAAACTACAATCGGGTCACTCTTGCTAGTATATGTAATCTAGTAAACCAGATTTCCGTTTCGGTTAAAACCTTAAAAAAGGATTTTTAAACCAGTTTTGCACAGGAATAACTGCCTACTGTTTGTTCGTATTTCACAACCTTTGGAATCCGCTAAACTACTTTGGCCATCCTAGCGGTTTGATCTTCTAAATTTTACTCTGTTGTTGCTCGGAGCTCATTCAAATCCCTTCGTATTTTCTGAAATTATTTAGGCTTCCCTTTTATCGTTGAATAACATAGGTGTTTTTTAACCTTGCTGCTTACTTGTTGTCGATCTCAATTCTCAAATTCCAAAGCAACTCTATGCTTCAGCCACAACCAAACGCTTAAGCTGTGTACTTGGACATGCATTTTTAAAAGGTATTGCTTCAGCATAAGTTTGTATAAGCGTGAGCTTAAGGTAAACGAATTTCTTGGCTCTCCTGTAACCTCAATCCTCAATCCTTTTAGTAATTCAATAAGTTTACTCCTACATAACTCGACGCATATTTTTACTCCAACCTACGTATAAATTCCAGCTTTCTAATTTCGGTTCCTGCCAACTTTTACCACCATTTTATCACCTCCAGCCTGGAGGCTCTATTCAACACTTCAGATATCCTACCTCTAGGCACAAACACCATTGAAATTCTCCAAGATCTGATACAACTCAAACCTCTTTGTGTTTTTCTGAGAAGGGAAGCACAGGGATTCGAGTATCTACCATTCTCACCTTTTGAATTACCCATGTGCTTGTCAAGGGAATGAAATTGGAACTTTGTTGTACCTGTGATTCTAGCCGAGGCTTAGATCCCTTCGGGTATTCTCCCCACCTGCCCCTCACTGTCTCCTATCCAACTTCTTCCTACCTTTTGTAAAAGCACCGTTGTTGTCCTTGAACTTGCAAGACAGTCCCGTCGTAGAATACTCTAGCTGTGTAAAAGAAACAGCAGATGTGCCCAAAATGCCACAAGACGGGTGGCCGTAGCGTACAAGAGCTGTCACCACATGAGCAGGAACGCGGGAAAGTTGGACGTTAACGTTGTTCTTACGTATACCTTAAAAGTTATAAACTTTAAATAAGTTTTCCCTGCAAACATGAAATGCTGCATTTCCTTGCACCCCGGATTGTTGTGACCCATAACATGTAGTTATGATTTGTAAAAACAACTAGTAAAATCCATGCGTAATTAAAATGTCCACGGCATTTTAAGCAAGAAAATAGGATTTAGCTTACACCTAATGCGGTAGGTTACACCATAAGTATGCTAGAACACAAGAGCAGCGGTCTAGAGTACAGCACATATCCCTAATGGTTGGTGACAGTAGGTGTACGCTTACTTGAGACTGCAAGATATAGCATCTGTCCTCTGACTATGCCGCTGCCAATGGTTATTCCCGTCCCGACCATTTTCTCTGTCTTTCAGGTTAGATTCGAGCATGTGCCGCCAAGCTTGAAGCTTAACGTAATTAATTTAATATTCCAAGGTCTCCCTTTTTATTACAAGCAGATGGTACAGAAGCAAGTGAAACCGGAAGTTGGATACCAGGGCTTGTATAAGTTACTGAGAAAATCAATAGCCATTTCTCTATCTACAAATTCAACGGAGTCATGAAAACTTATAGATATTTTTCCCTCCGTAAAATACACAGGCAAGTCAAATCCTGATGGTTTCTTCGGATATATTTTTTTTACGCTATGTTGTCTCATTTTGAAATATATTTAAGAGCGAAGCAGAAAATTCTCTTCCCTATTAGAATCCAATTTTCAAATCTCGAGCTCCAATTTCCTCTTTTCTACATCAGAGCGGAGGAAAAGCAACCCAATAGATTTATCATTCAGATCATGAACATTCAGAATTTGTTCAGATTACGCTTTTACGGAATTTCCACTTGGCATTTTACAATTTAGCGACTCGAAAGTAAAGCTTCCTACTATGGATCTTCTATAATCTGTGGCTAAAATCTCACATCCGACACGTGCCTCATGCCCGATTTCCACTTCAGATTGCATCACGTTCTCTCTTGTTCCTGTAAAATTAACCCACCCCAAAGGATTCTCTTGAGCTGAAAATCCTGAAAGAGAATATAAACAGTTGCTTCGATTTGATATTGAAGAATGAATCCTTTCCAGTTCTTCCAGTTCAGCAAAAACCTTTATTGAACTTAATGCTGAGAGAAAGTTTATCGAAGCGTTCCGGCTTTCACTCACTTTCTCCCAATTTCTTTATACATTTTTCTACTATAAAACTTCCCCTTTTCTCCGCCATGCCTCATCCTCCGCTTCCCTTCCAAGTATGATAAAGCTTGTCAGTAGTATCTCGTTTACTTAGGAGTTGATGATTTTTTTCTTGTAAAAGCATATTCCAACTATAAAACTCTGACGCTTCTCTTCCTTAAACTATAGGGCTGTCATGAACAGGCTAGAAAGCCTCATATCCCCGCTGTAATCTAGACAGTTGTAATGATAGGAAGTAGCAAGGAGGAAAAAATCTATTTTCCTTCAACTCTCATTCAATTCTCTCACTCTCCGCCACCTTTCCTTCATCACAATCTATTAAATTAGCCAACAAAGATAACGGTGAACATGAGGAACGAGAATGACTGTATCGATGATCGTAAAGAGCTTTCACTCTCTCTTCTTCTCTTTGCTCAACTTTTTCCCCTCTAACTTTCATCCTTTCTCTTTTTCCACGTGGGCCTTGTACAAACATTTCAACCTATTTTTATGGTCCGACAGTCCCATAGGTAATGTGGTTCAGAAGGTAGACTATTATTTTGCCATAGCCTTGATCAAAAAGACCACAAACATAACGGGTTTAACCCAAAATCCTCGTGTGTGCTTCATTGATACCGTCTAACGGGTAGCAACATTATCTGTGCAACTTGTAACACCTGATTTTGATGTTTTCATCAGTCAATCCATCTAACACAATCCTTGCGCATATTTACCATCAGGTAGCATATCCGCACTGTTTACACACTAGCCCCTGGGGTGCTGCCACAAGTACAGTAGGTCATGGCCAATTCAAGCAAAATCTAAAAAAAACGAACAAAGTTATATGCACATATAGAATCGAGCAGTGTCCGTAACATGAAAGTGTGTAAACTGCAGACTTTGATCAATTCAATTGATTACAGGAGGGTCAATCGAAATCGAGAGTATAAAGTCAGACATCAAAACTTCCAAAAATATCATTCAAAAGTTAATTTTGAACTAAGGAATAGTCCGATTGAAAAAGTGACAACACAACGTCATTCGATTTCTTTAAACTAGGCATCACGTTATTATAATGATCTCATCATCATAATTACTGATATCCAAGTATATTATTCATACCAAAAAAGTTTGCAAAAATATAGATGATCTTTCAAATTTTTCAAAAATATATTTTGTTTCAGATTTTGAAACTGTGTAACTAGGTGTAGGCTAGTGAACACGAAATAATCATTTGGCATAAATAATACAAGCAGATCGCCCCAAATTCATGTTTTATAAAAAAAATTGCATATTTTGCTACATGTCTTCACAGTTCACAGGAAGCTCGCTTACATTGTCAATCGTTTTCTTTACCGTTAGTATCACTCTCCAGCTATGCTTTAAAACATTCAAAGCAGATGATCTGATAATAATTAATCCTCTTGGCAAGAGCTGGTTTTAGTCCTGATGATTCTAGGTATTATCAAGCTGATACAGTTTGGTCGGATTTGAAATATTTTTTTTCTAATTAACTCCAAAACATTTGTATCACATTAATATTCATCATTTATATGTACCGGTCAGTTTTATGGTGATGTATAAATTTCGTCTTCTTCGAACAATGAGAGCTGTATTTGATATCTATCAGAGTAAAAGCTAACCGATACTGAAGTAATTCATCTGCTATGGTTATGCCTATGTTATGTTATGTTATGTTAGGCCCCAGCTCCACTATGAAAATGGGTTGGTTTCGTAGCGATAGAGAATAGCAACACACTAGAATGTTCACATTATGAATGATGAGTATATTCGTGTATTTACTCATTCATAGTGTGATCGTTCTAGTGTGTTGCTATGGGATCTCTGTCGCTACGAAACCAGCCCATTTTCATAGTGGAGCTGCTGGGGCCTTAGTTCCTACATTCTAACTCAACTGCTGCAGCGATTCGGGAACAACTCAATCTGTAACACAACAATGTATTACCTTCAATGCCTGTACTACCGTATTGGAATAACCTTCAAAAAGATACCAGACTCATAAAAACACAGCAAAAATGCAAAATCTGTTATCTAGGATCAGCTCAAGGTTATGTTTTCATACAAATTTTTCGCAAAGTTTCAAGCGCGTGTAGCATTGATAAAGCAGTTCAATGGAGTTCTTGAAGCCAGAAACAGCTGTGCATACAAGCAGGCAACAGCAAGCCAAGAGAAAATTGCGAAATATCGGCAGTTGAAAAATTTGAAGACAGTCGTGCTCTTATGCAAACTTGATTGATTGTTGTATAATATAGCAGATGCTATCTCAACAATAAAATTATTGCCTGGATAATCTCTTTATGTATGCCAACCAATGCAAGGGTTAACTTTTCTGAAATTCCATTGTATTTTCAATCATTGTGGTTTTTTTGCAAGGCCAAAAAGGCTTTACTCCTTTTTTGTTTTGTTCTTGTATTTGCTTGTATCACGCGTAAATAGTATGCCTAGCATTACCGCAAATAGACGTGGGACCCATGGTTGCTAATAATTGCTGTGATTAATCGAAATTAAAAGTATAAATAGAGAGCCTAATTCCAAGAGAAGTATAATCCAGCCTTTGCAGTTCTCCAAGAGAAATCAAAGTAGCAGCAACCAGCAGAAAAACCAACTTCATCATGAAATTCTTCATCGTTCTTGCTTTGTTGGGAGCAGCGGTAAGATTCAAAATTTGGTAATCAGCTGTTCAATATTTCGGAAATCACTAACTAATTAATCCGATGTGTTTTTTCAGAGTGCTGCTTCCCTCGGTGGTAGCTTCAGCCTTCAAGGCAGCGGTCTGCTTCCAACTCTGCCAACCTTGAACCTTCCCCTCCCACCCCTCCAACCCCTTCCATCCTTGTCTAGCTCTGCTTCCGCTTCTGCCGATGTTGCCGCCCAAAGACTTTCCTTCAGTCTCAGCGGATCCTTGTCATCTTCCATCATCAGCGGGCTCATCTCTGCTGCTCAAAATTTCGGTGCCCAACTTCAAGCTACTGTTCAAAACTACACTGCCGCAGCTATCGATAGTGCTCGTCAACAGCTTGGCAGCCTCATGACCATGGCTCAACAAGTTGGTACTAATATCCAAGCAGGCCTCAGTGGATTGGCATCCGATGCTGCTTCCGTGAGCGCTGCTGCATCCGCATCCTCGGCTGCTGGAGCTTCTGGATCTGTATCCGTGGATGCTGCTACTCAAGCCGGTGCTCTCGCATCCGGTGTCACCCAGCTCCTGGCTGACGCAAAACAACAAATCGCTGGTATCATTGCCAATGCTCAAAATGCTGCTGCCAGTGTGTCCGCCGAAAAGCAAGCCGCTGCTGACGCCGTCATGGGACAGGCTGAGCAACAAGCTGCCCAAATCCTAGCCTCTGCCGCAGCTGCTGTTAAAAAACTCCAAGATGCAGGAACTGCTACATCCACCATGGTCTCTAACATCCTTAGCACTGCTCAACAACAAGCTACGAGCCTTACTCAGGCTGCCCAACAACAAGCTGCCACTCTTATTGAGACTGGTAAAGGTCAAGCTGCTGCCATCATTAACGGAGGCCTTCAACAAGCTTCTAACCTTGCTGCATCTGTCAACCAACAAGCTAATGCTGGTATCCAAGCCGCTACTAACCTTCTTTCTAATGGTGCTTCTGCAATCTCTCAACTCACTTCCGCCTTTCAAGGAGGCATCACTAGTCTTCAAGGAGCTGTGACCGGAGGTCTTGGTGGCGCAGGCGCCCTTGCTGGATCTGCTTCTGCTGGTGCTTCCGCTGGAGCCTCTGCTGGTGCTGGAGCTGGAACTAGCGCTGGAACTTCTTCTGGTTCCATTGGAGCTTCCGGCTCTGGTGGTGCTTCCATCGGTATCTAAATCTTTTATTTTACAGGATTCACTATGAACAACATCCTGTAGTTGTGTCCTCATTATTTCTTCTTCTCCATTCATTAAAGTTCAATAAAAATCTGCATACAACATAGCTTTCAGTTCCTGTTTTTTGTTTTGCTTCCATCGTAGTAGTAATACTGCTTTCTCTACGCCCATATAGACATAAGCACGTCTTCCTTTTCAACTTGTATAGTCTTGTATCTCCGACTAAAGATAAAGCACTGACTGTCCCACTTTTCCAGTCTATAATTAAATAACGTGCATAGCAGAATTATATGCGTTCTTCTTAATTATTGCCATAATCGGTACTTGATACACATCTGCTCTCATTTTTCACAATCGTATGAACGAATGAACATTCTACCAAACGATTTCCAAAGAATATCAGACAAACACTTCTCGACTCCTTCGGTACCTTCTACTGATTCTTTCCCTTCCCGATATCGCCATTTTGCATTCTGCGTCCACCACATTCCTTCGTACACCGCAAAAAATCCGGAAATTCGCAAATGTACAAAACCCACCATTACTCCTACTTGCCTTACTGCATTTCAAGTTTCATATTCAAACGCCAGAATTTTGTGGATGCATTCACAGCTTAAAGCCATGGCTTTTCGCTAGAGCCAAATAACTTTTCTCAGTTGGCAAACTTTTATGCGGGCCGTTCCATAAACTTGAAATTTTTATTCCCGTAAAAGTTAAGATCAAAAGAAAGTTGTAGCTTGCAGCCTGCTGTTTTTATTTCCACTATCAGCATTGTGAAAGCAGGAGCAGGATGGCATACGTTGATGCCACAGTTTTCTTGGAGAAAGCAAAGAAAGCATTTTTGTCTTCTTAAATATCATCTCAGTATGAAGAATCCTGCGGGTCGTAAAAAACTTGATAGCTTTCCTCAGAATATTCAAAAGATGTTGAATTTTATCCTCATTACTGTACACTCAACTGCATCTAGGATTTCTTTGCTTTGTACATCTGTCCTAGGACTAGAACTACTAACTACTACGTCAGAGCTCTGTCTTCTGCTGGGCTTCTACTTCCAACCCTTGATTTAACCTGATGAAATTGTAGGAAAATCAAGCGTCATAAATTTTAATGAGCTCTTAAAACCAGCGCTAGTCAAGTGTGATTGTGTGATACGAGTTAGGATTTAGAGTTTTTGGATTTTCAAATATACAGCATTTATTTTGATTGCGGAAGATGATACGGAAACATGTCCAATTTAAAACTTTGTTATAAAATGAAACAACTCGAAATGATTTCATAACCTTCCGCCAAGTTTCGCTTAGAATTCAGTGTCCTATTAGAATTTAACATTTAACAAGTCCAAGCATTTACATGGTTTCTCCTCTCCGACTCTGCCACACCTGACTAAATCAGTATTTGTACCTTTGGATATTCATGCGAACGCTGCTTGCCAGCTGTGATTTAATTGGAAAAGCCACTGTTATGTGGACACTTGTCCGGTTTCATTCCCTCAACCACTAATTAAATCATTGAGCCAGAAAAGAAGGTCGGAACGAAAGAGGGCTAGCTGCAGCTGCTACTACCAAAACGTGAGCTTGAGAATAGAAAACTTTGACACTTAGGTGCCCTCTTTTCAAGTCACAGCTTACACCTACACCTACAAGCACTTTGTCCACGGTGGAAGGATTAGAGGGCCCGCTTCTACCCGGGTAGCAACACAACTACCCAACCAGCACGTTCATTAATCCTGTCTTATTTTGTTGACGCTGACACGATAATTAACTTAGTTCTGGATTACTGCACTCTCTAATTTCTCCTTCCCTCTGCTCTAAAACGTGTTCCTTTCCTCTTCCCTCACTGGCTTATCCAGTCGTGTAATCCTCCTTCGGTTATTCAGAGAGATTTTAAAGACGGCCGCAGGAGGAATATGAGAAGGATTTGCCCGGGTAGAATCAAGAGACGTCGCAGCTTTCGTCACGGTCCTTGGCTTACATTCCCTGCTTCTTCTCGCGTATAGTCCTCGGATAAACTAAATTAAATCCTCGCGCTTCTTCAGAGTCATTGGAAATTCCGCAACGATAAAACATTCAATTACAGACAGAGGTTCCTGCTTTTACCCAAATCGTTCATAGGGTTGCTTCCATTATTAAATTTCTAGTTCATTTCCCTTCTTTTTTTGTCTTAAAGTCTCATAGTCTCCTCCTGGACTTTCTCTTGATTTTCCCCGTTCTTGATCTTCATATCCTCTTCGTTTTTGACCCGAGGCACTTGGTGGGGAAAGCATTACTTTATCCGAAAATTCTGTCGTCAATCCATCTAAATGTCTACATAATGAAAACATAATTCTCGTAGAATATTCCCCTCCACTGTCTCCTAAATTAGTTGCCATTTTATCCTAGCCCACAATTCTAAATTAATTATGGCGATGCAATTTCAAATCACGGGCATTGTGCATCAACTGAACAAGAAAAATAAATGCGAAATAACTTTAAGGAATTTTTTTCAGGAGATGCTCGTAATTGCCGCATGCTCCACTCATTGCGCCATTGTCACTTTCACACGGTGAAGAAAGGCGGTTCAAACGGAATTCAAATATAAAGAAAAAATTGCTTTGATAATTTCTTGACATGTATTGGATGCAAATAACGGGTTATGAATGTTCTGCCGTCTAAGAAGAAAACATAATTCTCCGTACGTTTCATATAGAAATAACACAGTGTACACTTACTGTCTTCCTTGACGCCAAATCCCCGGAACCTTTTGCGCACACAAGCAATTTTTTAAAAATAAGCTAAATTCCTTTCTTGTCAAGAGTCAGAGCCTGGTCTGTACCTCACTTACTCGTTGTGGGTGCTGCTACCATGGTTCTAAAAGCCCGAAGAGCAGCCTCCTTAGTGTTCCATTGTGAAAAAACTCAAAAGAATTTTCACCGGAAGAGCGGAAGCAGTATTTTGTGAAAGAAAATTCCAAGCTATTTATTTCTTCCTGTGCTGTATTATTTTTATATTTCCAGCTTTCTCTTAGATTCTTGTACCTTATTTTCCCTTGACTCTACTCCTCTCATCTATTCTCTCATCCTTTCCTCTTTTTAGCATTTTACTATTCGTTTTATATTCCTGGTAGTAAAGTCAGAGAGGAACGGCGTCTCTTTGAATTTTAAACGTTTCTTCCCTCCTCCCGCAATTCCAGTCACAGATTCCTCCCCAATCTACATTTGACACTATAACCTCTACCTCTATGGCTCGTATCTTCTCGCTCTCCTCGCAACTACTTTTAGAGATTGCTCTGAATATATTCTCCATACACACTCTCCCCACCCATCTTCTTATACATGTCGTATACCACTGTATAAGATGGCGCATAAATCAGATCGATGCGCCAAAACCTGCATTAAGTGGCTAGCCACTAAGCTCCTCCCCTAAAATTTAGAAATCAGAACACGATATCTTTTACCTTTCTTCTAACTCATCTCGCATACACAAGTCACATGTCCAGTGGCGGTCCTTAGAATTTATTGCGTCAAGATAACCTCTTGTAAAGGGTAATAGCAACGCCGCATGGACCATGGTCCAAACATTTGAAATTTCTCCATTCACCATTCCCAAAGCAACCCAAACCTCTTGAAGGCAATAGAAAGACGGCACTTAAAGCTCAAACGCTCCGTCTGCTCCAGTAGTATTGTTATGTAGAGCGGGGACACTTGCTGAATTATTTTAAATTCCTTTCATCTTTTCCCAATCCCTGGGATTTTATCACCTGCTTTATGAATTACTACGCCGCTCCTTCATTGAATGTTCCCTCCCTCAGGTAGCGCCTGAATAATTGTTTCTGCTTGCAAGTCCAAGCATGTATCACAATACAGTACTTTCGTTGCGGTCAGAGATTATTCTATAGAGTGTGCTACCGCTACCCATAGTTGTCTGGTTCTATGGCTTTGAGCTGGCCATTATACATAATACAACTTTTCCTGGGAAAATTCAGGTTATAATTTCGCAAATTCAGCGCAAGCAATACAACTAATTCCCCGAATCCACCCTGGTGAATTTTTTCGCAATCACACAAATT
The DNA here is from genome assembly GCA_906901655.1 of Sminthurides aquaticus. Lineage (NCBI taxonomy): Eukaryota > Metazoa > Arthropoda > Collembola > Symphypleona > Sminthurididae > Sminthurides > Sminthurides aquaticus. The sequence goes on along the minus strand of CAJQTT010000006.1, from coordinate 8,548,637 downwards.
GTGAAAGTTACGAGTCTAATTTGCTACCTGTGCAAAAACGTTTTGTAAAACTTTTCGTATGTACAAACCCTCTTCGCTAATTTGCAAAAAGATTTCTTGCAACCGACAAGTAAGGTTGTAATTCGCACATAAAATAGTGTGATAGTAGATTGTGTATTTAAATCCCAATTTCTGAGAAAACTAGCAAATCCGTATTGGATTTGCAAACTTAAAAACTCCGCGTATCCTCCATCATATTTACACCAAGCTAAGCTGGCAGCTAAAACGGATTTAAAATTTCGTTTCCTGTCACGGCTTTATAAGCACGAAACAATTTCCCCCTATGCGCTACATTAGCTTTGCGAAATTACCCGTCTCGTACTAAATCTTGTGTATCATTGAAACCATAGGGATTTCCGGTTAGTGGTTCTGCAACCGTGTTGCATTAAAAGCACGTGTGCTACCTCACCACCTTCAATTCCTTGGATACTCTCCCCAACTTTAAATACTTCACCAACTTCCACCTCTAAAATTGGCACATGATTGCTCAATCTAGCATGTATAAAGCCTGTATGGCTGAAGCCAAACCGAAAACCAAAGAGTCCATTAAATTGTTTAACTGTTTTTCTTGGAAAATTAATTTTACATTACCGGATGAATTAATTATTTCGATACAATTTTAGAGCGAATCTTCAATGAAATCCATAGTTTCAGAAACTTAGCTTCGTTCACCAGCATGCTGTAATTTTCTATTCTCCTTATACAACCCTCGTACCCTCATTTTCTGTTTCCCCATTAGAAGCAATTAAAGTATACATATACCTAAATAGCTCTGTATTCTTCCGACCAATCACCAGATGCTCCACCCGGACCCTATATTCTCTTCCATCCTCATCTCACACATATAATATTGGCCGAAATCCATCAGTAAATCCTCCTTCAAGCTCCACGTTTAACTTGCATACATCTAGGTTAATAGATTTACGAAGCTGAGATTAATTACCAATGGTGGAGACGATTGTCCAGGCGAAATGGAAGCTTCCTACAAAATCCCACCGATCTCGTCGTATCGGCTGTTCTCCTCCGTTCGTAAGCCCTGCTTTCACAGCATTTCCGTGTTCTTTCAACAATCCATCCAATTGTTTTCTGCTCATCCAAGCATAATTGTTTCTGTCGTCTTCCCCGTCGTCTCCCAGCTTCTCTTCCCTGTCCCAGTTTGGATTTCCTTGTCCTTCCGTACTTTCCTCATGCAGTGCTTCCGTCGAAGTTTTCATCATTCCAGCACCCACATGTTCATCAATCTCTCGTTCAAACCCAATGCTTTTCGAGACATTCAGCCAGAATTCCTCGTACCTAGCGTTCCAATGATCCCGCATTTCCCTCTCCCGGCTTTGTTCCACACTTTGAAATACAACAGCTCCAATAACTAAGTAAATACATAGGAGGAAGGCAAGTAGAACGAAACGAACATTTTCTTCCTTCAGTTTTAACATTTGACAGAGGCCTGTCGTCCGATTCCGTGCCAGCTCCTTGGCCAACATGATATTCCCCCGTGGTGACATTTTATTTCACGCCTCAAGTCAAAGCTGACACTAACCAAACTTTCTCTTTACACCTTCACAACTGAGGGACGACACGCTGCAAACAGTACGAAGGAATGTCAGGCAGACCAGATTCCAAGAAACAGTGTAGTCAGTCCGACTCCAATCTAACTGATTTCTTCTTCTCAACCCTTCCGTTTTCCCATAGACGGGGCAGGCAAAGGGTTGTAAAAGCAAGCAAAGTAGCAGACTTATGGTTTTAGCAGAATCTTCCAAGACGGATTTCCCTCACAGCAGGAGCAGAAGCAAAACAAGACAGAGTCTTCAAATCCCACGAAAAATCCGCAAATGTAGATGTATTCGGAGTAGTAATTATTTTTAGTCTCTTATTTACAATTTCGGAAGATGTGGCTCTTGGGAAAAGTTTCCGGCTAAACGTCCTACCATTTCCCCATTTTCCCTTCGTCAAGCCCACATTTAAACTCGTCATTTTATTACCTCCATAAAAATTCTCATGAACACCAACACAACTTTACTTGCTAACAACAAGTCCACATTTCCTCATTCTTTTAGTGCCACTCTACATACGTACAATAGATGTACTATAGAGCTCTTCCCGCCCTCCTCCTACCAGCTGCCCCTGGTGGAGTTCATCAAAAAATAACAAACTCATTTCCCTTGTGGCCGTATCAGACTCACTCGTAAGATTTTCTAAACGGAAGGCTCACTCGAAACTGCGACGCTTTTTGCGAATTATTTAATTGAAACTTGTAGCACAAATCCCTATGCCGTTGTTGGCGACTCGCTTTTCCTGTCGAAAACCGATGCACAAAACGTATTCCTGGTCAGCAATTTTTTTTTAAAATACGTGTGCACGATTTTCAGAAGCGTTTCACAATTTATTTATTGTTCAAATTAAACCGTGTAGTTTCTTGCTAAATTCAAAAATTTTGCAAAACGGTTACTGGCTCATGTTACATGAGTCATGTAGCACAAATTTCAAAACTTTCTCCGCGTTCTAAACTGAAAATTTTATTTACTGAAATGGTCTAAATTAAAGCCAGATTTGCTTCATTTGAAATTTCACAAAAGTAGATACAACGTTCCTGGAAAGTGTTATCTGGAGTTTCGCAGCCAACGATACTTACGACACAAGCTAGAGATTTTGTATTTGATTTGGACCAGGCGAATAAGGTAGGAAAACACTTATTACTCCAACTCAAAGTTTGTTCAAAGCTGCACAATTTATCATCGTGTCACTCCTATCTCACGCATCTAAATGGAACTGCGATAAACAAGACACTTTTAGCACAAAATCATCCGCACAATGTCACCGTGGCTAATCACGCTCTATTCATCCCGGAGTGTCAGCATCCCAGCCAACTCCCACACGAAATCCCTTAATCTCTCTGACTTTTCACTCAGCTTTCACCCAACAATTTGTCACTTGTCACTCTTTCCGAAATCTGCAGTGCTTGTAACTGGTATAAGCGCATGACGGATTAAAAAATCTCAAGGCTGCGAAAGCCCATGCCGTAATGGCTTTGCCCTATCTCTTCCCTCAGCTAGCCATCTCTTGTACTGGTGATTTCAATGCGGTAAATGGCCAACAACTGAGGGAATTAGTCCCTCTTCATCAAACTTTCACCCTTTGATTCCATAGAGAGACTGAAATCTTTACAGAAGATCACCACCAACTTAACCAAACCAAGCGTCTCATGTCTACCCTTCTCCTCTCCTTCTCTCCACACGTAACGTTTCCCGCATTCTGTCCGTTTTTCCCTATATATACAGCTCTTCCTTCTGCTGCCTTCTGCGCAAACTCCAGCAGTGGTCCTTACTTTCCACCAGTTTCATTTCCCGCCTAGTATACGTTTTTCAGTTTTACAACAATAATGCTTTTATATTTCTAGTATTTGAACAACGGCTTATTATATTGCTTTTAGAAGAAAACTTCTTGCTTCACAGTTATCGGGTTTCACATTCTTAGAAAACGCTAGGACCGTACGTTATTAAGAAAAACTTCCAACTTTCAAGCCTGACTGTCTTCTGTAGAGAACGTCTAATATTTCTCAATTTCTGGATTCTCAATAAATTGCAAACGAGCAAACAAATTTTGGATTCATATTCCTAGTTTTACATTGATTTCTCCGGAGGAAATAAGAATAAAGAAAAGTTCCATCCTGGTGAAAGCCTACCAGCCTACCCTTCCTAATAACTCGAGGAGTCTGTGCTGAATCCACTTTCTCCTAGCTTTTTCTCCAGTTTGATGATTCTAAGAATTAGCTCATCATTACCCAAGAATTTTAACTTTACTCACCATTCTTCTTGCTTTCTCCACCTTTCATCCTCGATGTCCTTGCACGATTTTTCATCTATCTCAGCTTATCTCATCAATACATAGCAACATGGTCTCTATTGTCTGTCCTGCTCCTCTGCCACTGCCTGCCGCTAGATTTAAACTTTCACCGAAAGGTCAAACTGGGGCTATGCTCTCCTTGTAAAACTTACAATTTCTTCGTGCCAACGAAGCGCAACACTCCCCGAGTAGTGTTAATCTGATGGAGGGCAAGGTCTTGGTTTTAAATAGCTTTTATTTTTTAGTGGTATATGAAAAATCCACCTTTTAAAGCCACAATAAATGTTTACTGCTCTTGAGCCACCCATCCATATTTCGACCCAAGCCATACTTGTAGACCATATCAGCTAACGGCATGGCAGTCTTGGAACCTTGCTCCAGTTGTTAACTTTAACAGAGTCACTCCAGACCTGCGACATCTTTCCGTTTTATCATTCTTTCCCCAGCATCATTCCACTTAGATCCAGCCAGCATTACTTTGTATTGCAATTCCCTCAACTTTAGGCCTTGCCACAGGACAAAGATCCGACCCGCATATACCATAATTCCCACTAGCGAAAAGCTTGTTCACATCTCTGCCCCCTTATCTCTGCACAGTTTTCTTCTCTATCATTTTCTCTCTCAATACAACTACATTTTCATTTAAACCATTCAAACTTACTCTTCCGCCCTTCCTCTTGTAGCTTTCTCTCCTTGTTTCTGTTTCTCCCTTCAGTTTCCATCTTACTTTCTTTACCCCTTTCTTTCTCTTTCCTGTGCTGACTTTCTCCGCTTTCTCTTATTCTCTTTCATTATTTTCCTCCACAAAAACGACTGGAAGTACTGCTATCAACCCCGTGGTTTTTTTCTCGAGCTAACCTCAAATCTTCAAGATCCAATTGACCGTAAAGCTATGCACATGGATGGGTTAATCCTGCTTTCTTTCTCTCCTTTTCAGTTGTAAGCTTTTCTTGTTTAGACTCAGATTCGTTCTGTACAAAACTTTTCTTGGAAATTACTCTCGCCTCCTTTCTTCACTCTTACTCAAAAATCAAGTTAGACAAAATTCTACAAGGAAAAAATTGTAAACGAAAATCTGTAATACTAAACTCCTGCAGTTGACGATCAAAACATTCGCATGAAAGCAGGAATGCTGGTTACGGCGTGTACGATTTCCCTTAAGATTACAAGCGAACTCGCAAACGGCATATAATAGACTGTACAACAGAGTTCCAAGACATAAGCCACATGCCACAGAGCAGAGTAAAAGTTTGGTTCGATAATATAAACGTTGCGTAATATGCCGAAATGTACAGGGAAAGCATACCCTATTCCTTCACGTTGATTACTTAGGTACATACTGTGTGCTTTCCAGTTTCATTATATTCCAAGACTGCATTAAAATTTCACGTTTAATTTCGGCCCCGAAGGGAATTTACTTTCAACAGTTCAACCATTTTTTGCTCCAAAGTTTCTACCGCTATCTAAGCATCCTTACCACATAAGGCATACCGTATCCAGGAACCGCTTACTTCCGTCCGGGGTACAATCTATTTTTTACGAACAGAAAATGTAACCATGATTTTAAACTTTTATCTTCGCTCAGCATCCTTGGTGCAGTTGCGACGACGTTGCGAGTCGCAACAACATGGACAGAAATATAAAGGCGAAGACAAATTTTCATCACGCAGTCAAACGAAATTGTAAGTTTATATAATACTCTCTTCACATGTTCCTAGTCATTGCAACTGCAATCCTCCACCTTGTGTCGTCTGTAATTAAAAAGTACGTGTTTCCCCTTGTCGAAATGAATTTATGCATATTTTTAGGCTTTCTTTTTCAATTCCAGGTTTTTAATCCAACCGTCGTGAATCCTGTTACGCCAAGAATTGCTATCCAATATTGCAGAGAATTTGTTTTGTCAATGTTATATATAATTTTCCAGTTCATTTACTATTTACTTCCTTTTTGTCTTGTCTTTCTGCACCTTAATTGGTTCCGACTTTCTGTTCCAGAATCTGGATACCTACATGTATGTGCAAAGAGGATCACAGCATGTCCTGATTGTGACAATAACAGAATGTCCTTCATTTGTTGCCTGTAGTTAGTTGTGGACAAGCGTTTGTTATCACGCATTCGGAAGTTCTATGACAAAGTTTCATCTATAAGCTACGAGAATAAATCCAAACTTATAACTTTTGACCGGCGCTGAAGCGCAACAAGCATTAATGCGCATAGCAGGCATTGACGAAGTCTCAAGGTCCTTTGTCGATAAATCTTCATCCAGTTCTGAAAGAAAGCTCAAGCTTGGGGCAATAGAAGTAGATACACCAAATTGTGAAAACTCCATTATAATCTAATTTTAAAAACTTTTATTTACTTTCCTTCATTCAATTTGTATTTTCTTTAACATGTTAACTCTTTATTCATTCAATTCCGCTTCCATCTTTTATTCTAAACCCCAGGCTGGAGCGAGGGAATCAGAGAAAACTTTTTTCCCCAAGCTACTTTTCAACAAACTTTTAAGAAGCTTTCTTCTCAAAATCTGTCTTGTATCTCCAACCTTCTGCCAACATTTGTATCTTTGATATTCTTTCATTTCTCCAGCGACCCTAATTTATTTCTCTGGTTCTTCTACCTCTACCTTTACTCCACAGTGATCAGATTCTGAAATCGACCGGAACTCTGCTACGCGGCTTAAATGTAAAACCGAAATCACAAGTTTCTCAATTTCTCCCCACAGCTACTAACGCGTATATTGGCCTTGCGTTTCTTCCCTGTTCTGTTGGTCTTGCATTCGTTGGAACAGAATCTCGTCCTTTGGAATAAAACACCAATTGATTCCGCCTCATTTTACTATGTGTCTTGCAACCCTATGCTATAACCGTCCACCACCTCGTCCAAACAGTTTTGTTTGTATTGTGCTTCAGCATCCAATTTACCTTCGCAGCACCTCACTACTGGAGTACATAAAACCTGTAATATATACGACGGTGGCTTTAAGTAATGAAACTTTAAAGAGAGACTATTGAGAACCAGGCCTATTTAAATACTTACCCGATTTCCTCCGCGTCCTCGTTAGCTCAAAACCATGTCTTCTGGTTTGACATCAATCAATAACGTGCTTGAGTTGGGAATACTTGCAGCTTAAGTTCAAATTTATGCATTTCAAAGCATTACAGTTTTCAGTACTTTCACCACTTACCTGATTAGTTTCACCTGCTTTCACCTCTCTGGTTGAGTGGGTGTCTGAAATTTTTAGTATCCACCTGTCGATTTTATGTCAACTAACTGTCAAGTGCAGATATCTTTTATTTCCTCATTCGGCAGTTTCTTTTAGTCTGTACATCCGTTTCCCGTCTAGACCCGTCCACCCACCTACGTGTGGTGAATACTGTTGCAACATGTAATCAAAGTAAGAAGATTTGGCAGTAGTCTCTTCAATCATATTATTTCATAGGCTCTTTGAGTATTTTACTTTAAGTGATAATTCTCTAATAAAGCTACTCCACTACATGGAATAATATGCTGTTACGACGATTTTACATTTTTCGGTTAAAATCTTTAGAAATTCCGGGATATGCTGATTTATGTCAAGCTTTTCGACGATGATCAGTCGTAGAATTTTTTTTCCAAGTAGTCAATCGCTAGTTAATTTAATTAAAATCACTTTTGCTATAATGTAATTTTTGAATTTGCACCACTGTCAATGATCACACACTATTTTGCTTAAGTATCTAGAAAAGTGGATATCATGAAGAATGGCAAGATTATCCGTTACACATGCTACTTTCCAGCACAAAATTCCTATGCCAAGCGTAACGGAAATTTCATGCGTGAAATACCACTGCATCACAGCCTTAATTCTATTTAAAAAAAGTTTTACTTTGCGACCCTTTATACTGTACATATTTTACAAATCCTATTTCAAGCAATAATGCACACTTGACTACTGACAATTCCGCTCTATTGTATTCAGTCCCCCGTCGTTAACACGCTGTTCCTGTTCCTTAGGTTTAGCTTTCTCCTGTTTTCTCCGGCTTTCACATCCTCCCTTCCGTGGGCGTTAGTAAAGAAGGAATCAATAGTATCTAATACACCTCTTCGTATTTGATGATAGCTTTATGAGTTTGAGACCCCAAAATTTCCCGGATTATCGTACGTCAATAGTGAATTCCCATATGTATCTCTAGCTCTACCAAGCATAGGAATCCCTCTGCGTACAGGACGAAGCTATTATGCGCGAATAGAGTATATAATACTAGCGCTGGTAGGAGAGTTGAGAGATACCTGTTATTTTTAAAATGGAACGGGACAGCAGTTGATGAGAATCTAATGAAGGGTTTCGAACCAACCCGGGTATAGTACTGTGTAAATACTCCTTCCCTCTTTCTCGTCTTGAGTAGCATTGTTCACGTTCCGAGTCTCTTCTGTGAGCTTTCCTGGTCTTCCAGGATACCTACTTACTTCGATCAGAAAATAAGAGAACTAGGATAGCAGGATTTCTGAGCTAAACATAATAATTCATGCATGAGTTCCCTTGGAAAGTTTGGTTGTGTAGTAGTGTCAACACTAACTTGTTCTATCCGTATTCTTTGCTACGTCTATTGCAATCGAAATTGAAGATTAGCCGCTTGAATACGTACTCTACAAACATTCGCCCCTCTCACCTTTTACTAAGGTTAATGAAGATTCGAGTTGGTATTAGCAAGCTATTCCGAGAATGCCGTTCTTCCTTCCGTCTAGATCAAAGGCTAAGTACTGCTTATCCTTGTTAAAGATCAAAAGTTTGGATAACTCAAAGGATATTGAAATTTGCAAATAACCACCACATCAAACTAAACCTCTGGAGTCCAAACCAACACCTAAGCATTCGGCTTACATAGAAAAGCCACAAACTACGTGGTATTGAACTTCCACCATAATTTCTTATTTAACTCAATCTTGATTTTGCACTTTGCAACCCTTTGAAAGCATTCAACTAAAATGAATGTGGGATAGTGAAAACGGCTTTCTCTTTTCCACAGTTGTTCTCGAGTGAAAGCACTCGTTGGAAACTTTGTAGGTAATTACAGGTCGCTAAAATTGAATTTTATCTCCCTTTGCAAAAGATAACTAATGATAATCCGTCACCTACAAGTTTTAAATCCGATTTCCGTCCTCGGTGGTGTCTTCAAAGAACCCCTACGCCAATACCGACTTAAACCCAAGAATAGTTTTGTTCGAGCTAGACCGTATACAGTATCCGTACTAATACTTTGCCCTCGGGATCTAATAGAATGAGATAAGCAAACATTATCATACTCGCATCAAGGAACTCGATTCCCACAATCCATATAGCTTTCACCACATTACTCAGTCGAGCAAACATAGGTAATGAAACTTTCTCTCAAACTCCTGGTGATTGGTATATGACTGTAATCCAGCCTATCAATGTGGACGACGTGGTGATTACACAATTGCGTTTTGTTTTTGTTACACGTTGTGTGTGCGGAATAACTCAAACATTGATTACCAGAACACGAGGGGAAGTAGACTTTATTTGCAAGACATTATTATTCGTAGATGTTCTTATATGTAAACTGGTGTAATATAATTTGTAATAACAACATATTTCCACATCATCCACGCCTTTATGACAATCATATTAAATCATTACTGCTTTTTCATATCTCGCACAGGCACCCATCCCGACTTTCTCTTTTTCCTCCAGACTTAACATTAAATGACATGGTACAACAGTATAGATGAGATAACCGTAGCAGACAGTAACACGTACTTAGTATGGGTTTATTCTCCCTGTATTACGATTATTACCGTTATTATTCTTATAAAACTTTCGCTATAAACATTATTACATTACCATTATTATTCCCTCTCTTATTATTCTCATCTTGCTTCATAATATGTGTATCTATTATCGTAAGTATTATTCCAAATAGCTTTAGATTACTCGCAAACTTTCAACAGCGTCATTGCATACTTTTGACTTGGCTTTTAGAGGCTTGTCATTCCTAAAGCCTATCGCCTCCTTCATTGTTCACATTAATAGCATCTGCACAACTTGCAACACAACACATGTCTTGCTCAATTCTACAGACTCAGACAGTCATGATATAACACAAAGAACAAACAACTAAACAAACAAAAAAACCTGTGTAAATCCAATCGTTAGGGTAAAGGAAGCCGCAATAAGAACTTAGTGGCAACAGAAGGCAAATAATAGACAGAAAACAAGCAATAGATTCATTACAAAAGCAAATTAGATTATAACAAATTGCGTGCCATATAATTCATAACTCCCCAAAGTGATATGTTTTCTTCTTTGCCAAATCTTTCCGGATTCGCGACTGCAATTGCGCCAGGCTTGACTCACTTCATGCTTTCACTGAGCTGCTTTCTCCATCTGCTTGCCTTGCTTCAAAACTGTGTATTCCCAGAGTCAACTCCCGGGAGTTTGTTAAACGCAGCGGTGAAAGTACTACTCTCTAGTTCATCCGCTAACCGCTTGGATGGCGCTCGGATTTCTTGGTTCTTCCTAGCACTAGCTTCCACATTTTGTGTTTTTGAACTCATGTATTCTCCACACTGCCTCTCAGTTTTTGCAAAGGCTTCGAACTGCCGAGCTTCATGTTTACATGTGAAGCTCTCAGATTAATTACCATAGGTTGTAGCACATGTTACGATCAAGATTCAGGCGCAATAACAATTACTAACTCAGTTTTATAGCTTTTCTCACGCAATTCACATTCCGCAGCCCTTGTCCTTGCCATTACCCAATCCCATTCTCTTGAACTCAAACATGACCTATTTCCAGTATCCAGTTTCCAGTAACGACTAGTATTATGAATGCAGATTCTAGTCGGCAGTGAGCTCATTTTTTTCAATTCTTCGACACATGCCAAAAGTAACTCACTGCTAAATTACCAACATCCAATCTCCTTTCCTTAATTTTAACACGTTTCTCTCTATTTTCTAAATTGTACAAGATTCTTAACAAATCTATTAAATTTTATATTTAGTACATTCTCAACATAACATGACTTCTTTGATAATGATTTCGCACATAATAGTCCTTCCTTATAGTTGTTAGTTTGTAACTTTGTAACATAGTAGTAGTTTTTTAACTCGTTAGTTTTACAGATACTTGGCAGTAGTTATTCCCACATTAATGTTAGTTATTTTAGTTCTATGAACCTCCATATAAATATTTCGAGTGCATTGTATATGCATGTAAGAATATTTAAAATAACCGCGAGAACGTATCCTATTTCCTGATAAAACAATTTTAAGAATTAATAACAGACAGGTAATATTTTTTAATGTAAAAAACTCTCCAGTTCATCAAACAGCCGGACGGGGCGAGCAAATTTTTATACTTAAGTTTAGCTTTCATCATTATTTTTACTCCCTTCAATTTCAGAAAGAAAACCTCAATTACGTAACCAAAATTATGGGTTTCTCCCAAATGGGTATTTTCATTGATAACACGCGTTTATAAACTTCTGTTGCTTGCTGATCGCTTTGGCAGCTCTTACTAAATGACGTAATGCTTCTCGACATCTCAAACCTTAAAAATTAACATTTAATCTTCTACTAGTTCCTAACTATTCTATAAGCTATCCTTAATCTTTAACTGCGTTCACTCGGTCGGTACTCTAATGACTTTCACTCTTAACAACATGTACTTCAAACGGTTTAGAAATATTAAAGTTCAAAATTCAGTTTTACCGCCTAACGTTATTTAAACAATCCCTAAACATTATAACTAAATTCTAGACAGTCAGTCTTCAAGTAAGTTTTTTACAAAGTATATAAAATTAGGAATAATACAACATAATTCGGTAGTAGAATCTTTCATTTGCGTCGTTTCAGCAAAATGAATCTTTTACGCGAGTTCATAATATTATCGTGTACAAAAATTAACTTAGTAACGCAATTAAAGCTCTTTTAAATAATTAAACACAAATCAGATAAAAATAAAATAAAATATTAACATCTTGTTCCACTGTCAGTATCAGAGGGTGGATCCATCCCAGTGTGAAGAGAAAGCGTTACATTACAGTTCAAGCTTACAGCAGGGTAGAATACGCCGTACAAGTTGGTGAACGCCACAGGCCCCTGTAAGATAAGGACGTCGTTCAGTAAATTGTGAAATTAATACTAGCCTTCCCCTACAACAGATTTAGAGGATTTCCAATACAATGGTTACAACTATATTCTATTTTGATTACCTGTTGCTCTTCATTGACATAGAAAGTAGCCTGCCTTCGATCAAGGTCAAGTAAAATCCCAACAGTGCTTCCAGGTCCAATCCCACCATCAGTTCGACACGAATGTACGCCACAATGCATAAACCACGACCTCTGGTGGTCCACATACATACCCCAGCCTTTATCGTCTTTACCTACAAAAATCCAACCATAATCACCAATGTTATTAAATAGACGCTGAACTTACTCGAAACTTGCCATTATACCCTGCTTCTATTTTAGCAACTCGCATTTCACATCTTGAATTAGAAAACAAGTATCGAATTATAATCCGGATCAATATATCAACGTCTGATATTCGCTGAAAGCTAAACGATTACCAGTCACGACCTCGCAAATAATATTGCAATTTAATTTGCCAACGCTTCAATTTTCTTGAACCTTTTCTTATCATGTTACGACTGTCATATGTAATTTAGCCTTGCTGCTCCATTGGCGAGTGCAATTTGGACCTCCTGACTTGTTTCTATCGGATCAGTATTAAATTTTGCTTACCAACTACCATTTGATTTCCTGTCGAAGCGGAAACTAAACTTAAATTGGTCCTAAGTCCAAATTGAACTCCGTATCTGCCACAGGCTCTTCAATTTTTCGACAATGTAAAAATTGCTTTTCCCCTTGCTAAATTATTGCAATTTTTACACTTCCATACACGCGAATGTTGCAAGTGCTGCAAACAAATTTTCTGCATTTATAACCGCGTTAACGATTTAAGCTCCAGCCGCCTAAATATTTTGCCGAGAACCGTACATGCCCTGTGATCAATTCCAATTCCTTTCTCCTCGCAGCCTTGCCTTGCTTGGTTAAGCACCGCTTGCGAAAAGGTTTTCGTTCGTGCAAAACCGAGCTGACTCTTAAGGCAATTCATCTCAATTTCTCTTCCCTGTATGTGGTTCCAATTTCTCTGCCAGCTCTTATTACAATGTGATTGATAAGATTAATCGTAAAAAAAGCGTTGAAGTAACCTTCTAAATTTGTCACAGTTCTCGCACATATAAAGTCTTCTTGAGCTGTCACCCCTTCAACCCTCCCCCTCCTTCCTCTCAATCCCCTCCCGTATCAATTTATCAAATCCACTTACCCAGCATCTCTTCTTTATTAACATCCATTCGAGCAAATCCGAATGACGGATCTGAGCTTGCATCGTATTTGTCCACTGTGTATTCCCAGTAGTGTACTCCTCTAGCAAATCCGACGTTACCCAGCACGACGCGTGGCTCATAAGAATCCGACGTTACAGTACAATTCTCGTTTGACAATCGAACACCATGGGGTATGAGGGAAGCGTCGAAATTGAACCATGCAACTGCAAATCCAGCAAATAGAGAAATCAAAATTATACCAGTACAGACAGAAAAGTCCAAGTCAAGTCACTTTCATCTTACTAGTAACTTTTCTACTTTCACCTGGTCGGTTTCTGTTTCACTTTTCTCTAAAAACCAAAAACCGGATGCTTTCTTCTACACATCTAAAGAAAAGTATCCGTGAAAGTACCGGAGGGCTTGCTGTCTCTACCGGGCATTTTGCCTCCCGGACAAGAAAGCTTTCTCTGACACCAGTAACGCGTGCCCCAAAAGCCCCAACCATGGACCATTCGGCCTCCTTATTAAATTAGTCACTGAAATAAAATCCATTAGAGGCTTTCACTTACCTTCCGCAGTTTGGAGACTCACAACCTCAGAATAGTCCCCTTCCCCAGTGCTGTTGAATGCTTTTACCCGGGCGTTGTACACGGAATTGAAGTGCAGTCCGTCCACCGTACAGATTGTCTCTTTCCCACAGTACACTTCCTGCACACGTCATCAAATCAAACGTACAATTAGTCAACCACACTCTCACTCACTCCAAATGTATCCATCCACTCCCCCAACACCTATTCTTCACCAAGTTGCCTCCCCCGCCAGTCCTAGTTATCCTTCGCTTTATGTCCCCTACCTATATCCCTCCTCCCCCGCCCTTGACAATAACAAAGGGCACGTGTCCCTTATCTGTACTGTATCTTTCCGTATCGTATCCGTCCATCTGCTCCCTGATACCCGGTCATAATCATCTTTTCAGACCCTGGATTCCCTACTGCCCGCATGCCCTCCTGATACTCCTGAATCATCCACTCCAGGTAGCGTACGACTTTCCATCCCCTTCTCAAGCTATATCCCTTACCATAAACCCGCCCGGCTGTGTATTTCAGAACCCAATTAGTCTACGGATTCTTGTCCTAGGGGACTATGATAATGGATTCTGTAGCGATAAGAGCATACTATAATTTTTTGTAAGCTAATTTAAAATCACCAGCTCCCATGACCATCATGACTCATATATCTTCCATTTCCTTGCGCACTCTACCCGCTGCAGACCTACCTCACCAAAAACTACGGCTTGGCAAAAATGCCCAGTAGTCCACTATTTTTGCTACATCTTCCCAACTTTAATTTTTTAGTCTACCTTCATACATACATATGTCTAGTCTCAATAACTTAAGTTCTGACAAGTAAAAATTACACTTTCACCCAAGAGAATAGACTGTAAATCGTACTTTGCTAAAATCTGCGAACAGTAATTTCATTCCCTAAGTACAGCTTCTGGTATAGGCGGGTGAGTTCGTATCAATTTCTCATTTCGCAACCCGTAAGTATGTAAAAGAAACTTGTCTTTGGTTACTGAATTTTCCAATCCGTATATAAAAGTATGCTTATATGCTTTATGAATTTCATGTCAAATTTTTCTCGAGGCTAATTTATAACTTTTGACTAGGTTTTCTCCCAAGTTTCATTCTTTTCTTTGTTCGAAATCAAAATTACCCGCTTTTTGATTAAGCTTATTGTATTCTTGAGCCGACCTCCTTCCCTTTTCCTCTGCCTGCTGATAAATCCGCATTTCCCATATAACAGAATTACCTCGGCAGAGAGAGCAAAGTGCTTTCCCTCATCGACTTTCTCCATTGTTATTGTCCTTGCCCTTGTATTCAAATCTGTAGGAGAGGGTAACAGAGTGAAAGGATTGATGAAAACGGGGAGAATAAGCTACACCAGTCATCCATACAGTTCCCCCACGCCGGGTGAATAAACAGAGGGACGACAATAATCCTAGCCCCAAGGAGTATTCCACCAAGGCATGCATTGCTTTTTTCCTGCTCATCGAATCAAAGTAAAATAAGAGAAAGGGGTGCGTGTTTTTTCTCGCCCGTTTTACCCGCTTCTCCCTCTCCATTCTCTCCTCCTCCTTTCTCCCTTTGAATCAAAGACACATCGTACAATAGCTTTCCAACCAGTCAACCCACCCAAACAGACTACTACTTTGGCTGGCGAAGCGCACAGAATATTAAATGTAGCTCCTTCATCATCTTCCTTTTTCCCTGTCATTTATGTGGTTGGTTGACTCCATAGGCTGTCTCAACATTATCAGTATCTTGATTAATAGCTTTTCCCAACTTTTCTAATACCGGATGAGTGCTTTTACAGAGAGACAGAGAACCCTTTTTAAATCCTTCCTCCTACAATCTTTTACTTTTAAATCCGAACTACGAGGTTCCCGCCGCTCACTTCCAACGCTCCAGTTCAAGCATGTTATTTTTCTCATATCTTGAGAATTTATCCGGGATTTCAAAAACTGAATTTCTAAGAACAGGCTAAAGCATGAATCAGGGACAGACTGAATCGCTTCCAGGCCTTTGAAATCAATGAAAAACAAATTAAAGCTTACTTCCATCCCTTCATTACAAGCTCATCATTTCCCGTATTTCCTCTTTGCTGACCACTAATCATTTCCTTCCGTATTATTCACTCTCCTCAATCACTCTTCCATCAAACATGGGAGAAAGCCATGAGGATGAGCAGGGATGTGCAGCGGGGAGGAGGCATCAAAATTGCCTCAAACTACATATGCTCCACAAGACGACTCGAAGCACATCCTTTGAAAATATTACTCGGGTAATCGGATCACAGAGCAGAGCGACCGCTTCGAAACAAGCCTTGGTCAAACATAACCATCTTCCGCATGGATACGCACTTCCGCCCTAAATGCTCTCTCAATCTTTAATCTTTCATGGAAGCTTATCGACTTTCTCCTTTAATATCCACAGCATCAACCAGTAGCCAGCCACCTCTCTTCAAAGAAGCCAAAGGGCAGGAACGGAAGCTGACCACTGCCTTCTTATGACAGAGCAAAGCTTCCAACAACTCCAGGCTTTGGTAGACAAGCTCACTTGCTTTAAGCTCTTTGAGTCATCTATTAATCTTCCAATCTTCCACGTCTCTACATCCAGAAATAGCAATTGCTCAAGGCTCTTCAATCATTTCAACAAGTTTCCCAACTTTCTACTATCATTTCCGCTTCCCCATTTTTTCTCCCATCAGCTTCACCATTTCATGTGTGGAACAAATTCTTGTCCTCACGGAAGTAAAATTTTCCGGGCACTATTCTTAACACAGTTCTAAGTATTCTGGTCTTAATTGTTGTAGTTCATTCCTTATACTTTGTCTTTCATTGTGGCCAACAGTTAGTATCATCCTAAATTACTTATACTGACCTATCTGCAACTACTGCCGGCAGTTCAATCTTCTTTATTTTACAAAACGGCGTAAAACACTAACAACACGACAAAATGTCCCATCTCCGTTTATGCTTCTCGAATTCTCTCTTACGATCTCATTATCACAAAATCCTCGCATTTCACTGACCTCCATTCATTTACCATTCCGCAATTCTATTTCTCCTAAAACAGGTTTCGAAACCTCTTTGCAAGATGAAACTTCCCAGGGCTTCACATCTTTTTCTAGTAACCAGCTCTTGCTGTAACTAGTGCCTTTTTCCTGCTACTTTATACATTTCTAAACATGCACATCCCTTATATGTGCTAAAACTTTCAATAATCAAACCCTGGAAGAGAAGAAGGAGAGACGCGTGAATGCTTTCACTCGGGCACTCGTGCCTACGCATAATAATATGTATGCCAGAGCATACCCACCCCGCCATCGGATCACCTCCATATCTTATTCTTTGACTTTTCAAAGAAACTTTCTCCATAGAGTACACATGTACCCTTTTCTCTTAACTTTCTTCCATCTTCGCCCTTTCATTTCAGCCCTGCTTTCTTCACTGCCAAACCGTATTAATGCCCCAACAGCCTGTAGGTCTAGCCCTGTAGGAAACAGACATTCGGTTACACCGAATTCCAAGTCTTGCAGCTATCTCTTCCTGTTCTTCTGGGTATTCTTTATACTCTACCGCCGTCTCCTTCTTTACCTTTCACCCTTTCTTTAAGTGATAGAAGAAGTCGAAATGAAAATTTGGTGCGTGAACAAGGGAAGAAAGAGTCCGAAGGAGTCGAATCTTCTTTCTTTGCTTTCACCAGAGAAGAGAAGCACCCATCGTAATCATTCTTGAACAAGATCATCATCTCACTTCGCACATGCAAGTAACGACCTCCGGAAATCTCAGTAGTATTTTGGAAGGCACGCGAAGTACTTTTCTGGCCTTCCTGGCGGACAACTTTCTTCTCAGCTTTCTCCAGTAAAGTATGTGTAATGTGACCTCCTTCCATTTCTATTTTTTGCAGCTAACTTTTTGCAACGCTTTCATTTTCGCTTCCACCTTCAATTTTCTTCGTATTCTTTTATTTACATCTCGTCAATATTTTACTCTTTAGTTCTCGGCCCTTTTGCGTCTTTTGGAGGGAATCGGTATGCTTATAAGAGCTATCACGAATTCATATGCTAAAATTATTCCTTTGTGTTCTTACATCTTGCTTCTTCCCTCATTTCTATTTAATGACTTCCATTTTAGAAAGATGCTTTCCTAATTTGCTGATACATAATGTCTCTTAAATTTCAATGCAATGTTGACCTTTCCAGACTATAATGTTCTATCTGTAAGCGTGTATCGGAGAACTGTTTCTTACATAGTAACACCAACTACGAACAATATACAGCAATTTTTAGCAGTGCATCCGAATCAGAGATACAGTGGTAAAACAGAGCTAACGAGACTTTCTCCATCCGAACAGAAGCATACTTTCTCCACGAACTTTGGTGCTCGCAGATTGAATATCCCTGGGATTTTTTCCTATCGCTTGAGTTATAGATGGAGTAAGTAGCACAAACTATTTGACAGAGAAAAATCTTCAGGGCAATATACCCCCTATCAGTCTTGAGTCAAGAAGGTTCATGCAACAAGATAAATCACCAAAATTACCCATCCGAATCCACCCTTTCAGTATCACACACGTCTTCTAAATATTCTTCCCCTGTCCAAAATGCCATGCGGAAACAAACACAGAATTCCACTTGCCTCCTTGTCAACCCTTTCCTTCCCATTTCATTCCCTTATTTCCCTGCCATGTTCTAAAAGTTAAACTCGTTTCACTTGAATTGTATCAATCCACCATATAATATCACACTTTCTTCAAGTGTGTTTGTCCCACTTCAAGATTTACGATTACAGCACCCTGTACACCATAACACGACTATTGATCTTTACTAGAAGAATTCCCCTAGTGTTTCCGAGGGACGATCGAAATTGGAATACAATTTTTCCCTCACAAATTCTACCCTGCCAACATTATTTCTCACCGTTAAATCCGGGGAAAGTTGTCCGGAAACTAGGACAACAAGTACCAAACAACAGGAAGGGATTGTGAGTGAAAGTTGTAAATAAATATACGCACAGAATGCGTCACCCCCCGACCCTACGGATTCTTGATCCCTTTCAAAAATTCCAGCTCCGTCCATTATCCATAATTTGCATTCATGATCATGACTCGCTTTCATCAAATATCTGCAGACTTCCTTCGTTCTTCCCTGGCTTTAAAAATATCCATACTGAATCCACATGGAATGAAGGTCCCTCAGGCAGGTATGGGTTTTGGCTTCTACAGAAAACTGATGCTCTGAACTCTTTTGCTTTTATTCTACACGTGGAAGGTTGGATTTAGCTGGAGCATATATAGTCTGAGATTCGTCATGAAAGCTACCTGCTGTTCGCCCAGGAGTGTCCAAGACATGGTGATTTCTCAAAGTAGACACAAGCAAATATATCCTCTATAATGTAATCTCCTCATGTCGAAGCATGCCTATCAAATGCAAACTTCCCCTTTGGATTAATGGGACCCTGCCTGCTGGGAAAAACGGTTTTGAATGAATACAGTAGGGAGCTGCTCCTCCAAGGGAATGTCAAGCAGAGTGGAGAAACAGGAGAAAATATGAAAAAAATGTCTGGGGAAAACATGAGCTCAAATCACATGCATCGTTTCCTTTTCATCCTTCCCAAATATTTATGCACCACCATATTCAAATCCTTCTCATAAAAATCTGACATTTCTACACCCAGTCCCCATTCAAAATTTATGGTCCAGCCAATGTGGACAAATGGACAATGTCCGAGTTGTCGAAACCTCTCCTGTCCCTCATGCATTCCGTATTTCTATCGTATCATATCGTATCATATTGATAGAATTTCTGCTCAAAATACCTTTCTGATTTCCGGGTTATTTGGAAATGTCAAGCTCAATGTCAGAATGGATCAGTATATAAAGTTCAGACTGTGCATCGATCAAATCATCCTGCCTCTGGCATTTGTCATCCATAACATTCCAAGCCATAGCAGGAGTCATTGAGTATGAGAAGCCCGTAGCAATTTCTCCTATCTGCAAACTTCGTTACGAGAAAACAGATTATACTCCTGGATTTTTTAGGCTAACGATTTTAATGAGAGATGGTGGAGCATTCAGCTTTACAATCCAATTCAACGTCTGTACCGTAATATTGGTGCAATTAATTCATTTGTTGAATAATCTCCTCTTCTAATGGTCGCATCACAAAAATATTTTTTCCCTTCCAGTTTTCTCTAAAATTTAAGGTAAAAAATATTTCTTAAAAAAGTTTGGAAGCAATTTCTAACGTAAATCAGAAGCCAAAGGGTCAAAGGGTAAGTGAACCATGGGTAACGCATCATTGGGCTAGAGTTAGAAGCCAAACGATATTGGGGATCTTTCATGAAATCTTTATTCTCGATAGAATAATGAAGCTGCAATCTGCATTTCGCGTGAACATCAGATCTGTAAGGATTTCTGCAAAACAGCGCTGAAATCAAGCAATCGTTCCAACAGTTGATACAAAATTATACGACATCCAGATTTGTCTCTACCCTAATTTCATTATTCCATCGACTTCCATGAACTCCATTTCTACCTTGTTTTTTGTATGTAATTTTGAAAATAATCAACCGTAGTTAAAATAGTTCAAAGGGAAAGCTGCCTTGATAGTAGTCTCATACGGATATGTTTTTAAACAGTATTCACAACAACATCATCCTTCATTTGGATTCCCGCTTTTACTCCTTTCTCTTCTATTTACGAAAGCTGTTATATGTCCAGCTGAAATAACACTTTGAATTCCCTCCTCTTTCTCTCTCATTCTCATTCTATCGATCCAATTTTCTCATCCTTCAAAAACATCTCAGACACTTGAGTAAAAGAAAATCCTTTTATTTTTCCTGCAACCATCATTTCTATTTCTTACACTGACGCGTGCCAGCAAGAGTCCAGAGTAAAAGGAGTAACCACCAGCCTGTTCTAAACATTTCCCTTCACATATTCATGTACTATAAAAAATCAGATCCCAAGAATCACCGAAATAAGCCCAGAGATACTCATTTCCTTCCCTGCCTTCATCATTCTCTTCCTCTCGGAATTACCGTCAAGGGAGAAGTTTCTCTCCACCCCGGATCCTGAATCCCCTCTTCAGAGATTGAAATGACCATTAGGAGAAAGCAAAAAGTGCATCCAGACCAAACCCTCTTATTTTCCAAAGAAACATGTTGAATTCTTCCTAAACTGCATTCCACGAAATCCTTGATTTTTTTCTAACTTTCTCCCCTCTTCCATTACTTCCATTCCTGCCTCCTTGTCCTTCCCCTTTCCACTAGCCCTGGGCTTATGCTTCTTCACATTTACTTTCTCCTGCTTTCTCCCCCGTCCCTTCTGTCTCCCTCTTGATTTCCCTTCTTAGTGTTCCTTTGCCTACTACTGTTTTCATAGAAGAACACGCACTTGCTTCAACCTGAATCCAGCTTTCTCTTTTCTCCTCACAATTTTGATATCACTATCAAATCAAACTTTCTTTTACAAACTCTTGAGAATAGTCGACAGACTTTTCATATTCTCTCAGCCCCTCCCTTCTACTGCTTCTATATACTTCTACAAAATCTTCCTTGAGAAAACATACCCAACAATTTTCCCTCCATTCATTTCATTTTACGCTTTCCTCCATCTTTCTCCCACCCCTGCCTCATCTCCAAATGTGCATGTGTACGCACCTTATTGTCCACACAACCTTTACTCGGATCTTCGCATCTAAAACTTCAATATTCTTCTACCATAATCCAGGGAGGAATCGGCACATTCCACTATTGATTCCCTTGTAAATTATACACACGCTTTTTTATGCTCTCTCACAATATTTCCCGCCCTCTTCCATCCCATTGAAAGTCACCCATGTCGCTACCAGCAACCTTGAAGCTCGTCCATCGTCAAAAATACCTCCACCCTTGACTTGGGTTACACCCGGGTATTAGCTTCAAGCTTAAACAAGTCTCGCAAGTCTCGACTTCTTGAGTTTCTCGACAAGTTTAATGGCCCCATGGCACGAGACCAAAGAAATTCTGTCGCATTTCCCTCCTCACCACCGCAAGCTACAAACTAGCCTCCCTCACTCTCTCGGGTAAAATATCCGTCTTCGTCCTTCCTTTGGCGTCTCTTCTTCCTATATTTCACCATTCAAATCCCCCGCCTCCCGTCTCTTAATCCAGCTGCCAATCAGGGATTGGGTTAAATTAATGATTACATTCTATTTAAAAATCCTTCACTTCCAGTCTCCTAACTTTAAAGTCCTTTGACAGACAGCCCGGAAGTCTGACTGACAACCATGTAGTTCACTTTCTGCATCAGCTATCGTATATTGCAAGTCTCTTGCTTCCTAGTAAGTTTGCAGTTTTTACTTCCCAAAAACCAATTTTTCATTGCACCCACGCAAAATTTGTCAAACTTTCCCCGCCCATCTCCTTTCACGTGAGTAATAGAAGTGGAAATCCATTACAGCGACGACTTAATTACGTCCCCATAGACATCTTAGTGAGTAATAAAACCATTCTCGATAGCTCCTGCATTCCCATTCCTAATATCACTAATGTTTCTATTCATTCACCCTTTCACTATTATAGAGTCTCTTCCTCTCCCAATTTTCATTAGTTTCACTTCAAGGTGTTTCCTCCAGCCAAACCCTGGAGCCCCGAAGCGGGAATTTTGGATCCAGCTATATTTCCTGATTCACATGATTCTGTTTACTCCCTCAATTCCCCCTCGTCCCCTTTATTAGCCTCCCTGCCATGTATTAATTGAGAGTCTACACGACCAAGTTCCTGTCCCAACGATCCCATTACGCACATAACGCATTCCGGCTACCCATTCCGTTAGCCTGGCTTACGCCTTACGCAAAGTCAGGCAAGAGCATTGAACAGTAATCTGAGATTAGATCCCATTTGATTAACTTTCCTTCTTTCCTCCCCAGGATAATTCCTTTTATTGACACGGTAGGAATATGTTTCCTGCTTTCTTTTTTCAAATAAAACCGCCTTTACTTCATTTATAAATATTGTATTTGAATGCAGAACGATTTCCCTCCACCGTCAATGATAATGACAACAATATTTGATCCGTTTTATACGAGACCGTCCTATATCGTCTAGCTTTCACTATGCCATTTGCGTATAGTTCCCTGAGCGGGTAGCCAGCCTGCTAACGATCCTATTTCGTTAAACGAGCTGCATTCTGCACTTTCACTGCATGATTTTATTACTTCGGTTTTTCTTCCATTCCCAGCCTATGCGTGCACATGCTTATCATTTGCATATTCCCTTATAAATGAACAAACCATAACGATTATCAGCCCTTTCCTCCCACCATATTCTTGATTGATATGACATGCCAAACCCATCTATCACAAAGAAACTGAGAACAAGCTCGGATGGCACATAAATCCGTTAATAAGGAAACTTGTTTTCAGCATAACAAGCGCAAAGAGCTAACGCTGTGAATTTTAGATGAGAAACTTATAACATTTACTGAATCACTCTCCCAAAATATTTACGGATGAGCCAAACTGAAATACACCAGAAAAATATCTCTGTATTTTTATTTTCTTGCTTACTGTCCTGCATGCCTTCGATTCGGTTTCATCGATATACTCCTACACCTCATATATTTTAGACCATTAATCCAGCGAAAGTGCTACACGCTACGCCATTATCAGTTGCACAGGAACATAAAATTAATGAAACTCTACGCAGAGTCGTGTCTTCGATTCAAGAAAATGATATCCCTGCTGGATTCATAATTACCTTACATCCGTTATTCCCACATAAAAAATTCAAATTGCATTTATACTACATTCTCAGCACTTTGTGCTAACATCCTGGCATCTCATTTCGGTCTCCTTCACAAAGGGGACAAACCACAACGAATTTTAAATTAGGTAAAACGTGAGACAAGCTTTCAAGACATAATCTTGCTTATCGTGGAGCAGAACCACTAAAAGCATTGGTTGCACGAATGAGAAAACTAAAATAAGATGTGATAATGCCAGGGAACAAATTGATCCTAGGACATAATCTGACTTTGACATACGTCTACAATTTCTTGGATTTCACTCCCAGACTGAAGTTGACTCGTAGAACGAAAATATCAGCCTTTTAGAAAACAAGGAATGAATCACTTGTCAACGAGAAATTAGCTATGGAAACCCGGAAACCTTAATGAAAACGAATGCTTTCGTGAGAGGAAACAACGAAACTCTTATGGTTTACTCAACGGGAAGGTAAACCGGGACTATTAGTTCAGTTAGTGTGGCTTTCAGCACAGCAAGCGGCGTATTGTCTTTAAGCTTTCTAAATATCTGGTTTCTGTTTCCTTTCTGTTTAGTATTTAGCTTCCATCACAGCCGGAGAAAACGGAAAAACTGTTGGGGGCACTATGCAATTCCCAGAATGCTTAAATAAAAATATTCGGTTTGAGAAACTACTCCTTGTTGCTTCTCCTGTTATTGCTGCCGGTAGCAACCTACCCTACCCCATACTCCATACCAAAGGACAGAAACCATCATGATCCTCCTATCAGTCTTTAAACCAGTGTTCCTGGAACTATTTAGTTTGCACAAACCACAGTCTGTACACTTCTACACTGTAACTTATCAGTTCCCTCTTCCATCCTGTGCCTTGGTAAATACTCTCTGAGAGTTGATTTTACTACATATATATATTGTTGGAGTTTTCGTCACATTCTGAGCTCTTTGAGCTAGTTACAATTACATTTTCGTGATTGTCAACGCTGCTGCTGCTAATGATGTAAAATGCGATGTAGAATTACAATGCCGATTATGAAAACTTTATGCTATACCAGGGTTTCCCTACTGCTATAGTAAGTAGTACCACAACATAAGTGAACGACTGTTTCGAACAAATACACCCAAGACTTAAACTTACCCGAAAAATTCCTCCTGCTCCATCATCGATTTCCAGCACATATCCTTCAACAAAGGACGTAGGCGGAGGTTGCCAGGCAACAGTAACGCTGTTATTCTCAGCTCCGCATTCTTCAGGGATGATAATCGCTGGCCCTGGGCTGCAAGCACAAAAAGGTAGAATTTAAAATCATATCCTGGTAATAGCTCCTTCCTCATCTTTAACTTCAATGCCGTTCATTTTCATCTACACAATTGCAGAACAAGATCTTTCTCAAGATGTGTATCACATCCACCTACCAGTCCAAAAAAACCACAAGAATCGCCACATGAATATCACATAAAATTCCTCCTCCTGTCAAAGGTACGCACGCACACGCACACACCCCGACACCCCTGCATCTTCTTGTGACAGTGCACAACAGTTGCATCTCCTCCATCCAAGGATTCACCTCCTCCGGGGAAGACATGGTTTCGATCACAATCATCGATTAGCATCGCGCCTTTTTACGCACAAATCCCTCTTCACTATATACACACTCTAGCATAACAATCTCGCTCTCCATGACGCTTTTGTGTTCAAGAATCCCATAGATCCATAGATTTATCAGCATTCAAGAAGAACTCGAGATGTAAAACGATGCACAAGATCAAGATGGAGTTATGTGCATGGAGGAGCTCTTTTTCAAGATCTTTTACTCCTCTCTTCTTCCCTTTGATATTGGATAGATGAAAGTGAGTTTGATTCCTATTTTAGAAATACCGATCCCCTTGAAGGATTCATTCTCAAAGCAAGAGCCAACTTTCAAACTTCCCAGTAGTTCCATCCATACTCCCATCCACAATTCCATCCATCCCAGGAGGAGCTTTGGAAGAAGAAATATCCCGGACAAAAACTTTTACATCCTTCTCCAACCCTCCCTGCCAACTGCCAAGCACTTGCTCATTGTTCTTCAACCTTACGCACTTTGAGCCGTGAAGAAAAAGCTTTTGGAAAAGGAGCAAGCAAGGAAATGCTATTTTCTTCTCTCAATACCAATTCTCTTCCCTATTCAGTTTGTCTTCATTCACATTCCAATAACATAGCTCGTAGCTAACAAACTTTTTTACAATTTTCTTCACTCCCTCATTTCCTTATCGATTCCCTCATAAATTCCTCTATTGTTTCCTTCCTCTCAGCCAATGTAAACCCCCTCTCCTGGCCCTCCTTCACAAATCCTCTCAACAGAACTACCCTCAACTTCATCCATATTTATATTTACTTCACGCTAATTTCAGACACTTCAATTTCATATCATCCGCAGCAGCTAAACCACCTCTTCAAAGCTTGGCAAGCTACAACTCTCCCTCTTCCAATCCACAGCACAGTCTAACCAGTTCACTCAGCTTACTTTCGAGTAAAACCGTACTCACACTTTCTCTTCGCTTTCTCTCTTTTATGGACTGCCGATATTGCTACATTTGCTGGGACTGTGCTTATCCCCGTCCTCCTTCGCCAGCTTCAATCTCAATGGGACAGAGAAACTTGGGGACTTTTAATGGAAAAAGTAGGGGGCGAGAAACAAAGTATTCCCTTGTGACCTTCCATGTAACGTGTAAAGGAGCAAAGTTCATTTATCCTAATGTCCAATGGTCAAACCTTCCGCACTCTATTTCCTTCACCCTAACCGAAAACCAAAGTAGTTTGTATTTCCCCGCATCTTTTCTCCTCTTCCCTTCCCATTTCCCTATTCTCTATCACATCTCCCTCTCCATCAACCACCTCATTCCATAATACTTTTACCACAATTACAATCACTTCCATTACCCACCCTAACACAATCGTATGGCTCAAGAACCGGACTCGCTCTTTCTCATCCCTTTCAAACCAGGATGGATCTACTCAAAAACAATATAAACAAGACTATGCTGGCTGAGGAAACCCTCCGAAAAATTCTCTTTGCTTTCTCAGGAGGATGTGAAACTACCTTCCATCTCCCTGGATACTCAAAACAATGGGGATCAATACTAAGTTGCAATGGTGTTCGGAAAGGGAATTTTGGTGTGTTGTTCATCACAGCTTATGCAGCTATAGCTTCACGCTTTTGTGTATTCAAGTTCATTTTTAAAAATAATTCCATGGCTACCAAAAGGCATCGTATATACATATATTCCGCGTTTCTTTGAGTCCATCCGTACCGTATCCCGTGATGTGCAGTAAGACACCGTTTATATTATTTTACCGAGATTGTTGTATTCCAATGGAGAAATGATAGATTATACATACGCTTTTTTTCACACACAAATTATGTTAACTGTAGTTTAACTAGTTGCTGCAGAAATTCAAAACCTGAACATTGGGCGCTTATTGCCCTATTCTTGGAGCAAACAATATGTCATGAGATGGCTCAAGGGATTCTTACTTTTGAAGCATAGCTGAATACTGAGGCGCCGTTTATGTTTTCTGTTTGTAAATACGAACCTATCATTATCATCGGAAACCGCTAACATGTAACAAACAGTTTAATAGCAAAGGTGTTCTACTGAAACAAACAGTTGATCATGTACCGCACTAAAAAATTCCTATGGTTAATACATGATTGCAAAACTGCAAACATTGAATATGTGTAACTTTGTGTCTCTCTCCAGTCGTAAATAATTCAACGTAGTATTCACAAATTGTCTCCAGGTAATTTAGAACATTCCAGCCTTGTTCGCACCCATTTAAATCAATCCTCACCTAATGAAACCTCCCATCCGGTTCATTAGTTTCCACAAACGACATCCCTTTACCTTTACCCCTACCCTTTGAAATTCCGTTGTTTTCCGTTTCCTACGTACTAGCAAGGCATGTGATTGTTTCCCCATCGTTCCCTTCCATCTGAACTCTAAAAATGTGAGCAAGTTAGCCTTAAAATAACTTTTTCGGTATCTCATTCCAGTTTCCTCTTTTCCATTACCAAACTTAGTGACTTTCTTAATGGTGAAAATTTGTTAACAGCTCTTCTTCTTCCTCTCTCGCCGCCACCAGATTCCAAAACTCTCAGCATCTTTCTCAGCTCATCTGGTGTCCATATCTTTCACATCCTCTACATCCTTTACCTATAGCTACGTCTTCGCCCTTGTACTTTCTACTTTTCCTCGTCTATATGCTCTTCTGCTCCTCGCATTATTCTTCTTCAACGACTTGATACTACCAGCTTGTGCACATCTTCCAATTCCCGGTCCGTCCGTGGACTACTATATACCTCTTGTCCGCATGCTTTCCGAGTAGCTTGCCAGCTTTCTCTAACTTATGGACTTGTTCCTGTTTTTCCCGTATTTGAAACTTACGACTTGTTGTCGCGTAACTTTTTCCCCGTTTCTTCTTAGACTCCTTCCTCTTCTCCTCCTCTTACTGCCTTGTCCCAGCCGCCGCAACCCCCATCCTCTCTGTATCTTTCCCCCTCCTTTCTCTAGAATCTAGGTTTACTAAAATCATTCGTTTCCTGTAATTCCAAGGACTCGCGTTCGTCCCACTTGTCCACTCATAACCTTCCGCCGTCTCCTCCACCCTCTCCTCCCTACGTACAAACTAACAACATTATCAAACATTACGAGCATCCTTTTAGTGTCACTACCCACTGCAGTATCTTTTTCTTTAATTCAATCTCACCCTCATCCATTTTCCAAACTTTTATCATCCTTTATTTCTCTCAAGTCCCACTTCTCCAATTTCCTTTAATCTCAGCCTTTCCCTAAAACACTCGATTAGATGAGCATCCTTTTCCTCCCTCGGTAACCGCAGCTTTGTAGTTCCTCTACCACTCCGTCAGAGGTCTGCAGTTTCAAAGTCTTCAACGTTACCAACACTCCACAAAATGAAAACAGATTCATCTTGGAATTCCCTTCACACGCTCCTTCGCTTCTCCGAGCTGAATGAAAATCCCACAAGTTTCCAGTGTAAACAGACAATTTCCTTCACCCATTTCATATTCCACTTGACTGGTTATTCCATAAGAGTACGTTACTCCGTTAGCTATACTTGCACTTGCTGAGAGACTACAAGGATGGAATATCTACAACGGCAAAATATCCCTACGCCGTCAGATTAATTCCCAAGGGAAAACCCAATCTTCCACCATTTACCCTCTTTACTCAGTCAAAATCCATCCTTCCTTCCTACTTCCAACGCTATTAGTCTACGCAATCCAAAGTAAAAGCTACCGTCCTTCCATCCCACACTGTATTCCATCTCCAAAATATTCATTCTTAACCATACAACCTCATCTTGAGAATCTATCCTCCCCGGTTTTCCGACTTTCCCCTATTTTACTTTCACCCGCTTCATCCCTATCTCTCTATTTTCTGTGTACACAATTCCCTATTTCATAATGTTCTCATCTGTATGAGGTTCCTTTGCACATCCCTATACAGAGTAACATGCCACACACATCTAACTCTTCCCTCATAGCTACTAGAATATTGTACTATCTTCTTTACATATCCTTCAGCATCCTCCTCCCTGTGCATTTCTCCTTCTCTTGCTTCACTCCCCTGTTTGTTGTAACTGCTTTCTCCCCTTTCCCCTCCAAAGCATCTTAAGATATTCAAACGGAACCAGAAAATATAATCCAATTATGAATTTCTAATGCATCCGCCGCCCTCCACTAACCGTACAACTCGCATAAAACACACAGACAGACACAAACAAATACGTGGAGGGCAGGGACGCAGCCTCCTTACACACGTGTGTGTGTGTGTTTACTCTTCTAGAATCCTTAATAGAGAGAAAATGAGATATGCAAATATACTTTCTTCTTAGCTTCTAGTTGTGAGGCTAAAACCCTAAAATCCCATGGCTTTTTCAGCTTCTACGCTGGTATTCCTCCAGGACAGCTTTCTCCAGCACCCACGCAACGTTTACCTCATTAACTCATTCCTTAAGTATTTATCTCATGTATACATTGGACACGTACGTGTAAAGAGATTATCAATTATTTATGCTATCACTCTCAACACTCTCCAGCCCTCATAAATCCTAACAACCATCCAAACTTTACTCATAAAACTCTTGCTAATGTCTCTGCCCTTAATGCTCCCTCTCCCAACTCTGGTGTCACCAACAAATTCTACTTTGTAACTATAACTTACTTTACCTCTTTCACCTCCATGCTTTCTCTTCGTCTGCCTCCTTTCTCATTGCAAGCAGTGAGGAAGAAATGAAGGGAAAATGCATTATGACCCTTCCAAGCTCCTTTCTCCTCCCTCTGTCAAATTGCAGCTCATTCCTTTTCATCTTCACTTCAATAAATTATGCAAATCCTCCCTCGCTCCTCATCTATTTCAATGGTCCACGCCTCTTCAGAATCCTTAATCTATTATCTTTGACATGGAATCAGTCAACTTTATTCAATTAACTCCCCACCTTCCCCCTCTTGCATCGGAATCTGATCATTTTCCTAGGCGTCTGCTTTCACTGTTTTCTCCACCGACGTCAAGTCAAGGTTCAAGAAAGACTGTTGACGGAATCGGGAATTTCTCCCTCCTCACCTCCTAATTATACCTTCATCAACGTCTTCACGTTCCACAACTCCCTTCTGCCTGCATCCTATCATCCGTCTGTCTGCATCATGCAGAGTCACGCTTTTACTGAATTCCCCAATCCGCTTCCGATCTCAATGGCCCTAATCGTTGCCTCTCTTGAGAGAAGTTTCTCCAATTTGTTTAAAATTCAATTCCTGAAAAATGTCTCACGTCTTCTCCTTTGAATCCTCAAACGATTCATTAATGAGCTTCTTTCCATCAATTCATATTTCGCTTGCATAATTTGCTTTACAAAATACCCTTTTCAAGCTCTATCAACACGTTTACCATATTAAATCCTGCCGCCTTCAGTTCGTAGAAACAAATCGCTTTTCAATGCACTTCTAATTCAACCCTTTCAGGTAATTACCCCCGCCACGTGCCTCTATTTTCTCCAGACTGGCACTATGCATATTGCATTTTAGTTCTTTTATAGTTTACAAGAGGATTAAAACTTTGGATCCTGCCCTTTCTTTACCGAAAGTAAAGAAAAGCAAAGCACCACTCTTTTACTTTAGTACCTAAATTGAATGCATAACTTTCTGAGAAAGTTCAAGTTCAGAAGATTTTAAACTTTCCTGTAACATGTTTTCTAGCAAATTCTAAATTTTTAGACAAATTACGCATTGCATCTGAACGCTTTAGTTTTTCGTCGTGGAGAAAGTTACTTTCTCCGGCGTGTTTTCTCCAGAAATTAATTTTGTTACTTTTAACTAATTGAAACATGTTTCATTCAACTAGTGAAGGTGCATAACTTGTTTTTCCTTTCTCTTAATGGATAGTAAATAGGTGAAAAGATCCGATGAACGGTTTCAAAACGGTAATGGCAAAGAGAATTATAAATGAGTTTCAATTCAATGATTCAGTACCTGCTGGTTTCCTTTCCTCTCCGTCTTTCGCAGCTTTAAATGCAAACAAATATTATTCATTAGGATTAACTTAGGTTAACTAAATAAATGATTTACTTTGTTCAAGTTCTGGAATAGAACTATTGCAGATGATATAACTGTAAGCAAAATCAAATGGATACATTGAATCTCTATACTTGGCTCATTTCAGCAGGATAAATGAAACTTAATGCTTACATTCGTATCCAATTAAATGTCAAGCTAAATTTTACAGAAACAAAAGTATCACTTTTCACTTAAATCAGGCAAATGAAACACGTCCCGGAGAGACGAAAGCTATAATTTGTTTACAAAGCAACCCATCCGACTTAACGAAAGGATGTAATGTTTAAAGCAAGTAGTAGCGTTCTCCTTGATTTCATTTCTAGAGTACACAAAAGTTGCGGAATTACTTATAATCAAACATGAATAATTAACTCCTTTCTCCCCCTTCTAGTCCTTCCTTTGAATACATATATTCGGACAGACATCTCCATTTCCAACTCCGTTTCCGGCTTTTCTCCCATTTCCCACTCTCTCCAGAATTCTAACATTTCCATCACTTTCAAAGCTTGATTTTCTATATTCATTCCCATCTTCTCACGCCTCTTTTCAAACCATTCGCCCATCCCTCTCACATCTCCAGTCCTTAGTAATACTAATGTCAAAGTAAATAGAAACTAGATCCCGAGAGAGAAACCCAAGAGCCCGAAAACTTCATCTCCTTACCGTCTTAGCCAGCTTTCGTATTCTACTTTCTCCAGTTATCACTATCTACTTGAATTTCAAACTTTCTTCGCACTTCTCTGCTACTTTTTCAATGTATGTTCTTCCTTTCCCACTTCCTCTTCTCCATCACACCCCCAATTCTTTCCATACTTTCATCTCAATACCCTGTTCACCATTAGCTTCCATCCGAGCTCCAGTTTTACTCTGACGGCAATCTTCCCGGAAACATTTAAGTAACTGCTACATATCTATCCTACTTTTACTTTGCGCATCCTTCAATTGGTGCGTTACTTGCCTTTCCTTCATGATTTCTTCTACTCTTTATTTTTTACTTTCTCCTCAGTCACTCACTGCACTTCTCAAGTACGTCGTTCCGTTCCTCCGTCCAAACTTTGAGGTTTTCAAGAACGTCAGGAAGAGATATATATATATCCACTGACCTTGATTATTTACTTAGCCTGATTGCGATTTTTTTTCTGGATTCTAACTTTTTGCAATTTGGGACAAGTCCATTTGCGAACAACCCATTAAAGTAGAAAAATACTAGTGAAGCTTTTGCAAACGGTTATTCTCAAAATTTGGGATATTTTTCTATATCTCTTGTGGGGATTCAAAGTAGCAAATATTTTATAATTTTAGAAAACATTTATCTTCCGCATTTTAACTTTTTAAAAAAATTCTACCGGTTAACAATCTAGTTTTTAGTTTTTAACATTCACCACGATATTTCACTTCGCTTTCTTGCTGGTTAAGTTTAAATACTTCTTGCTCTTTCTTTTACCTTCTTCGACATAAATTCCTGAGATTCTACTTTCTCCGTGACTTTCTCCTTACCTGAGCTACTGCGTTTGCAAGAGTAAACATTTTCTATGCTTCTCATTGAGTAATACAATATATAGCCCTGAGCAAACATAACCTCATTTTAGATTCTCTTTCTTTTCGCTTTCTCCGTCGACAATGGCAGCAGCTAGCAGATATCTTCTAAGCCAACGCTAACACACTGCTGGTGTAGGAGAAAGCTTCTTTCTCTTTTCACAGTTTACTCTTTGAATGAAAATATTTAAATAACAATTGTAGCTCTGGGATTCCCTGTCCCCTTGCATTTTTGGTTCGCTAAAAAATCAAAAAGAAGGAAGCTTTCCACACCTTTGTACAACTCTAGTCGTCAAGTCAAGAGGATTGCCGGCTCCAGGACACAAAGCTTTGAGTTTTTTCTAGCTCTTTCAATACACAGTTTTGTTAGTTCTCTTCAACAGTACATGTTTGATCCATCGACTTTTCACTCAATTCCTTTAACTCAAACCTTTAACCCTTTAACAGTTCCATCTAACAGTAAAGATACTTAAAAAAAACCCTAACGCTTTTGCTCCCGCATCCACGAAAACTTAGCTCGTACTTTCTCCACTTTCTCCTATCTCTTCCTCCTCTCATCCGGATGAAGATACTTTCCTCTCACTTTTTTCCTTCAGCTTGAATCTGTCTCCCCTCCGAAATACTATCTCTGCCCTCCCTTTGCTTTCAAAATCAACCATCTCCCACATCATGCATAAATAATCTGAGAGCTATTATAAGGCCATATATTTCCCAACTTCTCAGCTTTTTGCCCTCTACACTCCTATCGTAGATACTACTGCATAGATTTCTTGCTGTCAGTACAGACGTCATCCCACGATCAGTCACTGATGTAGCTTTGACTGCATCTCCTTTTTCGCTCCTGCCAACCTTTCTTGAAGTCAAACATCAATTATTTCCACGTCAGTCACTTTTTTCTCAAAATTTTCAACCTCGAGGCCCTTCCAGCAACAAATTTTACGTACTCCATCAAAACATCACGTTGCATCAACTCAACTGCACCACAAACGCATAAAAAATACTTTTTTAAACCTCTTCCACGTTCTCCAACTTTCTCCTCCAACTCCCCCATTCCTAACTATATTCCATTTGTGAGAGAGTAAAAGTGCGTAGGTTCAATGATGCATAATGTAAAATTATTTCCGAGATTTTGTGTAGAAATGTAGAAAAATACCCAGAGGGGATGTAATTCCGCCCCGGCATACCAACATGCAGTGCAATGTAGTTAGCGAGGGGAAAGTCAATCCAAGGAGAACCAAGAACCAAGGATATGAGCATTTTCAGCATGCATGACAACTAGAATGTCACAAGACACATGGAACGATAGCATTTTGTAGTGAATAATTAAATCAAGCAAGCAGGAATACGACTAGAAGCAAAACAGCAAAAGGCGGGGGAAAGCAACCGTCAATTTAATGCAGTTGGCAAAGAGCAAAGTGCAGACAGGTCTGGAGGGTTTGAACTCAGAGAAAGTTGAGTAACTTTTTAGTAGACAACTCACGTTTCATTTGGATGAAATTCAGCTGCCGTATGGCCGCCAACACACTTCGATCGTCCAGAGTCAAATCAAATTCTGAATTAAATAAA
This sequence comes from Sminthurides aquaticus, assembly GCA_906901655.1. Lineage (NCBI taxonomy): Eukaryota > Metazoa > Arthropoda > Collembola > Symphypleona > Sminthurididae > Sminthurides > Sminthurides aquaticus. Next base: position 8,514,401 of record CAJQTT010000006.1, on the reverse strand, counting down.
GCAGAGTTGTAGCTCGAGTTGTTGGAACAGCTACTGCTGCTTGTTGTGCGTCCACCAGGAGAAATGTGCATATTCGATCCGTCCACGGAACTGGCAGAGTCGTCATCCGCATGCCACGCTGATTCCAGATTCATCACACGCGCCAAAAGCAAGGAGCCCACCTGAGAAAAACATGTCAGTGAGTTAAATTTCACAACTTTTCTTAACTTTGGGGGTAACCTTAATTTAGAATGCAGCTTAAAATTGCCAAAGCTTTTCCACGCTATGGTTTTACAATACTGATTATTGCTAACGTCGTATTATACCCGAATCTTTTCATCCCCTCCTTAGTTATATTCTTCAGTTCTTTTAATTGGCGCTAAACTCAAGCAATAATTCCACTCTTTTGAAATCCGTTTCAGCTGCTTTAGAAAAAAAAGCCATTTCGTAACTTTCCAATAATTCTACAACCCGTTTCTCCCAACAACCATCTCGCCCCCACATTTGCCCTTTAGGAACATCACGATACGAAGACCTACGCACTATTACTGAAACCACCAACCTGACTCATTATGCCACATATTACAATTTCCCACTTGCTTGCTTCCTTTCAATTCCAACCTCAAAATTCCCACCACCATCGCATCCCATTTCGCCACTCTTCTTCCCCAAGGCATTTGTATCCTTCTCCCCGCTTATTTCTCATTCTCTTTCAAATTCCCATTTCCTCCTCATTGTCCATTCAGCTCCGACTCCCATTCCTCACCACAATTCCTGTCAAATACCGCAGGAGGTTCTAGTAATCCTCCTTTATAAACTCCCACCACTACAGTCACAGCTTTCTCTCGCTCCGAATAATGAAGTGAAAGTCGAAATAAACTCTGTCCATTCCATTCTCGCCATTAAGCTGACCAACCCCGCTCAAACCACTAGCACAACGAGCATCCCTAGCTGGGACAACAGTCCGCCAAGGTAGGTAGGTACCAAAGTATGTGCAAAAGGGACAGGAGGGAATAAACCATGAAATATGATGGAATAATTCAGAAAAATTGCCCACACACAGTAGTAGTCTTTTCCCCTTTCCACAAATTCTAGACCTCGTTCTTCTTTTCTCATTCTAGTGTCTTCCCTCCGTCCTCTCCCTTAACATTATTCCTCCAACAACTCAATGGAGCTAAGCAATCTCTTGCCCTTGTTTACTCTCGGCTTTAGCTCTCTTCCGCCTTTCACCACTTTCTCCCGGACGGGCCATATGGGGAAACCGAGCTATGAAATACGAGATGAGAAATCCTAATAGCATTCCGACGCACGCAAGGAAATATCACCAAAAACAACTATTCCACACCAGTCTCAGGGGGCTTATACAAGACCCAGACTTCTTCCTACAATTCCTCTCATTTTATGCTCCCTACTACATTCACCACCGCACAAATTTTCATCCTGTCCACAGTCCTAAAAAATCTGGTAAAAAATACAATTGTCCCGCTACTATTCTTCTCTGGCCTTCTTCACCCTAGATTTATTATGCTTTCTCCCCTTTTCATTGTCCTCTAATAAGTGCGTTACGAAGCCCATTCCTCTCTTTCTCTCGTTTTGGGTCTTACACGTCTTAGTTCACTCTGTCATACATTTTTAAGACTTTCCAACATGTTATAAAAAATTGCCTTGGAGAGAAACAGGCAACGCTTTCTCTCTCAAGAGGGTAAGTCATAGGTCAAGCGCCTGGATGAGATTTCGAGGGGTTACTCGGTTTGCTTGCCAACAATCAAGGTAGGAGTAATGCAGTATGGAAACGAAAACAATTTGCTGATTGTTTCTCATAGATTATAAACTGCATTAAACTTTTTATTTTTCATTTTTATCAAGTTAAGAGCGGTGGATTTGCTAATTTTTCAAATAATAACCATCAACAGCTATAAAAAAGAGGAATATGACGTTCTTTATTCAGATTCAGACTCTTGCTGGGGAATACGTGTTTTTAAGTTTGACGCCATTTCAAAAACTATTGTTACGCGGATAAGCACGAGTATGTACAAGTTGAGCTGTTCGTAATATAGCGTACAGAAACAATACAGCATTTGGATTCAAAATTTCCTACGGATATTACGACGATCTCTAAAGGATTCTGAAAAGCTACCGCACGTGTTATATCATCATGAGCTATTAAATTTAACATTAAACAAGAATTTTCCTGATGTTAAAGCAAATGTCTTGAAATTATTAAACTTTCTCTACTTCAAGTATCACCAGAAAATGCCTAACCGTGACTCGCGAAAGACGATTCCAAGTAAATAAACATTGAAATAAACTTCTCATTAACGCGGATGAAATTGAAAAACTTGTAAACATTACCACATTCATTTAGCAACTCTCCCATATTCTTTGTATCGTATTTCCTCGCTATCTTCCAGCCATAGAGCATTTACATTAAAAAGTAAATCTGATTGCTAAACTGCCTTCAGCTAAATTCCGATCCCACTTCAATCTCGCTTCCACCGACCCCTTAAGAACTTTTACTTCCCTCTCGCTTTCTCCAAGACGTTTTTCACTTTATCCAATTCCACTCCTCTCGTCTCGTTCAGTTCTAAAATTGATTTTCCTCCGCATTCCTGCGAGAGAGGCGTTTAAAAAATAATTGACTTTCTTCTACAAATCCTCCATTAGATACTCCGCGTCTGCTCTTGTATCTCGCCTACGTACGTGTCCAACTTTCTTTTTCAATTTTGTAACATTTTATTTTCCCACCGGAGGATTTCTCAAGCCTTCCCTCCTGTCCTTCCGTATTTCATCCTTGATCTTCTCACCCTGTATCCTGTAGCAAATCCCTTTATCTCTCCTCTCCTGTCTGCCTAACTTCAATAATCGATCCTTGTAAAAATTCCCTGGCATACAGCTCTGCCCCTCTCAGGCACAAAAAACCAGCAAAAACTTTCACCCTGTCTTCATTTCTACTCTTGCAACTTTCACTGCTTTCCCTAACCTCTGCTTTGTACTTTTTCTTAAACCAATCCCCAGGACTTGTTTCCCTCCAAAGCACTCTTCCTATCCCTCTACGCCCTTCAGTAGTAGCTCCTTACAGTTAAAACTTGGTCTTAAGGGCTTGGCCCAACTTGGATCTCTGACACTTTGGAATACTTTCTCCAATAAATTCATAGTATTTTAATACTTTCTCTTCCTACTTACACAAGAATCCAAATAAACTTTGACGTCCAATTGATAAATGATCTTCGGAAGGATTCCTCCCAGTCTTCTTTGTATTCTTCTCTCGCTTTTACAAATTTATTCCGAAAATTCCTTAACCGCATACGACTTCTATCTTTACTCTATGCATTTACTCTGAATCGAGCGCCTTCTCACGAAGAACACGCTTCCCCCCAGCAACAAGGCCATTTTACGTCAATAGTGCTTGGCTTTTTTGTAAAAATTGGACCCGAGAACTGCTTACTTTTTCTGCTTTCATACGAAGAAACTTAATCTCCAAGGATTTTAGACAACAGTCGAGGATGTAGCCAAAACTCCAATGATTCTCCTCTTGGCCCACAATTTCTCAGAAACTCTACATACACAGGCCCATGTTTCTTATTACAGATGCATTAAGGCATAATTACGTATGTATTAAACCACTTTGTTCAAGTGAATTCCGGCGTATGATTTTCTTCCTTCCCGCACATCCTAAATAACTTTCAAGAAATGCCCATGTCTCCATACATAAAACATGAATAACTGCCATGTGAGTCCTTAAACCCAAAGGCAGCTTCACTTGAGTCTCTTGTTTAGTTTTCAAGACGCTTCCAGCAATAAATAACAACTCTTTTACGATTCCACTATTTCTCCTTCCCAACTTCCTCTTCTGTGTACATTGGCATCTATTCAGTTCTTTCAACTCCCCGACACAAACAGAATCAACCCGGGTTTTGTCCTTCTTTTTTCAAATCCTCTCCCTCCAAATCTCAGAATCTCTGACCCAATGTCAATGCCTAAAGTAGTATGTCCAAAGCCCATACGGCCCGCTCTCATAAACCATCTTCTATGTTCGCAAAAAGAGTACAGTTTTTACTCAGTCCTACAAAACTACATATAGATTCCCTGACCCATTTCACTAAAAATTAAGCTTACCTATCCATGAAAAACTACAACTGTGCCAATAAAGCGTTAGCGGAGAAATTCCTCGGAATCTCTCTGCCTCTTCGCCTTTGCTGGTTTAGTCTCGTTACGAGAAATAGAATACCTTGAACTATCTACTCACTTTGCACTGCAAAAGCCTAATTTCGTCTTCTCTTCCTGTTAGTAAACCCAACTAGACCATGTCTACAAAACGACCTTCTACCAAGCATCTTTTACCGCATTCCGTGGCGCCCCCTATGCCTTCATATTCTCCCTTATATCTATACCGTTTCCTCTTTTCTTTGCAATTTCCCTTTCCTCAGTAAAATTTTCTCTTTTTTCCTCTCTACGCTGCTTCCTTATTCTCTCGGTGAAAGTGAATATTTTCCTTGTCCACATGCCAATGCATTTTTCTAGTTGAGCCTTTGATAAATCCGGACGTTGCTTCAAAAACCTGTATTTTTTATCCGTTTCCTACTGTCGCTTTCCCTCTTCCATAGAAACAAGCTCAGGAGAAACAACTCGTGACCACGTCTCCATCTTTCTATTAGCTAAAGCAAGCAAGGACATGAAGGATTTTCCTTGTTGTTTCCCATGTAGAAGAATTTCCCTCCTCCTCAAGACACACAATTTATCCTCGTAAATACAAAGAGGGGGAAGAAGAAGAATCTTGTTTCTTCATCTCTTCCTCCAGCTTCCTTCGAGTGGGTAAACATTCCGGTAAATTTTCAAACGAGTCTTTTCTCTCTGCACAAGCCGGCCAGGCAGACACTACCCGGCCATCCTTCCAACTACCCGACAAGACTACACAACCAGAATAAGATGAGAGATTTCAAGCTCTTGTCCTCCTCAGTGAACTGTGTAAAACAATTCTGAGTCCTCGTCTTTCTCCCCCATCCTATCTCATCCTCCAGGTTGTCCTCCAGCCAACCCATCCCCGCTTCACGCTAACCCTCCTAATACGAAAGCATTCCAAGAGCTCCGCCAGCCTGTATACTTTCACCAGAATTTCTATCATCACGCACAGCTCTCTCATGCTATTTTCAGCCGTTATTCTCTTCCCTCTTGTAAATATGATGGCCGCTGTGTATTCCATCCTGAGCAATTCGATTTACTCTACTCAATTCAGTCCTACCACTTGTTTTATACCATCTTTTTCCAGAATCCTCCACCTCGACTATTCATTCCCTTGTGTTCTTTCTCTATTCATATTCTGTTTTCTCTCGTCGTCTTCTTTGTATTTCACAAAGTTTTCTCTACACAATAAATCCCGACCGGGCCAGAAATGTAAGTTAGCTTCCAGAAAATGTCTGACGTAAACGTACCTGAAGATAGGCAGATGGATCCGTCTCCTTGAGAGCTTCAATGCAGAACTGTATAAGGGAGGTAGTTTGCTGTAGCTTCTGCGTATGACTTGACACTTCTGTCTTGAGTGAGCGTAATTTATACTCCTTCTCACGTCGAATATAAGCAATCAGCTCTTCTTTCCGCTGCTCCAGAGCTTCCACGATCCCATCAACTTGAGCTGTCACCAAGCTTTCCATGCTTGTACAATTGTCCTGTAGGCAAAACATCATCACCAAATTTAAATTCATTTCGCTAAACAAATCTTACAAGAATACAAGCTACGTATCATACTAGTTCGCATAATTTACACGAACAGCAGCGTACACAAGCTTCGTCACTCCCAATCCTCCTCCTTCATCATTCTCCACTTCATCATCACAAACCAGCAAATTCCATTTCAACCAAATCCGGCAAATTCATTTCCGTCAACTCAAGTGCCCGTCCTAGTTCCCAAGATTCACAATTACATAGAGTCCCAAAGCCAATTTCCACGGTTTCTTATGCTCTTAAAATCCAATTCCAACAAAAGCATCCCATCCAATTCCAGTCATATCCATAATGTATGGTTTTGCGCATACCCATTTGCAAATCACACCCACTTCCAAATGCATTCCTTTCCTGCGTATATCTTCTTCCTGAATGAATTACAAGCATTTATGGCTTAAGCTTGATAATAATGCACGTGGAAGAAAGATTTTTTTGTAAAATGCTCTGAAATATACAAATTTTGAATAGACCGCATTATCGAAAAACATGTTGAGTATCCCACGCCACTATGAAATGCTATTTTCAAATTTAATGTGGTGAAAGTAACTTTTTCTCCCCTTTTCTGTACTGTAATTCACTCCATAAATAAAAATCCGTGGTGCACTAGCCAAACTTGCCAGCCATGCTCATGAGCGTGAAATCGCGAACGTGAGAAATGTGGTGTTATATTTTCTCGTACTTTTAAAAATAGCATAGACTACGTCTTAATGGATTGTTTGAGAGTTAATCGTGCCCTAACGCTTGCAAATCTTCAGTGTTTAACGAGGTTATGAAATCTCATGTAATCCGACACTCATACAACTGTGATCTGGGATTGATTAACAATGACTTCGGAGGAAATCGAAACTTCAGCTTGCAAGGTAGAACACCGGTATAATTTCTGAAAATCGGCGTTAAAGTTATTATTGTAGTAACTGATTTTGTCTTCAGACAATACATTTCCTTCATTCATATGGTAAAATTCATAAAACTAGCAGTGTGCAGTGCTGCGGTTATTATTTATCAATACATCCTCCATAAAATCTGACAGTTTATAATATACCTTAGCACAAGCTCGCAGGCTTTCTCTACTAGCCTAGGAAAAAACTTAAAACACTTGTTCCCCTCTTCTCCAACATTTCCGTTCGATAACCTTGTCAAATAAAGCATGCAAGAGCCATATCAAGCATGAGATCTTTCTCTCCTGCACTTTGTCTCAGAGTCGTCTATTAAATTCGAACGATAAGACGAAACATTCCATACCGCATAGCATGGTAAACAAGACAAGCGGATAACAACCGTTTTGGGAGAAACTGCACCACAGGAAATGCAATACTCCTTTCTTTTTCTACCCATATTCCACGCATTCTTTTTACTCCCACATCCCGCGAAAACTGGATTCTAAACCTATTCTTATTCTCCTCTTCTTCTATTACTCCCTTCTATCTTCCAAATTTCAAATTTACACCCTCCACGTTTCCCTAACTACCCTAGTTTAAACTCCCCTTCTATCCACGATCTAGCGGATTGTACTCCACACAGACTGAAGTTATTCAGCTTGTGTCTTCTAAAATTCCTTTGAATCCATCTTGCACCCGAGCGCATATAATCATCACATGAGCGAGAGGGAGAGCGCCCACGCACAGAGGGAATTTAAATTCCAAATCCAAATGACTCCTGCAACAGGGGGAAATAATACCCTTGAGATGTTTCCTGGTCCTGGCTTGTTCAAACTTCAACTGGGAATCGTCTTACATAACCACCCTTCCTCCGTCTTCCGCTTCAATCCGGCTGCCAGTAGACTTTCTTAGTTAGAAGATGGAATCATCTTCCCATCTTCTTCCCGCTACTTCAACTTTCTCTTTGCTTTCTCTCCATTTTCTTCCGCCTGTCTACCCGGACTAACAGTTCTCGAAACTTGTGTGTAAGCGCCTCCACAAGGATTTCTTCCGCAGTTCAAAAACCCGTCAAAAAGAATCTTTTACCTCCATTCCACTGTTTTTCCTCCCTTACAGCTGTATATAACTATTATTTCCGCCCTCACCTCAGACCGTGTGCAACTGTTCCCTTCTTACTTTCCCTGCTTTCTCCTACTGCCTAAACCGCTATATTGGTCTAGACTTAGTTCCTCTCCCTGCTTCGCAGCTAAGCATTGGTAAGATCTTCCCTAAGAGGATTTTCTAAAATCATGGAAGAAGAGATAAACAGAATCCTAAAAGTCGTATCGTTCATTCCCCGAATTGCTTTCTCTTAATAAAGCTCAGCATGTCGCACATTTTAGCCCATAAGTGCATCTTTAAATTTCCCTCTCCTTCGTCCCCATCTTTATGCTTTCTCTTATCCCGCCCGTGGTCTCTTCTGTCCTAGAAATACTTCTTTACTTTCTCTATCCAAAGGCACTTCAGATGCAGTTAAGACTTGCACGGTGCAATCCCAAAGCAGAATCTCCACCGCCCCCTCATCCTTGACCATTTATCAGCATCAAGATATTAAGCGACCTTAAATCCCCGCGACACACACACAGCCTATTCATATCCAGGACAGCGCCACATTATATTTAATTTGCGAGCAAGGGTGATTCAATAAGCGTAAAATGTAGTCAAGATAAGATAACTATTGCACCCAACCATCCCATTTCCAGTACACTTCCTATAAGCTCTATATATTTCTTCATTTCTTATTTTCCCTCCGCCAAAGTAACTACAATTCTCTCTAAAAACTACAAAACTTTCACCCTCCTGCTAATCTCCACCTATATCTTCTCTCTCCCCTACAATTACTCCTTCTAAAGTCCTTGAAAATATTCACAAATTCCCAATCTTCCAGCACCAGAGCCCGTCTGATTGCCTCCTGCCTGGTTTCGGCTTCAAATCCCTCTGCCACTAACGCTAAGTCTGTACTTAAGAGCAACCAGAAGAAGCTATTATTGTAGCTATTACAAGTTTGCTATCTTGGATACATTTTATCAGAGGCCATTTCCCCTCCATTCTGAGATGGATCTATCTAGAAGATCCAGTTCTACCATCTTCCCTTAACTGTTCCCGCTTGGGACGGCTCTTATAGTATCTTCTTCCTCTCAGAAACCTTTTTAGTTTCCCCCTCTTGGACTTTCTCCGTTAGAAGAGTGCTTTCTCCTCGTCCTCCCTGTCGGATGCTCTTTTACAAAATTCCCTCGTCTCTCAAACCCTGACTTCTTTATTGACTTCTAAAACAGTGAAATACATCATTTTCTCCATACATGCGTCATGCCTTCACGAGCCTAAGATATTTTTTATGATTATGGACTCGAGGAAATATTATCGTCCTACCCTCTCTCTACGCACACACGCACTTCCCCTCCGGGATGGGGGAGAAACCCAGTCAGAGCCTCCGAGAAAGATCAAGCACCAAAAAAATTATTACCTCTGCGTGAGAGCTCTAATCGGAGCAAATGCTAACATTTCTTGTCTAAATCCCTCATACGATTCCGATAATCAATCCCAAAGAAAACATTGTCCCACGTTTCGGCTCCTTTATTGATATTTCTTCCATTTATCCTTTTATGTGTACTTTCTTCCAGGACGTGCTTTCTCTCCAGGCTCAGAAACAGAGTCAATCTGGAATCTGAATCTCTCAGTATTGTATTTTCCTTTACATTCTCCTAAAGCTGCTCGTGCCCACTCCTTTGATACTTTCTACATCCTACATCTTAGGTTATTCTGCTTTTTCTAACAGTTTCTTTGAGGTCGGAGGTCACTACCACGATACACTCAAGGCAATATTCGATGCACTTTGCCTTTCTCTATCGGTTTCCCCTAAAATCTGAAGAATATCATGCTTTCCCCAGGGACAATTTGACATCTTGCCCTCCCATGATTTCTTCTGAGGTCGACCTCCTGCCCCGAAACAATTTCTGAAGCTTCATAACAAAATCTCGTACCAGCTAAGCTTTCTCCCAACTTAAGAACATTCTTGCTTCGATTCCCACATGTGCTTCTTCACTTGGAGGATCAAATCTCTACATCTCGTTTCTCTCTACACTTTTTACCATTCCGACCTAGGATTCCATTCTTCTTTCTCCAGGCCTCTAATTTGAGTAAACCGGTATAATAATCACTCTGAAATTACTTTTCACTCTTGTGTGAACCCAGCTTGTTGGTTTCAGCCTCTCTTCCCTTATCGCTTGGTGGTGCGTGAACAACTCTGCATTAATTATCCCTCTCAGTTCTCTTCAATTTAATTTCACGTATATATAAAATAGCCAACAAGTCAATATCCCCTGTTCTCCACAACTTTCCGTCCAGTCTTGACTTTGTATAAATCCCAAGCATGCAACAACTTCCCGATGAGAGTCACACTGATGGAATGTTCTCATGCATGATCTGTCCTCTCCATGAGTTAACCACAACTTTCACTCGCCTCTCAAAAACCACCACTTGCCCTTCCCACAGCAGCTTATGAGGTTTGCCAAACTTTCTCCTCGTCAGTCTCCAAAATTCTCAATCTGTCCGTACTTCCTCTCCTCTAAGGCCCAGCAACCCCGCCTCGTCTGCCAGCTTTATACTATGCATCGAAAGTCTGCGACTCGAGTGTAAAACACGTATCGATCATGAATCTGTCACAACCAAGAATTACTCCGATACACCACTAGAAAATTCATGAGAGCAAAAGCTCACGCTCTCAACTTTCCCGCCCCAACTTTCTCCTTTCACAATCTCTATTTAAATCAGCCTCATTTTCTTTCTCTAACCAAACCAGTATTAACTCCAGCAAGGCCTCTACCAATCAGAGTCTAAACCTAAGCCCTAACCCTTCAGCAATCTAAATAAATATTGTACAGTCATTGCGCAAGTCCTGCATAGTAATGTTGAGAGATCACATATATTTCCTACCCTGTCAGCTTCTTCATGATCCCTCTGGGCAATCAATCATTGTGCAGAAGCAAGGAAATTAATATGTGCTAATTGCTTTCATTTCTCCATTTTTCTATTTAAATTAAATGTAAAAATAATCAACATCATTTAATAATTTCGAAATAAAACCTGTCATATTTTAACAGCCTATCACTAATTCTCTTTTGCTAGGCTTCTCTTTGGTGCTTTGCACATAACGTGCCAAGTTCAAGGCCTGGAAAGTTCTTGTACAACCCTGCAGGGTAGCTACTGCCACTTAATAATCCTAATAAAACGTATCTCATTTGATATTTTATTTTTATTCCTCCCATTTCTCTTTTTGACTTGCATCATGACACGTAGCTGTGAATTGCATATGCTATGGCGCCGACTGCATTATTCCAGGGAGTTCGGGAGAAATTCTAATAATTTTACAACTTTCTCCCCATCGACCTCACGCACAATTCCCCCTACGCACATTATTACCTCCTCACTTTAGCTTTCTCTAGATTCCTGTCCGTTATTCCCATAAAGTAAACTATTTTACGAGTAGAAGCATTTCCACCCTTCAACATGCAGCTATTTTCTTCTTTCTACAGCCTTAGCTTTTCTCTCCACACGATTTTCTTTTACATAGCTACATATCTCCAACTGGATGAGTCTGACTGTGGAACATATGCTTTGCCTTATTGCTTTCTCCTTTCATCCTCTTCCCTCACGCACATTCCCATCTTGAGAAGGAACTCACGTTGAGTAAAGACAAGAAGATCATTAAGGAATATTGGAAAAGTGTCTCGCTCCCTCCTAAACCTATTAATCTCTTGTCCTTTTCCTCTACTTTCACTACAATTCTTTACGCCTTATTCACAAAGCATCTGCTCCTGCCACTGCACTGCCCCGTTATCCTCTCTCCCTCCTCACTCTCACTCCTTTACGCAAATCCAAAAGCTATACAAAATTTGTTTTCCCCAAAAATAGCTTTTGCATTAGTTCTAGCCTGGAAGTAACCAGGTTTCTCCACCAAATATTTTCCCTCCAGTTAGCCGTTTCCGCTTCTCTCCAGCTTTCCCGCTCACTCAACAACTCAGACAGATAACTTCCTGCGTCCAATGGATTAATCCATGTCCCAACAATTTAGCCACTGTGTCAAGCAGGCGATACACCGAAAAAATCCTCACTCAATCCTCTTTTCCGCCTTCAAGCTCCTGCCTTACATCACACTTTCTCCGCTTTCTCCAGAAATCAATTTCTCTTCCCGCTTCACATCACCAGCTCTTCAGCATCCATCTCCTAGTCGTTGATCCCATCCACAGATTCTCCATCTTATCTTATTCCTATTTCCGTTTTTCCTTTCCTATTAAACACGAATTTATTTCCTCCCTCTCTCCCATATTGGCAATCATCAATCTAAACAGTTTTACTCAGAACGCTGAAAAGCAGATTATTAGCGGGGCACAGTGCCTTATCAACAAGAAAACAACCAAACCTTATTCAAAATACATGAATGTCAACTTGGACAGAATAATGAAAAACTTACATTGATTTTCTCCGTTTGGCTTTTTAATCTCTGGATGAATTCCGTTCCAGATTTTGCTTTCTCCGATAGCTGTTGCAGATTCTGTGACAGTTCCGTCTGTAAAACAAAACAATAGATCTCTTTTATTTCCCTTCTTCTTTAAATGTTTATGTTCAGCTCTTCACTTTTGATTTTAATACCACTAATGATTACATTCTTAGAATCGAGGGGGCTCGTACATATATTTTGATAAAGAAAGATTGGCATTTTGTATACATCCAAAAATTCATCCCGAAATTTCTTTTCATCTAGATATCAAATGAATTTGCTGCAACTAGTACAAAATTTCCAATACGCATTGAAATCCTTTGAGATATATTGCTTTGATATATATTCCAATATGTCTCTTGCATTTCCTCATTACATTCTTCTCTTCTCTGAAATGAGACATTCTTGCGAAATTAATTTTCTGCCAATCCAGCACAAAAATGTATACATCACTTGGCATCAACTCCCTATATTCTTGGATTTCGCATTTAATATCGCTGGTTTGGGCATCATTTAATCTTTCCCCAAATTCAATATCGAGACATTGCTGGACTTTTAGCTGAAACCCCTCACGATTCATCACTCCCACAAGTTTTTTTCCCTGAAGCTGAAGCCGGCCAAAACTGTCCCTGTTTCGTTACTGTTCTCTGCGCATTTTATCGTAGGAGAAAGCCAATGACCTATACTTTCCCTTGCTCAATCCTTGCACTCCTACAACACACAACAGTTTCTTCAACCATATCCCATAGCAATAGTTTAGAATTGCTACCACATAGCTTCTAAATTTAGTTTATTTGTCTTCTTGGAGATAAATTGTTTAACGATTTTAGAAACTCCTTGTATTTTCGGTCATTTGGCACCCACTCCTCCCAACCTCTTTGGTCGTTAATGAGGAGCTTCTGCTTTCACTTAACTTGCTTTCACCCTACATCACCTTCATTACGGCACAGTATTTATTGACTACGTGTATAGAACCTTTGGAGGAATTTCATTTACTTTCTCTCATTAATAACCAAAGAAGAAAAGAGAAAGCTTCATTAAACCAAACTCGAACTCGAACAGTATTTTCAGTTCATCCATCCACTCCTTTACTCCTCTATTCCATCTCCCCTTCTATATTCCACTTTCACCATTTGATTTCTTCCCGCTCCGCAAATATTTCGGGTTTGTTCTAAAAATCGTTGGTATTTCCTAAGGATACAGCAGCAACAAAGACAACAAACAAATTTATTTCTCCTCATTCAATCAACTCAACTTTTCGTAATTCCCATTTCCTCAAGCATTTGCCTAGCCATATCAACTTCAAATAGTTTAGCCTAAACTCATCACAAAATTGATTATAAATCATTTTGTTTCGCAAACAAAGAGATTCCCGAGAAACGTACAAGAAAGAAACAGAACAATTTTCTTGAACATTCATACTCTTTTGGACAATTACCAGTGGAAATCCCTATCAACTCATCTCTACACCGCATCCCTCCAGATTCCTTTCAAAATAAAATATACACCCTACCCTTTCCACCTAAAATCCTCCTCCTCCCAACCTTGCTTACAGCACAGGCCCAGCTCACCAATCCACCCTGATGATTCTATTCTAATGAACCTTTGTTTATTTCCCTCAATTATAACTTTCCTAATAATTTTGTCAGACATCAGCATGAGCATAAGAACAGACGAGAATGAATATGAGAAAGAGGGAAAAGGGTAAAAGTATAAACTGCTTTCACATTTTTCTTCAAGACTTTTGGATTATTTCGCTACAGCAGCGAACAAAAGAGGACCAACTCTTCCGCCTGGATCAATATTCTATACCATGGATAAATACCGTCTGGAAGCTCAGAGTAAGAATCTTCCGAGTCAGTCAAGCCCATCATGAAGGCGCGAACATAATTTCATTAAAAGAGCATCAAGTTACTCATTCTAACTTTTCCTAATGAGATTACTTTCTTCAACTCTTTCCATACTTTCCCTCTAAGTACACACTGAGATCTATTTTCTCTTTGCTTTCTCTCAGCTTTCACTGTCTTCTCCTCTCGCCTTCTTTTCTCTTTCCTCTAATCTTCCTCTTGTTTCAAAGTACTCCTCTCACTCCTTGCTTTACTTTCCACGGTTTAGCCACCAAGTGAGGCGCTTTAAGTATTCAAGTATCATGTGTGGATCACTTGACTCAAGTTACTAATCTTTTTGCTTAAGTTTTATAATCGAAATTAATGGCTAATACTTGAGTGGGCGAACCACACCTTCTCTGCAGTCTTCGACTCCCAACATAATAGGCCAGCCGTGTGTTAGGATTATGTCGCAAATATATGTTGCTGCGTTTCAACGCCGATCAATACGTTGACGCACAAACGTTTCAAATTTACTAACAGTTTCGTTGATCATCGTGGCTTCGCAATTGGAATTTACCACTGGAAAGAAATGTATAATTCCCATGTGAAGGAAACCTCTCACTGTTCCTAGTAATACTAAAAAATGTGAAAAAACCGGAAAAACCTAATTAAAATTAAATTATCTGTGTATTCCGGACTTGAGCCTTCATCTTGCTCAGTTCTCGTTTGTTTGCATACAAATTGAGCAGATTTAATTAACGCTCGTTTATTGACTCTGATTGCACACAAGTTACAAGTGTTGTTGCATAATATTCGCAACTTTTAGCAAACATGAAGCAGCTTCCTCTTCTTCCCTTTCTAAATTCAATTATTCCAAAACACAACAGCCTTTGAACAATACAATCCTTGATGCTTGATTATCTTCTTCCTCGTGTACAGTGCATACACATAGAGTATTGCGTATCTTCTACTCCAAGAAGCCCCACCCCCAACACTTCGCTTGTCATTGTCACTTCTCATCAAACCAATTCCCTCTGACTCGCTGATTAGTCTAACCGGCTGGTTATAAATTAATTCACTTTTGAATTTAGCGGCTGTGTTTGCAAGTCACACCAGAAGGAATAAATGCGTGCATTCGTTAATTTAATTTACTTAAAAATTACGGCTGTCTCTCTACCAAACACCACTAAATAATTACATTTCTAGGTTACTCACTTAGTTCCTAGCCTATAGTATTTTTGCGCTTCTATTCCCACTGCTCTCTGCATCAGATGCTTGCTGTCTACAGCTGATACAATAAATTTTTAAATTCTACCTTACATATGGTCCACATAAATCCTTTAAATTCTAAGAATCTCTTTTACTCTCTATACACACTCATTCTCTCCCCGAACAACACACTATCATTCCCACTTGACTCTTATTCGCGAAATTGAATCAATTCCAAACTTTATTTTCTCGTCCTCCCTCCTCCCCCCTCTCCAATCTAAACGTTACAATGAAACTCTTGCAAGTATATATATATTTTATTCTTAAACCTGAATCTCTCTTTTCCAGCCTTCCTTCCTAAAGCTTTCTCTGCCTTAACTTTCTCAATTTAATTTAACTTGCTTCTTTACAACAGACAGAAGCAATAGTTTAGTACACCCGTCCCGAGTTTTTCTTCCATTGCAATCCCATTCCTCCTACTTTTTCCAATAACCGTAAGTCTGTAAGTAAGTAAAAGTGTTTCAATGAGGGCAAGGCGGATACATTGAAACTTGTATTAAATCCTCCGTTTTTTTCTATCCAAGGCGTTTCATTTAATTTACTACAGTAAGTAATCGTTTCATCAGCTTGAACGCTTTCCCACTAACATGTTTCTTGTAGTGTTTAACCATGTATTGCCTATTTTTCTATCCCCTATCAACTCTACTATTTCTACCCGTCTTACGGGCTTTTAGATTCGCAGACGTAGCTCCGAATCTTTAAATCCAGTGCATTCCCTCTGAATTTGATCATTACTTCCGGAATTCTATTCAAATTCCCTACAAGGAATTCATCCCATGTTCTCCCTTCTTATGGTGCTAGAATATGTTGGAATCCTTTGAGCCTTACTTTCACTCAGAAGAGGCCCACAAATTCCTTTAATGTATTCCACTAGGACACGACCGAGCTGATGATTCATATTATTGGATCGATATTACAGATTCTTGCAAAGGAAATCGCATCCATTTCCTCCCCCCAATCGCTATTATGTGACCTAGGATTTAGGATGAACAGAAAAATCCACTCTTCCCGCATCGAGTAACAAAAGTACCCATATCTTGGGTAGATTCGTAACAGTGTAGTAAAAGCAACACCCTACTTTGTAAATTTTGCATCCAGCCAGTTTCTCCCGCTCTTCCTCGGGAGATAGGATACCCGGGTCGGACAAACTCTATGCACGCACTGAATCCGGAAGAAAAGCACGCACAACGGCACAAGCTTCGAGTTTTACTCCCTTCTGGTAACAGTCGGAGCAAACTTGAGTTTACATAGAAAACAAAATCTCTCCCTGTTACCCACTCTGCCAGTCTCCACGACTCCCGGATTCCCAAATGAGGACTTGATCCTTTGGACAAAAGAAATCCCAATGCAAGTCCTAGTCAGTAGGGACTTGGATTTTGTCCTATTCCTCCCTCCCCCACCACTCATCTCAATACAAAGGAGGACTTATCCTGTCACGCTCCACGTCCTTTTAAGATGAATGATCCCTGGAAACATTCATAACAAATCCTATTCTGCATCCCAAGTCCCTTGTCCCCTCCTCTTCCCTTACATGCTTCAATTTCCCTATTTTCCTATTCTTTTGCCCCACTTGAGGATAATGCATTACAGGGAACACATGCATGCAGCATCGGCCCTTAATCAATACCATCCCTGCTGCCCTTATTCCCTACTCGCCTATTGCGTAGCAGGGTTTTCTTTACAATCATAGAGAAAAGCAACACTCTTCACCACCGAACCTACACAATCTTTTATTCGTTTGTCCTTTGAAATTAAAGTACGAGACTTTTGTTGACGTTCATATTACTACAACATTTTGGGCGAGGACACGTGCCCCAAAGTATCTCTGTTCGGTCCCTTAATTCATCCACCAACACCATCATTTCGCCATTGACTCCAGCAACAACGGCATCTCCTCCGTCATTTCTGTATAGCATATAACATCACAATTTCAAAATCATCCACCAACCTTTGTATTCTATATGCCAGAATGTCGCAGTTTCAAAGTCATGAATCACATCCACCGCTATACATATTTCCTAACACTATTACGCAATTTCTTTGTGAATTCTGGGAAATTTAAAATTTAATAAAACCGCTACATGTATTTTAAGTGTAATAAACCTATGATAGGTGCTCCCAATTTTGAATTTTATCAGGTCATTATATCAATTTCAATGTCAGTAAATCCTGCTCAATTTTATCGCCTACAAAATACCCGGGCTTTCAGTAAAATCAATAAACTCCTAATGCCCGATTTCCAACTGCAAAAATCCTTCGTTGAGTATCATCAACATGATTTGTTAGCCACTTTTTATGAGGACTAGTCCCGTTTAGCTTCTTCTAAGCTCTATAAGGTTCCATGTATTCTATATAGCTCTTTAAAGCCACCTGAAAGCAATTCCTTGAAATAGCACCATACCGGCCAATCTGCCCCTCCAATCTTCCATCTTCTTCTTCGCACCACATAATAACCTCACCTCGCCCACACAATATCCCAATATATTCTCTCATAAACTCGTACTCCGTTTTACTCATCCCGCCCATAACTTTCACCTTCCTTTCTCCGAGGTGCCGGTTTTAGGATAGGGGAAGAAAGCACTAAACTCCCTATAACACTCTACCGTCTTGCACAAGCTTGAAATATGATTGCACATAAAAGCGGATGAATTTTCTAAATCAAAAAATTTACGACATGTAAAGAAAATTTAGCCCGGGCCACTGCTCCTTGAATAAGATGCCACACGCTTCCCCTAAAATTCCCCAATTCAATAACAGCGCCGTGCTTTACTTACCGTCTTGCCCTCTAGTTCATACCGCTAGTTTATTTTCCCACTTCCAAGCTCGTACCTAGCTACCCGGGAAAGAATAAAAATCGACATGATCAAACAGGCGGGCATTGCTTAGAACCGTTCTACAACCTCAAGTTTCAATGCAACGTAAAAACATATCTTTCTCTTCAACAATCCCCTTTTCAAGAAGAGATCAAAGAGGAATCTCTCTATGCGGTCCGCTCCGTAGTCGAAATCCTTCCGACCTTTATTGCAGCTCCTGTCCCTTTCCAGCTTTGTTAGCCTTTTCCCCTGACTTCAATCAAAAAACCGATGAATTACTCTTTTCTTTGGTAACCCGCCTCCAGAAGCTTCAATCTTTTTCTGGCTTGGATTTACTCGCTAAATTGCATCTGATACACACAATAAATTCTAGTTTCCCAAGATTAAAACAAAAAGATCTACCGCGGATCTTAATGCATTCGGCATGTGTTTGCTTCGTAGGAGTTAAATTGTGCAGAAATTGATGTCCTCTGCTCAGACAAAAGGACCAGGAACAATATCACACGCCATACGAGACAGTAGAATATATGTGACAACGACGAAGGCAACATACGAACCTCTAATTGAATGCAAGGATGCACAAATACTTCACGACATTAACTAAACGGCGTTAAAGCGAAATGTATAATCTATAAAACCCAACATGTGATGATAAAGAACCGTTGTTACAGAATTAAGTACTATCTTTGAAACATCCCACTATTGATTAAGTTTACACAATTCTAAGATATTTATTGTATCAGTATTGAACTACCGGGAAAAAAACTTAGTAAGTTGCTAATTAGTTAGATGAACTAACTTGTAGTTTTGAAAAGAAAAATCACAACGATTAAAAATTTCAAGTATGCCCTATGATTTCACATCTTTCTTTTTAGTTAATGAAACACTAAAAGATTTCTATACCCAAATTTTCAACGTACACTAAATTCTTAGTCTTATTCATAGCTATATCATCTCGCGAACCCATCTCGCTCCTACCCCTTGATTGCGGAATACTGGAGGATCTTAATCTGTGCGCGTCTTCATCATCATTACAATCTCATTACACCGGCCTCCGTGGAGTTATTATCCTCAGCTCGAACCAATTCCAAACACACAGCTTTGATATCCTTCCGCACCAGCCTTGGTTTCCGGATCTTCACACTTCTAATTATCTTCCTTTTTATTTTTCCATCTTGTCTTCCTTCTCTCCCACCCCGCAGTTTTCGGTAGTATTCTCCGTGAAAAACAATCTTTTCTCTTTTAATTTTTTCTCTATTCTTGTCAGGAAATGAGAGTCAATTTCATTACAGAATCCTATTTTCATCCTCATCTCATCTTCTCCGAAAGAGTACCGGGCATTTGGCGTTGAACATCCTCTTCCTTCCATTCCAAGTCTGTATTCCCTCTTTCCCTCATCTCCTCTTCCTGCTCTTCATCCCCAGCTTTGGCCCTTGTAGAATAAACGTATGAATTTTCTTATAGTTCCTTCCTCCATTTCCCATCCTACAATAGTCAATCTTGGAAGGATTTTTGGAATCCCCTTCGCATCTTTGAATCTATCCGCTTCTTACTTCCGTCCCGTCCCTCACAATCATTCCCTTCTTCGATTTACTTTTCCACGCTATTTTTTTTAAAATTTCCCTTGTGCTTACATATATTTCCCATCTTCCTCTTCCACGTTCTCCCTTCTTCCTCTACAGCACTATCTCTCAAGCTTTCTCACTCCTGGCTGGCTGTTACCAAATAAGCCATATATTTCAAGCAATATTTCTTCATATACTGCATGTATGCATATTATCCCGTTTCCTCTTGCTTCGGAAATCATGCTTTCCTCCAAACAGTACACACAGTAGTTTTTTCTTCCACTCTTTTCTTCCTCTCAGCTATTTAAATCCATGTTTTCTTTCCCCCTTTTGGTTATGGCCTTTCTGTAAGTGTACTTCACCTCTAAATTGGTCTGTATCTTGGAGCGCTTGCTGTAAGAGTCCTCACAGTCCCTGCTTTCTCCACGAGCTCCGTTTGTCCTTCCGCCACAATTGCCACAAGCCTGCTTTCCTAAGATATGAAAAGTCTTGAGGGAAAATCCCGCTTGAGCTAAGCTCGAAGCAATTTGCATTATCCAGAAGGGAAGAGTCCTTGCTTATTCTTCTCCCCCAAACTACTGAAGCATCAGAAAGCAGCTAATGTTACCACCGTTGCAGGTCTCGCAGTGTCTACTGCTGGCTGCTGGTGGGTGCTTTCTCCCGGCGTTCGCGTTACTCGCTTTGAGCCGCGTCTCTGATTCCCTAACTGGCGCTGCTGCTTGGTTACTAAAACTAGTACTGTTTCCACAGTCTACGAGCACCCGCGTTCCAGTTCTACTTTCTCTTAAGCATTTTTCCAAATCCAGAGTGCATTCTAAAGCAAGAAAAGATTAAAATGTCAAGAGGAGATGTTCAATCTTCTTTTCCATTCCGGCCAAGCCTTGTCTTTCTTTTAACTCTTCTCCTCCGACTTCTCCTCCCGTGAAAGTCAAAGAGGAGAAAACATAGTTAAAGAAAATGTAAAACTACCAAACTCTCATCACTCTCCAGCCCACAATTCCCACACGTTCTTCCTCATTTCCTCCTCCATCCTAGTATATTTCTTCGCTGTACATAGTTCTCCAGCTTGAGCATAATGAGCGTTGCCATTCCCTAGAACTACTGCTGAAAAAAACCACCCACTTCAATCCCCATTTCAGACCACACAACTTAGTCAAGGGATTTAAGAGAAATTCTACCGGACACTTGAACAAGAGGTTAAGCGGTAGTAAAACCCGCCTCATGAAACCCTCCTTACAACTTAACTCCTTTAATCTACACTGGCTCCAGCTTTTTACCCGTACTTTTCCAGCACTTCTTCTAGTTGTCTTTTCTTAGCCTCGTAAAAACCCTGCATCTTTTCCCTTCTCTCATTAAACTTGTGGTCTTGAATCTTCCTTGCCACGTGCCGCCAATCTTTAACCACCCAAACACATACGATCCACCACCTCTAACTCTTCTGCTTTGGTCATTAACCATGTAGCTGTGTTCAAATCACTCCAACATCTGCTCTGCTTGCACCCTATATACACCAAAACCTTCATGTCTCAATACGTTTTTGTCTTAAGAGTCCTAACTCAAAGATCCCTCCTCATGAGAACATGCATCACCCGTAAACTAGAAATCAAGGTCTCAACTGTCACAAGAAAACTCCCAGTGTCACACCTCTAACACCAATCCCGATGACAAATTGACGCCCCAACAAGCATATCCCCTTCACACCGGACCAATCTACGCACCACGACATTGGCCAAAGTCAGCCATGCCACAAGAAGCCAAACTAATATTGTAGCAGCCCAGCCAGTAAAGACATGACGACATCATAGCGGCGTTTCCTTTCATCTAAAGAGTTAAGTTGCGAAACACAATCTGGCCGCATTCAAACACGACGAAAAACATTGCGCTTTCTTTGCAGGATCGTATGACATCCTATAGTCAAAAAGGCCGCGCTGGGTTCGTGCAAGAGTCAAGTTTTAAGCGTAAGTCGAAACCAGTAACTTATAGCAATTTAAGATCCGCCAAATTATAGCCCAAGAAGTAGTGAAGAGAAATCCTCCTTGAGATTTATTTCCCTCGTAAATTCATCCCAGCTCATACAAAGAACATATATCAGGAACATATAAGGAGCACAACAGCTGTACATAAACTTTGGGCTTTTCAAACGGGCTCTATAAACTTTTCACTACTTGTAATAATTTTTCCACCAGCTCCAAACGTCTAAACACATGTATCTAATAATCAACCCAATTCTACCCGCCCTCCGTGCTTTCACCAGTGCTATGCGGCGCATGCTACAGCAAATCCCAGTCTCTAATCTTTATCATCTTCTCTGACTTAGTATTACCAGATAAGACTTTAATCAACAAACCTCTTGACTTGACTACCTTCTTTATTATCCGTCTTTAATAACTTTTTTTAACTTTCTCAAACTTTCCCAACTTTCTCCACTCCTACGCAGTCCAACTAACGCTATATATACGCAAGTCATTTTTATCTCTTATGAACCTTGTATCAATATCTTTTTTACGGAATTGTCTTCGGAGTTCAATCAACTTCCCGCCAGCCATGCATGTCCTCGTCGTCCGGAAAAGCGTGAAAAAGCTTGGTGCAATTTAACTTAGCTTGAACAATTCCCCAGTTGATGCTCAACTACTTACTGCACCGCTTAGACTTTCACCTTAGCCTAGCAATAACAGTTATGGAGGATCCCACAATCCGCAAGCTCTTCCGGGATCACCAGAACCAGATAAGAGCATAGTTGTATCCACTAATCGCCATGAAATTGTGGTTTTCCTCTTCCTCTCGTCTACTTTCCCTCTACTTTCTCCTTACTTTCTTCCTTACTTCCGGCTTTAAGTTAATATTCCATGCATAAAATAGCCGAGTCATTTTGTATCTTGCAAAACAAATGACTTTCTCCACACTATCAGCCGCACATTCTCAATCTCACCTCTGCTCTCTTACTCTCTTCCCCTTTCTTTCTCCCAAAAGCTTCCTTCCGCAAGAAACTTGCTCTATCAAACTTTCCTTATCTTTCAACCTATTCCCGTATTTCTTCCACTTTCCCCCCTTCCTTTTTACAAATGGGTTTGTGGGAGAAACTAGAGACTCAAACTTGCTCAACTCCCTCCTCAGGATCCAAGCCTGTCATCATTTCCACCAAAAGACTGTAGCCTGTATTTTCCGCAGGGGTTACAATACCAAAAGGTGAACCCTTCCTTTCTCCCAGTCTTTTCTCCCTTCCGTTTTCTCTTGGCATATTCAAAAAATATTGCATTTTCCCTTCCGCAAGCAAAAGCTTTCTCTCATCCTATGCTTTCTCAGTTGCAACACTAAAGCCAGCTGGAATCAGTTCAGAAACACGGAAGAGCATCCCCCCGTTGAAGAAGAGTTTTCCCAAACTTTATTATGACTACCGGGATAGTCATATATCTTTTTTTGTATTTCCTACAACTTTTCCTAACATTATTCAGAATGAAAAGTATGAAAAAACATGCAAACTTTCCCCTGTCATCTCAAATTACTCACAATATTCTTCCATCTTGGGACTCTTCTTTATATTTTCAAAATTCCTCGAGGATCATCACACGCTCCTTTCTTCAAACCTTCCAAACTGTAATTTCAAGCTTCAGCCTTCGGCTTTGTGCTTTCTCCATTGTTCAAGATTTCACCCCCTGCATTGTCTTCGTGCTTTCTTCTACCTGCACTTTTTTAGTATTTTCAAAGAATGGCTTAAAATAGCTCATTCTAAATTAACTCCTTTATTATTGCATTTTTCACTACATTTTCCTTAATCCCTTTACTCGCTAAAAATAATAGTTAAGCTTACAGCTTCTAGTATTTTAAAACTTGATGAGGTACCCAGTAGAGCATTCCTCCAATTTTGCTTTCTCCCCTCTGCTATACGTATATTCATTTTCATATCCTGTATCTATCACGCAGCTGTCAAAACAAGTTTGTAATTTTCAAAAATATTATCCATTTCACCGTCTAGCTCAGTTTTAGAAGAACTTGTCATCGATACTTGATGGTTATTCATCCCTCCTGTTTATTTCATTCAACCCAACCCCTGTTTCTCATTAACCATCTCCAAGCCCTCATTTTCTTTCATCCGACTCCTCATGGATCACTGACTCCTGCTTACGCTCAAAATTTTCAAGCTTTCCCCATTCACACACCAGCAATCTCTGCTATTATCCACACACCGGAAAAGCATATGGAAAGAGGGGAAATTATATTAGAGAAGAGAGGAGGCACAGAGGGGAGAGAATGATTAGGAAGGAGGGAAACATTTATTAAGATTTGCCTCTCGGAATACATTACTATGATTTCAGACGGTAGATCCCAGTTTTGGTATAGCTTATATACTGTACTACAGTCAAAAGCCTGGCTTAGAAGGATGGCAATATCATCCTCATCCCTCTCTCTCTAAGAGAGGGTTATAGGCAAAAGCTACACGAGCATGAATATTCTTACTTTAAACTCCAACATCAATTCCCTCTATTCTTTTATTTTCTCTAGTATTAGAGCTCAGTTCCAGGATTTCGCTTCCAGGATTCATACAACCTCCCCTCCTCATTCCATGTGATCTTATTAAAAAATCACCCAAGCGTGCCCCCGGAAACTTATAAATGAAAATAATTGTACGCTTCCCACACTTCCTACATTACACATGATGCCTCCAGCCACAAGTCGAAAGAATGCATGCGGAAAGAACAAGATTCTCCATGACTTCTTCTTGAGTAGTAACCATGTTCTTATTTCAAATTTCAAAGGTTGCGTATGTACTGATTCAGGATGGGGATTCACTTAATTCCTTCCTCTCTCAACAAGCAGCCTTACTCTATCACCGTCTACCAAACAATACCCAGGTTAACTAATTCAGTTGGCTCATACATAGAGGCTGTAACTTTTATTCTAAAGCGGTAAAAAGAAATTAAAGTTGGTGAACCAAGGTGGATTTCTTGTGTCGGATGAGAACTTGTATTCAGGCCAGGCTTAAAAACAATTTACTTCTTGCTTCTTCGTATCTCTTTTTAATTTCCCGTCGTTCCTACAATTCTACCCGGCAAAGAAGCAGGTATAATTTGACACATTCCTGTATTCGCCGGACTACATGTATTTAGTATTAGTTGTAACATTTGGCTCTTCTTATTCTATAGCTTTACCACATTATCATTCTTAATTGTTGATTATTTATAGCCCTTTTATGAACTATAGTACATCAGAAATATTGTATTTCATTATAAACCATCCCAGTTATGAACATTTTATTGCATTATAGAGACACCTCCAGGTACATCTGATGCTTCGGTGAAGATAATCCGTTCTTTAAAATTAGATATCGGCATCAAAGCTAAACAGATTCTTTGCCTTACTCAATAACATAATCACGTTACATTCGATGAAGGAACCAAGATATTTCCGTAAGTCCGACAATGATTCCTTAGTTGGATCTGTGCGTATTTAAGCACTGCAAATGATGGTGTATTTACAAGTATTTTACGTGCATTCGCTTCATTTCTAAATTGTAGTTCAACGAACGGATTTACTGGTGTCTAGTGTATACAATCTCTTTTTTCTTAGTCAATCCCCAACACGAGTATCACGGCTATCATTTGGAAACATTTCTCAATCCTACAAGATTATTTAAATCTCTTCCTAACGTCACTCTAAAAGGCTCCTCGCCTCAAGTTTGATACTCAGTCCTCATCTTGACTAAATCCTTAATTTCCGTATTTATGCATGACTCTTTAAATCTTTGTACGGTGCTTTTTGGCTCATCTTCTGCTTGGGTTTTACAATCTATAATGCTCAAACCAAGCCCGTAGACACGCCACTGAGGCTGACTGACTGACTGCCACACTCCCCTTCAATTTCCCATGAGTCATTCACTTCAATTTGTCCACATGGACGACAAGATGACACGGCCCGAGGCCCGGCTGGGTTCAACCTCTGACGTCGTCCCTAACCCAGGCCTCACGGCCTCAGTGTACTCCACCCCTTCTTGTCTCTTCTCATTCCCTTTAAAGCCCAAGTTTATGTAAACACTTGTTCCGGAAGACGTACGAGTGAATTACGTGGAATCCTAATCAATTTTTTCCATTATTGTTAACACAAACATGCGGGGTAGGAGAAGCTGTATATAATACTCAAACCTCCCTTCGCCCTTTCATCATCTCTCCCGTATTTTTACACGCTTCTGTCATGTCAACTTGTATTTTGTTTTGTTAGCTTCTCTCACGCCCCCTGGGCCCCTTCCCTTTACATGTTATTATTTCTCCGTCCCTGGTTATATTATAATTGAATCAAATTTTCTTGCTTCTACCCCGCGCCAACTAGAGTACAGACTAGCTTGCGCCTGCAGCTCTGTACTAAGCAAACCCTGCCTGCATACTTCAGAAGAGTATCAAGAATTCAGTATCGAACTCGGATCATCTCCTGATTAATGTCGATTTGAATTAACCCACGCCTGAGCTCACTTCACGAATCAGCTTCATTTCCGCTTAACAGTGCCTGATTGTCTGACGCTTGTCACAACTTCTATCTACTGTTTCCCATCAACCATCAAGTGCTTCGATTACGACCTTTGTTAATCAACTCTTCCTCCTCCCTACTTGCAGCTTTCAAGTTCTTTTCCCAACCTTCGCGACAACTCAGCATCTTACTTGTATAGCCGAGAAGAAACGCACTGTCTCTAAAAATTAAACGTGCAACGGAATATTCTTTAGAAGAGACTTCTAGTTTTCTCTGCTGGAACAATGCATGGGACGCATCCAATGAATCGGTTAACTCTTCTATAAAGCAGGCATGAAAATTGATGGATTCTTCTCTAGGCAAGAGTTCGCTGGGTGTAAAAAACTTCTATTATTAACTTGACTTTATTAAGCAGCCACACGCACGCGAATCTGGAGTCAATCCTCACCAGGGTTTTTTCTACTTTCTCAACGTATGCTATGCACCTCTGGTACTGACAAACTCTTAGGATTCTTGTTCGCGACCAGTTTCCCTGACACGAAAAATGTTTGCACAAACTCCCGTCACTCCCACACAAGATAAAGTATCTTCAAGCATGCCTCTTCCCAGTTCTTTACCACCGCTTCTTAAGCTTAAGCCAAGGCTGCAAAAATCCGGGCAAAAAACCACCTGAATGAAGGATGGACCCCATCCAACAGAGTATCTCACTCATTCACTTTCTCAGCCATCCATAAAAGTTTACCTCCTTAAAAAATTCAACTTGTAATATCAACAAGCAGCAAAATCCTCTCCACGTGCTAAAACGTAAACGAAAATTGCACCCAAGTGCTTCATTCAACGTGTTATTATTACACCGTCAAATTACATTTCCCAAACATTTCTACTATTCCCCTTTGCATGTAATATCTCGCTGCAGTTTCATGCCTCGTCCGCATGCATTTCCCCTCCTAGCCTGCCTGGCATCATGGCAATTTCTTTAGGAATCCAACAAGTATTCAGTATCTTCTAAACAGAAGCACATTTGTCAATTATCTAAAAACTTGGCACGCTCTTGGGCCTCGTTCCTTGATTTCTTTAGCTGCCTGAAAAAAAACCCACAATGTCATCTTGATACAATCTTAGAAAGAAAAACCTAAAGTAGGAAGAATAAATCTGAATAATGGTCGCAGTTTCTCCAACTTCTGATTTCCATTGCTCCCTTGGCGGGCATTAAGACAATTTTTAAACGTTTGATCTATGGCGCTTTTGCACTATGCGGTGAATCCTCCTCTGATGATCAAGGTTGATTACAAAGTTTGTTCCAGGCGCAAGAAAACTTACATTTTCTGCAGCCGCATGTAAACCTCTGTACCCACTGCTTTTGATGTCCTTACCTTTATTGAATTCGGATTTCCATCTGCACTACACTGGAGCCATGTTACTTACTAAATTTCATTGAACGGCGTTTTCATCATACAAATCATTAGAATTTAAACCGATGACTTTAAATGCTACATTTCTAGAATTTTGAAGCAACTGAACTTCAAAATTTCAAGCCTTTCAATGACAATTTTTAAGCCAATTTCCAAAATCTGGAAAAGCTATCGAAGAGTATATACAATACAGAACCTCTTCCGCATTGCATCTTGTCAAGCAGTTTCGGACACTTCTAAATCCCGTAAACTCTTGGAGCGTAAATGTCCCCTCTTGTAATTCACCACCGAGGCGTAAATAAACATCCAGAGGATTACTCAACATATGCTACTTCACTTCACACCTATTTAGTGTCATGTCCAACCCATCTTCCGCCACCCATCCACGAATCCTCTCATCGCATTCTTCCGCTTCCGTAAGTTTCTTGCACAACTTCTCCCTTCAGTGAGACCCAGGACAAACAACACAAGTTATTTTCCATCCATCTTATGCAATCTCAACCTTCTATAGTTCTGCTCATCTTCTCTCATTCTGCCCTCTTGCAAGCAAGACTTATCTCTGTCCCGTGGACAGTGCCCACCATTTTACAAACTTTTTCCCATTCATCCGTTTCCAAATACATTCCTATTTCGGTCGTGTCCGCCTTCTTGCGTCCAGTCGGATCTATTTCTGTCTCACTCCCCGCTTCTCTTATCGATAAAACCTCCTTGTAAGTGTCAAATAAACCTCTGGTAAACCAATCACCTTCCTTTTATGCACCTTCCATTCACATTTAAATTCACTACCCTTAAGTCCACCAAATACATCTCCTTACCAGCTTTCACCCAAATGTCACTTTCTCCACCACCCATAAATATTTCGTAACTCCCATTTCTACATCGATTCAGTTCCCGTATCCAGGCTGCGGCTGCACTAGCTAATCCAAGCCCCAGCCTGGATCCAGCTTATCAGCAATCTCAAGCCATCAACACGAAAGTAATCGATCCCAATATCATAAATCTGGCAAATCATGCTCATCATTTTAAACTTCATTTCTCTGCCCCTCCGCCTCTCTTTCCACCACTTTCTATTCCCCTCATGGCCTTAAAATTTTAAAACCTCTCTCATTCCCTTCCGCATTGGGCATCATCAAAACCTTCTGAACTTGAAGCCCGAGAAATTATGGCCCATAACAATATCTCCAACACCGGTAAGACTAAATCGAGCAAACATAAACCAGGATGCTACTCACACTACACTCCCCAACTTTAGTTCCATACTCAAACTCAACCTCGCCCTATCCATCTCCAGCCCTATTTCACCACTTTCCCCGTCAATTTATAGTTGATAATAAGATTTGATGCTCATTGCCTTTACACAAAGCCTTAGCTCATGTCCTCCCTTCCCCATATTCCATAAATCCAACCGTCTTTACATAGCCTTTACATCCCCGGATTACTGAAAACATTTCCCTAAATTCTACCACCCCGCACACATGTCTCCCTCCTTCCTTCCTATAAACGTCCCTGCCTTTCTGTCCGTCCATCCCATGTTATTCTTCCATTTCTCCGTCGTCCTTAAATCATTCTTTCGCACCCTTCCCGACCTTTCTCCCTTCTACAATTTTATACCACACAGTACAATCCTCTCTCAAACCTGCCCTTTGTGCCCCTGTCCTAGTCAATCCCAATTTCAGTCAGTACTACACTACTCTGTATTTATTCACACAAAAGTACACAACCAACACAGCTTGCAATCTATCCAGAGCTTGAATTAGATCCCCTAGCAAAGTTTGACGGGAGCAACCATTCTAAATTCACAAACTAAACTAAAGTAACAAATGCTGCAACAACAGATGGCCAAAATTGGACCTTTCCTCCGGTCCGCTCGAAACTTCATGAACTTCATTGCAGGCAAACTATCCAGATTTAAAGCTTTAGCTTTTAGGATTGCCTGCAAACAGTTTCTCCTGCAGAGCAAGCAAGCCAAGCAATGACACTTTTTAAACTTGTGTTGCAGTCCAGCCTGTTACAGCTACTGCACATAAAGCTCAAATCTACTTCCTGGCAGGGGAGCATTGCAGAAGACATCGTCGTGCGAGAAATACAAGCCGGCGATTGGATCTGATGGATGCAAAGGCCAGGAATAATAATATCCCCGTCGCGACCCTCCTGCATCACCCTTGAAAATTGAGCTGACTTGGCTGACACAATATGTAACTCAGCCGAGTAATTCATTTAAGGGCTAATTTATAAAAAGAAATATACTCAACCAGTACCCTATGCCTCTACACTTCCAACCCCGCCAGTCGCATCCAAAAAACGACCCATCTCATTACAAACGCCATCTAAAAGAATAACTCATTACACGAAACACTCGCTCCTGTCGCTCCAGCCAAAGAGAAACAATCCCCTTGATTACATAGGCTGGTCATGGGACGTGATGAAGGGAGCGCTCGCCATATTTCTCCTAATGGTCCGTGTCAAAAACAGTGGCCTTAAAAAATAACCCTTTCCTCAATCTCCGTATGCATATTTCAATTCATCACTTGTCTGTGCAGTCCCTTCTTTACATCGTCTGCCTTCTTCTGTAAGATGCAGAGCACTGCCCCTAGTAATTTTCAGGGATTGTTGGTGAAACAAGAGATTGAGAAGACGTCCATGCCCTGGCTCTTCATCTCTCTTGCATATTTCACACATAATTAACACATACATGGAGTAAAAAATAGCTTCTGCTTTTTCAGTTAATGGACTTTATTTGTAACATGAACCATACCGCCTTTACCGAAGGAGTCTCGAATCTCGAAACTCTTCTTCTCAGGCTTCTCTTCTTTCGCGTACTCCTTTTAAAGCTGAACTCTGTTTGGATATGTCAAAGCTTTTTAGCTGCCCTCACAATGCTGTCCTCGGTGTGCCTATCAGCATCAGCCCGCTGGATTTTCCAGCAGGACTTTTTTTGCTGCTCCAGTTTTCAGTAGCCTTTCAGACTTTTTCGAAAGCCCAACGGGACAACATGCAGAAATGGAACGTAAACAAGCTAAACACGACCGTAATTGCAACATAAAGCTGAGCAAACTAAAAATTTGCATATGAGTTTCTTACGGCCCAAGTATAAGTAACTGCCCTATATTTTTCCTCCTGGAACCATGAAAAATTCAATATATACTTTCGTTAGGACTCGTCAGCAAAGCTTCAAAGATAACTTTAGCTTCGCAAACAAATAAGCTTCGTCTAGCCATCAACAAAATGCTTCCTCCAAGTCAAGAGAGCTGAACAAAATTTCGCCGGAAGCTCCTTTTAGAGGCAAGCGAAATTTCAAAAGGAGAGCTTCACCACATGATCATCTTTTACCTTTCTACGAGCTTGAAGCAAGAGGTTGTCTCGAGTGCGCTCCTGGAGAATTTAGAGCAGAGTAGAACACGTTTACTTCCTCTCCAGTGTCGAGCCATCTCAAGCCTCCGGAAGTTATGAAGCTCTTTGGTGACCACTTGATCCCTAATTTACTGTTGCTTCCAGCACTATAGCACCGGAATCCTGTCATCCGCTCTTCCAACCATCCCTTCAAGACCTTCTCCAGGCATAGTGACATCCATCCAGGGCAGTTCCGGAAACAACCCGCCCTTCGGCCTTTTCATTCAACCGTTTCTCTTCTCTTGTATTCTACGTAACAGTCTCCTTACTTGGAGTTGTGTCCTTGTTTCTCTGTCTCGGCTTTACCCCTGCACATCTAACTGTATTGTATCACTCCTCATTGCTAGACAACTTTCTCATAACAGGCAGGGGTAACATACTAGCCGGATTTAAGTAAGTGGTTGTGTGTGTGCTAAAATCCACGCAAAGATTTTGCTCTCGTTTTTAGAAATATATTTTGCAAATCTTTTCAGTCGAAAAAGGCCAGCGCAAAGTTACAAGTTTTTCAAAGATTGGGAAACTATTCCGAAGGGTACGCTATTTTACATTAAAATTTATTTTGGCGTCAAGCTTATACAAATCGGACACCGCTATATTAAAGCGGATTATGTAGTATTGAATACAAGGAACTGGGCGGTTGTGCGGCCTCGGGGGAAACAAGGTATCCATTCAGTACTCTCCTCATTGCCATACAATTTTCCGTCCTCGGTTTGAGTTATCATTGTAACTCGCAGATCACCGATACTATCCGATCCTAGTTTTGGCTGACCTGGTCCCATTCTTAAGTGCAAATCCCTTGAAGCCTTGCCGTTCAGCCCAAGCATCTTTGAATGAAGTTGCTACAATTTCAAGGAGGATTACCCGTCTTAAATTGCTATTTCATAATACAATAAATTGCTGTTCCACGTAACCTTCTTAAATAAATTCACGCATTCAGTATTTTCGGTCTAAAAAATGTATGTGTTTTTAAAATTATTATTCCACTGTGTTGCTGTTAAAACGTGAATATAGCTAATTGTAATACAACGAATATTAAAACTTCTCTGACTCTTTCAAACTCAATCTATGATTTAATCTTAATTTAAGATTCTTAAATAGCTTGATTTTTCTCGTTCTTCTCTTCACACACTTTTCTTGTGAAAGTCCTTTCACCGTTTCACTAAAAAAGCTGTTACACTCATTTTCTCTCTAGAAAATCTATTCAATTAATTAGCATAGAGAGAGTTTAAACTTTTATCGAAAGTTTCGCAATAATGACGGATATTTAACATAGGTAAATATAGAATCGTCTAAAGTTTATACACATTTTTCTCACAATCTTTCTCTGAAATCGACTTTGAATATATATCCATGGAACTCAAACTTGGTTTTTCAATAATAGCTCTTTTCTCTTCTTTACTATCCTTTTATTTAATGTCAGCCTCGCTTCCTTTCAAACTTTTCCGTCTCCATCCACCACATTCATCCTCGGTAACTTCCCAAGCAAACCCATTACCATACATCAGTCCCAGTTGCGTACACACAAATCTTTGAAAATCGGAAATCCTTCCAACTATCAGCCCCGCCCGCCCTCCTCCCCCACTCCGCATCCCTACCTCCTCCTCTCCCCACATCCTTTACCGCTCCGTATACTTTTCACTTCAATTCCAATCTTTTACAACTTTCTCCATTCGGCTATATTCCAAATGATACTTTCTCTCATCTATCCTCTTAGTGAGGCTTCTTACCCCTCTTACCCGCTTCTCATTCTCAGTCTGCACTTTCCATCTCCTCCACTCTCAGTCAACAAACTAAATTCCAGCCTCAGTCAGTGTTTACCCAGGATCCAATTCACCTTCAATTCACCTCAGTATCTCTCTCCTCTTGCCTTGTCTCTCCTCATCCTTAATGCAACATAAACCCTCTCATTGCATACAAATTAAAGTGACAGCACAACTTACTCTTCTCCCAACACCACCCTCACTCCGTCGAAACTTGAAACTGCTTTCTTCATGCATACCACATCCTCTCCCCCTCCGCTCTTGCCCTAACAGTAAACTTCATTTTGATTCATTGCATCAAGTCTTGCCAAAATCCTTTTTCGCTAAAAACCTCTTCACTCTTTCCTTCAACTCCTAAAAAATCAATTCAAACACTACAAACCAAACCAACCGTCTCTTTCGCATTTCTTCTGCTAAATCAAGCGCCATTTTCCCAAAAGCTTCCATTATTCTTCAATCCGTTTCTTTTGCACATCTTAAACGCCGTTTTTAAGTCTATCTATTGGGAGTTTCCACTCACGTCGTACAGATTCGATCCTTGGTATCACATCTGAGTTAAAATAATTCAGCATAGTACACGCCTTGAACTACACGGGGGTAAAAGACTTGCAAATCTAGATCTACTTGTACCAAAATCCAGCATAACCCCACCTTTACTTGCGATCCCAGAACTCAAGGAAAACTTACACACTGCTCAGACTCTTTCCAGACACATTTTTAAAACTTTTACGATAATAAATTCGCAAATGTGCAGCCCTTACACAAAATATAAGAAAATTCGCAAATCATAGCCGAATCAATCTTCTATTTCAGACAAATCCCAACTTTGCAGTAACCTGCCTCAGCCGAGAAAATCAATTTCATTCCTATTTTAACCGCCTCAGTTGCCTTTTCTCATAAAATATTTCTCTTCTTGATCCCCCTCCATGCCATTAGTCTTACATAATCATCCCGTCACTCCCCCATGATCAATAAATCTCCTTCTGAATTCACATCAACGCACGCACAAAGAGATAAATGCCGACCACCGCCATTACTTTCCTGGCTTGCTGTTTTAAAATTGCCGCAATGGATTCCAACAGTCTTCGTCTTCTTCCCATCAGGCCTCATTTGACAAAGCGCCTTTGAAACCCCCGTCCTCTACACATGTTAAGTCAATCAAAGATTCCATTCATGCCTCTCCATGTTATTCAAGCGCTTCTGCATATCATCTCCCCCATTTCTTCAGACAAGAATAATTCACCACACAACTTCTATTCCCACATGATCACCTTTGTAACCTCCACTACTGCTATAAGTTTCTACTGTTTCTCCTTGTTGCCCGTACTTTGATATGCTCCACTGAATCCTCTCAGTATATCGTCACTTCATCACCGGCTATTCCATTCTATGAATTCCTAGCGCGTCCATCCACATCAACTTCCAAAAAGCCCGGCAGTAAACATAACCATCATCCAGGGTCCTATCCTCCTACCATCTTTAGAAACTGTGAACAAAATTGCCCAAAAGGATAACAAGAGTGCCACAAAATGAAAACATTATCCACTCTTCAGTATTTGGTGTTGGTGGCCTTTAGGAGGAGCAAAAGCTTTCGATCTCGCTCTGCCCGGGTATCTTCACAAGCTGTTAGGAGCTCAGTTACAAGCACTTTGCCACCCTTATGTTGCCATCCCCGGGCAAATTGTTCAAAGTTCACACGGTGGGAGGAATCTTAGTGGCCATTATGCAGTTGTGTGTGATCTTCTTCTAGTTCTCTCCCTCCATTTTAAGTCTCTAGTGAACTCCAAACATTGTACAATCTTTCCTGCAGCATTCTAACTTTCTTGCCTCTGGTTTTAGCTGTGTTTCAAAAGATTCTATGCGTTCTGTTCCATGTCTTAGACAAGGTTCGAGCCAGGCTGGCTTCCTTCTTGTCTGTGATACACAACACTGTCTGCATGGACTCCCTTCTCATTTCAGTAACAGCCTCTTTTCCGTGACTACCACCGAAACGGGTCCATTTGTCCTTCAATTTTAGACGATAATAACCCGGATTTTAGTATACAAAACCAGAGAAGATAGACGTGGACAAGTTGGGGAAAGGGGTGAGAAAAGAATGTTTCCCCTGCTGGAAATCTAATAAGCGTAGCAGGCTACTTTTAAAAATTTTAAACCACCGTCCATAAACATCTTTTCCTCTCGTCACCCTTAAACATGCGTTTCATCATTAAAATCCCCTTTATTTCTCACATATATTTTTATCCCAAGGATTTTTCCAGGCTTTAGAATATTCCTCCCTCTTGCGCTCTCGCCATTTTGTCTTATTGCTTTCACAGAGAGAAAAGAGGGAGCAACTTTAAATTTTCTTCAAGCGCATCATCAGAACATGGTATTTTTCAGTTTCACGTCTTTGATTACAACAGGAGAAGAATTTAGGGGAAGAAAGCTGACTCTGCTCCTATTTATTATGCACCTCATCCCTGTATTGGCTTGCATTTGGGAGCTTAATCTCGTTAAAACTTTCTCCGCTAAGTCGAATAAAACTTGTAATAAATTACAGCCAAAAGAAGAAGAGATACTCTTGCTTGTCCCTATACCCTTCCCATTTTCTCCTTCTTGTTCTTCTCCTCTACTTTCTCCACTTTCTTCTTAGTCCTGTCTCGTGTACAACCCTCCCTGGAGACTACAACAAGGGTATTTGTATTATACAAATTATCATATCTCTTCCACCACCATCACCCTTAACGCCACGCGCCTCATCCTTTCTCCCGCGAAACTTGATAACTTTCTCAAAAGAAGAATCATGCGATCCATATTTCATTCCCCCATTCATTCTAATTACTGACTCCTCAACCTGGTCGTGCTTTCTCCCATATCACATACACACACAACTTTCTCCAAGCTTTCTTCTCGTCCTCTCTGCTCCTCCCTTCTGTGCCACCACCAACCACAGCGCAACATGTCCACAAATCAGGGAAAACACAAGAGCGTGCTCTGACTGATGCCCGGAGGAGGAGGATTTATTGCACAAAGATAAAAGAAAGACTGTGCAGGAGGAGCAGTAGTAAAAATGACCTTCACAAATTACATTTTTCTCTACTTGCATTATGTTATCCTTGTGGGATTTTTCTCAAAAACCGTCGCTTTCTTAGCTCATATATTCCTTGTTCTTTCAATCTCAGCTTGTTCCCTCCCAGGGCTAGGTTGAAAGCAATTCATACACAGCGCACTCACTTTGTGCCGCCCCCGCTCCGTATCAAAAGTCCCGGGACGTTGACAAGTTTGCGGGAGAAATGCAACTTCTCTCCACTCATGTCAGCTGCACACAAGCATGCAAGTTGAATGTGTTCCTTGGTTTGGTACTCATCAGACGGAATTCCTTCCCTAGACATTACATGCATGATTTACAGGCTATCATCTCGACGCACTCTGTCTCTCCCAACCGAATTCCTCATCCACCTTCACCCCGGGTATCCTCTGTGGGGAGTGCCCGCCTCATAAATGAAATGAACCCCTCAATTCTACCCCAAAGATCCGCACAAAGCACCCATTCTCTTCTCCATAAACTCAAAATATCATCCCTGGATCACTCTCCTTCCTCCGCTGCTACACTTATACAAAGCAGAGGGGAAAGCTCCGGTTTCCTACCTAGTAATTCTATGCACAAGGATCACAAGCAGCTACTCCTACTTCCGCAGTACCCGGCTATTCTAAATTCCTTTCTGGAACCGAAAATATAAAGCGCCAAAATGAACTTTACACCCTCAGCAGTCTTCATCATTTTCCTTTGAACCTCCACCAAAGATTGCTACGGCCAAACATTGCTGTTTTCACGTTCCAGGAACTGTAGTAGCATATACAACAAAAACATGCAACAATATCCTTCATCTTCCTCCTCTCTCACAATTTCCACCTCATTCCATTCTCCCTCGCCCAATCTAAATGATTAAC
Organism: Sminthurides aquaticus; assembly: GCA_906901655.1. Taxonomy (NCBI): domain Eukaryota; kingdom Metazoa; phylum Arthropoda; class Collembola; order Symphypleona; family Sminthurididae; genus Sminthurides; species Sminthurides aquaticus. Next base: position 8,477,866 of record CAJQTT010000006.1, on the reverse strand, counting down.
GGACACGCTATTTACAATTTCAAATCATTCCAGCACATTCAAGTCTTCTCCAGCGAGAGTTAACCAAGTCCCTGAGACGATTAACACTATGCGTGCGAGGATTGTACGCACTACCTGTGAAACAAGTTTAACTAACACCCGGGTTTCTACTTTTCGTACCACGTCGTGGCTCTAAACTCCTACCCACCAGATCCTCTGCTATACGTTTTCTTGCGTTCCTCAGCGTTGTCGAACTCCTCCTCCTAAAATTCTGCAATGGACCACCCTGTATTTCCATATTTCTTGGAGGAACAATCAAAAAATCATTATTCAGCTCCAAATTTCCTTGGTTCCTGTCTCACGCTAATGAATTCTCCATCCCCGTTTCAAAACGTTCAACCTCTCGAATCATTTCCACCCGCTTTCCGGCATATTGACACCGGAAACGACATTAGCATTTCCTTCAACTCTCTGACTTCTCATGCCCTCTCCAGCTCAATCACTCCGAATTCATTAGTGTCTGTCAGTCCGTGTGTGAAACAATTAAGAATCCTCTTCCAGACTTTTTCATCAACCGTATCAATCTTCCTATCTTCCCGTCCAGGCCTCCTTCTCCGTCTTTCTTATTCCTCATTGCCACAATGCATGCAATATCATGCCCATCTTCATCATCTCCACCAGATAATTCTATCATCATCTTCCCACACATCCTTTAGTCAAAAGACAAATTCATTTCCAACTGTAACCACGACGCCCTCAATACTAAGATCTCAGTCCCGGGTACTGGGACATTATCAAAGATTGTAAAATAGCTTTTCATAGACTTCACCCTCTTCATGCCATCACGTGTCCGCTCTGGTGCTTCTTTTAAATATTCAGTATATAAAGTTTCCTATTTTTTATCCAATCTGTCATAGGTAATCATCAATCTGACAGAGGATGATGTCAAAAAAATCATGTTATCCACACTACATAAAGCCAACTTATTTACCCACCCTTGCCCTTACAAACACCCGCAGTACATACTCCCACATCTATCCAAGGATCCCTTCCCTCCTCTATTCCCTTTATGGAAGAAGCTCGCTCCAACTCCAACTAGCTTGTCAGTTACCCACTTCTCCAGCGTCACCCTGCCCTCCTCCCAATTTTATTCCAGCCATCTGCCCTTCCAACCATCAATAGTTTTATTCACTTCCCTTTAAGCTTGAAAGCTCGATCCTCCAGTAAATAAATACCCATGCTTGCTTGCACATCACCTGCTGCTTTACAAATCCTCCTGTGGCTCTTCACTTCCATTCTCCTCGACAAACTGGAGAATGTGCTGAAAAAAACACAGCTTACAAACCAACAACCAACCACCAGGAGTAGTAGCTGCCCATAGTAGCCGAACAAAAAACACGTACCACACAAAACATACACATTGTAAAATAAGACAGAGCCCTTGGGTCATATTCCCTTGGCGCTTGAGCTTCCTTCATTCCAGCTGTATTTCCAGCTTTTGTTTACAAAGCTCAACGAAATATATTATTCTTCCTCACGTGTATGCTTGATCCGAGACCAAGTATAATCTTGAACCGCCGTATTATTGTACCTTCTATTATTCATCAAGTGTTAAAAGTCCTATAAAGTAATTTATTTCCTATTTTATAACTGTCTAACATAGCAACGCCCGATTTAAACATTTCAAATATTTTTAAATATCCTTTAAATATATTCAAATCCGTATTATCACACAAGATTATTCTCACCAACAGTACTACCGCATCCCATAGCTGTGACAGTGTATGTATAGCATTTCACGTTTTTATTTCTCGGCGTTGGAGTCTCACATGAAATATTTGCACTATACTACAGCTACAGGTCTCAAGAATGAACGCAAAAACACGCTATCTTTTGTTGAATTTTACAACGGAAATGAGGGTAGCAGGCGGTTAGCTAGGTAAATTACAGATTTCTTAGGAGCACAATTTTACTCTGTGGTGTTGATGTAATACCTAGTACTTTGCATGGCAGCAGTGTACATAATACCAACCATTCTAATATTGTTTTACTAGAGACCCTAGAACACATCCCGAATCCTTTAACCGTGCTCTATCCCTAAGCTTAAAGATGCTTTTTTCCATCTACTCCTTCATGCTCATCTTCTTTACTTCTATTCTCATGCTAAGATGAACAAACCAGAGGTCCTCCCTTCTTCTGGAAGCTACAACGGGAACGAAGAAAGAACCTTCTTTACACTTGGACGGGACAAGGAAACGGATTTTTGAACGCAGGCAAGCCAGGAATGAACGGGAAGAAGACACATTGACAAGGAGTAAGAATTTCCAATGGGTTTTAACCCTCCGGCCCGGGCTGTCAGTCGGATGCAAACCCTTCTTGAATCCAGAATGGATGGACTCCTTGGCGCCAGACAGGACCTAATATTATTATCCCATTTCAAGTACACACGTAGAGAATTATTAGGAAACAAACCGGGGGAAGCATGGAACCATTTCTACAGGCTACGCACTTGTATATACTCATTTTCCTCACTTTACAATTTATTTTCCACCCTATAGTTTTCCCAGTTAAAATTACACCACCGCATCCTCATTTTGTACACACTGGTAATGACGAACATCTACATATGCCACATCGATTCCTCAAAACCCACCCTTCGGGTTTCACCAGCCCCCAAACTCTACATCTTCCAACATTCTCATCCTCAACCTCCTCCTCCTCCCTAAAACCGAACCCTTACCACTGAAAGACACGTAGCTAATAATAATAATCATCCTAATCTTTTGAACACGTATTTTCCCTCCTCGTTCAATATTTTTCCCCTTTGGAAACATGGTATCGGGATTGACCCAGGGTGAAACAAATTACTGGATCCATATGATCATACCAATCTTGTCATTACTACCACAAATGAAGCGTATAGTTAGTTGCTGGCCCTTAAAAATAATCTCCCGGATTAATCTTTAATTTTAATTAATAGCCTTAGCTTCAATTCATTCTCCATATATTTTTGAAGTCCTTCACAGTCGTCAACCCATAAAGCATTGATTTCTTGTATCTCTAAACCAGAACTTTTCCATCTTCTCCAGATTTCCAGTACTTTGCGTTGATTTGCCGCAAACACAGTACCTAATTGTTTTTCTCTCGTTACCTTTGTAGAAGAGTTCTTGGAACACTTTCCCGGAAATCACTGCATCTTCCAATCAGCAGACACGACTTACGCACCGCGATTTCTATCTACTTCCTCTTCTCGCCAAATTCTAAAAGTGAAGTCGGAGGACTACAAATTGAAACGGCGGAAAATCTTTTGTGCATCCACATTCAATTACCTCCATCAATTCCTCTTCCAGCTTTTCTCCAAAGACTTTCACCAATTCCACGCACCCATCTCCACGGTTCGTCAGATACGGAAAGATTCCCAAGGATCCTTCCCAAAGCCCTTCACGTATTCCCCACACGTTTCCCATGTGTAAAACATAATCCTCAACGTGAACGGAATTCTATTCATTCAATAACATCTCTCAATCTCCCCCATCCCCCACCGCCCAACAAACCAATCCTCCCAAACCCATCCATAGAATATCCGCATCAAACCTCATATCACAAGGGATCACATCTTCTTTCTTCTCCCTGGAATTCCTTCCTATCCCTCCTGTATTCGCCATACTTTAAGTCCATCTTCGCGATTCCATCTGCACCGTTTCTCTCCTCCGGATATTGCACACACACACAAGTATAAACGCCCAAATGTAAGCTCAGTTACAGACAGGGCTGAGGAAGAATCATAACAGGATTTTTTACAAAAGTAGCTTAACAATTCAATTCCCGCTTCATCCATCTATCCGTCCTCCCAACCAAACCCGAACAACAACCAAGATCAGGCTGGGATTCTTTCTAGTCTTTGTGAAACCGATACCGGAGGAAGGTGCTAGGATATTCTCCAACTTTTCGCATCAATCTCTCCCTCCCTCCTTTCCCTTACATTACCTCACCTTTAAGTCCCTTTTGTTGTAGGATTCTTCCCTGTAATCCTCTACCGCCTCCTCTCTTTCCTTGTCAGTCTTTCAAAGGGATCAAAACCTAGGCTTGACAGACGGTTTGCAATGTCTGTATTTATCATCTCCTTCCTCTAGTTTATGACCACGAAGAGAACGTGATACATGTTCGCAATTCTTTAGGTCGAGCTCCGGTTTTTGCAATATTGCGTGACCAGGCGAGTCGTTTCACACACGATACTCGTAGAATATTTTATGCTTGTAAGTAGGGCTCACGCTGAGAGCATTTGTGTTTCGCAATGGGAGTAACACTTGCAGATTTCTTTAAAATCCTACCACCTGGATCTGGTCTGTTTCTGCTTAGCCACAGTAGCGTGAATAGTGACAGCCGGTGTGTCATCTTTCTCCAGTTTAGCTACCTTTCAGTTCAACGTTAGGCTAAATGCTAAAATCATTCTTTGAGCAGTTATTAAATACACACAGAGATACGCGAGTGTCTGAGATAAGAGAAATCATATATGAGTTTGGAGTAACACGGAGTATCTCAACACCCAGCAACATCTCTGCGCATTTTAATTTCAAAATCGGCGTTAATGTTATTCAAAGATCAATGTTTTTAATCTAACGGAAGTTCATTATATTGTACATACTCTTTCCGAGTGAATAAAGTTCGGGAGGGTAGCAGAACCGTCGTTTAATTTCTTAAATAATTGTTCTACATTCCCTTATTGTAATTGACAGCACGCAAAAGCGTTTGCAACAAAATTTAAAATGTCCGACACTTTAACTTAGAGTTAGACTCTAAGTTAAAGTGTCGGATGTATGTGTTTAAAGGATGTATTCATCATTGATGATTCCAACTTTTATCCAGTCACTCCTATAAAACTTGTAGAACATATAATTATAAAACCACCATCATCATCCCTCATAATTAACTTTTCAAACTTTATTTCCGCAACTTTACTTTCTATCCACAAGCTTATGCTTCCCTGAGTTCCAAACTTGTTCCCCTCTTCGCCTTATCTTCTTTCTTCTACCTACCGTCGCCATCACTTATACCAAGCTAGACAATTGCCCCTTCTACAATGAAACCTGCCAAGCATTAAGCTTCTTCACCTCTAATAAAATTCCTGGATCCACCCTCTTCCTCCCCTGAACTACTTCTCCTTCTGCACTAATCACCAGATACACACACCTCCCGATTTGCCAACTTGAGTCTACTATATGCCTACACTCGTCTACACTTTTTAATTCTCTCGTCATTCAAAACCAGCTCCTGGAATTATAATTATCTCGCATCCAATTTCATTTCAGCTTCTATTCTACAGCAGTATTTATTTGTGAGTCGTCTCAAAAATCTTCCAGACGACCTTCTTTTCATCCCTCCGTCCGCCTCACCTAATTTATATTCGTTCTTATAGTGTTTTGAAGAGCGTTTCAACCCCTTCACTTCCACTCAACACCAACAACTTTCAACCTCATAATTATCAGGAATCAGAACATTTTCAATCAAATCTTCCCTCTCGTCCTTCCTAATCACAACCAACCCTTCTTCTTTCCTCCTTCTGTTCTGCATTTCAGCAGACGGCCTACCTCACGCTCCACTGCTCTTCTCCTGTGAATTCCAGTAATCTTACTTCATACTATTCAATGTCTTATTATTCCTTTCTGATTCTTTTCACCTGCTCTTGATTCCTGTTCAAGGAATTAAAGAAACTAGTCAACATAATTTTCAACGAGTATTTGTACTGCCAACTTCCAAGCCATCTTCTGCACTTGAAGCAACCGAACCTGGCTACTTTCGTTATTCGTGAATTCCTTCTTCCATTAATCCGTCTAGTTATTCTCGCTCCAGCCGACACAGAATTCATAAAATCATGGCTCCATGTCATCATAAATAATCCCCAAGGTTCTCTATATTCTTTCAAGTTTTACATTCACACACACAACACTGGCCTCACATTCAAAACCTTAGGCTCTTCATGTCCAGCTTCAAATTTCAACACCAAAGTCCATCCTCGTTTCCATCCTCTCTTCCTTCAGCTCTTCAGTTTATCTATCTCTTCCTCACACCACTGAATCTCATCTTTCCCGTATCCGTTTCATTGTTCGCCAAAGATTGGACGCTGTAGCCTAACCAATCTTCACACGACCACGAAACCTGCCAGCAGCGAGCAGGAATCCTCGGAGCACGAATAAATTATAACCCCAGGCACTTCCATTCCCACACCTTCCAGCACTTCTTCCAGGATTTCCACACCTCTTCAGCCCAATAACCAGTATCCAGGTTCCACTCCCTCAAAGCTTTTCAAGTTTTAAAAGCTTCTTTGTATACAAAAAAACTTACTACAAGCATTCCACTTAATTAAATATCAATCCTTCAAATCCCTGTTTTATTGCACAGTAACTAAGGTGGAATCATTCTCACTTTTAAAATCATCATAAATCCTTAGCTTTTCACCTTAATTAACCTACCCAGCCAGCATCCCCCCTCGTATGTTTGAGTAATCAAAAACTGCTTAACAAACATGCATCTTTGTATCTTAGTATCTTCACGTCTTATTTCATTAACTCAACTACAGTTCCCCTTCATTTGCTCATTCAGTACCTATCCTTTGCTGCTTGCTCTCCAGGAAATTATTCAAATTACTTTTACTTACGTTTACAATACAACTCATATTAAAGATGCGGCAAATTCCGCACATTTACTTCCGGTGGCTCTCTTCTCCTGTTCACACCGCTCAAATAGCGGCTAGAAATTATATATTCTCCTTCATCCCTCCACGCATCAATTTACTCTTTGAATTAGCCTATGATTGTTAAATCCTTCACATCACGTCCGGTTATAACATGTAAACCCAGCATATTTCCGTCTCCTATTTAGTGTATCCATCTTCATCTTTTAAGGACCATCCGATACTGAAATACACACTTGAACTTATCCACCTTTGTTCCTCTCTTCTTGTATTAAACTTCTCTGCTTCCTTTACCATCCTCTCTTCTCTTAAGTACCCATAAACCCCTTTGGGGAATACATATAAGACCTGAACCTCATTTCACTCCTTTTAGCCAGCATATCTCTTCCTTTTAATACTTGTTCGTCTTCTTCTCTTTCTCTTTCTCTTGATCTTATCTTCTTTTTACCCTTAACCTCTATTCGGACACGTACTTTAAACAGTTAACGAAACTACATTTATGTCCATCCGACCAGGTAGGAAGATAGCATCCCAGTCCATGTCTTCTACCAACCTCAAGGATCTAACCACATCCCTCAAACTCAGCTTACATCATCCCTTGGAAGGAGACAGGTATCTAGCGGAGACCACATCTTCAAAACCACCAAAGTCATCCGATTCAAAAGGGAAGAAGCCTTTGTACCCGCATTATATACATGACGGCACTTATTTCCTCTTATTTTTCGAATTTCTCTTTCTCGACTGCCAAATTTCAGTCACTCACTTCCTTCAATTCCTTCTTCAAACAGATGATCCAGCAAGAGTCAGGAGGACAGGACAGTCAGGAGCGGAAGAGTCTGAATCCTGCGAGATCTCAAAGACATGACTGGCAAGTTTAGAGCTAACCCTTTTATGATCACTCTCAATTTTATGGTGACTCTAAGAGTGACTGATTGCATCCATTTTAAACCAGCCAGTCATAAATAGTTAACGAGCAATATTCCACCCGCCGCGCCCCCATCTTAACCACAGAAACCAAACAACTCCCACAAACGACAACAACTTGAGGGCCAATCAAGTATATTCATAATGCATGCATAGAACGTGCAAGTGCATAAAGTCTTCACATTTCGTCAAATTATAAACATCTTCCATACATCTTTTAATGGTTACGGAAGTTAAACAAAATTTCTTGTTTCGTGAAAGTAGTTAAACTGGCAGATTTCATTAACTTTTGCAGCTTTGATTTTATGTTATAAGGTAAAATATAGCATTTTTATACGCTGCTACAGATAATTTGGATTCGACAAACTACAATTTTGCGCCTCATCGGCCATTCAAATTAATAATTTTGCTACATCTTTTTAATTTATTTCTGTTATATGGACATAAGAACAGTTGGTGAGTAAATTAATTCGACTAGCTCCTATTCTTCGAAATATTTAAAAATCGGCGTTTAATTAAAGCAAGATCAAATATTGTTAACCTAGCACCAGCATTTAATAATCTTATCAACACTTAATCCAACAACCAACACAAGCCTTAGTCTAATCTCCATTTTCAGATAATCCTAGTCTTATTACTAAAGGGTGTGCCTGCTTTCCTCCCGCATGCTCTACGCCTGACGCCTACCAGGTGTATCCCTGACATGCTTTTTTGTCCGCTTCTCCAGCTCCAACCCGGGTTAACTTTTGTACAACTCCCTTCAAACCTAAATCCACCGCTCTCCGGCCTTAACCTTGTGATTCTCTCATCTGCCTCCCGTCGTAGGCTAGTCTCCTCCACGTTTTCCACTGCAAAGATGAGCCTTCATCACTGAATATTATCTTGCACCAACAGCCTGAGGCATTTCAGTATCTTGTTTCTCTTCTGTTTCTGTTTTTTCTGATTACATTTCCCTCGTATTTAAGCCCCGAACCTTCCAGCCCTCATCTAGGCTCCTCCCTGCCATCCTTCCAGCTGAACTAACTAACAGAAACCCTGATCTGACTCTTTGCTCTCTCGGGTTCTTCAAATCCTTAGGCAAACTCAATGTAACCTAACATGCGTTCCTCATATCTTGTTCTTTTAATTCTTCTCCGTGTTTGCGTCATTTTATAATTCATTACTTTTCTCTATTTCTTGTACAATTACAGCACTACGTTAAACCCGTAAGTTTTGTTACGAGCTTCCTATTACTTCTATCTTCCACTTGGCTCCATAATCCATTGCATCGATGCATCTACCCTTGTCTATGATTACTGCCTCCTAACACAACACGCATTCATGTGTTTGTCGTATTTATAGTGTTTGCTTTAATAATCTAAATCGGAGCTTCTTGTTTTCCCGAATAAACATTTTCGGATGTATTTGATCCTTTTCCTGCCCGACGCTAAATTTTCAAATCGCTCTTACACTCTTGAATAAACATTTTCACGGAACTTCCTAGCATTTATTTTGTTATTTTAGATTCCCCCTGAAGAAAGGATCGTAGTTACACGGATTTAAACTGCCTCAGCACTGAATGCAACCTAAGGTCTCTGCAAACTCTACCAGTAGCTTCCGATTACCTTGGAGGATATTGCAGATGCAGTAAAAACTTATCCCAACAGCAGCAGTTTTAGTTGTAATTTAAAATAAACAATTTTATTTCTTCCATCTAAGGCAGGGAAATGATCTCTCCTTTAGATTTATGCATCTTATTTCCTGACGGTGCATCATCAGTGCATCGTGAAACCTCCCCGCCTCCGCTTTCTAGATCATCATTTTTGTGCCCTGTCCTTAACGTTTCTGTTTATTTTCCCTTTAAATATATAATAAAAACGGAAGAAAACTGCCAACTGAGAAAGCCTTGTTCAACATATAGTTTTTCTTCTTTGGAAAAAAAGCCGACATAGTTTTAAGTTCGTTTGCTTCTCCTTTGAATTCGTTTCTCTGAAATACAATCCAACATTTATAAATTATGACGGCTTCTTTAACTGAATGTGCTATCGTTTCTGAATTCTGTCTTCAAGAATAATTCAAACTTGAGACTATATAAACCCAGTATCATTTTCAGCCCATGACGCACTTGGTTTCATATTTTTGCAACTCTCAGAGAACTCTCTAGAGTCTCTAGGCATTTGAGCGCAATCAGAGGACCGAAATGATACCTTGATATCATTATATATGTAGCATGTTCTCCAATAAATCATTTTTCTTACATCCCGCCGCGACATATGCTTTGCTACACGGAAAAAGTCGTGCTGTCGTACATTTGAATATGTAGAACATGACATTTGAGCAAATTCAATGCATCATTCCCCCTGTCCCTTGGCGTATTAAGCTGGCTGCAAATCCAGGTTCGAATGTCATTTTGATTATCCTTTTCTAAAATTTATTCATGCAGTATCTTGTTTGTGCTTCTCGGATTTCGCAATTTCCACTCCCTTTGCGCTCCTTTGCCGTGTCTTTTGCAATATTTCCTGGGTAGAGAGGCGTCTGTCCCGTCTCCCTGTCACCCCAGCCTTCGTCACCAACCGCACCTCCCATCTCATCCCGTGGCGTCAACGGAAATATATTATTATGAAAAATACATTATATCCATATCGTTTTCCTTGAGTTGCTGCCTCAGCATTCAGTATCGTTTCCGTTTACGTATCATCCAATTTCTCCTTCTTATTACTATCCCTCATTCCAGTTTGCATCCAGCCAGCCTAATCTCAAATCTTGCATGTTTATAGAGTTAAGATGCGCTCCTCCATATACCCGTATAGGCTTAGTGTAAATACTAAAGTCTATGTAGATGCCTGGTTGTGTAATACGAGCTTATACACATTACCACAATCCAATTCCCCAGATCCATCCTTGTACATTATTTCTCTGATTACAATAGCCCGTCTGCCACATCTTGTCATTTCCCCATGTTTCTTTTCCCATAATCCCAATGATATTCTCCTTAACAGCCACAATTTCTCCCGTTTCCCATCATCGCAACAAACAAATATTACAATCCGAGAAAACAAATGCATTAAACCAGATAATGCATATCGATTTCACCTAAATCTGGAGTGTCTCCACCGTTTGTTTTCCCCAAACTAATATCATGTCCTCTTATTTTGCTACTTGTAGCATTGCTATTTCTCTCCAATCTTTGCGTTTGTGTTGTAGCTCTGCTCCTACACTTGAGTGTGCACAATTCCCTGGAAACTATTGTCATTTTCTCTTTCCTATCAGCATTCCGCTTCCGCCTCAAACTTGTTCTTTAATGATAAGCCCGTCCGGGTAACAAATACACATACACTACAGAATCATCACTGGGACATTCAAAACTCCAAATTCGGATTCTATTCCTTTCTAATGTGGCAATTCTTTTGTTTCTCCTCGGCTTTATGCGTCCCGATTTCAGAGCTTCAATTTGAAGCAACTGTTTCCGAAACTGGATACCCGAATCGGGGTTTACACGTCTTCCCACTCTAGTGTTCACTGATACATGCCATACAGTAGTACTTACTTGGGATTTTGCTCAGTTTGATATAAATTCAAAAAATTCTCAAAGTTAGTCACATGTCTTTTACAAAGAAGACCCCTTACGAAGCATCTTTCCCTAACCAAATGATCACCATTGTATTCTCGTTACTTTTACGGTTATGACTACGCTTCTCCGCCTCCTACAAAATCCATGGACCCCTGTCTCTTTCATCTTCTTCCAACTTGTTCGTCTTCTTCTTCTCATCTTCTCTCGTTTATTCCTCTACTTTGGTCTTGCCTTCCTTCCCATAGTCAACCAAGTGCCTTTTATTTTCCGCTTCATCTTTGAGTAGCATTTCCTTGATTCGAAACATCATGTACACACTTCCTCCCCACTGTTTTCCCCCACTTAACCGGTAATGAAACCCAGGAATTCGTATGGTCAAAGAACAAGCCCATTATCCTCGCTGTCATATAATCTCTCATTATTACAATGCTCAGTTTCCAAACAGATTTTCATAAAGTAGCTTCTGACTTCCTCTTGTAACAAAAGTCAGTTTAGCTTTTCCTTTAACTCGTCTCCCATACTCCCATTTCCCATCATGTTAACAATATTGGATTGACTTTGGACTTGGAGATAAGAGATTGCTCAAGCTGAAGACTTTAACAAGTCCGTAACCGTCCGCAGGAAATACTTTGCTACCAAAGATACAAGTTATCTTCTTTTATCCTTCCCTGAAAGTATTCTCTCAAATCTTTGAAATTTGACACTAGGAATTTACTATTTCAAATTACATTCTCATATGGTAAACTTCTTTCTCTTCCGTAACGCTTCATTTCTTCCTGCCTTGCTTTCTGCTCTGTCTTTTGCTCCTTGATGTCCTCCTTTATTATCTTGCTTGTCTTTTCTTCTATATTCCATACGTCTCCGAAACGCAAGTCCTTCGTTTGATTCTCACTGTAGTAAAATAAAGTATCCGCCACGCGACGCACACCCATCTCGAAACTTGTCAAACTTCTCCCTAGTGCTGCGACAAATCAAATACCTTTTTGAATCTTGAATCATTGAAATTCACCCCTTTTATTCACCTCCTCGTCCTCGTATTCATTCTTGAATCTGCCATCCGTCTCCAACCTTTTCCCTCACTCAATCTACACGAGTTCAAAGATCTGAATTCCCAACCCATAGAAATCAATACATGTCACAAGCTAGGACAGACGACACACAGATTTTAAATTCCTCTAAGCTGTTCCTTTCACCTACTTGTCACGTAACAGAGACCTACGTTCGTATGCCGCCGTGTAACCTTCTTCCTTTAGACTTTTGGCCAACTTTTCCAGTTTTAACCCCTTCCAAAATTTTACCTCCTGTCTTCCTTATCGCCGTCCTTCTCCGCTTCAAACGTTCCGTAGCTTTCCCATGCTCTTCTGAGGAGCATCACCTTTTTAAAACACTTTTGCAAGATTAGCTCACCTCTCCTTTTTTAAAATATCGACCTACCTGTGCTCTGCCAGAGCGCTTCTTCTCAAAGATTTCTTAAGTGCAATCCTCCCAGTTTTCAGTTTACTTTATCAGTGAAATTTGCATTCACTTCACGGAAATTGCATCTCCAGCTGCTGTTTGCTCCTTCTCATGCTTCCAGCCTTTCCCTGTTTCCTCCTAGTAGTAGGCGGAAATTGCGACTTTGTAAGATAGTCGAATCCAGTGTACACAAGCTTTAAGGATTTTATTCCGAAAATCCCATTATCTTCAACGTTTCGGAGAGACCACGAGAGCTAAGCATGAGCGTAAGCTCCTTAGCATAAATCCTTAAACATCAGCCACCCAGTCACGAATTCGCATCAAGACGATCCTAGCTTCAGCAGCGTTAATATACACAAGACACATGCGGAGCCAAGACTCGGGCTTGGCTACTAACTGTAGGGATTGGGACTTTAACAAAACAAACTTTTAAATCTCTGCAACCTTCTTATTCTCTCCATCCTTGCTTCATCCCCTCCTTGCTTCTTCATCTTTCCCTATTCATCATAAATAGCATTTACAGTGTCATCATCTCCGTTTAAACATTTGCTCAAGCTTAGATCCTAGCGCCTACATCCAAATACTTCCAGAACTAAAGCACAAAGTACAGAAGCAAAGAAGGAACGAAATAGTCTGTCTAGAATTTTGACAGCTCTGTCCAGAAGTCAGCTAACTTTATTTATTTCCCCAAGAACTTCTACCATCTCTTTACCTTTATTCGATATTTTCAAGAGTTTTTGACACTACGCTGACTCAATCACTACTGTACTTTCACAATCTAGCGAAGGCTTCTTCCAAATACGTCAAGTAAAAGCTAAGAAATCTTTGAAATCTTGTAACTTTTCTGACTTGTTGAATTAAGATGGTATCAACTCTCTTTTACATCTACCCTTGTCATTCACTCCTTCGTCATCTACCCTACAAAACTTACAGAGCCATGTATAGGTAGTAATTCTCCTACTGTCTTCTTCAATCACCAAGCTTGTCTAAAGATTGGAAGACTAGAAACCACAAGAGCTGTACTTTTCAGAAGCGACAACACATTAAATCTCAAAATTCGGTTGTGTACTGTAGCCTACAGTCAACAATCTGTACGTGGAAAGTGGGAATGTAGTAGCTGGACCAGCCAGAAGCTAAAGCCCGGTTGCTGCAGAACGCGGGCCGCTAATGGTATAACACAACACACTTCTTCCCTGCTTTAGGGGAACATGTCATGTTTCGTTTCCAGGAACAGGAACTGTGTCCATGGACCCGGTGGAAGTAACATTTCACCAAGTCAGGAGGTTATCAGCAACCTGCCTTTGACTTCCTCGTTTTTATTCAGAATTCTTCAAAATTCATGCTATAAATCCAAGTTTCTTGTTGTAAACTAGCAACATTTTTGTTATATTTCCTCAGGTATAATTTCAATAGTAACCATATCATTTCTTCTCCATATAAGGAAATTCCAATCACAAAAGATCCTGGAGCGACATTTTTCATTTTTTCCGTAGTTTTGTATGACGAGACGAGTCTTTTAACTTTTCTATTTCCGTTTCATCAATTTCCGTACGCCCTTGACTCCTACGGGGTTTCCTTCCGCTTTCAATTTAAATAAAATTTCAAACCTACCTTGATGTGCTTCTGTTACAATGACAATGCTACTAGCTCTTCCATTACAATCTGTTGTACAAAAACACTCTTCACCCGTCACCCAAGGGCCAACTTCCCTTTCCGCTTTCTTGAATTTCCCTAATTTTTAGACTCAAGTAGCGAGAAGGGTGAAAATTTAGAATTTTCTCTCATTATAATAGCGGACAGGTGTCAGGATGGTGTTGGCGTAGAGCTTAATGAAATTACCATCACAAATAGCCTTCCAGTGGCTTATCTTCCTATCCTTCATTCCTCCTGTAATCCACCCTAAATTCCTGCCGACTCTGATCTCTGATGCCCAAGTCCTAACATTCCACGAAATCAGGAAACTCCTCCGACTCCAACACCATAAAATTTTCAGCATAGATTGGCTTTGCCTTCCAACAGGATTAGCTTCAAGCATGCGTTTCTCCAAAGGATTTTCCGCCTTCCTGACGTTCAAAATGTGAAACTGGTGGGAAAAGGAAGCTCTTCAACCATGTTCACAGCTTCGTTGTCCTGGAGAGAATCCGTTTTCCTTTCATGAGAAGCAGACGGTGTAAAATGGTGTCAGGTGCGTTCGATAGGAGCAAGTCAATTGAAGCCGAAGGAGGCGGAAGAAGGTGTATATAACAAAGGAGAATTCACCTCCTCCTCAACTTCCTCTCCTTTGGGCACGCATTCCGAATTTAGACGTTCACAAATGCCTTTTCTAAAAAATTAGCACGCACAAAACATGTTTTCTCCCTCCCTTCCCCCTTCCCTCACCGTTCTTTCCGTCTTGTATCTCTCCCGCCTTTAGGCTTCCACTTCCGTCCCTGGTATCTATTTCACAGAGTCGAATCCCGCTTAAAGCAGGACTCATTTTTCGGTTTCACTAGACCAAAAACTAAACCAAACTGACTCGAGAACAAGGGAGGTATTAGTCGGTTCAAGTCAAGCAACCAGACCGGGGTTGGTGAAAAAAACCCGCACAATTAATTAAGTCCGCTCCTCCCGCTTTCCCTTCCAACCCGCTTACTCTTATACATTTTGAGTACAAAGGGAAAGCCATGGTATGTATGCATAAATCCCTCATTATTCCTTGGAACAGGGCCGGTTGGTCTTCAGCCTGTTTGTGCAGAAATGTCTAATCCTATTCTTTCCTACTACAACCGCTACTTGAGTAAATTAATCTAAAGTCTCCGCCCGATTCCTGTCTCTTTTTCAGCACTCGGGGCTGCTACGTTACAACTCTGACAAGTTGCTATTATTCGCATAAAATTCCCGGCTTGGCAATTTATCTTCCACCAACTCTTTTTGCATCCCCTCCCTCCGTAATAAAGGACGACGATCAGTTAATTTTACAGCTCGTCCCACAAGCCTAGATCCTACATGTTTTATAATCTTCAGCTTAACGTCTCTGATTTCGGATTTGTGGGAGTGCTTTAGAATTTTTCATTTTACAAGGAATAGAATTGCTATAGAAAATTTGGCTCTTTTCCCTCTTTTTATTCCTAGGGAAAAGAATATATTTTATTCCCTAAAAATCATTCCTCATTCTTCATGAATACCAACCGTACATATGGATTGCCAAGCAAATCAGTAAAACGACCAACCTTTTGTCATTTGAATATATTCAGTTGAGATTTCCCAGAATCTTATCCGAATTCTTCCTTTCCCGCTTCATTTTGCATAGTAGAATAGAACTAGAATCTTGAAGCCATCCTCTCTGCTCTACCCGGGTATTCATCGGATAATAATTAGCTCGAATAAGCCGATAGCTACTAGCTACTACGACCCGTCATCAACCCTCACAATCACAACAGCTTTGAGGTTACTTCAACAGCCGGGTATTACGTAACCCGAAGCATGCATTTATTTATGATAAAACTTTACGATCAACTTTTGTGGTAAACTTTTTACTTCATCAGCCTGCCAGAGCAGCCCACCACCAGCATTGCATGCAGTGTCTGACACAACACAGACTTGCCTCACTTCATCCTTCCTTCGTCGGTTCCCTACTCCTGCTTTTTAACAAACTTTGAATTGGTATGCATGAATTTTGCCCCTTTTCAATTTCCCCCAACTTTGTTTCCTTCTGCATCCTTGGCTACCGCCCGCATCTCTTCTATCTGAATTTTAGCTCGATTCCCTACCAATTTTCTCCTGGTTGTAGCCAATGCCCGCCTTCAAGTTCAGTGAAAGTTAAGCATTGTCGAGAATTTCTCCTGAATGTCTCTGTGAAAGTGCGCGGGTGTCATTCAGAGATAGCAGATGCATCCCTGCTTCACTCTCCGTAGACAAAAACAGCACAAAGTTTGGCTGCATAATAAACAATGTTACATTTGTATAAAACTTTTTACGATTCTCCTGCATACATTTGCCATTGTACGAGGGCGAAGAGGAGAGACTCCCATGAATCTTTACGACCAGGAGGAAAACAAGCTTTTTCCTCTGATCCTTAGCTCAAAAATCCATGTCTTGTCTGCTCTGTGGCTCTTGACTTTTAGAAAATAATTTTTTTAAAACTTGTGCCCAAAGCGTTTGAATGTTGAACGTGACATTTGGTAACTTTCATCATCATCCCTTACAACAGCCTCTGTCGCAATCCGATCAGCGCAACCAAGACAAACTTTGGGTCATTTCAAACTTGCAACATCCTGAAACCTCTCTTTGTCTCCCATGTAAAACGTTTATGCTTTACAGACTCCTACTAAATTTTCGGGATAAACTAAATGTGTTTCCTTGCGGTAACAACTACTTTGAAACATGTGGGAAAAGGGTCTCTCACCTTTTGAGTTTTGCTCATAATCTGAATAGGTTGAACATCATGATCAAAATGTTTTCCATCTTTTCTGCAAAGTGCACAGACTGGGGCTTTACACATCATGCAGTACATGCTAAGCGCCTCATTGCAATGATCCGGGCATCGATATTCCATCGGCCCGGCTTTAAGCTTCAGGTTTTCCTTCCCCATGGCAGGGTCCACTAAGGAGTGCTTGGCCAGTGGCCCACGTGGCGGGTGACAACTTTCGCGGCACTTGTCACAATAAAAGATTTCACACTGCTCACACATGACCGTCGCATTTTTCGGATTCTTTTCACAGAGTTGACACTTGGTGCCGAGGTTTCTTGATTCCACATATTTGTCCACAATATTTTGCATGATCCGATATTTTGGCAGATTTTGAGCTCCGTTCTCATCAAAGTAAACAATTTTATGACAAACCGGGCAGGAGCAGCAATATGCCCGGCTATGAATGGGAGGGAAGAGCGCACTGTGAAAATTCGGCGTGCCAATATAACTACCCGGGCGACTGCAACTGCTGCTACTAACACCGCTGCTAGTGCTTCCGCAAACTACCACTCCGCTGTCCGTTTCACTCAAAATTGACACTTTATCCGACCCGTCCTCGTTGTCACTTCCCTGGTTGGTTCCGGGCAAGGAATTGTTTTGATGAAGAGCACTAGGGCTAGGACTGTGGACAGTTGCTGTTGTTGTGACTAAAATGTGGTGGGAATGTCCGTGGAAATTTATTTGACTTGCATGACTATGGGAATTGTGTTGTCCGTTGTGAATTATTGGGTTTGTGTTGTTGTGGATGTGTCCACCGTGGTGGTTACCGTTACCCAGGCTTTGCTGTGGAACCGCTTGCTGGATTTGCACTGCACAATTTAAACAAATTGCGTGGTAACAGGGTAACAGAACTGGATTCAAGTACAATTGCTTGCAAAGTGGACACTTTAATTCCTCCTCCATCCTGCCTGGAGATTCCGGTTTAAGCAGGAGACTTGTTCCGAAGATGTATTCTCAATAACTTTCCGTCAAAGATCACTTGGATCAGTCAATCTGCTGGGGCAATCAAAAAAACAAGATGAACTCATTCGTGTACCTCCTTCCTCTCCAAAGACTAGGAACAAACTGAAGGGTGAAATGTGCTCTGCCGTTGTACCCTGCTCCCTCATTCTACGTTTTCCTTTCCGCTTTCCTCCAAGCGAACCTCTTCCCAGCATCTTTCTATATCATGCAACCTGCAATGGCTCTTACCGCATTGGGGTGATCCTAGGGAGATTTTCTCCTAGTGGTGTCTAGCGCTTGGCCATTTAAGTAGGACGCTCTGGGCTGGTTAAGCGATTCAGTTTTGGGACACTTTAACGCTGTCTCTACTTCAGCCGCCAGTACTCGTTACATCTGCTCTTCGTGTCCGTGGATTTGGGGTTACTGGAGAGTTTACAGGATTCTTGATAACATTACGTTTTCAACTACTCCTGCGCCATCTTCTGGACGAGATTCCTGATCAACCCAATGATAGTTGTAAAGTTCATTCTCGATTCGACAGAGGAAACGTTTGGGAAAATCGGTTCCTCGTCCCGTTTATTACCGGCATTTTAAACCACATGATGTAAATGTACATCCTTTACGTGTTCGTTGCAGTTATCAGTATCCTCCGAGATCCGCTTACGACCGAAATTGATTAACTTATCAAAAATATAATATAAATAAGCCACTTAAAAAGTTTTCCCAATGTGCAGGATTCTGTTATTTTGGAGAGTAATTTACAAAGCTCAGGCTATCTCTTCAGCGTGCTGCTGGATTTTGTAAAACAAATACCCTGTATGAGCACTTTTTATTACCTTAGACATGAGACTTGCATATAGTAATGCTACTGTAACTGTGAGACGGAAGCGTCGTACTGGCTTGAATCCATGAATTCGCAATTGTTTGTCCACTATTATTTCATTGCAAAAATAAGTTATAATTTTTTTTAAGAAACCGATACAACGTTCAGTTTTGTTAATTGAAATCCTTGGATAATAAAATATTCAATAAATATGAACGTCTATCAAGTTCACATAGAGAATTCTATTGTCAAATTTAAAAAACAAAAGGATTCGCTCCCCCTCCTCAGCAACAGCGACCGGTCTCCATTATAGACAAGCGTATCACCCGTGTAAAAATGATGTCACTTTTAGCCAATTACGCTCTCAAAGTGTCGTGATTGGTCAAAAATGACGTCATTTATGATATTCATATGCCAGAAATATTCACATTTACTTACCCACGGGGAGTGTGGCGATGGGGTAGAGATGACGGGTCTGTCTGGAGTTAACGTGGGTGGCAGTGCCTAAGCCTCGGGTTCGAATCCCGGACATACTAAGCATCGTACAAAGTTTGACAGGAGCGGCTTAAAAATTACCGGCACGTAAACGTATTATGAATGACATATACCTACCGACTACCGGCAACGTTAATAACGAGCAGCTGCTCAAGCATACTCGCTTAAGACTGTACATTCACGATTTCGTACAGCTGCAAAGATTAACCGGATTTACTCATTCGCCTTGGTGGACTGGGTTCGCTATTCTCGTAAGGGGTAGCGAATCCTTTTGCCTAGTATTTAAGTTAGAAATTAACAAACTGGAAACAACTATGTTT
This sequence comes from Sminthurides aquaticus, assembly GCA_906901655.1. Classification (NCBI taxonomy): domain Eukaryota; kingdom Metazoa; phylum Arthropoda; class Collembola; order Symphypleona; family Sminthurididae; genus Sminthurides; species Sminthurides aquaticus. The sequence goes on along the minus strand of CAJQTT010000006.1, from coordinate 8,458,237 downwards.
TTTCGCAGCTATACTTATTAAAACCCCGAGCCGGGAGTTACTTTTTTACAAGAATTACTTTCATTGTGTAAAATTCATCACTCCTGCCATCTACAAATAGATTGCAAAACTAAAAAACCAGTAGTTCAGCCAACCACATTTAGAGAGCCATACTCCAGGAAAGACTTCGAGGAAATCCTCGTACAAAAGCATTGATTTTCGTCGCCTTTTATTAATTGGCGGAGCCATTCTTAGAGAGGGTCGGTGATGTCTGTCGGTCTGTCGGTCTGTCTGTCTGTCTGTCTGTCTGTGCGCACGATAACTCACGAAAGGATGCATGTATTTGCATGAGATTTTCAACAATGGTGTTAAATTGGTTGGGCATCATCGCTATTGATTTACAGCCACATTGGTTAACTAACATCGGAGTTATACATAATTATAGTTAATTACAAGTTTTAACAGGCCATATAATACACTGAATGTACATATGTTCCACTCACAAGCCCACATCCAGCTGAGTAGGAAGAGAGTGGAAAGAGAAAGGAAAAACACACACACGCACACATTCCAGTGGCTTAGTGGTATAGAGCGCGCGAGGGAGGAAGAGAGAGGCACGGGATCGAATACAGCTGGATGTCTTATTTTTGCATGTTTTTTATCCATCGAGTATAAGTCTTTGAGTTTCAGCCATTGAGTTTTAACCTTCAATACACTATCACAAGTACGGGGTGACCAGAGAATGCCTGTTTTTAGTATAATAGATAGTTTGCCTTTACCTATCTATTTGAAGCGACCGTTTCTTGAAACTTAACAACCTATTAACTCCTTCATCCATTTAATTTTTTTAAAATCCGCCAATTCCGTATTCGGTTACCCGTTTATTATTGTTCTCCGTCTCCACGTCATTAATAAGGCTCCGGTCTTCCAGTTCTTCTCAAGTGGAATTTGTTTATCAAATTCAGAGATTTTTTAACACAGTTACGATTTGTAATTAATTAGAAAAAAATAGTGTCACTTAACAGTAATAGTTTGAATTTATTAGTAACTCCAGCATGAACTTATTTTCCGGTTCGTGTAGAACTTGCTCGGTGCGAAAGTTAAGTTTTTTAAATGTTTCGGGTGCTTTTTCGTCCACACCGACATCGGAAAAACTCCGAAGCCGGGTGGGACCGCTGGCCGGAAGTGCTAACATCAATACTAGTGCATCAAGCCTAAGGTTTGTAACTCTAATATTTTACAGATAATTGCCATCTTAGTAGATATTGTGAAATTGTTTGGAAAATTCGGAGCTTTTAATTCCACCCAACTTATATTAAAAATATAGTATAATATTTACAAAACAATTTCCATCAAGTTCGGGTGTGTCAAATCCCTTCAGGCTACTTAAATTGTTTTCAGTCTGACCAGACTAATAGAATAATTGAAACCGGACTGCTCTCTTGTTCTCAGGTCGTTGTTTTAATTTATAATTGAGCGATTATCAGTTAAGAATAATTTTGAATTTAGGCATTGTGATTAATTCAATCCGCAATTCACGTCAGTTTTAATAGCCATAATATTCGTGATATGGTAAAGAAATAGGGAGGATGTCATCGAATAAGGGTAATAAAATCCATAGCGGGATGTAGAATCTAAAGGTGGAGTAGACAATTTTAAGTAATTTGTGATAAAATAATGAATCTGTATAATATGGTTATTTTGATGGGGAGACTTGATTGCAAGGTGTAGGTGTATTCATTGCTTCCATTGAATTTTCATTTCCAATTACCTTGTAGTATTCTCATCTAAGTTAGGTCTAGTTTTCTTTCAGGATCTCAGAATATAATTTAGAAGATAAATTTCAGCCAAATATCTTTTGTCCAAATATGTGTTCCCAATTTACGAGCCGGTAGCGGATTCCCAATGACTTATGCATAATTACCTTCTGTGGGCACAGGATTAATTAAATTAGTCTTGACGTGTATTCGGCGATTTTCTATGAAAATTCGGGCGTGTTTCCTAAACCCTCGACCACTCTAATATATCCTTCCTTATCTCCCCACCCAATCTATCCCAAGATCCATTACGAAACTCGCAATCTTTTGTGAGCACCAATAATTTAATTACTCTCTTGTCTAAATTCATTCTCAATTTACATGATAATGTGCTTCAGTATTTTTCTCTAAACGAGGGGACATATTCTCTCCATCCTTGATAAATGATCAGATTGTATAATCTCTTATTTTCAACTTCTTCTTAGGTCGCACAAGTAACTTGAAAACCTTAAGATTCCACATCGATCTTACATCGAGACTTCGACGATAGCAACTAGCAAGGCAAGTGTGATAGAACTATGCAGAGGCAGTCACTCACACCAGGATCTCATAATAAGCCGTAGTCCTTGATTTTCTTCAAACTTTTCAACAGAATCCGTCTTCCACCATGTGTTTTAATTCAGCCCAGACTTGCATGCCACGCCTTGTATGGCCGCATTATCCAACCCAGCAAAGCAAATCAGTCCAGAACGGTTCTCTTCACTATATACCAAGTACTAGATTCAAGATTAAAAGGATACATATAGAAGTTAGTTTATATAGAAATAATAGCTTAAGAAGAAACAAGCCATAAGGTTTAAGGTGGTAGCCCATAAAGTTTTTAAGTAACACATTCATTCCAGCAACTTTCCTCCTTTTACCTTGTCTCTCATCCCCTTTGGAAGCAGTAGTTTCAAATAACATGTGTACCTTGTTAGTTTTCATCTTGATAGGTGATGCATATTCTCTCATTACTCTTAAGAAATCTACCTTGAGTGGGAGCGCACTAGAAGAACATCTTCTTTCATAGTAGTCTTACTAGAATCAGGCTGGACAGTGAGAAGATGCATTTTTTCCACCTAGTCGCCCCCACTCACTAGTCCTTGCGTAACACTTTCGGATTATGTGTCCATGAGAACAAATGAGCTAGCGAGGTATAACTACAGTTCCATACTGACCGACACCTCATTTCAATACAATACAATACAAGAGGTATCGTATAACTATATAATGAAACTACCAAACTAGTTTTCTTCCAGACCACCGACCTAACGAGAATCCTTCGTTTCCAGTTCCCAATGAGATTTCCAGCTACATCACCACCGTACTACTAGTACTCAGTCAGTCCACTGACTATTCTTTTACCACGCTTCAAGAATCGGTTAGAATTTTTATTGTTTCTACAAATTCCCCTTTCTCAAGAAAGCCATATTCCTCTCAAAGGGAAAGTGCAGTAAGGAAGGAGAGAAACAGTATCCCTCCTAGCCTATCCACCTACTTCAAAGTATCCTTGTCATATAAAATCCTTGGATTTTTTTATCTCTTTTCCAGAAGAAACGTGAAACAAAATACTTGGATGAAACACGGCCTTTTAGCTATTGCATCTAAGAGCTTCCCGACGTGACAGAGAGATGGTGGAGGCTGTATATAAAGTTTTACTGTGTGAATCTTCTACTTTGGCCTAACATCGTCATCTTTTCATCACCCTGTCCGTACTTAACCAAGTACTTAAACTTGGTACGCATTAAGTCTACATTCAGTCAGTCAGGGTATGACAATCGATAGTACGCCAGAGGAAACTTTACCTAAGATTAAGTCCTCCAGGTCGTACAGTACCAGCAAACACGAAGAACACAGCTCCAGATCAGGCATTCACAGACTTCCGTATTCGGGACGATTCATAAGCTTCTACCGAACCGAAACTACGTATGTGCACACAGACGCAAAAAGAAAGAAAGAATGTGCCCCCGGTTATCGTTTCGAACATAAGGGTGGATCGAGTTGCTAGAAATGATCATGGAGTTGATAATATTTCCATAAGACTAAGCTAAAATCTTTGTGTCGTTGTGTATTCTTCCTCGCATGTTTTGGATCAGGGCATAATGCTGAAAAGCAAAGAGTATGGAAGAAAGTGCAAGTAGGGAAGGGGCAAAGAAAATATGGAATAGAGGAGAGAGAGACATAAGTGGGATTGAGTGCTAAGGAAAGCAAGGAAGTAATAGCGAGATAGATTATTTTCTCCCCATGTACGATACTCGACAGTGTGCCATAATTGCGTGGAAATAATTCCCCTCTTCTGACTCTCTCTCCCCGTTGTTTTAGGACTTGGAGCGACTGGAGGACTCAGTGAAAAGGGATGATGCCCAGCGGCAGATGATTGTAGCTCATAGCTGGACATTTGGTTGTTCAAGGTGGCAATGGATGGCTTTAAGTATGCCTTTCTGAGGGAGATGATTATTGTTTTCGATAGTTGAGATCTCTGGTCTACAGGAGGGAATGAGTATTAGTTGGTTGTATGGCTGGAAGTAAGCCGTCTGAGGATAGATGGATGGATGGTGAATCGGCGAGTCGGAGTTGGAAGGAGAGATGAAGAGGAAGAAAAGAGGTTTGCTGGTAGTGGAATGGAGGGAGAGTATAAGCCGGAAAACGAGGAAGGATTGTGAGAAATTGAATTGAAGGGGAAAAAATTGGGGAGGTGGAATATATTATTATGGTAGATATTATTTGATAGACAGAGAGTTACTGGTTCCTCCTGGGGGTTTCAAGACTTGAAGAGTCATTTGAAGCATTGAAGGTGTAGAAGCGAAGATCATTAGTCAATTCTGGCATTCGAAGCATCATCATTCATTCTCTTGGAAAAAAGTCTCCGGCACATCCTATTATATATCCAGAGAGCGAATACGTATAAGTAGGTAAATGCTTTAGAAGAGGTAGTAGAGAGAGGAACAAGAGGGGAGAGGAATTACAGCTCTGATTCATCCCATAACCTCTGTATTTTATTAGTATGTATGAAATTCAGTCCCGGTAAATGTTCAATCTTATATCTTGACAGACTTTTCGCCAGTCTGCCCAATGAATTTCAATTCCCTCAGGACACTCACTATTCGCCATTCCCTATCAACTTTTTGTCCACCATCACCTCCACACTACTACTACCGCCAGTCGCCACTTCCACTTCCACCTCACCCTTCCGTCTTATTTCGCTTCTTTTCTCTCCAATTCTTCCATCCAAGAACCCTAAGAAGGACTAGAATCGATCCCGTATTAGTTATCCTCTTTCCAAAAAATTCCACCCAGTTTTCTCCATCACTAAACTTAGTAAATCAGCCTTGACTCGCTTTTTCGATTCGGCTCTTCCTAGCTGACTCAGCCAGGATGAATTAAGTCAGGTAGGGTAGCCAGAGCAATAGAATCCGTTCCAGTACTGATAAATGTTATAAAAAATGAAATCCTCCTCCTGGATTCACCACGTCCACACGGAAATGACACTGACGTCTTTCCTCATGGAATTCTTCCATTGTCGTCGTCACCCACTCCTTCTTCCTCCCACATTTCTCCTCTCACATGATTCGAATCCTAAATTTAAGAATTTTTCCTATTTTTTCAGCAATTCGTCCCCATCCTCGGAAGCATCATGCTACGACATCACGATTGTCGGTGGAGGTATCGTCGGCATGGCCACAGCCCTGGAATTAGCCCACAAGTTTCCAAATTTCAAATTAGCCGTCCTAGAAAAAGAGAACTCTCTTGGTAAGTCCTTGACTCTGTTTCGTTTCTTTCTCCAGTTTTTTACACCTACCTTTATGTAGGACTTCATGACAGAGGTAGATTGCTGAGACGCGGAGAGAGTTAGTCAAACTTTTGTACACTTCACGCTCTACCGTAAACTGTATCATAAATAGTCATTGCCGGCACGTATGAATGTCATCACGTCCCCGTGTCCTCTCTGATTGCAAAGGCACGCAAGTGTCAAGAATTTCCCTCTCGTACATATAACTTACTTTCCTCGCAGTACTACTTCCCCTTCAAAATCCGTCTCTTCCGTGCCACACAAGTCATGGGATTTTTGAGTCAAGCACATTGTCCTACACCAAGAGTGAAGAGCAGGGAGGCAAAATGCAGGTGGAGCAGTATATCATTCATCCCATTAGCCTCTTCCTCCATGTCTGCGTGTGGGAAGATTCATTAAGTACATCAAGTATAACTATATATGAGGACGAGGAAACTCCTTGTTTTTTGACGAGTCATTAAGTCCGTGAACTTAGTTGATAATAATGTGAGAGTCATGTAAGTGTTCATCCTACGTGAACCCTGCAACTTGCCACTTCGCATTATTAGCTCTTAGTCCGTCCCTCCCAAGTCTCATCTCTCATACCCAATGTCCATAGTAAATACATGTTAAAAGTATTACATCTTCTCCATCCTCCCACCTCGACAGCCATGTCCATCATAACCTATTAAGTTCTTCCAACTTCTTGCTAGAGACTTCTATTCCCGTGTTTAATTCACCTTCCTTGTCTTATTTCTTGTCCATGAATTCGTGTCCCAGCATTTTTAGTGTATAGATGAGGTATTTAAAAACTTTTTCCCTTTCTGTTTCCCTGGAAATTCTTCCCATCTTCCATCGTCTGTAATCTGGTAGTTTAGATTCGTCGCATCGAGTATAACCTTCTCCTACTTCAATTCCATCTTTTCATAGAAGCAGCATATATAACCGATTTACAGTAATTTCGGATGTAATGCAAGCATTCATCCGCCTCTTCTAATCCATCTCTTTAATTACTTGACATTTTCAAGTGGGTGTGGCATATCCCTGAAAATTCCACATCCATTTTTACCCTTTCGCTAACCCTATCCACTCCAGTATCACAATTTAATCCATGCCTTCTTTTGCCCTAAATTCCTCTTGGTTCCATTACTTCACATATAAGCGAGCTATTAAGTAGTTTTGCTACTTGTAGTTAAAGTGATATTTTGCAAATTTCTCTCCCTCTCTCCATTATATTCTCTCGTTTCGCTTCTATTTAGATCAACTCCGACTCCATCAAACTAAGCGAGTATTTCAATCCAACTTTTAGTGAAACACTTCCTGTCTCCCTCTCCGTCATTCATTCTCTTAAAGCTTTCAGTTTAGTATTTGCCTAGGCATTTTTAATTATAAGCTTCTCCTTCACGCACGTCTCACTCTTTAAACCCCTCTAAAGGATTTTCCACATTCATTATTCTCGTATTCTCTTCAATTCCTCTAGCTAGCAAGCACACAACCCAGGAACCTTTCTATTTACGCCTCCTCTCTTTCTCTCTTGTAAAAAAGTAATTTTCTTATATTTCTTTATATTCCCTCTTGGAAGCAATTATTCCCATGCCATTTCCTTCCATACATTTTGCAAACCCAGCAATTTTCTACTCCAACTAAAGCTCAAGGAGGCGCCTCAATGTAGTTATAACACGACTTCTATTTTCCTTCCCTCTAACACGGCCCAACTAAGTATATTCGTAGGATTCGAGTAGATAGGAAATGCGATACGAGTGGAAGAGAGATTGATTTCCTAACGTTACGCTTTTGGCTAGAAACTAAAATATTACGGACTTTCCAATACCTTTTCTTCCCTTCTCGCCTACGCGCCTCCCTAGTGTAGCAGTGTAAAGACAAGTATGAGCCATGAGCCGGTATGGAAATTCCTCTTACCCGGCCGGCACCGGATACCCGCAGCTCTTACTGAACAACTGAACTTGGAGAACTCCGGAAAAGAGGAGAAAGAGCCGGGATCCATTTAGTTTCGAAGGAGGGGGAAGTAGCAAGTAGCTACTTACTTGAGTGAACAAGATGCCGCCTATGGCTTGCGTGTTATTTCCTCAGGAATATAGCGGGTAGGAGTACATAAGTAGTCAGTTGTTGCTGGAACTCGTGGCGGACTTAGCCCCCATGTGTGCATAGAGAGGAAGGAGAACATAAAAATGGATTTTCTCTTCTTTCTCTCAAAGAAAGATGGAAATAAAATGTAATCGAAAACATTTTTTCATACTCTCCTGCCCATACTCCTGCACATAGCAAAGCCAAGGAGAGGGGAATTCGGAAGAATACTTCCAGTCAGTCAGTCAGTTTATTTCTCCGCCAAGTAGTTTAGTAACTGGAGCAGGCCATTCAGTAAAAGCAAGCCAAGCAAACAGAAATCTGCCAACTCACCAACTGGAAGAAGCTGGAAATGATAGCCAGGGAGGGCGTGTAAGTTATTGCTATACCTGTAGCGTTTAGTAAAGATCCTCTCGGCGGCCTCCAGTAAATATACAGGGGAGCTCCATATTCTGTCTTCCTTTACTATAACCCGCTTCCTTCCTCACCCACCATACTTTTATGACGTACACACATCCCAATAGCCTTTCTTTCAATTTAGATACCAGTAGATTCCTCTTTATCGTCCAAACGAGCCGCTTAACAATGTATAAAACAGAACCTGGGCAATAACTTTCCGACCCGTAATGACCACCTACTCCCTACCTAACCAGCCTAAACTCAAGGCTCTCCCTAAAGATTCTCATTCAAACTTGTATGCAGGGACGGCCTCTATAACTTCCAATCATCTACATGTAGTTCTTCTTTCGTTTACCCAGTTCACCTGTTTCTCTAGCTTACTTTACCTTGCTCTGCTACATTGCTGGTCTCCTAAAAGAATTCGGAAGGTAGGATGAAGTGCTTTAAAAAACGAGCTGACGAGAGTCAATCCCAACTTGAAAACACCTAGTTTCGTTTTCTCGTTGTAACTATAAATAAATGCTTAGCCACAGTTTACGACCATTCAATGGAGGAATAGAAAATTATTTATCCTCCTAAAAGTATTGGTTAATGTCAGCAACTACAATTTCCAGCATCTGAGTCGAATTCTTATATAGGAGAGAGCGCTGGAATTAAATATTACCTTTTTATTAGCCCTCTTTTAATACGTTTCTCCCAGCTCTACTACGTTCACCCTCTATTTCTTTTTACCCGCATCTACTGAGAATTTCTCTCATCTCCACCTCTTTCTCCTCTCCTCTCCGCATTCACCCTCAGTGCACATCTACATAGTACACAGTAAAGTACCCTTTTTTGCCATCGCTTCTCTTCTTAATGCCTGCTCCTTCCACCCTTCCTTCCTGGTAACTTTCCCTATCCATAAAGCATACGTTGCAAAGTGTACTCCCCAAGTCTGTATTTGTAGACCTTCAGACTTTCTCCGTACTTTCTCCTCTCGGCTTACCACATCGCTGGTAATACTCAGTGTGATAGAATGCGGCAACTTTTGTAGAAACCGATTAGGTTGGACTGAACCGGAGAAAGGAGGAGAAAGCAGGTACAAAAGTTGCGTAGCAAGTTAAGTAGGTTCAGTGGTTTTACAGGGACGCTTTATGAACGTTAGAAGAAGAAAGTTGCATGCTCTGTCCATTTCCCCATTTCCCCTCCGTCATCCCCCAATTACATGAAGCCGTCATTCCATCATAAGAGGAAATGGGACATCTTGTTCCACTAAAGTAAGAAGCAAGAGGCATGAAATTAAAGAGGAAAGAAAATTCTATAAATTAGTAAATGACTCAAGCTTTATTATTCTCCTCTCTCTTTCTTTACTCTTCTGTCTCCAAGTCTTTCCTTCTTTTCCCTTCATCACCCATTAAGCTGTGACAGCTATAAGCTACTAACTTGATAATGGCATACGGAGCTAGCATTTTCTTCTTGCTTTAACTTCTGTCCTCATTAAGTTTACCTACACGTCTACGTTTACTTAAGACTTGCCGCTGGCTTTCTTCTTATTGATTGTATTGTAGTGACGAGGCATGAGGGTGAGGACGGCAGTATTCTTGTTATCTTTCCTCCTGTCTGTGTCAGGTGATTGTTATGTAGGTTTACGGGAGGAGGGTTATGCGTTCGTAACAAATGATGTCTCCTTCCTTTGTTACTGCATGTATTTCTTCATAATCCTCGTGTTTGCTTTCCCCGTCCCACCCTTATCATGGGTGGAGAGCGAGACGCATTATTAACCAACTTGTGCCCGTTTAAGAGCATAACTGCATAACGTGCGGCTTTGAATGACTTAAAGGAATATTACAGATCTAAAAACGCAATAACTAATGGCAGTTTAGTTTTCTGATGATTGAAGCCAGAAAATCGAGCCGCCTTTTCCTCAATCCGGCTTTTACTTTTTACCCACTCCAGACCCGCTTTCCCCACGAACCACCCCCAGAAATATAGGAAACGTTAGGATTAACGACTAGCTTTATGACTGGAAAAGCGAGAATGAGTTTTCCGCTGCCTTCATCCTCATCAACTTGGCTCAATGAGATCTAGTTTTGTATTGGTATTACTACGACACGTTTTGGCTTCAATCATAAAAGCCGTCGTAGTGATTCCCTTCATGTTCTCTGTAATTATATTTCTCTCTCACTTCAACGCAACGTTTCCTCTTCTTCGCTCTCATTTCGTTTCGTATTATGTGCCTACTTCTGCACACACAATTTGATTAATCGACCCGGACTAGAAAATTAATTAAACTCTGCAAACTAAACTTGAGAAATTATCATCTGTCTCTTTCAGATTCAAAACTCATTGGTAATCATCATGATGGACAGAGAATGCATAGTATAGCAGTAGTGAGAGTCGAGGGGGCGTAGGAATCAGGTAAAGAATAACATCAGGGTAGGAGTCCTTCCATCATCCTCTGCTATGTATATAAATATTCCTTAAATCAACTTTCTATAAAATGGCGACCATATTCGAGCTTGATAGTACTAACGTGGAAGCGATTATGAGGAACACGAGTTTCTCTCCTCCTCCTCCTCCTCCCTTCATTCACCCTCCATCCCATCCCTCTCCAGCCCGTCAAAGTAAGGAGGCTAGGAGACACACCTGAAAATCAATTAACAACATTTCCAACTGAGTTATTTTATGGTATCCTCTCCCTCTGCTCCATCCCCCATATTTTCTGCTTCATCCCGTAACACATAACATTCAGAGATTGTAAAATCCGTCTAGAGAAGTTGTAGTCAATATTCAAAGTTATGACCTTTGTGAGAAACGATTGCACCAAGCTACACGTATACGACGAGTACCAAATTAGTAATTATTTATCAGCAGATGGATGAGCTGTAAGCCTAGGGTAATCGTATAATGAACGGGTAGTAGATTTCAATCGGTATCGGTACATACTATGTTACTAATTCAAGTTGGATTAATTACCAAAGCTCATCCAATGCCTTTCCAACGGCTTTTCGTCCACTCAGTTCTGCTAGCTTTCATCTTGTCCAAGAACCGGATTTCGTTTAGTCTATAGATGTATACCGTATGTACCTGATTACGTTAGCATAACTGGATGAATTTGCATGTGTCATTTTGAGCCATTTCCCTTGGCATGTATTCCAACTGTGTAACATGTGACGTCTTTCACCTGTCTTTTCAACTGATTTAAGCGTAAAAATACGTGGGTGCACTCCAGAAGAGCCGGCTATGTAAGTCCATCGGAGGGATTAACGTGTCGAGTTTATTTAAGTTAATACCATAGTAGGGAAAGAAATGCAAGCAACAGGAGAGAATTTTAGTATGTACTATTATTCCCCCTCAGTTAAAAGTTACTAAGGTCCCGCTCTATCTGTAGGATACAGATTTTTAACACCTTTTGCTTAATCTGATGGCGTAAAGTAAATATTTATAGAATATATAAACAAGATAACATGACTTGATAAGGTATCACTTCTATTCCATCCAATCCCTGTTTGTTTTTAAACTTAATTACATTTTAATATGCATTTTATACTCGAGTTTTATTTCCTTGATGAAAGAGATATTTCCAATCCCTTATTCATTTCCTCTACGCCGCGCTCCTCTCCTTAACAGCCTCGAGATGATGCAGCAGTTTAGTTTCATGTATCCGACATAGTAGTAAAATATTTGTTCCCAACAGAGGGATGGAGGAGTTGTGTGTGTAGTGGATAGTAAATGTCTTCTTGATTCATTACACTCTTGAAATGATCATGTGTTTATCCGAGTAGAGGGTTATCATGATTATGATATTATATGCCACCACTTCCACGTACTCTTCTTAATATCTCCCCCCTCTCTTGTCTCTACCCCGTCTCCCCTCCTCCCCTGCACCCGGTGGATTAGTTTCGATCCAATATTTTTCCTATCAACCGTGAAACTGATCGAGTGAGACTTAATCATGAATTCTTTTCTTTATTTACAGGAACTCATCAAAGCGGACATAATAGCGGTGTGGTCCATGCTGGAATTTACTACAAGCCGGGATCCCTTAGAGCTAAATTATGTGTTCAAGGCCTCAAGCTGAGTGCGTAAGGGTTGCTTGTGATTGCGAGCTTATAGAATTTATAAATTTTGCGCTCGCATTTCATAAAAAGCTAATGATATTATCGTGAAACGTATTGCAAAAAAGGGGATTTTTTAATAATCTCCCGACTTGCTTTCCTCTGCACAGGTTATAAATACTTTGATGAGAATAAGATTCCGTACAAGAAAGTTGGAAAGCTGATAGGTGGGTCCTTTGATTATTTAGAATTTCAATATCTTTGTAATCTTATTTAAAATGATATCATCTTTCTACTTATATTGGAGAAGCTATATTCCCATTATTATCTGATGATTACTTTGTCTTTTCAAATATCATGTTCCTTTGGGAGCGTGAAAGGCACAGTTTCGTCGTCTGCTTGGGTGAACCTTGTTTGGCCAAGAGAATCTGATTGATGAATATTTTATGATATTCCCCTTATATGTTCCTGCTTTCAGTTGCCGTAACACAGGAAGAGATTGGTCGTTTAAAAGACTTGTATGAGAGAGGTCAACAGAACAACGTACCGAATTTAAAGTTAATCGATGGATCTGAAATTAAAAACTACGAGCCACATTGTCAGGTATGTGTTAAACAAGAAAGAATGGCCATCGACGGCCGTCCCTTGTTCGTTGGTCGTAATACAGAAACTATCAAGCCGTTATTAAATTGAATCAGTGACTAATAGTTTTCTTTCCATTCCACAGGGTTTACAAGCTATTTGGTCACCCGAAACCGGAATTGTTGACTGGGGACTTGTGACACGCTCTTACGGAGAAAATTTCAAAAAGTTAGGCGGTGATATACATCTCAACTATTGTGCTGGGGAGTTTACCAAGAATCCTGCCTCTAATTCCTCGGAGTATCCTATCGCTATTAGAAGTACGAATCGCCATGTAAGTAGCGCGTTAAGTCATGAAATTCCCAATCGCCACTTCCTTATGTGGAAATTACAGGCCGAGGTGTGAGAGAGTATTGGAGAGGAAGTCAAGTTAGTCTCGGCGATTGAAACGTAGATATATATTTCAAAGCACGCATCACGGACAGGAAAGGACTTGAGCCAGTGGACATAAGAAGAAATCCGTCAGTTCTGGCTATAGTCCTTGTCTTAAATGCCGGGTGGGGATTACATTGAAATGTCGTCTCTGCTCTTTCCTCTTATCTTTAATAAATTAACGCTGAGTGAATGAGTACAAGTATGGCTGACCCTTATCCGTCTTTTCAAGTCGTTTTGCTGGTTATGTTATGTACTGTCATTGCGGATGGTGAGGATGAGGATTCAGTTACTAACTAGAGTTTAGAAGAGTGACAAATAATGAGCACGCACTTGGAGGAGTGTAGTATGTGCTTGAGAAGGAGGCAACCTTGAGGAAAGATTAGTTGTTCAAAACGCTCCCTTTGCTTACAAGTAATGTCTTATGACTCTAATCAGAAAATACTGACTGGGCTAAATTGGCTGTCTGATATGCGGACACAAGTGTACTTAAAAGTACTTAAGGTGTTATATGAGCTTGAACCACGGGTCATTATTTAATCTCACACAGCATTTCGTAGCCCCAAACTCGTTCTTTATGCCATGATCTAAGAGATTTTTCAATGAACCATAATCTTTAAGGTGACATCCATTTCGTCATTATTAGTAGTCTTTCAAAAGTCTTACTCTGCCAAACTAACTGCAAGCTTGGAATTCTTTTATCCACTATCCGTATTACGATAGTCGTCCGTGTTGGTTGCTCTTCCAAACGAATCTTTCATGCTCTGCCAACCACACAGATATGTACTGCTTCTCTCAACTCCCTTCCTTCCATCCACCGTATTATTATTATGAATGCTTCTCGTGTAACTAATATTATTTTTCTTTTTTACAGCTCATCAATTCCAAGTACGTTCTAACTTGTGGAGGACTGCAATCCGACCGCTTAGCAGAATTATCTGGTTGTCGTCGTGATCCGAGAATCATACCCGTCCGAGGAGAGTATCTCTTACTTAATCCTGAGAAATGCAATTTAATCCGTGGAAATATCTATCCCGTAATTACTCCATAATTTATAGAGTGCACTCTCTACGCAATCCAGATTTCTATTCAGACGACATATATATATATATATATATATATTACTGACTACTCCCTGTCTACCATTGTCTTCTCCGACGGAATTGCGAATTTACACTGTTACTACTCTACGAATCAATGACCTTTCGTCCCCTACTTGATTGATACCCCAAGGCTTGCTGATGTTTGTGCTTCCAGCAGTACATTAATATTGCTAATGCTCTTCTAATGTAAATCCTGTTCGTATTAATATTCTAATTTGGTTCTCTTTCAATCTTTCAGGTTCCAGATCCTCGTGTTCCCTTCCTTGGCGTTCATTTCACTCCTCGGATGGATGGGAGTGTTTGGCTAGGTCCAAATGCAATATTGGCATTTAAACGTGAAGGCTATACATGGAAAGATTTCGACGCAAAGGATTTTCTCGACTCTATCAGATACCGTGGTTTTCAGAAACTCGTACTAAAGTATGCCGCTTTCGGAACCAGTGAAATGATTCGCTCGGCCTTCATTAGACTTCAACTCAAGGAATTACGGAAGTACATACCTGAGGTTGGACCGAATGACATCAGTCGGTATGAAATCCTTTTTAAATACCCCTATGTATAAATTTATTGTCTTCACATGCCCGCCTTTATCAATATTTTCTACGAGTGCTCGCAGATAAGCCTCTCCAATTTCCTTTCCCTCATCCCTGATTCATCTTCCTACGAAGAAGAAACGACTTTCAGTTGACTTTGAGGAATGTTTGACAGACGACTAGGATTTGACAGGTGTGAGTGGAGTGAGAGAGGAAGGAGCAACTAAAATGAATACAGCTTGCGTACATAGTTAGCCTCTAACAACGAGTATTATTTGACCAATAGCTTCATCCCACAAATTACAACCTGAAGCATCAATCCTTTCAACTCTTCATAGATTTGACTCTCCAAGAGCTATTATTTACTTCCTGGAAGCGTTTAAAGTAACTTGGTAGTTAGTAGTTAGTGATATGTTTGATCTTATCATCCTATTTGAAGTGAGTTTGAGCTGGTAATATGGTATCAAATAGGGAGGAGGAGGTAAAGGAGAGATCTGCCGGTCAGCCAACAAGAGGAGCTATGTAGGAAGCCAAGCCTAGCAACATTACACTTAATAAGACATCTTCATCAGTTGACCAACCAATCCGAGACAAACTACCACTTTTCTTCTTAAGATTATTCCCTACCATTTTATTGCATATTGAAATTTACCCATTTAAGCTCGGACAAAGTAATTACAAGTAATTGCGCATTAATGTTTAATGCCCCGAAAAAATCCCTTGTTAGCCCCGAGTAGGATTTAACTTTTGGATTTACATGCGATATGATCAGAATTCTCGTATAAAATTAAAAATGAGATTCCTCACCCGTGAATAATAAGCAAGGAAAGGGCATGAGCAACTCCCCAAGATATCAAGAGCCACTGTAGTTGAGCTAGCCAACCTGTCCCAAGTCCCAACCCCAACCTACCTTCCAAACTTAAAGCCCAAAGCCCACTAGTAAAACCTTCTAGCGTCAACAGTTTTTTATCTCCCTTGACTCAAGCAAAGGAAAGGAGGCAGGGTAAAACTACATACGCCAGCTACATGAAAATACGCTCTTCATCCTGCTTAATATATTCTTGAGAATTTTTCTCGGTTCTTTAGCTATTAACCCTTCAGTTAGTGCTCCGTCCATGCTCTTCTGAGCCATCTAGTTCCTCTTGCTTTCAAGATAACCCTAGGAAGAGCTGTAGTATACGTATAGTAGTAATAATAATATAATCTCCTCACTCTGAGGACTCACGTTAAAGAAAACAAGCTCTCTCATGTAACTGAAGTTCCATTCGGGGAAGATTGAACAAGCTCTTGTAACTCTGCCTCTGCATTACAAAATTACAACCATGGCAAATGAAGAGGACAGCTTTGAAGCTAAGGAAGCCAGAAGCAGTAAACCCAAGCTATGTCTAAACCATCTCTACAACAAAATACATGTACTGTATGTCTCTCTCGTTCTTAAAAGTCATAAGTAGTTTGAAAACCAGCAGGAGCATAAGCTATTTGCGGTAGAACACGAGCATGGCAGGGATTCTTTTTAGTTCTTTTTTGCTTCCACCACTCCTTCCGCCATATGCCATATCCCCACTCCAGGGCTTTAACTGACTTGAGTCAAACTTGGTTTTGATTATTGCACCCATTTACTACTACTACTACTACACCCAAGCCGAATCCGCACTCGACCGCAACCATGGCACGTTCACGTAACTAATTCCTCAACCCATCAGCTCACCTGGTCCTTAACAGATTTCCAACCGCCGAACCTGACTTCCCAGTCAGAAGCTTAGCTTCAAGCTCCAACTCTTGATGATTTCAATTTCTGTAACGCTTCCAGCCCTAACCTTGTAAAATTTTAAGCGTCAGCTCTGTGAATCATACGGACTTTATGTGATAGCTTAAACACTTCCTCCTCTCCAAACCGTAGAGTTTATTTGAAATTGCGCCTTAACGTTAATTCTCTTCCGTTTAACTGCAGAGGATTTGTAATTGTAATTTTTAGTTTACTTTGTTTTTTAACGCTCCACATTCTGAAAAATTCTTTTTCGTCACTTTTAGTGGCCCAGCAGGAGTACGAGCACAGGCCATGGACTCGGATGGTAATCTGATCGAGGATTTTATATTCGATTCTGGAACTGGAGACCTGGCATCTCGAATTCTTCACGTCCGGAACGCTCCATCTCCAGGAGCTACATCCTCTCTTGCCATAGCCAAGATGGTGGTTGAGAAGATGGAAAAAGAATTTCAACTCTGAATCCATCATCTTCCGTCTTCCCAGATGTTTTATGAAACATTCACCAAAATTCGCATAAGACCACAGGCCCACACCCCAGAACTACTATGTACCAGCAGCTACATCCGTCTTTGCCTTCATCAAAGTGCCACTGCCAAAAGTGTTCTTCTTCCTCTTCTTCCGCATCATTGGACAAAAGTGTATGTCTTTCTGATATTTCTCATATCCTGCTGCCCCCCCACGCACATTTAAAGCATATCGAAAAAGGCAACTAACTAATTGGAAAGATTAGGATATTATGTGATCCTTTCTAAGGATTTTATTAGATGATTATGTGATTAGCTAGTTAAAAGGGCGCTAACGGTGCTCTTCTTCTTGGCCCCTATTATGTAAATTGTGCACTGTCTCCCGCTCGACTATTCAGGTTTCTATTGCTGGTAACATATTACAAGGAGTTGACGCTCTACATACACATGCGTCTCTTTAGACAATTCTGTAGACCATCTAAATTGAATCGCTCACTGACTGTCGTTACTTTAGAGGAGCAGATGAGAGCGCTATATCATATTTTTTGTTCTCGAGATGAACGATGAGGAGGATTTAAAGTTAAACCTACCTATAGATTGCAAATGTACGAGGGAACAGTCATCTTCGGCTATAATGTGAGGTATATATTTTCGAGCTAAGACCAAAACAGGGTTTATGACATACTTGATAGTTATTATCGACAGTGATGATGGTTGGTGCTAGTGTTTGGCCTATAGCTTTAGATATCTTATATTCAAGACTCTTGCTCGTATTTTCATTATGTCCGTTCTTTACAATCAGTTAAAATGTAACGCAGTGCTTATATATAACATTATGTACAATGGCTAACCATATACTCCGAGCTTGTAAGGAAGACAGGATGCGTTTAGAGAATCCGAGTTACACGTTAGTGATGCTTTAGTATATCCGAGAGGGTGGTGTTATTATGCATTTAGGCGTGTCTTATCAATTTATTTTTAATGTTATCGGAAACGTGATACGTAATCAATACATTCAAACTGTTTTTTCTCATCCTCGGAGAGGAAGGTGCGCAGCCTTTGTTACGATACTAGCTCCCCTCATTCCATCCTATTCAACCCACTACTACACATCACAACAGCTTCTCGCTCCCCAAGAGATTTATCAAGAGTTAATTCAATTTTTATTGTTATTACTCCAACACTTTTTCCGCTTCGGCATCAACCGCCACGCACACACAACATGTTTTAGCCACACGTATAGCACTTTCCAATATTCTTCGCCAGTCCTCCTGGGCTACCAAGGATCCATACCGCTATTATTCTTCATCTTCCCATTCCAAATCTCCTCCAATTCCTGTACATTTCATTTCTCCTCCTCATCCTCCGGCGTTTTAGGCTTATAGGCCTGCCTCGGTATTCTGATCCACAATCTTACAGCAAAGAAGATAAATGCATTTCTTTTTCTTCTTCGCCGTCTCATCTCCGCATGCAGTCTCTGATCTATCAATCATATCCGCACAAATAATAAGTGTTATTGCAATTTAAACTTTTTCAGCTTCTGCTAGTCTAATGGATCACCTAATTGATCCATTGTAGTCCTCTTACAGAGCTATTTATTTCCCATTCAATTTCAGACAAGCCACCCGTGCCCCCACAGGCGGATAAAATTCCACCACCTTTTTACCTTTTGTCAACAAGGCAGTTGCCTGATTCTCGGGTTCTCTCCCTCGGAGCGGAAAGCACCATCACATTATAATACCTTTCACAAGCATATTCACAGAGCATCATCAGTCAGGGGGCGAACATGTGAGGCAGAAGACTACCAGATTGAAGACTACCAGGCTTTTTTCACTCCACTTTCCAACTAGTAATTATACAGGGCAGATCGAGTAGTATTCACAGATTACATGCAGAGTTTTGAAGCGCATCTTTCTCACAGGTGTAGTTAGCTTCTTGACCAAAATTGCGATGCATCAACTGCCAACACCCTTCCCCTGAACCTTTAGAATCATTAGGTCCGAAAATAGCCATTGGATAATGGATTTACTCTTTGATTCTTGATGATCCAGATATTTGCCATGTTGGAGCAATTGCCAAGTCGATGTATACGTATATCTCTCCTGAGTTAGTCTCCCTTCCTTAGTAGGTTTGATAGGTAGATTGCTTGCTGAATTTCCCGATGAAATCCGGCTGAGCAATGATCTTGAGGTGGTTGACAAGTTGATGATTATCGATGAAGTCCTTTGCAGTTTTATGGTTCCCCATCCAAATCCCCTCGTGCGTAATTTCCCCGAGTAGTAGTCAGTTAAGGAATGTAATAAGTGGATTTCCTTCACTCTATTATGCGTTAATGCCTTAAGTCTTTGCGTACACGTAGCTTGGAGCATAATATAGTAGCTTGATCATTCAAAATCTTGCCTCATCATCATCTTCTTTTGCCGTTTCCTTGAGTCCATTTCGGCCGTCCCGTACCACACATTCTTTCTCCTTGGAGGGATGAGATGGTATAAAAAACTTTTGGATTTTATACCGGCTTGATTCGAGCCCTGATAGCTCCTCTATGAACACACGATAACAATTTTCTTTCCACATTAACCCAGCCATCTTGAGCTGGTCCTGGAGTGAGAGGGAGATGCTGGGGCAAGGGAGGGTATAGTGATTATGTGCAAACCGAGTTTACACGAGCTCCAACTCACTCAACCAGCCCAGTACTCAAGCCCAGGACTTTTGGAGAGAAGAACAAGTAGAAGAAGGTTATAAAATAGCGAGATACTTTTCCCTCTCTCCCTCTAATCTTCAATCTTGATTCTTCTTCTAATCATAAATACAGTCATAAAAAGCTTTGAAGCAATCCCTACAAGCCTCCTTCAACCCAGGCCCAGGCTCTCATGAATAATCAGACTCACGCATACTGTCGTCATTAACATAGCTCACAATCCATTCACAACATCCATCCACCCTCTCTCTGACCCAGCCAGTTTCAGCTTTAGTTTCTTTCCATTTTTCTTTTGGCTTCTCTCCCATATACTTTTCGAGAGAAACCCTATTCAAAGGATGGCGTCTTGGAACTTTTTTCCAGCTCTTTCCCCGTCTCATCTCATCATCCACCTTTTTCCTCTAAAAAAATTACTAAAATCCAGCCAAGGAGCGGGTAAGTAGGTACTTAATAACATTTTTGTGGTGGCTCATGCCGTTGCGGTGCTGTGGTGGTGATGATGATGATGCGCCATGCGCTATTCATCCGTCTAATGGCTAATGCGCTCCTAGATTGTGCAACTTATCCTCATTTTCTAATCTTCTCTCATCATCTCATCTCATTAGCTAGCTAGAAGCTATACGTACGTGCCGAGCCGTTTGTATCCAGAATTTCCTTGGCGCGTATCTGAGGGCTTGTCCAGAGGCAGAGATATTCTCAGGTCCAGCTGTTCCCGTATATGGCTAGGAATGAGTCTGGCGGATTTTCAAGGAATTAAGTGTGGAAACTTTTAGCAAGGAATTCCCAAGAGATGTGTGTATGTGAAATAATTGTGTATCTTTAACTTGTTTAGATTGTTCAATGAGTCAGGAACTTAGAGGAAACTTGGTGGGGTGAGAATAGCAAGGTATTCTTGCTAAAAAGCTAGGAGAATGGGATGAATGAAGTCGTATAGCTTTTTTCTTTTGGCGAAAATTACAACGAGTTTTTAAAGTGTTATTACTTGGAAGCACGAAGCACGACAGATTTTGCAATTCTTCAATAACTGCTGTAGGTCAAACAGGGTTCTTGTCTCTTCCTTGGCTTGCTACCTTGCAGTTCAGAGATCTAGAATATTTCTTGCTAGGTAGCTCGCTAGGTGGCTAACTAGTTTTAGTAATCGTGTGCGTGAGTATCTGAGCGTCGTGTTCTACGATACCATTTTTATAAACGTTATCTGATTATTTAAAGCAAAATACCAGTTTTTATGCTCCCTCAGCATTCAAGCGACTCAACCAGTCATTCAGCAGCTTGAGAGATTTTAAATACGTCAGAGATTTTCCAGCTTTGGGAAATAACAATTTTTCCATAGCTCCAGCCTCAGCAGCTCCTTGCATAAAACGAAAACATTTAATTCTCCTTGGGATGAATTTTTTGCATCTGAATATATGCATCATCAAATGTTTTCTTTAAGCACTACCATTCCCTGCTGCAGTTCTGCTTTATACATTTACTTTAAGCGACAATTCCCCTGTAACAGCACGTTCGAATTTTTATAGCTGGAGCTTTAAAAAGAGATTGGACAGTTGCAAGCATGCAGTTTATTTTACAATTGTACCTTGTCACAGGATTTCTCTTAGAATTATCCGCCCATTGTGCAGCAACTAAGGCTCAGGCCAGTGACAACGTAAGAAGAGTAGGATTTTTGTTTGAGCGGATTCCATTTGCATTTTAGAATCTCTGGACTTTAGCCCTTGAGAATTTAAATGCGGTTAAATGGATTCTTATGCAAAAAGGGATTATACTATACTCTTTCGGATTCATTCTCTTCCCCGTCCTTACACATCTCTCTCATTCAGAGATCCCCTCTGCCCTTATGTTTATCCTCTCGTAGAGAACGGGTAGTTTGAGTGAGTGAGCTTTTTGTGAAAATTTATACATATGAATCATCCGCTTCCTTGAATTAGAATCTTGTAATTTGGATTATAATTTAAATTTCTCCTCTCTCATCCATCCTTCACAGTACAGTGCATATCCTCGGGAAGCCTTCCTCTCTGCCTACTTCTCTTCTTCCAGTCTTAGGGATTGATGAATCTTAAACAAAACTTGCCTCCAGCCACGTCAGACAGTACCAGCTTTCTTGGAGGATCTGAAACGCTCATGTCTTTCAGTTGTTGTACTCATACTTGTTGCCACACCTTGCTTAGTTCCCGGCTGGCTTGTCAGTTGTTGCAAGTTGCAAGCCTATGGATGGTTGCTGCAAGTAGTTAACTTGTATATATGTAGCTATGTCTTCTCTATTTCGTAGGCTTTCATTCAAGCATGGCGTGGCAAAGTAGATGGCTTAGGGAATAAATAAAAATGGTTTACAAGTTTCAAAGTTTTGAGGTTTATTGAGCAAGTATTTCACAAAAGTTGGTTTTATATTTTTTATAGCATCTTCCTCAATAGTATCCCAGCCAGTAGCCAGCCAGCCAGCCTTGGACGCCTCAAAGATTTCGAGACAGCCCACGAAACTGCAGTCTAGGTTTATAGTAACTTGTAGTAGGATTTACGAGTTGGATTACACAACTCCTTGGTATTTGATACTATGATGATCGTGAAAAGGATACACTGATGCAAGCATGGGACATATGCAAGTGTAGCTAGTGGATACAAAAAGAATTTCATAGTAATACTATCTCGCAGTATGATGATGGCGAAGAGCGGCTGGGTTGTGTAAGTTGGCTAGTTATGTAGCTATTTAAAAAATGTGGTGTGTACGAATGTTGTTATTTGGTAGGATTTATCTATCGAGTTCGATGGTGTGAAAGGTCCTGGGGCAACCTTCCTCTTTCATCTTCTTCTTATTGTGTGAGAATCGGGGAGGGAGGGAGGGTAGAAGGGGGCAAGTTAGAAAAAAGTAATCGTAGTCGTAAATATTAATGGCTCTCATTTTTCACCGCCCATCCTCTGTCCATGCTCCCCTCGCTCTCCCTCCCTCCCTCCGTCATAATACGTTTGTCTCTTTGACTTTCCCGATCTGTGGTCACTTAAGGAATGAATTAAGTAGGCCCATCATCGAGGATTGTGCCGATTTGAGCATCATCCTCCACACGCACACACTACTCCCTCCTCTCCCTCTGTCCAGCCGCAGTCTGTCCACATCCATGGACTAGCCATAATTTGTTAATTGGAATTAGTTTCGGTGATCGTCGCAAGAATTTGACGCGTTAGCTCATTCCTCGCACTCCCGGACATTATTACCCAGCAGGGAATAAGACAGCGCCTTACTATATATTCCTTCTTCTCATCTTCTCGTCTTCTCCCTCTCCTCCTCCCAAGTCCCAAGAAGAACAAGAATCTTCCTAATCTTCCCTCCTCGTTTCTCTTTTAAATAATTTACGAGACTATCTTTTCCAGCCCATGTATTCACCCAACTCTCTTGTAGTAGTGTCCAAGAACCTCCTCAGAGCCTTCTGCCTTTATGTTCAATTGAAAAGTTTCCACATTCCATATAAGGTAGACAAAGAGCCAGATATTCCGGTCCTACCTACTACCTTTTACCCTCCACAAGGAGTTAACGTGGGCTTGTGTGTGTGAATTCTTCTTCTTCTTCTTCTTCTGTATCACCCCGTCTTCCCAATTCCCAGTCATACACTCATCTAATATCCCCTCATTTTATTAGCTCCATCCTTCCTTTCAATCCCCTCAAACACAAGTCCTTTTAAACCCTTGAAAACTACCCGAGAAGGCAGGCAGTAGGCACACAACAAGAGCGTCTTCTACCTCCACAACCTACAATAGTCCATCAACATCACCATCATCCGCTTTTCCTACAATCCTGTAATATAACCATCCATTTGAATTCCGTATTCCCCTCCAGCCTGCCTCCTATATGGCTCTTACTTGTGTCTTACTGCTAAAAAATCCTTCAAGACCGGCCTAAAACCCAATTCAATCCCGGCTTTAGTCGTACCGGTTTTTTCACTGTATTTCGGTATCGTCCACACCAACAAGAAACTTATCCAACGAGCTAGCCATCACGAACCAGCGGGCAGTATTCACTAAGGAGATGGATAGATAGCAGTTTAAAGTGTCGAAAAATCCTCTTCCACGCACACCTTCCATCTCTACAATCTTACGAGCGAACGCACTTCCCTACCTTACCTACCCGCCGCCAACAACATCCTCCTCAACTCCTTAACAATTTCAATAATTTCACGCACATCATCAGCCAGGTACTACGCAACACAGCAACACTACTTTTTCCGCCAAACTGGTTAACAAGTCATGAATTCCCTCTCCGCACGAGAAGGAGCTTCCCACAAAAAACCAGACTCATCAACACACTTCCACCCTACAATTCGTAATTATGAAACTCGGATAACAATTATGGTCAGTCATCTTATCAGCGCAGTCAGCAAACCTTCTCACCTTATCTCGTCATTACACTCCACTATTCTATCCTCCCTCTTCTCTTCCCTCCAATAATCCCGAATCCCCCTCCTCACTACAGTATTTCCCAGCGTTTCTTTCTCCATCTCCCCACCATCACCGATTTCTTCTTTTCCCCCTCTCCTATCCACAATACCGCTCTGATCTTCTCTACCCCAAATCTATACTTTTGCTCTCTCAGTTCCCCCTTCCTTCAGTCTCACGCAAAAACATATTCCCTAATTGTATACAATACCTGTGAGGAACTAGTTTTAGCTTAGCAGGAAACTAAACTCTCTTTTTCTTCCATCCGTGGCCATCATCACTCCCGTATTTATGACTTAGGTAAATCTATCATCCAGATCCCTCCAAATTATAATTGTAGCTGTACTTTTGCCTTGTTTTCGCCACAATTCCCCCCTAGGCTTCCTCCGTTTCTAATATCCTATTTCTTTGTGTTAACATTTTTCTCTTCTGTACAACTCTGACTCCTAAAGTATAAGTAGTGAGGGTAGCCTTGGATTCGATGACCCGGTTTGATTCAGATTCGGTTGATGGACTCAGTTTAGTTTCGGTCCTCTAGTAAGGTTTTCCCATTCTTCTGTAATTGTAAAATTAGCTAAACTTATTGCAGACTTGTTCGGGATATCCTAATAGCTTTAAAATTCCTTGGATCAAGTATCAGATTTAAGAGAAAGCTGTGCGCTTAAATCGCAATCATTAGAAGATATCCAGAAACCTTCCGATTGGATAGCCGACCTACGCGAATTGTACGCGAGGAGAGGATATCTGAATCGGATGGAACACGAAAACTGTGTCTGACATGATCAGCATTAATCAGAGACAAAAGTTCAACCATTCATTCCCTCAGCCCCATTACATAGAAGGCAAGGTAGTGTAAAAGTCAGTGAAATTTTAGACGAGTCAGCAAGAAAAGCTTAGATAATTCTGTGTGGAAGATAGACAGGATTAAAACCGGGTCACTTTCGGGGCATAAAAACCTGCGTCGTGTATCTATGACCAGTACAGCAGTATAGCGAGTGGTATCAGATTCTGCCATGTCGCCATCCGCTTTGCCTCTTCTTCATTCTTGAACCAATAATGATTCGTATCATATTTTACGACCTTCCTTCTAGCATTGAGCATGGCGAAATGAGTATTTATTATTCCTGTGTCCATGTGCGGTGAGGCCTATTATTCTTGTCCGCGCAACACAGTACAGCTTAATATGGATGAATGCAGGCAGGCTCGTGTAAGATGATGGATTCCAAAACTCATGAGGCATACAAAACTCATAAAAATCCCATAACTAACACGAAAGAATGGCTCGACTCCAGCATCTTTCTCTGCGTCTCTTTCCTCATCTTCCTCCTATCACCCCCACCACCACCACCACATCCTCCTCTCACAAACTCTTTTACTCTCTCAATGGCACCCCAAAAAAGGCTATGCTCATAATTTTATAAGTCCTTATTGTTCCACTGCCAGCATCTTTTATTTATCCTATCCCGTCAATCCTAGCCCCAGGCCACCAAATAATCTTCTCGCCCTTTGTCTCTAAAACCAACAGTCTTCCTCTATTTTCACACACACAAAACTTCAAAATTAGCCCTCTTCTTCCTCCGCTAGACTTCTCAGCCCAGCACTACTATACACGCTACATTATACCACCTTTAGTTAGCCTTCATCTCACGCCTTTACCCGCTACTTTAACCCCTGCTTGGAATGGTAATATCCTAGCTCTTCTCTCATTCCCTGTATCCTCTTTCTCCTCTTCTTCGTCTTGACTGTCTTGAAATCCTTCCGATTTCGCTAGCAGTCCTCTATACCCGCCCGTCTTTCCTAATCCCCGGGAATCCGCAGTAGTAGTGTAGGCGGACAGCCAGGAAACCAAGTAAACCCAACCAAAGCATGTAAGCATTCCACCACAATCATCTCTGCCTTCGACCCACGTTCACGTTCCGTCCGCGTTCCTAGTCTCAGAGTCTCAGCCCTGACCTAAACTGTATTTTCTGTCTTCGCATTCTCTAAAATCCTAACACGTCTATAATAACCATTCAGTTTAGTCGATTACTGCCAAATTCCTTACTCTCCGCTTCCCGCTATCCACTCATCCACAGCTTTCTCTCGCTCTTCCCACAAACTTTCTCTCTGTATTCCAAAAACAAACTCATACAGCAGGGATACACAACTACAGCACATAACGTGATGATTTCAGTAATGAGTAATCGTATTAGTTTCACTCTCCTTCTTTCGTTACATTTATTGTCTCTCTCTTATACAACAACCAACTCAGTGTAGCTATCGATTCCGTGTTTAGAGAAGCGTATAAAAATAAATATTCTCCCCCTCCTCCTCCTATCCAGATTCCCAATTTCCTCTCAACCATACCATGCTGTGTCCACTCAGCTAGTATTTTTTACATGTATACCTTCCAGTTTCAATTATCTACGATTCTTCTAAGACCTCTGTCACTCTGCTGTTTTATCTACCACTGACTACCTCTGATTTTCTGCGGCCTTGCAAACAAATATCAAAGCTTGAGGTTACTTCCAGGAATTGCGAAAATGTTACCGCGAGCGTCGGAGAGTTAGCCTTGTCCGATGCAACTGATAACTGATGTGAGTTACGCAAGGATTATGAAGCGGAAGCCCATAGCAACTAGCATATATGTCCACTCGACTCGAGGAGAAGCTCATCGTTGAGAGCCATCATCATAGGTTACGTAGTAGCAGCCCTGATAGGAGCCATTATTCCTCTACAAATAGCTTCCATTATGACGTTGACTCCCATCTCTCTCCTCTCTTCTTCCTCCAAAAACTCTAAATCACTCCATCAATAATCCCTGGAATCTATATATGTTCCATATTACATCCTACCCCACACTCGCTCATTCTACAGCCACTCTCCCCACAATCCCTTACAAATTCACCTACATCAATGGCCTCACTTTCCCTCCTACTACACCTCCCCTGAATCCCCGATCCGTCATTATCCTCTACATCTCCAGTAAGCAACCGCAATCATTCATGCCCCCAACCTTCCAAACCTTACGTCATCCACAGGTCATTTGTGAATACATTTTGCAGAGAGGCAGAGGTAGGAAGGGAAGAAAATCAGCCATTCTTCTTTTACTTGTATGCTCAAAGCGTTTTCCATAACTTTTCTCCAGCAGCCGGTTTCTATCCTGCCCCTTCCTACCAACTTTCTTCAGTCCTGCGTAACCCTCGCAAATAGCCCGTCCCCACTCAAACATATTGCATGAGCCTCATCTCAATAGCTTGAATCACACGCTCCTGGAAATGTGATGCTTGAATCTGTCATGAGCCACCGAGGGGATTGATGAGATCTCTCAAAAATATCAAGTGCTCATTATTGCTTCTACCCACCGGGCTTATCCCATAATAACCGCCTTCTCTTCCATCCCGCATTTATGCCCTCCTCTCAAGCTTAATCTTTTCTTTTCGACCATATCAGATTTGGTTCTCGGTTTTCATTTACAGCATTATCTTCTTTGATATGATTGGAGAATATAAAATCCTTTTATAACCCGCATCCATTCACTCCACTCACTCACGCATTTATACGTTCGCGGACAATTATCCCAATCTATGCCTCCCGCAGCTTTCCCTTCTCAAATCTTGCGCAATATAATATCATCTCTAAAAATTCGCTCGCATATCCCATTAACCATGGGAATAAAACATTTAACAGCTCCAAAGTTTTTCTTAAGCACCCTGCGCGCAACAAGGATTTATCTACGGTGGGAGTCAAAATATTGCAACTTTCCTTGATTGAAAATCGCGAAAAATTAATTCCGCACCGCTCAATCCCTAAACAACTTTCACCATTTTCTAGCTAGCTTTAAACACTTTTAGGATTTTACGACGCGTCCCCTGGAACGGCGTACTCTTCACCCCACGTACCATCTGCCATTTCAAGTTTCGCTTAAACAAGTTACATCTCCTGGAGTGTGACATTAATTCCCGCGTAAATCTCGCTCGAGTCTCCCGGTGTTGATTTGAATAAATTTCCCTACCCTGATTCACAAGATATGGATGGTATTTTAATAAAGAATCAAAACTCGTTGTTAGCTTCAATTATTTGCATAGAATAATGACTTGTAGTCTGTAAGGAATTTAAATATGTGTGCACAACAATTCCCCTCTAACTCTTACTTCCCACCTTTTGCCAGCAAGAAGAAAAGGAGTGCGAGTGGTAATAGCGTAACTAAGGATGATGTGAGTAACTAACTTGGAATAAGTGGTTTAACAATTCTCTAGCCAGGGGATTGAGTACACGTTTTAAATTGCTTTGTTTGGTAAATTGTAGCCACATTACCTTGCCACCTTGACTTGGCTACTCTTTTTATCTTATGCGCGATCCACTTATCCCTGTTTGTACAACTACTACACACACAAACACACTCCTACCTTCCTTCCCTTCCTTCAACCTTATCTTTATTTCACACACAGCCTTAAACTTGAGCCTATCAGCCATCTGCTCCAAGTTTACAAGTTTATTTGACATTGAGAATAATAATTCCATCCTTCACCCCCTCTCCTCAACACACTTGTGGAACTCTCTGGCTAGAGAAATGTTGAATGAAACTTGTTCCTCTATCCCGAACCACCGCTCTTTGTCCTTACCAAGTAGTACACAGTGTGGATTCACAGGAAACAACATAAGCGTCCGACTAGACTCCTTCCAGACCAGTCTCCAGTCTGTCATCCAGTCATCCATCCAACCAGGTAAGCAAGCATAGCAATCTACTCGACTCCAGGTGAGGTAAGCGCTGTTAGAAGAAGCATCCAAGCGTCAGCCTTCTCCTTTCTCTTCCCCTCCAGTCTGCAGCCGCAACAAGGAGGAGGTACGAACGGGACAACGTCGTAAGAATGCATTGCAAGCATGC
Source organism: Sminthurides aquaticus (assembly GCA_906901655.1). Taxonomy (NCBI): domain Eukaryota; kingdom Metazoa; phylum Arthropoda; class Collembola; order Symphypleona; family Sminthurididae; genus Sminthurides; species Sminthurides aquaticus. Next base: position 8,429,306 of record CAJQTT010000006.1, on the reverse strand, counting down.
TATGGAGTTTGGGTTAAGGAGGTTTCCTACTCTGGAACAGGAATGCATCACAAGGCAGTGAGTAAAGGGAAAGGTAGAGTAGTAGTGAGAGAAAAAGAGAAAATTTGGGGAGGGTGGGTGGTGGATTGATGGAGAAATCCATGGAGAGGATACGGGAGGTGGTGGCAGGAAAAGGTAGGGGTATGCATCCCCGCTTCCAAGCATAGCATTTAATGACCATGGTTTTTCATTCACAAGATGTGGGACAGGGGATAGAGATGCGGTGAGCCCCCGAGCTCGAAGCGCAAGTTCCCTATGTTGAAACACAACCCCCTTCTCCTCACTACGCTCCCTGGGCAAGTTCATTCAATCAATGGATTAGGGAAAGTCCTGGCAAGGTCATTTGAAGAATTCTCAAAAACAGCTCCGCTACACGCATTTTCGCCCAATTTTTTCAGCTTTTCAGATCACACATCTTCTCAGTAACTTGTATTTCATAATTCTGCATCAAAATTTTTCATAAAACGCTGAAATTCTTCAATGGAAAGCCAACCCAGTTTACACCGCTTAAAAATGGACTCTCCCACTCGGGGGGCAGATGACTGGCGTACTCGTTTACTATAGTTATACGCAACCGTAGAGGTTGTATCACGTCTCCTCAGCCCGGCAAGTGCAGTTCTCAGTTGGATCTCGAGCAGGAAGGACGTACGTCTCCGCTGCGTTGTTACCCACTAGAATATCCGTGTTATCCAAACTCAATACTTTCACCCAGAGCATTGGATTTACATCTGTCTTGTCGGGATTTTTGCTAAAATATTCTGACTTTCACTGAAATATATTAATCCGCTCATTCTCAGTCAAAGTGACACTGTGACAACTATCTCTTTGCAAAATTTTCTGATTTTGTAAGTTTTTATAAAAAAAAATCCAATATTATCAACTTTCCCCAATTTCCCGGATTTCAAGCATTTTCCCATTTGCCTATCTGAAACTTAACTGAATCCAGTTAATTTAATGTAGGTAGCTTAGCTTTGGATTTAATTTTCTACTTAACTAAATGTTTCCCAATTTACCTTTCTCCTAAACTTTCTTCAGGAATATATATACAGCTAGGCTTATTGTGGCTATACATACTGAGCATTGAGTAGACTTTTACTATTATTACTACTACTACTACTACGACTCGGTCGAGGGGAGAGAGTCGACACTACTACTACGACCACGTACAACTCCCGAGTTTTCCTCTTCACTCTTTCTCCGCTCCCATCCTCATCTCCTCCTCTCACTTGCTTCAAATCTCTTGTCGAGTAACCAGTCCCTCATCATTTCAGTCTTAGCTTCCGTAAGAGAAGGTTGCCACCGAAAAATTTTACACCCGCAAAATCCTTTGTAATAACAAGCTCAGGGAATAAACTCAAAATTATATATTTTACAAATCTACTAAATTTTTCGAAATCAAATTTCGATTCTTAGTTTCTCTCACTCCTTTTGGATTTTTCACCAGTTTTTTTAATTCGTTCAAGTAGCTTGAAAACTTTCTCCGAATTCTTAGGATTTCCGAGATTTGTTTTCAATTTTAACCAAAAACCGGTTAGTTATTTCACAAATTTAAATTCATCTTTCACTTTGTGGTTGTCCTCAATATCCCTGTTTCACAACCTTCCACCCGTCCAGAGTGTCTTTACCCGGGTTTTATTAATTTCTCAAGTGCTCGAATTTATATTTTCGTATTTTTTATAGAATTCCAACTTTTGCCTATATAACAGTAGGAATTTAACGCAATCTGAGAATTTTCGCACTGAGTTTCTTGAAATTTCGAACCAAATTGGCATTTTTAGGATTTTGTACTTTTTCCAGTTTCACATTGCCCACCCTCACGCTGTACTCAACCAAGCTGTTGATTGAAATATTGTTCCAATTTCAGTAAAATTTCGCAGCTCCGGGGCAAAGTGATCATCCCTGGAAACATATAGCCTGTTCCTTTTTAGAAACTTTTGCTACCCACCACAAAACCCACTACGATTTAGTTTGCAATTGACAAAATTTCATTTGCGTTAAAAACTTTCAAATCAATTCACCGCCCATTCAGCTTTCAACTCCTTTACTTGAACTTTATTTCCCAAATTTTGAATCAGTGGATTTTCCTCCCACCACTGAGTGATTCCTCCCACCTGAGAGTGGATTGTCTACTCTCTCACTCTACATCAAATCGTGTGTGAATTTCATCTTCCAATTTGCCAACTCAGATTTTATTTTTCTCGTACTTGATCTAAAATCCAGTTTCGTTGCCATATTTCTCTTTGTCAGTTTATTTTCGAGCACTCATCAGATTTCAAACGTTTTTATTTTCCGAATCTTCCAGTATTCCACGCTTCAAAAATCTGGGAATGTTTTGGGAAAATTGAAAAAAAAATAGAAATAATTCCTTTATTATTCGTCGATCAAATCGAATGCTGACGTAGGAAAACTTTTCTCTTTCGCAGGCCAACTTACTTCCATTGGATATTATTCCCATACCACCACAACATCAAGAAGTAGAGAAATAAGCCAGCTCAGCTAGCAAACAAAGATAATCGTTAACCGCCTCCCTGTCAGAATATTAATTTTTTACTTGGGAACCAAGGAAAAGAGACTGCCATTATAGGAACATTATTGGTGAAACTTTTCTGGGATTTTAGTGCTTTTCCTTCATCCGAATTTTTTAATAATAATCATAACCCTTCGTCGTCTCTTTGTGGACCTTGTTCTTTATCTTTCTGTGGTTCCGTGCCTCCGTCTCTCTCGTTATCATCCTCATCAGTTTTGTGACTTTGACTTTCATCATCCGGCACATTTTTCACATTTTCCTCCAACCAACAAGAGAAATTAGTGTGTGAATCCTTTCCGACAACTCCTTTCAACACGTCTCCCACCTCCGACTTTGGCTTGCACATTCTGGCATTCTCTCTTGTGAATCTTGATCTGTGGAGGAGCAAATTACAATACAGCTCATCTCCAACCTTCGTGTGTGGTGTTTCCTGGGCCGAACTATATCAATTTACGCTTAGCACTAAAAACATTTAATGTCTCAAAATCTCTACGTGACCAAATACAAAACCTTTTCAAATCTCAGCTAAATTACGCCATTACAAGTGAGGAGTCTGAGAAGGAGGCGAGGAGCTTTCCCATTTATCGCTGATAAATCAACATCATTTCCATCAAATCACCCCAAACAAACTCCATTATTTTCTGTGACCGAGAACAGAGAAGGAAAGGAAATCAAAACTTTGAGCTTATAGCTTCCTCACACAAAAAAACTCACCAACTTCTCTTCATCACAATTCTGTTTACTCAACCATACGAACTGGGTGGCTTGACTCCATTTCATTTTCATTCTCAGACCACTTAAATATTTAAAAGAATATTTACTCCCCTCCTCAAAATTTAAACGCTCAGAGCTCCAAGTTTTTCATCCGTAAAACAGCAATGCCTTGCATCATCTAAAATTCCTCCGAACGGAAAAAATATCTACCACCATAGTTTCAAGGAGACGCGTAGTTTTGTTGGACGGTGTGTGATTTGTCGTCGTTAATAATAAAGTGGAAATAATGCTCAGATTTTTGACTCACAAACTCAAGACGCAATCATTGAACGAAGAACCGCATTTTGATAAGGTAAGCGAAATATCATGTTCCCTTTTAAAAATTCATCATTTTCTGTCCCTTTCGAATTATCTTGAGTCTACTATCAGAATAGTGAAGTTCAATTCCAAAAACTCGAAACATGATCTCTCGAGCTTCCAGAAACTCTAAAAATAACTTCATTCACAATTTCCCCCCAGCTTAAATGAATGATTTACTTTGTGGTTAAAATTTTGATAAATTCTGGTTCAAGCCATAAAATTTTCACTTTTCCCCAAAAAATATTCAAACTTTATAAAAACATCTACATTTTCAAATTTCCCCAAAAATATTCCAACTTTATAAAAACATTTACATTTTCAAATATTCCGCCAAATCGTATTGTCTTTAAAATGGAATTTGAAAAAAAAAATCCAAAAACTGAAACCGATTGACAATTTTACGCTATTATTTAAATAACTAGTAAAATTTCGGCACTCGGTAAATTTGAGACTTGCAGTCATCCAAATCAGCTTCGCCCCATCTCCAATTCGTTCCTATTTGAAAAAAATTTTTTGTACTTCATGTGAGCCATCTTGAAGTTGGGTGGCAGGCAGGGACTTGGCTCATCATAAAAGTTATAGCGTAGACTCTTAAAATTCTCCACAAATATTCAACTCTACTAAAATTCATATTTTGCCGGTAAAAAATTAGGTGAAAAGGAATTAGTGAGTACGCTCTATTTCCTGTAGACGTCCTCCTCCCGAATATTTCGAGCACATTTCCCCCGAAATCCTTGTCTTTTACATTTTCTTTGCCCTTAAAAACTTTCCGTGTATCATCACCGTCCAACCTATCCTTATTTTCAGCCTTACTTCCTCAGCTCTTTGCTCTTTCCCGTTCCTCATCCTCCTAATTTTAATCTTATCTCCCTCCTCCCTGAACGGCCACATCGATCCGGCTAACGATTTTCAGCTTTAGCTTTTCTGTCCCCCTCAGATTTCATGAACCCGTGTAATTCTTAATAGTCATCAATTTTATTCATTAAATACTTACAAATACATATTCCTCTCGTTCCTCTCTATTTCGCTTATTGAGAAACACTTTAAAAACGCTTCTTGCTCAACGTGACAGTGACATGGTGCAGCCCATTCAAGTTACTTCCAACCAAATCCTCCCCGAATCCGCATATTCGTGCATCAATTCCTTTTCTTTGATAGCATAACATAACATTTTGCACGCATTCACAATTATTCCCACTGCAGTAGTCTCGACCGAGTCGTTGGAACCTTCAATCATGATACACACACACACACACACATAGCCAGTCTAGTCTCCAGTCTTCTACATGCACTCCAACAAACTTACTACACACGTTCCTAAAATTGTTCCATAATAAATCCTCAAGTCTTACTCTTTGAACGAACCTTCCTGAATCTTCCTCAAATCTAATCCATCCGTAAGGACACGCCGGAATCAAAGAGTTCAAATCCAGTTGAGCTTTTGCAACCTCTTTTCAACCGCTCTACAATTTCTCCACGTATATTCATTTTGTCATATCTCCTCTCCCTCTCACTCTTTTTAAACTAAACTCTTCATCTTTCTTCCCCCTCCCCGCTCTTTGCGGTTAACCCATCTCATATGCAGAACTCATGTAGCTATGAGTAGCTCCCTCATCTGGCTGGAAGGGAACACTTAAATATTTTGATAAATATTCAACTCCTTGAACCCGTCATTAGTTTGTCTTCTCATTTACTCATCTATCTCTGCCTTATCTCCTCTCCTTAATGCTTTTATGCATTTCCATTTGTCGCATGGCAAAGAGCGTGGCAGAGTTCCTGACTCTGATTAGATACGAGTCAACATTTGAGCCTTTAGTCCAAAACATCTAAATCCTATTTGGGAGCAAACCTCTCATCATCTCATCCTCTCTGTCTTTTTAATCCTAAAGTCACACTCACACAGTCATCCGCTCTTGCTATCCAATTTCTATACATTTCTCTCTCTTCTCTCCTCTCTCCTCCAATTCACCCCTCCTCTCTTTCCAATTCACCCCTCATTCTCTCTTTCCCCCTTTATCTTCCTCAGGTAATTGATTTATTTCGCTTGATTCCATTTTTCCCATCTTTAAAATATTCGCATGGAAACAAAGGAGTCGCAACGCCATGTATTTAAAAACAGCGGAATTTGAATGTTGGATAAAAAGATTATGGTGCCTAAGAGGTTAAGAAGGAGTCGCAACGCCTGTATTTAAAAACATTCAAAATATTTACTCCGTCCACCACTTAAAATCCGAATCATTCTCTAGCAGAGCAATATTTTAGGATTTTAGTATTCATTTCATGCACCCAACCGCCAACCAGCAGCCCAACTTAGTCAGTCAGTCGTGTGTGTCTACTCCTGGGTAAAATTTTACTTTCTCCTGCACCGCCAGTCCGCCAGCTTTGAATTTATTTCGGCTCAAGTACCCTGATGGAGTGGGGTAAAGCTTGTGTGTAGACACAGGGTTAGGAAGCGGTGTAGTTATAATTTTTCCCGTATCCCCCCGCATCCTTGATTTGGAGTAGAACAAGAACAAGACGAAGGAAGAAGGGGAAGGAAAGCAGGGGAGTTTACGGGGAAGAGATATGTTTTGTAGTGACAGTAAATCCTTACAAATCTAGTACGAGTAAATGTACCTTGTGTGCTGTCAGAGAAGGAGTGTTAAACTTTGGTAAAACTTTTACCTTTATCCTCCTTCCGTCTTCTTTTCTTCAACACAAATAAACTTGTAAGAGTTAATGCTATTTGGAAAAGAAGAGCATGTGTCAGTTTTTTAAAACTCACAGACCCACACTTTCAAAATACATATATACGCACTCTTCTTTTCCTTCTTCCCCCCTCCCTTCCCTCCATCCTCCTCCTCCTTCCCCTCCTCACCTTCTTATACAAGGGTAACCCCCCACCCCAACACCTATTCCTTACTATACCTTCCCCATGCTTCCTCCTCCTCCCCTTCCCTACACTATCTATTTCCCCCTGAAGCATGAAAGACGTACGACTTGGATGTTCATTTATAATCCCACAAGCTTATAAATTCCCATCTTTCCCCGTTCTCCTCGCTCATCATGCATGATGCTGTGTTTTTGTACATGCGTGTGCAACTTTTTGCGAAAATACAACAAAACCTAATCCGTCTCCCCACCCATCGCCACCCTTACCCTTCTCCTCCTCCACCGACCCTCTATACTTCTCTCCTCATCGTTAACTCTTCTTAAACTTAACCAAAGTATATAATCTGGCCAATGAGCGTGTCTCCATCCTGTAAGGCTACTTTCAGCTCTTCAAGTTGAGCATTAGAGGCAGAAGTGAGTAGTGAGGGAGAAGGGGGAATAAATACTACTACGCGTACATCTGCTTTGGAAGCATAAAAAATTACAAGTAATGTAAGTTAAGTAATTGATTTACAAACTGGTTACAGCTACATTTATTGCATCTGCCCATGTTCCAAGATAACTCGCTCTCATACAATCCCCCACGACATAACCTCTATATGTAGCCACACTTTGAGATAAGCCTCATATTTACACAACTTTACACGTCCCCCCTCATAGCTAGCAAACCCATACTTTTACTACAACTCCCTCTCCTCTCTATCCCCGTTCACCTTATATTCTCTCCTTTATCAAACTACCAACCAACTTTTAACTAAATATAAGCTTATATTATGTATTCGACTTCTTCTTTCCTTCCGTAGTATATAACACATAACAAGCCAAGCCACACACAAGCCCCACAAGCTATAACACTATCAAGAAGATTCAACAAGACTCCTCCGGCTCGCCCGCTGCTGACACAAAGTCTGCTAATACTCTTTTTGCAATTTATATATCTTATCGGACAAGTCTTGCAAAAAATAATACAGCTCATATTTCTCCTCCGTGTGCATGCATACATACTATGGACTGAACTGGAGTGATGACCAGCTACTCCACCACTCCACGTAGTATTAGCGTATCGTGTAGTGTGAGTGAGTGCTCCTTCATGAACCTCTGCTCCAATTATAAATAAATTCCCTCTACAATCCCTACCAGACCTACAGGCCACAAGGGAGATTGTGCTTTATCTCACAGAATTTGCAATCCAGATATGACCACATCGAACAAGGAGCAAAGAGCACGTCAGTATGCAGTATAAGAAGCTCTCCAGCTCATCTCCTTTTTCTTCCCGTCGACAAGTCTGATATCCTCCACCTGCACTTAAATTACATATTGCCCCCACCCTCATCCTTCAATTCCAACTACACTTTACCAACTTTACGGTGCGGTCCTTTGCGAAATCTAACCGCAAACGCTCTTGCCATACGCTAACGCAGATAATTAATCCAACAAAAATCAACTCTTGTACTCTATCCTCCCTCGTATGACTATTTCATTCCCGTTACATCAGCCCTCCACGCTTTACCACCTTATATTTTCGCAACCTCAGTAACTTTTCGCCCATTCCCTCTCTCCCCCACCCGCCCTTTATTCATATCGTTCATTCCCATGCGGAGCAAACAAAACTTTTCCACTACTTCACTACCAAGTCAGATAAGTCGTTGAAATATAGTGTCCACAAAAATATCCATCTTAATTACTCACCACTTTATTATCTAAGCTCTCTTTTTGCGGTCTCAAAATCTAATACACTCATCTACTCCCATCTTCTTCACCACGCATGTCTTTACAAGTTCATATAAACGAACCTTCAATTCCAAAAATTGCTGACTTTAATACGTAACTTCCTTCAACAGAGCTTGAAACACTTTGCACTTTGAAACAAACTAAGAGGTTTCAATTCTTCTCCACAATTTTCTTTGGTAAAAGCCCGGCCTAGGATTGGGAACTCAAAATCAATCCTCTAATTTCAATCCCAGCTCGGATTCTCTCCATACTTTTGTTACATACCAATAACCCTAGGAGGTGGTTGGTGTTGGTAGGTAATTATTATGATTGTTTCCTAGAGTTGGAAAAGAAATATTTTTTCAACTACCTCCTCTACTCAACCTTCTCTATAATATCATCCTTTGATGATCTCATGAGTAAATACAGAGTCGTGAGTGAGTGAGTGAGATCCTCCTGCATAAAACTTGAGCAAATCTCTATAGTATCCTGGCTATCTCTGTAGCTTCTCATCTTCATCTCCCCTGTAGGTATTCACAACATGGGTTTTACAAAGCTATCCTTGTTCCTAGCGTTTACACAGAAACTCTTTTGTTTATCCTCAAATAGTATACATGTTTGCCTTTTCCTGTATTTCATAACTAGAGAGAAGTGATATATTTTCCTTGGATTTTTCTCCTACTATAATCCTTCCTAACCGACCACTACCTATACCATCGCCTTTAAACTTCGCCTAACATACCCTCAACTATTTATGATGAATTGAAAAAATAGCATTCGTTTGAACTTTTAGTAATTTAGCCTGGAAGAGGGGGCAGTTGGGCCATCAAACTGATGCAAAATTCCCAACTCTTAATTCTTTTCTTATATGAGTTAGAGGATTTTAGTATTCGAGACAAAGCATATATTCCGAAGCAATAGACTTGTGGATGGGAGAAGGAGACATTTAAAATTTTAGCGGTTCTCCACTTGTATGACTAGGCTCTCTTAGCTATCAGGTAACGAACCAATAGCTACATGGCCAAGGGTTAATTTCAGTTGGCATACGATGCTGATTTCAATCTCGTCAAATATTTACACTTCCAGTCCGGTAGAACATATACATTTTATCTTCTATATTTACCTTACCACCGTATAAATACAGGAGTAAAAAAAAATTTCCCCATTCCTCATTTCCTACAGAGCTAATGGCTCAATCTTTCCTTCCTAGCTCTGTCTTTCCAACTTACACAGTTTACACCATCCCAAAATTTGCCATCACACTCCCCTGTCAATATCATCATTCAACATTCACCAACCAGCATACCCTCTGGCATCTTTCAAATCTTTCCTCCATGGTACAACGACACATGTTTTCCAGTCCTCCTCCCTGGGTCAAAGTCCAAACCCTGCAATTCCTTATTCTTTAGCAATCTTCAGAGCAAATTCCCATAGCTATAATTATCCAGAGGAGTGGCTATCTTTGTCCGGGCGTTGCGAATTTCTTCCGCTTCTTCAAGATTCCTTGTATTTCCAGCGTGATTTTAGTGTACACTCATAGACAAGGACAAGCATTAGCAAAGGACGGGTACACAAAAGCTGCAATAAAGATAGCAAATCCCTTGGCATTGCTGTTGTGCATGGCAAGTATGTATTATTATTCCTTATCTGTTCATATACCCTACCGGCTCCGGCTCCCTCTCTTCCATTTATGCCCCCAGTAAAAAATCACACTTGATTTCTTCGGAAACTTATAGTATTTGACATGGGGAAGGATTGTGGTGGGATTGTGGATCAGCAACCATGCAACCTTATCTCTTCCTTCATGCCATAGCCTCCCCCCTCCTCTAACCCTGCGAATCAGGGTAAAGACAGTAAAGAGTCAAATAAAACAATTTATTCTCCCACCACATTCATTCTTTACGTGCCAATTTTGCTACCATTCTAGTTGCGTATTCTCCCTTTCTCCTCATCTCCCTCTTTCCTTTCTTTCCCCTCTTCTTCTCTGTCCTCTCTTTCTCTTCTCTATCCCCTCCCTCCCATACATACATGACATACGCAATTTCAAATCCAAGCTCCTCCAACAAACAACCGGCTTCGCTTCGGCTAACGCGTCCACCGAGAGTCACATCAGTGTATCCACGAGCGTGAACATTGGGCATCCGGACCAAATCATGTTAAGGCGTACATGTAAATCTGTTACACCCCACTAAAACAATCAAGCCTTGAACTTGCATTTACAATGTCTCCATCATTTCACATCAACCCTCCTCCATCCTATTCCAGACTCTTACACTTCTCAAACAAAAGCTAATAAACACAACGACAGAGAGAGAGCATCATTGCTGCACTGCACAAGCTATACGCTCCGAGGATAATCACAACTTTTACTTTACGCTTAAAACTTTTGTGACTCTCTACAAACACGAGCAGTGGATAGCTTCAACCTTTCAAAGTTAAAGTAACAAGTTTTACCCCTAATTCTTATGTATCTTCCCCTTATCCACACACACGCATACACACATAAGTCTCATTCTTTCTCTCACACATTCCTAATTACGCATTGTCCTTTTCCCTCTATAAAGTAATGAATGTCTGTCATTCCACACATTCAAAGGGCATCTCTCTCTCACTGAAACAATTCGATGCAAGCCAAGTGGGAGCAAATCTTCACATCATACATACGTATTCCCTTTTTTCTCCTCTATTTAGAGGGAACGTGAGTTGTATTATACTGCATACAGACAGTCTGAAAATCTACTATGCTTTTCCACCCTTAAAATAACCCGAATTAAACAGAACCATCTCTCTCTCTTATTTTCCCATTATCATTTAAATCTCACAAACCCTGGAATCCCTCATCCTCCACACCGTGTATTGCATATTGCATCTTGTATCGCTCAATAATGCAACAATTAAAACAGGTATCTCACCTTCAATGAGAAAGCTGGAAGGATAATATTATTACTCTGCATTTCATCATGAGGAAACACCTCGACCTTCACACGGGCATTACATGAAATTACTAACACGGCTTGAGGGAAAGATTTTTGGATTTAGTTGTAATTTTCTCTCTCTTGAATTAAGCTCTTCCTATATATTTCAAAGGCATTTTTCGGAACCCACTCAAGCTTAAAACAGGGGAAGACATGCAGATGTAAGTTGTAACTGCTAGAAAAATCCTAGAAGCATGATACTTGGTAGTTGTAACGGCGCGTGAGGCTGTTACTTTACCATCACTTTGGTTTTCCATTTGTCCCCATATCCAGGAGTAGTCGTCGTCATCATTCCCATGCCTGCTCTTAAGAGATGGAGGGAGGGAGGGGGGCAAGGGTAGGGATGATACGTTCGGGATATGTTGGAGACAATACAAACTTGCTTTTATATGCATTCCACACGAACAATATCCCAGCTCCCCATAGCTATATAGCTAAACAAATTCTAAGTTTGAATCTCATTTCGTCGGCTCATAGACAGTCGTTGTCCGTACTTTCGGGCCTTGGAATCCAAGTCAGTCACTCAATCTTTTGGGATGCTTGAATCTCGTTACACTATATAAAAGAAGAGCGTACAAGTTTTACGCTGCACGCTGCTGTCTGCTCCTTTACGGTAGTGACGCTTCTGCTTCTCTGCCTATTCCTACCGACATCATTTCATGTACACACACACTACTCACTCACAATACACACGCACGCTACTCCTCAACTCTTTCATCTTGAATAGAAATTCTTTTGTGACACGAAATCAGTGCAGAGTGGACTCATGGGGCTGTGAGAGAATATATTCTCTATTCTCCTCCATCTCAAACTTTTTCATCTAGGATTCAAATCAAATACACGAGTCACGAGTCCACCAATATCATCAAAACTACAAGTACTTACATCCCCGCACCCCCTTCCACCATCTATCCCTCCATACACAAGGACACAACACACCAAAATTCGTCAAATCTTCTTCTCCTCTATCCGCATTTATTCTGTAACGTTCAAGGAGTACCCTGCTCTTCTGTCCTGGACGCACCAAGTCCTATTACAAATCCATCTCCCCAGCAATTCAACAGCATCAAGCACGGATTCAATCCCAGCCCTTCTTACCCGCCCCATCCAACAGTCCAAGAGTGAACAGGGAAAACAAGTAGGTAGCCCCGGTAGTCTGAGAAGAGTAGTGAAACTACTTACTCAAATAACCCACCACAACTTCAACAAGCCCTTCTTCTTCTATCCATCTAACTTTGAGAACCTCTTCACGGGAACCTCTCATACTCGCTGTAATACCATCATCTTCCTTCTCCTCCTCTTTCCTCTTAGTCCACTTCTTTCTCTTTTCCGTAACATTAACTCAGCTATTTCTCCCGTATTCACCCACCATCTCCACAGCCTTCCGGCTATTCAGATTCTCAATCCCTGCCAACCTCGCAAACCCTTCGTATGTAGCCTCTTTGTCCTCTCAGCTACTTAAATCCCTCATCCAATCCCAAGTCTGTCCTTCATGTCCTGCTGTCCTATTCTTCTGGTCATCCAAATAGCGGGCATGCATCAGTTAACCTTTGCGTCCTCGTCCAAAATCTCAATAGTATAGTAACTACCAGTCCCAGTAAAATACCCACCTCACATGAAACCATGCATGCTCTGCTTCACATATACACCGATTTATTCTCTCACCGCTAACGCTAACCTTTAACCATCCGCAATCCACTTTCCCTCATCTTCCGGCATTTACCCCGACTTTCCAACTCATCCACGTCCGCATCTCCGACCCCGGGATTCGGTTCTGGCAGTGGAAGAGCCAGGCGAAAACGGGAGATATCGTAGTTGAGGATTCCGCACGTGTCCCGGCTTCTCTCCCATGAACTCGTCATCGGAAAACATTGATCACTCACTCTGACAATATCATCTTCTTCCACCCATGAGCTCCATCCAAAACTAGCACCATCTGCACTCTCAGAGCACTCCCTCACCACCCATTTCCCACTCAAATCCCTACCCCTCCAATCCCACTAAACTCGGAAGAGCAACCCAAAAATGAACATTAGAAAGCCTCCTTTCTGGAATCTTCTCAAAGATAAGGACAAAATACACATCTTCGCACAAAAGTAGTAACCGTTACGGGAGGCTAAACCCATAAATCCAACAACACAATGCCTAGTAAAACCAAACCGGCGCACTAGAAAGAAACCAATAATAATTTTCACTCGCACAACATTTAACACTTTTTTCAAATCCTTTCAAAACCCAACACGAAAATCCGAGAAGAGAAAGAAAACGTGCACACTAAAACACCTTAGTCTCACCTCTACTTTTCATCATCAAAAGGATCACGCGCACAAAATATAATCTCCCGCTATAATGCTCACGGCTCACACCCTCTTGTAATTTTATGCCTTTCACCTCAAACATGTTACAAAAACTGAATTCAAATCCTTCACCTTCAAAACCCTCAACAAAAGTCATTCATGACCTTTAACGCAATGCTCCAGGCGCCTCCGATTACTCTCGTCTCTCATTCTTACCTTCGCCCTTTAAAATTTCCATGTGTCTTCCTATCTTCCAGCGTAAAACAGTTGGAACTTTACTGGCTTCAAAGCTTTATATAAAATTCGCCGTCTTTCATTCAAATATTCCCTCGCCTGCTTCCAAATGGCAGCACCCATAGAGTTGAATGTTAAAAAACTCTACGACCCAAAGAGCTTTCCGCACATTTAACTTCAGAAATAGTTAATTTTAGTTAATAGTGCAATACTTATTAGTGCTCCTCCTCCAAATAGAATTAAAAATAATAAACCCCTATTTGTTTTATTATTTCCAGGCTCAGGACGATCACGACTCGGGAACAGAATCCGACGACGAAAGCGGCGAACCCAACGGTTTTGCCGTTGACAACAACAACGGTAAGCATAGAAGTTCAATTAATATTTCATCCCTACTTCCTTTTGCAACCAGCAGTTCTATTTCTATCATACATTATTATCATCATCAATATTCTGCACTGCATTTATATGCAGTGTCACCAAGCAAGAGTCCATCAATCGATTCTTGTCCAGGGTTTAACCCATTCTCAATTCATATTTTATGGATATACTAACCAGAAGCTCCACTACATATGACTTTAAACAGTTATTGATTTTCCTCTACTCCAGCTCACTGTCTCGTTTTAATCATTTAGATTATTATTCATTACGAATGTCATGTTTGCCAAAAGTTTAAAACTCCAATCGATAAAATCCAATGCATTCGTACATTCCTTAAAGGTATTTAAACGCCTACGATTCTGCTGAGAAATATTACATACTCTTATTCTTGGCCACATTAAATGTTTCCGAATGAGGTCATATTTTCCGTCTCCAGTCCACCATTCACCACTCCTTCCCAGGAGGAAAACAAAGATACTACTTGAAGTTATAGCGTGCTGAAGCCATGCATGAGCTTCCTTTCTTCCAGGAAGGTAAGGTTAGCAAGGGAAACAGAGCAGCAGTAGGCAAGGAAGCTAAAGGAGAAGCTTCAAAAAGGAAAAACTAGGTTCCAAGGTTGGAGGATTGTCAAATACAATATTGGATCATCAATATTTAATTTAAAATTGAGTCAAGATACATGCTTGGGCATGAGTTTCACATTTTCTTTCGAGCGGAGTAGTTCAAACTCTTCCTTCAAACATCCATTTCTTACAGCTTCAGTTTCTAAGAAAGCTTTCATACATGTATGAACCTTGCCCTTGTACGATTTCCAACTAGTCCCATATTCCTTCCCTGACCGAGCAAACAAACCTAACTAGGACTCCCTCACTGCCTCACTCTTCACCATCATCATGTTCACATAAAAAGCCGACATTTGTTACGAAGCTTCTGAAAATGAATTCAGTTTGACTTGAAAAATTGTTTCAACTCGTAGAATTCTGTGTTCTTCCATAGAGTGGAGTAACTGCTCCCGCGTAGCCATTATCCGGGTATAATATTCCGTCAAATGTAGAAGTAGCTTGTGAAAAATGTTCTTTGTTCCCGACATAATGCCCCGAGTGGGTGAGCAGTAAGCTGTGTATGCAAAACTACATATTAAATTGAAGGAGAAGTATAAGGAAGAGAGGAAGGGGGCAGGTAGTGTAGTTTGCATTCTTCCCTAGATTCACAAGGTCATTTATGTTCCTTGGTTTCTCAACTTAGTTTAGTTTCAGCAAGCATTTCAAGTGCTAACATAACACACACACACATATATCGGAGTGGTTAAATGTGGCCCCATTCAAGCCTCAACTGTAAGAATCACCTCCAAGCTTTCTTATTTTTCCTCCGATCAATATTGTGAATGTGTACAGAAACCGGGCGTATTGAATACGTCTTATTCTGTCCCCCATATCCCAAGGAACTCAGTACTACTTTCCCCTCCCATTACAGAGCGTTACGAAATAAAGTTTCTCAAATTATTGTGATTTTTTCATTAATATTTCTCAACCTGGCTTTACATGTCATATACTAGCTTTCACTATAGCTTATTCTCGCTCGATGCATGCATTCAAAGAGTACATCTCTAGTTTTGGATGGGTGCAGCAATTTTTGGAGTATGGCTTTGATAAAGTGTATTTTGGAAAGGTGGGCAAACTTATAAAGACGCGATCGACAGGAGGAGGATGAGGATTGGAGACTGTGAAATTATCATCAAAGACTTTTCGCAACGCATCATCATAGCATCATAGCCACGTACTTGTTCCAGCCCTAATATCCTTATGGAACAGGAGCAATTAACAAGTTTCCTTTGATTCTCATCATTATCCTTATTTGGCCGACTGGATTTTCTAGCTCACGCACCATCGTGCTAGCTTTACTTCCTCTTCTGTCTAACAGCTAGCAGCAGTGCTACCAAGCATCCCTCCTTTTTCGTCCCTTATTGTATTTCTTCCATCCTTTCTCCGGACTCATCTGCCTCTTCCCTGGCTACAAACACATGCGAACCTGAATCCGAATCCACCCCTCAACGTACGCGTTACGAAAACTGAGAAGATTGTCGCATGTAAAATGCAAAAGGTAGAGTTAAAAAGAGAGAGATTCAGGTTTCACAAAAGAGCCGCATCATACCATATCCAGCAGCCCTCCTCTCTGTTCAACATGCTAGAGTAACCTCAAACTCCCTGTAACGCACTCGCTACAGAGAGAAGAAGAGGTGGGGCTGCTGGGAAGTTGTATTCGCAAATTTTCCGTTTCCGCCACATCGGATTTTGTTCAGAGGACGAAAAAATAGCTTTTAGCAGAAGCGTAAACTGAGAAACAGAGCAGTCTACTCACACATCTCGCCCCTCCTTTGCTTGCTTGTATATGGGATGTTCCCTACTACATACTTGCAGACATTTTCATCTCCTCTCAGGAAGGGCAGTAACTAAACTAATGGGTATGCGGTTACGGCAAAAGGGAAGGAAGGCGAGTCAGCAGGTTATGTGTTCCATCAAAATTGCACGGTTGTTATAACGTATTTCAAAATGACTTTGTTTACTCCAACCTCTGGACGGAGCAAAGATTAAAGATGGGATTCGCTCGTAGTTTGAGTGGAAACCTTGTCAAGTTTCCCACAAACCCCAGCAGTGGTGTAAGCGTAAACGCTACGTTTCCTAAGGTATGCGTTATTAAGGATCGTTATCCCTGGCTGCGTTACTTGCTCGTTACTTGAACATGTAATACCCCCTTCTTTTGTTTCATCCAGTTTCAGTTAATCCGTCCGCTACGGGAAACGAGAGAAAAAGAGCGGAATTCAGAGTCTTTCACGCTTCCACTAACATCTCTCTTCTACGTAACGTATCAAACATCAAACCCACAAAACTTTTCCCCTCCATTTAGACACATGTAACAACGTCTTCACTTAAATCCATGCTCAGAATTTAGCCTTCGCCAACTATGTTTCTTACACGGATCTATGCTTGGGAAAGAGATTTTCAGCAATCTACACTCGGAAATTGTATAATCTATCTATGGATACAACTATTTCTTCTATTCCGTAGGTGATGTACATGCTTAGTAAAACTGATGGATTGCTAAGCCCGTATTCTCTCATGCAAAGAGGAAATAGAGTAAAAAATATATCACACACGAGAGCCTTGCAAGGTTCTTTTTTGCATAAGCCCTGTATATCATTTTATAACATTGAATGTGTGCATATAACGTAACCAAGCCTAAGCATTCCTCATCCAGGCACAGGCTTTCCATGGAAAAGAGGAGCATGTAAAGAAACTCCAGAGTAGTTTCCCTGGGTTTTCCCCGTGTCCCGGCTATTTTATAATCTACCATACTCTACCACCACTCCGTTTTCTTTATCTCCCGCTTTCTCCACAAAAGGTCCACTTACCTTGGACGAAAACCGGTACATGAATGAGGGCTATGTAAAGAGCTTAGGATTTGTTGTAAAATTTCAAACTCTCACTCCGTTTCTTTACTAAAAAAACTTTCATTTCAGGCTCTTTCAGTTTTCCATCTCATAACTAGATTCGAGTTTAGCGGAGCGCTGTCTTCCAGCCATCGCAGGATCATTCTCTTGCTTTCTCCCAATTTCCTTTCCACAGAAACCTCCGTCACGTAAACAAGTAACTCGCTAGATTTACGTCCTTCTCCAATATCTTCCGCCAACAACTTTCTCCATTTTTGTCCTACACCCGATACCTACCATTCTACCACCACGAGCAAGCAAGAACACCAACCATTCAACCTCCTTTCCCCTCCGTCCCTTCTTCCCACACACATTCTTCCTAACTTTCTCTCCATTTCTTTCTACTTTCTCCTCTGCTATCCCCATTTAGTACCACAGCACTGTACACAGCCATACGGAATCCCAACCACATAACATTTCCCCTCTTATTCTTCCCGACCCGAAACTTCAGTCCTGCCTCCCGGCTCCTCAGCTCCATTCCCTTCAGTATCCACTCGAATGCAGTTCCAAAAGCCCGTTTCCATGCTTTCTCTTTCCTACTCTCCCAATTCTAGCCAGCTCTGCATTCCGCAATTTCCTCTAGTCCAGCTTCACACAAGAACTCAAATATCATATGCCAGCTCCTATAGTTTCCTCCAATCCAGTCTCGTTAAACCCTGTATTCAGCTCCAGAGCACTAGCATACGCGCTCAACTACAAGCTCAGATTCTCCTCACTATTGTCTTCCTTGCGTTAAAGTTTTGTGAACAGGAAATGGATTTTATCCAACCTTTTCCTAGCTTCCAGTTCAGCTAGCTTTGCGTTCAACAAGCCTGTCAAGTTAAGAGCCGTCCCTCAAACCCAGCTGTATATCCAAATCCAGTATATCAAGAGAAACCTGCTTCTACTGTGCTTGTTTTCCTAACCTGCATGTTGCATGTCCTTTCTCCTTGTTTCTAAGGTAGGGGTAGAGATTTTTCCATACGGGCTTTTATGACTCCCTCCAGCTCGTCCATCTCCTCCAAGAGAGACAAGGTGATGACGATGATGGGGTTGGTTCTCTCTCTCTTTGCAGAAGATTTCTCATCACGCCATAAGCATTGTGTGCTAAAGCCGTTATGACATTCCCACTACCAACGTCCCACTTCCGTACACCACGTGTGTTCAATCTGGTAGTAAAAGGAGCGTATAAAAGCGTATATAAAGCTCTCTCCTTTCAACCGGCATTCTTACGTCTGGTCTGGGTTGCCTTGTAGTGTAACACACAAGTGTGTGTGTATCTAATGTAAAAGCCTCTCCAGCCAGCAGGCTTTCTTCCATCGCATCAGCTATCAACTCTCTCCTCCCCCTCCTATTATTATCATTTGATGTAGGAAGGAGAAGAAGAAGCTAGCTGGAATCGAGATGCTCTTTCCTCTCTCGCAATTTATGTCCTCTTTGTACCGTCTTCTTGGATTTTCACTAGAAGCAAAAGCAAGTAGGCAAACAAGCTATAGGAACTCAAGCGTCTATTACTTGCCCTCACTTGCATTCTCAACAGAAACATCATCTTTGTCCTCACTAAGAGCTTTTGCCTCTCCTTCCTTTTTCTTTCCAGCGCAGCGTATTCCCTTACAATTTGGCTCATGTCTCTGGATTTGGTCGGAGGAGTTAGTTGGAGAAGGAAGAAGCTCTACTAGTGTCTAGAAGTGTATGCATTTTCACTTTTTTCCTATTACAACTATCAAAAGTCTTTTGAGGAAGATGGCTCCAGGATTCCCTGGCCGAGTGAGTGAGAATGAAGATGAGCGGAATCTAAGCGGATCACGATTTCATTTTGCGGCCTCAAAAATTTATGCACCCATCCTCTTCCATTCCATTTTCTCTCCCATCAAACTGCACAGACTCACTCACGTTCCATCACAGCGTCACGTTTATCCCTTACAACCCACTCACTCACTCTCTCAACAATCCTTCCAACCACCCAAACCTTCCACTACTCATCTCTCTCAGCCAGCCAGACAAGCCAACCTCCATCTTTTCTCATCGTCCTCCATTAAACCGGCACACTTTTACCCCACCATCATCATGTCATCCGTCCCACAAAATATTTTCCACCCCACACCCAACTTTCTCCACCACACACTTTTACTTTCCCCGCATTTTCTCCTCCGTTTCCTACATCACAATTTTGCTTAACCTCTCTCCACTGTAATAATCCACCTTTCTCCATCTTCTTGTATTCCTTTCTTGTTCCTCCTCCCTCTGCTCTCTATTCTTGTACTGTACCGCGGATTTAAGTTGACCTCTACCGTATAGAATCTGCAATGTGTCCCTACAGCTTTCACCCATCTTTTTAAACTCCCCTCTTCCAGTTCCACGTATTTTGCAGCCAGAATTCATGGAAAAGTATGGATATGGATGTAAGTTGGATATAATATTACAACAAACTCCCGCATATACTCTCTTCCACTAGTTTTCCTCTTCTCCCTCATCTTCACTTTACGAGAAACGACCCTCAGAAGCACTTTCTCCGGGTCGTCTAGTCTGGCTATTTTCTCTCCTCCATATGCCTCCCAGGTCTTTGGTTTACCAAGAGCCTGGCTCTGATGCTCCTGCTCTTTCTACCAGAACTCGGGTTTCTCTAGTCCATATTACAGACTACTCTTACAAAGAGCCAGGCATCAGCTACCCAGCCAGCAACCACTGCAAGCGGAGTACAACAACGCCTTGAAAAAGAGTCGGTACTCCCTTAACTCCCGTCATCTACTCCACACTCTGTAATCGATATCAATGTCCAAACTGTACACTTTCCTCCATTGTCTACTACGACTACTATACTCCTTTTACACCGCACCCTTTATCCCATAAGCAAGCTTCTCATTCAGAACCATCCGCTTTTACCTTCTCCCATTACCCGGCTTTCTCTTTCCAACCCCTCCCACCAGTTTCTACACATTATCTCTTACTTGCTTCTCCTTTCTCTCTTTCTCCCTTCTTCCTTTGTAGTTATCAAAGCAAAAGCTTATAACTATCAAACGTTTTTCCTCGCTCAACTCCCACACAAAATCCCTCCCCACCCACAGATCACATATCCCTACTACCATTTACCATACGCAATTATTCCAGTAATCCCTTTGCTATAGCTTTCATGGACTCATAACTTCTTTAATTCTCCTGAGTATGCAGCAACAAATACTGGGCAGGCCCGGAAAGAGAGTCATCCTTCCCTCCTGGTTATTGAACGCACAAAACTCCCTCGCACTCCGATTTGTGGCTGCCCAAAAGATCCCATGTCCCATACCCACCACAGTCTATTTCCCCTTCCTTTTGGCAATCCTTCCAACTATAATCGATTCCCAAATCTCCCGTTACGTCATCGTCATCCTAATAATTAGGAATTTATCGTATTCCAAGCTAAGCTTACTCGGATGCACGTCTTGCATCAACAACTCCCGCTGCAGCATCCGCGGATTCTAGTTAAAGTAATTTCGAAGCTAGCTCTGTTACTTTGACTAGCGTTAGCCGTTAGCTATAGGGATACCTTCACCAGAGGAATACAGGCATACAGAAGAAGGACTGAACAAGAGTTCCAGTGGGATTATTCTAGAGAAGCTAGTACTTCGGCATGGTCAGCAGTCAGCAGAAACCATGATGCCGAAGCATTAGTTGGATGTTAGTAAAATACTCAGCAGCTTTTATGCATTGTCTGATTCCTTAAATCCTCAGGTAAAACATAGACAGCCCAAAGGTTTTCTGATGAGCATACATACATTACCCGAGTCGTATCTCCTATCCCGCATCCTTGAAACCCATCTCAATCTCACTCTCCAGAGCTGGCATACGGGCGGTAGACCCTTTCTCAACATTTAAGGAGCTGGAATTACTGTGCATATGTACATATAACACTATACTACAATTAAGGAAGCCATAATGATACAGTCCGACATTCTCAGTTAGCCTTTTTCCGGCTCCAGGTTTTCCGAACTCTCAGAACTTGAGAATTTCGAAGCAAGTGGAAGGAAGGTAGTACGGTCGGAGGACGCGGATTCCGATTATAACACCACCAGCAAGACAGAGAAGAACGGAGAGGAGGATACACTAGTGGCATGTGTTACAATATGATAGAGTAAAGATAGAACCTTCCAAACATAATATGTATTCTTCTTGCTATAGCTTGTAAAATCCCAGTCCGCACCAAGTTTGGAAATCAGTGAAGAATCATCTCTTTGAGCATTCATAGGTGCATACCCAGGGACTGAGAGCGGAAAGCGATAAAATAACAATCTAAAAGTGGATGCATACCTTTGTTCCAGTACTGTAGATTCAACTATGAAACCAGGGAAGGAAAGGAGTGTAAACAGTTCTTATTAGCTTCCTGTCTCTCATCATCTCCAATAAATAAATTGAAAGCTCTGGCTAATAGAAGAAGAGCGCATGAAAATGCGTATACAAGTACATCAACCAAGAATGTGCATCCAACGCACTGTGTCGCAGACAGAGAGCATATGAAGCAAAGAAAGCACGTCTGAGAGAGTAATATAAGGAGGGAGCATAAAAACCATGAGAATTCCAATCCAGAATCCCCCTCCACCAACCTTGAATTTCCCACCGTCCTCATCAAAAAATCACTCCATCCATGATAATCCAGAGAGACTAAAGAAGAAAAGTCATCAAAAATAACCGCCATTTCTCATTCCCATTAGCTTCAAGAGAATGTTTTTCTCTCCGTTTCTTTTGTTACCGCCAAAATAATTTCATCATTATAGAACAAGTCCTTGATTCCTCAAAATCAAATATAATATTTCCCTGAGAATCCTTCCGTACCTCTACTTTCTTGGTTTTAAATCTCCCCGTATCTGCATTCTGGTATTTATATGCTCATTTCATCATGAACTCTCTTCCCTTTTGTTTACCTCCAGAACAAACCGTAGCGGCTTCCTTACCTGCTTCAATCTCTCCACTTGAATATACAGTAGCGGAAAAACATTTTGTGGAATTAGTCCTCGGGGCGGGCTCTTCTCTTGAGTATATCTTATCCTTCAGACGAGAATTCATTGAATTTATATATCCACTGGCGTTTTAAATTCTCCCCACCCGCCACCCACCCCATCAATACCTATACTTTCCTTGTCTTCAGAGAGACATGAATGCATGGAAATATCTTGGATCCTCTGTGAGATTAAGTATTGAAATCGGAATGAGGTGTGAGATGTCCAAGGGAAAGGGATGAATCCTTGTATCCTTCCCATTCGGCCCGGGGATTATTGGTCATAATATTCCAAGGAAGAACTCTGTGGAGCCTTGTGCATAGGAATTTTTTCAATCCAGAGAAGGATTCTTTTGAGTCGAGAATAGATAGAGGGTCGGCTCTGGCCTGGCTCGGTCCGCCGAGGAAGATTCAATGAGATGTCTGAGACAGTGAGATAGCTGAAGAAGAAAAGAAGAGACAAGTGAGTAGTGTGTGTGTGTGTGTGTGTAAGAGATATTGTTTCACCAAATGATAGATTGTGCTTATGGATGAGTCTCCAGAATCATTTTTTTTATCCCTTTGCTCCTGTAAGTCCTGTAATCAAAGGACTGCTCTGTACAAGAGAGAAGCGATTCAATTCAATCGAACCGATAAGTCATTTGACATGGATTGCTGCCTCCTTCCAAAACATCCAAGTATCAACCCACGTCCATCTATCCTTCCTATTCTTCTTCTTCTTTCCACTCCTTCTTCTTCACACAATCTTCTTCCACGTCCTTCCTTCCTTCCATCCACCAGAAGAGAATATACATGTAGCTTATAGCCAACCCCACCAACTTCAATCCTTCCTTTACAGACAGACCTATCCCCGACAGTATGCACGCTGTACAGCCCGGTCAGCAATACTCAGCATGTAGATGTAGAAGGAAACGCAATACAAGGAACCCAGAAAACCAAAGAGCCTCTTTCTTCCCATAGGCCATCCCATTTCTTCTCACGTCAAGGAATTTACAAAATGGTCACGGAATTTTATACCCTAATGGCCGCTGTATCATTTACCAAAAGTTTATGGTATCAGAAAAAATTCAGCCGCTCTTTTCTAAATGCCGAACAGTCAAGGAGACTCATGTACAACTTTTCCAAATTTAATTTCTTCTCTTCCCTCAGTTTCTCCCGAATTTTCTATCTTTACCGTCTTCCGAATCACAGTTTATATAAACTGCGACTACCGGCGAGTCCTACGCCACACGCTCAAGGACAAGCCGGTCAGTTTTGCATCAATCCCTTCGCCGCCTTTTTAATTCACCCCTTTGAAAATCTTGCTCCAAGCCATAGCACATCCTAAAGCGGCGATTGATTAACTAAAGCCTCAGATGTTGCACGTCTGTTCTGTGCTCAGTGCTCATGGCGGATTTTCGCGAAAAGAGTATTTTGAGACAATATACACTTTTCTTCATGGCAGCTTGATTATACAAAATAGGTTTGAAAATCAGGCGGAGTAAATGCTATCAGAGTTTAGGATCATTTCCAATCTGAGGATAGAGCGGTGAAGAATATGTAATTTTTCTTCACAAACTTCAATTTCCAGAACCTGTATTAAATCATTCTAGTTTCTCTTCTCTCTCTCAAGGAGAGCGCCTTCTTCCCTCCCATTAAAATCCTCTGTCTGGATGAATGGCGGTGTACACGTACGTATATTTTCTGAATTCTCTTCCACCCTCTGTCCCAACATAGATATGCAAAATCTCTCCTTCCCCATTCATCTTAATCTCCCGACTTCATTATACAATAGTATACATGTCTGATATGCTCAACACTTTGATTCTGTGATGCTTTGTGACGGGACCGAAGAAGAAGAGAACAAGAAGGGGAAGGATCATAGTTTTGGCCAGGTAGATAGATGTAGATAGGCCGGTAGGCAAGGCAGATTCTCACTAAGAAAGAAAGCAATCAATCAGTTACATACAGGTGGGCAAGGTAGACGAATAAGAGACGCTTCATCCTCCAACTTTATCCCCCTCAAGCTCTCCTTCCCTCACTTACTCCTCGTAGTAGTAGAGGAGCAGAATTAGCAAAATTCTCCTTATCCTCAGTAAATGCGGGACTCTTTGAATCCCTTTTCCATCTCCACATGCACATTCCCTATAGCTACATCCACATTTGCGAAAAGGATGCGAATTTGCGAGGGGAGGTGGAGATGATTACAGGTAGGAGAGGATAAGAGATGCCAAAGCATAGCTGCGTGCAGTACACAAGTATAGGAGGTGGGATGAAAATGTGAGCAAAATCCACCTCTCCTCTTCCACTCTCATCATCAAGGTCATTCTGTTGCCAATTCCTCCAGATGGTTGGTCTACCGTGTGTAACAGAACTCTTATACCGCACCTTCCTCATCTTTTCCTATTCTCTCTTTTCCCAGTCCTCCAGATTTATATATTCAACACAGACAGCCTTACGATTCTTTTACAAGCTAGCAGAAGCAAAACTGTAGAACCAAAAGGTAGAGTCCGAAGCTAAGCAAATAGTTCAGCCCCAGCCTCCCGTAGCGCCCATCCGAGTCTACTCCTATACACATCCTCCTGTATACTTTTGCATAGAAGACAAAAAGGAGTAGTAGTTGAAGGGAAAAAATATCCATCATCATCATCATTATTACCATCATCAAAACTAGGAAAAGTAGGAGGTACAACATCAATAGCACATTAACATCCCAGTCGGTTTTCATGTCTTTTAAGCTCCAGCATTTGCGACCGTATTTCCTCCATCCTCCTC
Source organism: Sminthurides aquaticus (assembly GCA_906901655.1). Classification (NCBI taxonomy): domain Eukaryota; kingdom Metazoa; phylum Arthropoda; class Collembola; order Symphypleona; family Sminthurididae; genus Sminthurides; species Sminthurides aquaticus. The sequence goes on along the minus strand of CAJQTT010000006.1, from coordinate 8,404,009 downwards.
CGAAATACACACTCTCCCCGCATTATTACATGTATCATATGCTGCAATTTAAAAATATTCGCATAGTTCCACAGTAACATGTTGTGTAGTTATTATTTTATGCTTTTATGTTCTCTTTATTGTAGCCCACAACGTGTAGGTTCTTACCGGCCGGAAAGCCGGAAAGCACGCACACAACACACACACACGTTCCCGGCTAGTACTCCCTCAACCTCCCTAAACTGTATGTACACACCAATATTACTCGCTCCTCATTTTGTTAATAATAATACAATGTACATATGTACTGTGCACATCATGAGAGCAGGATTATCTCCTGCCAGCATATACAGCAACTCCATGTTATGTCAGAAGAACAATGCGTTTTGCTAGGTTTCATTCCTAAAGCTCACACTCCAACCAACCAACGTCCTACAGCAATATTACGTATATGTTTGATGAGACTCTGGAATTGAGTGAGGGAGATGTAGTGAATGATAATCCCAGAACCTTCATCAAAATCCTGTCGACATAACTTGCAACTTTTCTCGTGTAACTTTAAATTATTTTCATGTGTTTTTTACAAGGGCAATTACAATTTCATAAAAACCAAAGGTTTTACTATGCATTAATATTAATCCCAACCTTATGTGATGTTGGATAATTCCGAATTTTCAATGAATATTCAACCTTTTCTCCCTTTCTTTCTCACCTTCATTATTTTTTAAGGAGATCCCGACTCTGCATCCTAAACAACCCGAAAGCAACTCCATATACTTATTACATGTACAAGAAGCAGGAAGTTTCTGAGAAGGCAAAAGCTTCCCTTCCCCTCTTCCTCCCCTTACAGCATATAGAAGCTCATTTCTGGTGGTAAAATACACATACTTGAATCTGTCCATGGATCTCAGAAGGAGAACCCTCTTCCTTCTACATCTTTATTCCTTTTGGAAAACAAAGAAAATATATGTATCCTCCGAATCAGTGTAGGCAGTAACTCTTGAGATAGGAGGCAGGTACGGCAGACGTTTTAGGATTCTGTCTTGCGCAGGCAGGTAGAATAGCAAGATCACATGTTTGACCGTGTGGGGAAAATCAATCGAAGAACAGTAACCAGGAGCATCTCCATCAACTTGCCTCACTTCCCTTAACCCGTGAATCTATCGGAAAAGAAAACTAGTAATAGAAGTTGCTCCTCAGGAACTCAGGAGGAAATCACCTCCTGCCCGCCAACATCTTTTTCCTTTACCCTTGGCATATGTCAGAGAATTTGGCCGTATCTTCAAGAAATATCTCCTCACGTGTGGAGTTTTACAAAATTCAGAGCCTCAATCTTGTTAACTTGATGGAGGAAGACGCTGTAGAGAAAGGGAGGGAGGGAGGGGATGGGGGGAAGGAAGGGTTAGGGAGGTGGGAAGGAAACGGAGGAGCAACTTTTCCAAACAGCCCCACACATCACGTTTCCATCTTTAGCTTTAGCTAGCCCTGTATTTCAGTTTCTTAGCCTTACTCACCCCCACCCTCCTCCTCATTTCATGAGAGTCCTTTTGCTGTATTCTTCAAGAAACCTTTTGGACCACTTTAGCCCTTCTGTCCTCTACACAGGCCTGTATCAAAAGCACGAGGAGGCTAACTTGTCGTCCCTTAACTTTTCCCAAGTGTCTGATAGTTAACGAGCAGTGGAGTGACTCAGTCATCTCCACTAAGGATCCACCTCTGAGTGATAGTTTAGCTGCTAAGTTTCAAAACTTCCAACACCTTCCTTATTCACATCCTCCAGGGCTTTACGAACTCTTGGAACTGATGGGTGTTAACTAACGGAAGAAGAGAGACTTTTACTTGAGTTCCCGTCTCAACCTCTGAATTTTGTGGAAGAGTAGCAAAGACGTGTAGCTCAGTGAGCTAATAATAATGAGAGAAAAGTTTAGAGCATGTGCGGGTGCGTTAGATAATCAGATTGTGAGTTGGCCGTAATGGATAATTTGGTTAGCGGATGAAAGAAGAGAAGGAAGGCTAGAACAAGTTGGGAATGACTGAAGAAGCAAGATAGTTTTTCAAGGATTGAATTCACTGTCGAAAACTATGGAATCTTCTCTGGGATAGTCCCAGGAGCAATCCCATGCTTCTTTACGGCTTAATCATAATTAGATTTACGTTTTTCACTCCATCATCACGGGAGGAATCCTTACGCAATCCCCAGCTCAATATAGCTTCTCTGTAGTAGCTTTATCCAGCTTAAGCATTAAGAGGGAATCTATTGAGTGTAGATGTGTATGTGGATGTGTGGATTCAGGAGGGATTTAAAAAAGTTTCAGATTGGAATAACGCAATTACCTACAAATCTCCCCCTCCTCAAAAGACCAAAACCCTCATCCTGTCTTTTCAATTCTTTTTATTCTCTCAACTCCTCAACAAGCTTGTATAGTATTTAGTTTTCTACCAATTTAAACCATAAAGCCCTGTATACTTCTTTTTCTTTACAAACTATCCTTCTTTTATGATCTTTATGAACTATCATAAGGAACGAGTAGAGGAGGCGAAGGTCCTTTAAGTTTTCCCTAATCCCCCTCGCACGATTATACTCTTTTGACTTTAAGGGCCGTCCACTTTTCTCATCAATCCACCCGCCAGAAATTAAAGGTACGAACCGAAGATGAACCTGGGTCTAACGCACTTTACCCTGCCATCCCGTACTTTTTCTTAACGTCCCAAACGCAGTTTCATCAGTCACATTCATCACTCCCAAGGATATTGAAAACTATTACAAGAATCAATTTTAAACTTTGGTGGACTTAAACCAGCTTTAGTCTTTCCTTAACGTACCGCCTTAGCATACCTCGGCTTCACCTGGTCGAAAGTTATCCCACAGCCTATACACTTCTCTACTTCTCTACATGCCAGCTTTCAGCTTTGTAAATTGTATAGTAACTACTCCGAAAGGTGTGGAAGAGAAAGAGAGAGAGTCAGGTGGAAATGTTTGCTGTGAGACGGCAGAGTGTCCGACGTCCGAGGATAATGTGCCTCCCTCCACCCTTCCCAGTCAAGTCAATTGAATCTGGTGTCATGTCATTAGTCATTAGATTAGAGGCAATTTTCAAATCAAATTTATGTAGTTTTCCTCGGCTTGATTTGCAAGAAGATTGGAGTTGAAAATCATGTAATAGTTGTTCTTGGTGTCGATTTTCACATTAGTTCCGAACATTCCGCATACACCGTCATCATCCTCCTCTTCCTAAACTTTCCCATGTTCCAGCTCAATCCCAGCCAGTTTCCCCGCCTCTTGTCCCACCACCAACACAAACCATTAACTATCCACTATTCCACTATCCACCCGAGCAAGTCAAGTCAAGGTGCGGAGGAACTCTTGGAAAATGATAGAACAAGAAGGAAGGTCGGGCAGAGTGAGTGACTGAGATGTATATAATTTCGTTTTTTTATCCCATTGCCCAGGGAAAGTGGTTCTTGTTGATGGCTTTGAACATATTTCTTTCAAAGATATTTCAGAGACTATACCTTCAATACCGTCGTCCCCTCCCGTTCCGTCTTGTCTCTATCTCTCTTCCTCACAGTCCTCCGTTATCATTATCCTCATGTACATAACCTACATCCCTCCATTCCCAAGGTCTGGAATTCTGGAGGTCTGCTGGAGTTTCAAGCCAGGGGAGCCACATGATCCAGTAGATTAGCTTATGAAGACACTTTGTTTTATCCAGTAATCTTTTTCAAATGAGAGAACTTAGGGTAGGGTATGACTTGCCTTCCTGGAGGAGAATCTTCTGGGACATGGGCAAAGGAAAGAAGAAAAAATGTGGTAAGGATGACTGTGGATGGAGGATGCAGATCAAGACCAAAGAGAGCTGGATGGAGCCTGGGGAAGACATAACAAGAGGATCTTCTTGTTCTCTAAGGCCTAAGGCTCCACGGATTGTGGTTCTTGTTATCTTTAGCTGGTAATTTTTGAGCTCAAGCTCCTTACTCAGCTTAGCTCATCTTTGAAGCTTGTACCTTTCCAGCTTCGAAACAAAGATCTTCAAATCTTTACTTCGAATCAACTAACTTTATACAACTTGCAAGATTTCTTGGTAAGTTTAAATTTGTTCTCGAGAAAGCTACAAGTTCCACAATGTTTGCCCTTTCCCGAGCAGATTCCTTCTTGCAAATTTCCGTCTACGTATGTTTGCTTGAGTAGGAAGTGGGATCCCATGTAATGATTATTTATGCATGCTTCAATTGGATTTGTCTACAATATGCAAGCAATTCTTTCCCTGTTACGTGCGTATTACGGCTCCAAAGAGCATTGTCTTTGACGGTGTTGACTAATCAACTTAACTTTGTATGACTCCGCTCACTGACTGACTGACGGAATTGGATTCCTGAACTAAGTTCCTGAACTTGTAAAGAAGGAGCGCTTTCTCCGTAGAGATGCAAATGCAAGAAAGCCTCAAACTTCCACTTGCATTACGCCTCAATCTGATTAGTTATGACATTTCCCAAAATGTATCTGCATTCTACATTCTCTCAACTACACGATCCCAAAACTGGCTCTCTTACCAGCAAACAATGCATCAGCTAAAAGCCCTTGCAGCTTGCAGCTACATAGGATATTACCCGGGTATTCTTCTTCTTGTTCACCTTTCTTGGTCGTTGTGTACAGCACAAAAGCATTTGCATTTGGATGCCAGTCCCAGTTCTAGCGTTCTGGCCTTTAAACTCGTATCCATTCAAAAATATTCATTGAAATACGAAGAGACAATAAATGTCACTCGTTCTTAACTAAGCTGTCATGCACTTTTTGCAAGTATATGTCTCCACCACAAACCAATAAACGATTCGGATATCCCATACCCTCTGACTCTTCATCTTCTTCCCTTTTCCACATCCTTCTCACACTATTCTGCCTTTCCTCGTTCATTCCGAGCCCTCCTTCCTTGTCAGCCTTTCAACAAGTCAGCTATCACCACTTGAGCTTATGAAAAAGCTGACAGAATAAGTAACAAAGACCTTTATGTCTTCTAGCATTATTCCTCCCAATTTATCCCTCCGTCATATTCAATATTCACTTCACATTTGTCGCTCCTCTACTCCGTAACTCTTTCTCTACCTCCTCTGCCTGTGATAAAAGGATAATCGATTTGGAGAGGTGAGGAAATTATAGCTTGCCAACCCTCTGAATTGTCATTTATATTCCCCCTCCCTTCTTGTGCTTCTCTTCCCATCCGAACTTTACGATAATCCGGCTATCCATAACCCGTCAACCAATTCTCCCTCACATCCATAATATTCTCATCCCACTTTTACGGCAGTTCCTCTTGTAATATTTTTTCTTATTTTTTTTCTATCTTTAGTACATTTTAACCGCTAGGATAGGAGCAAGCCGATGAGCTCATGCATCTATTAACTCGTGCCGCTTTACCTCCAAAGCTGAAACTTATGGACACAGCTAAAGGTCTAATAGATTGGAATCCCTGATAAATGTCAAAAGAGAGTAGATATGATTATGATCATCATCAAAAATCTTTGTACAAACCTTGTCTGACAGAGGATGGACAAGTTGACTTTTGTGCCTTTTCCCAGTGATTTGTAGGTTTCCTTATTACATATCATCTCCTACATACAACGCTATCGGATACCTTCCCAAAGGATACATGGGAAATATGGAAAATTAATTGAATGTACCACATTTTTAACAAGCTTCTACGATAATTCCACTTGAGTTCCCTTGATTCTGCCCGTCTTTTCCATCATTATAGAATTCTCTTTCAGTTAGCGGCCGTTCATAACATGATTTACGTTTCTTATAATATACCGGGTGACGGCAATCTTTTCTTTAGATGATGCAATCCAATTCTCTTGCTCATGGATACTAATACACTGCATCCCGTCACTGAAGAATTTTCAAACACAGGGAGGGATATAAACTTGCTTTGCTTGGAATTTTGCTGCTGGGAAATTTTCGCAAGCGAATAGTCCGCCATTGCATAGCATCAATAGCACAGAGTAGATGGCAGTTGTTACACGTACTTTGAAATTCTTGTATGCGCTTGTTACACGCTTCTCTTGTTATTCTTACTTGTGCATTATTAAACTTGATGAAACCAAGGTCAAAGTTGTAGGATTTGATGTGGGATTTAAATTGCATTACGTGCGGAATCCTTGAGAAATAATAACGCTCTGGTTTGACGGGGAAATAAGTACACGTCCTGCGTGTCTACTTTTGTTACACCGTCTTCCTCAAACTATAGGTTATAATAATAATGAAAATGGAGTAAAATCTAATGTCCATCCTCGATCCTCTACAACTTCTCTACCTCCACTCCTGGCTACATTAATTATGCCTACCTCAGAGGCAAAATCTATGGTCAGTCAGGTCGTTTCATGGGAGGAAAAGGAAAAGGGTAGGCAAGAAATACGTGTTTACGGCAGCGGCAGTAATACTATTTGTATTTAATAATCCTCTCTGCACGGTAGAACATGATTCAAGCCTCAAACTCGGACATTGATGATAGGGGATCAAAAAATCAGTAAGGAATTAAAGTATGATCAGTACAAGTTCAGTTTAAATCACGGCAAACCCCAACGGAGAATTAGGTTCACGGTGTATTCCAAGAGGAGCATTCGCTAAGTCTTTCGGGCTAGCTTGCCTCTATCATCCACCTATTTACCTGGCCTTATAACCAACGGAAGGGTGTATAGTATTTAACAGGTGGAAAGAAGAAGAGAGAGTGTTGTGTGTGGTGGTACGTGGCTGGCTGGTTGAGCACACGTAAGAATTTTTTTTATTAAAAGTTGTTTATTTATATTGTTCGAAATGACTCACGTAAACGGGTTGGGGAGAGCGTGTCTAGGCTTGATTGAAAAGTAAATGGGAATGTGGGATTCCATCGTAGATTTTCAAACTTAAGGGATGATTGATAAGCTCTGAAATTATTCTACATGTACTGTACTTACCACTACCGTCTTCCTACTTCCTATATTACTTCTGTGGTCTTAGCCTCGCTCCTCTCACCTTAATACCTTACCATCAACCCGCCAAACCTCAACAACTCTTCTTCTTCTTTGGAAGTGACTCCCAGTATTTCCAGTACACATAATTCTAAATCACGTTCTTCTTATCCTTCACGATCTGTCAAAGGACATGTAGAGAAAATCATTTTAATTTTAGCTTTCCGAGCAACGCACGACCCGCCAGTTTTGTAGTTTCCTCCCTCGCAATTTTCAAAATCATATCCAGCCTTAAACTTTGGCTACTTACTTATCCAAGAGTCCAACCTACAGGCTGTAGGCTACAGCTAACCAGCACAGCAGCCACCAGATGCGGAAAAGCAATACTTTCCCCAACCATGACGGAAAACCTTTGCACGATTGCATCAATCTGATAAAACGGATTCCGCACGTGCTCCCACTATTACGACTTGTAAGAAACTTATTGGGCTTCCTCGTTAACTCCAAAAGTAGGATTTAGCTGCAATAAACCTTGGGTTCGGATTAGTTTCTCAACGACTGATGATGAATAGTATTTTTCAGTTCTTATTTCACAGTATTATGTTGTATTGGATTTTAAATGGGATTAGTGATTACTGCTCATCTCGTTCCTTTTTTTCCACAATAGTTTCTGCAGAGAGTCAAACGTGATAGGCATCAATCACTTTGGAAAATTTCTCGTGTATGAAACATGAATAGCTTCCTCATCCGATATTTATTAGCAAAACCGAATCAAGTAGTAAAGGCGATTTCTAGCAAACGAGAAAACTTATAGACAATCCACAATCTTGACGTATTCCAACTCAACTTCCGTGGAAGAGCAAGTAAACTCTGTAGTTATTGGTGCTACTCTCTTTTACTGCAATGAGTTAAGAATTCATTCATATTATTTAGTATAGTATCCCCGCTGAATAGCCATATAACATAACATGTTTCCTGGAGTTGCTAAACAAGTAACTGAACATTTACTTTTCCCATAATTACTTTAAATTCTCAGTTGCGTGAGACAGGCCCAAGTTGTAATTGTGTCTTTTCCTCTACGAAACATGCTCTCAATTCCCAATTATATTTAGCAACTCTCTCAACTTCTTATCCACCGAAATCCTTTGAATTTTGCCATGTCTCCAGCTATGTCACAACTCGTCACCATATGTCCCACCACACGGGAATACTGTCTCCAAACCCACGGATGTAGTCATGTTTCAGAAATAATTCTACCGCCTCCACCCCACTGAATCAGTCAAGCATGAAGACAGGAAAGAGAAACCAAATCAAATAGCTAACATAGCTCTCACTCCGAGCAACCACATTTAAATCATGAATCATTTATTTGCATTATTAGCTAACCAGCTTTATTTAATTTCACGCATATACATAAAAATATAAACGCTCCGCATCCTCTTCCTCTTCATAGACGTCAGTGTTGTGTATCAGTTTTTTCGCTATTTAATTATTTGAAGCTGTTTACACCCAAGCTGTTACTGAATTCATTAGCCGTGCAAAATTAACATAAATATTTAAATATCCCTGGATTCCTCAAGACTCTAGACTCTTCCAACAAGTCCTCTTCCACCCTTGCACCAGTCTCCCTGCGCACTCAAATTGTGCAATCAAATAAACATTATTGCCAAATCTTGTCTAAGAATATATTTCCTTATTATCTTCTAAACAATCTGCTACAACAAAGTTCCTCCTGCTGAACGTCAGTAAATTCTTTGAACCAGACGAGAGATAAGCGGAGGTGAGCAAGTGAATTTTCCAAGAGCAATTCTTTTGGATTGTTAATTTCCCTTCCCCGCACCACCGTGTTCCAGGAGAAAACATTTATTTTTCAACCATGTTGCATGCCCGACGAGCGTGCATTTATGTACATTTGGCAAACAATTCTTTACGGACTTTTCACTTCATTCATGCCTTGTTAGAGCGAGGTAAATTTTCTCGGATTCTCCAAGAGAAATAGCTGCCCACCGTCCTCGCATGACCCTGGCCCGTCTGTCTACAGACGGATCGAATACATACTATATTGTATTCTTGCTTCTCCGGGCTATTTTTTTGAGTGAGCTCCTATAGCACAAACTTGTTGTTAGAGCTACCGCAGTTGTTGTAATAGTTTGCATCTAATTTACTTGGGCTATAAATATTGTAGTCAGAGAGTCGTTTGTTCAAAAGTGCAGCACGCAAGGGAGAAAACTCGTATTAGGAATGTCAGAGGAAACAAAAATTACAAGGATAAATAAATACAGTACATTACTTGTGGTGGTGCGGTGCTAGTTGGAAATATTTATTTCTCTCTACCAGCACGAGGTCTACTCTTACTTGTAGGCAGGCAGCCGTTTGCAAAAAAGCCATAGGAGTCGAGCAAGTAAAGTAAAGAAAATACGAGGAAAACGAGATTCTCTTGGGGGTTGGTTTAAATATTTTGCAATTCCGTATAGGACAGACGAAAGGGGATAAGTTGGGGAATAGTTTATGAGTTTTTTTCTTCTTCTCACAAATATTGTCCGGTCAGGAATTGAATGCAAGGAGAGAATAATACCTTCCTTCCTCCACTCATTTACCTGGTGCTCACTCACCTGGTTTTTCTAGTTTTCACCTGCATATATATACCGGTATATATGTATTGGCCATATTTTAAGGCAAGCAGCGAGCTTCCATGCAATTTGTATGAAATCCCCGCTTAATCTGCCTGCACAGGTAGGAGGACGAGCTAATGGCTCCACCATTTCCATGCAACACTTATTATTGAAGAGCTTTGATGAAGACGGAGAGTTGGGAGAAGGTGTAATGAATTGAGACTGGGTATGAATCTAAGGCACGTAGAGCACTTCCCCCCGCTAAACAGTAGCTCGAAAAGAACATTAAAGGTTGAGTAAAGGGAATATAACTTTTCCAGCAGCTTGCTTCATTTCTTTGGCAATGGCTTGGATAGCTGCATACTCTGATGGTGGATCCTATTAATTTTTATTGATTTACCTACCTATACTATGCTACCTGCTTCCTACACACCCTAATGTTCTCCCACCTTCTGTACTTGCTCACCCAGAATTTTTCTTTTCCCATTCCCGAAGCAGAATATATATATCACATTCCGTAATGGCAATGGCTTTCACGTAGCCAAGAGAGGATGTGTGTGTGTGTCTGCAGACATTCCCTGGGACGGAAACATTTAGAAGCTCTGGATAATGGTGAAATTTTGTAATCTTATAGCCTCCTCCCAGTCCTTCCAATCATGGAAAACTATAGGATGTTTCAAAAGAATCATTCCCTCTCTCTGTCTCTATAGCTTAACCTACAAATAAATCCACAAGTTCGGAGTGAGCTCTGCCGCTCTGTTTTTTAGCTGTAGCTGTCCTAGCTGTATTCCTCGCTGTAGTAGCCTGCAAGTCCCATCTAGCTCCAGCCCTCAGCCTTTTATCTATGTCTGAGTGAAAGTAAAAGAGAAAGGAGTGAGAATGCCGTGCGGGTTGACTCCATGGCGGTTGAAGGGAGAGTTGTTCTCCTGGATCCCGGAAATCGATTGCCAAGACCGAGCGACCTGGAATCCTCAACGTTGCGCACATTGAATTAAATTGACTCTCACTTTGTTTACGATTAGATTATTGCAAATATGAGAATCCTTCCCTTTAGCCTCTCCGGCTTCTCCTCCCTCTCCTCCATAATATCCAAACACGTAACACATTTCCTCTTTTATCTTCCTCTAAATCCTAGCTAAACCTTCATCCGGAAATTACAAACCGGGTAATGAGCAATCTTCCAATCTTCCTCCAACTTCCAGCCGGTATATCCTCCTCTGAATTTCTACCACTTTAACCTTTGTCTATTCCCTCTATTCCTCAAAGCTATTACCTCTAGTAATAGAAGGCATTTACAAATTCTCTTAAAAAGGTTCCTTTTAAAAACAAGGAATCATCATGTCCGTCCGCCCTGCGCAATCCCTATTTCTAAATGTCTTTCGCTTTGTCTCTTCCTCCAGGCAATATCCTTGTTCTGTTTTTAGGTATTTTTCACTTCTACTACTACGCACATTCTCCTTGTATTCTAGGGAGAACCAGTCTTCAAATTTCTGCCTGTAGTAAAAGCTTTTTTTAACCCAAAACTCCAACTCCAAAGCTGACAGTTCCAGTTTCAAGCCACAAAGATTTCCTACAACTTGCTTCCCTACTTCCCTCCTCTCAGTATCGTAAAAAGTTGTAATTTACAATCAAAATACAACACCCAGCAAGAAAACGGCTAAAGGCCAAGTCCAGCTTTAGTGCAGGCAGGTGCAGAGTTCCATTGGTTTTTCTCTTAACGTTTTTACATGTACGTCTTCCTATTATTATCCATCCAGACACAGTCCATGAGACACAGTGTATATATTCTATTTATTTATCCCTCCACCGAGTTCAAGCATATCATGTGAACTACTGCAAGTCTGTAGGATTTTCCGGGTTTCGTCAACCCGAGAGCGGGCCTGAAAACATGCAGGGAGAAAAGCAAGCAAGGCAAGAAACCCGCCTTCCTTCCTTCCAACTCAATAGTCGTTTCACAAGTTGAACGCGTTTATTTTCACTACAGCGATATGTATGCAACCAATTGCCCACCAGAATACACAAGTCCCACTCTACTTTCTTCCGTTTACAGTTGACTTCCTTTCGGAGGCAGGGAGGCATTGCAAGTTGGAGAAGTAGAGAATAAGTCGACGTCGAGGCTTGAGAAGGAAACCAATCTTCCACACATGCCGAGTCCCAGAATTCAACGTATGCATACATATCTCCCTTCACTGTAGCCAGAGAATGAAGAAGCTATATTATGAGGCGAAACTTACCGAACATTTTCCAGAATAGCCTGCACAGTAGTTGCGTAAGATTCTTCCCATAATCTAGAATATTGTTACAGCCACTGGATCTCCCATAAAATTTCCTATCGTCATCTCTTCTTCTGGCTGGGGCATGGAATGGACTTTAGAGGGGGGCTGTGGAGAAGTAGTAAAACTTTGCTCATAGTTTCTCTTGTAAAATTCTTCTAAGACGGCAGCCCTTAGCATTCTTTCTGTCTTGAGGACGAGAGACTGAAACTTTGAAAGAAAATTTCCAAAGATTTGTAATAACTTTCCCTCTTCTTCCAGCAAGAGTGGAAAAGAAATAAAATATCCGCTCCGGAACAAATACAATTACTTATTCCTTCTTCTGCCCACTCACTGCCCGCCCGCATCCTCCATCCCTTCTTTTTCAGATTCCATAGCCAATCAAAAACTTATTAAAAAATGTCAGGGATACCCCAGAGAAATTGATGGATCTATCCGCCTCTACTTCCGTCCCGTCTAGCTCTGTCCAGTGTCCAGTGGTACTGAGACTAACGGAGTAGGTATGATGCATACAACAAAGGTGGATACATCCTTGTTTGACATGAATAGGATTTGTTGGTAGGAGAACTACTAATCTGATAATAATTTAGCGGGCTACTTCATATCATTAATTCCGGTCTTGCATTAAGTAAAACGCAAAAGCGTATACTACCACTACCTATAGGATGGAGGATGGATATGGCCGAAATATAGTTTATTATTAGAGGTAATTAATTATTCCAAGGACAGGTAGGGTTGTAGGAGGGAAGGAGAGTAGGGGATATATAGTCATTATGGAAGCATTTCCTGGGTTTCCTTTATTATGGATTCTGGTCATGTTCCTGGTTTTCAAATCTTTAAATCTCTGGTAACTGTCCAGGGAGTAGTTGCCTAATATTCCCTCATGCTTTCCCTCAGCTCAACGTCCAAAATTTCCTCTCTTTTTATAGCAGTTCTCTTGCAAAACAAATCCGTTTACGTGTCCACGTTTCCTCTCCAACTCTACTAACTGTACGCTACGGGAGCCGGCTTTAAGACAGCCATCAACTTGCCTACGCAATCCATTCGTTTCAAGGATGGATTTTTTCCGGGCTTCCGCTTGCTTTCCCCCAACGGTTTTCAGCCTTATTGTGTGAAGCTGGTTCCGTCTTTCCGTCCCGTCCGTTGTTGCCCCGTCCACAAACGTACAAACTGTTTATAGAAGAGGTTTCACTGGGAGAACGTTCTGCGCTAACGGAGGAGCGATTGGTCGACGGAAATATCGAGTGCTTAGCTCCCATTTTGATTGTTTGAACTGATAATAAAACAAAAGTTTTGTTGGAAAAATTGGATTTGAACGTGAGGTTGGATGTGTACGCGGTGTTTTGACTTACTAAGTGAACTGAGTAGTGAGTAGCTTGGAATAGATGATGTTCTACTGGTTCTAACTTACATGTGTATGGATATTGGGTGGGGTGAACAAAGGAGGAAGGGTTGGAGAGGGGGGAGGTAGATGAAGAATAGAGTTGAAGCTTAAAAAGCTTGTATTGAAGAGAAAGAGAGGAAATACGGGTGGTGAACTTGAATATTTTAATATTCACGCCACAATCTCACTTTATGCAGCATTGATTTCCACTTATTTAGATACTTATCTCTTTCCTATTCCAGTCATACTCATTCTCTTCAAATTCTATCTCTCTCCTATAGTCCTATCCACACAGCACACACACAGCTTCTAAACTCACCATTTTAATATCCCGACGACATGGCCCCACACACATCCTCCTCAACATGTCCCCACCCTTGTCCCCTGCCTCAGCTTCCTTTCTCCACACCCTTTAAATGTCTCCTACGAAGACGACTCGTTTGTAATCATCACCATAATTCCAAGAGTCACACATGACAATCAACTCCGGCATAATTCATCTTCCATTAATAATAGCAACCAAGCGCAGGGCTTTCTTTTCTAATTGCAAACTGTGACATGTAGTCTGTCCAATTCCAGGGCTTTGTCTTACCCCACTCACACATGGCCCATGATGAAGGCAGTATACGTTTTTTACGTGGGTCCGTAACTGGACTTTTACCGAAAAATATGAATGCTTTGCCGATTTATTCCCCCAGTATTTCCAGAAGGGATTCAAGAATACTTTGAAAGATTAATTACTCTGCCGGATTTTCCCAGATTAGAGCATCACACCTGAGCTGCCGACAACGCCCTCTGGCTTGTTTATGAGGTTTGTCTTCTCCTGTGCATGATTAATCCCCATCTGTTTCTGCTTGTTTTTAATGATGGAAGTGATTTGCATAGACCTCATCCTACCTGTGTGATTGCTTTGCCTTTTTCCGGATCCAGGAGGATGACATGTTCGCGTTTGGTAATTATTTCTAAATTTTGGGCTTGGTCATGACGAGGATTTCGTCTTCTTCCTGTCTCATGTATGTGAGACATAAATGGGTTCTTGAAAAGTCTTTCTCCGACTCGGACTAGAGGAATACAGCTAAATAAGTCTTCTTACACGCTATTCTGGGTGTGTGGCGGCAGTAGGAGCTCAAGTGGAACCTTTGGTGGACAGTTGTCCCATCCCATGCCCATCTCAATTGCCTTCCCTTGTCTCCCTCTAAACTCTTTACAAGGAGAATAGATTTCTTCGCATCTCCCGGCTTTCTCATCTCCCAAGAGAACGTAGCTAGATCAAGCCGCTTCCCTTCTCTCTGTTAACAATAGAGAAATATTAAAGTGCTTCTTCCTAGCATCACATCCTTGCTTAGTAGCTATGTATACGCACTCCTCAAGAAGATTGCAGTGGATTGGATGTTAAAGATGAGGGCAAGAAGATTTTTTTTACATATTTGGAACTGTCTTCTGCAAACCCAAGTCTAGTGGCTCCATAACTGAGCATGTCAGCCAATGATAGTTTTTTCTAGCGTAAATCCATCAGTAATCACGTTTTCTCCGTATGCATGCTCTTGGCCGTTTACAAATCCACTCCTACACACACTATGTCATAAATGTGTGGATTCAAGAGTCGTCGTGTGGATACGCAGAGGATCAACTTTATTCAGAGGAGCCACTGTACTATTACTACATCAACTTTACACACACACTCACCCTCCCTCATACATATGAATGAATGCTTATTTTTACACACTTTTCACTCATCCCGCCCTCCCGCATCCTCTACTACATGTAAATATGTGGAGGTTTACCGTCCATGGATGCATGCGTCTAGAAATTGCCTAGTTGAAAACGCTGCCATTACAGCGTTACCCAGTTTAATTCAGGACTCTTCTCTATCTCTTCCCAATCTGTAAGCCAGCCATCCCTCCTTCTTTTTGAATCCCAGGTGTAGGTGTAGCGTAAAGGAAGGAATTAAAGAAGCAAGGGGATGAGAGCCAGCTTCTCCACTCTCTCCCATTCCCATCCTCTACGATTCTAGGTAATCCTAGATATACCACTAGATACCAACTTGATTTTTGATTGAGAAAAAGCTTCTGTTTCATCCTGTATTCTCTTTGTCTTATTCTAAATTATATGGGAGCAAGTTATGATAAGACTCTACTACACTATACACATACACAGTTCTTCTTCTCATCTCTTCCTCCTCTCCTAAAACCAGTATCTCAGCAGCCCTTGACCAGCAACCCCCACCAATCTTATTTTATGCCCTCATCATTATCAACTTTATGATGAAATTTAAAAGATGAGCTTCATCCCTCTTTCTTCTCTTCTTGACCGGCACTTGAGAAATTATAGGAAACGAATCCTAATAATCCCATCCCCTTTCTACTGTCTCTTACCTCATTCCTCATCCTTTTGTTTCCAAGTCGCTTTCTTCCAGGAGGTAGGTTCGTCTCTCGCTCTGTTCTTCTGCTTGTGTGTAAATGTGTGTAATCTTATATCATCTTCTTCATCTCCTCCAGTACCTCTCATGTTCGCTTCCTTGTATTCACCAAAATACAAGTCGTTTTTTACAAGCGTTTTACAAACTTGAATGTTAGTTTGTATGAACATTGTTGTCATTCCATTTTCATGGAGAGGTCGGGTCTTCTGAGCAGACAGGACAACATATGGACTCTCCCGCCCCTTGTTTCTTTTTCAGAAGATCATCTTCTTTTAGTCAATGTACTTTATTTCATGCAGTAAGCAGAAGAGGGAACGAAACGCTTTGAATGCGAACTAGTAGCCAATAAGCTATCAAGCTGCTGTTCGCTAAAAAGAATGGACGCAAGGACATAGTCACTCACTACTGAATTCCGAAATCACTGTAAGTTAAAGACATGTTTGGAAAGTCGGGTATCCGGCGTCCATTGCACTGAGGCTGAGTTACATAGAGATGCAGAGGAGAGCTTTTTCTTTTTCCTTGTTTTGTAGGCTCTGTAGGTAAAATAAAAAGAATGCTTTCCGTACTTATTTTTTACATTTTTTTCTACCCCGAGTCATCATCATCTCTTCCTACTTTATATTATTCTTTCTGACTCCCCCAAGATAATCACCAGGGGAGGGAGGGAGAGAAAGATGCTTTTGTCCAACTTCTGAGCATATCCCCATCCACACACGCCGCCTCCCACCCAACCACCCACCAACCTACCTTCCCCTCCCTCCCCTCGTGGTACTCGAGTATTATTGAGCAGGAGCTTGAGTTGAGGGAGTGTATTTTGGATTCAATGGAATCTCTATGGAGTCATCTCTTTTTGACTTACTTTACTTGAGCTTTTACGTACCATCTCCTCCTTGTACTTACTATGTATTACAACTTTTACAAACCCAGGAACAAAACTCCTCATCTTCAATCCACATCTTCTACATCTCTCTGTCTCTCTCCCCCTACTTCCTCACTCTTGTGCGTATCATCTCACTTTCCTCCAGCTCCCTCAATTTTATCTGTCCAAGGCTAAATTCTTCTCCAAGAGCGAAAGAGTAGTTACAACTTTTCCTACATCTTCGTCTTCTGTCCTGGCAAGAAAAGAAGAGGAAATTTCACTCCAAATCCACCTCCTCCTCTTTCCTCATCTTCTTGAATCCATGAATGTATATATTTCTCACCACCCACCCCGCCGGCCGGCAAGCCGGGATACTCACTTACTCGTACTGTAACGAACTCCCTCACTTGGATGATGCAGATGAGCTCCATTGTTGTGCATCCTCTTTTAAAAATCCCCCATCTTCACTATCTTCTTCATATGTATCATCATTGTTTTCCTCCACATCTTCCTCAGCCAAACACATGCGTGCACTAGAATCAGAGTGTATTACTGTATTCTGTTAGATTCGGGTAGGTACTTGAAAGGAGAGGGATGGAGAGGATTTCATCCTGACCAGAGTTTCACCTCCAGGGAATTTGCAAACGCCAATAACCAATCTTACCTTTACCTTCCTCTCCTTGGACTAAGCGCTCTCTTCTTCCAAGAATCTGCGGGATGAAAGCATCTATTTTCATCTGGGAAATGGGAAATAAGGCTGAGTTTGGATGGGCAAAGTGAAGCATCTGTAGAAGGAAAGAATTGCCAGCTTCACCATTTCGTACTGTGTGTTGTCTGGGAGAGAGAAACCATTAAGAGGAAGGAGAGGAGACTTGATTCATTCTTCATCCAAGGGTTTTCTTTCCTTTGGGTGTAATTCATTGTATTTTGCTCTTGTTTTTTTCATCCATATGACTTGTTTTATAACTTTTCCTCTCTCTCCGTATTCCTCCTCCATTCTTATCTCAATCCTTCTCCTACACCAATTCCAGTGATAAGATCATACAGATCGATTTATCAGCCCCAAAAGCTCCGTTTCTCCTCCTGTTCTACACTGGGATATACGGGGAAATATTCCAGTGTGGACAATAACTTGTTTCCCTCTCCTTTCCATCAAGTAAGTACCGGCTTATAGTATATTTCTCTTTTTTTCCCCTCCTTTTGTATCCGCCATTCCCCCCGCCCGTCTCGTTCAAAGGGAAACCAGCTTTGCCAATGCCAGGAACCAAGCACTTTTCTTGGTGAAAAAGCATACACGGGAGCCAAAGCCAAGGAGGATTAATTCCACCTTACTCTACCACATCGGCTCACTTTTTCAAACGTCTTATACACACTTTACTCTTGTCCGAAAAGGAAACGGATCGAATTTTTTATCATCTTTACATGAGAACAAAGCCTCTCTGGATTCACATGACGAAGGCTGGATATTTTACCAGCACAAGAATTTTTTCTTCTTCTTCTTCTTGTATATATAAGTAGCTGTGTTAGCGGCTTATGCCTGGCCTTCAGTGGAACCTCAAGGTGTTGAGATGTATCCACATTCCACATATGGACTGTACAATATACAGGTGGAGTGCTGCTCTTGCTCTCCTGGGCTTTCAGTCCATCCCCGGTATCCCCGGCCAAACTCTACATAGCTCCAGACAAAGCGTGCTCTACACTCATTAAGGTTACGGCATGGATTTCTGATTCATTTTCCTTCAAAAAAGGTTCATCCATTCCACAGTCTACATTCTCCTTCCTTCCTTTTAGTTGTTTTCTCCAAAAGTAATTTGTGCATTCGTGGTTTCTTTTACTGCCGTACGTGCGACTAAATTGATGAATATATCATTGATTCCATTTCTTTATTTCTCATCAAATTTCTCTCAAAGAGAGCGTGCTCTCACTCAAGTCTTTCTCAAAGAGAGAAACTTGGTCGTCCGGCTGGCTGTACCATAGTTTTTACCTTTAAAACCTCTCTTTTAGTTCAAGAAAGATGTACGAGGACGGTTATATCCCAACTTGCAATTTATTTCATCATTTTTCCTCCGTCTCTCCCGCTCGCCTTGCTTTCATATCCGCTCCACCTCTTTTTTCTCAATTCCCTATATTATTCACTACCATCAGCTCTCTTCTCTTCACCATGATATGTGGTTCCATCCATTGTATATTTTTATATATTTCACTTGGTTCAACTCCAGGGAGGGAGACTTAAAGTATATTGTAAATGCAGTGCCACTGTGAAGAGAGAGTGTGTTGAATAATTCCACGATAGCTCTGATGATTGTGATGGCCGGTGCGGTGATAGGAAGCTCGTCCCGAAATTGTTTTTTCCCAACTTACATATTGAGCTATTCAATTATTTTATTTCTATCGATTACTCATCACTACAAGGTAACCGCAAACCGGTAGCCATTGTCCGAACCGTCCCGCGCGTCATCACCAATCTCACCGGCTTCTTATTCACTCCTCCGAGAAATTCCCAGCAACATCCCTCTGCGTAGTATTCATCAAACCATAGTCCTTCCCTTGATCATCTTCCCTTGGTCCGGCCAGTGGACTCTATAGCCGTAGCGTCCTATAAAAAACTTTTTATAGAGAACCCATCATCTTCCGCTTTTTCTTTCATTTCATCCTCACCTTTTCGCTTCTCTCTTCACTTGTTCTCACAGAGCCCTATACGTGTAGTGCGTACGCAAAATTTGGAGTGAATAATGGGAATGGTAGGAGGATGAAGCGGTGGTTGTGGGGAGCGGAGGCATGGTAAAATTGTGATTTGTGCTCTAACATACATGTTGCGGGATTGTGTGAAGCCTTGTGGCGGTTTAGGGAGGAGGAGTTTGACATTGAGAATTTTATGATTAACGTTCCACCTCCGTGCTTTACTGAAATATTCCACGTTGAAGCACATGTAAATGATGATGGGACGGATGTTGTACGGCTTGAGGTGGGTTTTGAGTCAAAATCTTTTACAAGGTCAAGAGGTGTCACCCGCCCTCCTCCCGATAAATGAAGGAGAGGGTCAGGGATTATGGGACTCCATGAGTTCTCCGTCTGTCCGCTCACGGGTCGCTCTTCCACCCTGGCTCCAGTGGTATTGAACAGGTGATGGAGGAAACCCAAGTGGACGGACGGACGGATAGGCAGTGAACACTGTTCATCTGCGAGAGACAGAACGTAAGATCATCAACCAGGAACATGGTCATCCTATTCAATTTTACGTCACAGACATGAACGTCAGTTTAGTTGTATTATAGTGCAGCTCTTGTATAAAATATTTCATGCTGGATTTAATCAAGTGTAATATGTATGGTTGTGTTAATCTTTTTTCTCCCGCGCGTCCCCCCATTCATTCATGTTATTGAGTGACGGAGAATGATTGAAGATTATCTGCCTTGCAATAATCCCCAGCCAGGCTGAGTGCTGTGTACATTTATTTTATACTGCATCTTATACAAGAGCTTATGGCAGAGAAGACGAGACAGAGGATTGAGGATGAGGCATGGAATGATAATCGGAAGACAGGAGAAGGAAGGATAAGTTCGAGTCTTGTTGGGTTGTTCATGATGAGCGGCGCTTTATCCCCCAGTCAATCTTCCTCCGATACAAATTGCAGCAAGTGATCAATGTTGATGAGCTTGCATGTTCTGGAGGGGAATTATTATTATTATTATTACCTAAAGCTTGTTTTACTTGTTGTGCAACTGGGAATTGCATATGCATAACTAACTTATCCTCGCCTCTTCCAACTACCCAAACCTTGAGCTGAGTAAAATAATGGCCGGCAAGGGAGCAACCAAAACTATACAACAACGCCATTCCCAACATCCCAACTATTCCCATCACTTCTTACTTCTCTTAACCCATCCGCAGCTTCACCAAACTATAAGTTGGATGGCTGGCTCTGGCTATGATTGAACGAGTAGAATTTATTGCAGAATATCCTTATTCAATGTATTAAGCCGCCTTCAGAAAGGATTGCAATCCCTTGGAGTAAGGCAAGACTGTGTGGATGTAATAAGATTCTGAGAGGATCTTTCTTAGAAGAAGAAGAAGAGGAAAAGTCAAGGAATTGGCAGAGGGAGAGGTGTAGAGTGTAGAGTGTTGGAGGAAAAGCCGGATTATTTCAACCTTTCCTATCAAACTACACATGGCAGAATTCAGCATTTAGTTTGGCAGCCTTTGGCAGGGAAAGAGCAAGGAGTTGATCCATCCTTAGAGCTGGAGGCAAAGGGCAGGCAGTTTCCCACTTTTCTCCAACAACTGCTAAAGAATCCGAGGAGGAGCTATCTGAAAAACTCACCAACTTGCAAGTCAGTGCGAGTACGCTATTCCGCATTCTCACAAGTCATAAGCCAAGAGGAAGAAGATGTGGAAAAGAGATGGGTAATTAATGGCTGATTGGAGGAAGGAGAGATGGTTTTATGCACAATAATAATCCTATGTAATAGTCTGCTTCTCAGGGATTGACTTTGACGCATCTTTTGAGCGGATAGTCTTTCACTTCTTGCCTTACTGTGACTTGTGACGTACGCAACATTCAAGCTTGCATTGAATTACCTTGGTTGCAAACGTCTGAAATATGGGCAGAGAGAGATAGCGAGAGATTGCCTTGGGAAAAATGTTTTTGAAAAAAGGGTTATAATGTGTGCGTAAATTGTCTGGATTTGCGATTAGAACCAGTCCGACTGACAATCATGATAGATGTTCATCCGAAGAGGTGGACAGAGCCGAGAATAATAATTGCTTATATTTGCATATCCATGTGTCTCACTCCGCCAATCCTCTCCATCTTCCTCTATCTCTCTCAATCCTCCAAATCCCTCCTTGTGCAATATGCCATTTTGCCGGAGGGAAAAAACTCACGCGGCTTATCCATTATGCCTCCTATCATCCTTCCCTACCTCCATCCTTCCCGGATTCAAGGATTCAAATGTGTTTTACTCAGTATTTCAATATGTTGTACAATATGGCAAAATTCGCCAGTCCTTTTTCACACAGTTCACATTGCAGATTGCAATGATGATGACGATTAAGTACAGCATGAATAAGCTTCTGTCCTCTTGTAAGATTCTTACGAAGAGAAGAACAAATTCTGTTACGAAGACAAAGTGAGGGAATGAGTGCAAGTCGGAGGAGCCGGCTAAGAAAATAAGATTCTATTGTCATCTTGTTTCTCCTCTTTCCCTTCAGATAAGCTTCCCTTTTAAAATATATGCATCTTCTGGGTATTTTCTTCCCGTTTCCATTCTCCATGTTCTCTTATTTCCATCAACGTCGTCCTTCCATTTCCCATCCTCCGGGATCTTTCTTGGACCAACTTTGGCTCTACCATGACTTGACTTACTTTCTTGCCTCTAGCTAGCATTTAATTACTCTGGCGCTCTGCTCTTGTCTATGTGGATAATGTGGAAGGGAATGAGAGAGAGAATTGAGAGAATAATATAAGCTTCCGAGTCTCGGAACAAGATTGTATGTATATTTATGACAAACTTGTTCTTCACCCACGCCACCACGCCAATGCACAAGGAATCAGGGTCTCAAGAAGAAATAGGGATTCAACATTCAACAACAAGCTCATCTTCTCTTCGCATCCCCTTCTTCGTCTTTCATCCACACAATTCTTTTCATTTAAATGCATGACTTGGTCCGATGACTTCAAGAACCAAATCTCTCTCCTTCTTCGTCTTCTCCAATTCTCTCATCCCTATACCTTATCCCAGTCCTAGCCAGCTTCCTCTTTCTTTTCCCCCTTCATACTTAACTAAACATTCTTACATTGTCCTCGCATGAAGCTCGTATCCGTCGTCTTCGTTCCCAAGTAACTATATTATTGTGTATTCTGTGTCTGTGCCCTTCTCTCATTTTATTATCTTCAGGCTAGTAGTAGGTAGTCGAAACGGAAACTCCTTCCATAGTGGGGAGTGGGGCTCTCTCTCTCTCTCTGTTTCTCTGTACTCAACTTTCCAGGGTTATAGAATTAATTCCATGGAGGAGTAATGTCAAACGTAGAGCTACTACAGCTTTTAATGTAGAAGAATAGTTTGTAGACTTTGGAATTGTTTTGGATAGAATTCTTTCCTCGAATCCCTCTTCAAGTCTTGAATAGGTCCAGGAGCAGGAGAGGAGACTAGAAGAGAGAACAAGTCTTTCCTACCCACGTTCCCCCCATACTTTCCCTCATTTATTTCCTTTTGTTTTACTTACTTTGAAGAAGAAGAGTGCTATGTAAATTGTTGCAAAATTTGTCTTGTCTGGAAAATTCGCTACTCCTCTCTCTTTCCATCTTGTGAATTCGGATGTGCTTTCACTTACTTTCTCTCATATTCCCCATCAGCTTTCTCTTCTCATTCAACTCTCTTCCGCCCACTTACTCTTCCTCCTCCAACCTTCCATCCCCAACCCCTACCATTAATTATATGTATTTCAACTCATTTCCATCTCATGAATCTGTTTCATTCCATTCCGCTTCCATGGCCGGCCCTCCTCCTAGCTAAGATATAGGATACTCTGTCTCTTGCATGAACCGCCATTGTAATTTCCTCCGACTATGCAGATTTCCTCTCTGACCTCTTCGACCCAGCCGGCGGACGTTATATTCTGATACGCTGTGCGTTTTCTTCTTGTCACCTCCGTGATTTATCTGACAGTTGTGTGGAAGAGAAGCACACTAAGTGTGTGTATTACCTATAGCTTACAATGAGTTAAAGCAGTTTCATGTCCGTCTTCTGTACAAACTTGTATAGTAAATAGTACAGATGAGAGATGCAAGTTTCAAGGCAAGAAAACCAAAGCCGTTATCAATGAAGAACCTGAAGAAGGATTAAACGTTTCATATGCTATCAAAGTATACGGTCATTGGGGCCGATGGAATATTAACTTTTTTGCCTTGTGTTGTTGCTTCTTTTGATTCTTAGGATGGAGGTTAGACTTAGACAGATGGATCTCGATGGCTACATAAGCAGGCTGTGACTCATGCAGGCTAGTCCGACGTGACAAACCTATTTCTCGACGCTTTATTCTTATCCCTTTGTTGTTGTTGCAGGCTAGTCCGACGTGACAAACCTATTTCTCGACGCTTTATTCTTATCCCTTTGTTGTTGTTGCTATAGTAGTTTGAACTTTTCGTGACCGAACATCTTGGATCGTTACTCTTGATCTCTTTAAACATGTATAAAAATTGCATCACTTCCTTCCTTTACTTCACCAGCTAGCACCACCATCCTACTCTTCTCTTCCTCTTGATCCTATCCGATTTTTGCTATCTTTGTATTCTGCTTGGAGGAGGAGATGTGAGGGAGATGCATTATTGTTTTCCACGAGGATGACATGTCGATGGAGTGATGTGAACAAGAAGGATTGTGTTTGTAGCGAAAGGGTCTCGGAAGAAGGCCGGGGTCAAAGCCATCCGCATGATGGAGGATTCAGAAACCAGACCAGAGCGAGGGAAAATCAAAAGCAACTCCATAGCTTTGCTTGAACAAAACCCTTTGAGCTTATTTCTTTTGCATCTTTGGTGGATGGATGATGATGTTTATAGGAGTTGAATACAGTTTAACTCTGTGTAGCAAAGATCGTGTACACGCCGTCATATCCTACAAAACTTTGAATCCTTCTCCTCTTCTTCTGCCTTTCATGAAAGTAGTAGCAACGTTTTGTAGGAAGAAATGCAATGCATAATGCTTTGAATATTTCAAAGCAACTTGCAAGTAAACTACACTATTCTCTCTCCAAGTTCCTCAGTTCAGAGTCGTCTTCTTCCGTTTCTATTGTTTGTAATTTGTTGGAGTTGTTGGAGGATATGGGAAGGCTTGCGTAGGCTCATCTTGTCTTGTTGTTGTTGCAAAACTTTGCCCAACAAATTACCCTCTGTATTCTTCTTATCTTGTTTCTCAAAGATGAAAACATCATCCTCTTCCATCACGTTTCCCTCTCCTTCTTGATTCGAATTGCTCAAGCCGCGCGCAAAGCTTGAATGAGGCAAGCCAAGTTTTAAGCTAAGAGAAACGGTTGAATTTCGCAAAAGCTATTCTTAGCTTGATTTGATTTACCATCTTTTTTCTTTATAGGAAAATAATAACACACTTTTTTCTGGATCCCGAGAGGGGAAATCCACCAAGCAGTCGTCACTTTGACTAAGGTCAAACTACAAAGTAAACTGCGAGCAGAGAAGTTAAGAAAGATAGCGAATAGAAACTATAGGGACAAGACTATGAGAAATAGCAAGGGAATTGAATTCAGGGAAGGGTTGAATAGTCCCGGGATGGGTTACAGGACTACGAGTAGTAATATTTGGTGGACAAGTCACAGGGATTTTACCAAAGTGTGTCTGTCTGTGCTTAAGCAAACATTTAGTTTCTCAGTTTCATTGCCTTCCTTCGTGTCATGTCCTCGTCATGTGTGTGTTTGGAAGTTAAAAGGTTTTGTGTCGGGGGATTTGTGGATTCGTACCGGATTTTTTGGCCACGAACCACATTTCATTTTAAAGGTAGCCTGACTCAAACGTAAAATAATACCAAGAGAAATAACAGACGTGTAGAAATTAATGAAAAATAATAATATTTGTTTTCTCATGGTAAATGTACATTTTTTTAAAACCTTATTCATTTAAAAAATTTTATCCCCCACACTCTATCTACCCTATCATATCTCCATCTTTTATGGAATTTCATTTTGATTAACAATCCCACAGAGATGATAGCTCCGAACACGCTTTCTCGCATTCTGGACTACTAGTAATCAGAGCACCAGAGTGAGAATTAGGAAATGATAGCATCATCACAAGACAAGAGAAGATTCTTTTCTTATTTTTTTATAGCAAAGCCTCGTCTCAGTCTTCTGTTCATGTGTGCGGGCTAGAGGCTAGAACAAGATTTGAGAGAACGACAGTGTCCTCTTTCTACATTCTTTAAAATTTGACATGCTCTTCCGCTGTCATTCTTTTTCCTTGTTCCAATTTATTATTTGCTTCATCTCCTCCTGTCCTCATCTCTGTCCTTTTACCCGTCAAATTTCAAACTTGCTAGCTCTTCCTCCTCCTCTCCAGATACATCTCTTTTCCCTTCATCATCAGCTTTATTTATGCTATACATCGCTACAGCTAAAAGCTAAAACGTAAGCAAGCAATCCAATAGTCTGACACAAGGATGAGCTCAGCAAAAACGTAATAGATCCGACATTCTGTCTCTCATTTTCCAAAATCCCAGCCATTCACTCACAAACCAAAAGCTAGAGCAATCTTGCAAAAGGAAAATACAACATCAAACAGCCTAACAGCACCACCACTCACACAGTCTTTCTCATCCCACCAAATTCAATTTACTGCTATCCAATTTTTTCAAATATCTTTTGCTTCTCATCCTCCTCCCTCGTAAATTAACTATTCCTCTATTTTTTGACCCGGACGCATCACCACTCACTCATCACTCCCTTCCGGGATTTGGCCCCAGTAACCCCACTGTGTTTTCTTTGACTGGGAAATAAAAGAAAAACAGCGGAAAAACAAGAGATTCTCCGACGGAGGGCCATAAAATTATAATAATCATCTCATTCTCGAGCTGATTTCGTTTCAATTCGTCCTTGCCAACTTGCAGTATAATTGTCATGTCTTTCTCTATCTCACAGTTGCTATAAAACTACTCAACTTGTTTCTGTAATTTAGCTCATCCACTCCAACCGAGAAAACAGCCAAAAACCTAGGGGACGAGTTGAAATTTAATGCGTTCAGGGCCCCTGTTTTCTTTTTCCAGATGCCATCCCTGGTAAAAACTGATAGCTTTAGCCCAAAGTCTTTGGATGGAAATGAGTAGTCCGTGTACTAAAAGTTCACATAGTTTCATGCCAAAATTTAGAGGCTTTATTTGCGTTTACGCGTAAAGTACAAGTCTCTTAACGAAGCCGGCATTTTGAACGGGTGTGTGTATATATTATAGCAGAAGCTAGGTATAGCGTTACGGGTAACACACTTGGTTACCAGTAGGGTGGTAGCAGCTGTAGGGAATGTGCTTGCTTTTCTAGGCCGTGTGTCTGTAGTAGTAAATACTACCAGTCTCACTTGTAGTAAGAAAAGAAAGTTTACGCACCCGGGATTATTTCATGCCACAACCCGAACCGTCTCCTCCCGGGTAGCGGTGCTACGTATCTCGTAAGCATATGGATAATGTGTGGATGCATGGCGAAAGTTACTACTGGGATTCTTGGATGAGTGGTGAAGAATTTTAATTCTTCGCTAGCTAATTCAGAATATGGAGTTGTAAGATGTGTTCAGTATGTGTATGTTGGGTGCGTGGAGGCGCGTAGCGTAGGACGAGCCGGGTTGAAATGTAGACGTGAAGAGGTTGTAAAATTTAAAATGTTACTACTACAATGAAAATATTTGGAAGGATTTGAATGTGCAATTTTATTGCTCATTCCAGAAGAATTCTAAAAGTGAGATGTCTTCTTCTCTCTCGCTACGTAGTTTATTATTTGCTAGTGTGTGTGTGTGGGAAAATAGTAATAGAAAAGGAATCCGTCTCTTCTTCTTCGCCTTCTTCCTCTTCCCTTCTCCATCTCTTCTTTCTTGATGGGGAACATTTTACTAGGCATTTTAACCGGTGATTAAATGCCGTTATTTCTTGTTGAATGAATAAATGTATGCCTCTCCTCCATGTTTTCAACGGATCCACGAGCCGAGCTGACGATAGAGAGACCGTTTTAAGACCTACTACTTACTACTCCTACCTTTCCCCGTCTGGCATCAACCAAGAAGGTCATATATGCATAGCGCATAGCAAGGATAATACGTCAAGTAGGGAAGCAGAAGCAGAGTAGTAGAGGTAGGCCAACTCTGTTGGCGGGATACAGAGGATGCAGGCAGGGATATTGGAAAGCCGGGTAGGAGGTACAAAAGTAGATAAGAAGAAAGAGAATTTGGAAGAGAGTTTAAGTAATAAAAAATATACAGAGACTGGGGATCACATATAGAAATTGCGTGTTGGTGGTTCTTTCTTGAGAATCCCGCGTAGCTTTAGCTTGAAAAAAAAATCGGGTAAAAGCCAAGCTGGTCCTGCTTCCTTGCTCTTCGGGGCGGGTAGGAGAGAGAGAGAGCAACATCCGCGTGTGTAAATCAGCAGCAGATATTTTAAGTTTTAAACGTTATCTTTCCGACTTAAGAGCCCAAAACATGCTCTTATTCTCTTTTTTCGTCCTTTGGCTCTGCCCTTCTTCACTCTTCATTCCATCCACCATCCTCCCGATTCTTCCTTCTTTTGAATCTACTGCTTTTCTCTCGTACAGATTCTACTCCGCTGAAGCTCATGTAGAGGGGAAAGCATATAATAGAGCGATTCCATCTTCCACACTGAGTGAGAGAGCCAAAGCCAAGCCAGGAAGCTTCTTGAGTTGATGTTCCATATTTTCAAGTTTATTTCTCAGCCTACTCACTTTGACATCAAGTTCACATAACTATTTCATGCTTTCAAATCCTCAAACCTGCATTACTCACACCATAGCTTCGCATACAAGTAGACAGAAGCGAGGGCAAGTCAACCCTTATGAGTCTGTCCTGATACACCACAATTCTTCCTCTTGGAACTACTTTACTTGCACCAAAAACTGGACGGGGATTGACGGAAGCCTTTAATGAATTCATACCCGCCAAACCCATTTCACAGTCTTCGTCACACACACAGTCAGTATAGTCTCCTTAAAAACTTGCTAACTGCAAACCTACCAACCCACTTCCCTCTCCACTGTCTCTACCCTTTAAATTCTATTTAACTTTTATTTTTAATGGATGCAGACGCATCCTAAGTAACACATCTTTAAACCCAGTTGTCACGCTGTAATTCACCGGCAAATTTGAACAACTCTTCCAATCCAGCCAGATTCAAAACGTACTCTTTTTTCATCCCGTCTTCCCTGCCACAATTCTGACATGACCCTGGAGCTGTCGCAAACGTCATAGCATCTTCCCAAGAGCCCGTCCACGTCTTTCCCTGTAGGATCTTCTTCTTCATCTCCTTCCCATCCACGGAATTCCGTAGTACTTGAGCTCAACTAACCGAAAAGTTTAGTGATTCTTATCCGTGTTGGCGAAATGGAGCAAACCAGTTTAATGGCAACAAATAATTGATGGCATCCCTCCTCCCAGCTCCTTGATATACATCCCATATTTCTCATCCCTTTCTCTCTCCCGTATTCTCCGACATCTCCCCGGCTTCTCTCAAATCACATCTTCCACTTTCTCACGCATCTTCCACAAGTCTTAGACCCGTATCTAACCGCTTGTGGCTCATGCTTCCTGGTTTACTTATTTAGCCGACGAGTAACAGGAACGGACTCTTATAGTAGTTTCCCTCCTCTGTATGAATGAGAAAAAGCCTTTATATTCCCTACACAATCCTATTTTATAAAATTCCTGACCCGGTTTACGTGGTTCTCGAAGAAAAACCTCTTATTGTAATTGCATTACGGCAACCACATTCAAATACCGAGTTTCAACCTAAAGCTATGTACAGTCCAAGTTGAGCGTAAGGTCGTACCAGCGTAAGTGCGATCACGTTACGTTCTCCGTTCAAATTGCAAGTTTCACCCGGAAAAGTCAGGATTTGTAAATTACATACAGGTGAAGAAACAGTAAAAATAGTTGAAAAAATCCCGGAATTTCACTTCCTCGTCCGGTGTTTACACATAATTGAGGCAGAGGGAATTTCCGCCTCGTAAAATGGGTTATTCGTTAGGTTATACTGGAACATGGAGCGTCAAGTTGTACAGTTTGTACAAAACGTATGTTTATGGAGAAGAAATGCCGCATCTTTTAGAAGAGGGCATCATAGTCAGTAGATATTACCATGACTGGAGGAGAGCATGGAATACGGTGACTCAGCAACTGCTTCTAGCCATTTGTCCGGGCCATAAACCTGGAATAGCTGTTGCTCCTTATGGCTTTCCTTTGAAAAATGGATAGAAGAATAGAGAAGATACAGCGTGAAGATTAAAAATACAGATTCCGTTCCTCCTCGTTCCAAGGAAGGCTGCTCTGTAGGGATCCAAATATGTAGTAGAGGCGTGAATATAGATCCCCTCCAGTCACAGGTATCTGGATGTACAGATTGCGTTATTGTGTGTGGCAGTCGTATGCGTATCCAGTTATAAATTTATACACACTACTGTGAGGATGGATGAGGAGGTTGCTAAGTTTCCTCCCTGCCCACCTCTCCGTTCTTCCCCGCCGAATCCTCCACATCAATTTTAAGCTACCCTGTAGAGAGTAATAGGATTGTGAATAATAATAATAATGATATGCGGAGGAGATAATAATGAGAGGCGGATTCTTAGAGTTTTTTCCCTAGCATTTCCTTGTCAAAACAAAGAGAGTGCGGTGGCGGAGTTGGATGAAGGAGTGTGGGTATTAAAAAATTCCTTTCGTGCCCCGAACTATTGACATGGTAAATGTTTCCCCATATTCCCTACTCTCATCTCTGTCAACTCCTTAATTATGATTAAGTTTTAGAGGGACGCTAAAACTCCTGAGAGTCATCTCACAAAGTAAATCCTCTTCACACTTTTTCTCTCTCCTCTACACGTATAAAATATCAAAGAAAGAGCAAACCAAACTATTTAAACAGCCAAGCAAAGAAACAGTCAAAGACAAACTCAGCGCATGTACATATAAAACGAGGAATGCATAGCAGAAGTGCGCATTTTCTCCTGTCGTTTAAACCCGATATTTTTTCTCTAGTTCCGCCCGGGTTTTAGCCATTATATACGTGGAATGACTGTAAAGTTGTAAACCATAGGGACGTAGACAGAGTGCACACTGTGTGTAATATTTTAGCATTTAGCACAGCTGTAGCATCCTCATCTCCTCCCGTAGTATTTATGTTCCCATTTATACTGATGATGGAGTCTATCTGTTGTTACTAGTTAATCATGATGATGTATAATTATTGAGAAAATATGAAAGAGCCTCCTTGATTCTCTTCCCGAGTTCCCACTCCTCCCGTGTTGGAGAACGACGCCTCCGGCTGCTTAAAGTACACGAGACAAATGCGTCATTAAACCACACAACTTTCTCAATTCCAACATTTTTCTCAATGAGATCCTTGTTACAATATTTCTCATTTACTCCCCTCCCCTCTCCCCCACATGATAAATACTTTTACACCCCCCACACTAAATACATACCAACAAATCTAAATACTTTCCCCCTATTAACTCCAAAACCGTGTCTTTGAAACGTAGAAAAATCCGGGTAATTCAGCCTCGGTATTTAAAATCCCAGGCCACAAACCCTGGTTTTGAATGAATATATTTTGAAATCCTTTGACAATCCCTCCTGTATTCCCTCCTCATGGTGGTTCAGTCTTTGTTTCCAAAAGCACGGGGATGATGATGAGGGCAAGTTTTTGGGGAAGAGAAAGGTCCCTCTGTGTGTGCCTCCCTCCTTGGGCAAGTTTGGGAAAAAATTATGGAATGTTGGATACGTTGAAAGTGATGGATGGATGGAAGCATGGATACGTAAAATTTGCTACTCATCTGGAATAGGTCTATGAGAGAGAAAAGAGGACGACGAGTGTGTGGAATTTTTCCTCAAACATAGTAAAGGAGAGTATGAGGCTTGCGAAAACGGGTCATTTGTCATAGGGAAGCCCGTAGCTTTTTTCGTAACCAAGAATGAAAGCCGAGAGACAAGTGAGTTAATACAAAACAGATGTGCAGAATTTTTTTCGCAAACTCTTTTCTCTTCCTTTTCCTCTCTTCTCTTTGACGAAGCTGTGTATTGCTGTGAAGGATATTCTATTACAACTTCCTCGCACATCATCCCACCCGCCCCACAAAACGCCCGCCTTCCCTCCCCCACCTCCTCCTCCTCCCTATTACTCTATTTCTGTTCAAAGTCATTCAGAGAAATAGAGACTCATCTCCTTGTCGTCCGCAAGCTCATCTTCCTCATCTACGAATCTCCTTCACATCTTCACGCACAGTAGCAGGGAAGGGCAGAGATGCGAGCTGATTTCCATTCCTGGTAGTCCTCTCGGATATCAAATTAAATCTTGGACCACCGAACCTCACCGACGACCCCACACACAAATAGTTGCTCTTTCCACCCGTCCATTAATCCAAATGAAATTATCACGTCTTCCAACTTGATGACAGTGGAATTAACCCAAACACATCACCCCAAACACGCACCCGCTACAACTTCTCAACCTTATGCCTAAACATACAAAACAAACTCCATTTCTTCTCTCCTATCCTTCAGTGTCTTCTCCTCTACGGCTCCAACCTTTATCCTCTCCTCAATCTCTTTCTCCATTCATTCTCCTTGTCTTTTTGAGCAAATATAATCTTATTATGCATATATTATTGTTTCTTACAAATCTTACCACCCAGCCAACTACGTTCCACACGTCCCTTCATCCTTGTCTCCCCGTCTTCTCTTATACTGTCTCCCGCCCCATCTCATTTTAAATCAGGTTACATTAAACGATTAGGTAATTCCCAACAACCCAGAGAATAATATTTCCATCTCTCCGGCAACTCCGGCTTCTTCCCCCCTTATTTTCTCTCTATAGTAACTGAAATATTTTAATTTCAAAAGGTTAACTAGTTTTACCTCGTGCTAAGCTATCATCTTGTTTCCACCCTTCATCCACAGCCAGGATTGTCTGTTTTTCCTCCAAGCTAGCCCAAGTCCACCACCACAACCTTTCCGGTTGTGTACGTGGTTTGAATGTAATTTTGTCCAACTTGTTTTTACACCCTACATTAAACCTCACTCTAAACACTCCCTCTCCTTGCTAATGATGAGCGGAAGAAGAACAACTTCTTATAGCTCCTTACGCGAGATCAGTCACGATATTCTTTTCCATTCAACTCATCCACATCTCACTCGTCATGTGAGATCAAAACTCAGGTGCTCCTTCAAGGGTGTACGATCAGAATCTATGAATATCCAACAATTTTGTCTCTCCACCTCTTCTTCTTCTTCTTCATTTTGGAGTCTCCTCCTCGGAGAAGTTCTCCATGAAGGATGCATGGCAGAAGTGTGTAAGTGTATCTCATCTACATGCTTTTTTATCCCTTCCCTCCACCACCCCATCTTCTCTCTTCTCATCCTCCACTCAACCTCAGCTCCCTTCCCTCCATCATAATATCCATTTAATCCCAGTCCTTAACAAGTTCATTGTTGTCCAACCAACGAGCTGATTATGTATCCCTCTCAACTCCCGCGCCAACAACTCTCTATTATACATTATCTCCTGGTAATAGTTCCATCTTTTTGAGCAACAGCCTTCTGTTCACAATTCCAGCAGGTTATCGGAATAGAAGGATTGTAAGAAGAATCTCCTCAAGTCTTCTATCTCTCCCTTCCATCCAGGCATCCATCATTTCCTATGCCCTGAAGCTGACATTCTAAGGGGTTGTAAATTTCCTGGATTTAAAAAAATCACGGGTATTTTAAACCACCGACCATGCTTAACATAATTGTCACCGAAAACTCGGGTCCTATTAGAATTATAGGAACAGCTATTGGAAATTGGAACGTGTTATCTTTGAATGACAATTCTTTTTCGCAATCCTTCGCTCAGACTCCACTCAGTCCCTCAGTCCTCCTGGTATTTCAACAACTGGCACATAGACTGGGTCTGAAACTTAAAAGTTGTGGATGAGGGGAGGGAAAGGTATAGGATGTTATACAAGGATTATTTACTCTCATCACGTCCGCACCACGGGCTTTATCCTTTGCAATCTATAGGAATAGGGGTAGAGACAGGAGGAGAAAGAATTATAAAGGTGCAGAGGAAGGTAAATTGAGAAGTTTTCACTCAGATGGTCCGAGTCTGAAAGAAGGAAGCGATAGCACTTTGCCAAGCTCAAATGCCATATGTGTGTTGGTAAAATTCATCCGCTTTTAACAAGGTAACACAAAGATCTCTTTCGTAGACAACATATCCCCCGCTTGTAGTAATTCATCTTCCTCCAGTCTAGAGCTAGACATTTCTTTTCCTTCATACAAAATTATCCAATTTCCTCTCAGTCCCGCTAACTTAACTGCCATTCATTCTCCTTTTGTTTCCCTGCCCTTAACCGCAAGCTAGTGCCCTTCCATTTCCCGATAGCATAATTCCAGAGCTACGGTAGTGTCTGAAATTCTCCCTTGATATTTAAACAAAATCCCAACAAAGGCCTTGTGAATTATACATATAGCTCCTCCATAGTTTTGATTGAATCAGTAATTTCAAAATCCTATCAGGATTTTTACCAAAAGTGATGGTTGCATATTTAGCTGTACAAAATACACAAGTATTACGGATACAAGCCATACAATTACGAGGTAATACTATACTGTTTTCCACGCGCGTCACACGACCACCACTCCTTGCGTGACTTAATGAATTATATATATAGTTTCACCTCCATTCCGTTTCTAGAATCCTCCCGTTTTTTATTTCTTTCCTTCTTGCTCGTGACATGACATGACCAAGGAATGGCATTGAAATCAATACGCGTTAGTAATTCTCCTCCTGGCTGAAATCCCCTTCCTTGGATACCGATTGTTAGCGGTTCCATCATTCCTTTAAGGTAACCTCCACTCACTCAACTAAAACCAACGATCTTAGTAATTTTAAACGTTATTAAGCTTTTACAAGCCTCATAATTTCATATTGCAACCTCCATCCTTGTAAGTGTCCAATCCGAAAGTGTCCACTTCCCCTTGCGGCGGACAGAGCTTATATATAAGCTTCTAAACATTTATAGCCAGCATCCATGTTCCGTGTTCTTGTTGTCTCTTTCCGTATATTTTCTTTGTCGTAGTCTCGTCTCCTCATTTCCTTTTTCATGTCACCCATCCCTTTTATTTATTCTTATTCGTTTCGTGTTTTAAAACGTTGTAAAATCCGCCCTAGGCTTTCCCCATTATACCCCCTCTTTTCTACTATCCTTCTCCGGCGGCGGCCTTCTTTCTTTAATAACCTCTTCTTTAACCCCAACATCTCTTCTTTCCAACGCTTCGGTCTACCGGCTCTCCGCAATTATTCTCCCCGATGGTAGCGGTTAGCTTTGGCAACCAAGAAATAAGTACGAGTAGTAGAGAACCAGAGGAAAACCAGAAACCCATAGCCAAGTAAAATCCTTCCAAAGGAATAAAGAAAAGAAAATTTTGCACCATCAAAACCCTCCTCCCCTCTTTGATGTCTTTATAGCGAAACGTCTGCTTTTCTCTCCAGCTAGCTCTTAGCTCTCCTCTTCAAAATGATCAAGTACGCGCCGGGATCACCGCTACCATAAAATAATCTTTCTTCTTTTCCATTAAGTCAACTTTAAGAGAGATGGGGCCGAGACTTTGACTGGGACAAACAAGGTCCTGATTGTGTATATTATTATTTCAAATACATTGTATAACTACCCTCCAAACCCATAAGCCCAAACATAAAACCAACTAACTAACTAAGTCATCTCCATGATAATGTGAATAATGTCACGGAAATATACAACAAAGAGCATACACACACGCACGCAAATCTCCATGTAGCAAAGCAGCAAGTAACATAGACCAACAACTCCCGAGGCCAGCAACTATAAACCGCTAAACCCAAAGCAGTAGTAGTATTCAAGCATGGAAATATCTATGAATTCTCAAGGAATAAGCTTGTCGTCGTACACCTAGCCTAGCTAGAATCCCCCTTGTTCAACAGTCCTCCCAGACTTGTTTACATCTTTCTAATGTTCTTACGAGTTAGGACTAGTAGTAATAATAACAAGATTTTACTACGTCTCATCCCGAAACCTTCTCATCTTCACGTATCCTTCTTAAACTTGAAGCAATCCTTAGGCAATCCCACCAACCAACCACGGACAAGTCCTATTAGTTTACTAGTTAGCCAAAGCTTCTTTCCAATGCATACATGTGTGTAAGAGAGCTATTATTTTTGATTTACGATTCTCAGACTCCATTTTAATAGCCATTTTAATGAGTATATATCGTTTCGAATATTTTAAATAAATTATTTTACGCATAAAAATATCATAGAGTAGCAGGAAGGAGGAGGGGGGGTCTAGCTTCTCCCAATCCTTCCTCCAATCCCGTCATAGTTTTCAACAAGAATCAAAAGAATATATATTATTTCACACAAGTTCATATATCCTGGAAACCAGATGCAATCACGTCCAACTTGAACCAACGGTGAGTACACAACAGAAGCTTGAAACATCTTGTACAGCTCTTCCATTCTGCACCTACTAAAACCTTTCCGGTCAACATCATAATTTTATTCAGAAGAAACTCGAGAGGTTTCTGCGGGTTTTTGCGAATTTTCGCAAATATCCTCTTCTTCGGAAGATTCAGTTCGAACCTGCGTGTATGTCTCATGCTTTCCCTTCTCAGCGCAACACGGCTTTGAGGAGTGTCGTATAGAATGTTCTAGGATTCTCAGTGCTACAAGATTGGGCAATTATATTCCCTTAAGCTCTGAACGGATTTGAATGGGAATTGTTGAATGAAAATGACCGAGGATCGGGAGGGGAGGGAGGTAGATGCAGATGCCATTAGTTTAGGTATGGATTGTGTGTGAATGTTATTATGATGGTTGGAGCGTTTACCAAAGCGTTGCCGAGTATTACGGATGTGTTATAGATTCTAGACTAACTAATACGGACTAGTAGCCTGTATAGTAGTTACATAGTAGCAGTTATCTGCTCTGCATACTAGCTGGCTACGGTCACTGTTTCCAAGTTTGTAT
Organism: Sminthurides aquaticus; assembly: GCA_906901655.1. Classification (NCBI taxonomy): domain Eukaryota; kingdom Metazoa; phylum Arthropoda; class Collembola; order Symphypleona; family Sminthurididae; genus Sminthurides; species Sminthurides aquaticus. Next base: position 8,367,793 of record CAJQTT010000006.1, on the reverse strand, counting down.
GGCGCACAACTTTTCTCCCCATCCCAGATTTCCAGAGGAGAGAGTAATGAAGTAATTAGTGTCAGGGAAGGCGTTAAAGTTATTACAGGTCTGCTCTATGTCATTTGTTTATTATGTATCTCCGTGTGGGGATGCCGGAGACTTTGCATAGTAAATACCCCTGCGCCAGCTCATTCATGCTCTCTAATGGCCATCTTATGCTACTAGAACCTCCTAAAATTGCACCAAGTCATCATCTACATCTTGTAATTCAGCTCCGGCTCCTCATTCCTTAAACTTTCATTTCTCTCTCCTCTTCTCCATCTTGAAGATAGGATATGTTAATCGTTTTACATATGTCATTCCAACCCGTATCTTCTTCCTTAATGTCCTCTTATTCTTCATTCCCCTTCTTCTACCATACCATAAGCACCGTCTGCTCCCACTACTGCACTGTCGCTTCGTATTCGCTTCCGAACTTCCCCATTCTCGACGGCAGAAAAGACGGTTCTTCTTTATATGTATCCGCTAAAACTACGGGCGCATGTCTTTTCCGTCGTATGTATTCCTCCGAAGCATCGGCTAAATCTTGCAAAGCATCCTTGCTCCTTGCCGGACACAAATACGCTCCTCTGCCGTAGGAACCTCTTGAAAAGAATTGCTTGGCTCGTGTGGCGAAATTGGCCTTCTTTCTTAAAATTCCTTCAAAGAAAACTTTATAGCTTCCCAGATATATATCTTTGTCTTGCAATTATTCACGGATGACATCCATCCACTCGTCAAAAAGAGCACCTTCCATTTATCCATTGTCTCCTCCTCATCTCCCAATGATGCGGACAGGGGTTTCTAAGAATTTCATTTAGCAACAATTTACATGTCATTCCGCCAATCCCGCCTCTCCAATCCCCCACAGCCGGCTATCATCAACAAACAGTATTTCTTCCGACTAAACTAAAGAAGCGCAAGAACTTGCGCCAAAAAGAAGGCGCGCAGAAAGCGCTTGGCCAAGACTGCCAAGACTGTGATAGAAGCCCATATTATGCCTGGATTCCGAGTATCGAATCTATTATTCTCGTTAAGGAATAAAATGTTGGCCAATAATCCAATCCAGGATATGTTAAGGCTCATTCATGTAAAAGAATCCATTGATTTTTTTCTTTGATCTTCCCGTTTCCAAGGAAATGGGAGGTTGGAGGAACAACGGGAAGAGAAGCTTGTGAGCTTCATGTCCTGGGTTGCCTGGTTTATAGCATGTAAGTTGAGTCATTCTAATGATGTTTCTTGTAGCGTCATAGCGTGTGAGGTATTACAACAGAGCAATTTTCATCAGAGCTTTAGCTCATAGCCAGGAAGCTTAAATGAGATTCAGCATGGAGGGATTTCGGATGCAGAAGAACAGGCCAGGAACAAAGCTTTGAGTAGCAGAGAGAGAGAGAAGACATACATTTTTTATTTCAATTCCTAAGCGGCATGAAATAATCGCGAAATTGCATCAAAGCAATTTTTTCTCTAGTCTCTGAAATAAACTTTTCGTGCGTGTTCCCGTAGATTGTCGGAGTTGTAATACGAGAGTTGAGGATAAAAAAGAGGGGACTGGCGGCTTAGTTGGCTGGTTGTAAGTATAAGTAGTGATATGCTAGAGTTTATTGAGATGGAGGATACTTTTATATCTCTCCATCCTCGCCTCCATTTACATGAGATACACGTACTAATTGCTCCAGCGCAACCCCATAGAGTCACAAAGAGAGAGATTTTTCTGTGACTGATGGATAATTTCCTCCCATTCCTCACTATTTTCTTCCAAGGGAATCTCATGATATCAGCAGCCCTCCAATTTAACAACAGAGTCAAACCAAGCTTCCCTCCCACCTTCCTTCCTCATACTCTTACTGTGTAATACAATCCGGTATGCATGCATATTCCCTTGTACTTTGATAAACATAGGCCCAGCACAGGTACAGAACGCAAACAGAGAAGCTATATCCACAACAGCGGAGAGAGTAAAGTTAAAAGCTTGTAAGGGCAAAAGCGAAGTTCCGGTAATTTTCACTACATGCATGCGTGTTTACCGGCATCAAATTCAAATAATTTTATCAGGAAAAAAACTGGTAGAAAAAAGTCACATACATGAAACAAGAGCCACATCCCCGTCTCCTTCTTTCCGCCTTCCCATAGCTTTGTCATGAAGATCAGGGAACGTTTTTCGTTTCCACCATCGCACCGCCACATTGGTCCGTCCGGCGGCGGCGGTATGATGATGATGATCATCATCATGATCATCATCATGATTTCCCCCACCTGTGTGTATACACATTTTATAATCTTCTGACACGGTATCTTCTTTTCTCACAATTATATTCCCATATAATCTCCACAAAAGCTCCGCCTTGTTTTTCCAATTGATTGATGATTGAGGCATATAGTTTTCAAAATCCCCGCGGAACGAGTAATATACTTTTCGTGTTTAATAACAAAGATTACAACACAAAATAGCAAACTGTCGGCAAGTGTGGGAGGCCTGAAGCGAGCAGAGGATGCTATTTCCGGATCCGCAGTCTACTTGAACTTGCGCTTAAGCTACTAATATGCTGGAGCATACTGGCTGGGTGTTGTTAAAAGTACTCTTGGGTTGTTAATTCGAGCCGGGTTAATTTCGTTGACGCTGTGTGTGGAAAAAATGTTGTATTTTCTTCCGGCCTCGGATTTTACTACGGATTTCCCCAGACGCATTTAGAATGAGAATGAATTGCAAAGAGTTGAGGGACGGAAGGAATAAGAAGGGGAATGAATCCAGAATGTGTGAACAAAGGACTCTCTCCAAGCATGATTGCCTATGGGGTCCAAGTGGGCTGTAAACCCTGGAATTGCTTCCAATGAGGTGTTGATCGCATTCTAGCTTTCCCGAATTCCATCCGGGCTTTTTTTCTTCCCTCTCTCTCTCTTTGCCATCCGCCAATAATCCCCGCCCGCCTTCCCAATTCCAAGACCTCCAATGTTTCCGATGGCCTATAATCATCATAATATTGACAGAAAACCAACAAGTGAAGGAGATGATAGAAAAGCTCGTGGAGATGCTGGAACGTATTTTCCAGTACTCGCACTTCTATCACTCCTTAGCTATTCCCCTAGCACTCCAACCAAGGTTACAGCCAAGCATAGTGTGGAATCTACACGTGAATTCCAAATCCCCGTTCGGAGTCTGAGCAAGATGTGATACCAATTTCATCTTGTAATTTGGTATGCAGCTTAAAGAGGACATGGCTTGCCCTTTCACAGCCTGCCTGTCTCTTCTGTGGAAGTCATGGAGGGAAATGGTTTGAGAGAAAGAGTGGATGCCCGCCCGGGTATTAGAAAGGAGCAGTAAAAGCGGGTAGCTCAGTATAGTTCATGTCCATAGCATGCATACATCCTTCCTCCATAGTGCTCCATACCCATTTCTCCATGGGGGTGCCAGCTAATGGCAATTTCCAACTAAATATAGCTTCCTCCATCTGCCACATTTCCCCGTCTCCCTCCCCTCCCCCTTCCCCTCTACTACTACAAACACATACACAAATACTACTACGGATACTACCAAGGCTACTACGTTCTTCTACTACAGACACAGCTTACGTTTCCATGTAATCTGGTCCTTGCTCGTAAAATTCCCCAGCTTTTATCTCTCCCCCCTCCACTTCTCTCCCCATCTCCCCTTCTTCTGTAAATATAAACAGTGTGAGAGAGGGTTTGTGTGTATATCTAGAAGCGTTGGACTGCGTCCGGAAAACCCAGTACAATCTTTCACATGTAGAAAAGAGAGAGCGATAGAGAGAAAACTGTAAAAACCCGGGAGAGATCCGCGAGGAAGGCAGGCCTTCCGGCTCCCACAATTCCCGGCTCGTGTAAAAAGAGAATTTAACACAGGATTCATCAGACAATAATTCCACCCACCAGCTTCCTTCCATCTTCTCACTCTTCTCACTCTCAGCCTCTACGGCATCCAATTCCAGATCTTGATTACATTCCGATCCTACACTTTACTTTTATTTCCTCCCAATGAAACATTGTACCAGAAAATAAGTGTGAGACTCCTCCAGAGTCTCTCCCTCAATGCTTGTACTACTTGGAATCCATCTCTCCCATTCCTCCCGACTTTCTCTTCATCTCCTCCAGCAAACATAGCATTTTCTAACCACTCGCCCGCATATCTCTTCTCACTAAAAACCCACGAGATATGTCCGCAAAATATTACTCTCAGAGAGTCATCAAGGAAGAAAGCTTGGAAATGAATTCCATGAGGATGAATTAATGTCTTTCCTACTTTCCAGCCATTTCCACGGCCCATACTGCTCCTCTTTCACAGACCTTTCTCCGGTACTTTCTCCGAACTTTCTTCTTCTATTCACCTCAGCATATCCCATCCTACCCATATCCCAGCGCTGAAATTCTAAAACATTCTCGAAATCCAGCGAACCAGCTAGTATATAAATTTCTATAGCAGGAGGACCCATCGTCCACTCAGTACTCAGTGGCTACCTTCTGTTCTCTGTTACAGGTTTAATAACATCTGTATCACCTTCAGTCATACTATTTGATAGAATACATCTGGAAAGCATCGAGGGGAAGCGATCAAATGATATCAAAATTTCCCTGTCTACCTTTCTCCGGGCAATAATTCTTGAATACTTCTAACAAAGGCTTCACCTTTAGCAAATTACTTGTTTCCATTTCCATTCCTCTTCGGACTTGTTCATCAGCATTCAAGTTGGAAGCCAAAGGAGAAGGAAGTCGTGCCAGTCATGTGTATATCCATGACCAAAAATTACTTTAAATGAGGCTAGAAATTTTCGGACCTAAACAAGTTTTGAGCTACGTACGTTAAGCTTCCACTCCTCATAAAATCCTCGACTTCATTTTATATTATCGTGGTGAGAATGAGAATGATGGCCACTTTTACAAACTTGTTTGTAACTTGTCTTCTTTTCTTGCTCTTGATCAAAGCAAGCTCCGTTCCGCTTCTACTTCTTCACAACAGCTTCTTCTCACCTTCATTCCCGTCCCGCTTTCTAGCAACATCATACCGTCCTTTAACAAGACTCGTAACTAAATTTCCTTTACATGCCCTAGCAAAACCACCTTCAGTGCAAACAGGCTGTCAGCAGTCTACTGAGCCTCGTACACCGTTTCCAACAGCTAGCTCTAACAACCCCGGCACAAGTATTGCTTGTACATCTCTTACTCCTCTACAGAGATCATTCCTTGGGTCCAGTTGTTGGGTCCGCCAAGAATGAATACAGTTTTCAACGTTCCACCGCACTTGGGGTTTCTTGAGTCCATTCTGACTAATGCTTGTTTTCCAAATTTCCCCTCCCTTTGCCAAAATGATTGATGAATAGTTAAAGAGCGACTTTGAGTAAGGAATAGTTTCCAAGTTTGTCTAGTTTTTTTCATCTCTTTTTTCCCATTTCTCCCAGGGTAGGAGGCAGACCGGGAATGAGGGAAGACAGGGAGGAAAAGGATTCTGGTGGGGAAGTGTAGTAGTATTAACAACTGAATAAGGAAGAAAATAACAAGTAGTCATCTTCGCCTAGTAGTTTGTTTGTAGTTTTCTCTCAAAACTTGTACACAAGTATGTATACATGTTAGTTTTCAACTTTTTGCCCTCAAAGAATCCCTTGTGTGTCTGTCTGTCTGTGTGTTGGTATATCCTGTCGCTTTCTTCAGTTTCTTCTATACAACTACAGTCAATCCGCCTTTGATGATGACCATATAGTGTTGATGGAAACATGTTTAATATTTTTTAGTTATTTTCAAAAACTTTGCAACTCAATAACAATCATTATCTAAATATCTGTGTGAGAGATAAGAAGGGAAAACTTGTCGAGTTATCCCCCTTTGTAATATACAAAAGCGTGTCATAATTCCCGTCATTATTACAAAGCAATACAAGACAAAAACATGAAGCATAGCATTCATCACCTAGTACTCGCTGCAGCGTTTACCTTCAAAGAAAATCCCTTGAATTCATCCCTCCTTTCCACGCGAATTTTCCCAAGAGGTTAACCTCAAGGAGCTAAGTTTTGTGGCCCCCAATCTATGGAAGCCAAGACATGCTAGTTTTGTCGGAACCACATCTCCAAAGACAAGTACAGAACATGACATCCTTCCGTCTTGTACTTATCAAAATGTCAATCCTAGAAACAAGTTAGCGAAAGTCCTACGACAAAAATATAATCACTTCTTCCACACGTTTCCCCCCTTTCGTCCCCGTTTCTACAGTAAACCGGAGCTAAACCCAAGATGAGCTTAAAATAGTGCCAAGTGGAGATAGTAGCTGGGAGTCAAGCAGAGCAGGAGTAAAAGCTTCTCGTAAAAATATGACGAGTTTGTTCAACACATGTACAAGAAAAACGATAACCTTCCTCCACACAAATATTTCCCAGCAACCGCAACATCAGAGCCTTCTCTCCAGCATTAGTGTAACTTTGTTCGTTATCCGATAACGCTCAGCGTAATACGAGCAATTACTTGCTAGATTATGACTTTGCAACCTATCCCCAACCCAGCCAGCCAGCTCTTTAATTCTTCTTTACTGCTTTTGAAACCTGGGCCAAGAAGATGAGAGACGTAAAGGTAGATTTAATGAGACGGGAACATCCCTTGCGCAGAACCGCGGACTCATCCTTGTATTTTTCATCCTACTACAGTACAAGCTAAAGTAACTCCAGCGTATTGCCCCTCCTCAATCTGTCACACGTGTGCATCATTGACTCTTTCCCCTTTCTTGTGTCCGTGTCGTCGTCATCATCATATTCTCGAGTATTTTCTTCTGACAAATAATTTCCTCTCAAATGACTGCTAATCATCTACGAGCAAGTCAATCTGTCGAAGCTCTCATATGTTTTCTATCACTTCCACCCTCTTCCGCCTCTTGTCCTCTCCACCACAGTAGTGGATAAGAATAACACAAAAGTGAGTGGAGTAAAAGTTTTAAATTTTCTCCTGGCTCTCCTCAATCCTCTTTTTCTCCTTGCCGCATCAAGGAAAGTGAAGAGTAAAGAGAATGACGGAAAGGAGGGAGGGAGAGTTCATCAGAGACGTTCATTTGCAGCATGTGAATTTCTGCCAACTTGTTCCCACCATGGCCATGAGCGCACATTGCACTGGTAGCAGATCACGGTTTAAAAATGTGCCTCTTCATCATCAAACTAGAGCTTATAAAGGTTAATCATGTCCAGGCCAAATCCCCGCTGTCCATCCGTCCATTGTCCGTTCAAAATTCGCATTCAACCATCTCTCCTCCTTCACGATCTGGCAATGTCCAAGATTTGCTCAAGGTCATGGAGGAACACACACTATTTGCTCTCTGTCCAAATGTTCACATTATGTGTGTATTATTTGAACATGCTATGTCTGTTTGTAGAATGGATATTTTATTTGATGCATGTGTGTCTTCCCCAGGAATGTCTCTCCATTCCAGCTAATGTGTTAGATTCTGATAGTATCTTGAGAGTGTGATGAAGGGAATGTTGTCTTTCTTTCAGTCCGGTCATATGTACTCGCATGTCTATGCATACATAGATTGAACTCTATCCCTATGCATTCCTTCCAATACACTCACTCAAACCCATGTTTCATTCCATCTTCAAGGAAGATGTATGCATAGAGAAATGTATGTAAAAAGTAGTAAATACTCTAAAGTGCATGCTTATATGGTATCCTCTTTCCTATCTCGGGGTTGGTAGTAGTAAGTAGTAAGACAAGTAGTAGCGTAAAGGGAAGATGTGTATGGGGAGTGCGGGGTGGGTGGGTTGTACATAAAAGTAAGGGAGGGGTCCACACGAACTCCGTAGGAGATAAAAGCTCGTTTCCTCTGACATTTCTAATATCAACTTAATCGTTTCTCATTCCATTCTTGAAGGACCAGCAAGGGAGAAGTGGTGGAGGAAGCGTATAAAAAAGATTCACGGAGAATCATTACGTCATTACCCATAATCTTGCACAAACGTGAACCAAAAAATCAGAGATGATCATCATCATTTCTCGAGCTCTCTAAGAGCAGAGCACTAAAACTCTTGTCTTTTCCTCCAATCACATCTCTCACATCATCCCCCAACAAACTCCGCAAGCATGAGGAATGATAGAGACTCTCCATAATTTTCAAACAAGTCTCTGTACAAGTCTCCCCAACTTCCACACGGATGTCATTCCCCATCTTTCTTCTTCATAATTCTCTGGAAGAAGACCAGGAAAAGGGCAAAAGTTTTACCTTATGTCCCACACACACAATATTTCCTTTTCCACATTTCAACTCAAATATACACATTCCTTGCTGGACACTGGACACATTGTACGTAGTAAATAAGTATTTAGTCTGAATTTACATCATTTTCCACATCATTTCCCGTATCTGCCTCTCCGTCAGTCACTCCATTCCGGCATCTCTTATTATTCTCTCTTCCAATGGCTCTTTAAATCTTATTTGGAGTCTATCCTGTAACTTATTCCGAGAGCCGGCGTCTTTGTTCCCATCCATCCTCAGTTAGTCTTGATCAACTACAGACACTTTTGGGAAGGCTGCTGAACGCAGCATGTGTGATATTTAGTAGCATTTCATTCCGTTTCTTTCTGGGACAGTAGCGTTGGAGGACGTAAGAAATAAAAGCTAAACTTGAAAGGAAAAACAGTACTTTGATGAAGGAGAGTGGATTTAAGTCGTTGGGACAAAAGTCATTTGATATAACGCTCAATGATTCTAAACTAGCGTCTCCTTCATGCTCTTGTAATATCCGCAAAATCTCTGAATGTATTAAAGCATTGAAGCAGGACTAATGTAATGGAACTAATATTGCATTATTCTCCATCCTCCGGTCCAGAACAAAGTACTTTCTTGCAAACACACGTGGATTAATCCACCAGTTTCCAACCACCGCCGCCCCACCTGCCCTCCACATCCTTTACATTCTTTTACCTACATCTAAACATGTTACTTCCAGCCCCAAGTACACTTTTCTACTAGGGAAAAGCTCATTCTACTTATCAAGCTTCCATTTCATTTAGAATCAGTGGGATTTAAGGTAAAAGCTAAGTCAGGACAGGAAAACGTTATCCTTAACATCCTTTGTAAACTTGGATGAAGTAGTGAGTGGAGTTAAGTTCTACTCTACATTGGGCTTTTCTCAAGGATTTTCCCTCCTTCTTCTCCTGTGTGTGAATATGTGTAATAAGATGTAGCTTTGAAGGAGGAAGAAGGGTAATGGAACGGAACCCAGGTTGCCCAGGTAGGTAGAATATTTGCCGCCGCCGCCACTTCTTCTCCTGCTCCTGCATATAAGATGACTAGGGAGGAGGATCATGATGAGGCTTATAAATGTTCATCATGATAGAATATGGGCTGTTGTTACTTGAGGAGAGTTGCTCAACTTTTGGATGATGGATCGTCGGTGATGGTGTGTAATAAAAAGGGGGATTCAAGAATCATCTTTTTATATTTCTCTCATTCCATCCACTACCATGTAACCAGCCTTCAGCCCACCATATGTTCGCTACGGACAGATGATGATGTGGAGAAAGGACTACGAGGATGATGCGTATTAGTAGTAAAATACTTGGTCTAAGATAATCTCTTTAAGATTCTTCAGTATTGTAGAGAAGATGAAGAAGAAGCAGCAGCTAAAGAAGCTTCATCTTAAAAAATACCTGCTGAGCTATGACTCTATACAATGTAGATAAGCAGGTAGAAATGCCGAAGCAGCAGCAGCAGCAGGCATGGATAGAGGAAGCGGTGGTAGTTTGATGCGGTGTGTGGAGTTTTATATGTGTATTTAGCCTCCGGACTTGACACTTTTTTAAATTGACAGCATTTGTTTTTGTAAGCGCTCATCCTCCGACGCTCCGACTCGACTGTGAGATGGGAGGGTTATTGTGAATTGTGATCGCGCACATCTTTGGATTACATCTAAAACATGCAGATTACATTGGAGCACACAACTTGGGATACGAGTACTGCATGTACGCATTATTCTTGGGTTGACTTGAACGGATCTTGATGACGTTTTATTTCTTCTTCTTCTTTGAAAAAACTCGATGAGATTTTTGTTTCGCCATTATCTGTCCTTTGCTAATAGCTGGTAGCCTGGTTTACCCGTCAGGATGAGTTGGCTCTGTGATTCTCCACCATGGAGTGTATGGCCATGCTTGGCGGCTATACGATGGCGGTTGAAAGGAACATAGCCTTTGGCTCCTGGAGAGATTTGTGCGTGGAATAATAGTGTGGCTTTATACAAGAGTTGGTTTACGCTTTGGGCAGTTACAGAGATAGAGGGAGAGAGTAAATTAATGTGCATGTGCGCTCCTGGTAGTTATTATCTTGGGTTTTTATTAGGGCAAGATTTAAAACAATAGAAGCGTGTGGAGGACGTATGGTGATGATGATGATGATAGAGAGCTGCTGGTATTTGTCTGCGCTTCCCATAAAAGCTTATTACGTGCGTGCATGGAAGGACAGTAGTATTGAAGAAGTTTTTTTTTAAATTCTGATTACAGGTATGGACCAGGACGAGTCTGAGATTGAATGGGAAACGGACATGGAGTTGAGGGATCGACGGAACAATAGTCTCTTCTTGAATGGAGTAATAAAGCGTTCAGATTCCTTGGATAATAATTCTGGATCTGGGATGGACTTAATGATGAACGGAGGGGGCGGGGGCGGCGGGAGGGATTCAGCAAGTAGTCAATTTGAATCCTGCTACATAGACTCCGCCCTCCCCTCCGACTCTGACCTTGCCTACGATCACCACAGCTCCGAGGAGGAGCTGGAAGTAATCAATAGCAGTTTCCAAGAGAACGAGCATCTCCTCGCGTCTGAGGACAATATTCTCGGTGAGGATGAAACCCGAGGGCCGGGGACGGAAAACAAGAGGAAATGGTCACAAGTTGCTGCAAATCGCCTAAGTGTCGAGAGCACGAGTAGCTCTGACGATGAGGTTCAAGGGCTCCTCCGGCCCCTCTCAACCCCCGTCGAATTTTGTACTTCTCCACCCGTTGATGTTCATAAGCCACACGACCGACGCTCTCAGTCCCCACCGCCTAAGCTGTTTCTATTCTCCGGCGGAGCTGCCACGTCTCCTCCCGCTTCTTCTTCTCCATGTAGCGGCGGCGGAGGCTCTTCTCTCTCCGCTCCGGATACGACAACGAGTCCATCCGCGGGTCACTTAGTAGGTCATGGCGCCCTCTTATCCGAACTGAATATATTAGCTAATCCATCCCCACTCCTGGGTAGTCTTATTGGAAGCTCCTCCAACGGCGGCGGCGGTATTATCTCCGGCAATTCATTGATTGGTGCTACTCACTCCATTCCCAACGGAGGTGGCTCACTTATTAGCATCAGTAGTGGAGTTTTCCGTGGACTCCGTCGTTATGACAGATCCTATCAACCCTATAGCGTGAGTCCAGTGAGTGAAATTTCTTCCCATTCTTCTATTATCGAGAGTCATCGTCATCGTCATCAGAATCTTGGATCAGTAGGCGGCGGAGGAGGAGCAGATCCCCAGAGCTCCAATTTCCCGGACACATCATCATCATCATCAACCTCTCCATCAAATAATCTTACTAGCTCAGCTCCCATCAACCCCCACCACCCTATTCTTACTAATACTAGTACGTCATCAACCTCATCTAACTCTAACAACATTTCCCCGGGCCTTCTTGTCTCTGCCCGATCTCCAAGGAGCACCACTGCAAGGGAATCATCCCGAAAACGCCACCGTCATCATAATCCAAGACATATTCAGAGACCTTGGCTGGATTTTGAAAAAATGCAACAGGTAAGCCCACATTCTTTTACTCATCCCCCCCCCCAACCCCCTCATTCATTCTCATTTACAATCTTCATTCCCCCCGCCATCATCACCCCCAACAATAACTTTGTCCATCCCTCCTCCTCACATCATGTACAATAATCCGCATTCTTACCCAACTACAATAGAATCCCATCCAAAGGATTCTCATCCATTCTCTCCCACCACAAGTGATCATAAGCATAGCGACTAGCAATAACGCTGCTACACCTACCTACGCTCACTTTAAACAGCATCTACTACATTCAATCCACATCTACCAACTAATTCCTCCCCGTTTTTATGATGATGTCTACTACTACACCGTAGTATCCAGTGCATTATATCAGCTCAAACCCCGTGTAAAAACGCACAAAGCATCCAAAATTCGCCCATCCGCTTGCGTATCAGTACATCCCCATCAAGTGCACAACAACACCCTGGTTTGCATTACATTTTAGAGTGCTTCAATATCCAAGCCCAAGAAAACAATTCCACGTCTTACAAAACGAGAAGCCGGGTTGGAAGCAAAACCTGAGTGCTCCGCCATTCTCCATCGTCTTCTCCTTCATTCTGCCTCTGTACACTCTTCATTATCATACAATTATTCATAATGAATCCTCTGGACGTCCTTATAAGTCGTTTCTTTTCTTGAATCAACTCAACCATGAATGGATTCCCACAACAACAACAACAAACCATCTGAGCCTCGTCCTTCTCCCCACCCACTCCCAATCCGTATAGCTACGACCACATTTTGCCTTACAATTATTAGTGGAATCCACCTTCCATTCCAGCTCGTAATCATCTTGCAATGCTGACTCTCTCGCATATACTTGTGAGTACTGAACTCTTAACTTTTTTAATGAACAAACCAATGAGATTTACTACACTTTCAGCTTGATTTAAAACCTCCCATACAACCCTAGCATAAATCATTCCCACCAACCTTTTGGTCATCATCATCCCAAATCCAAGAATCAACATCTCTGATCCAGAAAGCGTGGTCAGGAAATGAAACCCGCCTCGGTTTTCCATAATCCTATTCCTTAGTATGGAATTTTAAATCTGACTTATCCCGTCGTGGTTCCTTGGGCCGTCCCAGACAGACCCTGGCCTGTATATGTAATTACTGTTGCTCAATTTACCTGAGATTCATGTCCAATTTGCCTAGTGCAGACAACCAGTGCACCACTTACCTGTTCTCGCTCCAACCGTATCTTCCTAATCACCAATACCTTTCGGGTCGGAACACGGATTATCAGCTCCACAATCCCATGTATATAAATCCATCCCGGACTTTAAATGGAAGTCACACAACACAGTCTCCGCAGAAGCTACCAGACAGGAGTAGGCTTAGAACCATCCATCCCCATCCCGGCATCCAATTCCTATTCCGTTCAACACCAATTCCTTGTGCGATTATTTTCTCAACGCTCCCTGATTTATTGTTCGCGCTTTCAAATCCCGTACCAGCCCACAATATTTTTCGTCCTCTTTCCCACTACAGTCAGTTCAGAGGAGACTATAGAACTGAGTCGCAAATACAGCTTCCCTTTCTTGGGATACATACGCTTAATAGCTAATAAAGTCACTGGCCAAAGCCATTTCTCTTGCGAGTTTATCTCCCACAACTGGCCCAGTCATCAGACTCCTCCCCGCTCTGACTTTGGGATTGCATGGGCGCTTCTTGGGAAGGAAGGAGGAGAGGATGACAGTCAGGATCTTGTCTCCTTTAAACTGGCATCTTAATTTCTTTTAAAATCTTCCTACATCACACCTCACCGCTTCCCCTCCGCCTCCCATCATCTCTCATTCTCTCACTTTTCCCATCCACCATCCTGTCCTCCCTATGTAACCTACGCATCCTTCCCATCCTTCCTCCCTTAAACTCGCTCACATTATTTCCACGCATTCCATCTCAATGACGGATCTAAATACCTACTTTTCCTAGAATTTTCATCAAATAACTTCACTTCAACCCAATCAACGCACACCCATGCATAGCAAGCACAACCCGGTTAGCGCTCTTGCGCGCTCCCATGTCACAGGGATGCTTCAACTTTTGCAACGAGCTCCATCAGCCAAAGGATTCCTTTGTATAGCTTCGTTTCTGTCTGTAGCCCAGTCGGAAGCCCATCTGACACATTATTTGAAGCCAGGTGACAATCAGAGTGCAACAAACTGCCTCTCGTCGATAACTTATGACTGCATAGTGGGAAGGAGCGCCTTGCCAGCATCCTCACTGCACAATTCACTTCTCTTCTATCCGAAATTTGGATTGAATTGACTCAAACTTGCTTCTGAGGCAACCCTATGCGCCATACCCCATCCCATTCCCGCACAATCAATTTCCTGAAGAGTTAATTAACGCATTTCCTTCAAAAAGAAGATCCACATCCCACGTTCAAGTAAACTAATTCGCGTATAACAATAGAAGAGCGTCTCTGTCTCCTTGATTCCTCTTCTTCATCGTCTTCGTCGCATTCTGTGCACAAAATCTCCCTGGGAACTTCTAAACTTCCAACCGACTCTTATCCTCCTCTTTCTTCGCATTCAGCCAATTTAGGCCTGTCATCCCTCCTCTAACTGAGTCCTCTGCCCCACCAGCTTTGCCAGCAAGCCAGCCGTCCAGCCTCCACACTCCTCTAGACAGACATTACGCTCCAAAGTGTATATACTTAATTATTTTCTCTGGCCTCTGATCGACACGCTGCAATCCCCAAGCTTCGCTGGACCATATAGTAAGCACTGTGAAAGAGAAGCAAGAAAAAGAGGCCATTATGACCGAGGCGGAACCTCGTGTGAAACTCTTTGTTTGCTTCTCTCTCACAGATTCTTCTTCCCAAGAATCTGGCTCAGGCACCATGGAGAACTTGAGTATAGCCTTAGCTTCCCCATGCTAGGAATGTAGAGAAAATACCGAGAAGGGGATACACAAAGTTAATAAGAAATCCAATCTTCCCCTGTGTACGCTTCCTACCCCATCCATGCAGCATTCTCTCTCTTCTCTCCTTTCTCCTTCTTTAACACGTTTCACACCATCCGATCTTCTAAAAGTTTTATTGCTAAAAAAACCATCTCATCTCTTCCTCTTAAGAACCTTAAGGTGAGCATGGTCTTCTGCCCTTGTTTGCCACGGTCCTTGGGGTATCACCATCACCATAGCATACTCCCTTCAACCTTCCTCCCATCCACTCAATAGACAAACAAACAAGAGAGTTGCTCTATGTACTATTTTCTCCAACCGCTTCCACATATTTCTCTCTTTTGTGTGTATTTCATCAATATATACATCCATCCTGCCCATATGAATCCCTGTCCACTCTTGATCTATACTTTTTTTCAAGTCTATAGCTCTTCCTCACCTCCTCTGCTTTCTTTATCCCTTTCTACCTACGCTCCTTAGTTACGTATGGCTCCACATGTTCTCTTCCCATGAGTCAAATCCATTTGTAGAGGGAAAAGCTAAAAAACTACATGTTTTTTACAAACCTTCATTGCATTCCTTCCTCTCTGTATTTTTCCTCCCCCGTAGAATCAACATTACTCACATCTCCTCCAATGTCTCCTCACGTCTTCCATCCACCTGTACCTTCAAGTATTATCCAACAAGAGAAGGGACCACCACCAAAGTTGTGAACATTTTACGACGAGAGCATATTACCTTACCGCCAGTTGTATTCTGAAAATACACCTTCGTAGCCGTGTTTATTTTGCTGACACCACTAGGTGAAACCTCGTGTGACTCGTTCGTGCGGTATGGGCTTAGGAAGCGCGGGTAGAATTTTTGAATTTTAGCAACTATCTCCACTTCATATACAACTTGGACTGAACAAAGAATATACAAAGAAAATGATAATAAGATATTGGACAGGGTGATGATTGTGTAGTTGACCTTTTCGAGGTCAGGATGAGAAGGAGGGAGACAGATTTTGTGAATGATGAAAGGTGAATTTGTGTTTGAATATTAATAGAATCCTCTTGAGGAAGGAGGATGAGAGGTAGGTAAAATAGAATTATTATTATGTAGTAGGGGGGGGGCGGTTGGGAGGTGAAAGAAAAATAAGCAGACTGCGTTAGCCTCTGGATCCTTTTGAAATATGCATTGGTTGAATAGGCTCAGGATTTTATAATAATCCTCTTCTATGAATATTCCTATTCAGTCCTCGCAGTAATAATGAATGTGTGTAGCTTTCAGCCCTCCTCCCGTTCTCAACTACCTGTGACGTGAATAGGTTGCTTGGTTGAAAGCAAGGCTGTAGCTGGGAGAAGAAGCTATTGATTCTCTTCAAGAGGATTCTGAAGGGTGGAATAGCTATTCTCGTTGTTGGGGATTTCTCGAGGACGCAGAGAACGTCTTCGCTAGGATCCTAGCTAACCCACCCACGGACATGGGATTCTAGGAGAAAGAGAGAGAAAGCTGAGTGAAAGTAGAAAGCTAGTGATGGTGCCTTACGCAAGTATGAAGCAGGCATTGTGTACCTCGTTGCAGGATGGAAGGAAGCTTAGCTTTGAATACGGGTACACATCACTATGTTCTCTACTCTTATATGAAGCATTACGTATGGACGCAGTTTCTGCTGCTAATAATATGGATAAAGTGGTTGAAGATGGAGGAGAAAGGATGAAAAACCTTGGAGAAAGTAAGTTGAGCGTTGAAGCTTTCTAGTCCTGTTGGTTCGTACCAACTGTTCTCTGACGAACTTGATTCCTTCCTATTACTATGACACTTGGAATACGTTGGATTTTCTCTACTATTTGCATACATGTGTCCCGGCTTTTACTTGGGAGAATGAAGGGACTGTGAATAATGGAGGAGGGAAAGGAGAGTCGTAATATAGAATAGCATTGATGAGAGTTGTCGAGATTGTATGAGGAGACATTGAATAGAGCAGGAGCCCATTTGTTGGGCTCGTAAACGACCAGATTATTCACTGACTTGTCAGAGTTTACCCAACCAGATTCAAATAAATTTCGGCTTCAGTCCCCTTTGTTATCCTCGTCATTCCAAATACCCTTCTCTTCCTCTCAGTTTATAGTAGCTCCTTCACATTCTCTCATTTTCCCAATCCCAAGTCACCATGTTATCATCAAAGGTTTTCCTCCCTCTTTCTTTCTATTTTAGTATAGCTCCACAAAAGTTTTCTCCACCTCCTCTCCTCCCTCCACTTATGATTGCTTCCATGTTTGATTTGAAAATGAGAAGAGCCGTAATGCTCCGGCTTCTCCTTCATTTCCTTTTCTATCTTTTTCCTCTATGACTGATAGATTGTATTAAGTGAAAGCAAGTAAGGTTAACTCTCAATTTTATGCATCATAGTATCCTACACTCTAAATGGAGAAAGCAGAGAAAGCAGAGAAAACATAGAATGCTGAATAATACCAAGAGAAAGGATACGACTTTCTAGATAAGTTGACGGCGACATTAAAAGAAATCGGAATAGCCGGAGAAAGCAGAGGCTTGCGTTGCAAATACCAAAGGTACGTCCAAGGAGAAAGTATGATGATTGCCGTTAGGAGAAGGATCATGTTCATAGTAAAATGTCCCCGTTTCCCTCCATTACGGATCCTGGATAGTTTTAATATACGGGAAATGTGAATAGGGCTGAAAGGATTGACAAATGTTCTAAACCCTCCACGTCCCGCTTTTTATTCTCTACTCATCATTAGGTAGAGTAAAGAGTCCTCTTGAGTTATTCTGCCAAAAGACCTTTGGGTGTCACACTCTGTTGACGCGTAGTATCCTGCTTTTCCCTCGGCCTGGAAAATCCCCTATATCGCGGAGGAAACCTTGCTGGAACCAGGGAAAGGTTTAGAGGAAATAAGGAAAGTGGGGGCGGGTAGAACTCCTACCATAATAAACGAGGGACTGGTCGGAGAGAGAACGAAAATACGGGATCGTGTAGTGTAAGATATAGAGAAAGCAGGCCACACTTCCCGGCCATATTATCGGGTTTGGCTCCGGAGCCAGAAGATAGTAAAATGATGGGAGAAAGGGAGTCATTTTTAGTGCGAGAAATGTGGCGACGTTGTCCTCATCCTGCGGGCTTGAACTTGAACATGAGACGAGAACACAATGCAGTAAAAGTAGTCCTATTCTGGCTTTCCTTTTCCCCCTCCTAGAAACTCTAGTAGACAGAACCTCAGTCATATCACCGGAGGAAAGAGAGAGAGAGAGAGAGAGAGAGAGAGAGAGAGAGCACGAGATAGCTTAGCAGAGTAAGGGAGGACAGAGAAAGCACACTTTTCCCATCTCCCTCTCAGCAGCTAAAGGCTAGAACGTGCCGTAGTTGATTCCCACCGCAGCCGTCTCTCCGCCATCCCCTAATAGTCTACTGCATATTTGCCCGAAAGTATGAAATATATTTGGCTTTGTCAACTTAAAATGTCCATGTTCTCTGTCCGTTTTGCTTTCAGAAGCTTTTTAGCTTTCTCCTCCCCCTTCCTCTCTCGCCGCAGTCCATCCTGATGTAACACAAGAGATTGGTTACGTGTATAACAGTAACGCAACGTTTCAAGAACAGACCAGAGCTGATAGCCATGAGAGACATTTTTTAATGGGGGTTCGGAATGTAGGAGAAAGTCGAGAGCGAAACGCCCGGCTGTATTTGAGTGTATTCACGTGGAAATATCGAAAAAATTCCAGTGTCATCCCGGCTTTCATAAGCCAGTGTAAAGATATAACACGAAATTGAACGAGACACAATGCCATAGCAGGAAGGACATCTAGAATACCCGCCTTGGACTGCTATCTTTTTAATAGAAATCCCGGGTTTCAACCCGGATAGCACGAGTTTCACCCGTTTCTCAACCCGTCCCCTACTCTGGTATCTTGTTACGCTCCATGTTGAGTGCTGCTGCAATCCACAAGGCTGGATGTGTTGAAGGTTGGGAATGGCGGTGACAATTGTACTACGCTTTGCTAAAAGAACTCCCATCATGAACGCCATCCTCCCATCCCACGCCCATTCCTCCACCTCATCCATCCCGGCATACATATTTCACCCCCAACCAAGACAAAAGAATTTAACATTTCATTACATTTCCCAGCCGGAGTGAAGGAGGAACTAGGACTTCCTCAGCTTGTAAATACATGTATGCAGGGCTGTACGTAGAATTCGGAGCTTGTATAATTCACCAGTTGGTAAATTATGTGAAAAGTCGTGTAATTTTTCTCCTCCACATACACTAGAGTAAATGTAATTTCTAGCATTTCGCCGACCTTATTCCTTGAACACAATTCAGCAGTTTTCGTCACCCGCATCAGTTCTCAGTACTTCATATTGCATTTCCTCTGTTCCAAAGGTTAATGCGGAAGGTTGCAAAGATATTATTGCTACTTTATAATATTTCAACCGAGCTTCGCAGATTCATTCCCATTGCTCCTAGGAATTCGGATCTGATATCTGACTCCTTGTAGCAGATTCTTTGAAGCTGCAGCCTTCAATGCATTACGTATAAGAGCTTCCTCATTTCAAATCAGGAGCAAAAAGAATGCATGCTGGATTCTACTCTCTACACTTCTCCACTCGGATAGATTTGAATCCGAATCTTGCTCATCTGCTGACTGGGAGGGAGCTGAAAATAAGGATTTGAGAGCAAGCAAGGTGGCACACCATTTAAATTACCAAGAACCACACGCTCCGCCGGCTGTCATAGACCGCAATCAAAGAAAAGATCTCAAAGCTCTCTCCCGGAACTCTTATCAAGTCTCCGTTCAGCATTTCTCTTCTTGTATGTTTGCGTAGTTTAGACTAAAAGGGAAAGCGGTCACATATTAAATTTGAATGGAATCCAACTTTGCTGAAGGAATCTCTAGTAATTTCCTCGCCATTCTCCGTAGTTTTTACTATATAATTTAAGACGTAGCGTAAAAGAAAAAAAGGAGAGAATCTTGATGGAATTCTTCTCTGTGCCGGCAGGGTTATGCGTATAGCGAGTGAGTAGAGTAGCGAAAACTTTTGAATGAATCCTTCCACAGACTATTTCCTACCCCATTCTACTCCCATGTCCCATGTTGACTCAAGGTGGGAGCAACTTTTGTCCCTTACACGTATCTTCTACCGCTCGTTGGGGTAATAAGTTGGGCGTATGCATAGTTAGGCGAAGTCTCTTGGGTATTTGGGTTTCGAAATCAAAAAGTCATCAGGGAAATGTGTGTTCTCGCATGATATAATTTACTGGATTTCGGATTCAGTTCACACAAACCATATTTTTCAAAGACCCACAAAGTAATTTAAGCATCGCCGAGCATTTGGAGCCTTCTCTCCTCGCCATCTTTCCTTCTTTCAGCCAGTTCAGGATGAAAGTGCACACCGGCCTTTTCCTCCAACCAGCCCAGGAAGAAGTCGGCAGTTATGTACTATTAGGTTCCATCTTTCCCTTGCCCTCTCTCTCGCTCTCTCTCTCTCTTTCCCATAACATTTCTCCAAGGATAATTTAAGCACTCATACCAAGAAAATTCAAAGATTTATGTCCCTACCGTCGTTTCTACTTTGAGAAGGAAGGGAAGAAAAAAAGAAATTCAAGGCATTACCGAGGAACTCAACCCTGTTCCTCGTCCCAACCCGCCTTCCCTACCCTCCACAGCTTGTGGCACTCTTACGAGCTCTTCTAAGCCCTCCTTTGTTTCACAGTCTCCGATATTTTTCATTTTAAAACTGTGTCGAGAATTTTTAGTGATTCGTGGCTATTTTCCTCTGGAGAGGAAACCAAAAACTAACTTCCTCCCGCCAGGGACCGCCTCTCTCTCCCAAAGTCCCAGACTACATCTTCCCTCACTCCTCCTTCACTCTACTGCCTCTCCGCCTAAGCTCAATTATCCTTTTCAGTCTGTGAACAAGATACAGGAGGATGAAACTCAGTAACAGCAACGCAGAGCGGTCTCTTCGGAAAAGTCACTAAATTTTCGAGCATCATAAATGTGTTCGGCCTGGAGTCGAGTCATTGAGTGCGTCCCGCATCCTTCATCCTTCCACACCACCAATTTCCACACTCCTTCATCCAACACAACCTCTCTCTTCATCAGTCCTCTGTGGTGGCCTTTTTCATGAAGGGTCTCCATATTTTACTTGTATCATCCATATCCGACGGATGGAGGTCACCCGGAGTTAACTAACTTGCTTTTCCAGCACCGTTATCTCTCAACTAGCTCCCTTGATCCCTCACTCCGCTCCTGTATTAGTATTGGACTTCCCCTGAACATGGTCATGCTTCCGACCTAAAAGACGTGCTAAGATGGTAAAGAAAAAGGTCGGCGGGGGAGAGTCCTTATGTTAAATACCAGGTCCCGTGCATTCTTTTCATATTATCATATACATTGACGCAACCTCTCTCTGAGAGCCACTTTCCCTCTTCCGGGTTAATGAGAAGAGAGCCTCTAACGGTTATTGGGTGTAACGAGAATGGGCCACGTGGTGAGTGACTCTGGCTTTTTAGAAGTCTTCTTTCTCTGCGTCGTGTTTCTTACGGAGAATGATCTTGCAGCAAAACCCGGGCAAGTTAGACTCGTCTGCCCTCTTAGATTCGTCCTTATGGAGGAGTACTCCGTAGGAGGAGCAGAGGCCGCGCTAGTAGTATATTAATGAATCGGCATAAATTTGA
Source organism: Sminthurides aquaticus (assembly GCA_906901655.1). Lineage (NCBI taxonomy): Eukaryota > Metazoa > Arthropoda > Collembola > Symphypleona > Sminthurididae > Sminthurides > Sminthurides aquaticus. The sequence goes on along the minus strand of CAJQTT010000006.1, from coordinate 8,346,392 downwards.
GAAGTGGAGATAAAATCTTTTTATGTGTGACAGTAATTAAGCAAACAGAGCCAGCTCTATTTAACAAGTCGTCTGCCTCCCATCCGCCAGACTCTCCTAAGAGTCTCTTGAGTTTCCTTTCCTAACTCCTTCCACTTCCGATTTATTTGCATATATTTACTTTCTCTGTATATTAAACTAAATTTGTGACCGCCCGCCGTAATTTACGATACCCCTATTTGATTTAAAGAGAGTAAAAATCCAAAAGTCTATTCCATATTTACTCCACAATCTCTCTCTTAGCTATCCATCCCCACATCTTTCATTTGCTCTTCTGCGCCTCTACTGCTGTGGTGGTAAAGGAAATGAATTTCAAATTTTCACCCTTCCTTAAACCAAGCTCCACAATCCACAACCTCCGCGTGTACGGACAGTATAAAGCAAAGCAAGAAACAAGACGAGGAAATGTTCTAAATTTCACAGAAACTTTTCCCCGTCTACGTTTCGTCTGAGGGAAAAGTTTTTGCTATTTTTATTTTACAACTTTGTTTATTCTAGCTAAACTTGTATTCGTAGAGAAGGATGAGTCTAGAACACGGCTTTTTACTCATTTCTCTTCCTTCCGCCATTTCTTTCCTCCTTGGCCTCTCCTTGCCCTCCTCCCAGGTCTCCCAGGTTACTCAAAACACGCTCATAATAGAAAACTAGGATACGGTAGAATCTCTCCCAGGTAGCGGTCAAAGTTCAAAGAAAAGAGTATCGCGTCTCTGCGGGAGGTAAGTAGACAGTTAGTTTGAAAGCGAACTGTCTACTGTGCTGGGAACTGCGTTTGACGTTCAGAAGCTAAGGCTATAAGCTTGAAAATGCCCAACCGTCTACGCGCAGAGCAGATTCAGTACGTGAGAGTTTAACAAGTTAATTGCGAGACACTGTGACGAAACGTAGTTTTTTAATAAATTGAAGCAATATTGAGCACGAAGCAATGAGGAGTGGGGATGTTTACTCCATCGCACCTTCACCTTTAATGCGTAAAAGATTTACATGAAATAGTTTAGTCGCCCTCCAATCTTCCATCTTCCGGACCATGACGAAATGGAGGAATCTTCTTTCTACATTATACTTGCAACATTAAGTAGTTACAATGAGTAGTCAGTAGCAAACGACGAGGACCAGGAGGTTGATTGCATACAGAGCAAGGAGAAAAGCGAGGTTCTCTCAGCTTCCCATAAAAACTTTATCATCATCCATCCATTTAGTCTTTGTCAGATAGATGCCAGAGGAGATGCCGGCCCCATTCTGTGCAGGGCTAAACATTATTCTTATTTTTGCTATCGAGTAGTTATCATTAGGATAACCCCGTCTCCCTCCAGAACAGATAGGACGGAGAGGGCCAGAGAGGAGGCTGGATTCAAGAAAAAAAGAGCAGCAAGGCATGGGATTCCTTCAACGAGATTCTTCATTCCTTCATCCCGTCACCATTAACAATTTAGCTTACGAGTTCGGCTTACCTCCGCTTCTATTATTACACAACGTTTACATCCCTTGCCCCATCTCCTTACACCCTTGACCGTTCTCCCATCTCCTTCTTTTCAGTCCCTTTCCACCCTCTGAATCTATTCTTTAACAAGACTCGTCGATCATTTTAAAATTTAAACACACCGGGAAGATGATGGAATAGCTTAAACTCAGAGTAGATGTGCTCACCCCCGTATGTGTCGAATCTTTGTCTACACACACGACTGCAGCTAGAAGGCTGGGATGATTATTTCAAAAGCAGAGAGCACTCCTCGTCACATCATCATGTGGGAATAATAAGCACCCAGTGTGCTATCTCACGTATATCCACCTTCACATTGTCCTTGCTCACTCACATTTAAGATGACGCTACTAAAATAATCATTTTCTATTTGCTCTCTATAAATCCTTCACATCTCCCCCCATGTCTCCACTTTCCCATTCCTATACCTTCTCGCTCTGGCTCTGAGGCAGTGCTCCTGAGAAGTATCTCGTTCAATTCCAACATTACTTTCGCCACGCTCCGTGGCTCGGAGACGAAGCGAGAGAATCGTACTTTCCCGAACTTTGGGCTTCCTTCTTTCTTGGTTAAGTCTAGCTAAAGTATCGTCCCTATACAGCATAACAGAAGACAAACCTTTTGCGAATAACATATCTGGGACACACCTGGATGGAAAACCAAAAGCTGAAAGATATTTAATTGCTCCGGAGCAGGACAGTTTGAGCATTTAAAATCCTTTCTTGTACCTACAATTTGCAGCAATTTAGAGTCATTAACTCTTCTTTGATGTTCGGAAGGTGATTCAAGGTGAAAGTATTAGTTCCGCTTTCTCCACTGCCCTCAGCTTATTTTCGCATAGGATTTTGTAACCTTTGTATTGGACCAACCAAGCTCCCTTGTTTTTGTACTCTTTCTCTACTCTCTTCTGGAAGCTAAATTACATGCTTTCACCCATCTCGTGTCGTAATTACGACTTGAGCAATTATTTTCCGTCCAAAAGCTTGTCGCTTAGAGAACATCCATGGAGTTTCAATAAGGTATACGCTAGACTTGGACGCTATCGCAGTTACAGTAGTTAAATAAAGGGAGGAAACGCTCACACGATGACTGGAACATGCTTAATTTTAATAATGATATAGTACATTATGTTTGGTAAAAAGTCATGTGGAGGATGAGGTTATTAAATGCAATTTTAGTTTTGCTTGCATGGATGATAAATTTTAGGAACTTCCAATACGAAGGAGAAAGTAGGAGAAAATAGTAGAAGCATTAATGAGAAAGGGCGGAGAAATTAAGCTGACGAGACAGGAACAGGAGAGAGCGGTTAGCATTTAGGAGAAAGAAGAGTGACGGGCATAGGAGAAAGCTACCATTCTTTCCTCAAGAGCCCCACGTTAATTTACTTTCATCGCATAACGGCACTACGCCGTACACAAGCTAGGTCGGAAGCAAGTAAACTTGAAAGTGATGAGATAGGATATTAATACATGGCTATTGAGTCATAGACCCGTTTAAGGAAGACATGGTGAAATAGTTATGCTGAGTTGCTAAACGTGTGACAGATAGACAGGACCTTCCGCTTATTATAATCCAGTGTAAAAGGAGAAAGTGGTGAAAGCACCAGAGTAGAGGCAGATGATACGTACATTTTCCCGTTTACACTTTTCCTGTAGGAGGGTATAGAATCGATTTGCAAGTATACACCCCCTCCTGTCCATGTCCAGAAGAGCTGCTGTGAAGTTAATGTACGTTATTTTATTTTGGTGGAAGGTCCCTGAAGCTAGTGAAAGCTTGCCCATTAGTAATATAATTCCAGAGGTGATGAAAGGACACACGAGCATTGCAACATCCAAACGTTCCAGCAGAACCGGACGACTGGCTGTTAGATAACTCAACTCTCAATGCAGTAATAATGGTTGGGAAAACGGGTTGGTCAAGAAGGAAAGAGTAGTAGTGTCTGTTTATTGTAACTGTCGAAACTTTCATGTCATGGAATTCGAAGAGACGTTATGCATACGATGGAAAAGTTGTATGCGGTCAATCATTTCAAGTGAAAGTTGAGCTGGGGTTCAGTTCAGACTGCAGCGAGGAAAAGCAGCAGAGTTTTCCTCCTCTGCCACTCTTCAAATGGATCCACTAATTCTGTATTCAATTTCTGTGGTTTTCTCTAAATGTGTGTCTGACTTTATGAAATTTCCATCCAGAGGAGCATTAGCATGGGACGTGTAGGAAATACGGGATCAAGGGAAAGGATGCCCATGGGTTAGCATCTTTTAGAATTCCAAATTCCCAGTCCTCCTAGCTGTAAAGGCCGTAATTCAATATCTGCCATTTACCCCTCTCTCTCCCTTTCTCTCTCTACCCTTCCCCAACAGATCATGTGCTTTCTCCTACTTTCACTTCACTTCAATTCACTTACTTGATCCAAGGGCATTCTTTGTTTCCAGTCCAGCACACACTATGATACGTTGTCTGTCAGTCACAACAAAATACTCCCTTGTGCAGAGGCCAGTATGGAGAATCTATAATCTGGCTTTGCAAATGTACCGATTGAGATCGTTTCTAAATTTTAGTTTACAATTAAAATAAACGTTCTTCTCGAAGTTATTTAATAATGTAACTTGGGGATAACTTCAGAGCGTATCTTTCATTAAATCCAAGAAACGTTCCAGATCTACTGTATCTCTTTCATCCATCTACTGGTATTTAAAGGGTCAAAGTGTGAACATGCGAATAAGGGAAGGGCACATGCTATACAAATTAGCTATGTATAGCATGTGCCCAGTTTCCAGTTTTCACCCGGCTATTCAATTCATAAATATAAAAAGGTAGTTAAGCAAGGAGCACATGAAAAAAGTCCACGAAATAGGCAATACACATTAATACTGTAACGAATCCTGTAGGCTTCAACTTTAAACATAGGCGGTAGTAGATGGTGGTACGGGTGCGTATGTTTGATTATTGATGATGAGAGGATTTATTTACAATTTAGAGACTAGTCGTAAATTTTCCCTTAGTCAGTCAAGCCTAGACATTGAGGGAAGAGTTAGTTTTACAATCTTAGACAGGAGACAGGTAGGGGGAGGCTTCATGAGAGACAACTGCGAAGCATATAGCTTAAACAATCTTTGAAAAGCATGAGGAAGCATCCAAGGGAATCCTGCTTCCTTATATTTTACCTTGTCCCTCACCCCTATCGTGTAGCTTTGCCTTTGAATAGACGGAATTAGTATGAGACCATGGGGGATAGTTAAGCTGGGTGATGAGGATGGGAGGGAGAGAGAATAGTTTTGGAGACCAAGTAGTTTCAACTTGGATCAAGTGAAGCATTTCGAAAGTTGAATAGTATTTCTACGCCTCTCCTCTCCCGTATTTTCAAAATACATTCATTCATGTATGGGGATTCTGGAGGCCACATGGATTATTATTACTACTACTCCTAGGGAAATAGAGCGAGAACACATATTATACCTTTTTCTGTTCCCCGCTTTTGCCTAATACTACTCCTCCTCCAAAGAGTTTAGTTTTACTCATGCAAGTACAGAGAAGATGGATTCTCCCCCGGCTCTGATACCCGGGCACAAGTTTATTCCATCTCAGAGACAAGGAAGCAAGGAGAGGAGCAATAGTTTTCTACAACTTCTCTCTACTCCCAATCTTAGTTAGTTTAACTTTGGGTAGTGTAGTTTTGGGATTTTCTGCATATTCTTCCAGTATATAACGCCCAGGCAAATCCCGCTACGCATTTCCCTTTATTCTCCTCCTTACCTTCCCTGGCTGCACTTGAATTTATTACGTGAACTTTAAGAGATAGAGGGGAGGGAGGGAGCGGGAGACGTGAAGAGATGAAGATAGTGAGGACCACCATCAAGCTCCAAGATGGTAAAATGGGACCACTCACTAAGAAATACTCAAGAGCTTCCCTCTTCTTCTCTTTCTTTGTAGTTTGGAGGAGGATAGGCGAGGGAGGAGAGGAAGGCAAGGCACACACAAATACGTCCCAGTATTCTACACTCCTCCACTACTTTGTTTTCAAATCTCTCTAGAGACAAAGAAATCATTCCTATTTCTTTCAAGACCTCCATCTCCGTCATCCTTCTCTACTTTCTCTTCCACCTTTCTCTACAGCTTTCCCTACCATCCACCAGTCTCAAAGACTTAAGGAAGACGTAGTAGTAGAGGCGGAAGAGGGGAGAAAGTGGAGGAGAGAAAGAGTTTTCTTCACATCCCGCATTGTGTACGTACAATTGTAGAGGAAAAGTTTCCATAGAAGGAACTCGCCTTCTCTAGAACGGGTCTTCTAGAGTGCGAGAAAGAGAAAGTAAGGAGTGGTTTGTTCAAGTCTCCGCTGCTGGAGAGCTGGAATAAACCGGGTAGGGAACGGAAAGCCGGGTAGTAGAAGACCCAGCGGATAGTGCGCAATACGCAACTTTCTCATCATTCCTCAATGATTATTGGCAATCGATATCAGCGGTATCTGAGAAAGTAATGAATTAACTACCGAAACATCCTCGCTTTTTGCCATTCTATTCCTACTGTTACATGGGCTGTCTGGCTGGAGGAATAACTCCCGGAAAGCCAATAGAAAGTATGTCACATTTCATCAATGCCAGACAGTCATGAATGCAATTTGAGAAGTATACAGCAATTCAACTACCGCCAGAGGGCATAGTTGAGCCCAGGCAGGCCTATGCTCATAATTTCCAGGCAGTCATTATCAGGAGGAATACTGCGGTAGTAATTCATAATTCAAATACAAGTGCTTGAAAAATGAGTCCCTATTCATCCCTGCCCTACTTTCTTTTCTCATTTTAGAATGTGTACGGAGAATCTTTTTACGAATCCTTCCAAGGAATTAGATTGAAAGACATTAGGAATGTATGGAACTAGGGAAATAAGCTTAAGTCGAGATGCGGTAGTTGTTGTAAGAATTGTATTCCAGGCTTTTCTTCCGAAACCTTCCAGTACTTTCTCCATTTAGTGCTCCTTCCTAGCACGGAGGTGCATAATAACAGCAGCTGCACCGGGCTTGTTGCAAAAGCTTCTTCTGAGTACAGCAATACCGGTTTGCAATTTATGCCTTCTAGAACAGAGTGAAAGCATTACGGAGAAAGTAGGCAGGTACTGCTCTCCTCATGCAGGTTATACAAGACTACTCAGCTTGCTTATCCTGGATTATGATTATACACAATTCTTTTACCACCGACTCAGCCAGAGGGGGGACGGCATGCATGAAGCCAACCATGAATATTCATGAGAGCCAGAGGAAATGCATTTCTTTCCTTGTATTTTTGATTAATTTCTAGAATTCCGCCAAAACCTGCCAAGCACGAAACGCTCAGCTTCGGTTTTCTTCTTTCCTTACTTTACTGGATTCGTCCAAGTTTCTTCTAGTCTAGCCTAGTAACTAGCAGGAAGCCTGCTTTAGGAACAAGTGGAGGTCAAATAATGCTTAAGACGCTAGTTCGCTAGATGACTCCTGGGTAACTTTGATCGACCTACAAGGATGTCGTGTCGTGTCTGGCATGTATGTGTAAGGACATAGCAAGATGAAGGGCAGTAGTAGGTAATCTGGGCGCTGGTAATATCAGATCCGGAGAGTACTAGCTATTAACGCTACATGCATACAATATGTGCATGGGAGTGCGAAATAATTCCGTAAATCATGCTTTTATTTCAGGTAAAAATAGCAAGCTAGTTTAGTCAAAGTCGTCAGACTCATCCCACTAGGGAATACTAGAAACTGTGTATATATACTTGTCTTTGGTCTCCTCCCCGTACTCGACATTATCCAACAAGAACAGCTACCACGAGCTTTCCTAAGATTACTTTTCTTTTGTAGGATTGTAGGATCACGAAAGTAGAGAGAAAGGAAGAGAAAGCGAGAGAGAGAGAATGTAATTTACGGGAATAATTTTCCTCTCCGTGTGTGTTGTAGATGTATTAGAGTAATAATTCGGGGAGGGCGAGGGAGAAAAGAGAGACTAATGCCCGTTCCTAATTTTCGGCTCATGTGAATTTCTATAGGACTCCCCCCCCCCGCCCTCTCCCTCTTTCTCTCTCGTTAGCTGGCTTAAAGACTGAGAAAAGAAGAGCGTAAACTATTTCTTTCGTGCTTGGCTAAATTCTTCTTATTTTTCTTACCTGATCCTCCTCTTCCTTCTTCTCTCTCTGAGAGAGAGCTGGGAGCGTGAAGCTTAGGAAACATTAACAAAGTGCCGGTACGAACCCATTAAAACCCGACGTAGAACAAGTCGAGTCAGTGAGAGGATGGAGCCAAAGCAACATTTTTCCTCCCTTTTCTCATTTTTCTCTTAAATGTGCACATCGCTTTCCCTTCAACTCTCTCCCTTAGCCTTACTGCTTTAGCTAGAGCCCGCGAGAAGAGTAATACCCGGCTTGGAGCCAGAGAGTCAGAAGAAAGAGTAGAAAATAATACCCGGCTTCCTTAAACCGGCTTTTCTCCATCCAGCCCCAGCCAAAACCATACACACTCCTCTGCTACCAAACTACCGAATTCACTACCCCGGTTAAAACACCAATATATTGAGCCAGCTCACTTTTACCCGCTAGAGCTAGAGGATAAGCCCAAAGATCTTTTCCTAGCAGCTTATGTTTCATTTTCTCTTGTCGTCCTTTTTTTTAATTTATACTACCGGGACTTTCCATCCTTATCCCAAGACTCACGTATGTATGCTTTCTCTAACCCTTTCCTCTTTACCTCAGGAGAAAGGTAAAGAAAATATTTTTGCAAAGCTCAACCCTCCTTCCTTCCCACCATCCAACCTATGTGTTCACAGCCACACCATAGTAGGTAGGAAGTGAAAGTCAGAAGAGAACTTTGTAGCATCTCTCTCCCTTGGAGCTCCAGGAAACTTTCTCCTATTAGCAACACACTCCCAAGCTTATATGCTTCAAGAATAGTTATCGATTTTCTCCCTATCCTTTTCCTCTCTCTTTCTTTATCCTCCTCATTTGCTTCTCCCGTGGTGACTTCTTCGCCGGTTATTGGTTTTCTTTCCTACTCAGCTCAGGCCATCCTATGCTTTCTTCATTCGGATGAATTATACGTATTTTCTGCCCATCATTTCATCGACAAAGCTTAAGCCAATTCCCTGAGCTCTTCTCCATTTATCTGATTCTTCTCCCAGTTTTCCACTCCTTCATTAAGAATGGAGAAAGCACGAAGAAATTACTAAAGAGATTGCATGGAGTGTAGGAGTCGCAAAAATTCGCAAAAAGCGCAATCCTACTCTCACAGTTATTGAGGAGCAACTTCTGGAGTGAATTGGAAGAATCTATATTTTTACCACGGATTTGTTTGACCCTGCGTGGTTCTTGACAAATCATTTTCAGAGAAGGGTTTGGGCTGCATCAAACGGAAATACTATGTAGGAAGAAGAAAGTAAAAGTATAGCTTATGTCGGGCAAAACGCGTCTCTTTTCCTTGTTCCTTTTATGTTATTTTGCTGGGACAAAGTATTGATGGGATCTGACCGTCGGATGTAATTTTTCACTCGCTCTTTCCCCAACTTGAGTGTATTGATCAATAAAGAAGCTTCGGGAGTTTTGCCTTTGCTTCTACATTGTTCTCCTTGGGGATGGTGAAAAGCATAAGCAAGTCATTTCATTGAGATGATTGTGTATATACACACATAACTCTTGAAGAAGAGGACACAAGTTCTGTTGCAGTTGTTTTGGGTACCCAGTTACTATTTCAAGTTGGGCATGTCCCCTCGTCGGGAAGAGTTTTCCGAGCGGGGGATGAATGGAATCCCAACGACAGTTTTAGTAAGTAAGGAGAAGAGTTTGTACGGCGGGTAAAAAATGGTCTTTTACTTGAGAGCATATTAAAATTGAGTTAAAGAACATGACAAGATGATGTTAAGTTTTTAAGCATCTTTTTCTTCTTGCTTGCTTTTCTCGTTGTCGTCGTCGTGAGATTCATTGTAGATTTATACAGCTCGGGCCTAGCTTGTTTGCTAGTCCTCTACCAGCCAGGTTGGAAGATGTCGAAATTTGAAGGACGTGAAATAATGACTTTACTCTTTGATTAATGAATTGAGAAATGAGTTGAAAGGCATATGCCACTGAATTTAATATGAAGAATTTTTGACAAACTCTCGCAGACAGAGAGGCATGGAAGGCTCTGCTCTTACAACTTTTCCCACAACTCAGTCTAGGGATGATCTCTTGTAGGATTTTCTACTCTAATTTCCATTCAAATCCCAGACGTAAACCGCCCGCACAGCTTTAGCTTGAAGACCTCTTCCCGACAACCCAATCGAGTTGGGCCTGGAAACGTCTTTCGTTGCATACTCTACCACGGCAACTAAAGCATAGCCAGCTTCTTCTATCCTTTCTCTTGCACGTGTGGCCCCTCGCGAATTAACCAACTTTGTCCCGGCTATTTCTCGAATCATTAGCATCCAACCGTCGACTCTCTCCCTCCCTCGCTTTCCTTTCTCCGGCAAGAGTAGTAGTGAAGCTAATTGAAAGCTCCCTTACAATTTGTCACGATCTGCTAGAAGCTTCTCTATCCTCAAAATTCCCTCGCCATGGCGGCCACCCACCCAACATCTTTTTACACATCATCACACATATGTAACCTAACCCGTCCTCTATTCCATAACTTCGTCAATTCTGCCTCACTCCCGTTTTCCCTCAATGAATCAAACAAATCAAAGCAGTTCGGCGCCACTTTTAAAAAATTTACTTCGAGAGTCTACATTTTGGTATAGATTCTTTCTTGAAAACCTAGGAAGCACACACCTATGCAAGAATTACCCGTAGTTCAGAAGACTCGAAATCTCGAAGAAATCTTGAACCGAATTTTCGGGGTTCCGGAAGTGCGGGCGGTGACGCGCAAAGTCGGTTTCGGAGTGTATTTTTGAAGGGCGAGTTGTTAAAAAAATAAATTCCTTCCGCACGGCACGCCACTCTACAAATTGTCCTCTTTCGGAGTTTGTTATTATTTTAAAAGCCAGCTTCTGTTTACCCCGTGTAAATAGTGAGTAGAAATTGATTATTTATTTAGTTTCTTTTCGGCCCTGTGAAGGAGTGGAAAAGTAGAGAAACGGCAAGCGGGCAAATGCAAGCTTCCGTCCTTTCCCAGCAGCTCCCTGTAAAAGCTTCCTCCAAATCCGGCAAAGAAAAGGCTTGCAGAGAAGCAAGTATTTGCGAAAAATTACATTCCACGCTATCATTATCCCGGATTGAGCTGTGGGAGTGTAAAATGGGCTGATGACGGAGAGTTAGTTACTTTTGCCATGGACTTGTAGACCTCCCTTGCTTACACCATCCTTGTCCGTCCAGTCCATAATGGACGGTCTGCTGATCGAGGACCGGCGTCATGAAACGGTAGCATTAACTCAATGGCTATAATTTCTAGCTCCCATTAGATTCTCTTCTAATGAACCCGCTCCTCGCATGTGTGCCTCTTCTATATCCTTGCCCTACCCGCACTCGGCGGCTCTTCTCCTGGCACATGGTGTAATATCTGTTCAGCCCTCTGCTCTTAAATTACTTTTCCTCCCATTTCTCCTCCGTAGTACAGTAAGTTAGAGAGCTCAAAGCTGGAGGTAAAAAGAGGCAGGGAGAAGAGCAGAATCGTGGACGCTTTCCAGCTCATAATTATGAAATGCAGGCAGGCAGGCTGGCTTGATCGTAATTACAGGTTAGCGGGGATGAGTGTAACACCAGCGTGGTAAATGCATTTCATTACTATTTTTTAAATGCATTTTACCCTTTTCTCCGTGGCTAATCCCATCTCAAATATTCTATTCATTCTCTAAGCCTCTACCAAGCCCGTCCGTTCTCTTCTTCTCCGGGTTTAGCTTCTCTAGAACTATATTTTCTCTTTATATATAGATTCCAGCCAGACTGGGCTCATTCCTCATGGTTTAATAGAAATTCCGGCCTGGAGCCTTCACTTATTTTAGAATTTTGTTTCTTATTAGTCTAAGAAACCACACAGCTTTTACATTTGTGTACAGTAATTTCATTAGTTTAGTTGTTGGAATAATTCTACAGCCTATGTAGTAGGATGGAATGTTTGACTACAATAATAGGCATTTGGATTTTTTCAGACTTTGTTTATTATCCAATGCAAATAAACTCTATTTGCATGACAACATTTGGAAGAATTTAGCACCGCGTAACATGTATTCGCAGTGTTCGGGAGCAATTACAACACATGTAATGGATGGCTGGGGTTGCGTGAAACCTATTACAGGATAGGATTGGGAGTGATGGAAACATGGCCGTAGGTGGAAACGAAGAGGATATCCTCAGCCGGGTAATAGAAGTGCGCGATGGCTGTCATTTTTGTAGGTGCGGGTTCACTAGTAAGTAGTGTAGTAACTTCGTCACTAGAGGATAACAGGCATGAAACCACGCTTTCCTAGTTCTCAGCCACTCTTAATATTCTTCGTCCCCTTTGTTCGTCTATTTAAGGAACTTGGTGAAAGTGGCACGAGAGAAAAACTTGTTAAAGTTGCTGGAATAAATTTAATAAAAACTAGCAAGGGAAAGCGGAGAAAGTCGGAGAAAGGAAAGCACGTTTCTCTCAATTCCTTACAACTTTTTACGTCCCCCTAAAATAGTAAATCATGCAAGCTTTTCTACGTGATGATGGAATCTAAGGCAGCGTGAGTCGGTCTGCCGGCCGGCTCCCCGGGTATCCATCTTGCTTCTGAATCCGGGCATGCTGTAGCCACGTACAGCTTTTAGTTAAGCCATATACATAACACGTAAAATGCGAAGAGGCAAAAGCAGGATAAATATTGCGACATTTCCGTTTTTGTTTCCTATAATTTCAAAATTATTCTCCTAGTTTGTTTGTGCATAAAATTTTATTAATTCGTATCTCGCATGAGTGCCCGGTATTAGAGCAAGCATTTCATGCTTTTCACAAACAATCTTGCGGTCCGACTCTTGGCTCCCGTATTATTCATTTACATTTTACATCTCCCGCTGTTCCTCGCGTCCAGCTTAGCTTTCCTTGTACATAAATAATAGAAATTTCTTTTCTATTATACGTATATATTTCTCCAGTCGTCCAAACGTTCTAACAAACGTTCGCGTGGAAAATACGGAATTGTTCCATAGCCAACGCTTAAAAATGCACGCCCCATGCAGCTTGCTACTTGCTATTTACATCCAATTTCTGTATAACATCTCTGGCGTATAAAACAGGAAGGAATTAAGGCAAAACATGTATTTCTGCTCTCTGCTATACTAAATGGCGTTTTTCTAAAATATATGTGACACATTTCCCGTCACTTCCCCAATTCCAAAAGATTATACTATTTTCTATCCCCTCCCACTTCCCACCACCACAACACTTTCCATCACGTCTTCTACGTATTCTGTACTTTAAACCGCAACACATGCTTAAAAGATAAGCGAGGGTAAAAGTCCTAGACTTTGATAGAACCATTAGTTCTTTAGTTTCTCACGTCAGCCTTCGCATAAATTTAATTGCGAGCATACCAACAACTGGAGCTTAAATCCAGAAGCTATAAATAAAATTAAATACAATTTCCTAAAGAAGCCGCAGAAAAAGAGCTGTGTGGCTTGAGCTAATAGCTCGTTTGCTCAACAGAGCTCTGCTTTGGAATTTAAACAAGAGGAACACAAGTATAAATCCTTGGAATTAAACGTTCCCGCAGAAGATGGTTTCAGGATTAAAATTCCCGATAAAAATGTTCTCAGATTGGCTGAGAATTAATTTATGAGCGAAGCCGATTAAGGATTGACGTCAGAAAGCTGTTATTCCTCCGTACCCCTATACACTCTCCGCTATAGTTCCAATCTATTTTATTATGATTCATAATGCCCTAATGTTTGTATTTGAATAATTGAAACTTTAGCCTATAGCCAGGAGGATCAACTCTTTTTTAGCTTTTCCCACACATACACACGCACGCGGATATTTTCATTATCCTTCAGTTTGGATTCAAACACGTACATGAAAATAATACTTGTTGGCCGGATGAATAGGAGAAAGATTTACATAGGCAAACTTGATCTCTTTCTTTGATTTCAAGAGAAGTAACTACGTGTTGAAATTTCGCCATCTTTCATCACTGCATACAACCTTCTGCCCTGCCCTACGTACGCATCCCCTTCCCATGCCCTTTGTACTTTTCTAAAGCCTCGTTCATAAAGTGTTAACTCTTACATGAAAGATGAAAATATGGAGGGAAGAATAGGCCAGAACGTGTCTTTTGTAAAGGAGCTTGGGATCTAGTATTACAATTTGTTTTGGAAGAAACGCAGACTGGGAAGCAGACTACAAAGGAGCAAAGAGAGAAGAGTTGTTTTCTATGAAATCCGAGTTAGAAGAGCAGAGTAAATTGATTCAGATTTTAAATAAAGATTGTGGTTAAGTAAGAGGTAAACGAATATCCAGTCGTGATGAGAATGAGGAGGAGGGGTAGGCATACACAACCCTACACAGTTTTCCCCTACATACTAGCCTAACTCAAAAATGTCTTGATAACAATCACGTTCTCAGAGTCCATAGTCCATATAGACGCTGTTTGTCCGGCCTGATTCCAGCTTGCATATTTCAAAAAGAGCGTGGATGGGCGCGAATAGTATTTGAAATTTTAAAACCTGTGTGAATACAACATAACACAAAAAAGGTTTAGGGGGAAGCATTATTACCAGTTACTCCTTATATCCTTACAGGAACGAGCACAGTTATGTAAAAGGGAATTAAATAAATAACTTAACTCTTGTATTTTTTATTGCTCGCATCTCTTCTTTAAAAACAGAGTAATTGTGAAATGAATGAGAGACTCTTTGTAGTACAGAACGCCTATCTTCCCTAAATTCCTACTCATCCAATTCATATATTCCCATGCTCTTTTCTAGGAATTCCTTCAAAGTTGAGTTTTTTATATTTAAAATCCTCGACTCATTTTCTAATCCCTCAATCTGAATCATGGCAATTTTTTTCCACTTCCAGCCGCGTAAAACGTGCCCTTTGATAACGCGTTGCCCAGGGAATTCTGCATTACTTTTCTCGGTATCAACTAGCTGTTATGCTATTATTTTTAAAAAGGACGTGACTTGAATTATTCCTCTGGAAACCACCATCACTGCCTTACTCTTCTCCACTCTTCCTGGCCATCCACACCCGTCAAAAGCTTTGTTATCCAAATCTTCTCCTGACAAACAAAGTCTATTTCAATAGATAATTTATACTTGCTCACTCAGAGACATGACAACACTGCCTCCCTCTTAATCGTTTCTTCAATCAATGTCCTCTTTGTCTAACCCTGTATTCAACAGCTCGTCCTCTCCTCTTCACCCATACCCTCTCCGCTCTGCCCATGCGGAATCTTCCTGACTATGTCCTCTTTATATCCATCCATCCACCACAGCCAGTCAGTCAACCATCTCATGTCAAAGCCCCTCTTGTCCTCATATGCCAAACACATTATCCTTATCAATAAATATTATGCAGTAATCATCAGCTCGTCTTGGCCTATTGTCGTCACGAAGATTGTTGTTCTCGTCGTTACACCTCCGCCAGTAAACTAAAAGCCAAACTAAGTAACTCTACATGGCTTCCACGCTCCGGCCAATGGCAGTCCAAGAGCCATTTTACCGTTCCCATCAGGCTTATGGCAGCTACCCTCTTTTTGGCATCCTCTTTCAGCATTACCAGTTTCGGAATTCGCTAAGCTTGTTCGTGGTAATACCGTGAAAGCAACGTTTGTTTGCTTCTGCCCCCTCCCTCCCACTCAAAGCCCATTAATTGTTGATGCCACAATTTCCACGTATTGGCCATCTAGAGATTGACCACAGGAGGGAAAAGCTGTAGCGACCGTGGGACGAGGCAAATATTGTAAGGCATTTTGTATTGTGTACACTGTTGGACTCGGGTAGGATGGACTGAGTCCGCTAGTTCAACCTGATAAGAGGAGATCGATACTTGATGCTTGGAAGGACGAAAGCTAGAGATAACCAAGGAAAGAGCAAGGGTTTTGTAGAGAAAGAGGGGATGGAAAGTTTATTTTATATGCGAGAGAGTATTTACACAGGTTTGGTGAGAATGATTATTTAATTCATTCTGATGAAGATGATGATGGTGAATGGGCAAGACAGTTACTCGTGTAACTTGTCCTCATGATGAGTTGCGAGCCAAAGTTTTTGTCCTTTGAATTTTTTACCTCCTTTCTCCATATCGTTCTTGCTCCACGTTCCAAACCCTAATCGGGCTACTTTACCGGAAAGGTTTCCTCCTCCCGGGTGAAAGCCGCCAGGGTGTGGGAAAAGAAAGCTTAGACTGTTAGCCACAAGCATAGGCCCAGCGGCCCATCAAGTCACGTAGGGCAGAGTGGGGATACAAGTAGGAGAAAGTTGGAGAAAGTAAGTGTCGTGTTAAGCATTCTTCCTACCGCTCTGTCCTCAAGGATTGTGTAAGTAAGCAAGGGAGCCCCACCCTTTGGAGAAAGTATTTCCAGCTTTCTCCTTCATTTGCGATAGAAAACTCTTGCTGGTAGTGTTTCCTTGAAAGAAATTAAGTCTGCAGAGAAAGGCATATGTTCGGGGGATCGTCGTATGGTAGGTTGGAAGAGAAAGTAGAAAGCATACAAGCTCTTGCCCTATTGAATAAGCAAAGAGAGAGGAGAAGGAAGAGTGAATGGTGTTAGCCCGTGTTGGCCCTCACTAAGGCTCTGTGGCTGTCCAATACAGTATTTTACTGTTATACTCTTCCCTTTATTCAACGTAGAGGAAGGGACGGAGAGCTCATTTTATTTATCCGGCACAACTCTTACAATCAGTTCAATTCACGGGGAAAAACTTTTTCTCCTTTCTCAATCCCTTAATGATGTCACTCGGAAGACGGGGAGAAAGAGGAGAAAGATAAAGCTCTTGAGAAAACTAGTATCTCCTTTTCCCAGTTTCTTCTTACTCTACTTTCTCCACAACACTTTTGTCCTCCTTACCAAATAGCAACTGTGGTAAAGAGAGTCGTCAACAAGCTTTCCCTTTACTTTTATCCCAGACGGGAGTGAAAGACAGATTTTTGTGAGAGTTGTGTGTGTATTAGGAAACTTTTACCCACCCTTACCCGTCCTTCCACCACGGGCTATAGTGTGGAGCATGTATATACAGCTTTGATTGTGTAGTTTTCAGATCCCGTCTGCTAGATAGCTAGATTCCTCTGAATGGTTGACTGGTGGGTAATGGGGAGAGAGTGAGAGCCGGCGGGAGAATGGGAGTGTAAGTTGCGTCCCGGGTGGGCGGGTATGCATGGTTGATGCCAAAGGGAGGAGGAAGCGGGTATTGACGGGAGCATATACTTGGGGACGAAGGAGAAGTACACTACTGTCGTGTACTGCTCCTGGTAGCTTTAATTTTTCTCCAGTCTTTTTCTTCTCTCTCGAGTCTATGGAATGTATTGGTGTGAACGTGTTTTCTCCATGTCCTTTTTACGAGAGTTTCTCTCGAAAACGAGTTTATCCACATCATTCTCACCAGTCTCTCATCCAACTGTTTTTCTTGTTTCCCCTTACACATTTAATGTTTGTCCTCCCGTCTATCCTCCTTCACTCTTTTCATCCTTCCCCGTATCCCGCAGACAAGCCAGGGCCAGAGTAGGTAATTCAATACAGGACTGTTGGTTGCCGGAGGATCGAGGAAGCCTCCTTGGAATAATATTTCACACAAGAGACATATTCATCCTAGCGTAGAATGGCAAAAATTCGTCTCTAATGAGTGACACCAACCACTACAATTTATCACCTTCTTCCTTCTTTTCTTACTCTTCGTTCTCTTTCTTATGTCATTTTCCCTACGCGTCCTCATGCTTTTTCTCCATCCAAAAAGCCAAGCTCTTCACAACTTGTAACGACCGGCCCAAATTACGTTAAAAATTACAATCTAAATTCACATTTAGAGGAAAGAGAGCGAGTGCTCGAGTGGCTTCAACGGCACATTAGGGCGGGAATTCAAAGTTTCTGGTAACTGTCTTCCTTGAAGGACATTACAGCCATTATTACAAGTAGTTACTTATTGCCTTGCCGTTGCTCCCTCTCGTGTCTGTTGAGTCACACATGGTTGCCATTCCCGAGTAATTTGGAACCCCTTCCGACAAGAGTTGAGGAGTTGATAAACTGGGATTTACATTATTTCAAATTAGTCTTCAACCTTTTTCCCATCCCTTAACTCAGTTATAATGAGTCTGTTAAATGTCCCAAATTATTTTCGACCCGAAAGGGTTACAAGATCAGTTACCCGCAGCTCAGGACAGGTTCAAGGGAAAACAATTTTGGACGACAACCACATAAGAATTTCCTACTAATCTACTCCCATCATCCATGTCGTCACTACTAACTTCTCTCTCTTCCTCCCTCAGTTATTTCTCCCGGTAGTGTCGTTAAGGGGATTTGTATTTTCCCTCCGCAAGCTAAGCTTCCCACTTCCGGCTTGTACAATTAAGATAATTAAGCCTTAAAACTTCCCGCCCTGCTCAAAGGCTCACAGAGAATTTAAACCAGCTTTATCTTGTACAGCGTTCCACTACTTGGAAGAGTTTTTCCTTTTAGCTTGTCAGTAACTGATTGGTTGCAGATTAAGGATTGTTTTCCGGATTTAATGACAGGGATGCTGATTTAGGGCTAATAACAATGCTTGGAAGGTGTGAAACTCCTACGTCCCTGGGTTTGTAGTGTATTTGGATTCTAGGATGAGCAATTGGAGTGTCGTGCGTATGGATGATTTACAAAATTGGAATGCAAAAGGTGTCGTCGTCAATTGTAATGTTGTGAAAGGCGAGGAAGGGGTTTAAGAAGACGAACTTGTATTTGTAGGATTCAATGTGGAGCTTTGTCCCTAGCATGGATTTAGTCTAGTGTGAAATGAATTCAATTGGAACCCTGGATCTATTTACGAGGGGGATTTGTGTGTGAGGGTGGAGCCGTAGGTTGTCAGCCAGAGTTTTTCTTCCGACCCATCATCATCTCCAAACTGAATATGTATATTCGCAAATCATAATCATGACAAAGGGCTTGGCATTCCATCATCCCTCCTCGGGAGGAGTAGGAGCAGGAATATATACTCTTTTTTTGAAACAATGTTGTATTGTTCTCTCATATCTTCCTCCATCCTTCCGCCGCTAAGCAACATATGAAAGGATCTAAAATTGTATTCCTCTACCTGAATTCTGAACCATATTCACTCCCCTTCTTACTTGCTCCGTCTTTGACTTATTCCAGTGACGAGAGAAACTGCCCTCCCTCCCCGGATGTGTTCTTGTGAGCCATGTACTGCCTGCGATACAACAGCGTAGCAATTTCAATTTCTTGAAAGGACGCAGTCAGTTTTCCTTGTTTCAATGTTCTGGACCAGATTTAACAAGAAGGCGTTTGGAATTTAGTTTAAATGACTTGGCAGAAATTATTTTACTTGCTTCTCTTCATCCTATCTTCTTTCTAGGGAAGAGCTATCCACATTTTTTATTGACCTCACATCGCACATTTTATGGACAATTCCTACACATGTAAGATGAGAAAGGGGGTGTGCAAGGAAGGAAGGAATAAGACTGACGCGCAAAAAGTTGAATTTAAACGGGAACAAGTGTCTGTCTGTGAGTCCTCTGCGCTCTGGTTTTGTACTTTAAGTAGAACCCCTGACGGATTGGGAGAGAAGAATGAGGGAAGGTGATGGTAATATAGTATGCCAAGATTTGTTGATTTTTTCCCACTTTGACGATACGTAATCAACTCCTGTTTTTACACCCCTTCTATACCTAACTCAAACAAGTTAAATCCACCTGTTCTCTCTTTTGTTTTACACGCTCCACTCTCGGTGTGCACCTATTACATTTTTTACCCTATACCGCTCTCAGTCAATTCACATAATTTCAGTACACGGTTCAGGGAACATAAATTAGCTCTCCAAGATGGAAACAAGTGTCTGCGTCGTCTACCATGCCTTGTCCCTTCTTAACCCCGTTGACATTCCTTGTCTACCCCCCATTTAAAACCCATGTAAGCATCGTCCCAGCGTTTACTTACACAAGACAAGACGAGAGGCGTCGAGAAGGTTGTCCTTGTTATTATCTTTCCTCCTGGATTTACTATAGTCTAAATAATTCCGTCGTTAACTTATTACCTTTTTATTAGTTGAAAGCAAAGTGGATAAGCTGGATCCCTCCAGCGAAATCTATGTCGTCTCCGCCTCCTCCTGCATATCATAAATCCTTCTTTTATAGTTCATCTCCATCCTTGATTTCACGTGGGATGTTAATTAGAATCTTGTTCCGTAGTTTACTACCACCAGTCTTTATTTCAAGCTACCGGGCGTACCCGGTTTTAGGATCGTATTTCGGGCATTCTTATTCTCTTCTCTCTCTTACATATCCTGCATAAACTAACTCTTTCCTCGTCCTCAGGCCTTGTTAACAACTTTCAGGAAGGTACACAATGTTACAAACCCGTATTTTGCGAAATTAACCAATGGTTCATACGAAGAACCCTCTTTGTAATTGCAAAAGTTGTGGGGTATCTAGTTGTTTGGCCTAACGCCGCAGTCTCTGTGTTTTGCATATTGCATAGAGGGGAAAAGCTGTTGGTCCCATCAGCCCTGACTGGGTGTAGGGCTGTAGGCGTTTCCTTAATTGAGTGATTAGTAGAGCCCATTCATGCTTGATAGATGGTTTGTACTGTTTAATTGGGAATTGTGGAATATTTCACAGTAATTGAGCTCCATACATTACTGCCACAACTGAGATGGACAGGTAATATCTGTGTGTTCTTCATCAAGAGACTCGGGCAGAGTCTGGGATAATTTTTAGGGTCAAAGATTAAAGCCCAACATCATTCCGCCCATCCCTGTGTCTTCCTTTTCAACATTCGCTTCTCTGACCTCATGTAAAGTTCAGAGAGAGTGGACAGCCAGGAAGGATTCAGGTTTACAGCCGCAGCAGCAGACAGCTTACAAGCTTGCAAGTCTCCAAACCTTTGCAAGTCCGTCAACTATTCTCGTCCCCCTCTACATACATTAAAACGTCTTGTATGGAGTTAAATAGTTTGCGAACAAGATCTGGATGATGTAAAAGCACTCATCCAACTCCAGCTTGTTGTGGCTGCAAAGAATATGAGGAATTGTTGACTTGTTACAAGTGTGTGTAAATAGGAAAGCTTCTTTGCTCATTACCAGAAATATTATATAGTGAGCCCATCCCCAAAGAGATTCATTACGAGTAAGATTTTCGTCTGTCTTAAGGTGGATCCTATCGTCTCTTGGTTCCTCTTCCCATCATCATCCTCCATTGTTCCCCTCTTGATGATAGTTAATCATAATATTCTCAACTTACGCACTACTGGATTCTCCCTCCTGTCATACCAACTCTCCTAACCTTTTTCTTCTTCCATTTTCCATAAGTCCATAGTCCAAAGTGTGTAGATTTTTATTCTTCCACAAGGTTCGGCTCTTAGCTCACACACAATCCAATATTCCTTACCACCTATCTTCCTACTTGCTAGTAAGATATTCTCCTGAATCCTGCACCTCTTTGCAGCCCTTAGTTTCGGAGATGATGTTTTAGCAACTGTCCGTCGCGGATATAATTCAGGGCATCCTTCACGAGACGCAGTACTTGCATGCATTCCAAGCAAACTTCCTCGTCTTCCGCTCTTGAGCTGCGCTCCTGTGATCTGCATCCTTTCCCATACAGGCTATAGCTATACTCTGTCTCCTTACGTCTTCCATCTTGCAGAAGAGTATTTCGGATAATTAACTTTTCAAATCCGGCTCATCATCTCATCTTTCGTCGGAATCTTTTTAAGATTCAGTTAAAATTGGATCGCCTTTTCCCAATTTGCCTACACAATACATGATGAGGATGAGAGATTAGGATTTTAAAGAAGATGAGAAGAAGAAGCTAAGTCAAGTAGGATTCATCCTCTTAACTTGCAGTAGAAGAAACTGTACCCATGCGGAGTACGTCACGCTCGTAGTTTCTTTTACCGGCGTTGTAGGCTCATTATGTATGAATTGGGATTTCCATCCCTCACGAGCATCCATCAAAATCCTTGTGACTTATGATAAATGCAAGGGAGAGGAGAAGAAATCCGCCATTTTTTAGCCATCATCATTTGCAAGTCATTAGGAAAAGTGTGGAGGGGCTAGTGAGGGAGGAGAAGTCTGCTCCCCTTTCCTTTGCAAATATTCAACGCCCAAAGGAAAATGAGATGCGCTATAGACTATAGTATAGCACTCCTCCAGTAGTTAAACTGCTCAACAGTGGGGAATCAGGTAGGAAAAGCTTAGGGAAAATCCTAATATCTAATAATTGCAATTTCCTTTAAGGAGGCTTGGAAATCATGCAAAGTTAATTTTGCAAACTTGTGGGCGTAGTTTTATAACTTTGCTAATTTTCTAAAACTTTTCCACTCACTACCTCCTTGCGTCATCTTTTATTCGGTCAGTAGTAAAACTCGAGGGCGTAAGTAGTTGGAGCAAATAGGAAGCAACCGAGTCGAAATAAGTAGTATTAGTAAAGTACTACAAGCATCAGAGACCGAAATCGGACTCCAAGGAGTCAAAAAGCCACCTTTGGGTGTATGCATTTCCTCTCCTGAATTTCATTCCTCTTAATCCCATCTTCTTTGTCTCTTCAACTAGCTATTCAAGCCAATATAAGAAACAAGCGAAAGGCAGCAGGTGTGTAAGCATACTTGCTTTTAGTAATATACCTAGGAGTAAGCGTTCCGGATTCGGATTTCTATCCGCAGGAAACCGGATCCGCTACATCCCGCTTTTTTAAACTTGTCGTCCTCTATCCTTCTTTACTCATGATCTCTCTCAGTTTTACTTCGATGCTGGCTATCCACAACAACAACAACTGCATCCCTCCATCTACAAATACCACTTGATACTGATACTCCTCCCCTCATCCCAAATAATGCTATGCATCTTTACCTTTGGGAAATGTTTATTCCCTTACCTCGTCTTATTTAAACTTGCATCTTCTTCTTCTCCTTCTTCTTCTTCCTATTCCCAATCCAAGGAAAGCATTCACAACACAATGCACAAGTCCACTCTATTTGTCAAATTTCCTCAACCCTCTCACCCTCATATCTTCTCTCTTTTCTCCATTCCTCCCTCCCACCTATTGTCTTCTTCAATTACTCAGTCATTCCTTTCTGTCAAATACAAACTTTTCCACGGACTATACCGAGGAATGTCCTACGAATCCTCCTATCCATACAAACCCGCTTTCATTCAAAGTCTCCCAACCCTGAACTTTCTGTCTTCCAGCCCCAGACGGTGTTGAATGCATGCGGAGGTTGAACCTTTCGCAAAAACTATATGCAGATTTCCCATTTGACAGTCTTAGTGCACCCCTCCTCAACTTATTTCATTGTATATCATTTGAATAGGAAAAGTTGCGAATTTTCGCGAATTGTCCCTTGAATCCTTTATCATCTCCAGTCCTACCTTTCCTCTTGTCCTTCTTCCTCGCTCTTCCATTCAGCTTTCGATATGAATGCATTATATTCCTCTCGTTAGTACAGAATGGAGTGACTTTACGACTTGAATCCAACACACCTCTGACATTTGCCCTTTTCTTGTCTCTGTCTTTGATTTTGAAGGGCAGACAAGCGTTTGTCATCGGATTTATCCCAGACAGCACCATAATGTTTCAAAGAGAAAACAGAAGAGCGTACCTGTCTGTCACCTTCATTTCTCATTGAAGCGAGGTCATCATCTCGAGATAATCTCTTTCTGTCATTCTCCAATTAGTTCCCACACGACCCCAGTTAGTCTGCTTCTGCAAGTAATTGTGCACTTTTTGTGTGCACAAAAGTAGACACAAGGATAGGAAGCAAAGGGTAGACGGGGGAGCAGAGTGAGCAGTGAGTTATTCCTTGCAGGCTTGGACGTTTTTGCAACATGTTCACGTAATTCTTCATTCATGTTTAGAATTGGTTATCCAAAGAAAGAAACGTTTTTAGAGAGGTGGGTTTTCCGGGATATCTATTGAATAATGCTCGTAGGATTGGTTAAAGAATAATGCATTTTCCAAACCTTTTTACTCGACGTATCCATCGTATCCATCCTATGCATCGTCTGCTCGGTGTACATGTAACATGTCTGGAAAGTAGGATTGCGTGGGTGAAGAAGGAGGAGGAGGAGGGCGTAGCGTATCTGTAGAATGCGTGGATCCGCGTGGAGTGGGGGCGGGTTTCGGAGTAAGTAAGAGATTTTCTCAGACTTGATAAAATTTTACTGGAATAGGAAACCGCTTCCTCTACTTTTCTCGGAGAAAACTTTGAGGTCGATGATTACAAAGCATGCATACTGTAGGGGAAGGAAGAAGGAGACGAGAGCATCCTCTATCTAAACTTAACGACTTGTGCTACTTGTTCAGATAGGATACACGTGGCTGGCTGGCCGGACCCTCACTTTCTTCTCCAGTAGCTGCAACTATCTGTAACGCATGTATATATGCACGCAACTCCTTAACCTTAACTTGTCTCTCCAGAATTTCTGGGTATTTCCCCATAACCTGCTGCAGAATCTTGTCTACCGGGTTTGCACCGGGTAAAACGAGAAAGTCGACACGTTCCATTTATTCTCCACTGCCTTCCTTTCATTCATTTCCATCTTTCCAAGGTACAGGATTTACTCCTCAGGAGAATCTCCTGTGCATAATTCCGCGAGGAGGAGATGGGAATAATCATTTCAGGCATCTTCCTCAAACCTTTTCTAATAAAACTTGAAAGTAAAGAGAAAGAAGAGGAAAGGGTAAAGAGTAGTGAGGGAGGAAGAGAAAGCACACTGTACTTTCACTCCTTTCAAACTTGATCCTCTCGTCTAAATATAGTTGGAACCGCTTTCCCTATGCCTACTCCTTTCATTCTACTCTAGAGCAACAACTCTACGTCCTCTTTCTTCTTTCGCTAATAAATTTCTTGAACGGATTTTCCTATGCTTGAATCCTTTACTCTGGATTCTGAATACAGTTGCATGAGTGAGTGACTTGTAGCCCGGCAGTTTTGCTCTCCCAAAAGAAAGGCTGAGAAGTATGGAAGCTTTTAAAACCTTCAAGGTTCAGTCCCACGGAAAATCGTAATATTCAACAACTGCTTATAGCATAGCAAGTAAGCAGCAGTAGCAAGCAAAACTTCTCCAAGAATCGACTACAACCTGGCTCAACTTTCTCCAAAAGGTGGATCCGTGTGGGTAAGTGTAAGTAGGCAGGCACAGCAGAGTAGTAACACTCAAGACTCAAGCTGGAGCGCTTAGGTAGCGGTAGTAGTAGTACACTACTTTCACTGACTGACTGGATCGATTGGGAAGAAGAAATAGGCGTAGAGAATGAGAGAGAAAGTCCCTGCTCCTCACACTATACACACTGAGCCGGGTCGTAGTAGGCTAAGACCGCACTATTCCACGCAACGTGTAACACTCCCCCACTCATGCCTCCGCATCCTTAATGCTTTCACCCGCCAACTCCGGCTATAGTGTCCTTGTGATACGCCACACTCCTTGCTCTACATCCAATCTTGCTTACATACAATCTTCGTAGCCGTAAAATCCCCAGATGTACAATAAAGTAACGGACGTAGAAAGAAGAATCAAGGAAGGAAGTGGGAGAAAGCTACTCTGAAAGAGAAAGGCCCATAAACACGCGTGTATATTGTACACTTTGCCCTTCACGCTCCTTCTCACAGGATTTTTCTATAGTCAGCCCAGTCGACGTGCGTAGCGCGAGGACCGTAACCATAAAGGACCTTGCTGGGTAGTTCCTGCATCCACCATTGCATCTACATTGTACAGACGATTCTATAAGAGAAAGCCATGCTTCGGCCCTCCTCCGTACAGCTTTACCCATGTGCCGCTCTGTTGAATGTGTTCATATTATTTGTGACCACAACAAGCTTGGATTTATTTCAACAGATGAGAAAACCAGAGTTAGTGACGCAAATATAGGTGGTCACACACACCTCCTAAAACTTCGGATTTTAAGCCCTGTAAACCGCAGTGTCATGTTTCGTCGTAAGGAATCTGCTCTTTGCGTATGGCGTAACGCGTAACGTAGAATACGAAGGACACACTCCTTGGATCATTTCTACCTATTTTGGGAAGGTATTAGCCTTAAAAATTCTCCATCCCACTTTGGGATACTTGTACAGGTTGTGGGAATTGATCCGAACTTCCGAGCATGCCATGTAGGGTAGGAGAAGATGAAAGCAGGTGGCCTTTGAGCCGGATGCGGATGCATGACCAGTACCATTTCTTGAGATTCTATTTACCTCCAGCCTGCGCGTGTTTGGAGGTAGTAAGGAGCCGTATACATTTCGGTGACATAAGAAACTAAAGTATCTTTAGGAAATGTGATTTCAATGCAATTTCGGAGGCTTATGAACATTGATGTCGACGTAGTTTGAGCTCACGAGCTTGGATTCCATCTCCTTTGCCCTCATTCCATAAAAATACAGCCCGGCTAACGGGCTTTAGATAAAGAAAGAAAGTCTCATAAATGGCGGCGACGGGAATGGTTCTAAAAAAGGGAACGGGAGCGGCGATAATAGTTGTAGAGGGGAGCAATAGAGCTTTCACCCTACCAAATTTTGTCTCAAAGGCCATAGCTAGGATGGATATTCATTCGAGATTGAATTGATGAAATAGTTTAAGTTGGAAGTATATATATTGATAGGGAAGAAGATTATAGCAGTTTCGCCCAAGGTGAAAATAGTTTGTGAAAGTATGAGCAGAATAAATAGTTTGGGCAAGATAGACATTTAGTTGAATTTTAATGAGGGAAAATATAGGTAATGACCAAGTTTTATGATTAACCAAAGTGTGAAAGAGTTGTTCCAGGACCCATCCGCACCGCCACTTTCTATTCCCTTCTCCTTTAAATCACGCATTTCCTCCTCCCGCAACAAACTTTTCATCTCCCTTGGCCATTTAACTTTATATTCAAAGTACCTTCCTCCTTCTCATCGGTCCATACTCCCTACTTGCTATTTCTATGCATACACATCTCCTCCTCTTCCACAGTTCCAGCCCAGCCTACTCCAAACATAACGCCCGGGTATTTGCCTAACTTACCTCGTCTACATTAGGAATTCCTCCGCTGCTTTCTCTTTTCTTCCTCCTCCACCACCACCGTCCTTTTCTATTCCACCTCACCACCAACAGTTCTTCAACAATACCTTTGTTCCCACTACTTGCCGGCGATCCAAATAATCTTTTACCTCTCTCCCCCCTTCGCCAAGCCTCCTTCCTCCGTATGAGCGGGCCATGACTTCCCAGGGTTGTATTGTATGGATGGGTGGGTCTTTCTCCCTGAACCCAAGCAGAGACGCGGGCTTTTGTGTAATATTTTATGGATTATTTTCATGCATAAAATAAAATCTAAGTAGAAAACTTTTCTCAAACTTTGTTACACCAAACATTCATAGAAAGCTGTTGAGTTCATGAAAAAACTTTCTCCCTTTTCTCTTTCTCTTTCACTCACTCCTTTTCTTCTTCTTTTCCCCTTCCCCCGATATGGATATTGTACTAGTTTTTAGTTTGTTTTAATCTTGCGGTTTCATAACTTTCAAATCTTTAAAACTCCCATCCCCCTTTCATTTCTCTTACCCCTCTCCCAGTCATGCATCTTATGTCTCTTTTCGGGTCATCCAAAATTCCAGATGAGCGCTGTAGAGTACGGAAAGAGCGGCGTAGAAGCCGTCTTCTACGTCATGCATATCAAGTTTGATTACGTCGTAGCCGCATCTCAAGCCTCTGACCAAGGTAAAGAGTTAGAGAAGAGACACTAACTGCGTTACAGATATAAAGGTGACGCCTGGCTACACACAGCTTTGCCTGTACAGCCCATGCAAGTCTCGTATATTTTTCCCCGTCACCGAAATCGTTTAACCTTTCACCTCGTTGAATAAGGAAGTGGCCTGCTGCGTAGATTTTGGCCGTTATGACGTTGGTATTTTAAGGGATGTGTGGCTGTACCTGTATGGTGGTGAAGTAGGGTTCTTGTTATGGTTTTGGCAAGCTTAACTACCCCGGTTGGAGGATGGTTTAGGGAGAGGTCTGTTCCATACACGTAATTTTGGGGGAAGAGAAGCATACTAATGAGTTTGAATCTCTTCCAACCGCCGCCCCACAAGAACTATAACATCACACACCTATCCACCCGGAGATGAGGTGGAAAAAGGAGTTAACTTTGAACATGCGTGTCCACGGATTTATTTATCATGTGAAAGGGTACAGAGGGGATTTTGAGAGAACAGAGCCCATGAACGGGTCCAATCCAGTAACAAAGTGGTCTGCTTACTGCCAGCCTACACATACACAGCCTCCGCATCTTCTAGTCAGATCGTTCTGGATCTCAGGCGACTTTTGAGTAAAAGCAAGATACACAAATATGATAGCAAATTTCTCGTGGTGAAAGCATACTTTCTATTTGCTCTTGCTTTCTTCCTCGGATATTTTTTAAAAGAGGGCAGACACATACAAGTATATTCTAATGCATTTCTCTCCCGTATCACACCACCCAAAAGGAACTTTTATATTTTCTTCAAGAATCCCTCATTCCTCATCCGCCCCTTCCGTCTTAAATTGAAGAGAGGAGACAGGCTCGACTTGGTTCAAACTAGTTTTTTAGAGGTATCGTAAAATCCTGTTCTAGTCTACCCATTCCTTCACACCCACCGACTCTAGGAAGGAACCAAGCTTTTGTGTTGTACCTTCTTACTTCCAAAGAAAAATGGTATCATTTTCCTCCTTTCACCTTGTGGAGCTTACATGTATCCTGGTTTTTTTTCATATAAAAACCCGCAGCATCCGGGAGTCAAGCCCGAGAATTTGAACAATCTTCCCAGTAATAGCTCGTGTCAAAATCTAGGAAAAGAGTAGTTGTGATGAGAATTTTTATTTTACTATTCAACCACCGTCATCTCATGAGATTACATAGACGCTATACAAACTCTTCTGCTATGTCGTCCTACACCCTACAGGGGCGGTGTGTACACGGAAACTTTACAACCCGGGTAACGACCAACCGGGTAACCATCCATCCTCTTGCTTACACGTACGCGTAAGCACGAAGCATGGCCTTTGTACGTTTTTCCTTACCACAAAAAGCGCAAGTCTGCGTTTCCTAGGTAGGTAAGGTAGGGATGGATGTCGATGGCATACATGGGAAAGTCAGGTTGTAATTCAAAAGATTTTTTAAAGAGTTTTGGAGCATCGGCTTTTGTGGATTTCTGGGTTCTAAAGTAAATGAGATGTAAGAAGTATGGCGGTTTCTATTTTTCTTGGAAACATTTACGTAAACTAGAGAATATTTCAAGTCAGCTAGTAAAACTTGAAAATTAACAAATTTCGCATCACCAAAGAAAATACAAACCGAAGCAAGAGATGACCAGACCAACGCATTCGGATATTTCTTGTACACCTACCGAGTCTTTTAAGCTATATTGAATCAACGTAATGGTTCAGTATAAGGCGGAAGGGATTTTGACAAGAGTTTATGATGTTGATCTAAAGCTAGAAAGGTTTGAAATCCTTTCCTCTTCTACAAAAGTACATCTACGAAACCTTGAGGGGATGGGAGCAAAGATACGGAGAGAAAATATTAAAAGTAGAGGAGAGAGATGATTGCCGTATTGCTAGCGGAATTGATAGTCCACCCTGGATATGTGAATCTCATCATTTTGATGACTTTGGTCAACATGAGCGTGGCGTACGAAGGTCATTATGAATACACTCTTTGTATTCCATCCTTGCTGGTGTCTAGGAGGATGAATTTAACAATAGTTCAAACTTATGGAGTTCACCTTCGTAGTATTCCATCCCAGCCAAAGGAGGCAGCATACAGAATTTCACTCTGTGTGGCAAGACATTATTACATGCTGTTCAACGTGTGTATTTATGTCTGTCTCCTTGCCTGCGTAGAGAGAAACTTGTTCTGAGACATATTCCTCTATAGCTCCTATGGTAAGAGGGGAGATATGCTATAGAGTTTGAAAAAGAATCATGTTCATCATCATGATGATGGTCTGCGTCTTGTTTTTGATCCCATCTCTCAAGACTCAAGAATCCATCCCGGCTTGTTCCATGTATCCTTATGTCTCCACCTGGCTTTGGAAGCTAAAAGGAGGAGAAGGAGAACCTCCACTAACTGCAGCCAGCAGAGGTGTGTATTTGTAAGTTGATAGCTTGTGGAAATATGAGTCCTCTCATAATATCCTGTAAAAGACCCCACGTTATGTAGGTGGGCATTGTTTTCTCAGTCTCTTGTTCCTCTGGAAGGCACGCAGTTTTTTAGCTTCACTATTTTTCAGGGTGTTTGGGTGCAGATGATTTGGTTTCTTCTGGGATTGCTCATAGCGAGTCAGTCTGGCGTTAGCATCCATCATTCCGATGATATCCTCCTGGCCTTCCCCTGTCTTCCCCAGTCTTGCCCAGTTTAGTTTCACCGTCTTCTCCCATCTTCTTGCGTAAACATAGTAAGGAGAGTGTAGAATATTTAAGGATTTATACGGCTGAGAAAACTTTGTTGTTTTTTCTCGATTGCTTCAAGGAAGAAGCTGGAGCCCGCTTGCTCGCTGGGCTCTGTCCCTCTCGGCGGGTTCTTAGTAAATGTACTCTTCATTTGACTTGTTATTCTATCAAGTTTATGGCTTTGGTGACAAAACGACTTTTGCAAGTAAATTCCTCGCCTAAGGAGTCAAGTTTCTCTACTATTATTTTGTAGGGAAGACGTGGAGGAGGGAAGGGAGAGAGAATATAAATAATAACGAGAGGATTTAGGATGAGCTATCATAATAAATTCTCCTCTTTTTCATCCCCTTTTGGTCAAGATTCGATTCGATATAGGAAGGAGAGAGAGTGAGAGAGAGTTTATGGTCAGTCCCGTCCATCCAAGGGACATAACGGACAGAAGAGTATGAAAAGTGTGAGGAGACAGAGGAGCTTGCTGGGGTCCTCTAAGTGCGTTATGGCAAATTTGAATTTCATCCCTTGGAGTAGAATATATTGGCGAAAGGAGGGATGGATTTCTTCAGGCTTGAATCACAAATTACACTCGCCCCGCTTTTCCGTCAGAGTGTGTGTGTGTGCAAAGAGGAAGAGTCATTCTTTATTGTTTACTTAATAAATTTTTTCACCCAAGGAAGGATGGGTGAAAAGCTGTGAAAGGCTATTTCATTCTTGTTTAATTCTTCACGGACATGATCCACAGAGAGGGGCATATTCAAACCATTTCTTCCACCAAAATCAGCTAATGAATTATTGCCCTGCACTCCCACATAGTACATGGTCCGACCGTCATCATCTTCCCGAATCCCTTCCACTTACTTTATCATCCCCTAACCAGACTTTACGCTCTATCCTCGTATTCTCCTCGCTCTTCTTCTTCTTCATTTTCTTAGTCTTCCTGGCGGTAACGAGGCCGTCAAGAATTAATTGCAAAATGGCACATTTTCAAATTGCTACAATTCTCATCAAGACATTTACCTTACCTCTCTCCTCCATCTTCTTGGGTGAATTTCCTTGGGATGATGAGCTCAGCCTGAGCTATATATTCTCTCTCTACTTGCTCCAACCACACCTTACTTTCCCGAGTGTCAACGAGAGGACTTGAAGATGATGGATTTTCCCAGCCCGTAGCTAACTCAAAGCAAATACCATCTTCCGTAACTAAATTAATTGGAATCTCGTTCCCATTTAATTAGATTTAACGACTCGCCTTTTTTTCCCTCTTCCTCATTACCCGTCCCAGCGAGAAAGAGTACGCAGGGCTTGTATGTGTAAAGGCTGACTAAAAGTCTAGCTTAGAGTTTATATACCTTTCTAGCTTTTTTTGCTCTCCTTAGCTTATAGATTTCCTAGCTCATTTTTTCTCATTTTCTACTTCAATCTGACGCGTCAGCAGTCAGCAGCAGGTCAGGTTAGGTCTGGGAGGAATTTTGCGAAAAAACTTTCTCTCTCTTCAACCTCTGTCGTCTTTACCCGTTTCAAATCCTGGCCCAAGGGAATAAGCCGCTGTAGTCATCTCTAGGTGATGATTGTCATGTAAATTTTCGTGGCTCGTAAAGTTTTTTCCCGTGGAATCAGGAGGGGGAAAAGCTCATCAAATTTTAGCGATACACACGCTAAAGCCAAAACCTCAGCCGCTCCAGCCAAAACCTTCCAAGCCGCCTTGTCTTGGAGCATTACAGTATTATTGTCAAGTAAGTAAAGAAGAATATGTAATAAGGATACTGGAGGGAATGAGTTTGCTAGGATCATGGACTCCGACTATAGACTCTAGGCTTAGGCTATAGTGTAGTTTGGAGGATGGGTAAGATAAAATTCAAAAACTCTTTGTCAATCAACGCCAGTAAAAGCTCACACACATCTAGCACCTCTCATCATTCTCATCTCTTTGCTGGAATTCATTTTCCTTCCCCTTTATCTCCACCACCTCTCCGTAGGTTCTGGCACCAGGACTCATAAATAATTTTGTTGATGGATGACCAGCTGGTTCTTAACAAATTCCCTCCGCTTGTAAAAGCCTGTAGGTGTGGGGGTATAAATCCAAGGCGTTCCTTCCATCAAATCCCTCTCTGTAAATTCTCAACCCGGCCCTCCGGCTTCTCCTATAGTAAAAACATGATAGCATCTCTTTAAACTAGTTATTCCGTTTAGAGGATCCGCTTTTCCACTCTTGTCTCCAATAATCTGCAGACTAGACAATTTCAAGAAGAGCAAAAAGAGGGGAGGACGACATTGCTGGGTGCAACTTTTAGTAGCAAATGCAGAATATTTTAAATCCATTGCCCTGTCCCATCATGCACTTGTTGTTGGCTCGGAGACAGGGGGAGAAGAAGCGGGGTGGTGGAGATGGAAGAGCTGACTGAGATTCGGGTCGTTGGGTGATGATTGCCATGTCTGTCGTTACTAAAGAGACGACAAGTCACACCGTTCAAACCCACACAACCATGGTCCAATATGGCTTCCATTCAAATTTCAAATACATGTGTCTGTTACAAGCTTAGCTTGCAATTTACAGGGGATGCGGAAGTCTAGGAATTCTCTCTGTTGACAGCCAAGTGAATGAGTGAGGGAATAAGATATGTTGTAGAAGAAGATTCACTCCCCGGCTTCCTTCCAGCATGGAACCTGGCAAGCATATGTATGCAATCCTCCCCAAAAACCCGCTTGAGTTCTTGTCCTGAATGGATGACAGATATGAAATACGATTTCCCTCTCTCCTTAAAGACAGGAACAAGTTTTAAAACCATTCTCATCTTGTACTTGTATTTATTTCCTCTTTTTTCAAATATTTCCTCCGAATCCTGCAACAGTTCTAAGAATTCACCGTGATTTCCCGAATCTTTAGCTACCATTCAGCCACCTACAAAAGCTACCAGAGCAGTAGCAGAGATTCAGCTTTGCTGGGGCAATGCTTTGAAAGCACTGCTTTCCCCGGGGCTTTCAGCCTGTTATTTCGATGAAGGGTTGAAGGATGAGAGTATCTTGTTACAGGGAAGCTAATCCTTGGGATCGGGTAAAGCACCTCCGGTCCTTTATTGCTTTCATCGTGTCCAATGTCCTCACTCACCGACTCACCACCGCAACGCGGGTAATCCAAATTGTTGGATATTCTCCATTTCAATGCAACAGTGCAAAAACAAAAGTATGGGCTGCTGTGGAGCAAGTTGAATTATTTTCCCTCAGCTTTCTCTATTTTCTCCCGAGTTTCATTTAACGCCAGGGCTTCCCACAACGAAATTTCCCCGAGATTGGAATCTTGGTCTGTGTCTCTTGGAGGATTTCTCTATAGCATTTCCAAATCCGCCGCTAGGTATTTTCCATCCTGGGAGTTGTATAAATGAAGTCCGGTTTTGAATAGAGAGCAAAGTGTCTATCGATCCGGAATTGCCTCTTTCATCCAGCTCCGGGCAAAGCTTTGGCTTCTTGGAGTGTGGAGGAGGACAACTCTCCGGCTTTCCTGGACAAGGTCCAAGTGGATTTGGTAAAATAGACTGGAATCTGGTGGTTTGGGGGAGCATAAAAGGGTCATTTTCTGTCCTTCCCTCCCTTTCGCTATTATAGAGAAGAGTTATTGGTAGGTAAGCAAAGCAAGGGAGGAAGCACCAAGTTTGAAATCCCTTGTTTTCCATGAATGTCTTATCCATCCTACAAATGTATATCCCCACTCACACGACCCTCAGCTCGCGGTTTACTTCCGCCATTTTACTTCATTCTTCTGCTCCCTTCTGCTATTTTGCCCTGTAATTAGAAGTCCATGCCGGAGCAGACTTGAAAGCATCCTGGACATTGGAGAAGAGTGGGGAGGAGACGGTTGTTGTGTATTCCAAAGGTTGCGGTTATATCGGGTGGAAACTTTTTGGAATTCAAATACAATCCCCACTCCGAATTCATGCTTCCCCGGAGTATCTGTAAAGGATTTACGCGGGAGGGAATGTGGTCAAATGAATTGATAATACAAGGGATTTAATTACTCTCATCAGGAATCACTCTCTGCAAACTGAGTTTTGGATTTTCCAAAGCGTAACAGAGGAAGAGACAAGCGTTTGGAATAATTGACTTGAATTCCTTTCATCCTCTCCTCATAGACAGACAAACAGACAGCGCGGAGAGAGCAAGAGCAGATTTGAATTCCCTCCTCATTGAGAATCTCTCCAGGTAGGGATTTGATGACAAACCTTAACAACTTTCCCCATACTCTCCCACTCTCCCCATATTCAAGTTTAATTCTAGATGGATGCTATAGTGGCCAGCCGGCCGGCTGGCTACGGCGTGTGGAGTGGAGCATGTGCAGGAGGGAATAAAGTGAAAGTCACGGAGAAAGCACTGGGAAATTCAAGGACCAACATCCTAGTACCAAGCCCATCGTTTGTCACACAGTAATATTGGATTAAGCTTCATCCATGGACTCTGTAATCTTGACGTTGGAGCGCATAGCTACCGAAAATTATCTGACTAATGAGTTTTCCTATTCCGTACATGTAGGCTGGTTCTAGAACTCAAATTGATTTTCAGGCCACAGAGTTGAGCCATGCGAATAGAGATTCCTCTCTTGAAAGACGAGATTTTCCTAGGGACGACATAGGACATGACGCACATTTTCGGATGGATCAAAGATGAAAAAATCCCAATGATATATTCCCTCTCGTCTCCTCCGCCCTGTCCCAGAGCAGTAAGGATCATGACATCAGATCAGACATGATGGAAGAGCTCAAGAATGAGCACGGAAGAGCCTGGCTCCTTCCATCCAACCGACTTCAAGCATTATATATCCATATCCGGGTACACATGGAGAAATCCATCTCCCAAAATCCAACATCCTCTTCTTCTCTCTAACCTAAAACCTTCTCTCAAATCCATTTGTATGCGCCCCAATTCATCTCTCTCTCTCTCTCTCTCTTCCCTCCTCCAGCCACCATCTCTCTAAACTACTTACTCCAATCCTACCCGGCTCGCTTCCGTCCTTACTTATCACAACCAAAATCCAAGACTTGACTCGTTAATATGCAGCGTGGAGAACCGATCCCAACCTCACATTAGCCACTCGAATGGACACAATTATTTTGCATCACACACAATCTCTGTCTTCCAGCATAAACCTAGCCCCAAGCCACACATAACTTTCCTAACCCGTATCCATCCCAGCAATACCGTCAATGGCTTCAGAAAGAAGCGTCTCCGAAAATCCAACCCGGCTTAAACTCGGGCTTTCTTTGAAGCAGAGTCAAATTTGCGAAACTCATTTCCCCTCAGCACGAGAGCTCTATGCTTCACCAAAGCCATGCATAAAACTATGAGTGTGCAAATTTTTCCTTCTCATTATGCAGATGACAAGAATTTTGGAATTTACCAAGGATTGAAAGGCAGCCGGGAGGAAAATACCCGGCCTTTATCTCTCTCTTTCTCTTTGTCCCTGTCCTAGTTTGGTGGGGAATTCGCAAGGGTGTTGTAGGCTAAGAGTCAGGATGTGAATGGCAAGTCCCGGAGAAGTACTTTGCAATTTTTTCTGTTTCGCAAAAAAGCATTATAGTATGCCGGGTATTTTCCAGCAGAACAAGTATCAGCATCATCGTTCAAAGTATCAAGAGGTTTGACAAGAGGGAAAGGATATTTTTCGCGGCGAAAGTCGAGAAAGCAGAGGTTGTTATGAATTATGCATACTGAGCTGGTAGAGAAAGGCGGGTATCGTATGACCCCTGCGTAAGTCTCCAGAGGTAGTAAGTAGTAGGACGGAGAAAGAAATCATGTTAGGCTTCTTCCAGACTGATAGGATTCTGGGAAGAGGTAAAGTAAACGATTGAATATTTTACGGATGGTTGATAGAAAAAGCTGGTAGAGACGGAGGGGGAAGAGAAAGCTCTCCCCCCTTCTCCATCCATCCTCGCTTCTTCCTTCCCTCTCATCTTATTCCGTCCTCTTCAAGTTTCGTCGTTTTCTTCCTCTTCCTGGATTCCTAAGTCCCTGCCGCCTAGCTCCCTGCCTGCATACATATATTGAATTTTGTAGTAGCATGGAGGGAGCGGTTGTAGAGATAAAAGCGGGTATTGGATGAGTTGTCCCTTCCCGCCGGCTCCAGGCTTTCCAGTTTCTTCCCTGTAAGCTAGTTGGCAGATGATTGGAATTGTAAAGGGAGCATGTGAGGAGATACATGTAATACTGAGAGGAGGGAGAGAGGAGTGGAGGTCGTATTTCCAGCCGGCTTTTCTCCCATCTTTTAGCTTCACTATCTACTTTTTCTGGTACAATTTTCTCAGGAAAAGGGAGTCATATAGTGTATGCATAAAGCCCATCATCCTCCTCTCCTCCCCTCCGTCCTTGCTCTTGTACTCTTGCTGCTTGGATCCCAGGGAGTGGTGCCTCCTTTCTCGGGTTTTACC
The DNA here is from genome assembly GCA_906901655.1 of Sminthurides aquaticus. Classification (NCBI taxonomy): domain Eukaryota; kingdom Metazoa; phylum Arthropoda; class Collembola; order Symphypleona; family Sminthurididae; genus Sminthurides; species Sminthurides aquaticus. The sequence continues at coordinate 8,309,999 of CAJQTT010000006.1, read as the reverse complement.
CGTTTTCCTCTTCTTTCTCTCCCAACTTCCCAACTCTCTCCCATTCCTTCTCTTTCTCTTCGGGTTTCTCTCTTCTCCTCCTTCCTTTTTCGCATGTCAGTTGATCGATTGTTAGTGATGGATGTCTTGTTCTCAAGATTTTCTTTCAGGGTGTGATTTACGAGCTGTTGTACATAGTTTTTCACTGTCTCTTCCCATACACTTCTCCACAATATCCCCACCACTTTCTTCTTGAACCTACCAACTACACACACACACACACACATCTCCTTCCATAGCCACGGCCTCCTTCCTTTCTTTTTCTAATACCGCTTTCTAAAAGAACCCGTCCTGATTACAAATAAGACGCATCTGTGCCTGATTTTTTGATATATTACCCAAAATCTATCCCCTCGCCCTTACCCTTCCATTCATTCACTCCCGCTCCGAATTTCGGGCCCGGTCATTCTTTAATCAAATGTCTGAACACGTAACTGACACGGCCAGACTGAAAAAGTCTGTCCATCCGCATCCACCTAATTTATTCTAACAGCGCTGTATTTATTTTAACACTCTTCCGCCTACCCACTTTCTCTCCGACTTTCTCCACTCTCTTCTACACTCCTCCTGCCTTCCCCGCTTCTATAGCTCACCACCAGCCACCAGCAACCACCCGTCTTTTTAGCCATACTCCTTCCTATGGCGTCATGCTTCATGCATTCCTATAGTCAGTTTTACATGAAAATCCTCCCTCTATTTTCCACTCACAGCCACAGCTCTCTCTTCAATTCAGACAGTTGCTTCAATTATTTTTCTTCACTTCCCACAACCTCTATCCTTGGATAAACGCCACTCTTGTCCCAGCCACAGAGAAATACTGTGCATGACTTTCTGAATTCGCTCAATTTGCCTCCAATCTCCATACATCAGATACATCTCTCATCCCTCCCATTCTTAACCACTTATCCTCTGCAAATCCTCACAAGGTCTCACCGCTCCTCCCCCAAATTATTTAACACACACACAACCGCTTTTGTGCACAAAACCTTTCCAAATCCCATTATAGATGGTGCGAACCTGGGTTATGCAAACCTTTGCAGATTACTTTCGCAAATATATTTTATACATGTTCCGTTAATATATTCCCTCTAGTTCCTCCTGGTAGCAAATCTCCTAGACTCGAGTCTGGTAGGCTGAAATAATTGGGAAATGGAGGATAATCTCCTTGGGGAGGAGTGTAATTTAGTAATTGCAAAAACGATTTTCAATCACAAATAAGGTATTATGCAAATCATCACCGTCATCATCCTCATCACTTGTACAAAAGAGCTCCTGGGATCTGCCTGACTGACTCCTCGCTCACACGCCCTGGATTCACTACATGCAAAAGCTATAGGAGCAAAAAACGACAAGAAATCACCCATTCCTACACAGCTTTGAGTGCATCAGTGAGACGGAATCAGAATGGCTTTTACATAAAATTCAAATTGCAAAGCGTCCCCTGCGCCCGCCACGCAAGTACTTTTACGTGCAATCTTCTCTTTTGCTAGCTTTAACGCCGATATCACATTTTAAATGATGATACCGAAATTCGTAGGGCAGGTTCGTCTATTCCCTAGAAAGGAGATTTTTAACAATTGTTTCAAAGGGCTCTCTGATATGTAGCTTGTGACGAGTTTAGTCACTCGAACTCCCCGTGATGGATTGGCGACTGTTGGCATTTAACTCCCATGATTCTCCTACCACATTACACCAAGTATTACCTTTAAGCGTTTTCCCTACTGGCTCGAGTGTATATTTTACCGCTGCGAACGCACTAAACGAATACAGCAGCGTCCATAAGAAAATGCTGGACACTTACTGTAATATCAGCCAGATACGAGGCAGCTTCTCGCATCCGTCCTTGATGATGATGAACGTGCTTTTGGTTCCTGCGGTTTGCTGAGATAAATGGATGCTCTTTTTCATCGCTGACTCTTCTTCTCCCTATTCCCTATTCCCAGTTACCGGGGGATGATGTGTTAAAATTAATGAAGCAATTTTATTTATTTCCTTTCTCCTTCTTTAAAAGTAAGACATGTTGGAAGACTCTCGAGTTTTTTTCTCGTTTTATTATTGCCAACGCACCAATTTACATAATAATAGGAACATGCTCTCCTATCTCATTATCCATTCTTCCCCGAGAACATGTTTGAAGGAACCTACAAGCTCTACGACCAACGGACGGACAACTCCCAGGCATAAGTTAAGCAGTATTAAACTTGTAAGGAGATACTCTCCATGACACCAACACCGTATCACCTTACTGCTATTGATTCTTGCAAGATCCATTTGCCATTCTCTTCTCGAGATTCCCTTGGTAACCTTGCTCTCCTTTCCTTTTCCCTCCTGTCGGAGAACCTACAGGATAAGCATGAATTCGTGGCTGGCAATCAAGTTTTTGCCAACCCCTTTAAACTCTCCGTCTTTTAGTGTAGGCAAAAGCTTTTGCTTACTCAGTGTACTCAGTATACTCAGCAAAGATATCCAGTGTCCCCACTCTTCATCCATCTTATAAAACCTCAAACTTTTTTTTTCCCTTCCTATTCTTGCCGCAGTTCTACTAGCTTTTTTTCTAAAAAAAATATCGCTCATACTATGAAACGAATCAGTTCATGTTAGTTAATGGAGGATGGAAAATCAATGGATCCATCATCTTTTTACCTGATTTTACACGCTTTCCCTTCATCTATTATTACTCTAAACCTCCGTATCATTTACAAATCTTTTCTCAGCTTCATCTCTTCCTCTTAGCAGTCTCAAACTTTTGTCTTCTTGAACGTAACGTATCCTGATAAGATGATGAATACAATCGGATTTTCCTCCCTCAAATCATCAACATCGGCCGTCTCTCTCCCACTCCTTCCTTCACAGAATGTGTGACAAGAGATTATTTTACGGGGAGGAAGAAAAACACATCTTTTCATGTAATGAGCAGAGTCGCTATTCAACCCACCCTCTCAATCAGTTCAATCCAAGACAATCCTTTTCTTTTATAGCTTCTTCCTCATCATCTTCCCACGTTCAATCAAACATGTTTGTCCCTCAATATTTTCCATCTCATTTCCTCCACCAAAAAGTGACACAAGGATCCGATTGTCTCCACGCTCTTTAAGAACTTCTCCTGCCCTCTGCTCGGAGGGCAGAGAAGAAGAGCGTCCTCTAGCTGGCAGTTTTGCTTTGCTGAACCAAGCGGAATATACATCATACATCTAGTCCCTACTGTTACTACCTTGTTGTTTCTCTGGGTTTAAAACTCAGGATTTAAGAATTTCAGCCAACTTCTTGGCCTGGAGGATGTTGTAGGAAAATGTTTTATTTATGCAAGCACTGTGGGACTTTAGAAGGAGCATAAGGAATAGTAATAGCCTATATGCGGTCCAGCTACATATTTTCTTTTATTGCCTTCATCTAATGTTTTCTTGCTGTTGTTGATGGAGAAAGAAACTCGGGGGGAACTGTTGCTCCCCTTTTGAATCCCTCCTCTAACAAAATCCACGCTTTGTTATGACGACTCTCCGCTGCGTTTTAACTTCCAAATAATCTTGTTTTTTAAAACGGCTATTAGTCCTAGCAAATTTTACTGCTTTTTCGTGCCTCATATTCCTCATGATAAAGCCATATAAACGAGGGAGTAGATTACTTGCGGCTAATCAATACTATTTATCTTCAGAATTAATGCCCATCCATCCTCTTCTCCTCCGAACCCTCTCTCAAATCTCTCTCTCTCTCCTCTCTTCTCAATCCTCTAGCAAAGCCATACGTCACAAAAGGAATTATACAATATCCTCTGCCGTCCCATACAGCACAGAGGGAAGAGCCATCATCATCCCGGCCTCCTCCTTTAGATCATCCCCGAGCTCCAATTATGTAGCCACATTACGTAGATCCTGATGAATTTTATTGTACCACTTGTTCTTATCGGATTTTACGTAAGCATGACTGCAGCAAAGTGAGCCCCCTCCTTACCTCTTTTAAAACCTGTATGCATCCCGACCTTCGTCTAGTCGCAGTAAAACGGGCTAGCGGAAGTAGACTTCATATATACATTTACATATGCATAGAACCATTATCCTGGAGCGGGACGTGGCATTATTTTGGGATGTATGTACGCTGATATTATAAACCACGCACTAGAGATTTTCGCATTTTAGTCTTGTAGCTTTGCCAAATTTTCTTTAATTTCCTTCCCTAGATTTGCATTTCTATCACGTAAATCCGAGGAGGACGTTCCGATATTCCCCATGATTATATGGTCAACACGAAGCTAAAATCAGAGCGTGTTTTCACAAGCTTGGAGGTCAAACTACACGCCAACCCATCCATGGTAGTATTTCTAGAGGTGTATCATTTACGGGAATGAGCTTTCGTCTTCCCTCCTTCAACCATCGTGTCCAAGGTAGCTCGTGTTATGATTATGGGTCGTGTGTCTCAGAGTCTTCTCCCACCCGGAGTGAATTGTTCCTTCTTCCAGTTCGTGTGCTATCCGTAATTGTAGGCAGGTGGATTTGTTGTGATTGGGATAAGAAGGAAGATAGTGGTACACGGTCGGTCGTGAGAATTTAGCATTAGTTCATCCACAAACTCTTGTCTAATATCCTAATGGATTACGAGCATTATTGAGCATCCCTAAAAGCTTCAGTAAGTAGAGCACAGGCAGGACTTTCTGATCCGACCAAGGATAGTCGGTGAAATCCACATCATTTTTGATATTCTAAAAGCATGAAAAGCACTTAGAATACAAGTACAACGACGTTGATTCCACATAGCTGATTGGCCCATACCATATGAGAATAACTATTGTTAGAATAGTGTCACTTGAAAGAAAACCATATTTCGTAGTAGCCCGGTTATGGATAGGTGCGAATTATATTTTTCTCAACTGTTTAACCTTGATTAGCATACAATAACTTAAGCTGTTCATTGACTTTCCGATTGCATTCTAGCCACTCATAATTATCGATGTTAGAGTAAGACTGCTAGACTTTGATTCCGTTTGGTGATTTACTGATTTTTACGGGTCATTCCAGTGGGTGTGGATGAGGAATGAGGTGTTAAATCGAATTAACTCTGTCAACAAAGAGAAGTTCGAAAAGTATCAGTATAAAAAAATCGAAACTTTCAAACCAAACCCTATGTAGTGGCCCCTGACTAACGCGTTACAGAAGTCGACAAAAGACAGGGTTGCTCGAGAAATATAAAAATATAACAGGGCCAGAGAGGATTGTTTGCACGCAAAAGTCTCATTTTGTCTTGACTAGACGACAGAAGATTTATTTTTCTTTCAACTTGTCTTCTTCGTCGCCTCTCTTATAAAGCCTGTACTCTTAAAGGTTTGCATGTAAATCGTGCCGGTAATGATAATTCAGATGCGTCGTAGCAGGGTAGTCCATGGAAGATGTAAAAACTTGCCGCCATTATAATCAGTCAGTAAGCATTTTGTCCTAATTGATTTTTCATGCTTCTTCCACCATTCTTCCCAAAAGATTCTAAATTGTGCATAGAGAGAAATCCTCCCAAACCGCCAACTCTTTAATATTGTATGAAGGATTATTAAACTTTTCTCTCGGAAAGTCACATCACAATTCTTGATTCCTAAGCAAGCACCAGCCAAGAAAGAGAGCAAGGAAGAGCGACGAACATTGAACATGGGCGTAGAAGAGATTCAAGAAGACATTGAGGGCAGAGCACTTTGTCTTGTAGGAACGTGACGGCCCAACTTTCAAAGCTTAATGCATCTTAATATTGTCTTTGTCTTGAGAGGGGTAGGATGAATGGATTGCTGGATAATAATTGCAATTAGACTGATTTGTTTATATCTACAGGTTTGTTCTAAGCTTTTGCATGAGTTAGTGGCTCATCCCTCAGAAATGATTACAGTAGGAGCTGGGGTTTCTCTTCCCACCATCCTCCCAGCCAATCCACTCCTCTTCATCCCAAATTCCTTCTTGATGCGTGTATCACGGTTTTTAGTTTTACCTATTGTAATTTACTAAAATGTCATCATATCCTGTACAAAATTCCGACCGAGGAAATTGCCTTGATAAATTTGCGTGCGGAGCTTAAAAAAGGGCCTCACGCTGACTCTTGTTCATCTTCAACTTTAAATTACCCTCCCGTCCATCCGTCTCATTGACCAAGCATACCTGCCCTACCTGCCTCTAACGTGTGAACTCCATTTTCAGAAATGAAGTCATTCCTCATTCCAACTTCCTTCGTATCCTTTACAACAATTCATCCTCCTCCCTTTGCAATAATAAACCTCTGAGTTGAATCAAGCTACTGCTGTGCTCCCAGCTTCCTAATTTTATCCTCCATTCATATCAAATCCGACGCTGCTAGCTCCCTCTCAAGGGTTACGCTCTTACTCAGCATGTTCCGTCATGGAATTATTCCACCCAAGCATCATTCCTCCCCTCTGCCAAGCATGTAAAATTTGTAATCATCTTCTCCCCCTTCCCTCAGCCATCGCTCCGCCATCTCATAATCGCTGCTACTACAACTAGACTCCAGGATTTTTATTTTTACACTTCGTTTCCCATATCATCCGCAAAATGTCCCAGGAACTAATTGCTTACAGACTGACTATAAATACAAGCTAAAACAGTTCAATCCAATGGCTCTGTTTGTGTGGTTATCTGTGTCACAATAGCTCAGAACAAAGTGGGGGAGTTGCTTGGAATTTCTCCATTCAAGGATAATTCGGTCAAACTGCGGAGGAGATGTGCCCTCCTCCTGGAAAAGTCTGCGAGTAATTTAGCACAAACTCCCTTGTTTTCCCATCCTCCTACTGCGTCTTTTAGCCTAAATCTGCTTTCACTTGAGCTGTAGTCGCTTATAATCAGTTTTGGCAGTTATAGCGTGGATTGGATTTACTCCTGGTATTTACTCTGCATTTGCCCTCTAAATTTGAGCTGGGTGTAGGCACGTTGTTGTTGTTGTGAAGGAGTTGCTACAAGTTTGAGATACTTTGGATTCATCTCCCGTTCGGAATTGGCTTCTGGTAGGTTGAATTGTATCGGAATACAGACAGAGAGAATGCGGAGAGAGAGAGCGAGGCTGGGAGTCGGGAACTTGTTCCAGGTGACTGATTCTTGTACATGACAACTTTTCCCATCCATGCATGACTTCCTTAATCCTGGACACATCACAAACTAATTCCCTTTCATCTCTCTGGATTACTACAAACTTGCCCTTCTGCACCAACTCCATGATGAGAGCATCTTCATTCCAGCTTCAGACTCCCCTTCGGCCTCGAGCTTATAATCCAGGCTCTGTGTCATCATACACCCCTCATCAATTGTTCTTCTGGAAGAAGCAAGATTTTTTCCATCTCTGTAAACGGATCCTTATACCTTTTACGCTTCCAGCATACAGCACAAGGAGGAAATAATTGAGATGTAATTAACTGGATTACTCTTCCAGGCTTTTCTGACTTTTATATCTAATGCCGGCTTTGATTCCGGGCATGTCCTCGTTCTAAAAACCCCGGGTATTTCCGCTCACAATGCAGTATATACATCTCTGTTCTCCTTGGAGCCAGCCTTCCTTTGGGTAGATTCTTGTTCCACTTCCTTCTCCAATCATTTCCCACGGTGGCTTGTAGAAAACGCACTCAACTATCAACGTCCTCGACAGTAGTAAAAGCTGTGCTTGAACACTTGTAGTACAATGGATTCCTCCACCTTATATTTCTTCATTTCTCTGCTTAGCAGAGTGTGAAGTGTTGTTGTCGTCGTGGGATGGATTTTTACCGAAAGCTTCGTCTGGCCGATTCCCTACAGAAAAGTATTCTTTTTCAGTGTAGAATTTCTATACAAACGGGACCTGATACTCGCCAGGATTCATATCATTAAAAGACAATGTGACAGCACATACCGCACGAGTAGCCAAGGACCAAAGACTATCCCACAATTCGGCTTGAACCTTAGTCAAATAACAAGGAATTTAAACTTTTCATAGCTTGTCATATTGTCTAGGGAAAGTGAATGTTGAGTTTACGACATATTTGTAGTTGTGATGCGTGGCTCGTAATTCCGCTTCTGCGGTTCTCAAGGATTAAGTTCAATAATGTAGAAGGAGATGAGAGGGCTTGGAAACAAGAGAGCCCGAGACAAGGTGAAGCAACTTGTCAATTCTCCCAAACTTTTAGTTTCTAGTTTCAAGCTTATGGGCGTCTCTAAATTAATAGAACCTGCTATATGAAATCCGGATGCAGGAGAAAGTCGGGAGAAAGTCGGCTTACTTCTAAGCAGTTCCAAGGATTCCTCCAAGTAAACACGATAAGAGTGTCCGGTTTTTTGTTTTACTATTCCCTTGCATAACATATACAAATACTAGTACAAAGCATGCTTTCTTTTGAACTTCTGTTAGCTGCTAGCAGGAGTAGCTACGACGTAGCAAACTACAAAGAGTGCAGTATGTAAGAAAATATTTGTAAATGCAGGAGCTCATTGCTCACGGTAGGTAGTACATGTGTGCATAATAATTCCTTTTAATGTGAATTCTGAATTTAGAGAATTACGTTATTTTCCAGAGGAAAGCATGTCCATGAGCATGCAATAAACGCATTCATTAAACCATTTTCCCACTTGTGTCATTAAAGCTTATGATGAGCTTTCCCACTTGCTCTCTTCCACTATTTTGCTCACCCCTCATTCACTCATTCAGCATTCTCACTCTTTTCATATTCCTTCATTATCCACTCCACAGTAGTGGACAGAATAATAATAAATAAATGAGGGAAAAACAGTGGAACATGTTAGTCGGTAGGTCCAAGCTGAAGCATAGTAATTCCGTCTCCTTCCCTACAATTATCTAAATACTACACACGTTTTCCTTTTTCCAGACAATTAAAAACTCGATATTTCCAGTGAGACATGAGGAGGGAGTAGTGGAGCAGTAAAAGCAGAAGCCTTTGTAATAAAAGCATAAATAGTGGGGACACGGAGAGTCTTTTGCCTGCTAAATGTTTTAGTTGCCAGGAATGGATGTCTACATCGTCCATTGCTCAATTGTCCACTCTCGGGGGTTTGTTTGTCTTCCAGCCCGGACATGCATGGAAGAGAGGGAACTTTTATAAAACTCCCGTCAATTAAGATAGAGAATTTTAATGAAGTTCACTTTTTATTATTTTTCCACATGCTTGCGCAACCCTTGGCTTTGTAATCCATCTCCCAGCCAGACTATTACATCCGTCCGTGAATAAGCAACTTCATTTATCCCTTGGATGACGCATTCATTAACACGCCAGCCAGTCCTAGACGTAGCCTCCCTGTCAATCTTGTATGCTTAAGGTACAAGGAGGAATGAGTGCCGCTATAGCAACAGCAACGTATAGCTTCCAACCACTCTCCCAGCAGACTTGAGGGATTAAATATTAATCTGAATAGTGGAAATAGTCGTAGTAATCCCCCACATTCGAATAAGTAATCATCATGATCATGTCCGTTGGGGTTTTTACGAAGGAATTTTGTGGCAGGGAGAGAAAGCGGTGATTTCCAGGAAATATATATATACTACTTTATTTTTTTCTCATCGATTAAGTAGAGGCTGGAGTTTTCCAAGTATTTGGACGGCTAAAAATACCCGGATGAGTGGCATGCTTGTCCTTATCTGCTCTGACGTCATGTGGGTTGAAGAGAAAAGCAAGTCGGAAGGTAGAAATGCGGGTAACTGACTGACTGCTAGCTAGGAGCTAAGTTTAGGATTGTGAATGGTGGATGAATTAATTGTTCATGATTCCTGGGCAGGTGTAAAAGTTTACCCGGGTTTCTTAGGTTTACCGGGGGGTTAGGTTCAGCTTTCTGTGTGATACTAACGGGACGGTATATGAGAAACCTCCGGTTGGAGCCAACTAGTTTACTTAGCTTTTCCGTGTTGTATAACGTAGAGAAAGAAAGCGCGAGGCGGGCATTAACTTTGGTGTGACTCGGAATAGAGGTATGCATAATTGATGTTCTCCTCTTCCTTCCGCTCTTGCCCTGTCTTCCCTGTTTTTTCAAGCATTCTTTTCCCCGTGTCCTCCCATATTTGTACTACTATCAACTTTACTACGTTTACTTCCTCTTACTTTGCCGGTGAAAAAGTTGGGGAGGGACAGAGAGGGGGAGACACGGGAAGGAAGGGAGTAGAGAGAGCAAGTTTCATTTTATCTTAGTGGTGGTCTTTGGGCTAGATTATCGTGGATATGACGGGTGATAAGGATGAGGGAGGGTGGAAATTTTTTGATCGAGTTTAAGATTCCGTGACAAAGCCGGCCGGCGAGTGAGTGGAGTGAAATGAATGAACTATGAGTGTGTATAGAACATATGGAAGAGTAAAGTAGATGAGATGATTTTATCGCTATTCCATCCCAGTCCCTTCTTTTCCTCTCTCTTGTTGTAATCTAGTTTCCATGCACTTTTTTCTACGCTTCGTGTTTTGAATAATAGCTTTACCTATTCCACGTCCGCACATGCCTCCTCGGATGCATGGGATTCAGGATTCTCTCTCCCTCTCTTCTTCTTCTTATTTCTTCTTTCACCTATTCCACCATACTCCATCCCGCTCCTTCCCTATCCCACCTACATCCAGCTCCAGCCAGCCTGCCTTCCTCCTCCGTCTCCTCCACCCTCCTCCTCTTTCTCCTCCTTATTGATCGTTTCGACTTGGGAAGGGTTAACTGCGTGCCTGCCTGCCTGTTTACTCCCTACACATCTGGCCTCACCTTCTCATACATAACCAACATTTATATCTTATATATGTCTGTAAAGCAACACAACATCACAACCTACACCTTTCTCTCTCTCCCCATGCTCCGAGCTGATATGTTTATTTTCTTGCCCATCACTTTTCAGAATTCTAAACAATTTTACCCGTTTCCGGCCTCGTCAGACCCGGGTAGCTAACTAGTTTTCCTAATCAATCACGCGACACCTCAATCATCCGCCTTTTCTCCTACATAGCTCCGACCTTCCTCCACGCCTAAACTCCCGCACTCTTCTACCTTACCGTACACCGCACCCACCTTACTCTCCCTCCCTCCCGTCTCCCTTCATTAAAACTCGGTTAATTAGAATCTAGAATATTCAAAAGGTTTTCTCCTAAAATAATTCCGCTCCCGACCAAAGTAGGAATGAGCGACTGCTCATACTTTTCTCCTTACCTCCTCTTCTAGACCTTTCCCCAACGTACTTGACAGCTTAACATATTGTATGTTTGCTCTTTAAATTGAGAGCAGGTGAAAGAATGTAAGAGAGGTGAGCCCACCCTTCTTGCCTTGCCTTACACAAAGCCTTCCTGGATTCATAACATACAAGGTTAGGACGCCGGCCGGGCTCTTAATTATTCGCGTGGGTGCGTGCTAAATGCATGACCATGCTTTTAGCACCTTTCCCCGCCACCCTTCCGCCCACTTCACCGCACTTGTGTTACTCGCTAATGGAATTACTATTTTTGATAATAATTTGGCGTGACGGGTGGGTAGGGAGAATGGTGGCGGGAACTTACTTTTTAAATATTTAATGTAAATAACTTTCAAAAAGTTTCTCCAAAAGCGAGTTCGTTACACCATAAAAATGTCAATGTTTCTGTAACTTTTTTAAAACTCTGCTACGAGTAACGAGAAACGAGGCTAAAGGTTCTCAACTACCCAGAACCTGGACATGTGTGTGTTCGGTTAGAATTCCACAAGACCTAACAGCGTAATGATGGATTCTGTTTTCCTCTGATTGATTCAGTAACTTTTGTATCCGCGGATGTAGCTGGGACGGGAGACGAGGAGGGAGGAATAACTTTCACCCAACGACGAGCATCTTATTCTCCTCTCGGTTTTGATATGATATCATGAAATTATGTGAAGAATACAAGTTCAAGAGTTGAATGTAAAGAGAGGAAATGTTGACATTATTTCCACTCCCATGACTCCATCACATAAATCTCTTTTCCCCTTCCCTAAATCCCACAAACTCTAAGGGTTTTCCAATTGTATCCAGTCCTCTGTCTCTCCATCGCTTTCGCTTACAAATGAGCTTGTTTTCGGATACGTGATGAGTAAAGGATAAGACCCAAGAAGAAAACGAGCTTCTTATTTCCCTCTTTGGGATGGGCTACAGCAGACACTGAAGAGAGCAAGGAGGATGTGCTTTGTCCTCCTTTCCTCGGGAAACCCGCTGTATATATTTGACCTTACAACTTTCTCCTCTTGTATTATGAAACATGTAATATTCCACCCTACGTGGCTATAAGCTGCAAGTGGAGAAAGCTCCTTCAGTTCAACCAGCTTTCCTCATCATCATCTCCTCCATACAATCCTAACTTTCTTCCGAGTTTCCTCAGGAGCATTGTAGCAGCATATTCCCTCCTTTCTCCTTGAAAAGTTTTCTAGCTTTCTCTCCCTTTCCTTCTTTCTAGGAAAAGAGGTGAAAAGGTGGGAGAGTGGGTTCTTAAAATTTACTTTAGGTAGAGCCTTGCAGTGATGATGGAACAGAATATTGACTCTTGCAGCTTTCACTATAGCTTCCTCACACTCTCTCACGCTTCCCAAGGAAAGGAGGAGACACATGCGGGAAATATTCTGCTAGTGAACTGAATAGAAAATAGAGGCAAGATGTGGAGAAAACCACTAAACCTTTCCTTACAGCCTGCTCTACTGGGTGCGGATGGTCTTTCATTCTCATATTCTGTCTCCAGTCGTCTCAAGTCTGAGTAGCAAGCAGCCTACATTAAAAACCCCCCGGTGAAAGTTGCAGAGAGAAAGCTAGAAAATAGTCAAGCTCCTCCATGAACCACAAGGCGCTTGCATATTTCTTCTCACAATACTGAGAGCTCCTGCCTAGCTTTCTCCTTGACTTTCTCCACATTTCTTTGACTTCATGCAATATCCTAGAGCCACACCTCCTACAGCTACATCCACCTATACATTCATCTGCCGTCCCTCCACGTCTCCTTGGCCTGGTTCAAGTATATCTCCGCTTTCCGTCATTACACCTGATTGTCTTTCCTGGCTTTCCCTTATAAAATTCTATGTCAAGTCCCATGGTGGTGGTGCTCAGGTTTGATGAGATAAAATTTTCCCAATGATAATATTCTTCCCCATCTTCATGATTTCAGTTTGTCCGCTTTCTCTCCTTTCTCCGTCCCTCATTCTTAAACCCGTCCAGGAAATAACCGGCCGGTCTTCCAGACTTTCCATATAGCTTCCTAATATCTGCTTCTTCTTGCTTTGGCATTGGATTTCTCCATCCTTTCTCTCAAACTGGGGAGTGCATGTGCACATGGCTGGTGTGAAATCCATATGGGAGTTTGAAGGGAAAAAAACCTGGGGTATATAATCCACTCCGAGGAGCTTTATCCCATCTCCTATTTCTCTCCAGAGCTTTCATAGCTCTAAGCTATAGCTTTGGAGGAAATTCCATTCCATGTCTACATCTCTCCGCTCTCTTCCCCCCATAACATTGAATCGGAAGCCATGGAAGCTAAAAAATTGCAGGAGAAAGTAAGAGGATGGGGGGGTAGCAGTAGCGATGGTGGTAAGAAAGAAGAGCTGTAATAGAAGAGGCTTTTCGGAGGTAATAGCAGCTTGCTGGAGACTTGGCCTTGTTGATAGGAGGAGATAGGAGGACAAGTAGATTGTAGAGCATCAGCTTCCTAGACTCGTTGGAAGTTGTGAAAGAGGTTGGGCCTTCTAGTATGGCGAGTACGAGCGTATAGTAGCGGGTGATTCCTTTGAGAAATGGTATTAGTTACAAGCGGCTCAGGTCTTCCATTTCCCTAATGTCCGCCGTAGTAGATGAGGCATGAGCTGAAGCTGAGCCAAGGTGGAATTTGGCGGGGCGGAGAGGAAATCAACTTGATGTGCATGAGTCTGTGAAATGAATGTGTGCGAGGATGGAAGGTGTAGAATACCAAATGATTTGTATATTTCATCAATTTCCCACACGGCTAACGGTCTTCCTCCAAACTTCCAGCAAACTCCAGCCAGTAGTAGTTCCACTTTCTCCAGCTCTAACCACACTACACCCTAGATTCTTAGTGCCAGACAGACTTCAGTTTTATCCATCCTGCAGCAGGATTCCTGCTACAAGCACTGAGTAAGTGTTTCATGCAACCAGAAAAGCACCTCATCGACTACACAAGCTTGCAGTAAATTATAGAATATCCTTGGAATTCAAATGCACTCCAGCCCCGTATATTAACAAGCTCATCCATGCGCCAAAAGCAAGCTAGAAAACTAGAAAGTTAAGCCAAGCGGGACTTGATCACTTGATGCCTCTTTTGAAAATTCATTTCCACTTTCTCGTAAATATGATCCAGGAAAGAGGTATATATTTTTCCGCATTAATTATCTCCAGCCTGTTTCTCCTCTGGACTGACTCACTACCTCCATGCGGAGCTCGCTCAACGCGGCATCCTCTTTGCCATTAGCGACTCCGCATCATAAAATTATTACATTTTCATTTTATTACATATCAACAGAATATTATACAGTGGTATTGACTGAGCGGTAATTAGATTTCTTCAACCTTCCATCTACAATGTGATAACCGCATCTCTTCAACTTGTTCTCAACCTCACGAATCACCTTGGCATGTGGTCGCCCTTATGAATTCTCCAGCCGCTCGCTCTCTTTCTTAATGGCGTTTCCATCTTCACTTCTTCTTCTTCAATCACCTCCTCTGGATTCTTCTTCCAAGAAGACAATGCTGAATGTATGGCGTAGTTCATTCTCGTCCCCAACATCCCGTACTTACTATAGCGTAGTACGACAAAGTGTATGCGTATTACGTATAGTTGAACCAGAAAGAGAGTAACGAAGCGTCAGATTCAAGGTCTTGACATTCGTCGGACCTCTTGTCGTCTTTCTCCATCCATTCCTTCTCCATCATCCCTCATCCTATCCACTATCCCATCTTCCTCCGTCTTCTCCTTGAGTAATATCACGACCGCTTGTTTTTTACTCTACAAACCTCGGGCGTAATTCGTGATCTTGGGCTCGGCTCCAATTTGTTACCTGACCGACTTTTCTCTCCATCCCTACTCTTCCTACTCCCTTCAATCTTACGAGTTTACAGAGTCTTTACTTACAACTCAAAATTGAAACTCATTCAACTTCTCCGCTCTTCTTGCGCAGCCCTTCGTCCTTCCATCCAATTCCTCCATCTATGCCCTCCCTACAAGTCTCTTCGTTTGTCTGGAATTTCATCCATCCGTGTTTCGGATTAGTAAACTATGTGAACTCAGAACAGGCATCCGTCCTTCCCTACAATTTTAACCCTTGTCAAAAATAATTGATACAACCCATTGCTTTCCCTCTGTCTTCTGCACTACAGAGGTAGTGAAATCCATCTAGAGGATTTGACACGCAGAATCCCTTACTTCAACTCAACTCTTCAACCACTTCTCACAGCTCCTCAGTCTCGTCTTATTTTCTTATCAATAGAAACGCTGTAGCTACAAACCCGCAAGTTAGGAGCGAGGAATACTAATTTCACCTCCAGAGCACTGGTGTCATTTTGGTGAAAGCAACGTTTAAGTCTGTTATCAACTCTCGAAACTGCAATTCCGCAAAGTTTCTTAAAGCCCGGAAACCGCTTACCTATATTTAGTGACATTTACTCCTCATCTGTTAGTTGTTTACGTTTGCGTTATTACGTTATCCCCGGGACTTAAAAGATGCAATCGATTCTGCAACTCTAGAGAAATTCTCGGATTTAGCTAAATCAACAAATGCTAATCTCGGTAGTTTCAGCTTGAAGCCTTTTAAAGAAGGAGTACATGGATGGGATTTGTAAGAAGAGGAGAGTGTTTGAAAGGATTATAATGGATTGTATGTTTACCTTCTTCAAAGGCTCTTCAAGGGTTGATAAGAATAACATGTGGTGTGACACGATCTGGGTGACATTTGATACAGGGGAGGAGGGATGGAGGATAGGAGGAGGGGGAAGGACTTTGCATATTTAATGTCCTCCTTGTAAATGAAGAAGAGGGATGTGATCATAAATAAATTCACCTAATACGTCCCAGCTCCCCGGGTAGCATTGATTAGTTTGTGCAGATGTGTAGAATTTCTCACAAGGATTTCACTCCCACCTCCCCAACTATTCACATCAGCTTTAGCCCTATAGTTTATGGCAAGTATAGGGAAGGAGTGTAGAGGAAGGAGGGCTGAAAGAAAGCATGTTGAGAGAAGGGGAAGACTATGGAGACCCCGATGTGAATTATCGATGAGCACTAGATTTGCACGTCGTCCATGCATAATAAGCCATTGACATGGATTTATTGATTTCCATTTATCACAAATGTCTTTCCGCCTCAGCCTCACCCTCGCCTCTATCCTCTCCTCTTAGCATATCCCGCATATTCCGCATCTTCTTCTTCCACTTCTTCCTCCTACCTTGGATATCATCACTATTCCCGAACTGGCTCCATTCAACCTCAATCCTCTCCCTACACCTTAGAAACTAACCTCCCGCTCTCACCCCACCCCTCCATGGTGCACAATCTTCAAGGAAGGCAAGAACAAGACTCAGACGGAGATGCTGAATAAGGATGTGTGCTGTGTGTGTGAGGAAACATGTTAAGATCTTCTGTGACACAGACAGAGAAGACGGAATAACGTTTATGTACTCTACATCCACACCGCACACACCTTTAAAATCCCATGAATAAATCCGAAATTCAAGACGTGCGGACCCGTAACGTATCATCTTCCCTTGACGTTAATGGCTTGTATTATACCTTGGTGGATGATGAAAACTCTTCTTCTTCTTTCACTCACTTCTAGCTCACATATCCTCCATTAGTTTCTATACATCACCCACTATCCCATCCTCTCATCTTCCCTCCTATACATTTCCTATACTCATGTACATCTCCATGATTCGCACACTAACATGCAGTATATATTTGCGTTTTCGTTCTCACTTTGGCTCGCCTCTCATCCGACAGGATCTCCAATCTTGTTCATCTACCCTCTCAGAGCTCTCAGACACAGCATCCTTTGGAATGATTCAAAGAGGGCGGGTGGGAGCAAAGCTTGTTAAAGGAGGATTACGAGTGCGGAATAGGGAGTTATTTGTTTACCAAATGCATGATTTATGACTCGAGTTATTATCAGAGCAGCAATGATGATGGCAAGTCCAAAATTTCAAATCATATTCTGATACGAGAAGAGACTCTGTCAATTCCCAACATCTCTCCCCCACCATCCTCACAACTTCTAGATCTTCTTCCTTGCGCTTTCTCTTATCATTCTTCAAGCTCGCTTTCATGTAAACACGGCTGCATTACAGAATCACAGCTACATTATAAAACTTCTATAACATTTTCCTTAGCCATAATCTCAATCTACATACGGAGAGGAAAAGGAGCAAAAATCCCTCCCTCTGTATGAATAGCTTTTCAATTCTTTTCAATCAGCAAAACGCAAGGAGGGAAAAGTACATGATGTATAATATTCCAACGCATCCACCAAAATGCCACTCAAATTTCATTAATGATTTTTACTCAGTCAACTTGAAACGATAACGCTGACACGTCATTTTGAGCTTCTCCCTGGCCTCATCCTTCTCTTCTTCCTTAACCCTCTCATCATCATTTCTTTTTTCATCATCACTTTCCCCAATGGCAACCCACTCGTCGTAACCAGGAGCAAAGCAACTCATCTCTGAATTTGCCAAGCTTAGAATAGTTCATGCAGTCGGAAGTTTTCAGTCCGTGGATTGATGTGAGTGAAAAAACCTTTACTTCTCTTCTAACCCATGCAAGAAGGCATAATAGTTCTTGACTAGAAAAAAAAAACCCTCATGTTCAAATATATGCTCATTTGACAGTAATTTTACATCTGGCTTTAGAAATTGAGCGTTGATGGAGATCCGGATGAATTTTCGTGAATCCAAGCAAGTTTGTATGTCTAAAAAACATTTTCCTCGTAGCATGAGTAAAGCTGGATAAGCAAGTCCTCCAGAGTCACGAGGAGGAGAAAAAATAAACTAATTCTTAGTTCCTGAAATGCCCTTGGTTACGCACTTGTTTCACTTAGCTTCATTCACCCATATGGTTTTCTTCCACCAGAGCTCAGACCTTGGATGATGATATCAAGTTGGATTTTATTGATTGAGTGCATTAGAAAATGCTACGTGAACTATCGGGAGGGAATGCTAGGAAGGATATCTGCTTTGCATTATCCTTCTAACGTTCCTCAATCTCTCTTCAAGTTAGTTGGTGCAGAAGAAGAGTTGAGAAAGCATCTGGAAATGAATCAATTTGCTCTGAAATTCATAACCGACTTATCCAGCTTCATCCACTTGCCCCTGCCCTGCAGAACGAATCCGATTGCTCATCAAGTAAACGAGATGAAAGAAACAAATTACCTTTTTTGTATTCAGTCTCCTTTTATTTTTCTCTTCGTAACTTTTAGATCTCAACTAAGCGCGCTTGAATTTACAAAATTCTTTTACCCTAGCCTAACAGGCGATACGTAGTTCCCGCATAGCTACAAACTAGCAGACAATTTCCAGGTTCCGTGGTAGTTTTTAGACTACGATATGATGAAACTAGAATCTAATTGCTACCTCGCATTATCTGATGCCGGGGCTAACTACACACTAACAATGCGCTACCGTATGGAAATCCCAAAACTATTTATTTTTTTCTCAAAGATTTCGTATTATGAATTATTCCAAGAAACTCAAAGTTTGCTGGCGCTTACTATATGCACACATTTGTGAGAGGATGGGAATCAATTTGCTTGCAGCCATAATGGCGAAGGAGGTGAAGATGAAAAACATCTTATTCTCGTTTAGAATGGTATGTGCCTGCGCGCGGTGCCAGCTTGCTCTCTGCGGATGATGTGGTAGTTTCCACACGTTGTGGCGTATTCAAGAATAATCCCCCACCCGGCCCGCTTCTCGTGGTTTACAATTATGATAATGATAATGATAGGGACGGAGAGAAGAGGCTTGTGTAAAAAAATCTTCCAGATTGGCACGTTCCACCGTTTTACACAGTTTAACATCTGAGTCTGATGGACGGATTCGACAGTGGGTTAGATGGGATTACCAAATTCCCACTCCCTTACCAACCACCCGTCCTCCCGTCATAAGAATTGACTGCGCATTATGTAGTCCTATCCTCAGACTTGTGCTCTGCCAGCCAGCTTCAGAGCTGTAGGCGCTGTTGAAAAAATAGAGGTGGTGGTAGTGGAAGATGCTATCGATTCCTCCTCCCTTTCTTACCTTTGCATATTTTTTTCTCCTTTCCCCTCCTTGATTGTCCCATTACGATCGAAAATTCAGTTTCTAGGAAAATATGTAGGCATCATAGTATTCGAGAATAGAGCTAGGAAGTAGCAGGAAGCAAGACAGAGCTGGAGAAAGTAGTTTTCTCTTTTCTTTCTCCAGTCCCTCCTCTCCTTCCTTTCCCGGACGCGGAGCGGAGTCCTGGAGGCCCTCAAGGATTTTTAGCTATCTGGAAATGAATGTTGCCATTCCATAGGTAAATATTAGATTTTCTCAAAATAGATGCTCAAGAATGATAGGAGGATTCCATCTCATTCCTATCATCCCTTTCCTCAAATTCCATATTATATTCCCTCTTCACATCACTGCATATCCTTCTTGAATCCCTTCCATAAATTCCGCTCTCTCTCTCTCTCTCTCTCTCGCTGAAATCTACAACCGCTTCCCTTGTAACCGCTTGTCCTTCTCATTCAATACAGTCTTCAGAATTTTTCAATTCAATTCTTCCTATTTACCCCCTTTTCTCCGGGAGAGACTTATCTCAAAATCAGGATATATATTCCCCCGCTATCCTGAGACCGCGGATAAGACTCTCACGTACAATTCTCTTACGCCGTGCCCAGTCCATGTCGTCTGGAGAGTAAGTAAGCAATAATAAAGTTGCATGTGCAAGCGGGGACTGGTTGTGGTCGCAGTGGTTCAACCTTCTCTCCTACGAGAAAAGGACTGGTGTTTGTTTGGTGTTACGGAGTCGGTGCACGTATAAATTTTGTTTCCGGACTACGGCACCTGCTGCTTCTAAACTGGATCTTCTCTGTGTGCATTGAGGATTGAACTGCTACCATTTAGCTCCCTTCCAGTTCCAGTAGCCCATGCTAAAGTTACGTATATATAGCCCTCCTGGACACCGTCAGAACCAAATACGAACAGCACACTAAATGCTCCTTCCACCTCTCTTGTGACTATACTCAGTTTCAGCAATTTGAGTTCTTTGAATGCACTTCATGTAAAAACAACCGTGTTCAGCACAGTCACAACGTCCATGAGGAGCATGTAGCATGGAATTGCATTGCAAGAAGCTACGATACCTTGGAACTAACGCTTCGATGCCGGAAACAAGCCAAGATGTCTGTACTTTCACCTTGAAATTTTTCTTTTAAAAATTAGCCCAGTATATTCAGTACTTATTGGAATTCCTTTGAATTAAACAAGATTGTGTTGAGAAGAAAAGTGGGTGGAGATTTGCTCTTTTCTTTTCTATCTCCATTTGTTCATGGGCTGGAAAACAAGAGTTTATTTGACCAACAACAACTTTTCAAGAGGACGGAAGTGGGAAAGTGGGAACTCAGGTATGACCAGCCCAGTTTACATTCCGCCTGCCTCACCCCCTCATTCAACCCCTATAGAAATTAAGTGAATATTAACACACAGACTCATAGTCATTCAATTCAAGCGCCAGTAAGACTATGGAGCTAAACCACATCCGGGGAGTTTGAAAAGAGGAGAGTCATAATTATTATCATCAATGAGAGGAAGGCACATAGAATAGGAATGGGTAGGGTGGGCTGGCTGATTACTTGGTAAAATACAAAATATTCCCTCGGCCAGGATTAGTGCGATCCTGTAAAATATTATACAAAAAACACCATAACATGAGCCACCCCACAGTAATCCATCAAACGTTACGTCTGTGCAGTACGCATTTTTGACGAAATACATCTTCTCTTCCTACTATCTACCTCCAGGAACCTCCAAGTTCATTAAACGGGGCGTCGTTGCCAGACAAAGACTGAATAATTTCCCACTTCCGCTCTACCTCTTCTCTTCTCAATTTGTTCCCTGTTTAGTATGCAAAACCTGACGTATCCTACAGAAATAAAATCCAGATTACAGCCACCTTTCTCTCCCATTCCTTGTGTGGGATTAACCTTATGTATAGCTCCCACCACCACCGCCTCCGCCTTTTCAGTTTCATGTAACGGTTCAAGGGGCTTAAGCTCCACAACTTTCCTCCACTTCTCACGCTAACGGCCGCTTTTCTGCACTTCTCTCTCTCCTCTTCCCTCCACCCTCCTCCTCAAGTCGGACACGGAAGGAGCTTCTGGAAGCCTTTGTACTTTATTGCCACAACTTCTTACAAAATTTACCGAGTTTTCACAGACAAGGAGGCAAAGCGAAGGCGGGTAAAAGGAAGGAGGGAGGGCGCGGGAGCTTTGTGAAAATCCGATTGTCGCTTTTAATTTCTTCTCCGCCTTTCACCCGTCCCCACTGCAGAAGACAGGGAGACAAAAGCTTTTCCCGTTTGTCGCTCCTTGTCACCCATCCTCTCTGTTGACGAAGGCTTCCCAGAAGAGCAGGAAAATACACAAAACTCTGGATGAAGATGCGAAAGAGACTCAACCAAACCGGCCGCCCTATGCGTATCCTCCAGATTCCGGTATTTTTCCAGCATCAAATGAAATTTCCAGAGCAACTACTGGAACCTAAAGCTTAAGAAGGAGGTGCTCTCCGAGGATTTTCCAGAAGGAGTTCTTGTAGACTATATCCTTTCTAAATCCCTTGGTACTGGAGCGTGTAGAGATTTTGGATTTCCTAATGCTATGTGCTCAAGTACCAGTTTTCAATATTTGTCCAGGATGAGCACAACAAATCCTTTGGCGCTTCCATCCAAATTTCCATTCCACCAGCTTTTCAGCATTTTGTATACACACGTCTGTCTGTTCCTTTACTCTTGTTGCTTGCGTGGGAGCAGCATATTTTTATAAAAGTAATATATTTCACTAGATTTTTCTCATGCCACTTGTGTGGTTTTTCCATGTACCCCCAGCATTCCAGCTACTACTTACCACTGCGATAGTACTGACTATAGTCCTCTGAAAATCCTTAAGAGGACGACTTCTTGGAATTTGTTTCTTTTCCTAGCCTACTTGTCCCTCGTTCCATATATATGTAAGCCTGAAAGGAGTGCTTGTCTTGGAAGGACTTGTAGCAGCCTGGGAGAGGAAGATGAAGTAGAATAGTTTTCTTCAAATACTACATCCACAAAGGCTCCATCTTCCCAGAGACCCAGTCTTGGATTCTACTATAGTACTTTTAAACTCTTATTTTCCGTGTCCTTTGTAAAAGTCTGAGTAAACATTTGGTAGATTGGGAATAAAGGAAGAGGATTCCTTGTCGAGGTTGCCCGGGTATTGAGGGTGCTTTCTTGGAGGAGAAATTCGA
Organism: Sminthurides aquaticus; assembly: GCA_906901655.1. Classification (NCBI taxonomy): domain Eukaryota; kingdom Metazoa; phylum Arthropoda; class Collembola; order Symphypleona; family Sminthurididae; genus Sminthurides; species Sminthurides aquaticus. Next base: position 8,287,539 of record CAJQTT010000006.1, on the reverse strand, counting down.
GAGAGATACAGAGGAAGATAGCGGCGGGTAAACCCTTGGATTGGATTCCTCCTTGTCCTCATCTTCGGAGGAATACTCGTTGACGGAGTGTGAAGGAGACACACTTTCTTCCTCTTCCAGTCGTCTAGTCTACTACTACGCCATCCCTTGTAGTTTCCTCTTAGGAGAATTTTCTTATTTTCTATTTTGTATCTCTTAGAAGAGGCATCTGGAATAGAGCCGCAACGCCCGCCCAGTTTCCTTCGATAACATCTTGAGAAGCTTTCATCTAAATCATACAATAATTTCAAGCAAACATCTTGAGAGAACACGCCAAACTCCGCGGAGCACTTTCCCCTCTTTCCCCTTCCTCCAATTCCTTCCTTTTCCCTCTTCTTCCCAATAGATAGCTGTTCATGCACATCTTAAATCTAGCTGCAGTAGCAAATAGCACATAAGACCGAGACTACCACCACTACCCCGCAACCTTCCTCACAATCCATCCGCTTTCAGCCTTTCAAATTCCTTTTCACACCAACCACATCCATGTATTACTGACGCTTCACAGTGAGTTTCCTTTAAAGAGAGTTGGTGGCACTCACATACACAGCCATCCTCCTCATCGTATGTATATCCTCTCATTCCAAGGTTTACTTCTCGAGGGCAAAATAGAGGAGATCCTGGAGGAGATAGCTGTCTTACGTACAAGTCTACCTCCTCCTTCCTTCAGATAGGAGTTGAAGGAAGAGATACTGGGAGATAGAAGGAGAGAGAGAGAAGACACGTGCTATATGGAACAACAAACACTTTGAAATTGTGTAATAAAATCCTTCAAGTGATAGTAATACGGAGGAAAGGAACGGATTTTAATGGATTTCCCCAACATTCCTCTTTCCATTTCACCTACCCGCCTCTCCCGCATTAACTCAAACTCTACGTACACAAACACACTTCCAGCTCCAGCCCTCCACAGTCTCCACCTTACTCTCACCCAATCTTTATACTCCGTCTCGTTTTATCCATTTACGCCTTTCTCCATCTTCGCCCTCCTTTCTCCTCTGCCTTTGGATCCAAATAGGAGCTTACGTTTCTCCGAGAAGTTGCTGGAATTCGAAGATGAGAGTGTAAATGCCCGCAGTTTTCGGCCATTCCACTACCACTTTCTCCCAAACCTACCTGGCATTCTCTTTTTTTCCCCCTCTCTCTCTCTCACCCACGCTTCTCCGGTCCTCTTTCCGCTAGACTGCACGAGACAGAGCAGGTGCAGCAGGAAGAGAGCTCGTAATGTGAATCTATTATCTACAACGATCCATTCCACAAAATTATTTCGCATTTAACCAAACCCAGTATTTTTACAAATTCCAACCATTCTCCATCCACATGTTGAATTTTAATTAAATTTATAAATCCTCCTCACCCCTCACGATGCTTTCACCAATCTTTACCTCCTCCGACTTTCACCGGTGAAAGCAGGTCACATGAGAGCTAAAGCCAGCTTAGCGTGCCAAGTCCCGCTTTCTCTGGGATAGTTGCTTTCCGCCCGTGAGCATCTATTCCTCCATGTAATCTGGAACAATGTTTCATCGTTGAAGGTGATTGGCTTAGCTAGAAGGAGATGATGATTTGGTAGTTTTCCGGTGAAAGTTCCGAGGCCAAAGCCTGGTACGTTGTTGTGCTGAGAGACAAAGCGTGTTCTCTCTCTCTCACGGTGTGCTGGTGCTGTAATGAGGAGATCAAGCTTGAAAATAATCATTTGCTGATTAATATTGCATCTTCAATTAGAATTCCCCCACGTCCTCATTAAGTATGAAAGGTAAATCAAGAAGAATGTAGGATTCTTGATGACAACGCTAGCGTGTTATACCCTATCCCTTCTTTCTTCTGCTTTTCCGGCATTCTCCGCGACTAAAAGGAACGCTTCTTCTTGTTGTTGCAATTGAGCACTTTCCTTTAATGTTTTGGAGCTACTATAGGATATAATGGGTATATGGTTTTTGAGAGAGGATATTAGCGGGAATTGGGAGCATCCCATGTTTGTCCTTATCATCACCCGATGCCCTCCCGGAGTAACGGAGAGGTAAAGAGAGTGAGCATATTGCGAAGATTATGTTCCTTGGTTATGACGTTTTAAAATTTTGTTCCTTGTTTCCTCCTTCATTCTGGTCTGGATGGATGGAAACTATGGAAGAGACTCCAGACTCCAGGCCCGGTAGTTACGACACCCGGATTACTCAAAGCGGCAGTAGGAAGGAGGATGGGATGTTTCTTTGAGGAGTGCTCATTGTGAGTAAAAGCCGGGTAGTGTGAGCATTCGTTATCTTTGCGTGTGAAGATTTAGGACGTGAAATGGGCGTAGGAAGAACGCTGCAACTACCAGCCGTAGCCGTTGAGAGAGTGTGTACGAAATGAGTCAAATCCGCTCCAAGTCACGGGGACAAAGATAATGTCACATAAACTCCTTTATTGCTGTAATCTATGAGGAAAAGCGGAGCGTTGGCTATGCATTTACTAGTTTTCCTCCTCTCCTTCCTTCTACCCGCCATTCTACTTCATCCTCCAACTCTCCTCCCCCGAATCTCTCCTTAATAACACGGACACCGTCAAAAACATAGGAGAGAATCCAACCTCCAAAAGCTTTATGACCATCAGATAGCTGGATTTCCTTGAGCGTATTCATTCTCTAAACTCTTCCTCCTCCAGCTCACTGTAACTGCGTTACAACAAGGAAAGGAAGAAGTGTTTGTTGAAAAATTTCCTCTTTTATCCCCTTTCCCCCGCTTCTTCCTGGTCATATATGCATGCTTTTTTCATTCTAATCCCGGCCATCCTCTCATCAGTCCCATCTTCCGCATCTCTTTGTGGTCTCCAGTCTCCATTCATGCAGATCCAGCTTCGCATTTTCAGGAATAATAAAAAGTCTCCAGTATCCAGATAAAACGTATATTCAAATTACTGTATGCATCATCCCGGCGAAATTTAAATTACAAAATAAAGTTATAATTCACAGACCTAGCTAACGTGTAGTAAGGACTAGGCGAACCGCCCATGCTCTTTCTTTACTGTATCTGCCCTCTTACATGTCTTCTGCTTTTCCAGTTCAAATCCTATTTTAAAGCACAGATTTCTTATCTATATTCTTAGCTCTTAAATACTTAACTCGGTCGGAGGAAAAATTGTTCTTGTAGCATCGCAAACCTCACAGGAGTTTGTAAAGTTTACCTTTTAAATATTTGAACTCTTGGAGATCACAAAATTATCAATGATCCTCTCATCCGTCAGTGTCTTTGTTTCCACAAGTGACTCCTCTTCTCAATGAATCTTTACGATCAAAACCGCAACAAGAGAATTCACTCAAAGGTTACTTGTTCTTTAAATTTTGCGCCGGATTTTAGCGCATAGACCCATCACACTTTTCTCTTGATAAAAACACGGAATAGATTTTCAAGAGGATTTAATAGTTTCCCTTTAGGGTTTTTGAAGTTTTTTTCCTGGTTCTTCCTCCTCTTAGTTTGATGCCCTTAAAGCTTGCGAGTTTAACGAGATGTACTTTTGTTTTTTTACCCACTTGCTACACACAATCTTTGTCCTAAGTAAACTGTTAGTGAATATACTTATTTCTGAAGCATGTATTTACTTAGTTATGTACTGCAAGCATTCTCTTCTTCCTGTCGTTCACAGCTGACTTACTCAGATTGAATTGACATTCTGTTGTCACTCATGCCCCTCAGCCTTTCCTCCTTCCTGTATTCTGTGTACACTCACCACGGACACGGACAGTTCGAGGAGGAGCATTGAAATTTGGAAAAAATTCGCCCTTGTTGTGTAGTTTTTTGTGTTAGTTTAAATGAGACATTTTCATGCTCTTCTCCTTTCCCACATCTTCTCATCTTCCAGTAATAGCTAACAAGCTTGAGGATTTTCTCATGCCGTAGCAGCCACTTCGCCACCACAGCCACAACATTCCAGCAGGCCAAGACCGCATTTGATCTCTCCCTGTCTGTCTTCCAAGTTGGAGCCCACTTGTTCCTCCTTTGAATATTCTTATGCACGCTCCCAGGATTTTAATAGACATCACGTTGTTCTCGAATCTTGATATCATGTAAAACCTCCATCATCCATCTTCACTCTTCCGTGTCCCTTGTTGTGATTCTCCCAAGGGTGTATTTTTATCTGAATTTGCTTCGTCTTCTCTTTGATTCGATTGTAGTCTATGAAGCGTAGCAGGATTTGAATCATGATCTCCGCCACGTCTATCTCTTCAATTCCCTCCACGCTATTTGCTATTTACTATTAGTATTCAGTTAATAGGTTGTCGAAATTGTCGAATCTTTGTGCATTGTGTTCATGAGCCGCAGCATGTTCTGCTAAAAAACCGTGATTATTAGATGGATTCAACTGTAGCATAGTTTAGCAGGGGCAGGAGAGTTCCCTGATTATAGCAAGTGCGTTAGGTGGATTTGTCTTGTATGGATAAGTCTGTGTGTGTTTAAGCCATTCCAGTTGGTTTAGAGGACAAGAAGAGTAGAGCTTGAATAATTTTCCCACCGCCGCCGTGAATTATGACATTGTGTTTAATGACTTGAGGAGTATTTGAATTAAGTGTGCAAACAGAATTTGATGACTTGTATCATTTATGGATGACTTTGTATAATTTCTTCCTAATCTTCCAATCATCATCCTAGTAGTTGTGTGGGGCCAACGTATCATCATGATCATCCTCATCCCTGATTCCATCCAATATAAACTCCACTTGCTCTCCTCCCCTCACTTTTCCCAGTATAGCAATCATTATTATCCTCTCTCATCAGAGCATCACGTTCATCATGATGATCTGGCGAAATATCTTACCATAAGAGAAGAATTGATTGAGCAAATAGCCAGAGGAAAAACCCATTGATTCCAGCCACACATGCTCCCTCCTTCTACAACATCTCCTCCATGTTATTCTTTGATCCCATTCCTCATTTTAGCATCATCACAAACCTCACAATTTCACATCCAAGATCATGTATAGATATGTACTGGAACGCAATGCATTTCAACGCAAACACATTGCCCCTCCCAACATCCCTCCGTCCGTCACTCACTCACGTTTCTTCCTGGCTCCTTCCTTGAGACAGCAGGCAGGGCGGCTAATCTCATAATTTGCTCATTTATATAAACAGTTTACCATCATTATTTCTTAAAGAATCGTGAAAGTCAAACTCGCGGAACACAAAGCTATCATTCAGTTCGGCAGTTCACCCAGGTATCAATCAGTCAGTTGGTCGGTAGCCTGATTTTTGGATTGTGCCAGGGGATATGTGGCATAGAATGCTGCAATAGTTGGTGGTGTTAACGACAAAGTTGAAAATATTTTAAATTCTATTTACCTATAGTCCGTATGGAATTGTACATGAAAATTTCGCATCCCTTCCAGATGCTAATCATGGTTAAAATTCACCTGCAAAATTATCGCTTGTAAAATCAGTATGCATTGTTTCCTCCGTCTCTCTCTCCACTATTCTATTTCTACGACAGATATTATCACATTCAAAATAAATTGTACGCACTCAACCGTAGTATGTGGTTTGTATCCAGTATTTCGTCTCGCAAGACGGATTCCTATTTTACTTTTCACATGAGATGCCAGCTCCCTCTGTCACACATGCTGTGAGCATATAAATTTCGCCTCTGTCCCCAAGTTTCAGGTTCCACTGTTTTACCACTGTTTCTGCTCTAGAAATCAAGTACAGTAGAGTAGCGTAGCGCACAGGCTGCGGCTGGTATGGTAGCACAGGTATTAAGGTATTTGCTGGAAGTTTACAAAGAGTTTGTTTGGATCAAGTCCTGATGATGGGCGGTGAACTGGTGGACATTCCTGATGTTATCTCATTGTTGGAGGTAGATGGAATAATTAGAGATTGATAATCAAGTAATCTTCCCTCGGATTGCCCTCCCATTGTGCACCTCTTTTGTATTTTATATTTTAAACAAAAGTCTTTTTGCCCTTCCACTCGTCCCTCCATGATGCATCCCTCCCCTTTGATTTCCATCCCAATTTAACCCTATGTATAGTTCAAACATTCAAACAATTTCTGCTTTAAAGCTAAACAGTCACTTCGTCCCCCCCAGAACTCTTCAATTACATCGTGGATACTCCTATATGATTCCTGAATTGGATGATTGTTGTATTAAAAATGTTCTGCTTTTGTTTTTTCCCTCTCCGACTATGCTTACCACGTGTGATTTCCTTTCATTTCCACCTCCTCCCGTTCTCCTCCCCTTCCTTTGTTGTCTTTTGTTTTTAAGCCAGAGGTTTTGTATATTATCCCAGAACCAGCAACGCTTAGCCTTTGCAACTTTGAAGCGGAAGAGAGACTCCATAGTCTTCTCTTTTTCTGACCACCATGCCAAGCGGTCATTTAAGAGTGGAGCAGGGAGGTAGGTTGTCCTCCATGCTTGGAACACATCCTTCCCGTGAAAATTCTGTGTAATCATGTATTTTTTACTCATGGCTTAAACACATCTCTGGAGAACTAAATAGGACGGCACTACTACACGAACCAGGATCACACATGAGTGCCCATATTTCCTTTACACAATATCCTTCTCAAACTCATACATTAGGAGTCAATAGCGTAATTTATGAGGATCCTCTGGACCCAGGAGAAGAACCTACAAATCACTCATATTGTCTCCTCACAATATCTGTAACAAAATATACACCAGCTTGTTCAATAGGCGGGGGTGATTTGTCGCTCTTTAAAAAAACTCTTCATCGGATATCTCTCAGCCCTCGCTCTCTTTCCATCCCTCCCTACTCCTGCAGTTGAGTGGAGGTTAACTGGGAACGTTTGTAAATGAGGATTTAACTTGTCATTTGCGAGAGGACTGTAGTAGGTGGTTGTTGTAGTAGTAGCGTGTAGTAGATGATCTTGCATAAACATGAATCATCTTTTCCCAACCTTGTTCTAAGTAAGCAATAACTAAAAGGATCATCATCATCATAAGCAAACGAGGAAAACTAACTCTGCTAACTACCCACCCTTGTACTATGCACATTATCCCCGCCGCCGCTATTCTTCCTAATCTTCTTCCCTCTGACCAGTCAGCAGGAATACATAATACTGTAGGGAAACGCTGGAAGTAAGGCAAAGGGCCACCAGATTTCATATTCACTCCCTATGAGCTTGCCATGTATGTAGCAGCTCTACGGAATATTTTCTAGCTGTATGCACAGCAAAGGTTAGAGCTGGAGGAAGGAGGCAGGGGCAGGAGGAGCTCTACTTAGTTAGTTCTTGTTAGTTTTCCTCCAGCATCATGATTTATCTCTACATTGCAATCCCACTTTCCTAGAGACATGAACAATGAGAAAATGACATGATTTATGGAACCATGTCCACACCATTCAGCTCATCCCTATTCAGTTTAGAGTCGAAACCAAGGAAGCGAAACTATCTTATGTCCCTATTCTTATTATGCCTCTCTTTCTCTCTCGCCTCCTCTCTCCTCATTCACTATTCACTCCCTTCTTCCTCTCATCCCGGCCAAGTCCTACTTTTTTCCGTAAACTTTCCTCCAGGAGAAAATCTTCTCCAGCTTTAGCTCTAGCAAGCTCCATTGGCCGCATCCGCAGCAGCCAGATCACATCTATTCCATTACTGCCGTCCCCTACCAAAACCAAGCGTCTGGTTTACTTAAATGCCAATTTCGGTCCCTATTTTTACATTATTTCCCGAGGAGAAAGCACAATCTGGGAACAAAGCATAGACAAACACATAGATGTAAAAGCGTCTCCAAGGGGTCGCAGACTATCTCAATTTGGGTCTCTGCATAATTTATAGTATCAGCAACCATTTGTCCTGATTTCATTCCGGAGACACGGTGTAATTCAGTCCTGGATTTACTAGCCGCCCCTACTTTCTCTTTCCCTTGTCTCAGGTGCATGTCGTTTACACGGGATCATTATCTATTGGTTGATAGGCTTGAATGGCCATGGCATTTACTATTTCCAGTCCGTTTGTTATTGTTTTCTGTGGTCTGCTTTCTACCAACGATTCCAGCATCACTTCTGCATCCCTCCTCGCTTTCTCCTTTTCCCACCACATCAACCTCCTCGAAGCTTTCTCCAGAAGCTTTATGCTTTCCCGCTGCAACCAAGCTATTACGACGATTCCCTGAAACTTCTCCTTCAACGCTAACGCTACCCCTCAACCGACTTTATCTTCTGTAGCATCCATTATACAGTAGGGCAATTCCGACCCAGGGATGGACATTAGTAGGACCTTTTAAGCCCATGAAATTGATTCTTGACTTGAATAATTAATAATTGTGATTTCTTTTTATCTTATTCCAGTTGAAGGCCCGTTCAGTGACCACGTGGAGGTCCGGCGGAGAGCTCTCCCTCTATTGCTCTTAGACGTGACCACTCCGGAGTCGAGTTGGAGGATGATGAGAAAAACACAATGTACAATTTTACTGGAGAAATCTGACAAAATACAGTCCTGGATTCCAAGCCACCCAGTAAGTTAATTACACAAAAGCAAACACACAGACTACAATTACTATACTACAATGTACTATTATTACTAAAATCCTACACTCACTCACGCGTACTAACTATTATACACCATATATACTTCCGGTCAATGTCACTTCTACTGTGAATAGAGATAACGGCCACTCCTCCCACAATCTAAAGCTAGTGTAAACAATCCAAGGAGAGCCAGACAGAAATGGCCGGAAGAAGAATATAAAAGTTCTATAGCTATATGATGGAAACCTGTAGACGTATTGTTATTATTGCTATTTATTATATTATCATTGTAATTATTATTCCCACCCCTCATCTCCTCCAGCCCTTTCTCTCTCAGGGCTTTACAAATACTAGTATTTAAGTTTAATTACAAATGCGAATAATTAAGTTAGTTCCTATGAAACCCCAGAAGTGGTCAAAGCTTTATTAGTAATTTTCAATCATTACGTAAAAAAGTACAAGAACTTGCGTATATTTCGTGTGACCACACGTATACGATGATGCAAAGAAACAAATTATTATTATTATTCACATTAGCTCCTCCCTCATCAAAATGGGATAAAGCTGCAAGAGGGATGCAAGGTATATTCCTACAAATTTAAACAACGTTCATTATATCTTAATTACATCTTGCATTCTTCCAACGCGCACACAGTTTCAAACAAATAATTAAACTAGTATATTTATTACGCAAGGATTGATTGAAAATTGCTAAGTAAGTCTCCAAGCTCCGCTCCCCCTATTAAGTATATATGTTTGATTTTCGCCCACCATTTTTTAAATTCCCTTGTTCTATGTATTATAGCAAGAGCTAAAATAATGTGGGTCGACATGTATATAAATTACACAATGAATTGATACTGGTGCATCTACTGCTGCAATTAAGCCGCTAAGTCAATGTTGATTAGGTTTAGGTCGACTACTAATACTTAATTAAATAATAGATGATGGTATAGTCGTACAAACTAATTAGGCTTTTCCATTTTAAGCAAGTTTCTAGGAATATTAGGTAAATATATAATCCCTCATATTTCCCGCCTCTCATTGTCATCATTATCATCATACACATATGTATATTACACACTCTAGGGTAAACGTAGTAGCGTAAAACTCGTGTATAAGCAGTTTATCATAAACTCATAGATTTACAACTGCAAATCCCCTTAGACACAACATGATTAGAATCAAACTGCTTTATGTGTGGCAACCCATTCAATTTAGAATAACATCTATAATATTAATTCCAAGAGGTTTAAAGAGGGGCTTGGGTGGCAATAGCATTTAATTAAACGGGAAATACATACATTCAATTAACGTAATACACTCGGATGATTCATCTCACACAACAGGTATAATAGTTCGTTGGTTATAAAAACAGGGTTAAGCGAAGTACTAAGTTTGTTATGAGATTTCCCCTACCATCCGACCGAAACCCCTATCTCATTCCGGGGTTAAGGTATATAATGTAGCCGCGCCTGATTTTTAGCTTTTATTATAACGTATGTTGGATGCGAGAGTGTGTTGCGAAATTATTTAATTGAATTCGCAGAGCTATAAAGACCAAAGATTGTTGTAAATTCATTAGCAATTCGGGTATGAATAAGGTCCTGGAATTAGTAATACTCTCCTCTCCTACGTGGTATTATTACTCGCTACGATTCTCTGCCAAAACCCAAATTAACAATCGGCTCACTATTTCTTCTGCCTTATGCCTAAGTTGTTTTACGTTTGCGAAAACCCATTTTGCAAAAAGTATTCCTTCGTCTCGGAATTTTAAACGCTTAAAGTAAACTTACACGTGTGAGAATTTAGACATATATAATTCCAAGATGTGCGGGTATGCTCAAAGAGATACTCCATCTTTGGGATTAACGGCAATTGCAAGTTGCAAGCGCAAATACTTAGTAGTGTTTTAGATTTTTACAAATGCTAATTAAATTAGCCTAAATCAATGTTTAATAGGGTGTCTCTAAAATCAAGTGAGCTTTTTTAGGAATAGAGTCGCTCATTAATTGACAGTGGCAGGTAATGAGGTTAAAAAGAGGTGTGTGGAGCGTATGTGTGTGTGCACGAGGTTGTGTTTTAATTGTCTACTGGAGCACACTTCAACGTGTACTGATATATCATCACCATCATCATCAAAAATAAGATTCTCTTGGTTCTCATCAATCACACAGGTCTGAAATGATTTGTCCAGAGAAGCGAATAGACTTTATATCCTTAAGGAAATTTCAATGTACTGATCAAACTAGTTTTAAAACTTATTTAGGTAAGATGAAAAATGAAATGAAAATCTCCTGCCCAATTTGCTTTCCAATCATAAGATGACCGAGAATCATCCGTAAAAGGTTGAGGTGAATACTTGTTTTTGAGAACATTAATTAGGAATATAGTCTGTAAACTAAACTACGCAAATAGGCATCCACTACTTAATCATAGTATCTAAGGACGTAGTGATGTAGGCTCTAGGATAATTAGTACGTCCTAATCAAACAATTAACTACACAACTCTAATTAAGCGCGCAGACTCTTGAATAAGTGAGTGTATCGAGAGAGAAAGACAATTACAATTCGTACGTTTGCGGGCTGGTGATCTTGCTTTACGACACGGACAAAACGGATTGGCTGGTAGTTTTAGGGGAGAACGTGTATTTAAAATAAGACTATAACTTACAGATGATGACGACTACAGCACTATAAAGAAAAGGACTACACAATGGCTTATGTTCAGACATTTTAGGACTGCTCCAACACTAATAAATAAGGGAATCTGAGTTTTCACTAATTCCGATCCTTATGACTCCACCAGCTACACAGAGACAGAGCAGGATCATAATTGCGAAAGGGTTAGAAAACTTAGCAGGTTGAAGATATTTACGCATTGTTGCGTCCTTCTTTGAGCATCGTCCACGTGACTTGATATAATAATTCTTGGATTGTTCCACTGTTACGCTACGAACAAAGCGGTTATTCACTCATTAAATTTTAAGAACCTCCACTTTTTTCAGTCCTATGAGGAAGCAAGTCTGACAATGAGCAAGATTCATGGCTGCTTCTGTGGTTGACTTGAGCAAGCCATTCCGTTGTTAGCCCAGGAGAGAGTAATAATCGTAATTTACTGCTTCCAAATGCATACATAATTAATTGAATTTCCGAGGAGGAGGAGGAAGGATTTCATTCAAACACCATAGCAACTTTAAAACCTTTCCTCACTAAATCCAAGCTGACATTTCTCTGGTTATATCAATATTTATGGCATTGATATTAGGAGATGGGCAAAAAGAGAAAAAATATACTCCAAGTCTACCTCCAACTAATTTCCCTTTTTCTCCCATCAAACCTTTAACTTTCCCCCAGCTACCCAATCAGTCCTGTATGTCGTTCTTTGGATCGCTGTCCACACCTGGATTTTGATTCATGCTTCCTCGATTTTGAATTGTGCGCGCGCCTGACCATAGTAATTCCTGATTTTTACGTGATTTATTTCAATCCACCTGGCTCGTGCCCACCCCTCTCTTTTTATTCCAACATCTGTTCAGAATTTTGATTTACTTAAATATTTAGCATCCAATCCTCCTCCTTTCTCCTCCTTCCTTGCCCATCGCTCCTACTGTTGAATATCATTTGAAATGACCATTAAGGAGAAGGAAAAAGCTTGCGCATTTTGCTCAAGCTCACAAGATTGCATACACATTAAAATAATAATTAAAACCGAAGAGCCCATCATCCAGGATTCGCTAGCTAACATAATATAATTCAACCATCCGTCACCACACGCTTGTACAGTAAATTTTAATGTTTCAAATAGTTTGGTAAAAATAATTAGCATGTATACATTATGATGCACATGTAGGAACTAGAGGAGAAGGAGGTATTTGATTAATTACTCAATTATTCTCCATCCTCCTCCCAGTCCTCTTCTCTGATGACTGTATATATATTGTACAGAGTGCTATAACTAGAGTTTGGTATTCGTATTTGAAATCATACCCCTGAATTATCAGAGTCCCATCCAATGATAAATACGCACACGACTTTAATATGTATATCCTCACCTGTCTGTATCTACAGATTGTACATAACTATAGCTATAGATTCAGCCAGCACAGAGTAGTAGTTCATTCAAGGTAGTTTTGTGCACAAACTAATTGTTCAGGTTAATAATATTCCAGATCCCAAGCAGAGCAAAATTGGTAACAGGTTAATTAGAATTCAGGTTATGAGAGGAACAGGTACGACAAGAAATTATAGATTATTGTACAGGTGGACTCAGTTCCGTGTTATCTGTCTTTGGTTACTAATGTGGAGCAAAGAGAGGTAATGGTAATTCGGTATGATTTACAGCAAATATAAGCCTGTAAAATAATAATTGTACATTGGGCTTAATATATATATATTTACAAAATTATATGCCGTGACTGCTCATGAGAGGTGACGACATGGATGACAGGCTGACTGTTTGAATGTAGAGGGAGTGAGTGTCCCAGAAGCTGGTGTATACAATACTGCCTGTGCGGGAATGTTTGCGTATGTCTGTCGGACTAGAGAGAGATAGACGGATTAACATGAATGAGGATGGACAATGCATGTTGAGAGTGAGAGAGAGAAAGAGAGAAAAGAAAATTGTCCATCCCAAAATACATAAGTAACCACCGCCATGATCACCACCATTAACCACCGTTTTACAAATTGTATACACCGCCCTCATCTCATGTATGTTGCGCTCCTTGTGTGCAGAGGAGGTGTATAAGATATGCATTCACAATATGTATCTCAGAAATTCTCAAGCTCACCCTCGTGAGTATGCTTGTGGCGAAAAACATTATTTTAGCCTCATCATCTCAGGTGTTGCTCCTCCAAAAACTTTTGTTACAATAATAATTTAATTATTAGGCATTATTATTATTTAATTAATTAGCTATCATTATAGCCTTCCATTAAAGGCTCATTCAGGATTTGACCCAAGTTCTTTATCATCACATTGCCTGTACTCATCCTTATTTCCTAGTTATGATTCCTGAGTTAAGCAGAGTCGTATAGTATAGTCTCTCTCCAATCGAATATCTCTTAACCTGTTCACCATTCATTCCTCGCCTTTCAAAAATCCAATGAGGAATGAATAAGATGAAGAGGAGGACTGAGATATAAAATATAATATGCTAATGCAACTGCCAACATTTGAAAACAACAAATTACACTGCCTCCTTTGGGTAATTGTGCTAAGAGGAATTATATACAAATATGGTACTCTACAAAGCCTCGTGTCGTCTCTCCAACGTGTCTTGACAACAATTCCCTATAGGCTTGAATAATTCTTCCCAACTTGAATAATTTTAATCATTCGCTTTTTCACCACTTCCAGCACACGCACCCCTGTTTCTTCGATCCACACACAGTCCTACAATCATCTCACCTCATCCTCCCCCATCTTCACCTCTAATCCAACCCTAATTTTTATTCTCATGTACAGCGTACATCCTATCTCACCTTTCTCTTTTTCAATTCACCAACAAGCCAACAATGCTTATCATTAATTTCAAATCTTGCTTGACGTTGGAACAAAGCTGCGAGTTTATGTTATCGAGCTAAAAATCTTATATATTTTGTTTATTTTTTTAAATCAGAGATTACTAAACTATCAAATTGATATATTTTCTTTCAAAACTTTTATTATTTCAATCAAGTCCTTGCGCGTGTGAGTTTTAAATACTTTAAATTTTTGCGGATGTTACTTATGCGTTAGTATGTGAATAATTTATTTTATAATTCAACTATCAAAAATGAATGGAGGCTATATTTGCTGTCCTGTTCCTTAAATTTTTACTATTTCCCCGATTCTTTACTTCAGTATTTAGATTGCTCACGAAATTTTTGGAAATCTTATTTATACGTAAAATCTTCATTTCTTATCCTGTGGAAGGTCAGTCATTAATACGTTGGGGTTGCCTCTATTCATTATGACCCCTAGCTATTATAGTAAAGACACTTGGAGTCAGGACATGAATGATGAAGCGACGATTACGGAGGAGTTAAAATTGCGTTGAGTACGCGATTGTCTGAAAACAAACCTAGTTGGAGGGAGAGGCAGAGTTGCAAAACCGTATAGAAACGGCGTTAAGATTGTGGAGCTAGTGTTCTTGTGGTTGCTGGTCGTAGTTGTTGGAAGTGCGAATTTCTGGATAATTCTCTGCCTTATTCACCATAGCCAGGTAGAGGTAGTCATTCAGGGAATTGAGCTTAGTTAGTTGTTTATTAGCGTCACGCGTCACTAGCGTCAGTACATACACCGCCGGGCCGTGCCACTCTATCTTACTTGCCTTAATTCATGAATACATTTGAACTCAACGTTATTGGTTCCAAGCCCATTGATTTAGATTAATTTCTAGGAACGTTTAGGTGGGAGGATAAGTCTTTTTCGTCCTCCTAGCTGACTGGCTGCTACCTTTGAATTGAGTAGGACAATAAATTGTGCAATTAAATACGATGTATGGAAAATTTGGCCGGCCGGCGCAACTATTAGATACTAGGCGGAGACAGGACAGCGGAGTCAAATTCCTAGTAGTAAGCTTGTACGCGTACAGCAGTTTTATTTGTTACTGTGGAAGGGTAACCAAGACAAGGTCAGAGAAAGAGAGAGACAACATGCTTTGGAAGGTAGACGCTAGAGAATTGTTCGGAATTTTTGCACATGTATGTTACGTAGCTAAGGTTTGTTAATTATAGTGGAGAAGAAGGAGAGCGGAACGGAGGCAAAGTCTCTGAGTGGTATTGGTCTCGTAGAGCCAAGAGAAATGAGCGTGTAAGTACAATTTTAACGTAGGAAAAGGATTTCAAAGGGCCGTTTCAGGCCTAATATGCCTCTCCTACCTGTAAATTATTTCATAGTCTGTAGCAACTGTTATAAGAATTGAAAGCTTTTATACTACAAATTATTATATATATTAGAGGCGGCTACACCAAGTCGCCCTTCCAGGTACCTTCATAGAATAAGGTCAATCACAAGTCAAGTACAAGAGCAGAAGAGAAAGGAGCCATTATGATCCCTTCGTGCTTGGTGCAAGTGTCTGTTTTCTCATGTATGTCTCTTGGGAGGACTGTGCTGGTAAACGGGTTATTTGTTATTGGGAATTGTACATAAGTACAATAGCAGCTTGCTGTAATATACAAAAGCTTTTGTGGAGCTGCAAAACCTATCCCTCATCCCTACTGCCCAAAAAGCATTTAATACATTTTTACAACTATGAACTAACCAGTTGACTTTCTCTACAACTCCTCTCCTAACAGCAAGTACATTTTACTTGCATCTCAGAAAGGATTGGCTTGTTAGTTGGTAAAGTTCAAGGGGCTTCTACTTTCTCCGCTTCCCTTATCCGCCTACACAAATTAATCTGTCTCTACCCCCTTACATTCTCCTTTTTACCTTGCCAAATTTCGATAGATACTCTTTGTCTACATTAATGCGTATTAAGGGATGGATTTACGGATTTTTTCAAGAGTGAAAGCGTTGGTGTGATTGCGTGATTCCGATGATGAATTATTTTTTCTACAACTACCAATAAGATACTTATAGAATCTTGGATATGATCATGTCGTCTTCGTAGCTATGTAAGTCGTCAGTTGCATATAGTTTCTAGAGACTTGTGCATACAGAGTGTCCCAAGTTGTCTTTCCTATCTGACTGTCGGGGATCACCCTGTGTAACATGGGTGAAAGTGTAAAAGTCTGCATGTGCCCTCTCGTCAAGCTTCTTCAGGAGGATATTATATCAAAATATTCTCGTCTAAAATAGCGTGTCAGTATGTCCATACGTAGTCTTTGTGCCACCGGTAACGGGATTAGATTCTAAGCTATGTAGTTCTTTCTTGTAGTAGGAGTGCTTTCTCCGCCTTTCTCCAGCTTTATCTCTCTCCTTTCTTCCAGGTTCAGCCTGTTAGCATTTCGGGCTTTACTTCTCCATACTTTTATATCGGAGCTACTCTCACTAGATTCTCGAAATGTTTCTATATTCTGACTTTCTCCTCAATATTCTATGTAGCTTAACTTTATCTCCATTTCTGGCATTGGAAAACCAGTTTCTTTCTCTTTATACATATTTTCTCTACCCACTTTCTCTTTTCCTCTAATCTTCACGAGGATATAGTTTTAACTCACGACAAAACTTTCTCCTGCTTTCACCTTAGATTCAAAAGTATCCTCTTCTCGTAAACATTTAGCTGTCTGCTTGTGTACTTGCTCGAAGTTTTCTACCGTCTTGTTCCGTATTTCTAAATGTGTGTAAATATCGCTGGAATCTTTAAAGACTTTGATATTTTTTGTAAAAGCAATGCCCCAGATCAAGAGAAGTAACTCTTTTCGATACGACTGCGGCAAATAAGGACATGGTGATAGGTGTGTGTACAGCGGCTGAACATGGAACATGAGTATTGTGTCATTCATAGCTCGGGTTATTTCTTCCCGTTGTTAGGATTTTCCCCAGCTTTTGATTGTTCACATACTCCTTGCTCGGTTGACTGTGAGTTGCGAATGAGAAATGAATGAATGTATATTTCATCTATAAATCCGCCATCTCTTAAACATCATCATGTTAGTGTAAGTTTTTATTTGTGTGGGTAAAATTGGCATTTATCGTTTCGAAATGGATGAAGGGAAGGGACAAAAATATATTCACGATACCCACCAGCCCCGTACTCTTTTCGTGCTAGAATACTTGTGAGGAGTGTATTGTGAAGATAGAGAAAATATATTTTCCGATTGCACATATTGTATAAACTAAGTATAAGGATGGGTTTGCCGTGATGCAAAGTGTGGTAACGCTAGGGTGATTGTAACAAATTACGACATGTATAATGGTCATAGATTAAGTTGCGTGTTAGATGAGGATGTGACAAATATGCTATGCGAATATGGATAGAATATATGACGACGACGTCTACGATGATGATGATGGTGGTGTGTATTAGTAGCGCGAGCAAAGATTGAATATGGCGCGCAACTTACAAATATTTAAAGACTCAAAATATATCCTTCTACCTCACCCGTTAGCAGTGTGAAAAGTCTTAAAGAATGATGACAAGAGTAAGTGCGAGTTTAAATGTGTCCACAGGTGTTAATTAAACATTTGAAGGAGTGTCTAAAGCGGACGAGGACAAATGTAGTTCCTGCATGGCTACGCGCTCTTCTCCAGCTTTGCGTTAATTGTATTTTCATGTGTCAACCAACTTATCAGTCACGCACAAAACGTTTCCAGTTCTAAACTCCCTTCCACCACACCAATGTTTCCGTTTCTCAGAATTTGTTTCTCTTAATCGCACAGTATTGGTTTTACTTTTAATTATCTCCAGAATTTTCAAACTGAAGTCGATAAATCAATAGGTATTTCCAGTTCTTAATTATATTTATTTTAAATTCATACATAAGGTACACGTCTAGAATATCATGAAAAGCGACGTCACGTAACTGATATTTAAATTGAACACCACGGTCCACATTGCCCGGTGACCTTCTCCTTAAAACCCGAAATATTGCCAACATTTTCTCCGTTGTCTCTGCTAGTTGTTGAGATGTAAGGTACATTACATGAATGCTAGAAACGGCTTTAGATACATCTACGGAATTCAATAATATGAGACATACACATCCGTTTTGAAAAATGCATACTTAAACGGTCTGCTTTTATCAGCCCTGCTCCATCAGCTTTGTATGCATCTTTTTCTACGTTTATTTTCAATTAATTAACCATAAAAAACCAGTTCAAGGCACACCCAATCAACAGCTTCGGCAAAATACCGAACACGTTTGTCAAGTGAAGAACTAGTTGACATTGTCTCGAAACCAGATGATCGCAAGTAAAGCTGGAGCTGGGACTGACTTCCCACGAGAGTATCATTCAATTCATGACTCTGAAACCAATGGTACTAATAATTAGTCTGCTGGATTTGATTACGGTTAACGCTAGGACTCAATAAAACTAATTAATTAAAACACAAACACACGATTAAATCGCCCGCCTCCCTATCCAGGGGATTGAAAATCTTTGGCGCACTCGTTGGTTACAGGATACTCAAACTCTTGTAATTTTCCTATGCGTAGAGTCCTGGATAAAATCTCAAAATATTCCGAGTCAGGAAGCGTGTATGAAATTTCCTGTATGTGTCAAAAAAATGATGGCGCTGTAAAATTTCTTCCCTGTGTATCAGTAATCACCTATATGCGTGTTGCTACATAATTATAGTACATCTCCTCCGCCCTTAAACTAAACCCCTCCACCTCACACCCCTTTCCAGTCCTCACTATAAAGCTTAAGTACAATTAAAGTTGAGTACGGAAGGAGGGTGTGTGGCTTGAGATGAGAGTAAGCCATGAAGCCAGCCAGATATGTATAAGATTGTCTAGAATTCACTAATAGCTCCTCCCCTGTAGACATTTATCTGCTTAGGATGTACATACGGTATTTAAATTTATAGTCACGCCCCTAAATTGAATAGAATAAGAAAATCCAATGCTGGAGTATGAGTGTGTGTAGGACTTGAGGATTGTTGTTGTTTCACATAAAATAGTAATAATTAATATTATTAATCAACTAACTAATTTAAAGTAATACAAATCTAGTTAAGGTTATATTACTCGTTTGTTCAAAAACACACTGCAACAGTGAGGTAATTAGAGTACATATATATAATTTTAAGTTTGCAAATAAGACGATATATAGCGTTTACTCAAATTACAAATACAAATTGATTATTATTGGTACTATTATACTAAGTATTGATTGATGATGACGATGATGATGACATGAAAATACATTTTTGTTCACTTTCTTTAATCCTCCGTGAGCATAGGATCGTAATAATTATTATTATTATGAAAATTGCAAACGATTTGAAGCTACGACTTCTTTTCTTGTTGTTTACATATGAATTATATGAATATATACCTACAATTTACCTGAAAAAATAAATAAGAATCATGAGATGAATCAAACAAGTTGGCAACTAATTTCTTTATCCTTTCCACTTCAAAGAACAGAATCATTGAACCGTTGGTGGAAATCCTCCGCCATGCATACAATTACCTGCACCAAAATCTCTATAATCTACTTGCAAACCTCAATCGGCTCATCAGCTAGCAGAAATTCACAATAAAGTTACCTGAAAATACACCCTCTGTTATAGCTATCATGATTCACA
Organism: Sminthurides aquaticus; assembly: GCA_906901655.1. Classification (NCBI taxonomy): domain Eukaryota; kingdom Metazoa; phylum Arthropoda; class Collembola; order Symphypleona; family Sminthurididae; genus Sminthurides; species Sminthurides aquaticus. Next base: position 8,267,856 of record CAJQTT010000006.1, on the reverse strand, counting down.
TCTCTGCGTACACGTACTCTCTCGTTAATCTCACCCCGCATCAAATTAACTCTCATGGCAGCCACGTGTTACCTTGGACTGTCAATTTTTGCTCTCCTCCCCAACTTGACATCATTTCTCCCCGGTCAATTGCAATATCTAATCTCTAGATCAGCTTGTCCTCTGTACCCCGTCCAACCTTAATTAGATCCCCATTTAGCTGTCCATCTACTTCTCTCATCATCATCTTCTTGGGCTAGATTTTAGCCGTATCTTTATTCTCACTTGTCTACAGGAAAATATCTTGCAAGAGCTGAATCGACTTGATTTCTTCATCTCGCCCACATTATTTCTCACCTTCACTTCATTCGTAATCCATCCCCACTCCTCTGACAAGTAACGAGTTTGATCTTTATTTAGCACTCATCTTCTTTGCATATTTTTTTCTCTGCAAACTTGCGCCATGTGACTAATATCCATGTCTTGAGTCATGAAAATACGGCTTTGCTTCTTTAAATTTTAGCGACTCTAGTTTTTCATTTTCAGATTCATCTTGATTAAACCAGAAGTTTCCTTAACTTTTTAATTTATTCGAAACCGAATCAAATAAGATGTTGTCACTTGTCTGTATTTTCACCGTTTTATTCCATACCAATCAACGCTTGACGGATTCGCGTCTCATTTTTCCCAAGTTCCAACCTATGACTACAACGTTCGGTATATACTCAACCCCTCGGGATCGAAACTAGGATCCAGATCAAATTATTACAAAAATCTTCCATCCAGGACGTTCTAGCTTAAATTTGGTTCCAGTGCCGGAGCTAAGACGCTAAAGAATTAGCCTCTCTTTAAATCCAAAGCATGTGGTTCGTTTTAATACGAATTCAAATTCTGCAGAACTTCAGCACCCTAATTGACCATTAGTCCCAAGGTTTCACATATATTTAAATGACAAGCACTTTCCAGGCCTGCACTTGCATCATCACAGGGAAGCCATTCAAAAGCGAGATGGATTAAAGGGGATCATAAATGAAATTAATGGAACAAATCAAATGCCCTCTACAAATCCCCCCTTCTCCCCGCCCCTCCTCCCACCTCCTCCACTAACAACCAAGCTCCCTTTCGTCAGTCATGGTCGTCATGAATTCATGCTTTCTCCACCTTCTTTTAAAACCCAGAATTTTCCCCATCATCCCATTCACGTTATTTTCTCACATAACACTCAAAGGCACGAGTACTTTTACCTGAAATCTTTATTTTATTGTTATGCTCCAGCTCGTTAAGCTTCAGAAAGCTTGGAATTCAACCGGTTTCTTTTACAGGATACCCTACTTTTTTCATCTCCTCTCCCATCTTTCTTAACTTTTACTTTGTGCCCTCCCTTCCTCCTTGTATTCTTATTCCTTGGTCCAAATCTTAACAATCTGGATCCACCCCCCGCCTTGCATATTAAGCAGCTCCCTCTGTGCATTTCACTTTCTTCTCCTCTTCTACATTTACAAGAATGATCCTTATGAGAGCTATATGGGCCTTGGATAACTTTTCCGGTAGGTCGAATCTCCAGAGCGTCCTTAGCTCTTTAGTTTATCCTTTAGTCTCTTCGTATATCAAAGGATTTTCCTCATTTTCTTCCATCATATTTTATCCGCTTTCATCCCTGACTGTAGCTGCATGTAAAGGTAAGGTCCTATACACACCAGGAAGCGCGCAATTCACTTATAATCCTTGCATATGACTCAAAATTTTCCGTGCTCAAAGGTTTTTTCTCCTGTAGTACTCTTCATCGTCAGTGTTCCGTATCCCATGCAGCTATCGAATACTACGATGTCATCATTCATCTACGCGTTCCTTTTCAGAGGCTTATTGCTTGTAGTAGTTTCGCCATCATTGCCGCCTAGCATTTGAGTGTGGTAACTTGGTTGTACATTTCCAATTTTTTATATTCATTCCTTCAAACTTTCGTCCGACCTTCTGCTCTGGCTTACTGTTTCTGAATCAAAACCTTTTGGAAAAATTAGTGTGTTGTGCGACAAATTTCAATAAATCAGGAAAGGAGTCCTCGCTCCAGGCTGCGAGAGATGGCGGATGGATTACCCGGATTCAGTTAAATCCAGCTAATTCTCTGACAAACACATAATTTAAGATAGTGGCTAAGGAGAAAGACTTATGAGGGAGAGCTGCTCACTCTTCATCCAAGTTTTTTACACACTTTCATGTAAATTTCCCGCCTATAATCACATGTAAAGGACATGGGAGTTGACGGCTAATCTTTTAAGTGTCCTCCATACATTAAACGGCTTTTGAATGAATAACTAACCTCCTCTCCTCTTAAGTAAAGCGTGAATAAGGGGCATTTCAACTTCGTATAGGATAACAAAGGATGTGCATAAAAGAATTCCTCGCACTCCAATCTTACATCACTTGCATGCAGTACAGACAGGAGCGTCTACGAGTCCTCCTTTCCTTCCTCCTCTTCCACAAGAGTGATCATCTCTTCTCTCATCTTTTAGATGCTGTTTAAATCTTGTGTCGGATTTTTAGCACACAGTCGTATCGTATCCATCAAAATTTCTCTTTGAAAACATGGATCGTATTTTCAAATAGATTTAATAGTTTCTATTTCGGGTTTTTTGGAATATATTTTTTCTGGTTCTTCCTCCTCTTATTATGTTAGTATGATACCCTTAGAGGTTACGTCGAGTTCTCTCAACGCTAACTCACCTTGTAATTTCAATTCTGTTACTTCAGGACTAAAAAGCTTCCAAGATTTTGAAACTTTTGTATGTTTTTTTTATTTTCACATTTTATGAAACAGATAGTTAAACAACGACGGAATACATTGGTAATAAATATTTTCACTAATTAATTAAGTAACTCAGGGCTTTCCAGTAATTTCTAAGACGATGCGTAACTGGTGGAATTATTTCCATCATTTCTCACAATATTCAAGGTAGAATCACTGTTTTTTGGGTACCCTTGACTACCGGCTTGCTTGAAGGAATTTTGAGTTGGGTATTGATACAAAACTGGCGGTGTCGTCGGAGACGACTGTGACCCGCTTCCTCCTTGACCATTTTTTCGTGCCGTCATTTTTCCAGCATGCCCGCCAGAAGACTTCACAGTAGCAGATGAAGTCGAATTCGAAGGCTCGCTCCCAGCCGGACTGATAACAGTTGCCCTAGCAAGGTTAAACGTCGGCTGGCATTTATGCTGTACACAGTTTTGAGTCGTAGTCCCCGCCCAGAACGCTTTCTCGTATGATTTGAGCATCCGTCTAGCTCTTCCCTTGGGCACAGCCTTGTCCACCAGGTAGTTGACAAGGAATTTTGCACCGTTGTCATCTTTCGTCAATGGGAAGATGAAACTTCCGGCTTCGCATGCCAACCGCTCTGGGCAGTGGTCAAGATCCAGTGACCTGTTGTCAAGCCCATTATTATTTAAAAACCGTTTGCAAACTTTCAAAGGATTCAAATATTTTCAGATTTTAAGTGGCCACCAAATAAATTTCTAAAACATTTTTAAACGTCACTCACCTTGCATACCTTCCAAACAAGTCCGATACGTCTTCATACAAATAGCTGCCAATGCTCCGAGCATCTCCGTGGTACTGATGTCTTGTAGGATGATCCGAATTCCTCATCATCATCATCATTCCTCCGGGCATCATCATCATCATCATCATCCCTCCCATCATGAGCAACGGCAACAGCAACGCCAGAAGAGAAAGTCCCAATGGTAGTAACAGTAGTGGCAACAGCGGCGCTAGCAGCAGCGGTAGCGCTGCTAACAGCAACAGGGGCAACAGCAAGTAAAGATGATGATGATCCTTTTGCTGGGGTTGTGGATGGTAGTACGGTTGCTGCTGTTGTTGACCTACTAGTGGTACATGATAATGGTAATAGGATCCAGCATTGTGTCCTCCGTGACCCCCGGACCATCCCTGACCATGTGTTACTGGGGCTGCGGCAAAAGATTCTGAAATTATCAAGCATATCAGATTAAATTCGTACAAGTGGCAGAATTTCAATCTAGGATTCCATAAAATCCATTTTCAAAATAAATTTTATTTTTCAACAGATTTTTTATTTCAAATTTAAATTAATAATTGGCTATATCCTCTCGAAACACACGAAAGAAGTTCACTCTCCTAGCGAATAATAAAACCCTACGGTCTGACGCACCATATCCAGGTCCACTGTCGTAAGACCCCAACACTGACGCCACCAGAGCCGAAAGCACGGCAATCGAAAACAAATTCAAAACTCGGAACATGTTTTCACAATTTATTTCATTCTAGCGATTCCTAACCAAGCAACAGGAGGAAGAGCAAGAATGAGATTGACACTGAAACAAAATTGTCATTTATGTTTATATACACCTCGGGAGGACAGAGGGAAAGCCGATTTTGACTCTGCAAACTAATACTCTTCATTCCTCTTTATTTCCATTCCGGAACATTTTAAGAAGATATGATAAACAGTAGATTTATTTTCAGGATTGACATCTTTCAGTCATTGTTATCCCTCGAAGCAAATCAAAGCTTTAAAAAGACACTCCGTCTTAATTGATCATATCTCAATATCTTCTCTCATGATTTCCTCTGTCATTGTGGAACAGATGCAGATCATCTCTTTTTTCTGTCCTTGATATTTAGTCAAATCGTGGCTGAATAAAATCCGAATACAAACAGCTTGTTTATCACTAAGCTTATTAAGTATTAAACCAGGCCGCAGGCAACAAGTAAACAAGGGAAACAGCTAACCTAAAATAGCACTTCTTGTAATTCAAATAATTATAGATATCCCATGACCATGATTTAGTATATTTGGTATTTGTAGGCCATTCCCATCCCAATCAGACAGATTTACCCAATTCTTCATCTTCTGATCTGGTTTCATTTTATGCTGATGCATACTTTCCGCGTCTCGTAGAAATTAAAAGTCGTGATTCGTTCATGTTATTAATTGGGTCAGTTTTCCTTCATCGCGCTTCTTTAGTTTTCACGCAAACACTGTCAACTAAATCGCACCATTAAACAAACGTCTTTCCGGTAAAAAGTACTAAAAATATAAATATATAATACCAAGGTTTGAGTTTTGTTCAGTTTCGAAAAGATTGTTTTTGGATTTTGGCCTAGAAAATCCGTGAACACAGTGAAGGGTGAACAGCCACGTGCACGTCACGTAACTTCAAACTTATTATCGCTTAAATTAGCACATGACGGTCAACACATGTAATTTTAAGTTTGAAAATAAGACGATGTAGCGTTTAGCGTTTACTTATATTACAAATACAAACTGATTATTATTGGTACTATTCTATTGGTAGTATCCTACATATCTGAGGGCTTCTTCTTCCGCCTTTCTAAGCTCAATGCTCAAGTGAAAGCGAAGGAAGGATAGGAAAATGCGTTCATGGGGGATTCCGAGTTGAACAAGTTTATCCCCATTAAATCACTTGGAGGAGAGGAGAAATAAGAAAGGTTGGACGGGAGGACTGTAATGTGCTTGGCTCAAGCATTAAGAGTTATGTAGAAAATAAAAATTATAGAATAAATAAATCCTTCCTCACCACCCAAATCTCTCGGAAAATCTATGTAACGCCTTCTTTCCCCTCATCTACTTCACACATTCTGTTCCTTATTCTATGCATTCCTTCATCTAATTCCTCGTTTATTCTCCTGTTTCACAGTGTTTTCATTACATTTTCACCGAATTAACTGCTACGCAGCTATTTCAGTGGGATGGAAGGAAGAATAGAAGAGCTTTGTTGAAATTTTAAGAGTTTTAGACTACTAGAACTGCAAGGGGTGGGTAGGAGCGGGGAAGGAGCAAGTGTCTTATGGATTTACAGATTTCCATGGGGGTAATCATAAAAAGAAACAAGAAGGGAGGATGGATAGACGACCTGTACGCACGACAGCACGAGGGTTAAGAAGATTGAGAGAGAGTCATTTTGTGGAAACAATAATATACCTTTCTCTTATCTTGATCACAGAATCATGAATTTCAACTTTCCTCCTGTCTCTAATGTGAAATTGCTCATTTTATATCAGAAGTCGTGCCAGCAGTCCTTTCCATTGCCCTCCGTTTAACCATCGCCCTCCACAACTTTCCCCATCCCTCCACTTCCACGTCCCTGTATGCTTACTAGAGGCTGCCTCCCCCTTCTGGGATTTAATGTCCTCAGTCCTCTGTGCAGGACAATTTAAAAGGAACAAAGTATTTCAAACACACGTTCGTGTCATACTACCCATGCAGGCTTCTCGTTTCTTCTGAAAACCAGAATTAAAACCGTTGCACACCACAATTTCTCGGCTACATAATTTAAAAGTTTTAAAATATTTAATAACCTTAAGAAGACTGTTAGTGATGTACTGCCTGAAACATGAACATAAACACTAGGAAGAGATCTGAAAAATATTTCATTTTTTAATCGGCGTGATGCTTAAGCAAACCTAAATTATCTACACTACGCACTGATATTATTTTGAATTCGTAAACTGTCCTCTAGTTGTGTTAAATACAGTAAAGATTTTAATATTCTATAAAATGTGTCTTCTACATTACAATTAACTAATTTTGCTACATAAATTCCAAGTGGGCAGATGGGATATTAGTCGCGAAACCACATGCACAATGTATTCAAGAAACGTTTTCATACATCACTATACATGCATCCTAACATCCGGTTCCTACGATACCCGCCAACCCGCCCACCGACGCTTGATGCATGCAGCCGTTAACCCTGTTGAATGGTTGCTCGTGTCCAGTTGGTATTTTCGGATACACAGAGGTGGGTTTACGGATAAGTCCGCTAGTCCGACTAGGCTTTGTTTGTAGGATTAAAAGGTAGATAGAAAAAAAGCGTAATAAAAACATTATTATATTACAAGGAATTGTGTGCTGGTGTAGTTTTTACGATCCTAAGGGTTTTGGATGGTTATCGAGATGTGAAAACTGGAGGGAGTGTGTGTATATGTATACAAAAAACTGGAATGATATTACACTTGTCCGACTGCAGGGGTACGACGTTTACACTTTGCCTTTCCACTTTGCTTTATTTCCTATTAGAGTCATAGCTATTCCTTCCACGCTTAATTTTTCCCTTAACCCTTTTCCTCTTGGTTTCCTTGGCATAGATGTTTTGTTTGCACGACGCTCCTACTCCTTACTTAACTCTAAACTACATAAACTATACACACTCCGCCTTCCCTCAGCCGGGACTATCAATCTGCGTGCTTTCTTCTTCTTCCTCAAAAATTTCTGACTCCTCTCAAAACAAGCTCCACATAATAACTTATAACTTACAGCCCACCGATCTTTATCGCGAATCATTTCCACTCATAAATATGAGCAGAGTAACGTTAATTTTTACACATTAGGACTCTCCCCGGCTGCAGCTCTAGATAACAATCACAACCTCAACCACTTTCTTCACGGCGAATCTTGGATTACATCTCGTTTACCATTTTACCCAATTCCTTCACCCCCCCTCCCACTCTGCTCCTCTCTTCTTCGCTCCGAACCGTCTAACACGTTTTCCTTTTACTTCTTCTGCAAAAATCCTTCATTCACCTGCTGCAGCCCCATATTACATTCAGGTATTAATTTGCTTGTCCCTTCCTGAAAATCTTTCGATTTTCTCATAACATAGCTTCCATCCTGGGTCTCTGCAGAAAGCTTTCTAGCTGCAAACGAACTGATACATAATATAATTATGTACCACGGTAGGGTTACAATGTGAGGATGGTGGATGGAAAGATGGTAGCAAAGAGTGAGCATCTAGCTCACTTGAGATATTAAACCATACTGTTGCTTTATTGAGGGATGTAAGCTTCTTATATAGGAAAAGTGAAGGGGAGAATATGTTCGTATCATATATCCGCGCTGCAAAAAATAGCTTGTCCCCAAGCTAAATTTACAAGGTATAAAAACATAGAAAACATTTTGTAATCATGATTGCAAAAGTCCTTGAGTTGTTGGTGATGGGATTATTGCACTTAGCCGACAAATGTATACGGCAAGTTGGCAAGTGCGAAAAGCGCTCTTCCTCTTGTGGTAGCTTCTTCTTGAATCAAGTAAACCACGAAGAGGTCAGCCCGTTCTTCTTTTTATCAGACCAAACATTATTCGCTAACGTCAAAATCTACTTAACTTAATTCCCTGTTAGTTTTATGCCTTCCCCCTCCACCTCCTCCACCTATCAAACATCCAGCACGCACACCATCATCCCCTCACTTACATCAGTTAAGAATTGAATGAGTAAAAGAAACATGAAGGAGGCAGACACGGTAAGGGACTCTCCTTCTATCCACAAGACTGCAAACCATTCAACAACCCCGCGTCATTATAACCCTTCTAATGGCTCCAATACCGAAAAAACTTCTTAACAGCCACCATAAACTTAATCAAGAGCCATCGATTCTTGTAATGAGCCATAAACATTTTTTCACAATATTCCCATACATCTCCCCTCTCGAAGAACAGAGGAGGGTTTCCATGTGGTTTTACGCTATCCTTGCCCTGCCCTCCTCTGGATCTACGCTTTTCTCTTCTGAAATCTTCTATCTTCTTTCGCGGCTCGCTTATTAATCTACATCTGACTTCCATCATTGATTTTCTCCTCCGGGTTTTCCATCTCTCAAGTTGATAGTTTTCATAAATGCTTTCATGCACTGACTTTCGCTAAAGAATAACATTGTTTCCGTCTGTAACTAATGCTTTAATTACAGTGCTACGCACATAAACATTCAAGGCATTCGAACAACTAGCTTGGATGTCACAAACTATAAAACACGAGACGCTGGAAGCGTCAACTCTGTTCTTGTACCATACCAACCCTTCCCCTGGTTACTTGTTGCTCTGGCTGTTTATAGTTTTTTCATGTTGAAGACCATTGACGTCTTAAAGCAAATCATGACTTTGCAGATAAGAGTTTAAGAGCATATCCAAGGATAGGTTTTAAAATTATTTTTTGTTGCAAGTTAACATGATATGATTCTCCCGTTCCGCTCTGCATTAAATTCCCCATAACTAACGACATTTCCCCCTATGGTCATTGTCACATAAAAAAGGCATATAATTCCGACAATTTAATTCTCTTGTCAAACATAGCATCTAAGTGATCTCACTACTAACAGAGACCTTAGGCGCTATTCCGACCTATCAAACCATCAATTGAGGGGAGCATTACAACATGTTGAAGCTATTTCCTATTCACCCTTAACCTCCCTATTTGTATTGTATTGTAAAGGAGGTGCTCATTGTTGCCAACAAGCGCCGATGTAGCCACATATAGGCTAATTTCGGAACCTCCCTACCTTGTAACTTGGCCTCAATATAATGTATAATATTATTACTTCTCCTCTTCCCTAATCGTCTTTCCTATGTAACATACAGTTAAGAATCAACCCCCAATCTGCATTCCCGCATAACCTGTAGTTTATCTTTAAGAGCAGCGCCCCGAATTCACGGCTCATGTACTCTATACAAGCTGTCCATATCTTGACATGATAGGGAAATGCTGTAAAATTAATAACGCACTTGTAGGAGGAGGTTGGCTACGCTACAATAAACGTAATAAATGTAATTGCGATACAAGGGACAGATAAAAACATTTGTACAGAGGAGGAGGACAAAAAAACCTTGGAAAACCGCAAAGACTACGCACAGAGAAACCCCATGAAAGCGGGCAATTCAATGGATAAACTTACGCTGACAATGCAGTTTCATACAATTGCGCTAGGACGCTTAGCTAGGAGGACTGGGGACTGGGAGGGAGGGAAATTAAAATAAAAACTTTATCTTCTCAAAACTTCTCCGTTTAAACATCTTACTTTATTTCTACCCTCGAGCCTATAGGATTTAAATATTTCATCCTGACTTTACCTTTGCTTGTTTGTATTCTACTTATCCTCCTTGCTCGTACAGTCATAGTCCAGTCAAGTTTTATGGCCAATCCCGCATTTGCTTGCAGTTTACACTGTCTGTAGCGTACAGACAGACAGGGTAGTCGTTCAGTCAGTCATTTAGGCAGTCAAGTAAGATAGAAGACCCTCATTCCTGTCCTCATAAGTATCCGCCTTCCTTAAGTCTTCTTTTCTCCCTGTCATCCATAAGTATCAATATCGCACACGGGATTTACCATTCATTTGCATTCCCTCATTCATAAATCCTGGGAAAGGGCGTTAGTTACTTTGAATCTCTGGAGCTGTGATAGCATCCTCCTTAAATATTCAGCGCCGCCCGCACCCCGCTTCCACTCGTTCTCTATGTCTGCCTGCTATGCCGTTGTGGCAAATGTCAAACCTCTGACCTTTGCCCTCTTAATTGTTCAGTGTCACGAAATCTTGTCTGCCAACTCTCAAAACGTTTCACTATCTTTGGCACATAATTCCTTTTGATCCTCTCAAAATTGGTAAACTTATTGCCGGATTCCACCCCAAATCTCTTCCCAACACGCACAGATTCTCATCATGATAATCCCTTGAGCTTCAGCGAGATTTCTCCAAAGTCTACGCGCTTTAATGCACTTTGCCCGAGCTGGCCAGAGATGAGTCCTCTCTTACTTGCATATATTAAGTTTTAGTCTGGAACAAGTATTTTGCCAGTGTCTTCAGTGCTGTGTTTTCTCATTATTATTCGCGAGAGGGGCAACGCAAGGCGGAGAGAATTTTCTCAGAGCAAACGCTTCTCGTCCCTTGAAGGATGCATTAAATATTCAAACCATAGCTACGCCACCTACCGATCCCCCAATCGTACCTGTTAAATACGAAATGGCTGTATATCGTTTACGCATACAATTTTAACCCAATCCTATTTCACAATACAAGCTATTACTTGTTTATTTTGGATCACTCTGTATTTATTGTATTTAATTTTTATTTTAAACTGCCGCTAATTATTGTTATCCGTCAAAAAATATTTCAAGCATTTGTCAGATATTTCTGCAGGCGCGTATGACAATGCACGAAACCAACATGCTTTGTCATCTCAAAATCTACCTTCAATGCCGTTTTCTTTAATTCTGTATGTGGTCGACCCTCCCATGGAAATTTTAACGACACATGCATGTTTAGAATGAAATTCACGTGAGGCTGATTTACTTACTCGGTAGAAAACCCGGTAATCCAAATATTCCACCATTCTTAAACCTAGCTTCAGTTTCTTACATTAAATTATTATACTTTTCGCATAAACTGCTCCTTAGTTAGTTCATTCTAACCATTTACTTCTCCAACTGCACTATTAGTTGACGCTAAACGACAATCGTTGACATGCAAACCCTTTTAGTCCAACTGCCCTCATCCTACTTTCACCACCATCTCGTTAATAAATAAAAGCTCCTAAAACATTCGCGTTTATCCTTCCGTGTAGCACATACCGTTTCGAAATCCCTAGGAGGGATATTTCAAGGAGGCTCTTGGGACGGGACTACCGGAAATGTGTATAATCCTCTCCACACCTCAGCTGAATTATTGATTCATCCTTTCATTCTCCCGTCGCCCTTCCCCAGTGGAGCTGATTAGAATTTATTCATCCAAGTTATGGAATTGTAGCAAGTTTCATTATGCTTTCAGATAAATGGCAAATATTATTTTTATTTTTCCTATTCCCCCGTGCCTCTTTTTCCTTTCCTCAGTTTCCACCCTTTAAACAATACACAGAAGAGGTTCGGATTCACAGCTTTTTCTCTTCCGTAACTTCTGTTCCGTACATTATTGCGTTCCGCTTGCTTTCTCTTGTGAAATTTGGTCCTTGTGGGGGCCTTCCGCCTTCTCAATTACGTCGTCTCGTAAGTCCAAAGTCTTTTTGAACCTAATCCACGCGGTATGAGCAGGTTTAATAATGCATGGCGTATTTGTAAGAGTTTTTTTACCAAGTTACTCTACCGCATCCCTTTTTTAATATTGGTAAACAAATGATATTTATGACTCCTCGACATAATGATTATGAGAAAATAATGGGAGGTTGAGCAGGTAGAAAAAGCGCCATCCTTGGACTAATACCATTAGATAGGCTTCATTATTAGGGTAAAGTTATATGATATTCGCATTTACGCCGCTCTGGACAGGTAGCTTGGAGGAGAATCCCTAGCGAAAGGCTTTGTAGGCGTAATACATTTTCCACATTTCTTTTCTCTTTACTTGTTTGCCGGCCAGATAAAAAATCGTGTAAAAAGGACATTATAATGGAATCTTCTTCTGATACTTGTAGCATGTGCCTTGGCTTGCGCCTTTCCATTCTGCCCGAATGAGTGCCTCGAAGTATTGTATAGTTTGTACTTTCCAACAATAACAGAGTAATAAGTAGTGGTCTGTATGGCTGCACAAAGAGGAATTCACCTCGCTCGTTTTTCCATGAATAAAACCTAATAAATTACATCTATTCCGACACATGCCTAATTTTTTATCCTTCACCTACTATGTACATTATCCAATTTCCACTGAGCAGAATTATTACGACGGTATCCTCCAACAACAATGCAGACAGTCCAAACATAACATATCTTTTCAAAAGTTTGACATGATCGTCTTCTACGGTCCAAGCTAGAGAGACGGAGATCCTGGTTTCAGCTACGACTCTTATCAAGGACAGCTTTTAGTATGCAAGAATATATGGGATTTTCCATGGCCATAAAAACTAGGGTGCATATCCGCTACAGTAGTATACTACAAATCGAGTAGTCCTGGGTCCCAAGCACACAATCGGTTATTAGGCTGTCAAATTATTGTAATGTGGAAGACCTTCAGCACGTGCAGTTCTGTATGTCAATGACTGTAAAAAACGGACCACATTTTGAATTGACGGGCAAATTGTCGGGAGTGAAGCTGCCTGCTTTAAAGTGCTTCCAGTGTAAAATACATTCCTGTCTCGAGCACATTCCGAGCATTTATAGTTAATGTGCATTAGTATCTGCGGATTAAATTAAATGGTTAATTAAATCCGTTTCAAATGGATTTTCAGTACAGTTTTGGTCCGAGTTTGAAGCAGCAGAGAGGAGCTGAATCAAACAATCACTCAACCGCATCCACAATCCGCCCCATCAAATCATCCCAAAACACTATTAAATCCAAAACAATCAATGTAATTACCCGCAAGCTTCTTCTCAAATTATATATCACCCCACTTCTTCGCCGCCTTCTCCTCTTTGCAACACTTCGCATCTGTCCTCATTTCTCTGTTAGCCAGCTTCTCTTCTCATGAACCTCAGGAAGGAGCAAACAACGGGCAGGAGTTGTTGTGGGACACTGGTCAAACTGCTGGTGTTTCACGTTCTCGAGACAATAGGAAATCTATCAGGAATATAGATAGCATTTGGCATCAAGGATGGACACACAATTCAGGGCTGAATCATACAAGTCATGTTCTTCTCTACCAACGCCAACGTCCAAGGATTGCAAGGATAGGAGACATTGTATTCATCCTCTTCTTTTACAAGCATCTTGGATAGTGTTTGCTCCCCGTATAATGTTTTTTCTCCTTCCTTAATTTAATAATGATCCTGAAGGCATTTATCAGATGTGTTCCTTCCACGTCGGCTGATCTAATAAAAGCTCCGATTGGGAAGGGATGATTCCCCTGCCGGATTGATTGTGTACAGCGTGTATAGTGCAATAGTGCTAGGAGCTACAGTAGAGAGCAAGTCAGCTTAGAACATGCTACCGCTCAACCAAAGAAAACAAATTAATCATCCCGCTCTGGGATGGGATGGGAGGTATGCGAAATGAGGGGCGATACATTTGATTCTTCTCATATTTTTTTCTCTGTTCTCTATGATGATAATGCAGAATGGAGTGAAGGAATAATAGCTCTACTGTAGCGTTATATACCGCCTATAGGATATTCGAGACGGATTTTCCAAAGAAAAGCATTAGTAAATCAGTATCACATCTTCCCTCAAGCTTAATCATCCCTTCCTCCAAGTGTTTATTCCAATCAAGTCGATTAGTTTTCCGCCAGACGGAGTGCAAAAACTCTTTGCGAATTTTCTCGATACATCCCCTTCTAATCAGTCTCTCTTTTTTTTACAACTGAACTAATGTGCGAATTCTTTTCATTATCAGCTCTTCTTTTTCATCCTCTTTTTTCATGTCTATCCTCTATTTAACTTGCCGATTTGCGAGTTTTTCGCAAAACGATTCATTTTCATGTCAGAGAGAGGAGAGATTCCGACCTTCGTCAGATTCTTTTAGTTGCTTTTCTTGATATTTATGATTATCATACTACACATAATATATACGTATGGAACGTTAACATGTTTTACCTTGGGTGAACTGTGTGGCATATAGCATATATGATGCAAGTACTTTGAGCGACTCTTGTAGCAGAACCGCCGAAAGTATACAGTGACGAAAATTCACCACTTTTTCAAAATTCTTTGTTATTTATAACCCTGTAACTTGGTGAAGTTCTTACCTGCCTGGGTCGCCGAGAATAAATACTCTATTATTAGAAATGTTTAAATATTTATTTATATTTTCGGCGTTGAAATCATTAATTAAAACAAGGTTTCTTTGCGAACCGTAGTGCAGCAAAAAAACCGCTTGAAATCAATTGTTATTATCATTGACATAAGCTATTGGATAAGCTTTTCTCCTGCATTAATGCCCGTGCACCTCCCTCCCACCTCTTTGGATTCTCCTTAAGCTTCTTGCTAACTACTTGGGACACTGGAATTAGTATTGGTTAAAGGCGAGATGAGCGTTTTTTACAAAGATAGCATTCATTGTAATCTCTTCTCGTGTATTTGGTAATACAAGATATGCTCAAGGAGAAGAGGAAGCCAGGAGAAGAAGACGAGAGTTAATTTGGGTAGAAATGTGATATGTTTGGGGAAAGAGGGTTTTGTGTATATTTTTGCATTTTCACGACGTGATAATCTCTCTTTTTGTTTTCCCTACTCTTCCCTAGATGAGCCCCACGTGCCTTGAGTGATCTCATCAGCCTTTCTGAAATGTGTAAATGTTTTTTCCTGGGACGACAGGGACGACATTGAGAAATGCGAGTCCGACTCGATCAGAATTAACGCATGAAGCCATATTCAAAGACTAGCTGAGAAGGAGGTTCTGTTGACGCTGAAAAGCGACAGAGACTAGTTGCAATGATTTTTCCTTCCGTTTTCCCTCCATTCCTCCACTCGGTTTTCTTCCCGGTAAAACCTTTGTTAATATTCTTAGGCAACCACATACCCGGATGAATTCCTCTTCACATATCAGCCACAATTCCTATTACCGCACAAAAATATACTGAATGAAAAATCCCTGGCTATTAATTCATTTGAAAAAACCCGGGAGAGTCATCAACATGGCATTCCTCCCGCAGTCGGAGATGGTTCTTGTGAATAACCGCAGTCAAAGAACAACAAGAGCCCTTCTTATGTTTACTTAACTACACGTTAAAGGGTGGAATTAATTGAGGAATCCGTCAGAGTTTACCCGACAATCTAAAACCGGCAACCCGATTCTTTCTTTCTTGCAATTTCCCTATCTCACTCCGCTTAAGCTATTAAACCCTTTCCCTGGCTTTTTTGGAAACCCACACTAACACCGTCCATCCGTCTGCACCCAATTTCATGTCCTATTGTGTTATATAGGTAGCGTAAGAGCGGTGGGCGGTTGCCAACTTTTTGGCAAACCATGTGGCCATTTCCTTCATCTTCCCCACAATAAAGTAGCTACTAAACCTGGCTCTTATGCTGTCTTGTTTGTGTAATCTCTTGAAAGTAACGGCATCCTGATAAAAATTATGTGCTTTCTCCTCTCTGTTTTGTTGATTTTATCATGGAATTTTCCCTCGAAAATGCTTACTTTTTGTCCTCGCTAGTCTTTGTTATCACACAACCTTCCACGATTCCAACGTTCAGATGTTTTCTCCACCTCTATCTGGGGTTTAGTAATCTGTACCGCTTGAATAATGCAAAGCGGGCAAGAAGCTTCGCTCTTTTGTCTAAGAAGTAAGATCTTTGCCCAACTGAGCTCGATATTGCAATTTCCTCAACAGTTTTCAGATAATTAACTACAATTTACCTCAAGCTTTTATTCGCATTTTTGCATAGTTTTTCATTCTACTGTAATTTGAAATTTATTTAGCTCCATGTAGCACGTATTCAATACTGAAAGCCATCTTATATATTTTATACTTATCTACACGCAAGGGCCCCAAGAACATATTCCAAGGAACAAAATATAATTAGCCATTCTTTCTCCTGATTTTAATATCGTATTTTCTCGAGTCCTTTAAGAAACACGCCCAGCATATCTACCATAATCTCTCGGAGCAAACAGTATTCCTTTGTAGTTTCTTGTATACGTATTTAGACGTACATGGGAAGGATTTTACCCGGGTTTTCTGGAAACTCTTCACGGTCAAAATTCCCAGTAGAGATAACGGATCCCACCCGCCCAACAAGAGTAGTGGCGTAGGAGTAAATATCAAGCTTATCAGAATAAGAAAAGAGGGATTTCCTCGGGGGTATTTCAGTTGCTTCTTTCAACTTGTTCCCCTCCTTCTAAGACCCGGGCATTGTTTCCCGACGGATCTTTAGGCTTGAAGTTAAGAAGTTGAAAGTTTGACGTGTTCTGGTAGAAACTCGGTAGCGGGATAAGTAAGCACACACACATTTGCTATTGTTTTTCTGGCATCTATTTATCAAATCGGACACACTTGAAAGTTGGTAATATGGCAAGTAGAAAGTAGAATGATTCTCGCCCAACCAAGTATCTTCAAGATTTCCTCGCCATTCTTTAGCTTAGTTTCCTATATATTTCACAGTCTAGCTCTAGCATACGGTTCACATTATGTAGAATCTATAAGCTGGTATGTGGAAGCCTTATTCTTTTGTCTTGTGTTGGATTTTGGATGCAAGTCTTGCTAGTCTTGCATTCCACCCTTCCTGGCAAGTATTCCCTTGTTCTTTCCAAGGCTTCTTGGGGAATTCGTTGAAAATAATCCCGTTTTGTAGAAGCCCATAAATATTCCCCACCAATCACCTACTCAGCATCCACCAGCTTTCCGTAGTTAATAGTAATCAATGAACAGGGAGGCGGTTGTTTCCGTCACCCAGGAATTTCCGCATCTTTCACAACACCCGCACCCAATTCACCATCTTTCCTTACATTATATTCCCACATATCCTATTCTCTCCAGCAGCACGCCCCTCGTACTTCTTCCCGGGTATTTTCTTCCTCCTCCTCCCGGATTTGTCCTAACGGAGCTTTAGCTGTATTTAAACTGTATTTTTCCGCTCGGTCACAAAAACACCCAAGGAGAAATCTAACACTTGACATATGACGAAAGTCTTGAAAAAAATCCTAAATTCCGTTATATCTCTTCCCATCTCAACTTGTGAACATCTGTGATTTCTCTAGGTTTGCAATGCTTAATTCCTTCCCTTTCGCATCTTTGCTCGTTTTAAAAAACCATCTCAAAAACTACACATTCCACAGTTTACCACCAGGAATCTCGGGGATTCTATTTAAATCGTATCGTCCTCTTCGTCAACCTACCGCATCTCCATCGTCATGTCTTCATTGTCTCTCAGTTTTTCCTTCCGCTTATATCTTCCTCTGATCAGGATTCCTCAAGTCTTGTGCCATTGTCATCGGGAATCTGGAAATAGAGGGGCTACCGAATTACCATTCTCCTCCTTCCGTCTGTCCTCTATTTTGTCTACGTCCTCCCTTGCAGCTTTCCCTCTTATGCAATCACACTCCACTTAACTCTTCCAAGTTAAGCGTACACATCTTTAGTACGGTTGAGTAAGAGAATTTACCCGCTCATTCCCCGGGTATTTCCTGGCATCATCGCTACATAACGTTTGTATAATGCCCGGTATTTTTCTTCTTGATTCTTCCTCATTCAGTTTGTCACTCACTTCTCTCTCAACCCCTTTAACTAAAGTAGTTAGCACTCTTGAGAAGCGATTATCGGATGAAAGCATACATGCTCCACCATTCCATCCACATGTCGCATCATCACTCTCCCTCTAATGGCTCATTTAAGGTGGCTTCTTGTACATGTTTCGATTTAACTGCGCTTTAAGAAATTCTCAAATATTTTTGTCATCTCTGAAATTGATGCATTTGTCTCTGACTCATATGAATTTAACTTCAAGGGATTGGTTCTGTACTTTTTCGCACTAAGTACATGGGTTTAGTGTAACTTTTAAATTATGTTGAGCCTCAACGCCGATTTTCTTTTGAAATCCATTCACTTGTCAGAGTGGAATAGATGTATTCGAAGTTCCATCGTTGAAACTATTGTTCAGGCAGCATTATTATAACCAACCTAGAAAAAAATTGGCAAATATTTTCATTGCAGTGTTTAGTGTTTCATACGCAAATTAATTTTCTCCTTAACGATTCCGTAATTTTACCATCCACACAACAACTTTGCTTCCAACATCAAAGCAAAGACTTTTGCAGAAAAGCCACCCGCATTTCCACTTATTCGTACTGCCGTCCATAATTTTCCTCCAACACGTAGTAATTTGCAAACAAGGTAGTTTAGTAAATCAGCGGGATAGTTCCGAGAAGAAAGAAGGTGTGTAATTGTGTGAGAAGATGATGGCGAAGGTAGTATATTAGGTGCTTCAGAGATTACATGCAACAGTATCCGCCACACATCATCTCCTTTCCTCTTAGTCAGCCGTATATTTAATACCCAATCTCCTCCCATCTCTCCTCAAAAGAATCTTAATTCTTCCAGAAACTCCTGCTCGTGGCTCATCTACATCTAAGAGCATCCCAAAAAGAAGAGCAACACAGTCTGAAAAACGGCTGAACATAGATTTAAATACGAAACTAAAGCACTGACGAAAACCAGCCTCCTACTTGATTCTCATCCTCATCATGCATTTTGGACTTTTGAAGAGGAGCACTCTTTAATGTTTGTACAAGTTTTTTCTGGAATCACGTGTCTTTTTAGCGGTGAAATAATTGCAGAGGTGTGAGCGGAGTTGGCTTGTAATTATAGCTGTTTTGCATTTCAAGAAGATTCACTCTTGTCATTTCTCCTCCTTGAAAAACACCCCCTTCAATTTCACTAACTCATAGCACAGATTTTACTAGCTAGGCAGTGTGCAAGCAAGCCGTAGCTTGGCAATATTATATATGCAACAATATTTCTCTCCTCACCTCTCCCCATTACTTAATGGATCCTCTTACTTATAGCTTTTAAATTCTTCGGCGTCTTGAATTTTCATGTACAATGCATAAACGCTGCAAGCAAAGATTTCTGCACTCTTTCCTTCTGCTGTCCATCCTTGTCCTATAGAAACCCTGAATCTCCATCTTGCATCTCGTCATCATCGTCCTGTACCATCAGTCAGTCTGTGTTCTAGGAGAGAATCTATCTGTACTTGATTCGTCACCTCCTTGTAAATTGGCCACTTTACTCCTTTTGCCCGGGATAATGTACAATACGTGGCTTGCTTTTAATTTCCATCTAATGAGCAGCCCCAGCAAGTAATTACACACACCCCTCTTCTCTCACAAGTATTTCAAACAAGTTACCCCTCCCCCAAACCATTACGAGACTACACAAACCTCAAGCACCCGCCGTCTAACACATCTAGTACATGCTTCCACGCTTTCGTCTTTTTACTTCTTATTTCCCCACCCACCCTTCATTCGCCACCGCCAAAAACAAAACACATTATTGGAGACAGCCATAGCAATCCTTAGTAATTCTTTAGCGATCCGGCTCACCGACCGCCGCTCACTCATCCGCTACCCCCATCCCAGTTTCCATCACCCCAACATTATCCCCCTCTTTAATATTCATAACTTTGGCAATTACTAGCAAGTAAATACAAGGACAACATTCACTAACCTCCCTCCATTTACTCTCTCCCAAAGCAAGCGTTTCTCTGTGCGCTCTGCACACAGTGCAGTGCCCACATTTGGTGTTTACTCATAACCTGGCTCTAGCAGTCCCCGGATCGGGTACCACTTCCGTTTAATCTGTTTCCTGTACGGCACACATACATCGTTCCACCGGCAGAGAGCTGCCAGATCCCTTTAAATGTCCAGCTGCTCTAGCGGTCTGGCTACTGCAAATCCTCCAAAGGTAAACAACTAATTGCTAATCATATATACGCCTGTCTTATGCATTTAGGATATCAACCCTTACATCATACAAGCTCTCAATTAGCTGGAAGAAACGGGCTCGTCTATTCTCTGGAGGAACCAACGTAAGTACAAGAACCTCCTAGAATACAAATACACAAATTGTCGCTCTCTTTAGTTTCTCAAGCTGTGTCACATCGCATCCTCTCATTTTGGATCTTTTTCGATGGCCTGGAGTTTAATAAGTACTCTGTTTACTGTCATTTCCCGAATTATGCTTGACTTCCCTAATTGCTTTCTCCGCCTTTCTCCAATAAAGTTGGTGAAGGGAAAATTGAGAATCTTTCGCATTGCCCTCCAAAGATGATATAATTCTGTCTGACTCATTATTATTTCAGCGTGAGATTTTTTGACTAATCAGAATCTGCAATATCTTAACTGTATTATTCAAAGCTCCTTCATTTCAAAATGATCTAAATTGCCGATAGCATCAACAGGCAGCATGCAGTATCAAAACAGTTGTGTATAAATTATCTATTTCGCAGGGGTTCGCGCAATAGAGTAGAAGTAGAAAACAGCGTTAAACTCAAATATTCGACATTGATAAAAACTACGCTGCAAGCTCATAAAAGTAACGTTACCACGTCTTGAAATCCAACCCCGAAATGTTCCATTAATTCTTTAACTTTAAATCACGGCTGAAAAAGTCATGAACTTTGTGAAAACGTTAGTTAATTACCATGAATTAGCTTGTCATTGTGGGGAGAATGTAGCAGAGATTTGAAAAATGTTGACATGTCATGAACACTATTGATAATAATAATTACCATGTTTTTCTTATTCTGCCGGAGGCATGGTCATCATACAGTATTGTAGCACCACCCTCAGCCGGCTAGATCACAGACTTATCTACATAGCAGGGAACCAGGGGCTAGCTTTAGCCGACTCTTTATGATCGCGCATGGGGGAATCCATACGCCTAAAAAGTAAAAACTTATTAGTTATTCATAAAATGGATCGCTACGAGATAAAAACTAAAACACTTGATATAGTACCACGTACGTGTGCATGACCGTGTACATTTGTACGCTCCTAGACTTACCGGAAATTTTCCGGCATGTGAAACCCGGATGGACACCCGTAGTGACTTTACCCAGTGTATAAAGGCTACGGCACTGGCATCGGTACATAAAATAACATTTCCGTTTTGTAGACTTGGATATTTCTCGTGCGTGTAAACACCGTTCCGTAGCTTCCCACCTTTTTCCCCGACCCGGCTTTCCGCTCACTCAACTCACACTAATCAACGCATATTTAATATCCCTGCTACATTATTAGCTAGCGTAGCCTTGGATTCTGTCACGGATAATGATCCCATCGTTCTTCTTCCCTTCCTCCTCATATTCCTATTTCAACTCATGCCATAACTTTACCTTCGGAATTAAACAAGTTTACAAAGTATTTAATAGTTGTAAAAAACAAACCAGGATTTTCACAGCCTAGTTTTCCGAAATATATACACAAGAACTTTTGTATTTTCTTTCCTCTCTCTCTGTAATTATTGGCTACTCGTTTACATTAAAATTCATAACAGTTCGCGTCCGCCTGTCTAACGCTTCCCCTCCTCCTCATCCACTACAATCACCTTCTATCCATGTTCCTGTCCATCTTGAATCCTTCTGCTAGCTCCATCATTTCAATTTTCCTAACCCGAGGCGTAACAAACAATTGGAACAACATATGGCTTAAACCTCCACCCGCGTTATTCTTCGCCGCTTCTTATAAACTTTTACAACAACCAAAACAGCCACCACCAACCATGCAATACGAGAAGCATTACATTTTTCCATATTTGTTAAATTTTTCTCATATTTATGAACTTAATTTCCCATTTAAACCCTTGTCTCATTACCTCGTCCATCTTTTCATCTTCCCGTACTCATGAACTCATGGAACCAGTTCCTCATCCTCCTTCTTCTCGTACTAGTTTGTATATCTACTACAATCAGAAATTAAATCAAGATATGGGTCATGCTTTCTTCCCTCTTGCGTAAAATTTTACACTTGTCCCAGCTTTCCTCTTCAAATTATAACTACCAGGAAAACTACAATTGCGTAGAAGAGACGTGCTGGAAAAGAGGTAAACATGAGTTTACGAGTGGACGTGATCTCTTTCTTACAACTTGAAGGAATTTTCACTCCGCTTCACCTCAAGGATTTGTGCGTAGTACTATATATTCGTATTTCGACTGCATCTTCCGGACGTAATTATGAATTCACTACCGACATCACCTTCTTGCCCCTACCCTGCCATTTCCCATACCTCCCAGTTATCCCAACGTTTCGCTTCAAGTGAGTCTTCTTTTGATTCTTCCAGAGCGTAAACTTTCTTTGAATAAACTTGTTTAAATTTTCTAGGAGCTAGCCTGGTCTTGGGAATCTTGCTTACCTTGTTCAAAAGCATATCCTCATGACTGCCCGAGTGTGCTCAACTTTGAAAGTTTCCCCCTAAATGTTTCTTTGCATGCTTTAGAAAAATACTGGGAAGACGAGAGAGGAACGATTATCTCGTCATTATTTATTTACATCCCGGCTCCAACCAAAATACCCAAAGAACATAGCCTCGCATACTCAACTGAACACTGAACTAGCTGAGGAAGGAAGGAAAGGAGGCACATGCCAAAGCCAACAACCAGTCAGCTTAAACCACACACACGGTTCCGCACCAAGCAAGCTTGTACTTAGTTTCCAATTATTATTTTCACTTTACTTACGTGAACCTTCTTCCTGCCATACCTGCCCGGTTGCCCCGCCATAATGTCCGCGAGACTTGCCTTGGGTTTCAGAGTGCACCAAAGTGTTGGCCCAAGTCAAGCAGAGGCGTTGGCAAAGATGCTTGGGAAAACTGGGAATTATGAAGGAGGAACGAAACCAGTCCGCCACTTCTCAATCTTTTTTCTTTGCGATAAATATGACAAGTAATTGTTAATTTGATCGTTCACCCTGGGTGATTTCACACAAATTCCTCCATCATAATTTCGTCTTCCACATTATTTCCCTCCACAAACCTCGCATTCATTTACAAAATATTTAATATATAGATACGTTTCCCGCAATATCATGTCAAATATTTCTTCTGTATTCAACATTGTATTCCGGAATGCCGGCTTGGTCTTCCATCAGGTAAAAAAATCGTTTTTCAAGATTCTTAATCGTCAAGCGGCTACAAACCGAATTTACTGGATTTTCATAATACGTGGCGGCACGTGTGTGCACTACACTGGTAAGAAAAAATTGAGTTTTTTACATACGTCTAATTTCTACAGCTTTCTGCAGCTCTAAAACTCTGCTGCAACTCACAACATACCGTACCGAGTATAGTATGAATTCCAATATGAGGCGCTACGATTTTGGTAATGCGGGGGCAGGCCAGGCCACCTTTTAGTCAAACACTGCATCGGCGTTGATATCATTCAATGGCTGATTCAGGCAACGTTATTGATCCTTACAAGAAGTATTATCCGCATCATTGCTAACAAAATGTTTCAATTGTGGCGTTTAGGTCAGTATCAGTGATTCTACTTGTGTCTTCCACACATGATTCTGAATATCCAGTTATTTGTTCATATGGCTTAAGTATTGTGTCAGAGCGAGAGCACCATTACTGTAGCTTTTTCAGAACCGAGAGCAAAACGAGCATTCTCTTTGAGTGTTTCACATGACATTTGATACGAGACTTACAAAGAAACGCGGACGAGAAATGGAGGAATGGTGGAAGGGAGGTTGTGTTTAGTTTAGTTTGACATAAAACTGGTTTGATAATAAAGCTTGCGTTTAATTCTTTGGAAATAATCCCCTCCACACGCTTCACCCACCTCTAATTACTGCCAATCAATGTGCACTAAACAGAGCCTTATTTCACCAATTCCAGCATGCAACCGTCCAATATGACACGTAACTTTCGCAGAGAGTTAACTTAACTCGTCTCTCAATTCTTGTCCCTCGTAACCGTAACCACACCAAGTCCAGGCAAATCCAGTAACAGACCAACCTTCCGTCTCAAACACTCAAACTCTCAAGCTCTCAACCTCCCATATCGACAAATAAAATGTTACCTTCCTCTTCTCCCTTCCCTTCCATACTTTTCCAGCCGTTAATTCTACAAAGTTTTCCTTCTTTCACTCAAGCAAGTTGCTTAACCTCTTCCAGGCTTGGAATTACCCGCCCCTCTTGACGGGCATACATAAGGCGGGATTTTAATGTGTGGGTAGTTAAAATGTTACATTTTCTCGTGCGTACACGAAGCAATTCCTCTTGTCATTCTCCTCCTGCTTTCTCCTCCTCTGTCTCCTGCTCCTTTCGCCCATCATCCCATCCCATCTGAGTAATTATGGTTTCAAAGCTGAGACGGTAAACAAACTCCAGGATCGTGAGGAGGGAACTGACGAGCTCTTTCTTCCGCCATCCCTATTTGCTTTTGAGTCGTACAAAACAACTGCCGAGTTCCATTCAAAATCCAAGCGATCAAAGATGAACTAACCTGTTTCGCAAGAAGAAGCAAGAGCGCGAGGGATGAGTATGGGGAACCCAGAAATCCGGGGATTGAGTATCAAAATTAGATGTCTTCCACGTGTTTCCGGAGAAAGTTTCCATTTCTTTTCTCTCCTTCACATTACCATTTCTAGGTCCATGTAAATGCTTTGTTGACTCATGAAAAATGTGTTCCATTACAGGATGCCTGCTTGGGAACAATTCCACCTACACTTCCATCCTCCCGCTCATTACTTTCCCCGGCACTCTCCACAATTTCTCCTCATCCTCTCTCAGTCCCAACCCAACTCCAGGCCCACTAGCCTTCTGTCGCCCAGCTCAGCCTCACCTAGCGAGCTATGGCTCATCCGGGAAAGCAAAGAGCAAATAACAAACTCCGCCAACGTCTTCTTCCCATCTTGAACTGACAAGATTTTGAGAGGGAGCATTAGTTCCCACCAACTCCATCTCACCCTCTTTGTCTCATGTCCCCTAGACTCCACTAACAAACACAAAACACTCTTCCACCGGCCTGACAAACAACACAGCCCTGTCATCCCTCCTACATTCTTTCCTTCCAAAAAATCCTACCCGGCCTCCCAGGGACCCCAATCCCATCCGCTTCCCGCATCCCACCCGAGACTCAAGACACAAAATACAAACTACGCATTCAAATAAAAGTCACTACCCATCAATCCTGGGGAACGTGCTAAAATTGTGTATTTAACAAGAACCGCTTCCGCATCTCATCCATCCCAAAAGAGAATTCCAACCCACCTAGCACATCAACCGGGGGATAACGGGCTAACCACTGAAATTTATGAATTTATTATTCTTTTAACGCTTTCTCCTCCCAAACTCTCATCTTCTTCGCCCACTTCTTTCTCTCTGGGCTCTGCGTGCGCGTGCTTCTCCTGGATTCGTTCTTCTATTTTCTTGTTTCCTGGTCTTCTTCCACTTTTAGATTACCGAGTAACCGCCGCCAATCCCTGCTCAAAAAGCTTACATACATTTTGGGCAACATTAGTGTTCTTTCCATCACGGTTTAAATTCAACGCATTATTTTTGGCTTCCGTTAATACCAAAAGCCTCGTGTTCTTCTTCATCTGTATGCTTCGCTAATGACTTCACCAGGTAGAATACATCCAACGCCGTTTGGATATTAAAAGGCACAACACGACGAATTCGACTTAAATCGAAGCCCACTTGATGAATCCATATAACCGTGATTCCCAAATTACTGTATGTGTAAGAACTAGTGTCATGAACTTTAGTGTAACGATGGTCATGAGCCCTAGTTTGTAATACCTACCGTGTAGAAGGTATAGGCGAAGTAGTCGTCTCTTACGAGTAATGTAAGAGCACGACGACAATACTTCAACGTATGATATTTCTCGATTTCATCGAGTGACCGCGGTTCTAGTAACAGTAACAAGTATCTTGTAGAGGAAGAGCTGGGCTTTCGAATGATGCCACGCTCAGTGTCATGCGATTAAAATATAATTAATTAACTTAGGTTAAAGGTAATTAGATATGTTTCATGGGGACTGTCGGTAAGGACGGTAGGAAGCATAAGCTATACAGAAGGAAGCAGACGTAGTAGACGTCCTGCGCAAGAGAACAATGTTAGACTAAGCACATGGAGTGTGTGGCATCTAAATTGTACCTATGAATGAATGTGTGGGTGAAGTCTGTAACTGGGACGCCGGTTACAGGCCTATGTAATTTGTATGCTATAGAATAGGAAACCACATGGGAAAATCCCATGAGGAAAGAGAGTGTGTTTAACTATAGAATAGGACGGACGTGTGGTCCTGAGCTCCGTATTCTAGTAGTTAGAGGGTCGAGGTTTTAGTATATAGTAGGAAAGACGGGAGTGTCTTAGACTATCAGGATTGTACGTAAAACTAGATCAGGTTAACTAATTGTTAGTTAAAGTGTGAATAGGTGTTTCAGTCCGCCTAGAGTAATGTGTTCTCCCAAATAGCTATAATAATTATAATTAATTATTTAGAATAGTTAGTATAAATCGGTATAGTTAATCTCTTAACTAAGAATTAGGATAAGAGGTTGAAGAAGGTTTAACTTAAGTTAATTAAGACTAGCTTAGGAGGTAATATGTTGTCATTGATTCCTTTCGTGATGGTGTATGACCTTAAAGTGAACACGACCTAATTAAAGAATTGAACCAGTAGTAACCTTTAGAAAGTGTTGTGTTCCTGTTTTTCTAGCCTTATGTGCGAATTCATATAGCCTATGGTAGGTTGTAGATTTAGGCGGGACACAACTCGTTACATATGTATGTATTGTGTGAATGAGTCTTTTCCTGGAAATCAGGGCGTAAGTCCTGAGGATCATGACTATAAATAAACTAAACTAAACTAAAACTAAACGACACTCCTTAGCATAGTTGTGCCAGCACCAGTCGCTATTACCGGCGTAAAATACAAGGCAAGCAGAGTCACAGAGCTTAAATTTACAATGAGCATTAAAAACAATCCACAAAATCTACACACATGGCTTACCTGAAATCATTACGTTAAAATTATCTTTATTTTCCATCCGTAATTTTATTGGTGCTCATACTACAGCTAGAAGAACTGTAAAAGAGTCAGGTGGTTTCGGATATTGTGTATGTGTTGTGACGTTTCTGGACTATTTGATTCATATCTCAACATATTAAATTAGTATCATGAGCAAAATTACTGTTTCCTACTAGCACCTTAGCATACTAGAAATGTCCATATTTCTTTAATAATAATAAGATTTTATAATAATGGTAATACCAATCTAGTACTTCTCTCAGCTAGCCCCTTCTGAGCGTCGTAGTATTCC
This sequence comes from Sminthurides aquaticus, assembly GCA_906901655.1. NCBI lineage: Eukaryota > Metazoa > Arthropoda > Collembola > Symphypleona > Sminthurididae > Sminthurides > Sminthurides aquaticus. The sequence goes on along the minus strand of CAJQTT010000006.1, from coordinate 8,240,441 downwards.
CGTTAATCAGTGCCTTCTTCTTGCCCCATTTTCCATTATCTTCTATTGAACATTGAACCATTTCGTAAACAGCAGTAGCAGTAGGAATAGCTATTTCCCTGAATGTATTTCTAGCCTTATCAAGGTAAGTTTCCATTAATTGATGCCCGGGTTACTCTTTTTCATTATTTTCAAAGGCATAACCCCACCTTTATTGATTCTTATTACCGTTGTTTCCAGCTTGCGATGTGAAGGAAATGTGCTAAGGAAGAATATTTGTAGGATGAAATGTGTTTTGTAGTTGCAATATTTCAATTGCCGATGTGAATTTTGTGTCCTAAAACTTCTTACTTCTGCAGAGCGTACATGTATTTTAGGTGAGCTTTTCTAGCTTCTCGCGATAAGCTTCATTTGAATGAATGTAATTAGCCTGTTTAGCTCAAGAGAGGAGCAAGACGGTTGAAGAGGAATTTAGCTTTTCCAGTGCGCTGCTGCTGCTATGATTCTATAAATGTTATGTGCAAACTTAAATTCGATGCCACTCAATATATATTTGTCTTTTTGATCAGACCTAAACCTAACTGCCTGCTGCCTGCCTACTAGCGCTTATTTGCCATCGTGTCGCTTGCCTGAGTTTTAGCCGCTTTTTATTTCCATCCGTGCTTCTTCCCATCTTCCTCCATACACAGATTCACAGCATTTCTACGCAACACGATGCATTGATAGTGTAGCATATATTTAACATGACGGCAGAAAGAGTATTATCTTCGGTGTCTCTGTAAATCGGGTCGTGATAAAAGACATTTACTGAACAAGAGTAGAGAGGTTATTTTGAATTTTATTGTTATTGTGTACTATCATGCAAAATTTATCATGCATATTCTATTATTGTCTTCCACCTTTTATATTCTTCATAATGCTATTCACCCTTTGGGATCAGTCACGTAGTTGTGCTGGTGCCATAGCCGTAACTTACCAATAACCATCCGGCGGTTAAGGTTACCATTAAGCATTTATTTAGTGCAGCCTTCTATATGCAATTTGTTTGCTAATGTTTCGACTGATCGAATAATCTGGGAACAATCCACCGATTTCTATCCTTGCCTCCAATGTTCTAAAGCTCTGCTATTCTTGTTTGTCATTAGTGGTAATCCTGAAATTAATTTTCTAGTATTTCATATATTTATCTAATTTCTTCTCATCATCTCAAGGCATTCTTTGTATTGTTTCACCTTCCGTCCCGTTGCCGTTGCTCTGCGTCTGCAGCTTACTTGCAACAAGAGTGTCATCTTACTTCGTACAGCTTAGTATTTTGTGCATACGGTAACCACCACCGAGTCTTGGAATGTCATGTTAGGTTTAAGCAATGTGGGATATCATTTCATACCAACTGTGTAAATGAAACTGAACGTATATTTCGTGCTGGAAGTTGTCTTCAAACCGCTGGCATTCTGCTACTCCTAGATTGTAATTGAGAAATTAAGATGCATTATCGAATTCCTTTCCTTTCAGGATCTGACCCACTTCTGCTTCTTCTTCAGCATCCCCAGACCTAGAGTCAGTTTCACCGTAAACCTAGCTGCAATCCCGGACCACAGCTCTATGTTTAGTCTCTTCCAGGAAACTTGTTTAATCTCCTGGAGTCCCATCTGGGCTATTGTCTACGTATCTAAATTGCACAACATGTGATTAATTTCTCGCTAAATTAAATGTAGCCCTCCAATCTTCTTTTTGAGCTCTAATAGTATGGAGGGAGTGAAGGAGTCCTCCGCAATGTCTAAACTACTAGGAGCTTGATGGCTTGCATTGCAATGCACGTAATACCGTCCGGGACGGGAAGGAGTTTGAGACTTGGAGAAACGCTTGGCAATCTTATTTCCTTCACCGCCACTAATTGCAATTCCACCGCATTCATTAAATTCGCCAATCTCATCAGCCTTCTTTGTTATCATTTCCCTATTGTTTCGCACTACGCCAGACTGCTTTCCTTGTTTCCTCCGCGGACAAAACGGAGGTTAGTTCCAGCTCACACACTTCCCATAATCCCTTTGCCCTTGTACCATTAAACAAACGAGGGGGGACTACGTGTCTACCAGGGTATTATTCTTGGTGACAGACTGTCATCCTGCCTCCATGCTTCAAAATTAATTGCAAATTCTCCTCAACAATCTCCCCACCCTCCTTGGATTTCGCAATTTCTTCATATCATTTACAAAGCCCTACCCTCCCACCAATTCCTCTCCCCATCCTGCATTCTTCATATGCCCATGAATGATACTCACATCCTCGCTATGTTATCCTTTTAGGAAATTCTCTTTTCCTCCCGCTCTCCTCCCCGCCTTTTTAAAATCATCTAAACAATCTAGCATTCCACAATATACCTCATCCTTGTAAATAACCCGCCCACCACTGTCATGTCAACCTCAAGAATTTGCTAATACCTTAGATCCACATCTATTATAAATGGCATTGACAATCACGCAAAAAATAAAATCTACCTCATTTCGCAACCAGTTTTTTACCCGAATTCGCATTTTTCATCCCAAGCTCTAATCCTTTTTTCAGTATTTCCTCTCCTTCTTTCCATATGCCTTCTGCTCACTGGAGGAATCTGTTTGGTGTTTTGACGTTCATACATCATTTCTTTTACCTCTCTCCCTAAACCATAGTTTTTACATAAAAACCCTTTAAAACAATGCTTCAATCCGTCTTAATCATTCTCCTGTGGGAACTCTCTAAGTTTTTACAAAATCTTACCACCTCTCACTTTGAACTCTTCTAATACCAACTATCTTAGCCCCATCCCATTCTCTAGACACAATTGTCTCGTTGTCAGTTGTTATTTAGCGGATTTCAGATGCCCCAATCTCGACACATCATAACCTCCTGTCCTGTCTACCCCTCTACTTAAACTACCGCATTACCCCATCCTTCCATTTGCTTACTTGAGTTGCGAAGGTATTAATTTTAAAAAAATCGATTTCTGTCGAAAATCCTTTCGTGACTCCCCTTCCATGTCTACCTCTCTCCTTCCTCCTATATTTTTCTCCCGTCTTCTCGTCTTTATCGACTAATAACGCCTATTTCTTCAACCGACACATGCAATCATTTGTACAATTGACTCCTCCAATTCTTTACTACTTGTGTACTCCCAGAGTTGACTCCTGCTTCAACATTATATAATTACGGGGTTCCTCGCGTATCAATAGTTTAGCCTTTGTAGCGACCAAGCCTTTCCTACACAATTTCTTTAAACTAACATTTGAAACGACTATATTCATTAGCTTTGAGCTGGTCGGTGGTAGAACCTTCAGCCATGGCCCAAGCTCCATTCAATAGCGCCGAAACTTCACCATACTATCTCAAAATTGCTGTCGCTTTCTAACCTCCAGCAAATTACTTGTCCAAATGTTTTAGCTTGAATACACAAGTGTGTATAACTTAAAGTCTTGTATGCCTCTACAAGATTTCTTACAGTGAGTCTGCTTGGCAGAACTGGATTATAAGTTGTACACATGCGAGTGATAAGCTGCTCACCTTTCCCTCGACGTACATATACGCTATTCTGAACCCGTGGCAAGTATCTCATTAATTTCACCGCATTTTTTTGGCCCTGCACACATCAATTCTTTCATTGCGTACAGCAATTTAAACATTTAAGTAGATATTCCGTTAACTGCTTTGCCTTCTTCTTACTCTGGCTTGTACTTTCCAAATCCTGTATTACGAAGCTCAACCTTCCCTTCGTCTCTAAAAGATTTAGACAGTAAGTTAAGTAAGTAGGCGTGTTTCTTGTAGATTGGAAATTAATCTAAATAATTCCCCCTGTCTCACGACCATCATTAAAACAGCTCCAAATCCCAATCATCATCACTGATTCTCTTATGAGCAATTGTCATCTCTTAATGATCCTCCAAATCCTAATTTCTCTCCTCCCCTACCAATCGAAAAACAACTTTCTGCTCGCCCTTTCATGTTTGAAACTTGCTTTTCCCCGCCCCTCCAATCCCCACCCAGCCATCATCCTTCTATTCGAGTGCCGTGTAAGGGAGCGTGCGTTCATTTTTCGAAATTCAAGCAATAAACATTGACATTATCAAAAGCAATCGAAATTATTGAATAATAGCCACACTGGGCTTCCCCCAAGTCCCTCCACCTAATTCCCTCTTCCTCCCCGCCCCTTTTATTCCCCTCTTCTTCCACAATGACTACAATCATCTTGTTAATGTCCGTAATGTTAATCCATGTAGCAAGCAAGCTTTAAATTACGTCCACGTGTGCTCCTCTCTCTCTTGCTCCATCATCACACTCTTTTTCCAGTATCATTCCATGGTGTTCCCATATTCCTAGCTTACCAGCACTAGATTCGCAAAGAGTAATCAGGTGTACAGCTTTGTTTCTTTCAACAATCAAGGCTGGAATAATACTGATATTAAGTAATGGATTTATTTTGTTTCTTGTCGGACTTACTTTCTTCTGGGATACATGTACCCATGTAGGATCAGTCAGTTGCTGTTTCTCTTCCCAATTTACAGGTTTTGAATCTCGTTTCAATTTTACTCTACTCATCGACTTTGATATGGAACTTAACTTCATTTTACCTCAAAGTTGAGCTAACACTACAACAGGGCGGAAAGACAGGTAGGAATGGAAGGAGATTCCCATGATGGCATTCAAAGGAAACTCATCATCTGGAGGCAGGTATAAGCAAAGTATGTGTATAAAAGTTGTTTTCCTCCCGACTCGCTCTCTTCATTCCGCACAGTAGGTGTTGATTCTCTCTTCCATCACTTGTTTTTCAATCTTATCACAATTTCAATCCTGGGAATTTGGAAGCTTTAAACTATTTTTCCGTGGGTAAAAAAATAATTTAGTCTCCCTGCTCTTCAACTATCTCCTTGCGTACTCCAATTAAATCCTCCTCTGATTACACTACTACTACTTTCTCTCATGTCTTCCTAGCTTTGCTTTACTCACTCTTTACTACTACAAACACACCACACACACCTTCAGCGGACTTTGCCTTGCCATCCTTCCACGCTTCATCTTCCCTGCCTTTCCCTTGTTCCATCTGCCTATCTTTGCCACTTGCCACTGCTCTTTTAGCCGGAGGTAATCAAATGTCAAAATCTACCGTGTCCGTCTAGTTATTTTATGAAAAAAAGATTGATGGAAGCACGTACACACTTGACCATTTCTACTTCAAAGTAAACACTTTCAGTCAAAGGTAATGCTGATGCTCTGCTTCCAACATTCCAAACTCCTCCGCATCACCGTATGAACGTACGTCTTCTTTTAAATTGGAAATATTTTGTTACGAACAAAAGTTACAAGACAAATTCACATATTATAAAATAGCTACGTACTCACATATACTTGATATAGTTCTCGCGGGTTCAGGGGAAGGTGTGGGTGGGAGAAGCTCCACCACTGCGCTTCATTTGTCAAAGGGCAAATGTGTTTCATGCCAATTCAATTAGCGAGCACAAAATTTAATTTCTCAATACAAAGAGTTATCCCAGGATGCTTATATAGTAACGGTAATCATATGTCTTTACTGGGTCGGGTTCGGGTAGTGACAACAATTTACAAATACACGTTACAGCTACGCCCCCATTTATTGGTAGTGTCCATCTGCCCGTAATTTACTCTTCTATAGCCTAAACATTAAACTTCGGCGTCCAACTCACACAAAGAACTGCATTTATTCTACCTTCAATTATAGGGGTTCACACAGTTTAAATCGTGGGTGAATTGCAGAGAAAACATATTTTCGGTTTAAATTAAACATAGGGAAATAGTAGCTTGTATCGCTTCACGTTTGCGCCATCTGTGTTACTTCTCGAAACTTGTAAAGTAAATCCCATTCCTAAACTCTGTATAAATAAATCGGTAGTTTTTCCCATTAAATAAGTTGAAACATTTCTACAATTGCTGAGACAGGGAAAAGAGAGTACGTCCAAAGTATTCATTTGAACATTTTCTACTTCCTGGATGTCCTCAACACAAAACAAAGCTTAACGACTGAGTGACCAGGGCGGCGATAAAATTATAATAAATTTGCAAACTTGCCATATTCCAGCTCAAAGATTACACAACAAATGATGTTATGCTCTAAAGATTTTCTTCCAAAAGTCACTATTTTACCGGAAACAGTCTCTGGAAGTGTGCACAATAAAATTCCTCCTTCCCGCATCTTTTCCTCTACTGCAATAGCACACAATCTATAACAGCAACGACAACAACAACACTCCAACTTTAAAGTACCCCACGCCGACGCCACCTCCGTCGTCCTAAAGTAAGCCCGTAACTCAAAAACTCTCTTCTTCTTCTCTCCTCTTTTACTATCTACTTTCGAGTAGTATCTGTAAGTAAGGCAAGCGAATAACTTTTAGATTGTACTTATTTGAGCATTCAAGAATTATTTATAATGTGGTGGTTATTTGCTTTTCCCGCTTTTCCATTATTGCCCCCTCCCACCTTCCTCCATAGATTTCAGTTACATTAGCTTACGGAAATGGGTCCAACTTGTGAATGTACTTTACAAATTTATTCATAACTGCTTTACGCGCCTTCCCCTCTTTCCGTCCCACCCCTCCCCATATCATCATCATTACTTTCCGAGGGCATTAGTCCAAGGTTTTTTCACGAAATCACTTGAAAAATTCACCCAAAAAATCTCATCCATTTCCAATATCTAGTTTAAATGCAACATTAACCTGCTTTAATAGCCATGAATTTAGGGCAGAATTTAATATAAAATGTATAATAAAGCTGGGTAGTCAATGATCCTCGAGGATAAAGTGAACGATTTCAATGGTTTCGGGTAGTTAATTTAAATTATTGCAACACAACTTTTTCCCGCGAGTGTTAAAAAGCTAAACGGCCGCCGCCGCGTATGCAATTTTATGGATTTAAATTGGAACATATGGAGAGAGGGAAATAAGTGCGCTAATGTCCTCCAGGATTTATATGTCTGCACTCCTATCAAGTAACTAATGTAAAATCCATTAGGAATTTCCGTTATTATCCTCTTCCTGGCTATCCAACGCCCTAGTTTACTACATTTTGAGTAGCTATATTACAGTAGCTCATAATAATGCTACGTTTTGTAAAGATAAGAGTGAAAGTGGTGAAAGATGTACTTTCCCCTCCAACCCTGATACACTACTAAGTTCCTTCGATTTCCATCCAGAAACTTGTTAGAGGATTCAGTATAATTGGAATTAATTTATTTTGTATCATCTCCAGTCTAGAACCTTTCGCTATATACGCTACACTACTTTCTCTGCTTCAAGTCTTGGATCTTAGCTTGGAAAATTACGACTTTACTCACTCCGCATTCCCTACATCCTTATCCACCCATGGCCGCTTCATCTTCCCCATGCTGTCATCGTGTAGAAGGCAGACGCTTTGGCGGTAGCGTAGCGGAAACGATAAAATCCTCACCCTCTTCTCTACCCGGGATTATGAACCAAACTGTCCTTTGATGCATTACTCCCAGCCGTACCGCCTATGGAGTGGGCACACGAGAGGAGCGAGGGATCCCCCTCATTGTCAGAGTTAATGATTCTCGGGGTCGATGTAGTATATGTTACCCGGATTCGGATGTAAAATGATACAGGACGTTAATGAAAGATATGTTTTCGGATTTAATTCATTGGTATAATCTACTACCCGGCCGGGGAGTTTTGTACCCTGTCTCATAAGTTCTACCCGTTTTCTTGGATAGTTTCAGCATTGGAGTAACTTTCCCTGGCATTTCTGCGGGTGGCCGGGGATTACCCGGCCGGCTTGGAGGAGTGGCAGCAGCCTTGAGAAACTTGTCTATCCCTCTTCTTAACTTGAGCATTGATCACATGTATATTCTCTATTCTAATTAATATAGGCTAAAACAGGTATTAAAGCAAGCTCACCTCCCCTGGAGAAGCCGGTATGGAGTTGTTGGGCTTGTATCCGTCCGTATATGAGGCAGACGCTATACGGTAGATGGAATCGGATTTGTAAGAGAAAGAGAGCGTATCTATCGTGATCGTAACTTTTGCAGTTCTACTTCCTTTTCGTATACAAATACATTGATATACATCCCGTTATCCTTGACTATTTCTCACACTTTTCTCTCCCTTACTTTCCCTTCTTGCTTTCTCCTTGAACATTTCCATCTTTACAGACAGACGTTGATAGTTAACAGCTAATGGGTACGAGGTACAATGCCAGGATGAACTTCTACCAGTACGGGTGGGAGCAGACTTTTATCCCTCCTACCCTGGCTGTCTGCCTGGGTGGTAGTTGGGAGTAGGGCGGGGGTTAAGGAAAGCCCGGTTCGGTTCCAATGAGAAATGAACCAAGATTTTAGAATAATCAGAAAAGAGAGAGAAAGTTAATACGCTGCATCAACTCGAGACACTGCTTTCTAAATTTCTAAGCCCGGGAGAAGAGTAAACTGGGAGTGATGAAGAACGTCTTGTGGTGCTCAGCGGAATTCCTGTCAGTCCTGGCCAAAGTTCACGTCCTTTCCCCTTCCTCTTCTCTCTCTTTCTCTCTCTCTATCTCTCTACTTGCTATCTCTTTCTCTTCTACTTTCTCTTCCTATCTCCTATCTATTCATCTTTCTCCTTGTCTCTTTCTCTCTCTCCCTTCCTTTCTTCCTCTTACTTCTTCTTCTTCTACCCTGTCTCCCTTCAAACTAACGAAATTAAATGTTTCGCTCTATTGGTTTCTAATTAGTCGAATGTAATGCTACTCTTCTCATCATCAACTCCTCCTTCAAACTCTGGGCCAACCCAAACCCAACTCTAAAGTAGGAGGAGTGGGGCGGGAATGTGTATATAAGGAATAGATCTTGGTCGATAATATCCCTACTTAAGTAGGCAGGGAAGCATGGAAGAGATGCCAAGTAGAGACAGAGCCAGATAGAACTAGAGCCACACTTAAATTCTCTTCCACATGGCCAAAACTCAATCTTGTCCCTTCTTATTTATTCTCTCAAGCCTAGGATACCACCCTATTCTTCTTCCTTCCATCGTAACCATCGATACAAATCATTCTGCCTCTTTGGGTTTCCAAAAGCATCTCTTCCGCCAAGAGCCAAATGCTTCCGAGTGAGCATCCAGGTCCAGGATTCTCTCCATTTACTAGACCTTTTAGAGATACAGAAACGCATTCTAGCACATTCCCTTCAGGGTTTACTCCAAAAGATACAATCGTGAAACTCTTGAGCAGTTTCATATTTTAAAACTCGGTTCAAACTTTCCTAACTGATTTAAGTACTCAACGCGTACTTAACGAACCCTTAGCTATACTTTCACCCCCGGATTTCATTTTCTCTTTACGAGATTAGCCGTAACAAGGTATATTTTGTCGCATTTTTCCTCACTCGACTCCCACTGATCTGTGTGCCTTAACTCATTTCCTCTGAGGAACTCATAGTGGAAATGAGAAGCATGTAAGTAACTTGAGTATTGCATCTTCTGCTTACTAGCTTTCCATTTACAATCTAGAATTAGTTCAGCAGCCAGTAAGGTAATTTCGAGGGTTTACCCCTGAGGTTTTCTCATACGTTTCCACATTACCGCAGTTAATTTTTGCAATGTTAATTCACCCGAGAGTAATCGAGTTTTTGAAATTTCATCATAATATTAAATTACAATTTCCCCTTAAAATCCGATAATACACGCTCCCATGACTCCCGTATATATCTCCTTCATTTTCTCCATATTTGTACTCCGTGAGAGTTAGCTATAATTTGATCCTCCCAATCCACACATCTTGCGTTCCAAAACCAGCGTCTTGTTCCTCTACCTTATCACCTCTTGGAGGAGCAACAAAATTCTCAGGTCTGCACTCTTCTCATTGCGTCTGCCATCCATGAGCTCCAAGGGTTGGGATGATTCAATCAATTTTCCCATATCCCTGCCACATAATCCTTCTTTCCTCCTCCCTACTTAAGCTATCCAGCCTGGTGTATGAATTACCTTCATGATACCGCGATACACAATAAGTAACCGATCCCAAAAGTTCAACGAGTCCATAATCCTTCTTCCTCCTGCCTACCCAACTATCAACTTGTTGTCTTCATCACCATCTGCCCATGATCAGTTAGACTAAGAGGCTTGCCGTCTTGAATATTGTATTGCGAATTACCTGTAATTAGTCTTTCATCCCTGGCAGATCTGCCTAGGTGCAAAGGCTCGGCAAGGCAAGGCAGCCAACAACTTTTCAGTATTGGTATTCAGAAGGCTACATCCTGTTATGTATATACAATTACTTGTATATATATAATATTCAAGCTGTACAATAGCCCTTCAATGGGCAAGTTGTTACACACGTTACAAGGGGAATTTTGCTGGTTTCACGTGATTAATATTTTTATGGTTCCTCTATTCATCTCCCTTCATTGGCTGAGAATTCGAGAGCAGTGCAGATTGAACCTATTATGCCGAGTTTTGGACTTAGCCTTCAACCTGGACGTACTGTAGCTGACTTTCGCGGCAGTTTTTTAAGTAAGTAGACAAGGAATGAATAAGACGAGAGGAGGTACATTATTATTATTATTGAAATATATACAAGGGGAAGATTACCGCGTAGAAATTATGTATGCTGCCCTCGGATATGCAATTATCTAATGAGAATGTAGTGAAACATTTCATTTCTCTTAATGTTCCATTCTGACTACCACCACCGCCACCGCCACTCTTACAAGGACCATACACACCATCCCAGAAAAACTACTTAGCACAGCCATTTAATAAATGCTAAAAAATCCCTTCAGTATTTCAAGTAGGGAATCTTCTTACGTTTCAGTTTCTGGGTTTAAATGCATGGCAACATACATAGACAGGAAAGCTTAGAGCGTCAAGTAGAGTCCGGATCATCCATTACGCTCTATAAAAGAAGAACGAAAGAATCTAGGCAAGGGCCAGGAAAAAAATAAATGTGAGAATATCCTCTAGTGCTGGAAACAAGGATTATTAAAACGATAGAGTTCCATCCTCTTCTATGGGCAGGATGGACGGAATACAGTACTACAGGGAGGTAGAGGAGGATACAAAGTACGTAACGTCATTTGGGTGTGTCTTTCCAGTCAAATATTTTACCTAAACTACTTTTTGCACTCCTTCATTACCACCATTACTCTTCCATCACTAATCTTTTAGACCAACGTCGTCTCTCCTTCAACGCTCCGTAGTACACTTTTCTCGAAGCGAAATTTCGTCATGCCAGCAGGGCTTTTCTTGTCTTCAAAGCATCCACCTTGGAAGTTTAACATATCGCCAAGGGTTTTAGCTCGCATACCGGTTAGAAAGCTAGTTAAAAAGCTAGTAAGTGCTCAAGCTACTTTTTGCAAAAAAACTTGGAAATTTTGATAAGTTTTAGAGTAAACTTAGCAAAAATGCCTAGATTGTTGACATTATTTTCGAACAGTTTTGTAATACACACGAAACAAACAATTACAAAAGTCTTGAATTCCAGAATACAAAATTATTTGTCAAAATAATCCAATTTTGAGTTACTTCAACGCCGTTTACAGATTTTGGAGTAAAATTGGCCCTCCCCTGTTCAGATTGTCGGTACAATTTGCAGTCCTCTCAAACCCAAGCACACTGCGAAAGTGTGCTATTTACTTATCCACTTTCAAAGTTACAACTTTGCCATTCTGGACCATCAGAACCAAAACCACACAGTATTAACTTGAATGACAATATTCACGTGGTTAGTAAAATTTTATAAAAGACAATTTTCTTGTTAAAGCAGTTATAAAAATTTCTCATATATTAAGAGAATCTACTGTTTTGGCCACGTCATCAACTTCTATACACTTAGCCCAGGTACTTAAGCACCTACCCAAATCCTCATCCCTGGTATTCTCTCTCTCTCTCTCGCTAATTAACTATTCCCCTGAAAAATAACTGAAGCGTAATTGAATTCATTGAAAAATAGTCAATATATTCCCGATGACAGGGCGACAGACATAGACTAGCGGGCTAATTGTTAACAACCCGGAGGATTGTCCTCCGAAAATATGAGAAATTAGTCCTCCAACTCCAACCAAGGATTGCGTAATTTAGAGCGTTAAGATTCCGTAGCATAAATCAAAGATTGTTACAACGGGCGGGTGGGGAGAGATTGGAGGAGATCTTGTATTTAGTGCTGTTAGCTTTTGTTTGTGAAACTTATTACAATGGTTTCATTGAGGAGGAATAATTGTTCTTCCAGGGAAGTTGTTGCTGACGTAGAAACTTTTTCGCTGACTCTCTTTCTTTATTCTGTATTCTTTCCTCTTCTTCCTCCTTCTCCCTCAGCTTCAGCTCACTCTTTCTGGTGACTCGCAAGGCATGCAAGTGTATTTTCAAGAAGAAGCCCTTAGGAAGTTTGCAATTAATCAAGAGCTAATGAATGACCCAGCCCAACTTGTCACTTGCTTATAAGCATGGTCCACACAATTACTGCATTATTCTCTTTCACATATAGTTTTACCAATTATTTACAATCTTTCTCTTCATATTCAAAACTCCTTCTTTCTCCATTCTTCTCCCCCGTTTCCCCTTCCGTTGTTCCTTGTTTCAATTTCCCAACACTTCTTCTCTCTTCTTGCACCATAGCATCTCTCCTTGCTACCTTCTCCTCCACACCCCCCTTAGCCATCATCCTTGCAAAAGTTTCATAGAGTGTTTTCCACACCAACAAACCTTCTGAACGACCCACCTAATATTCACAGTATTAGTACATACATATATCTCCATCTCATTTTCAACTCGTAAGGATTTTAAGCTGATCATTCTTTTTCCCCTCGTTCATATTCCTTCGTCTTAGAATGTCTGCAAGTTGAATAACTGTTTCATCTCTTTCGTGCTCGCAACACTTTTAAATCCTTTTATAAATTACCTTAGTACCTTCTCAAATTTATTTAATGAAGCCCTCGATCCGGCTTCTCATATCTTTCATCCATCCAGCAATTACAATACTTTATCATCCTTCCCTTCCTTCCTTTGTTTCTCTCGCAAAATGAAATGAAAAAGGCGTTTTCCCACATTCTGCGCCCTGAATTTTCAACCCTTAACCACATCCTCCCTCAGCATTATTATTACAATTACATTCGCATAAAATTTCACCACATTAACCCGACCACCAGCCATCCGGACTGCTAAAAGGATGCAAAATCTGTTGCAATGTTGGTTCCTGTAGTGTAGAAACGGTCTCAGGAGAATTGAGTAATAATCTCTGACGAATTTCTTCATTTCCCTCACAACAACACCTTTAATTTCTGACATCTGTATTTACTTGCATCTCTTTTTCGTCTTGTTTGTATCATTTAAGTAGCTGCCACTGTCACCACCTGTTTCAACAAAAGTACACAAAACAAGTAAGCAAAGTCAGGCCTCTTACTACACTGTCAATATGTTTTTTCGCCTATGTGTAGCCTCATATCTTTTCTCCAACTCTCCAGGGACAGGGCAAAAGAGTCAGGGATGAAGAATATGCTATCTATCTAGTTTAGACGGCGTACAAAAGCAAATCTTCATACCTGTTTCAGCATATTTAATAAAACACAAGCAAACAGGACAGCAAATCACTTCATCCCACATAAATTCTTTCAAAATTTTAGCTTATTGTAAACAATCCCTCCGCGCTTAGCTCGAATCTTGTTCTTCATTATCAGCACCCAAGTAAGGTATGACAGTTTTGTTCTGATTTCAATCAAACCCCTTTTCTCCATGTCCTCTAATTCCCGATGGAACGAAATATGGATACACCAAACCATCATCCCTTCCCCCTCCTTGTCTCCCCCTCTTCCCCTCTACGCCTTTGTAACGTAAGATCCATTAAGTAGACATTGTTTTCCTTTTCCTTTAATACAAATTAGACTCACACCTCTTTCCACCACCTGCCAAGTGTCAAAAACGTCATAGATTATTCCCTTCTGGGGAAGGAGCCGAGCATGTTCTACGATAATAATATATACAGCTAGCCCTATCCACTTTCTGTCCTCCTCTTCCAAGGCTTGTAACATAATCAAGTTCAACGAAATTTAATATTATCCCTTACGTCCGGGATCAACTTATTCCGCTTGATTTAGATAATCTAGCAAGTATACGCTTTGGGCAAAATGAAGCAATGCATTTAGGTAGGCTGCAGAGTATTTTAATGATTTCCACTCCATACTACAGCGTCCTCTAGCGTCTGAGACAACTTCTCATGAAACATTGTTATTGATGTTGTGTTACCTGTGAAATGGTTACGACACGCGTTGGAAATATTTATTTTGATAAGTGTAACGTATTTCTTCAGTAGGTTTTAATTTGCTTTGCCATTCATTATATCTGCATTATTACATACCATATTATAGTAGGTGTTGTGTGCACGTACGTTAAAGTTGGACGCCGTTTGTATTGTGATGAAGTTCATGCCCGACCGCCTGAAAAGATCTTAAACTCTCTAAAACTTTGATAGCTCAATTGTGAAAGACTGCGACTTGATGCGAGCTGATCCTCACCCCGGCATTTACCTGTTCATTAGTTTTGGACCAATCAACTTCTGCACTATTCCCAATCCCTTTCGATTCGACTCCTTCTCTGAAGATGTTGCGGGCATTAAATTTATTGAATCCATTCAACTTGGACAGGAGGCGAAAGGGATTGGTATTAGTAGACGTGATTTGAGGTGGGTTTACCACGATCCTGGATCGGAGCGGACTCGTAGTGAAATTTAATGAAACGGGAATGATTTTGGTTATTGCGTTCGTGTCATAATTATAGGATTTCTCACGTCATTTCCACCTGCCTCCACCTCATCAATCAGTAGATGATAAAGGGTGGATAAGCACGTAGCAAGTTGTTTGAGCGACGTGATCCTTTCAAAGGATTCCAGCCCAAGAGTGATTGTGTCTCTGCTTGAGCACCGAAGTGTATTAGGGTGAAAGCAGTTACCTTGTTTCCCTCTCCCAATTTTCCGTGTGAGAAACATTTTCCATCCACTCCCATTATCAACCAAGCACACCCAACCCACCTCACATCCTCACCTCCCCCACTACTTACTACATACTTACTTTACTTATTGCCTCTCCGAGCCCTCTTCACTCTCCCTCTACTCTCTTCTTCCCACTCACTACACTCACTACACTCTATACCACCGCAATCCAACCATCCACTCCTCTTTCTCCGCCGCTTTCTTTCATCTACTTTCTCTTTCACTTTCTCTCAGCTTGTTGATTAAGTTGTAGTCATTGACATAATTCAAGGCGAGTTCTTCTCTATGCTTTCCCCGCTTCCTCCTTTCCTCTCCGTTTCCTCTAGTTTATTGGATATTATGCGTGACCGGGTTGTTATATGTAGGCTACAATACTTTATTCCACCCTCTACCCGGATACGACTGGGTAGGGGGAAGACAGGCAGAGGGACATGGGATGATTATATTGATATCTTTTCCCGTGCTTTGATATCTAATCCAAAACTTTCTCCATATCCTCTCATCCTGGGTGTGTCCTCTCTATTTACTATTGACAAGAAAAAGTATAAGCAACTTTCAAACTTGTGAGGTTCTTTATTTCTCCTCTGCTCTCACCCTCGCCTTTCCCTTTGGTTAACCCGTATCCCTTCCTTGCTATCTCCTCCGCACTCCTCCTTTCGTCAGTCAGTCAATCACATACATACATAGATCTTTTAGACACCAACAAATGAAAATCCTTCTCATGTTTGTGTTTACTTGTGCAAGGAAAAGTTACTTTCTCTTCTAGTTTAACCAAAGAGGGCGGAAGAGACGAGAAACGGAAGAGGGGGGAGCAAGAGTTGGTCGACTCTCACAATACAAGTTAATAGGGATACGTAAAAGATCAACCAAAGTAATATAAATGTTCGATGGGTTTATCGTGAACGACAGAGATGAAAGCAACATTGAACCTAAGCTAAGGCGCAAAGGAGACGGTCCTAAGGAAAACTAAACCAGCCCCGACTTTCACCCATTGCATATCTGCCTATGCCGCATTCAACTCCACCCAGTACCCAGCCGGTACCCACTGTAGTTCTGTAGCGTATACCTGCAGTAGTCTGCTCTCTCCTTCTTATTCCACTCTTTTCAACAGCTCCTTCAACCTACCCGCTTTTCTTGGCGTATTTCTCCTTCTTCACACCAGAATCAAACAAAGTTGACTCAAATATCGTAGCCAATATGTTTTCGTAACATTAATTACACCGGAGAAATCAAGTTTGGAGCATTAATACTTCCAGTACTTACGTGGTGGCGTCCATCCATGTCCATCCAACTTGGAAATTACAAATATACTTATTATTACAAACTTTATTCAATACCAAAGCTGTACTCCCTCCCCCTACTTTCTCTTACCTCCTCTTTCCTTCTTTTATACCTTAATCCCGATCCTGTTTCAGCTTTCTTCTCTTGTTTTCTCCTCTTGTCAGACTTTCTCCGAAGGAAAATAGAGCTTTATCCCCACGTACCTGCCATCCCTCCAATGTAAACGGCTCATATTCTATACATTGTACATCCGTCCGTTGGACAAACAAATACTGGGGAGTACTTCCTCCAAGCTTACATCCAGAATGTTCAGGGTATAGATCAGGGGGCCAATAATGGGCGTAACATACACGAGAACTAAGTCTTACTTTAGGGGCAAAGCTCTCCAGCATTTTCAAGATCCGGAGAGAGCAGCTTGCTTTCCCCTATCTCATTTTAGCTTCCTCCAAAGAGCTATGTACTTCTACGCCTCCGCCTTCTCCGGTTCGCGGTAAAATGGAATTCTAGAGGGCTTTGGGAGAAACTAAAACTAATAGTGTGCCCGGATATTGCGAATTTTACACGACTTGCATTTATCTCCTTTCACTTCTCTCTACTTTCTCCCCCTCCACCCATCCATTTATTATCATCTTCTCTACCACATACTATCTCCTTTCTCTTCTCCTTCTAAACTCAGTCGTACCTTCTAAAAGCTCTGTACTCGGTAGGCTTAGCTTTCACTGCAACAGCGGTCGTATGTGGCTCTTGAAGAGTTGCCACAGTAACGAAACCCTCTACACCTTCCAAGATCAAAGCAAGCCAGAGCCTCACACTGGGATTTGGGGCACACACGGTACAGTACTGGAGCTGTCCTCTTGCTAGTTACTTTCTCCTCCATTCGCCGTCCACCTCGGTTTTTATGTAAGGATTCATCCTCATCAGCGTTTAAATTCCTAGCTTTGATTAATGGGATTTTAAACTTCTACGCCGACTATTGCATGTATTTGTATTTACGTCACTCAAGTGTAGAGGGTGGTGTGTCATAAAAGACAATTATAGCTGTACGGAATATGACGCTTGGTTCTAACGTTCGATACCCGTAGTTCTCGCCATTTTTGCTCCATCCGACTTTTATGTATAGTGCATACCCGTATCTAGTTATCTGAAGGTTCTTCCTTACATGAACTACCAATACTGACATGACCTCACTGTTCATAGTAGACATTCTTCCATCCTTGCTCGCACGCAGCATAGACAAGCGCCGTCAGTAATGGCTTACTTGGACAAGATATACAAAATGAAATCAGCAACAAAACAATTTATTTTTAACAATTTCAAGATTTAACAAAAATATATGGTATCCGTTTAGTAGCATGTAGGAAAGCGTCATATGGATTAGAAGGCTAGCTGCCATCCACTCCTCCATTTAATCCTCAATGGTATCCATGTCCATGGTTATCTGGGGGTTGACGGACCCAATATCCGTAAGGTGCAAAGTAGTTTTCGTGTCCGTAGTGTCCATGACCATGGGGTTTACTTTGTCCACGGTACACCTTGATTTGGACACGTCCATGACCATGTTGCTGATGGTGTCCTAAAAGAAACAGCCCAAACAAAATAGTTATACGACGTTCCTTCATTTCCGTTTCTTTCCACAATTTCCTCTTTCCAGCCCCGGCCCTCCTCATATCCCTCTTGGCCAATCTTTACCCAGGAAGGAATCACACATGTCCCTTAAATCCCTGCTTCGCCTAAGCTGTGAACTGAGGACAAGAGAACGTAGGAGTGTCCCATTTGGATTTAACTCTTTTGGGTTATGTATATTTTCTTGTAAAAACTCAAGGAAGGGACTTGAGAGGCTTGCCTGGGCCGTGTAATAATAGCGGAAAGGTTCCAAGTTTCAGAGAGGTGTCGGGTAAAAATCTCCGTGTCCTCCCCATAAAAGTAGTGCGTACAAATTCTGCGTGTTTCACGCACTTTTATTAAATTTTCCTCGGCTGGTAGGCGTTAATAAGGTCTCCGTCCAACCCTGCGTGCCTACCAGCCTCCTGAAGTTGATGAGATTTTTGTATTTCTCGGCAAACCTCGTAATTGTTTGGCCATGTTTGTGTGTAACACGTTTTACCCGTAAAATCCATTAGCTTTGCCTCTCTACATTCT
This sequence comes from Sminthurides aquaticus, assembly GCA_906901655.1. NCBI lineage: Eukaryota > Metazoa > Arthropoda > Collembola > Symphypleona > Sminthurididae > Sminthurides > Sminthurides aquaticus. The sequence goes on along the minus strand of CAJQTT010000006.1, from coordinate 8,222,075 downwards.
CCATATATGAGTAAAAACGGAGGGGAAAATCTTGAGGAACTCGTAGCCAATTTCAAAAACATTGTAAAAGCTTCCTTCTTCGCTCCTTTCTTAATAACCTGGAGAAGGTGTAGAAGAAACGCCGCGATGCTATTCAGACTCCCCTCCTTGGGCTCTCACTACTTGTATCGTCCTTCCTAGCTCCTATAGCTTCTCCAGAATTCCTCCAGATATTTTCTGGAACTGTATTCATCGAACAAGGTTCAGAGACTACCTCTTTAGCGCCGCTGGCAAGTGCAAACTGGGGAACCGGTCTACTGTGGGAAACAGAGTATCTATGCTAGCTTGCTGGATTCAAATTAAAAAGATTCTCTGCTTTCCCGTTCTGGCATTTTCTCTTCTTATTCTCAATCCTTACGATTCCCTCTTTATCGGACGGACAAATACGAAGATCTAAAACCGTGGTTTCGCCTTATGCCGAGCTATTTTTTGGTTCCGTGGACTCTGTATGGAGCGTGTAAAAAAGAGGTTATATAAAGCCCTTGAATTTCAACTCACCAGCAGATGCTACGGAATCCTGCACAGGATATGCGCTGGATAAAGCAGCCAAGAAGACAAGGGCAAGGATAACAAACAACTTCATCCTGAGAACAAAGAGTGATCCACACTGACTCCCCATAATTTTCCCAACATGCTTTTTATAGAAAACCCAGCAACTATAGAAAGTCAAGCCTATCAGAGCGTGAAAGTCAAGTTGAGCTAAGGTTCACTCAGTCACTCAAGTCCATTCAAAAACATCCCAAGAAGGAGTCAAAGAAGAGGATCAAGGCGAAGAAGATGAAAAAGAAGAAGAAAACCGTACCAGGCAGGACAGGGCAGCCCTTTTAAATTTCCCTTCCCTTCTTCTTTCTTACACATACTTTTCTCTTAGATTTACTTTGATTCACAGATATGCTCCATGTACTATGTCCATCCAACCTACCCCAGCAATCAATGGTAAAATAAGCAAGCTCAATAGCTCTCTTCTTTTACAAACACATTTTCCACACCAAACCGTCTTAGCGTGGAGGCAAGAAACTGAAGAAACCCACAAAGAAATCATTTCTCAGAATCACCTCCCCACGCTCTTCTTATCGCATTATAAAACCATCTTCTTCTCAACCATTTCAATCTACTACATCCAACAATAAATCCCAACATCATCATTAATTTTCAAATCTCAAACATTTTCATACCCTTTAAACTCTCCTCTTCTCTTTTTCTTCATTTTTTAATGCGTAACTTGCCATAATTTACCGCGAACCAAAAATCGAAAGCGCCCCCAAAACGCAACAGACCTCAACAAGGACCCCGTGGGTTCCATCATCTTTCCATCATTTCTTTTCAACTTTCATCCACTTACATGTAAGCCGAGACTTGGCAGAGAGCCACATGCGTCTGTACATCAGAGCTAGTACGGATGATATTGGTAGAGTTATACGCCGTTTATAAAAACAAACTGTTATTTAGAAGTCCCCGGCAATTTTGAATGCGAGTTGGTATGAATGAGTTGCAGATTAAAGTGTTAAGATCTATGATATCAATATACTACCACCCTCTCACCTCTTCTTTGAAGTTCCCCCCGTCATAAGGATCAACGCATTTACGCACTATAATTTTTAAATTTTGCGAATTTTAATTTTGCTCACATATTAATTTGCTTAGCTTCTGCAACCTTCCTTCAAGCGTAACAAGACTAAAGAGTAATTAAAAATAACCGGAGCAAACAAGACTTTGTCTGAAATACCAAGTTACTTGGAATTAATAGTTTACCCAATTCCTTATTCTGTTTGCGTGCATGGATAGTTTTAATTTTCCTCAAACAGGGATTCACTTTAGTCTCACAAGCTACACAAAATTTTGCAACCTATTTAGCATCTTAGCTTTACGACTCGAGTGTTACATCCTTAATTGTGTTGTTAATAATGTTTATTTTTCAGATATAACAAGATACGCACGACTTGGGGAATATCTTAGCAAATTATTTCATATTCGGCTCGAGTTGTTTAGCAGATCACGGCCCTTTTGTGCTCTTCTTGGGATTCGCGCCTTCTTCTCCACTCTCTTTACACCTCCATGTCAATTAGTGCGTTACGTTGTGCCAGTGGTGGTTTTATGAGCAATTAGTGTAATAATTTTGTCATCATTAATAAACTTATAGTTGTATACGCCAAGTTCAATGCTTAGTCAGTCACAATAACTAAGAGCAATTACCGCAGTCGCGCATCTTTAATTTACAACAAACACGTAAAATGCTCACCCCTCGGCTTCGCAACCTTTGCCGGTCTCGCTTCCCTCATGGTACTTAAATTTAATTTCCAATTTCTATTCTTCCCGTGGATCTTTAAACCCATTTATTTCAAGGTTCCACCAAAATGTTGTGGAGCCGTGAAATTTCTAGCATGAATGTTAAACTCCTTGGAATTCGGCTACGATTTCGGCGTAATATACGGTTTGAAAGGTGTTAACCAAAAAATTCGGCACTTAACAATACAGGATGAGCTTTGACGAAGCTGTTGGAAACATTTACTTCCACTTGGGCCACAAACTTATCCATTTTTTAACCTCAAAGCTTTGACTATGAACGCTAGATATTCTGTGCTTTATTTCAACGCCGTCTTTAAAATAATGATTTCGTTCAAGATCACTATTCATCATGTTTGTAATAACTTAATGATTATGTTGGTCGTATGAATATTTCGATGCTTTTTGGTTGTGACAACCCTTAATTTTGACTCGATATGATTCTTCGATAAAGATGTAATTAGTTAAAGTATTTATACATAATGTAATTCTTTAATGTTCAAGGTGAGACTACTACACAGTGTAGCGTAGCATAGTCTACATACACTATACTACACAAGTGTATAATATTAATGCAGAAATGATTTGTAAAAACCCGGGATCGCAGACCGGACATTATGCTTTATTTTCTTATTTGCATTACGCTTTTCATTCCACATGCTTGCCAAACGGACACACTAATTTTTGTATGCCCTCGAAAATAATCATTGATTAATTTTGAAATTTGAAAGGAAATTGTGAATCTTTATTCAAATATATATTATGTATATATATATCCTCAGATATAGATATATATCTATCCTCAGATGCATTTCATTAACAAATCTAGAAAAAACAATCATCACCAAATAAACCACCCACAAAGACAACGATATGAAAATCCAATTAAAACTATGCTAATTATCGTTCCGTTTGTCTCGACTTTCTTTACTTCCATTATTCAAGATTTTCTAGCTCGTCTCTCATCAACAATAACAATACCACAGAAGCTCACCCGAGATTAAACAATCCAAGATTTAATCGTGTCTTACATCCATCCCGTCTTCCTACCTAATGTGTACACAACGGTTTCGTATACACCCGTGTACGTAACAAGGCGTAACTTTCTCCGATCCTGCTTCCGGTATTGCGCAACGGGTAAAACATACGCAATAACTGAAGGTGTCACACAAACATAGGCAGGTTGAAGTTGAAGCTGACTCTTCCGACTTTCTCCTGCAATCTCACAAAGCTAAAGCCTTCCTCTCCCTTCGTTTCCCATCCCATTCCTAGCTTTAGGTCTCGCCAGTGGATACATAGTTTCTTGTCCTGTACCCCTTTGCTTTCTCCTTTTTTAATTTTCTTGTAGTAATTAAACCCTGCCTTTAAAGCATAAACTACCACCCCGTAAAACTATAAACGTTTTCAGATCGTTATACCTCCCATCTTAATGAGCGTTCTTCAATTTCCTGTGTGGGAAAATTATTGCTCCGCTTGGATTTATGGAAGGTACTGAATCTCTAGCCACAGCCACTGAACACAGTACCTCCTCCCCTACTTTCTCCTCCTTTCTCTATCCAGCCGTTACTCTATCTCCTCACTTCCTTCCCGCTTATGGAAAATTACACCGTCATGATGAACTATTTCTAATTAAACTTTCACCGAGGGCAAGTTTTATGCTCACTGCTCACATTTGTTACATAAAGTCCGTGTTTTCAAGCTAAAACTATATTCTGGCCTGTATTCAAAAGCTAGAATCTGTCATTAGAGCCCTGGCTGAGGGGATGTCAAGCTTATTTCTTTGATCTCATTTCGCTTCCGTATCTCTATACTTTGAAACTTCCAGTGACTTCCTCCCTCCAGCAAACTCCTCCCTGTCAACCAGGGAAACTACGGAATTACTCTGGCCCTTACTCAGGTCTAGTGCTAAGAGAGTGGGAAAAAAGTTAATTCCCATCTCCGTAATATCCCTTGAATTAAACGCACCGATAGAGACTCTTTTGGGACTCATCTTCTCTTCTTCTCTCTCTCTTCTGCTTAGCCCTCCTCTGTGCGAATCAAGCTTCTCTTTTCGATAGAGTTTGCTATGGAAACAATTATATTTCTTGTGTATTTACAGGAGACTGGTCTGGATGTTGTTATTAGTGGGGGTTGCTCTGGGGCGGCATCCCTGAGTGAATCCTCTCGCCAGTATCTCGGCTTCCTCGCATCTTTCTGTGGAGGGTCATGGGCTTCAATCCTGCCTTGATTTACTCTGTCTTCCCGTCAAAGTCCTCTCTTGGAGGCACAACAGGAGACACAGCTCTCGTGCTTACTCACTCATTGAGTAGCATCCCACAACTTCCTTTCCTTACTTCTCACCGTCTTCTTCTTTCTATGTTTACCTTAGGGTTATATGTGAGATTGGATTTGAAAGCATTTTGGTTTCCACTCCGTCGCACTCCACTTCCTTTTAAGTCATACCACGATTAAACCCAAAACGCTTCACTCCGCGTAATGAGCATGTAACGCTAAAATTCTCAAACACATTCCCTTCCTTCAACCGTTCAACCTCCTCCCGTCCCGTCTCTCTTTTCTCTCTTCTTCCACTTTTCTTCCTTCTCTCTTCCCTTACAACTACAATCTCTCATCTGCCAACCAATTATTATACGCTACAACTAACAACTAGTCAACTAACAGACACACACTCAAGTCTTGAGCTAAATCAAATAAACCAGCTTCTCTGCCTGTGCAACAACGCTTTGACTTCCCAAAAGCTATTCCCCACAAATTCCCAGTATCACACTCGTTTCTAGATCAATCCAGCCTTTAATTGTCTCAATCCCCTCAGCTTGAAATGAGAGGAGCGACGTGTTTTAATTGCTCTCTTCCCGGGAGTTTCCGAAACGCTACTTGACTCTCTGTCATTATTTGCTCATTCCTCATCACTCTTTCCTTACAGACCACTGCACTGTGCCGGAAGATACTAGCGCCACCTCGGAGCCCAGTCTCAAACGATCCGATGTTATTTCTCATTTACAGTTGAAGTGGTTTCCAGTACAACTATAAACTTTATTCTAAGTGGAAGCTCATCAAGTTCCGTAACCTTTATTCAAAAAGAACAGGTTTACTTTGGAAAAAATGATGCTAAAAAACTTATGTTATGAATTTGGCGATTGCAAAAATTTGACAGATTTTGACGCCGCCTGTGTGCAATACTTTACTAGGCACTCTCCCAACATTCGGTAGGTAATAGGTGGTGCTTCAGAAGTTTCGATGTGCCTTGTATTAATATTAACAAAGTTTTTAAATATATTTAGACTTTACAACAATCGTTCCATTAAGAAAATGGTAGCGCCCTCTATACTCAACCATCACTTACTGTGAACCTCAAGCTAGCTTCTTTCTGCTTCATGTTTAAACCCAAGCCAAAGTGTATCCAAATACAGTAATATACGCTTCTAAAGTCCCAGCTTGGCGTGTATTCAGTGGCTCGTTATTTTTTAATTCATTTGTGCACATTATTAAAAAATCCAAAGAATTCACTCGGACGACTACCGAGAAACATTCATCATTAGTTGAAGAATTGAGGTAAAAAACTCGGGATAAATTACGTTAATGAAATCTCATCTCGCCTTGTTGGTATATAGTATTTCTCTGGCTTATTGAATTTTTTGCCATCATTTAATACACTTATTACTTCCAAGCTTCCCTCCCTTCTTCATCTCCAATCTCTCCCTCCCTCCCAACCTTCAAAACAATGTGTGTGGTACTTTTTCATACTAATTCCTTCCCCCAGTAGCAGTCATTTAGCTCATTTCCCCACCCTCCTCTTAAATCCGAAACGGAACCCTGCCAACAAGTTGAAATTGTTTTCCAAAACATCCAACATCCCCACACAGCAGCCCCCCTCACAACCCATTCCTTCTCTTCCTCACAACAGCACAATCCGGCACTAGGATTGCGTAACCTTCTCTCAGTCTCTTACGTTACGTACAGAAGCGTGTAACCCGAGCTTTGAGAAGCTTTGTGAAGAAGCAAAGTAGGAGTGAGCCACTGCTAGAGTAATTAGTAAGTCTCATCAATTTCCATTGTCCTCGAAAAGTGTTAATAGAGGAGCGTATCGTAAATCAACCATAAATTACATCTACCTGACTTGCCCAATCTCTGTATTTCTTTTTCCATTCTCTCCCTCGCTCCACTCATCTCCGGGAGTCAGTCCACAGTCCGTCATTCCTCCATTCCTTCCAATTCCATATTCATTCCCTTGTATTCCTAAACTTTATCAACAGCTAGCGAAATACAAGAAAGAGCCTGTATTCTCTCCTCTTTCAGTTTAAATGATGGATTCCCTCGACCTCCCTGCAAATTCATTACTGCTCATTGTGACTATAGAAAGAAAACGAAATGCGGAAGCAAGTCAAAGTCAAACACAGGCAAACGGGACGTACAGGAAAAGGACAGGAGAGAATCAAGCAATGCTCAAGAATCACGCCTGTATTTAATTCATTTGCTGTAATTTAACATCATTCCCACCATATTCACACACATCTCCATCCCTACTCTCTGCTCTCCTTTAGTCCTCGCAAAAAGCAATATCGCAACCTTTACAACAAGCTGAAAGGCTTCGCCAGATACTTCCACGTTTCACACCTTTGCCGGGTATTGTATGGTATTGGATTGAATCTACCCGGGCATATTCTGCCTCCAATCTAGCCTAACCACATGCCCGTAATTCTGGTGTGTGGAAATCCGAGGAATATGCACACGCTTCACTTGCAACTCATCGACAATCAAATTGTCTATGATGATGATGAAACCTTTGGTTTCTTCAGCTTGCTTGCCTTCTCTTGGAAATTCAAGTATACATAATTGAAACTAATATGACATTGATAAAGGATATGCTGTCTGTGCATAGGAGCGTGAATTCTTTTGAAAACTAGTAAACCAATTCATTAACACTACTATTCAGATAGAATCGCCCTCTTTTCAATACCCTCTTCCCCGTCTCATCAGTCAGTCTACACTACGTCCAATCCTTCATCATGTTCGTAAACCAAAAACCTTTAACAGTAACCAACAAAGTCAGTAGAGTAGACAATCTACTTGGTTATGAAAGCAACAATCTTCCATGGTTCAGTACGGGTGGGTTCCTTTAAGCAATCTAACCAAACCACACATTCCTAATTGTTTCTTGAGCAACTTCCCAAACTAACCAATCACTCTTTATCTGCCCTACCTCCCTACTGTACTAGTTCACCTCCTTCAATTCCCAATTCCTCCCTCCAAAGAAGATTCGATGAAATAGATGCTAATTAACAGAGTTTACGATCAAATGGCAAACAATTTAGGAGAAACTTTGCATCCTGGCCTTACAACAATGCCGGCCGCATAAATTTCCAATCCAACCACCACAAAACAACACTTGTTAAATTCCTCTATGCCCCCCGTACTTTTACGCTTTTACCACCTCCTCCTTCCCCATTACTGTAAATCAAGCCAAGGAGCACCCTTTGATCTCTCTCCAACTTCATGTGTCTTCTGATATATTCTCGTCCTACCAATTAACCGCCTACCTTGTCTTCGAAAGTCTTAAAGCACAACCGAAACCTTATTCTTCCTTTAGTCAGTTTCCTCAAGTTCAAATTCATACCCAATACCCGCCAACCAACCTCAAGAGATTTACTCAAGTTTAGTGCACTATTAAGTACGGTGAATGTTTCCAATTATTCTTGAAACCATATTTTCTTTTGGGATTCGTACACAAATCCTGGTAGTAAATTCAAACAGTGGATGGCATAACAACTAAGCTAGGATAGAACGGGTTAAAAATTTGCACTTTGGCGAGTAAAGCTGGGAATAAACTTTTAACAGGATGGTTGAATTTTTGTATTTTGCATTGCTAATTTGACCGTAAATGAGTTAGTAAATTATTTGATTTTAAGTCGATCATTAATTGTGCCAAGGGATCTTTGTACTCTGGTAAAAGGTTGGACTGTTTCCCAATTTCCGCCAGCTTTGATCCAATGAAACTCACTAATGACCATCGTAGTCGCTGTGAAAAATACAAGTTATTACAGTCATTTGCTTTGCTATAACCATTCATTTAAACTTTTATGTAAAATTCCAGCATTCCCAATGACATCACTCACCTCAGCCTTGAATTTTAACGCCAAAGCATAAAGACTCACTGCATTTTCAACGTTGATTAGCTTTTCAATCAACCTCGCTGCCCTACTCCTCAGTGATTTCATGTCGTAGTAATCTGCGAGCTTCAATAGTTCTGCAAGTCACAGAATAATGCATAAATTACCACAGGAATATTGAAACTATATGTGCTGCAAAATATATGTTTCTTCTCTGAAAAATCCACGCGTACCAAGTAAATGTTTGTCTTCAATGTCTGCATCGATTTCATCAGTATGCAAAAATTTGATAAATGCGTCAAATTCCATGTATCCAAATCCCTCAATTTTTATGGGAGTGCTGTAAATGAGTTGGGAATTACGAAATTGTCTTTTTACAGGAGTCATACAAAAAGACACTCATTCATAAATGGCATATACCTCGGAGGAATATTTTTCCAATCATTATTGAACTTTTCATCCAAGTCTTTACATCGCCGCAGAAGAAACTTGCACCCGTGGATCTGCCTACCATCCACTTCAAAAACTACGTCAGTGTTACTCTGCAGAATAATAATTTTGATTTAAATTTTGCAAAGAACTGGATTAAAATTATGCCCAGCATTTTGCATTTCTTCGTAATTAATTGTTCGTTTGTTCGTTACCTTGTACAAGGATTTTAAATCCAGCTCCATCTGCTGCCGTCTGTCGACAATGACGAAATTATCTGTCATTCCGCGATTATCTTCTGCAAACACTTCTTCTAGGGTCTTCACATGCTCTACAATTTTAGGTATTCTCCACTCTTTACCTTTAAACTTACCCCATACATAAGTATGGACTGCTGTTCGGCAAACACTAATACGGCTTAAATTGACAGAAGCAATGTCCAGCACAAGGTATCGCTCCGCCGTTGGGAGCAGACCGCCTACTCCAAAGTTAATAAGAAATGGTCTGAGCGTACTTCTACCATTTCCATTTCCTATTTGACCGTGGACGTTTCTCCCCCACGTATAAGCATTTCTATCTGATCCTAGGGCCATGCAATGATCATATCCAGTAGCTACCTGTAAAATTAATTAATGTCCTGTCCGTTACCTCACTTTTTACCAATTTAAATACAGATGAATGATGTTATAAGAAATGAATTTGCTTTACCTTTACGATATGGATGTTATTTGGAAAATTAATCTTAAGCGGGATTCCGGAATTGCCTGTTCTCCCATTGCCCAACTCACCATATCCGCCATAGCCCCATGCATATACCTACGTAAAAGGATTTTTGGTATTTAGCCTAGTATTCACCTGGTTCTGATCGTACATGTATACACCAGTAAAAAAATCCATCTCTCCTTACATCTCCGTCTTGTGTCAACGCGTAAGAGGTCCACATAGTGCAGAAGATGTCTGTGATTCTAGATATTCCAGGAGGGAATTCTACTTCCTTCGGGAGACATTCGTGCCATGCCTTGGATCCCACTTGAGAGTGTTTGTTGTCACCCCAGGCGAATACTTTCCCACGGGCAGTTAGGCACAACGTATGTGTCGCACCGCCCACAGCTTTCACCACTTTCTCTTTTCCCAGGGCACCAAACACTCTCTTCGGTTCGGAGACAGCTTGACCGTGACTCAGCCCGAGTTGACATGATTCATTTTTACCCCAGCTGTATAATTCGCCGTGCTTAGTCCATGCTAAGCAATGATGTTTACCATGCTGTGTTCCAATCTGCAATTACATTAGGTGTCTTATATACCCGTGTTGCATATACATTTAAATTCAATTACGTATTCTTCTGTACTGGTACCCTACAATTTCTAAATCTGTAAGAACGGGATTCAGTGTCGGCTTCTCTATTTTCTGTTGTTGTAGTGGTAGACCAAGTCTACAATGCTTGTTCTCTCCCATGACGTAAACGCTGTCGTCGTGAGCAATTAGAAATGCTTCCTGGTCTATTACCACAATAAAAATGTAAAATAAATCCAAAGCTATTCAAGTTTTCGAATGATTAAATCCTTAAGATTTTCTCACTTTTTCCGATTTTAGCATGTTTTAATGATTGCAATAGAAAATCAGGCACTGCTCCAATGGGCTTGAACTTTTTTAAAGTCTCCAGCTTAGCCATCGCCGATTCTTGCTCAAGGTAGCAATTTCCTAAAGTTACACGATTTTCGGGATCCATTTTTCAGGTACAAAATCAGAGTTAAAAATATACGTGAAACAGTGGCTGGGCTTGCCGGCTCTTAGGAATTGCATGCCTCAGAGATAGAGACTCCGTGCTGCCAGTTTACATGTACTGACTGTTCCGACGTTTTACTGATTACAACAATAAGAGCCGGTCTCCGGAGGTTTTAAATTTGAAGTCCTTTGAATGAAATCCCGATTAGCGGACAATCAGGAAAACACTGATAAGTAAACAAATACACAATATAATATACCGTATATTCGTAATTAGATACATGCTTATAATGCATAGTTTGCAACGCTAGTGAGATAAAGCTTTGGATTCGAGGCTTATTTTTACAATCCATCCTGTGTAAAACTGTAAACCTTGAATCGCAAATATACATTTTTATCGCCTAATCTTGAGAATGCAATGTTTTATTTGCCTTTGATTTTTTATTTGTGTCGCATAACAAAATATTCAATGTACCAGACCAGACAATCTTCACCATTTCACAGTATCGTATAGTTTTAAACGATTCATCTGGCTATCTATTAGATACTTGATGCCTTTTATCTACCTTTAGCCCTATTGCTTTCAACAGGTTCATTTTGCTTCAGACATTTACAAGATCAGTTTTTCTCTTAGTGCGCTTCTCCGATTGATTCAAGGCACTCACCGCTATGTTGAATCAACGTTGAATCATGAAATTAAACGATGGAACGTATTTTCAACATTCACTCAGCCTGTTCTATCTACTGTAAACCTGTTATGTTCCCTTAAAACCTTAGCTGATCCCTGGTCCACACAATGCCCGCCTCAACTCTCCATCAACCCAACACGATCTCTGATAAGAGTTTAGAGTTGACTGATTCTTTTTCTGAAAAAAATTGCTCCTTCTAAAGTAGTAGAAGTTCTCACCCGTGCTCTGAACCAAAACGGTTTTCACATTCCACATTCACAACTTTTAGCGCTGTTACACGTACGTACATGTATCCATCTCTTAAGCGTAGGGAATCTACAGATTCGCGAAATTTATAAAATTCGCACAAGTCACGATTTGTTCACGCCATAAAATTTACCAATCCTTCACATTCAACTCTCCGACCTTTTTCCCATTCCGTCTGTGCATGTCTATCCTATTCCTCTGGATCCTAGCAATTCCGCTGGCCCGAATCCCCCATTGGCTGGTAATTCCTTTGTCAAAAATTCTGTGCACGTGCCAAGATGGGAGTAGCTGGAGACGGGAGCGGGAGGAGGAGGGAATGATTTTGGTGAGACGTGACAAATCAGGGTAGTTTCGTCCGTCCGGGTGTAGAGAGCACTCCCTAAGCTGTGAAGATTAAGTAGGCTGAGTGACTTTGTATTATGATCATTGCGGTTGGGTATTTATTGGCATTGATTTCCATTGACAAATGGGAGTAAGGTGTTCTTGTCTAGTCTTGAAGACAAAACAAAAACAGATTTGGTTTTGGAGGAAGTCTAATTTTGTCAGGAGTTTGTATAAACAAGGATTCCCCCCTGACATTTCCCATCACAAGTCATTCAAAATAAATCCCAGGGATATCATCTCGAGTCATGTTCAGATAAATATTCTTTTCCTTCATACTTACTCTTAAGTAGCCTCAATAATGCCAGCCGTACGGCGACTCCACTCCAAATCATTCTCTGACTTCCTATTACGACTCTCCCTCAATGTTGACTATATTTTTCTTTTACTTTTTCCTGTTTACTTTTCCTCTTCTCCCCCCTCCTCCTCTCCCCATCACATTCAATAATGATAAGTACATGTAAAATTTAATTGTAGCTCATATATTGTCCTACTCTGACTCCTTCCCACCGGGTAGCCGAGTAGCAGTAGCACATGTTTCAACTTAATATTAAAAGTTTTCTCCCGGCATTTCCCCTAGCAAATCAAGCCAGTAGCAAAGAGATATTTCTCCTTCTTTATTCTCTTGTTGATACTTGTTTTATGTCTTCTCTCTTCTTCTTGTAATTTGGGTGGGAGAAAAAATCTAGCTCACAAGTGGTTGATGATGATTTGGCGACTGCTTGTAGAAAAATTCCAGAGAAAATAAAGCAGGGAAGGCTGGGAAATGTCCCCGGGAAATCACCACGTATTTATAAGACTTTTACCCGACAAATGACAGCCTGAGTTCAGGAATCTTTGAACGGAGTCATTCACACTGATAATTTTCAAAACCTTTGGAATTTAAATTTTTTACACATCATTTCCCAAGCTCTTCCCGTAATCTATATATTCCTCGTCGTTTGCAATCCCTCCCCTCCGATCTCTGACTTTTGTCCCTCCGTTCCACTTATTTAGGACACTACATACATTTCTACCCGGGTGTTACGCCCGTTGTTGGATTCCACGAGAGACGGTTGCATTCCCAAGCTGTGCTCTGTATATAATTCTTATAGATTTAAGATTCAACTGACGGTTTGGAGTAGTTTTTCTCGCAGAGCCGGGTAAAGGACAGACGGTTTTCTTCTTAGCTTTAGCTTCTGCTCTAGGATTTATGTCTTTTAAGTAGTCTCGGCATAGATTTACCATTTTCCTCCTCATTCTCTTCTACTTCTGCTTATCCTCCTCCTCCCTCGTCCTCATCCGAGTAGATTAGTGAATATGTCCTCTTAAAGAGTTAGTAGTCTGGATAGTAGATTTTACATTTCTTGGGTGGGGGCATCAAGGGGAGGGAAGCAGGAGGAAAGTAGCATTGAGGGAGTAGGCAGGCAGGCAGGCGGGCGGGAGATGGATTTACAGAGGGCGAGGATTGAGAAGAGGATTGTCACGGGAAAAAATACCCATAAAAATCCTCTTTAAAATCCGTGGCGTTCTTCGTTTTGGAACAACACAAAATCTTCCCTACTTTCACATTCGGAGAGGACAAGCTTTGGATTTTACGGAGAGAAATCCGTAGAGGAAGAAATGTAAATCCAATAGAGAGAGAGCGTTGTGCTTCTCACACTTGTCACTCCTGTATCTCTGCGCCCTGAATTTCTCAAAGTCGACAACAACGATGACAATCCCGCGCTCCTTTTAATTAACTGTATTTATCTCCCACTTACATACATTTCTCATGTCGACCCTCCAACTTATGCAATCCATTAGTCAGCATCCGGAATACTTAGCTATTCCTTCACAACCTAGCCTTGTGCCTTGTCTCCTTGCATGCGCTTTCAATATTCACGAGATCCTTTTTCCACTAGTCATGAAGGAGCTTGAGGAACGGACTGAAAAAGCGGCAAGTAATTCAAAGCATCCGCCACTCGTTGCTACTTCTTTTGAAGCGCTTAAGAATCAGCCAGCAAAATTCCTGGCATGAAACAATCTCAAAGAAAGATTGAAGATTCACAGCAGCTGTTTCTCCATCATCTTCTTCCGTTCCCAGCCAATCTTTCTTGTCTGTTCTGCATATTCCCGCATATTAATGCAAATCGTATTTCAGCTAATTGATCCCTCGATATTCTAGCCCAACAGCTCATATCCTCATGCACTGTATTGTATGTTCTCCAGTTGACCACGATAGTGATTCTCAGTTTACTGTGTTGTCATTTTGTAGTCATTTTTGAGGCATATGACATAATTCCCCCCGGTTTTCTTTGCCATTTACATGTACTGAGATTTTAAACGACATCTATCACAGCATTGCCGACTCATCATTATTTTAATTTTTTGATCAATGGAAAATACATAAAACAACTGCGGTTGCAATATTTTGTATAATTTAAACTCTCCATCTACTTTTATCAACTCAACGCCGATATGCCATACTTTTTAAAAACATTTCAGCTCCAGTAACAGGTATCGTTACCGCATGAGGTGGGCAGGCGTGGCATGGAACACGAAGCTACATAAAAGATACGCGGCCATAGTTACGTTATTCAGTATAACACCCATGTAACATTTCCCCACATTTTCTATCAAGTTACTTTTGCCATCCACATTCGTATCTTCTTTTTCTTCGCAAAGTCATGTTTGCCACCGGCCACAGAGGCCGGGCCACTACTTGATTATTTTTTGAAATAGCCTGTTCTGTAAACTGTTATACCTTATGGTGTATTTTCATAGAATGCGATTGTTGAATATTGCGGAAAAAACCTTGCGTTGCTATGGTTTCACTCTATCCTCTCCACTATATTTAACGCAAGCTATTCACATAGCATGCAGAGCTATGGAAATCGGCATTTAATGCCGATTACGTTTAAAACACTGCAGTCCTGGTATATTATAGAACTTCCTCACTAATTGTACGATTCGAAAGGTTGAAGATCAGAAATCTTAAATGTATATTATATAATCAAAATGTGAGCTAGAGCTAATGCATTGTTCCCTACCTCATCACATCACACCCATTCCCCTTACAGGATTGGCTTAAGCTTTTTAGAATAAAGTCCTGTTCCTTTCGCTGTGAGTCGCAAATAGTGTCGCCATCTACGTCTCAATTCCTAATCAACTCAAAAATCCAATGCCCAGCGATGAGGTCTGATACAGGTAGCCGACCTCATATCGTACGAGTACATAACTTTTAGCTCAGATTACTTATTATATGGCTTGACATCAAAAGTTGTTGCATTCGCGAACCCGGATCCAACCGTTTCACTGGCACGTCCTAGCATGCAATTGTTTAGGATTCGATCCACTCTGCAATGTGCGCAATGGAATTAAGAGAAAGTCTTTGTTGAGAAACTGCAACACAAGAACAGAACGGAAAGTAAGGCTTCGGTTTGGATGAGTAAATGAAGGCTGAAATCGTTTGATTTTCTAGGGAAGATAATTGCGGATGTTGTGGTTGGGTGTACGTTACAAAACAGAGTGACTGCGAAGGACACGCACATACTTAAGGGTAGAAGGCCGAAATTTCAGAATTCTCTCGCTGCAAATGAATTCAATGGGAACTTAAACACGTGGAACAGGAAATTTCTCTCCTCTTTCAAACCGACTGTGTCTACTTCTTTCCATCTTTGTCCTTAAGCTCTCTCCAATACCCGCTACATTCGTCTCTTCGGGCAGTATTCAACAACATGTATGCATCAGCCAGCCAGCACTACTGCTGCAGTAGGAAATTTCGAATCTTCCCAGTTACGTGATAGAAATCCTTGCATTGGGCCATTGAGTATTTTATCTGCATCAGCTTCAGCTCACTATATCTCTCCAGTTTCTAATCCGCTCGATTCTTTGCCTATAGTTTCATCCTCTGTACATGTTTCGATACATTACGTAGTATAGAAAAGGTCCATGTCCTGTTTGAGGCAGCTGCACAGGGGCAAGCAGTCGTTCGTATATTTAATGCCAGCTCGTATTTTTTGAGGCGTAGGCCCTGGAGTCCTAGTTCAGGACTCGTTAAGGTTTCTTTGGGGCCCCATCTTCCTTCCTATTGAGTGTTCCACCTATTTGAAATCTCGAGTGTATTGTAAGCTCGCAGTTAAAATGGTAGCGGAATAGTAAGAAAAAATATTTTAGCACTGAGGCCAACAACAGCTGCTTAGTTTTTAGTTTTAGCTATCACGTTTAGGCCACACTTCAACCTAGTAGCCTCCAACACTTTTACAGGTGCAGGATAGCATTGCTTCCGCTTTCATATTCCCTTCCCCTTGTTGCCTTTACTAGCCTCTTTATTTTCTTTTTTCAGGGATATTATTCACAAGATGTTTCCTCTACAAACGTGAGGAATTGAATTGGTTTCACGTGTATTCTTTCCCGATAGCTTTTTCACTGTCTCCTTCCCATCCCCCACCCCACTTTCTCCTCACCATTTCCAAAGGCTTTTCCTATTCACTAAAATCCCGGGCATTACTCTTCCTATCAAGGTTTTACCTTCCCAAGCGTACCGGGTTTACCAGTTTCTCCATTCCCTCTACTCCGTCTGCCTCTCCTACACGCTTCAAGCTTATTTCCCATCCTATACTATAGCCACTTTCTCTTGTTACAAACTTGAGTCCTGCAGGGTTTTTGCTTTCTTCTGCATGCTTTCTCTTTCTTCTCTCTTTTTTCCGCAGCTCTTGTTATAGCGGTGCGGAGCACACTTTTGCACACTACACAACAGGAAGCCTACTTGTACTATTTCCGGATTTAGCCTTCCTCTGTCCCAGCCCTAGCTTTTCAACTTTGTCCGCAAACTTGTTCTCCAATATCGAGGACATGTACATCCAATTTCTGTGAATTTTTTCTCTTTTTTATCCCTCCTTTCTCTCACACTTTCAATATGTTTTTTATTTCTTTTCTTCCATTCCCGTTAATCTGAATGATTCCTTCAAAAGCCACTGTACACCCGGAACAAGCTTTCTTTTTCTCCTCCCCTCCTCCCTCTCGTCTCTTTCTCTTCATGTCTCTCCACACGGTATCTGGTTTCGCCTTATCTTCTTGAACTCTCAAAGCCCGTTCCTTGCTTCATCATCCAAACTGTCTCTTCCAGCCCGTCCTCATCATCGTCCTTTCTCCCCTCGTCTCTAAGCCCAAAACCCTCCGACAAAAGGTCACATATGAGCAAATGTGTCTAAGAGGATTTTCTCTACCTTTTCTTTTGTGTCCCGTTTCCCGTCCACAGTTACTTTCTCCTCCTTTCTCCAGAAGAAATCTCCACTTTCAATGCTTCCTTTCACGTAGCTCTAATTATTTCGATTATCTGGAATGGCCAGTACTCTTGTATTTTTTCATTCATCACCATCACTACAAGTCCCCGGAAAATCCATGGATGGGCCAATACACCAGTCATCTCTGACCTCCCCACCTCTCTATTCCCCCTCTTGGCTTTCACCCACCATCTTTCTCAATCTCTGCCTTATTCTTAGCTCCGCTTCATTGAAACCTCTCGAAATCTTTTATAGTTTTTCTTTGGAACTGAAGACGAGATAGCCGCATGGTGGTGAAAGCAACTTTCTCCGAGTCCCGAATGTAAGATACACCATTAGCCCCATCCCGTTTCCAAGCCCCACGTCCACCATTTGCCATTAACGGGTTAGGGAAAGATATGCGGGATTTTAGGGAGCGATGCGATATTTCTTAATTATCAAAGGCTATTTGTCTCTCCTCATAAATAACAAAATTAAGACTCATTATTTACGAGCCAATTTTACTAGTCTGCTTCCTACTTACACATTCCGTTGTATCCACCTTGTTTTCTTCTTCCTGCTGCTTTCACTTCCATCTATTATTTTACGCATACCCAGCCAGCGCCATCGGGTAGTTTACGAGACCACCATAGCGCCGCTTCTACTCGCACTTCCGTATCTTTTCTTTCGGAACTGTAAACCCTGTTCCCTTCCCTTTATTCATCCTTTAATCTTGAATTCCCTAAGCCTTCCTCTTATCCCGTCCCAAGCTACAAATATTAATCAGCTTTCTCTTTTATTACCACCTTTTTCCACTAGTTTCACTATTTATAGTTTTGTTTCCCTCCTCCATTTATTCTAAGCCCCTTAGAAAGTTGTAAAACCCAGAAAGAGTTCGACAAGAGTGAGAAATTTACCAAAGAACGAATACCCAAATTTGCAAATTCAGTATTCCTTCCTGGCGGAAACCAAATGGAGCGACGGCGCGATGTGTATATTTCTATTTTCTGGTCTATAGCAAATTCATCCAAGGTCAGAATCTCGCTTCCAGTTCCATTCAACCACTAAACCCATAGTTTATCACAGGCAGGAATAAATTTTGAAGGAAGGTAAATAAACCTTTCTATGCATTTAAATTCATTCATCTTTATTTCCATGGAATCTTCTCTGTACTTCGCGGCGGGGGCATAATATCCTATTCGCTTCCAGTTTTCATTTGCAATATTCCCAACCTTCTCCAAGGGTTCTGAATCCTTCTTTCTCTCTGAGATGGAAATAGATCACATTCTGTCGTCGGTCTTTTACTACAAGGAGCTATCACGTGCTCACGCCCAAGATTCCGGTTCCAGCCCGACCTCAATTTAAAAGCTATGTAAGCTAATAAACAGAACATAGCCGTAGGCCAAGTTTCTGCTGGAGCAACCACAGAATCAAATAAGGAATATCATATTTCTCGTTTTCCTCTTGAGGTAACTCTTAATTCCTTGAATCCCTCCAACAAAATTTCGGGGAAGTCAATCCTAATCCTAAGTGGGAGGAAGTGAGTAGTTGATCTACCTCTTTCTGTCTCTACATTCTTGGGTGAGATGAGTAGTTGATCTACCTCTTTCCTGAGAAGTGGAGCTTCCAATGTCTACTTGGCTCTGTGGGTGCTGCAGCTTGGGTACTAAAGACCTGGGACTACGTAATATGCAGCCGGTTAGACAACACTGGGTAGTTTGCATAGCATGGAAAGTGACCAAGAGCGGGTTGGCCCTGAATCCAGTATGCAAACTCCTCATTAGAGTGCCGCTTCTCTAATGGGATGCCAGGCTGTTCACGGGGAAAGAAGAGGCTGCTAACTACATTGGCTAGGACGCCGCTGGGAAACCATCTCTCCCGTTCATATTAATATTTCAGTTTCTTGAGAAATTAAATATACTTCTAAGCCTTTGGATGAATAACACGAAGCTTTAAACTTTCTCCGCAAACCCCCGTGTTTTTTTCCTGCTTATTACATATGACGCAATTTTTCCTACTCTTGATTTTTAAAAATTTTCAAAATGAAATATTCAATTCATACCAATTTTAGTTATATGAAGAGTAAAATACAAATAGTAGGTGGCCTTCGTTGCATCACAATCGTGAAGTCGTGAATTTTCTTCCATCGACAAAAAATCCAAATCGCTTTGAGGCTAGTTTAAAATCCTTCTCACGCAGAACGTAATTAGCAGAGACAATTTTATATTTATGAGCATGTTTGGATTATGTAAAACTAAAAAGAAAGTGATGGTCACGTGGTCTAAATTGATACGGCCGGCCGTAGCTAAGCCATTGTGATTTCTACATCTAAAATTTAACTTACATAGTCAAAGAGTTGTGGATCCTTTTTATGCTTCTTTGAATCCAGGAACAATTTAATTCGATTTAAGAACTCGAACTTCATTGGCCTGTATTTTTTGCAGTAAGCACATACAGGATAAGTAAGGCAACGTTCAATCTGTTGGCATGTAATGAAATTAAATTTCATAAGTCGTTGCGATTTACGGCCCGGGCCCTATTCTAATAGGTGCTGAACGGGCCGTAACATACGATTGCTCCCGGGCGCCTGCTGGGCGGACGTCTATCGTTGGGGCCGTCCCGGTTGTACGGCCCGTATTGCCGGGCCGTAACCAACTCTGGTCACAAGATTTTCGCCCGAAAATTTCGAGATTGTTGTTCAGAGCTGACGTCACAATGACAATCTACGCCCTCAGTCTCCGAAGAAAGTTCGGAATAGATACCAGAGTAGACAAATCAAGAACCCAGAAACTAGCGAGTTTACAATTTTGAAACATTCAGCAAGGGGTGTATGATGCATGTTAGAATTTAGCTGATTCTGGATTCAGTGAATTAATTCGGGAGTATAATTTGATAGGATTAGTAATTATGCGAGGGGTTGAATGAGAGGAGGCTAAAGTATATATACTTTAAGTAAAAGCACTTTCTTCCAAAGGATTTACATACATTTGTTAAATCCTTCCTATTAAACTCCTTTGCCTCCTGGCCTCTTTCCCACTCGCTTAGCTTTTGATTCTTTGAAAAGTTGGAACCCGTCCTGATTACATACGTATACAATAAAGTTCCATCCTTCCTCCTGGTGGAAGAAGGTTTGGCCTCTTCTACATGAAACTCTGCTGATTGCCCGTACTTGCTTCTCAAGCAGTGAAAGCCAATTCGTATATTTAAGTACGTTTGCAGTTTGCATAGGTATAACCGAGATTCAGAGATTTGACAAACTCTCCAAACCAGAGGAGTGTGTAAAAGGTCGTTGGTAAGTTTGTCATTTGAGAATGATAGTTGCTAACTGGGAGCCACTAAATAGATTAGGAAACCTTCTCGGATTCACATGAAATATAAACTTTATGCGGTCAGAAGAGTACGGAGGGACTATATAAATGCTTTTCCCTACCTTTCAACCTTTCTTTCCTATTGCAATGCATCTCGTCTCTTCAACTTAATTACTAACATTCCCAATGAGGAGGAGGCCTTGATATGCTTCCTCAAAACTCCGCATCTCTCTGTGTACATCCTGGCAGATAGGAAGATAGGATTCGAGTATTAGTCCGGACGCACATATATTCACGTCTACTGGTAACACTTGTAAGCCAGGGAAGGAGGAAAAGAGAAATGAGTAGTTTGGACTTGACATAAATTTCATCTCCTCCATACCTCCAAGGGTTTTCTCCTTGGAAGCGGCCATGTATAATTAGAGGGATGCTTTTCATTTTAGGCCATCTTCATCAGATGACATCCGACCGCTGAATGACTCCCCGGGGTGGATCCGTACAGCTTTATGCTTTAGATTTCCGTCGTCCCTGCCTCTACTTTTCCGCATACTCCCCCTCTCCCAATGTATGAAAGTTACGGCTTCTGGAACCCAAACTAAACTAACCAACTTTCCAACGATATCTCTCATCCACTCCTCCAACATTTACTACACACCTTTAGTATCATTGTAGATCTCAATCTCAGCCACTCTAGAGGAAAGCAGATACAGTCGATTCTCGCTAGAAGAGACTCCGATATAAGAGAATCCTCTCTTTAAGAGACTCAACTTAGAGCCTGTGCGAAATTCCTATGATCGCAATGTTGAATTATCCCGATGTAAGAGATTTTCGTATAAGAGACTTCCCGCCATAGGAGACAAGTTCGTTCGCCGCATCCTATCATTTTACATTGCACAAGCTACGTTTATAAGAGACTCGTTTTCCACCAAGCATTTTGAATATTGCACGCGGGTAAAGAATGAAATTTGCTTTGCTAGCAGAATGCAAATCCAGGATTTCAGTTGTATTTACAGTATGCGAGCCGTATGTTAACTATGATTTTTTGGAAAAGATGAGATTTTTGTATCTATCAAAGGAATTCAAAGAAGGTGAATCTATGCTAGCAAGTCTTGAGAAGGTAGAGCGGTTTGCTTCGGAGTCTATTTCTTCCTCCATGAAGCTAACGCCTTTTCGAAGGTATTTCGGTGCGAAACTCTCCTCTGAGGTGTCTTTTTAAACTTAGAATCCCCACTGTTTTAATATTTATATTTTTTGTTCACTACCTCGATTTAAGAGATTTCTCATTATAGGAGACTTTTTTTTGGATTTATACGTGTCTCTTATATCGAGAATCGACTGTATTCAAAACAACCGCTCCCATTCTCCATGCCATTTGCCTATGCCTCGATCAAAGGCCCAGCCAGGTAATAGTAGCTTTGGCCTCAAAAACCACAGTAAACTTCTAAAAAGCGACCTACTGTACTGGCTTTTTCAAAATTCAATTTAACTCCTCAATACTTTCATTCGAAACCAACCCAGAAACATACATTTACATACACTTTCAGTGCACTCCCTTGTACTGTGGCAGCTTATATACACAAGGCCGTTTCCATAACTTCCGATGCGGGCCTAACGAGTCTTAAATGCAAAGAGCTTGAGCTTGAATTCCATAAAAATCAGAAACCACGAAAGGCACTCACGCTTCTTCTAGCTCAGGGTGTCGTTGAATCATATCTTTGATTCCCGTTTCGCCTTAACTCCCACAACTAACTCAGCATTATTTTCTGTGTGGTCCGGAATTTTCTAGTTTCTGTTTGGAAGTGG
Organism: Sminthurides aquaticus; assembly: GCA_906901655.1. Taxonomy (NCBI): domain Eukaryota; kingdom Metazoa; phylum Arthropoda; class Collembola; order Symphypleona; family Sminthurididae; genus Sminthurides; species Sminthurides aquaticus. Next base: position 8,199,842 of record CAJQTT010000006.1, on the reverse strand, counting down.
AATCCTCCAGGGCGGATGCTTCTAAATTTTCATTCTTTGGGGGCAAACAATTCCCCTCTTCTTAGTGAGAAATTCTTTGAAAATCAAGTAGTAAAAACTCATCCTCGCACATTGCCAAATATGATCATGAGCATTGGTATTATATTCCCAGTCTCCCATCCCTATTACAATCTACTTGAATACAGTCACTGTAGCGCCCTCTGCTCTTCTCTCCTCGGGTTACAAAGGAATACGTTTGTATTTCTTCATTTCTTTGATTTTTCATCCCATCTCATTTCCCATTTGTATATAATCTACGAATCAATGTACCTATTTCTGGGAATTTGAGCTGTAAACAATCAATGGATTGATCTTCTTGCTTCGCTAAGTTGTGGCTGTGGCAAGGAATGGGTAAAGAGTGAGCCTTTAGCAGTATAAGAGCGAGATTTGAATTCTGGAAAACTCACGGGATTCTTCCTACTTAGTTTCATATATTCATTCTCTTCTCTTCTTTCTCCTCTTCTTGTATGATTATTATCAACTTCTTTTACAATCTGGGAAGAGTAGCATTTATTCCCTGCTCAAAGAAAGCTTCAATCTTTGCATGCACTGGGGCTGGGGCCCAGTAGTAGTAGTGGGCTTGGTAGCATATAATATCTCCCTTGTAATCATTTCGTTCGCTGTAGATCTTTTTCGGATCCTTTGATGAGTAGTTATGAGCACAGCTTGAAAAAAGCAAGGTTCCCTCCTCCTTCAGCTTCCTTAACGGTTTTAAGCGAGAAGAGGCAATCAACTCCTATATATGCTTTGCATCATCATCAACATTATGCCATCAATGATGGCCCATCATCCCGATGAGAGCCTTGAACACATCTCTTTGTACTCTTTCCTGTGGCAGTGGCAGTGGCAACGCAGCCTTTTATGCACAAATAGTATTCGTGAGTTGTTTTACCCTTTTTGATTTTAAAGCTTGGCATGCACATATCTATACGACTTCCATGGCAACGCATGGTTTCTTTAAATTAAAAACTTGTGAATCTCCTCCATTTCTTTTCCTTCTTCTTGTATAACTTGTATTTCTCCTGGCTCCTTTGTATTTTTTGGTCTCATTGAGAATTATGATGATGAAACTTGTAGAAAATTGACAAACATTTCCATTCTTCCTTCATTTCCTCTAATAACTCAAATATTAAGCCATCCATCCAGTCATTCCCTTATTCCCTCCCACAATACAGGAGGTCTTTTAGGAAGATACCGTGCGGCTTTAGCCTTCTTCCCTTCCTTTCATTCTTTCTTATTTTCTATTTTCCTAATTCAGTACCCCGAGGAATTCATACGCAGGCAAACCGGTCGCTCCACCGGCTTCTATTACAATCTGGCAGGAGGAAGGGAAAAGGAACAAGCTCTGATTCTTTTCTGTCTCTAGAGATATCCCAATTCCATCTTCCCATGTTCGACATCCCGCGTTCTCGCACGTGTCTCCTACCCGACACACCGTAACCAAGACAGGGAGAGCTCATCCCCGTATACTCAATCCACGCAGTAGTTTCCTATTATGCTACAAGAAGAACAATTTTTCTTACAGATCCGCAGATCCTTCTGGATCCCCGTCCTTACTACCCACCAAACCATATCTACAGATCTCCATCCGGACAGTAGTCCACACGCCACACGGTGGTCGATCCAGTTCTTTTTGTTGCCTTTCTCTGGGGTTTAAATCTAGCTACGGACAAGTGTGGCCGGCTTCCCTAAATCTCCACAGTACTCCCAGCCAGTAGAAAGTCCGGAAAAGCCAAACGGGGAAAAGAAATCAGGGGAGGAGAAGACTGATGGTCCTTGAGAGTATATTGCCCAAGACTTTTCTATCACTAGATAAATGGTTAATTACAAGCCGTATTGTCCGTGCTCAATGAAGCTCAATTCTCCACTCTTTCCACCCGCCTTCCCTCCCTACTCTACTTCCTGGTATTAACAGCTTTCCATCTCATTCTTCAAATCCCAATCTCCAATGGACCATTCTGGGGGAAAGTCCTTCCCTCCGACAAGAATGCTTTCTCTCTCTCCTTCCTTTTCCCATATTTACGTCGCACCGATAGTCCAATCCAACTGGACATTGGCTCTTGGGCTTCTTGTCCTCCGACTCCGACCAGGCACCTCAATTCTCAGTCGTTGCATAAGCATGAGTAAGAATCTTTTCTTTTATTCATTCCTTTCACAAAAGCCATCCTCTCTTCCCTCCAACCAAGAGAACAATCAAACCTTTCTTTATGTACACTCTTTTAGCCTTAACCACTCTTAATTTAATAGATGCACTCTCCTTGAATCTCCACAGATTTCTCCCATTCTCCCTCCTCTTCTTCTGGTACAGTAAACATGGAACATTTCTTTTTCTCGCACCTCATCATCACCACCCTCCTTTTGTTCCTTTGTTACCAAGTTCTTTGCCTTATGGCTTCGCTGAATACCTGCATGTATCACTTCCGCTATTATTTGACACCCTCCTCCATGGTTAAATTACCCTCCTCTGGATGCATTTGATTAGCCTGAAAGCGAGGCTAAACGCCCAAATGGCACATGGCATATGTGGAGTCAATCACGTTGATTTCTGATTCTTACAGTGCATAATCACTGCAAAAATGAAACCATTAAAAGGGTTTGCATGCTCTCTGAAACATTCAATAAAATCTCAGGCTGGTGAATTACTTGGCTAGATTGCTAGATGAAACTTACGTAAGCATGGGTAAAATCAGCACAGAATTCTATGGCAGAGAGAGAATTCAATTGCCAGCTCGGGGCCATCTTCCAAACCGCCTCCCCGGCGCTTGACCAAATAAGGACGAAAGATAAACATTGAGAAGATGTAGTTAGATCCCACGTATGTTCTTTGAGATTCCCATCCTCAATCCTCACCCAGCCGCAGGTGTCTCTCATCACACGTCAACGGAAGTGCAGCAATCACACAAATATCTCTGCCCCACACAGCGTTCTCTTCGGGTCCTCCATCTCTCTATCTTCCATTCCAAGTCATTTTCCATAATCTTCTCGGGGCCATCAAAAATTTGTTATCATTTGCATATATTTAATTTTTGAATTTCTCACAGATCCAAAAATCCTACACGGCTTCTTATAAATGATAATGATGGAAATCATCTTATCCTTCAACCATCTTTGGTTTCAAGTCACTTTTACATTTTACAATCCGTCATATTACCAACATACGTTCTATATATCTGTCTGTCTGCATACTTATCTGAGATGTAAAATAAATTCCACGCGTTTAAGGTCTTGCCGACCGGATCCGTCCCGTCTTCCATTTAATTTGCCACGACTGTGATGTAAACACTGTTTTATGTTTGATTTTTTGGGACTGCTCTTCGTTTTCTCTTTGCGATTTCCCGGCCCGCTTTTTCCTCGCTCCTTTTTCAGTTAGCTTTCTTGCAATTTTTGGTTTTTTATTCAAGTAGTTCCAAGAGAGTATATCAACTTTTCCTATCTCATCTTATTTTTATCGCCCCGATCCACTCTCACTGCCGATATTTCTCTTTGCGCTGCAGTAGTCGGCAGGCAAATTGTGAAGTAAACCAGACCCGGAAACGTGAAAATTTCTGTGGATGAGTGCTATTGAATGTGTTAAAATACAAGTTAGTTTCTAACTGTCTGTCTGTCGGCCGACCAATTGAGTTTCGAATCACTGCATCGAAAGAGAAGTGAATATTTTTTAGTATTTTCCACTTCCTTTCATGTAGCAGCCTCCCGTGCCGAACGACGCTTGACTTTGGCTCGAATCCTCTTTAATCGCCGTGGTTGTAGCAGTTATCCCAGTCATATATAAACCAAATCCACTTCCTTGTAAGGTCAAGCAAAACTTTGCGCGTTTCTTTCATCTTATGGGTTTTATCAAAACAACAGGATTTAAATACTGAAAGGAGGCAGCACTTCAAGCTGTTGATTCTATACAGCTTTTGTAACCGCTGTAAAAAGAGGTGCGCTATAAGATTTCGGTCGCAACCGTTTCTAAAAGATTTTAGAGGAGGCGCGATAATACTAGAATTTAGAGAACAGTATGGATTTTCAAAGTATGCCAAAAGACCATGCTGAGTTTTATTCAAAATCAGATTTCGAAAAGTAGGTATGTAGTAGCGTCAAGTATCTTTCGCTGTATGTAACTTACTTTACGTTGTGTTAAGAATTTGGAAAATTAGAATATTACGTGAGGTAATATTTCAAAATCTTTTCCAAGCTTCGCCACCGTTTGGAAATATTGCTAACTTGATTAACATGCTCTCCAGCCGGTAGGTTACTTTTGCATCCTAAAACCTAGGATTTCAATTTGTAGTAATATCATGTTGAAAAATTTGAGCTAAGAGTTCTTCTTAAGTGACATGTATTGATGTATGTAACCATAGTAATTCTTTTGTTTAGTATTCTAGGAATCTTCATTAATTCTACAGTCTCGCGTCGCCGCAAAGACGAAATTGCGCACACAAGCAACATGATTCAAGGTTTTTGCTTAAATCGCTATCCTTTTACATTTAAATTGGAATTTAAAAAAAGAATCGTATACTACAGATTTCAAATTAGCAACGAGGCACAAACTATAACAATCGTTTCGGATAATGAAATCAGAAGATTAGAGACCACGTTTAGCGACATATGTGCACAACATGCAACATGAAATACATGAGAGGATGGTCGTATCCTACTTACTGCTTGTTAATTTACATCGTGTGTGGCACGTTTCCCATTTGTATAACAATTGAAAAATATATATGTAAGCATAATTTGGGTTTACTCGCAAGATGCGGACTGGAAGGTTCTCTAACTTGTGGAACATTAAAGCAGTTATGTGATCGTGTGAGAGAAAAAAAGTTGGGTAAAAATCATAAATCAAGATTAAGATCCACTCTCGTGCTTATTATTATTGACTCGGAGCAAATGAATAAAAGCAGACATGAGAGCCTTGAGCCCGAAAACCGGGAGCTCTACAATTCCCACCCTAGTCTTTCCAAGGCTTCTTCTCCCATTCCTTTCTCCCCGTTCGTTCTAGATTCTTCCTACATTCCCAGATATGCTCAACCCTTGTATTTCGCTTGAGTTAGTTATTTCCCTTATCAATATATTATCGCTAATATCCGAGGAGCGCCCATGTTCGCTTGGTTAGCTTCGTTCCATCCGTAAGCTAGTTTCCCCGACATCCGAGTCGTCGTACACTCGTACACAGTCTTCTTTCCCCAGCTTTCCATTTTCTCTTCCAAAATACTAATCAAGGAGCCGTCGTAAATTAACTTCCCGACCATCTACACTACACACACTCAGTTTATCGGCAAATAATTACGTGCATCGCTTCTCTTGCAAAACTTTACAAGTTTATACATACTTTTCTCTCGCTCTGCTTTCTTTCCTTCTTTCTCTTGTGCTTTTTCAAACTACTTTTACTCACTTCAGATCAGACTCGATCCTACTCCTCACATAGTTTTCTCTGTTGCTCTCTTATATACTTATATTTCATACTCACCGCTTCACACTCTCATCATGATATTCCATCTTGAATTCCATCCAGTATAAACCTCTCGTGTATTTATATGAGTTTCTCTTTAATTTATGCATTTTATAATTTATCTTCCTCCTAATCTACAAGGTGAACAGAAGAGTGGGAAGGAGGAGGCAAGTGAAAAATATTAAGGGCCTGAAAGTAGGCACAAGAAGTACAAGTATAGATTAGACTAGAAAGTCTTGTTTGGATGGCTCTTACTTTCTCTAATAGCTTTCTCCAGCTTTTCCGCCTCTTCATTTGCTCTCTTGCATCGAGAGGAGGAAGGTCTTTTTCACCATGCATGTAAGGACTTTCCCAGATAAATTATAACACTCGTAATTATTACCACTGAAGAAGAGAGTGGATTTTCTAATAAAAATATTGAATTTCTTTTTTCTCTTTCTGCTACAACTTCTCCCTCTCGTGACGACATTATATGTCCTCCTAGGGCAATCTATGAAGCTTCTAGTTTTTTCAACTCCTGTATATGCTTATAGCTACCCATTGGTGGTTTCATTACAGCAAAACTCTTGATGCAACATGCAAACGAGAAAGTAGAGAAAGTCAGTGGTTGAGATTGAATTTTTTCTAGGCAAAAAATTAACCCAGCCCAGCTTTCAGGTACTTGGTACTTTTCATAATTGCTTTCATATTTTATAGAGCCGAAAACTCTCATTTCTTTTGCTCTCTAGTTTCCCGGTCCCAAAATATGTATGCAAGAAATAGCGGAGCAAAAAGAGAGAAGCGGGAGTTTGGTATTTTTCTCTTCAGCTCTCGCTCTTACTCTTTCCAGTTCAAACTTTTCTCCTTCTCTCTATTGATCGTAATGTAATTCCAGAGATTCACTTCTCCAGTTGTTCTCAAATAGTTCCGCACCCAAGTGCAACTCTTACAATTTCTTCCTTGTACAAATTCTCTTTCAACTTTCTCTGCTTTCTCCAACAAGTCAGTCGACCTCTTTTCTACTATTTTACCCTCTAGCATCCCCGCGCCTCCTCCGCCTCCTCCCGTCCTTCATAAAACTAACTAATCCTTTCAATAGCTTCCCAGAAATTTCTCCCATAATTCTCAACATCTTATCTTCATCTCCACAAAACTCCCTTCAATAGACCCTTTAACTTTACAACCTTCACCTCTTCTAGTCCCCCCCTCCACCTTCGTCGATTTCCAGCATCGCAAAAAGAGGAAGCTGGAACCCTCGTAACCTCCATCACAATTCTTTTTTCCTTGCCTGTAGCTCACAATTCTCCTCTAGCTTTGCAACTGCTTTACCTTTTACTTTCATATATATTCCAAAGCAAGAATAACACAGGAGCGACTTTCTCCCAGCATCCTCCCTACTTCCACACGCATGTACATATATTCAGCTAAGCTTATCAGTATTCATATAATAGTGTTTTTTTCAGGGCAACCCCGGAGGTTTGAGGCTCCAGCATCACTCCAAAGATTTCATATCCTGCTTAGAATTTCCCTTTTAGGTAAAAACTTTCTCCATCATGTTAGAAGAGAAAACAACTTGGAATTTCCCTCTTCCTTCTCTTCCCCCAGCCTCCGCCTATTTCAACGTCTCCACTGACCCGAATACAATATTTTCAAGTAACCGCTAATACGCTTACTTTTTACTCTACCTCCTTTTACATATTAATGTGGGAAGAAGAAGGATGCTCATAACCTTTCTTTTCACCTCTACGCCTTCCAAGAATTGTTTTCTCTTCAGGTTACGAGTAGAATTTCCAACGCGCATCCGGGTTTACACGTCGCCTTGCTAGGATGTATTCTGGACGTCTTATTGGGAGAAACCTTCCAAGTATTCCTCTACTGGATAAAATAACAAAGAGTTGCTTACTTGGAAGGTTATACAACACCCTGTTGGTGTAACCGTAGAATTGTAGTAGAAGGTGTTATAAAGACTGCTCACTTGGAGACTGTTCAAAGCCCAAGGTTTGTAATGAAATTAAAATGTCAGCCATAGGTAAAAGTCTCTAAGCAATTTGTGGGCCATTCGTGTCAACGAGATCATAGCACGTGTCACATTACCCTTGATACATGGACCGTCTCAAAATACCTTAACAACACACCGCAATATTCCTCTTTCTTCCTATTCTCTATCTAAAGACTTTAAGATTCTCTTGCACTTTCTCCCTACTTTCTCCAACAGCCATCTTCCTCCACAATCTTCTCCTGTTCTCCTGCTCTGCTGCATTAGGGATGTTGTGCCCTCATCAGAACCACAACTTGACTTCATTACAATTTACTTTGTGAAAAAAAATATGTACCCACTACAACGCTAACCTATTCACATAAAAGCTTGCATTTAGTTCCCGAGTTCTGGACATTATTATCAGTTGGAGAAAACAATGGTACATGCTTTTCGACCAACGTTTTTATGCCTAAAAAAGCTTAGAAACCGCTCCCTACATTGTGCAAAACATTTTAAAGCCGCGTGTGTAATACGGTTAAGTAAAACTTTGTATTTTGACCGAAAATCCTCTGTATTTTCGGTTTCAGTTTCTATAAAATCAGTTTCAATCGGCTAACTGGATTGAAGTTAAGTACCATTCTGACGCAATAAAGCATTGAATAAAGTCGTATGGCCCTCCTAATCTCCGCTGAGGTCAAGCTCTTTTGACCAGAACAACTACATTTCTACTTGGAACTTGGTACCAGATTCAAATTTGTCGCTCATCTTTTGCCCCGCCGTGCTCAATGGTTGTAATTGCTTTCTATTGAGATTGAGAAAACTTTCTCCGTTCTTGGGTAGCAATGATGTAGTTTACAAAACTTTCCTCCTCGTTCACTTTTCTCATGGGCTTTCTTTCGTTTCTTCCTTATCCTACCAGTAACCACGCCACCGGCACACGAGAGGATGAGTTACGTTAAAAGGTCGATATCTTCGTCCCACGCTTTCTCCCCTGTAGTTTCTCTCCAGTTGGTGGTGGTGTGAGAGAAACTTATTTCGATATCTTCACATAGAGCAAAGATAAATAAGCTCCTCTCTTCATCTCTTACTTTCTCCTTTCCTCAGTTTGGTTTGGTAGTACCAAATTGGTACTCATGAACTGAGGGAACGTACTTACCAATGTTTATGTAGATCTTTGGGGGATTTGGAAAAATTGGACATCCAAATTGAGCATTACATATCAGTTAGCTTCTTGATATCCTGCTTTTGCCCTTCCGAAAGCTTCAACACATTCAGCAGAATAACTTTTCCAGTTTGCTCTCAAACTTTCTACGCACGTTTCTCCCGTATGTATGCACTTCTTCGCTCTGTCGTCCAGAGTATACATTCATCTACCCAAAGTTAGAAGTCGCATCATGTACTATAAATCCCAGCTACAAGTCCAACAGTCTTGCACAAGGAACTTGAATAAGCGTTATAGAAACGTGATCCTTGTTTCTCCCCTGACTTTTGCTGCGATAATAACTGGAGGCAAAAGTTTCTCAGACTTTCACTCACCCCTTTTTCGAAGCCTGGGGTAAACATTTCCAAGTGAGATAATAACAAGCTAAAAGTGTTCAAATGGCATTTAGGTTCAGATAATAGATTTTGTGTTAAGTTTGAACTTTCTCTCGCATATGTGCATTATTAGATTCGGACACCCTTTCTTGTCCTCGCGTATGTACTGCATTGCTTTAAGTCTAAGCTAGCATACGCTGCAAAGCACGTGTGGGACTGAGTCAAAGCTATTCAACGTATGTTGTACCGTATAGGTCGTGAGTAGTTAAGCGTTGAGCCTAAATCCTCAGTGCTAATTTGCTTCCATCTCGTAGAGGGGATTGGTATATGGATAGCCAGGAATTATATCCGCTTTAGCTCATAGAAGACAACAAAGAGAAAGTCGGTGAAAGTACATATTCTTTGTAATACTTTAATGCTTTGTTTCTTGTAGCTCATCTAGGTACGCGAAGCTTAAGAGTTTTCCCCGTACTTTCTGCGGAACAATCTGCTTTTAGTCTGGCTTCTTCCTTCTTAAAGCCTTCCAATTTAGATTATGCACAAACAAATTACAAGCTGAAAACAGATGCGCATATACGTTAGTTGTTGTGTGGCCCAAGATTTGAATTTGACTACGCCTTGGATCCAAAACCGAAAAAGCTACAAAAGCTACATAAAGAGAAAGCCAGGAGAAGATGAGATGAGGGCAGAGTAGCGGCACGTAAATATGTTTCCATCATTCCTCCCCAGTCTTGGTAATTCTCTTGGGATTCCCAAGACAAACGTAACATCTCTGAAAACTTATTCTAAACTTGCTACTCCTTAGCCTAAAACCCGAAACAACTCATATTTATGTAGCTAATTCACCGCTTTCCGCCTTTCTCCTATTCCGCTTTCTTCCTCCGAATCTTCCCCTTTAACCCGTCCACATTTCTCCATTCTCTACACCACTACCTTGTTCAACTCTTACACAACTTTCCATCCATTCACTAACTTGACTAAAATCAACTTTCTCCCTTATATAATTACACCTTCTCTTAATGGGTATACACATTTAATAAAATACTTTTACTCCTAAAAAGAAGCTAGAACAAATTGTACTTTCTCCCCCTTTCTACCCGCTTCCCACCTTCCATTCGTTATAAGACTTGAAGCCATTTTAGGAAGAAAATTCCCGGTTCTGGCTTCTTCACTTTTCTTCTCTTCGTTTGGCTCCGAATTCCTTGCAATTATTTTCCGCAACACTCGTATTCAATCTGAAGAAAGAATTTACGTGATAAACGTTTTGCAACTTGTACTCTCCGCTGAAAACCTTTTGGCCAACTTGAAATCACTTCTTCAAATTCTCTCTAACTGAATCTTTTATAGATGAAGGAATGGAGAAAGCTGTCTGTATACAAGCTGTAGTAGTAGCTCTAGACTTTCTCCCTGTTGCTTTGTATGAGGAGGACAGGAGAGAAGAACACGCCTTGCTTGGTTGAGCATCATCTTTTGTCGCCAGAGAAAATGTTTAGTTCGGGTAGACTAGCTACTCCTCGAGAAACTTTTATTGAATACAAAACTTTCTCTTTTACAATTCCAGCAAATGTAACCAATTATTAGTTTTTCTAATCTTCAAAAGAGATAAATGAGACAAGTTTAACTCGAGTTCACACAAGTCTCCCTTCATCATCACCACCACTGTATCCTCCTTCACTAAACTACCAACCACCTCCGCTACCTCCATCTTCCTCCACAACCCAAGTTTTACATTCCCTTAGCCTAAGTAACCCGACGAACCTCTATTAACTTTTCCCAGAATTCCTAACTTGAATTCGTACCTCTTCATAGTCTTCTTCCTCCTGCTACCCGCTTCCCCGTTTCTTGTAGATGTCACTTGAACACTTCTTTCACGTTTTCTCCTCTCCCCGCCGCTTCATCCAACTGAGCCAGCATTCCCATTTACACACTGACTAAACTCAATGAATTTACATTTGTAAAGAGTTAATAAAATTATTTTTCTACTTCCCAACTTTCTCTTCCACCTAAACATATTCCGCTACACTTTTTACTCTCCAACATTAAATTTTTCCCACCGTTTTACTTTAACCTCCTTTTTCTACCTTTATCATTTGACACGCTTCAAATGCGTTTAAAACTTTTATCCCTCCAAATTCTCCTTCTCTGTATCCGGACTGAGGCTGAGCGCATTTACTCATTCACCTCACCTGCTCTGTTCTATAGGCTCATTTTCCTATTACGTTCCTAAATCAACCCTAATAATGACGCCATGCAATGGCCTAGCAATGCCCCTGTACTCTGCCTCTCACGTACCGTTAGGTTTTTCTTTGCACCTTCACACTATTAGTTTACTTTCGGTGTCCTTTACCAAGAAACATGCGAAGCTAAGGAGATCCGAGACTTCCAAATAGCACAAGAGGTCATCACTTTTTGAATAAATATTCTTACCGGAGGTAAAATCTTGCAATTTTTTTCACAAGCTTATGTAGTTGCTGTATTCAATTTGGAACCGCATCGTTTACAACAGTATGAAATGAGTCAAAAACGATATTTTCATTATTTTGCCCTTCGCCTCTGCACTGCATCCAACTCCTTCCATTTAAAGTCAAGAATTGACTCTACAAAATTAGCTTTTCCAATACAAGCCATTTCTCTCGGATTTCCAGTATCAATCACAGCAAGATACGTAATAAAAGTCGGCGGTCCCCTGCTTTCCTGTCCCATAATATTTTTCTCCACCTCGTGAGCCCCGTATTCTCAACTTTAATTGTTATTTACTGCCGATTTTTATTTCATTTCCATCCACATGGTCGCCATTATCCTTTCCTCCCGCCAAGTCACATATCAAAAGCAAGGGTCACCTTCTACTCCATCAACGGAAGCTTCAACCCATATCCATTCTCCTCTTCCATCTTCTATCCGTTATTCTAACATTTATTTCTCTCTTTCATTTTCTCCATAACAGAATACATTCTCTCTGAGCTTTCTCCACGAGCTTTCTCTCTTACAGTCCTATATTGCCCATTTCCATGCATTCGTAATATCGAACTCTGGATTCTCCCACTCCCTTCAACTTTACTTTACTTGGATCTTTCTCCAATTCTTTCCACTGTATCGTGCCAACGCTACGCACTACTGCTTACGGCTTGTAGTAGCACTCTGCAACCCCAAACCGTCCATTTCCCATCAGCCATCACAAACTGAACAAGTAGTAGCTAATTTATTTTCCATCCTTCTACAACTTCCGTTAGCGTAGACGCTCTCCTGCAGTTTTCCCGTTTCCTCTGCAGATGTACCCTTGGTGAAAGTCGGAGAAAGTTAGCTTTCCCATCCTATAGCTTCTATACAGCGATGTGTCAGAGGTTCTAAGTCGCATAAGCTTTCTCCCACTTTCTCCTCTTACCCGAGTTCTTGTGTTCTAGCTAAGCATTCTCGGATAGTGTGCTTGGACTGTATTTGAAATTTCTCCATTCCTAATGATCACGTCATGAATAATGACACAATATATTTTTCCACGCCATAAAAACCGGTAGGGTGCAACCCGGAGTGTAGAAGAGATCCGGGCAGCCAACCCGGAAGGAACTACCCTTCTTGTTTCTTCATGTAAATAATCCAGGAGGCCAAATTCGAAATCGGGCTCCTATTCCCCTCTCATTTTCTCTAGTCCTCTCTCTCCTACTTACTTTATTCCTCGTGTCCATTTAGCACAAACAAAAGAGCGGCCATTTAATCTCCGTGTAATCAAAGGATTCTTCCCACGACAATCCACGCACAAAACAACAGGAAACCAACAACATCAACCACTATCACCCGGTTCCCAATCTGCTCGGTATTTAAGCCCATGCACACCAGCCTTGTTTACGCTCGTAATGTATCCAAAATCCGATGTTTTCCATCCACGAAAGCTGTAGAAAATCCGAAAGCTCAAGACAGAAAAGGCTAGAAAATTTCCAGCAGGATTCAAAAAGGTTTATGCTTAACCACCGGGCTCTTCTCGCTTCACATGTCATAGGGGAAAGCATTACGCATTTACCGGGTATCATGCACGCACTCGCGTGCTTGTCAACCACAGTTCCGCAGTTTATCTAACACGGGCTCTGTCTGCGTGTCGCCGGGCTGGCAGGCTGGCAGGATCACATGAGCAATCCGGAACAGAACAAGCTTGAGCGGTAACACTCCCGCTCATGAATTAAGAAGCAAGTCACATTTACATAAGATAATCATCTCTTTGCTCCCAACCATTTTTACTACGCCACCGATATATTCCAAACAACCGCAATATTAATCGCTCACAAACTTCTTCCCTCACTTCATAATTATTTTATGGAATCTGGCTAAAATAAGCACAGCCTGCCTCTGTATTTCCTTCCTATGCGTATCCTCCCATTCTTATTCCAACTTAGTTTGATAAAAGCTATACCGAAAAGCCTGTGAGAGGTTTCGGCTCATAAGTAAAAGTTCTTTTGAAATATAGACTCGATCAAAGATTCTGAGAGTTTTACTTTCTCCCATGAAATCAGCAGAGCAAAGGATAGGCAAAGCGAGTGAGTTTAGGCAAGAGGGGAGCATGAAACCTAATCATTAGTGCTTTGTCCCTTCTCTCTTTATATTTTCCGCATAAATATTTCATTCCGTTTCCTCAAATGTGACACAATCAGCGTGTGGTGTCTTACTTCTTGGAGTTCTCTCTCGGTTAAGCGCATTTGCTTTCTCCTACTCAAAACTCTCCTATTCCTGCAAATCATAACGTGCTGACGGGGGTGGCTCTAATGTGTGTAAAAAAGCCGGTAGAAAAATACCGCATTACGACTTATTTCGTCTCCACCCTCCTCTGTCACACAAATACACAGAGTCCTCTCCGAATACACAGCCAAGTACTAAAAGTCACAGCTAATGTAATCATACCGATAATAAATTCGATTCTAAATCAGCTAAATGCACCCTATCGCAGTTCCTCCTCTCTCCGTCTCTGCAACGTTCCCCAAAAAACTGGCTATCACCCCATTTACCCGCTACGCCCAACTCGGCAGAACACACATTGCCACATTAAGCTTACTGCCTTCACTCCACAGTGATAATACCAGCCTCAGTCCCACCCAAATTCCCACAACCCACGGCCACACAAAACCCGTTATCTTGGCGGACCGTATTTTCGTCCTCTGTCATAAGCAACCTCACCCACCCACTTTATCCACCCTTTTGACGGCCCCTCCTGAACAAACCGTTTTCGGGGGGTAAATGCACTGAAACTAAATTGATTTAGGAATCAAATGGAGAGTGGAAACAGATGAAAATATAAAAATTACAAAAATAGAATATTCAACATCCAACCGGCTTTTCCCTCTCAACCCTTTCCATACATAAATTAAACAGCCTTGTGATTCATTCCCCAGAAACAAAGCCAGGGAATAAAGAAAACGGCATGAGCCCTAGTTGATGTCTGACTGGCTAGGCAGTTAAAAAAGTCTGGAAAATACAGAAACTAAAAATAACCGCATCAATAGATTTCCTGGTGAAAGCAATACAGTAGATAAGTTTTCCTCCTTGCTCAGTGACTTTCCAAAAGGACGTTTCCCGCATGGGAAAAACATTCCAGCAAGAAATATAGGAATGGTCATTAAGAGAAAAGGCGGGTAGGAACTCTTTGCAGCTAAAATATTAGCATCTTCCCTCAATTTCCCACATTATCAAATCATGAATTCATCTATAAGCAAGTGAAAGCGTATAATCAAGGCATGCAATGTTAAGCATAAGATAGCAGAACCTCATGTTTCAGCTAACTTGCTTTCATCTATGTGCTTATTTGGATCCCAAATCCCAGGAAGTAGAAAGGCACATGGCTCGGGTTCCACACTATAAGAGAAAGCAGTATTTCTCCAGAAAACGGATTAACCCAAGACTTTCTCTCTACAGTATTACTTTCCAAGGGTCTTAAAAGTCTAAAGCCTTGGATTCCAGTTATTCTAGAAGATATCTTATTTTCAACTCTCCTGCAGGGAGAGCGAAGTACATGTAATGCATGAGCTCGTAACATGCATCACTTGCGCTAATAATAATAAATATGAAAAATGTTCCAACATTACAATATTTCATCTAAAACTATCAACCGCATCTAATTATTCTGTATCCCAGCCCCAGCATCCCGTTTCCCAGTTCCTCTTCGTCTTCCGCTTCTTCCGAGATCAAGTAGTTTAGGGCTGAAAAACGAATGCTCCGGCAACATCATTTCCGCTTTAGTTTAAAACGCTTAATGCTTTAAACTTCAATACATGTTCACAGCTCCCCCCTTCAACTAGTACCCTCACGCTCCAAAAATTTACTGCGCCCAGGAATTCTTAAGATTGTTTAGATACTTAAGCTTCATTTCATTAATTTTCTTTCAATAAGAAAAAGTAGCAAACATACTTTCTCAACTCCAAAAAAATAGTAATTACATAATTAATTCTTTAAGGTATTTGGAGGATTTCAGCGCCGATTGAAACATAAAAACACGCTTCCGGTTCCGCTGATAGTTCTTCTCATCACAAGGATTGTAAGTTCAATACCTACCAGAGTGATAACGCGTGTTTTTGTAAAGTAGAACTAATTCCGGTAGCAATGTAATCTCACATTGCCTTCACGCGCACTCTTGAACAGAAGACGTTCCTGGCCATGGTATGCACTGCATACGTTAGTTTGCACAAGGAGTTGTGGTGGACCGGAATCGGAAGCTTGGATTAACATGTATCATTTTCAAGCCATTTGGTGTCTTTGATATCTTTATTTTTTTGTTATTGTGTTAACCTCAGTTGAAACAAACTTAAATTTTTTTCATTCCTGTGTAACAACAACAACAACTCAAACATAAACTTTCCTCCGTCGTTGTACCTTTCACATTCGACGACATTTAGTAAACTTGTTATTTAGTTTAGCATGCGATCCTTTAGGGAATCATTTAAAGAAAATTGCGTGGAAGCAAATGTTTTAGCTTTCTCCGTCTCTTTATGAAAGATTACACGAAGAGACAGTATGCTACTTCCTCCACAATGTTACACATGTTCTAAAACTTTCTCTGGACTCGATTAAGTGGATATCAAAGAAATGAAGTGTCTTTCGCTGTTTATCTATCTCTAGTCTCTGGTGTTCTCGTAGTGGATGGAAGTGGAAGCTTTTCTGCAGCTAGAGTCAAAAAAGCAAGACTATATAGGGTAGCGTAGCCGTCACCTGCTGCCGCTCCATCTCCTCAGCTGATAAATTGTGACAAGTTCCAACACAATGTGGCGATTACATGTGTCACGACAATATCTCTTAGCTCCAAGCATCTGGATTCTCTGATATATTTTATTTCTCCAAGCCATTGTCTCTAACAGTTTAACTTATACGAGTCCTCCAAACGTACTGACCCTTAATGGCCTACATGGTAGCACACGTTATGATGAGTTCACCTCAGAACCTAATCAAGGACACACTGTACAAAGTTCTGTCAATATACTCTATACACTCAGACTCAGGCCAAGGTCGTCTTTGCAAGTCTCCCTTAAAGCCCGCCGCCCGCTACTTGCTCTTACTTATTCTGGGGTCGCGGGAGAAAGCTTCACATCTTGTTTTACTTCTCTCACAGCCATGTGATCATCTAACCCGTCCTTGTCATCATCATATATTTCACAGCATTACTTCTACTATAGCGGTACAGAACGTGCCCACTTTTCTTACTTTTGTTGGCTTCACAACCTGTTTACTTAAATTGCAGCTTCATTCTTTCATCTCGAAATAAAGAAAGCAGAGGAGCAATGGGAAGGAGTAGAACAGAGCCGAGTCTCTCTGAGCTGAACCTAAGACTTTTTGAGGTCTTTCAGCTCATTTTCTTTACCTTCTTCGCCTTCTTGAAATGAGACTACTAGGAGTCGTCATAAATTTTCCATTTTCATAAACATCCCCGACATGATTGCCAAGAGGAATAAAGTCTAGTTTTATATATTCTTTTATTGTCTCTAAAACAGTTGTCGCAAAAAAGCCAAGGAGGAGAGTATTTCCCCCCTCTCAACCCTCAGTCTATAGCAGAAATTGTAGCGTACGTACGGTTACGGATAAAAGTCCTAAAGTCTGGCCCACTTCCAGAATATATCCACACGAATATGTCACCCACACACAATTATGATTATTATTATTCATCAGCCCCCAACCTAACTCTAACCCTCCTTCATCCTTCCTATTGGATTATCACCGTTCTTCCCGGGTGTTTACCCTCCTTCTCTGCCTTTTCCTTTCATGTTTCTTCCTTTTGTTGTTTTAATTTCCACCCCCTTCTGGCGTGTATACTTTCTCTTCCTCGTCATCTCATCTCTGCTTGCAATTCTTTCTAAGCTAGTTTTCATTTCTACTAGAATTACATTTTACAATCCATAGATGTGCATGTTTTTTCTTTTCTTAATTTCGCTTATTCATCTGCGCACATAATTCATCTCATCTCTCCCCCTTCCCTCCCGTCTTCTCTTCCATCACTTAGTAAGATATTTCTCCTACCATCTAAGTATTTAGTCATTAGCCTAAAAGGTTACCTTCATCCCTTATTTCAGCCTCTGAATTTCCTATATTGAATCTGTTGTCCCAGCGCAGAGTCATATGGCTTGTTATCAGTTCCTTGAATTTTTCAGTTCTTTCCCCGATAGTTTCGGACGGTCGGAGACTATAGAATTAATATTTTGCTCCGATCTATTTTATGAATCGTATACTACAACTTCAACGCCGTTTGGGGCAAATATACTACGAGTTGAGAATACATGAAAACGAGCTTCTTAAATGTAACCCTGTTAACAGCGAAGAACGACACTAGGAATTTACTTGCTCAGAAACAATCATAATTAGTAAGCTATCAAAATCTCTAAAGACCATCATCCGGCTACCAGTCCCTTTCCTAAACACACGTTTGTTATAAGGGAATAAAATTACTACAGCGCTTACTATACACGAACCTCCGGCACGCATTTTAAGTATCAACTTTCTCCATCTCCCTGAATGCTTTTTTTGGCTTGAATTTCAAATAAAATCCAAACCTTGACACAGTGCTTTAGCTGGTAATTTCAAAACTCATAGTTTTATCAGAATACCATCATGCTGCGCTTCGCTGCTACAAGTATGAATTATTAAGAAATATAGCATAAGTATTCAGAATTCACGATAGGCTACGGGATTTTTTGCACCTGCACATACTTTCTCCTTGATCAAGGTAGCTACAATACCCGGAAGAGAGACTGGCTACTTAAATAAGATTCCTAGACCTGATTTTACTAATTCAAAGTCCTAGAACTTTTTCTAGTCTACCACTAACCTAACGTATACGACACACTCAAGCTCCACAAACATCCGCATGTATTCTAACACTGTTGCACTTCACAGCTATGTAACCTTAGACGTTAAGACTTTAGCATAAATTAGGTTGAAAGGTAAGCACTCGTGGCTGGATGTTGCTACGTTTACTTAACCCAAAACATCATATCATTTGAGTATAAGCAATGAAAATAAAAAGAACAACGTTCTAGAGGAAAATTAGCAGAAGTGTAATGTATTTCCCTCATCTTCCCTACTTGTTTCTCTTTGACTCATAAATACTAGAATTTCATGTGCTACTCAACTCAAGAGCACGCACTTAGGGCATGCTCTTACAATTTCTCTAAATGACAATAAAAGAGTTAACTTACCTCTTTTATGTTTACCAGTTGCGTATTTCTATCCACATCATCTCTCCACCAGTTTCGCCCCTATCTCCAACTGTCGGTATTGAGAGTCGAAGCCAGTTACAACTACAGCTATACAGCAACCTTTATTTGGCGAATACAATTAAATTTTATTGTCTGCATTAGTAAATATTTCTGTGGACATAAACCTAGTAGGAAATACGTGAGTTTACCGGTATTTTCCCCGTATTATTCTACACAGTCGAGCCCATCTCCTTCCTCCCAATTCTATCTTCTCCTGAAACTATCTCCAGTTTAACCTTTGTATTCTTCTTTAATTCCACATTTTCTTAACGTAGCCTTCTTCGACTTTCCCCTCAGAAGCGAGGCCTAAGGCTGCAACTTAGCAGGGAGAAAGGCAGGAAATAAAATGAATGCATAGAAGAGAAAGCTATCATCATCAACATCCCGGTAGTCTTCTTCGTCTCATCCACCTCTTCATAGAAGAGAACGGAATAACAGCACCTTCCCATGCATAAACTTTAGCCTCGCACCCGTGCAAAGAATACAAAGTCCTGGAGCTTCGTTGAAAAGAAGAAGAAATACCTTAGATGCAGAGAGGGAGGCGGGAGTTCAGAAGGGAAAACATCCTAGAGAGAGATCCTAAAACCGGTTTAGGACATCCCGCAAAGGGGAAATGGAATTTCCCAGTACTAATGTTAGTTTTGCGTAACGTGTAGACGTAAACTTGAACGAGTAACGGCAGGATCAGCACCAACAAAATCCAACGTCCGCAACCGGGTATCGGCTCGTCGGTGGGATCTTATGGTCTGTACGAATATGTACACTTCATCCCGGTGCGTCAGCCTCTCAGCCCCAGTGTGGAATATCGTAAAACTTTTCTCAATCTTTTCCTCCCCGTGTTAGTTTCTTCTGTATAAAGCATATATTACTTGGAGCCACGTGAACCTAAAATAGCATGTTTATGCATCCCTCCTCTAGTTCTCACCAGCCTCCAAAAGAAGATAGTCTTCCGAATAATAGGTCAATAGGGATGCATGAAATGAAGAACTTGATGGTTATTTACCCTGTTTCCCACTCTTACTCGCCAAATATTAACACAATTCTCTCGTCTTCCTTCATTTACAAACACACTTTTACCCAACAGCCGCACGCTGCCATTCCCCATTCCAGGGCTTCTATAACAAAAGCCTCCTTGTTGGAATACCTCACAACTTTACTTTCACCCAAGGGCTTCTATATAGCTCGCCGATAGATTACGGCTTCAAGTCCTCAATACCGTCTGTACAGGATCAGGTGATCACAAACTTTTCGAGAGGCGCAAACCACAACTTTAGTGTTAAGTCACCCTGACCAGACCCATCAATGTATCCGTCACTGTCAGGCAACATCGATTCATGGGACACCATCCTCTAACTCTTTTAGTACACCTGAACAAGGAGTTTTGCAGACCGGAATTTCGCAAGACGAGGTGAAACATTGGCATTCTCTCTTTAGAAAACCAAGCAGCCAGTTCAGCATAACAACCTGGATGTAAACAAAGATTCGACAAATCAACATCGTAACTACACGTTGCCATCTGAGAATCCAACTTAATGCGATATTAGATAATCTAAAAGTAGCAGCAATCGAACAAAAGAAAGAAGATTTCTCTGTACATCTACTCGGTATTTTTTATCCAATTGTTAGGTTTTCCTATTTGGTCCTGTATACTGTATGGAACACACTAAAAAGCGTGCAAATAATGCAATGAAGTGAGCTATGAAAACAGTTTCTGAAATAATGATATATCTTAATTGTGATTGTGAGATAAGTGTATGATATAAGTTTATTTGAGTAAGCTTGAGCATTGGCTCAAAGAATAAAGGAATATTTTTCCTTGTAAAATTGAGTTGTAGTTTGCAGCTTAGGCAATCAGATAGGATAATGAACAACAACTGAATGGAACAGTGTCCAGCGACCTCTATTTATACCAACGGTCATTTGGGTAATCGTAGGCAAGTGAAAAAAAGCTTGCTCAGGACCCTGCTATGGATTTGCATGAGAAAATGCATAACACAATATTTTTGACAATACGTACCACATGCTATATTAGTACGTTGTGGTGAAGCCAAGGTAGTGCAAGAAGATAGCATGTTTGAAATAACCGGAGCTTCGCAAGAGTATGCAAAAACAATGTCAGCTAACAAGAAGATATAACATAAGGTCACAATGAATGCCGAAAAACATCTAGAAACAAAACTTAGACATGTAACACAAAATACTAGAGAAATTGATTGGACACCGAACGGATCTAGACGTTTTCGGTTCTTCATTAAAAACCGAGGTATTAACGGAAATTGAACAGTTTGCAAAAGGAATTCGACTTCAAACTAAATCCAAATTCTGATGAACACACTGAAAATTATTATGCTCACCAAAATTCAGTACAGAGTTTCCAACAGAGATGGACCAATTCACTAGACGCGTACACATCAACAGGGAAGAACTTATCATGTGAAACGTTTAAGTGGTAATACGGCAAAGATATAATACAACTAACAAGTAAGGGACAACGAAGCAGATACTGGGATTAACAATAATTTCAAACCCTAAGTAATTATACAGCACTAAAATTTCATAGGACACTATTAGCACATAAACTCGAATTTCAGCAAATAAAAAACCAACGAAACTCCCCAGGAGGCGCAGTACGAGCCGGAAACCTTCTTTACCGTAACAAATTACGGTTCACCGATTGAGCGACCCCACTTTGTTACATTAAAGAAGGCTTCCCTGGCTGGTCCTGGCGGATGAAGAATGTGTGGAACTGTATCCCTGGAAACGAAAACTTAGGAAACCTATACCTGGGTGGCTGGCACTTTGGGAAAAGCATACATTTGGATATTAGTCCGGAAGGAAATTACCACGGGGAATATTAAAAGTAAGGAAATTTATTTAAGTATATTTAAATATGAAGCGGGTGAGTAAGGATACATTATTGTATGGAATGCATCATACTCAACCGTGTGTGTGTTAATCCGCGCTTTAGCCGGAGTCACTCAGCCATAAAGTTTTATGGCTGTTGACAGTTATTGCAGACGGGGATATTGTATCCAATATTCTCCCATCTTATGTCTCGGACATCATCTAAGATGCCCGAGTTTGTTATGATATGTGGCAAGCTCATTGTGCAAGAGCTTGCCAGTTTAATCTACATATATGCTTGTTCTACACATTGAAGCAAGCAGTCGTTAATTCAATCGAAGGGAATAAAGTACCCAGTTAATTGTTAGAGATAAAAAGGTTACTCTGTTCTTGATTCTCTTCATAATACTTACAAGAAGACAAGATAGAGTAAGGCGATATGCATGAAATAGAAATAGTTTTAGGAGTCATCTAGTAACATAAGATAATGAGTCTGAAGATGTATTATAAGGATACAATATAATAATGCAAGAACCTACTTATGCATGTTTTGACATTTTCTAAATAATAACTGTAGTGTAAGTATAACGCGAAGATACTATCTACCGCAACTTAAACTTCGAGAGAATTACGTCGCGAAAAATTAGGTCTGATTTTCTTCGGTTTTCAGTTGCTGCAGGGACTTTACAAGACTAGGTTTATCCCTCCCGTTCAAGTAGTTTACACGGCTATGCCAAGCTTTAGAGTGATTGTTTGTCCTATTTTGATTCTTGTCATACCAGTCCATGCAATTCCACAATGAAATTTGAAATAAAATTACGTCCTATGTCTCCCCAAGACAGTTGTCATCAAATTACTTGAATATTTCAGTCACCACAAAACCTGGCTCTTTTGTCACCTTAAAATCAACAAGAATTCCAAACAATTAACATGTAAATGTCAAAGAGGTAGACATATTACAGGCTCTCATAATCAATTCCGGATTGGATTTTCTTACCCTTGAAAGAAGAAAATCCAGTAATGCATCGTCGGTATACTTCCGTTTGTTTGAGAGATAGACGAAGATCAATGGAGCTGTCAGTTTGACACCGTGTATAGAATAAATCTGAGAAAACGGCAGTGGACATACTTTGAAAGTACCACCCATGCTCCATACAGGCGACTGCGAAAGGACAGCCAGACAAGAAGGATTTCCAAGGATGATTATTCTCTCGCTTGGTGGCTTCAGATCAGCTGGGAGAAAGTTCTCGCCTTTCAGCGTTGTAGCTTAATGCTTGGGAATAATTAATCCGTCGATATCTTGGTTTAAGATTGCCCAGCTGGTTATCTTTCGTGCTGCATCTTCGAAGATTCCTGGCAACACATTACACACATCCACTTCCATCCCAGGAAGGACAGACTGAGCACGATGAGCTTCCATTTGGCTTATGATTTAGGAAGGCCGAAGGTATGGATTTCGTACCCTTTTCTTTCCTTGGTGCAAGTTCTTTTTCATATCCACCCTGGTAAAATAGAGCAGCCATGAAAGAACGAATGATAAATAGAAATTTAAAAATTGGAGCAGGATAGAAGCTATCCCTTCTGCCGGTTTGAACTCCAATCAAATGTAGTGACCAAGATATTGAAAATTGTATTTGTAATGGCTACACATATATACATCATGGAATTGTTGGTTGCAAAATAATTATTAGCAACAGATTCGGTTGCACTAAGCGACGCATTTGCAATCAACAATTCCATTGCACAAAACAATGCACTTGCAATCAACAATTAATTTGCAATCAACATCGAAATGTGGACGGTTTCACTGATGATAATAGTTATTCGTCGCATCCATACTACCTACTATAGACTGTAGTCACTATGTAGTAAGTTTTTCTGGAACCTTATACATGGATATTATAAATACGGAAAAAAGTTGCCTATAGATAACTATTGGTATAAACTATAAATATACAGTAGATATACATATATCCGGGAAATTGTGGACGGCTTTGACGATCGCAATAGGGATTTCGCCCCATAGTATATACAGTATATTAATAATGGATATATAGTAGATTCCTATAGATATCTATAGATTCCTGTAGATACCTATAGATATCTATAGATTCCTGTAGATACCTATAGATATCTATAGATTCCTGTAGATACCTATAGATATCTATAGATTCCTGTAGATACCTATAGATATCTATAGATTCCTGTAGATACCTATAGATATCTATAGATTCCTGTAGATACCTACAGATATCTATAGATACTTATTGGTATATAATACAGATTTACAGTAAATTTACATATATCCCGGAAAATGTGGACGGCTTCACCGATCGCATTAGCCTGTTTTTCAAACCGGCAAAAACATAATTCTAAAATTTTCTAACTTCCCATGCTGAGAAGTATGATTGTGATTTCCAAAAATTATAGCTTCAGCTTCTTCTTCTATTATGTGCACTGTAGGTGCTATGATTCGCACAGCCAAATGCCTGTCCACCTGATATAGAGGTATTTCGTTGGTACATGAAGTCTTCACCCACTACATAGTGTCCTCCACGACCTGTTGACACTTTCTCATCATTAGATCTCCAAATTCCCAGCATTTTCTCAATTATTTTTACTTCCTATTTAGTTTGAATGTTGCAGGAGAGCAGTAAAGCAGAAATACATGTGAATGCAAAAAGCCAGACTTTACAAGTTTTGAAAAATGCGAATTTCTCGTTTGTTTACTAAACAACAATAAAGATTGAGATTCCATGGCAACGTATGCGCTTCCGCGCGTGAAACATCAACGTTCATGCTTCCTTCCGTACAGACTTTCACCCGTACTCACATTCACGTACAAATTTCCCAAGTTTTCAGTTCCCACGGCATCAATTATAAGCCTCCAAAGATCAACCAAAATTTTGACCACGATTAAACAAAACTGTGCGTTATTGCATTACGGTTTACTTGAAAAGGGTGCGCGCAGTTTAGATTAAGCGTGATCAAAATTTTGGTTGATCTTTGGAGGCATAGAAATGATGCACCACATTAGGGATTCTTGTTTTGGAAGTGATAGTACTTTTTTACTTAACCTTAATCGGGCTTTGGCCCGGTGTCCTTTTCTCGGGTTTAATTTTTAGTGTCACGTACTAAAAACCAAGCCCGAAATACATGAAACGAAGTGAAATTGCGGTAGACTAAAGGAAGTAGAGGCGTAAGGATAGAGTAATATTTCAAACTAAGGATCGCGCACTATGTTTTGACGGCTAAGGAAAGCAAACAGCATGAACAAAGGCTGAGATTGCAGGGATTATGTGTATGCCTCTTAGGGATACTGAGAGCTGCCCATAGGTAAGCTTAAGGAAGGAGTACGACAGGTATAAGGACTTTCAGCTCCGCTCAGTCCCTTGAAACAGAGGTACTGGGGCGAGGTAGCATGCTAGCTGATGCAGGAAGAAGCCTGGGATGGGCCCGCAGGCTTCATCCCGCTTATTTTGCTATCATAAAGGTACTACAGAGTGAAAGAGAAGCTCAGGACGGAATGGAGGATTACCAGCGCCGATGTTTCGGATTCCCAAACATCGAAATGAACTAAACCTTATAATATAAAACCCGAGAAAAAAAACGCGAGAGTTAAAAAAAGATTCCGGGCAAGACCCCGACAAAAAGTTTGGAAAAGTACTAACACTTCTAAAACAAGAATCCCTAATGTGGTGGGCAATTTCTAGGGGCATGCACAGGTCAACTAAACTTTTGACCACGATTAACTAAACTGTGTGCATCCTTTTAACTGCAAGCCCTAATCCTATACTACATCCTATCCTAAACTAATGAGCAGTTGTGATTAATCGTGGTCAAAAGTTTAGTTGACCTGTGCATGCCCCTAGAAATTACCCATCACATTATGGTTTTTTGTTTTAGAAGTGTTAGTACGTTTCCAAGCTTTTTGTCGGGCTCTTGCCCGGAATCCGTTTTTAACGCTCGGGTTTTTTTCTCGGGTTTTATTTTATAATTTTTAGTGTCACGTACTAAAATCCATACCAAAAATACTACCTGAAAACGTGATTAGAAGTTATTTAGCGCACAACGTTTTGCCAGATAAAGCAAGCAAAGGCATTGAACAGAACGTAGAGGTTGCAGGGATTATCTGTACGGCTCTTAGGGAAACTGGGAGCTGTCTGTATCTGTAGGCAAGGTAAAGGAAGGAGCAAAGAGGGATGAGGACTTCAGATCCTCACAGTCCCTTTTAGAACGAAGGTACCGGGGAGAGGGAGGATGCTAGCTGATGACGGCAAGAAGGCTGAGACGCAACCACAGGCTTCCTCCCGCTTGTTTTGTTATGGAAAAGGCGCTAGAGAGTAGAAGAGAACCTATTAACGCAATGGGGGATGGCCCAATGCCGATGTTTTGGGTTCCCAAGTACCGAAGAGAACCAAACTTTGTAAAAACTTTATAAAAACAGCGCGGCAGAGGAGCTCTGTTATTTGCCGCGCGCCAACATGTAATATGGTTATTCCTTAAAATTAATGTGAAGTAATGTAATAATTTAAACTAAAATTTGGCGTATCACAATGCGAAGTATAAAGTTATAGTCGCAGTCGACAATTATAAAGAACTTGATCCCAATCTTGACATTATGTTAGGCATATAATGGATGCAAATATAATTTCCCTTGAGACATCAATTAAAATTCGTCAGCACCAAGATATTGGCCTGGTTCAATCACATTTTGCAGTCATTACTAACTGAATTTTGCAAGCGAAAAGTATATGTGAGCAAAAACTTCAAAATCATCATATAGTTGTTAATGCATATTATTATTTTGTACGTTAACATCAAAGTGTACAGATATTTCATATGCATATGTGGGGGGGACTATTGCAGCGATGGCAATAGTAAACGAACAGCTTGCCAGCACATTAACCGCCTCGTAGGGCGTTACTTAAAATGTTGGATGGCACTCTCATGATGCTTAAGAGGTTAAAAGCCAACGCTGGGTATAAGTTTTGACCTCACCCGTTTATCCGTCCGCCTTAATATAGGACGTAGTTGTCTAGCATCAAGTGAGCGTGAGCGGCATTGTTTCTATTTGATACCGATTTTAGGTACTGGACTGAAAACTGAAAACGTTCATTACTTCAACAGCGGCACTCTAACCATATTATGGTTCAACTGCGCGGATTACAACAGGACCGTTGTTCCATTGCATAGATAAGAAAAAACCGCTGTGTACTTGTCTTACCAGGCAAGAAGCTGAACTGAAATGGAGAAGTGGATTTAAGGATTGGGAGATAGTTAAAATTACGAGCTCACACAAGAGAAACTCAGTCTGGTATCACTTCTTTGTATCTGCTTGTATAGCAATACAATATTGGTTTGAACATACAAGCAGCGCATCAGTTAGATGGATAGCCCGGATTCTGAATCTTCTTTAGAGCAAACTATATTTTCCATATTTCTTACGTTTGCTTATTTGCATAGAGCCACACTCATGTAGCATTGGAAAGCTCTTCCAT
Source organism: Sminthurides aquaticus (assembly GCA_906901655.1). Taxonomy (NCBI): domain Eukaryota; kingdom Metazoa; phylum Arthropoda; class Collembola; order Symphypleona; family Sminthurididae; genus Sminthurides; species Sminthurides aquaticus. Next base: position 8,172,812 of record CAJQTT010000006.1, on the reverse strand, counting down.
TTGCCATCTTCCCTTTCTCGGTTTCCCGGCCTCTTTTTCTACATTCTTTATTTAATTTAGACAGGAGAGAGAGAAGACAAAGGCAAAGAAGTAAAGTTTGTCCCATACAAATGATTCGGTTTTATCATTCCGTTTGCAAGAATTTTTTCAATTTACATCCTGTTTGCTTTTTCGAAACTTTCTGAAATAAATGCCTCACTTTTCTCTGATAATCCAGTCGCATCCCTCTCAACTCCAGTAACTATACACTCCCTAGCGTCCCTCTCCTTTGCCTTAGTTCACTCAGATTTCTGCATTCTTCTTTTCCATTTCACCATACACTTCTTCCTCTTTTGTCAGAAATCCTGCTTAGCGTATTCTAGTAAAGCCAGTTTTTCCCAGTAGCTTTCCATACGGTTTAGAATTTGGTCTTTATTCATTTCTATCTTCTCCCGCCTTTCCAATCTGTCCGAACCGAAGAGCCGAGTAAACACTCCAATAGTTTCTCCAAAGAGTTTCTTCCTCTTTTACAGGTTTCTACAACTCCGAATGCTTCAACTTCTATTAAATCTCATTTCATTATCTTTTTTATAGCTTACTCCAGCCTTTTGAATCTCCTGATATTTTGAATTTTCATAAGTTAAAAATGTTTATGCGGAAGAAATTGCATATATTTAAATTTCCCCTCCATCCTTTCTCTTTTGATTTACTAAAAGTAAGCGATTCACATTAACCTCTTCCGCACCAACGCATTAGACATATTCTCTGAGCAGGCGACTGTTTTGTTATGATATTCGCGAACTGTATTTACCAAGCCTGAAAATATAATTCAGAACACTAGGCCAGCAATATAATTTTAAAAATAACTAAAAGATTTAATTAAAATTACTAATTATTATTCAATGCAACAAGTACGGTAAACAAAGCGCTAAGCAACGCCAAAGTCTGCCATAAGAAAACTCAATCTTTTGCGCTCCCACCAGTTTCAGCTATAATTAGTATATTTACTATGATTAAGAGATGCGGAATGAAATTCGCATTTATTCAAAATGGCACTGATCTAATGGCAGGATTATGCGGGAATTAAACTACATACGCGGCCTTGTTTCTAAGGTCCCGCGCTGGATAAATAAAAGTATGCAACACTGATCTTAATGCCCATGATAACTACCAGCTAGTACTGGTAGATTTAAAACTATGCAGCGTCTGTTCTTTTGGTGCGGAAGAGATTAAAGCAGCTTCCCTTTAGGTTCCCAGGTACTTTTGCTCAAAGTTTAGTACATATATGGTATTACAAAGCAAATTATTTCAGATGCTCATATATTTTTACCATTGGGGAAACCATCTATACTATGATGGTGGAAATCTTAGAACAGTTACGATTTACTGAAATTCCTTCCTATACCGATGTAGAATGTTCAGTATATACTGTTGCAAAACTAAATCGGCGGTACAATACCTCAACCCTGTTATCAGCCAACTTCATGTAAGACGTACCTACAAACTACTTCCACTTTTCCTCAAAAATGGCTTTTTAAAATTTCTACAGCAATCATCTTGTTTCTGGCATATCTGGCCAATTTTAGATCATTTCCTTATTTCTTCCAATGGCCGATGTCCATCTTATTTCGTTTCTGTGGTACTTTAACTCTGATTAGGCGGCACAGTTTTGTCGCAACTGTCTTCTCCGGTAATCAGAAATACTAGCAATTTCCTTTTAAAAGTTTCGACCCGAATTAAATTTATCATTTTCGCTTCTACCTGTAACACGCTTACGAATTGTAAGTAAAATCTGCATCGTTCATCTTCCCATCACCCACACACATTGAAAGGTAGGACATAGCAGACCCTGACAGTCAAATACTGGGTGGGACAACCTTTGACTTTAATATTTTCCATTAGGGAACTCTTGCTTGGACTGACGTAGCATTAGATTTCATTCTTGTTTTTAAATTGGTTGCTGAATTGGCGGGCGTGTAACGTATTTTGAAATGGATTTATAAACTGGATGAGGGTTAACGCTCTTGGAATTCTGGGTAAACGAGTAGCATGTAATGCAGCCTAATGTTGCCTATTCCCAGCATTCCCATCTTCTTAGATACTCTTTAGAGTCTGAGGGTTTAAGAAGAAAGATTTTCTGCCTGAGGAAGAGTATTCCAGGAGCGGATTTGAAATGAAATCATCCACACTCTGAATTTGGTCTTCAGCCCGGAGTCAGCGTCTAAATGATTTTTGATTTGATTTTATTTAATAAAGCGAGATTGGATTTGGGACCTCGTTTCCGAATGACTTCTCATCTCTCCCTAGAATTTCTTCCCTTTGCCTTTTCTCTCTATCTGCTCCTCCAGCTTACGTCTTCTCATTCCCGTTGAATCTCTGTTTCCATCCAACTCGCCTCATTCTGCACCGCTATCCGGATCTTTCTCTCCGCTCTACTATCTGAAGCGTCTTGCTACACTCTCTACTCTCCGTAGCATTAGCATGAGTCTGGTTCTAGTCTAACTCTCATCGGGTAAAGTCCTAAAATGATTCCATTTCAAACTGATTTCAATCTCATCACATGAACATCCTGAACATGTATAACTGTTATGCTCTTTACCGCTACCAGCCAAGACTCTGCTCTCCATTCTCCGTATTCCTCCTATCACTTCCTTTACCTCCAGCCCGTCCCACTTACTAAAGAGGTCTTCCTCGGTTTTCGGTCTTCCAGATTAGGATTATATTCAACTTGATTTTCCTTCTTCTGGTTCTTTGCTTTCCCATCATTTCTCTCATCCTCAGTCTCCCCCTCCTTTTGATTTCACTTTCCCGGGTATTTTCCTCTTTCTCTTCAAGCTCTACAACTCACAGTTCATCTTTCACTTTCCTCGCAACTGTTTTACTCGTTAGACTTCAAATTCAAAAACCACTTGTCTTTCGCTCTGTCCTTCCCGATTACCGACACCAAATGACCATCAGTCTATAATTTAATTTACATTCAATTTGCTCTTCATCCTTCCTCTCTTGCAGCTTTCCTCTTTCCCTTCATCCTACCACTCTATTTCCAGACTTTCTCCAACTCCTAAATCCTAGTTCACTCACCACCACCACCCAACATCAAGTTTGACGTCAAACACAATTTCAGTTCATCCCAACTTCACAACCCACCAAACCCCACCACACCCTCCCCCAACATTTCCAACACGAGTCCTTTAACCACAGACTCTCCACTCCACTACAATTGACTCAAAGCCAAATGAACCTTTATCCCTACTCCCTACTACAATCCACTAGGAGTCTGCAATCCCGAAGCTTGACTATTTTCCTCATCATCCCCTCATTCTCTCATCCCTATCGCCACCCGCTAAATCTTCTCATCCTTTAATTAAAACCGGACAAATTTCAACCAGGTAGAGGACCACACCATCCTTCACCCGGAGGAGGACAAACCAATGAAATATTTTCCCACATCCAAAACTCTGCAATGTATAAACCGAACCGGCCAATTTTAGAATACCCGGTGCTGTTCCCTTTCTTCTCCTCTCTCTCCCTCATCTCAACGGATTGCCACTTTCTCTCATACTCTTCTCTTGACCGAGTCTTAGTGAGTATTCATTAAAATCCTCTTTGCCATGGACTTAATTATTTTACAAACACTGCAATTTCACTTACAAAAGTCCGTTCATTTAGTTTTCGCTATATTTTGCTTCTGTTTAAGCTTTAGTCCCTGCCATAGCAACGGACTAATATAGTCCGATCTTAAATAGTCACTCGATGATACTTGAAATGTATCCTCCTGTGTCCCACCTCCCACCTACCATGCGTTGAATGCAAGCTAAAAACAGAATCAAGTTACCTACAATCCGTTCCGTTCCCTCCGGCAATAATTCTAATTTAGAGCTAAATTTTTAGCTCTCTCTTTCTTTCTAACAATTTTTATAACTTAAGTCTTATTTTTGTTAAATGAAGGAACGAACCAGTGCTGCTGAATTTCGGGGAGCTCTAGATTTTTTCATCCATCCGACAGAATGTTAAAATCAAGCTTCCGAGCTCAGGTATGTAAGCTTATTAACTATACACAAATAGCTTCCGAGTCTGATTATTACATTTCATTTTTTCCAAGCTTAAGAGGCTTATGCCTTAATTTTCTAAAGTACTTTATGTACAAATCACCAATCTTTTCCTCCTGATTGCAGCTTAGGTCTTCAGGGAGACTTAATTTGCTGGAAAAGCTCGGTTATACTCAAATATCTATTACCTATGGCCTAGCCCATCTGCCACCACCAGACTCCACAAGGTACAGCTTTAAAAGCCTGTAAAATTGCAAAATTTCAATCTACTTCATGAGTAATTCCCAGAAACTGTTCCACTAAAGCCGCTCCGGTTTATTCTATTTTGTATTGCAGTTAGGGGGCTTTCCTGTCCCTTTGGAAGAAGGCAAAGCTTGATAATTTCAACGGCTTCCTCGTAATTAAAGCTACCGTTCTCTGAGCTTTCCTACTGGCTTCCATGGTATTAGATTGTGCACGACAGGGTATTCGGACACGATAGCGCTACCTAACGTATGGTTTGCCAACTATACAAAGTTTGAGAGAGAATCGGAAGTGCCTTTGCTGTATCTTTTCAATTGGTTATTCCAATAGTTTTGAATATTTTACTGAGCTGAGTGCATGTCATAGCATACAATAGAACTACAATCCAGGACACGATCGGCGTTAAAGTTCTACAGTTTCAGTTGCCAATTCACTACACTACACTTGCTTGCTATGCTGATCACTTAAACCGACTTCATTCTGACACAACTGTAAAATATTTTGAGTATACAGATGAATATACATACAAGTTATACGTATGGCATTTTAACCAGTTATACCCATTGATGAGATTTGAATAAGGCTCTTAATCAATTAAATATCTAAATACTTTAGAGAGCTCTAAAAATAGTTGCTAAGCCTTAAATAATTTGAAAATTGTTATTCTCGTGGATAGGCAATAGGCAGTGTAATAATACCAAGCGAGAGTTTCCAGCCCGGAGCTGCTTCCAGTGTAATCCTCTTTGTGATTTTGCTTTTACTCCCCCTCTGCACATGTGATAAAAGAGAGGATTCATCGATAAAAAATTAAAATCCCTATTCAGTAATATTTGATGGATTCAGAGGATTGGGTTTCTCTTTCCATTCTGTCTCTTCCTTGCTATAGTATCTTCGCGGCGTTCTCTTACTTTTCAAAAGACTTTCTCCATGGCTTGCTTGCTATTTTCCCTCTTTCTCATCTTCATCCCTGTCGTATATTTTTTCTATCTCTGTCTGCCTTTATCCACTGTTCTTTTCCCTGGGAACGCCGAGAGCAATGACGGACAATTTATATTTGAAATGTAGAGCTGGAGAATAAAGAAAAAGATTGGAGAGAAAGTGGACATGACCGCGTCCATCCCCTGGCTGACATTCGATTACACAGTTACTCACTTAGCCGTTGCCCATGTTTATTTTTTACGATGACAAAATGTCCCCCGGTGCCTAACCTCCAAGATAGACAATTCCATTTTTTACCACTTTACTCTCCTTTTTTCTCTCACTCACTTACTCCTTCTTATTTCCTTTGGGTCGTGGCCCTGGCCACAATGTCGCCCTCTCTCACTGGTCACTCTCACAAGCCTAACAGCTTTCTCTTGCAATGAATTTTCTATTCCACTTCCCACTTTCTCCACTGGTCATTTTGTTACGTTACTTACAGTTTCTAGTTTCTGAAGTCTTACAGTGCTGGATAGGTGACCCATCCTCTTCTATTTCTCTCCCCATATTCCCTGACATATTTTAGTCCCTTAGCTTCCTTCTAGCCCATTGCCACTTTAACACTTGGAACATTTCCCGAGTATTGAATATCCCGGCGGTTTTCTCTCCCAGTAGCTTTTTCCAGCAACAAACAATTCTGGAAATTACATATATATTTTTTATCCACACATTCGTACATGTGGCTTTTAAGACCCAGAATGTCGGAAAATCCTTGTCTTCCTACCACTATTTTTATGTCCTGTTAGCTGCTTCTCTTTTTCTTCATTGCTTTTCCGGATGTTGCTGGTCGCAGAGTCCTTGTTCAGCGTCTCCGACTACATTTGCCGAGGCCCTATTCTCTATAATTTGTCCAGTTCCCTCAATCTTCATTATACAATTGTATATAGTTAGTAACCGCTTGCATACGGTATAGGCCTCCGCCTAATATAATGTAGGCGGGAACTGAGAGCTTTCTCTGTCTTGAAACTATATTCTGGTTTCTCTTTCACTTTTTGTATGTTCCATTCCACGTTCTCCCTCTTTTTCTCCTCCCCCACCTTTTTTCGTCCTGAGGGTCATGTGTGTGTGTGTGAAAAAACATGAGGCTATTTTCTCTCGTGAAATTTTTCCCACTTTCCCAAATGGACTTCCACGCCTCAGCTTTCACTCCGATGCAACTAGATCATTTTATTTTCACATACGCCCCAACACACACTCCCACACCTCATATCATCTCAAATCTTACCTAATCATTCCCAGTAGAATACTTTCTCTTCTTCCTTGGCTTTCTGTACTTTCTCTGGCTTTCTTTCCAAGGACGCCAACTTTCTCCTGCGCTTAAACATCCATGCCGTATCTGCACCTGCATCCAAAAGTAGGAGCTCTCTCTAGTTTCTCCTTGGCATCTCTGCTTTCTCCACCATCTCCATCCATCCTAACAAACAAACCTCCCACCTCACTCCATCTCTTTCCTCTACTTCCACACCCTCCTATCTTCCGTATACCTTCCAGCTCGCCCTTTGGGTTGATTGAAAAAAAATGAAATGAAAAACTCGCTTCATTTCCTTTTTCCTCCCTTTCTAAAGTTTTGTATGTCGGTAGTTGGTTGATAGGAAGTAGGTAGGTATAGAGGAAGAAGCAGGTTACTTTCTTCCATCCATCCTCTCCATCTCACTTTCACCATTCTGTAAAGCTCCGGATTTTGCCACTGGCAACTTGATAGATAGATAATCCTTAACTCCATGGAATTACCTCAGTCTTCTTCCCCTTCAAAGATGCTTTCCTCCTCCTCCTTCCAAGTAATATACTTACCGAAGTAAAACTTTTATGTCCATTCCATAACATTGTCTTCCACCTCGTCCTATTTCTATCTCCTCACAAGCTTCATAGCAAATATCTTCATGAGTGCTTCTCACAACTCACAACAGACAACTTCTACATCTACGTCCTGTCCTACTACTTCCTCTCTCCTTGCCCTAACCCAACCGGACTTTCTCCAGTCAAGAAAAGAGAGCTTTTCAGAGTCATCATTCAACCACCACCCTGCATAGCCCCTCCACATATTCCAAACTCTGCAACATCAGCACACCTCCTCCTAGTCTCCCCACCCATCCGCCAACTTTCTCTTCCCGCATCGCACATAAAAAATCCTATCACACTGCATCTATACGATGAAACCCGGAGAAAGCAGCTTTTCAGCGCCACGTCAGCCAGACCATCCTCCGCTTTCTCTTCCACTTTCTCTTTACACTCCCGTCTTCCGTCCCTCACTACCGTATATCCTTTTTCTTGAACCCTACTATACCATTTCTACGCGAATCCTTAACAAGATGACCACACAGATAGCACATGATATTTACCAACCATAGACGTGTATTCGCACGAAACGATAACTACATGTACTTACATTCAGGGAATAAAACTTTAGCAGCCCAGCTGAAGCACTCAAAGTAGAAATGACCGGTGTACTAAGAACGGAAATTAGACTTTCTCCACCTCACGGACCCAAAAATAATTCCACAGCTTTTGCCACTTTCTCTCCTCTCATTTTCCCCGTAGGTTTTTTCTCGTCTTACCGTCCTTACTTTCCTCCTCAAACTTGTTCTTTGTGCAGCTTCTTGAGCAACACGGAACTCCGCTCGATAACTCCAAAAGTCTGTAAAATCGAATTATCTTCTTTCTTCCTAATTGGCGCCAAGTAACTAATTAATTTTTCAACCAAATAACTCTTCACACCTCAACAGCGATAATACATCATTCCCATCGCCACCTCTCAGTCCATCCAATTTACCACCACTATTTCGTGCCTATAGCTAAAACCTTACTTCCCAATTTCCACATCATCTATCTTACGCACTTACTTTCTCCAACTTTCTCCACATGCTCCTAACATCCCCAACTCCTAGATGGTTTCCATTCAATAGGGAGCAGAATCCACCCGAGACAAGAAGCCATGAGAAAGTGTCGCCGGGTAATTTACACCGCCCCAGTGTCGTCCACTCGCCCATCTTTCTCACCTCATCCTAATTCAATTAACTGCCCTCCGGATATTAATCTCTTTTCAAAGTCAATCATCCTCTCTCTGTCTTCCGATTCATCTGACCCTTTGCTTTCCCTTGTCTTGTCCATCATCTCTTTTCCTTATTTTTTTCTTTCTCTCAGCTAACTATAAAAAACAAAGAAGGATTTATCAGCACGATACATGAAATCCTAGTGCCTCCCTTGTCTAAGTCAATTAGTTTCAGGTCAACCTTTGTTTTTGCTTTTTTTGTACCACCCTATTTCATTAAATCCTCTCAGCCAGGATTTTAGCCCTCCTGGGAATTATAATCTACCAGCGCACCATTTTAACATTTTCTCACAGTTTCCAAAAATAGTCGCTTTAGCCATGCTTCATGGTTTTTTCTTCAAAATCCCCATTTTATTGAAGCCATAAGACAGAAGCCATGGAAATGCAGTACAGCGTCATCTAAGGAAGCTGCGTGAAAACGATAAACTTTTTTCAAAAATTAACTTATAAAACCTTTCTTGGTTTCACCTCGTCCTCGTTTTATCCATCAGTTCCTGTAATAAAACTTCAAACACTCAGCCTAAAAGAGCGTATACAAAATATAAAATTAAAAGCTAAGAAAGTCTTACTTTTAGCTTTTGCAAGCTAAGCACCCCACCGCACACTGCTTCTACACCAGACTGCATGTTAAAGACTCATTATTTCATTTTTCCGACGATTAACAACACATTCTGTACTACCACCACCACCAGAAAATTCAATACGCTGGGCTATAAAATTTCGCATTATTTTAGTACGAAGCTAAAATTATTATTAATTCAACACTCCTCATAATTTTCTCCCCACATTAAATGTAATTCCTCGAGCTCTCTCACTCACTCTCTATCAAAGTTTACCTTTTCCTTCCTCTCAATTGTGTATCCTTCTTTGAGGAAGCTGTATTCAGAGGGTTTACCCCAAAAAAGGGTACACATCACACACGTGCTCTCCATGAAATACGGAAGTACTTGAAACGGTAATGAGGAAACCGCATTTTCCAAAACCATAAATTCTCTTTCCTCGATTCCTCCTCTCTCTCTGCTCTTAGCTTCAGAATCCTTGCTACCGGGGCCCTTCACCCTCGGTTTCATAGTCATCCAAGCAAGGAACCAAGGCAGGGGTCGTTCTATTCTAACGCGGATATTTTCCACACATTAGTCTTTTTCCAAATACGTATTCCGCATAGCATGACTCTTTGGAATTAGCCACAAATTCTACGCCCCGGCCTACCTAATCCCGTACACTCAATTCACCAATTTACCATCCCCGCACGAATATCACGAACAAATTCCAACCCATTGTCACCCTCCTTCTCTAGTCAAATCCTTTTATTCTCACTTATGCTTATTTTTCTTCTACAGCAAAGGCAAAATGTATTATTCTTCACCCTTTTCTTGTAATACACGAGTCTACCCTTGGCATATGTCAGCTTTGGCCTAGCAGAACAATATGACACTGCCCTGTTCAACTTTAAGCCTAAGCGGCAGCATACTGGTGGACTCACAGTAGCAGGGACGGAACTCTTAGGACTTTCTCCTCCTCAGATTTGCTTTACACGTGTGCTACAATTCCTCGCAATATTTTACACAATCTACCCACTTTTATCTTGTTTACCTTAATCCTTCGGAAAATCCTTAAACGACAAGCTTGCATTTGTATAGATCAAGCATATGTTACATTGCTTAGAACCATATAAAGCAGTTGTTGAACTAAACCAAGTCATTGTAGGCAGGTACGCGGTATATATTCCAATATCCTCTCAGTCATAAATCACCATACCAACACGTAGCTTGTCAATCGTATCCTATTCCTTTTCCAGAAGAATACTAAATTCTCGGGCAACTTCCCGCTTCAAATCATATTCTTTCCACTCAACTCAATCCATCTTCCTTTACATTCCCACGTTTATGTCTTCCGCGTGTGTGTTGTGTTATAGAACGGGTAGATGAGAAAACGTTGTACCATGTTTTCATTTCATTCTAAACACACTCATAAATTTTCGCTAGCGCTTTACTCTCCGCCGAGTTAGTAATCAACATGCTGATCCTATTCCTAGCGATCAATTCACAAGAAACATGTTCACTGCAATCTGGAGAAGTATCACAGTTTATATTTTCCTTCTTCCTAACAGAAGCATCAGTTCATGGAGCGCTATAGCGAATGGAGAAAATTTTGCGAAATTACTATACTGATAAAAACTTGTTACTAGCATAATGAGACAACATACTAAATTTAAAAATCACTAAGATTATGCAGTACACATGTAAGGTAAGGTTTGGAATTGAATACGCTATGCTAAAAAGTATTGAGCTCAATGCTCAACCTTGACGCCAATTATTTCTAACAGAGCATCAGCAATGTTCTCCGAAAGAAGATACGACCTATTATGAATGCTTTGGGATGTAGCAAAGCACATGAAAGTTTTGTTCTGAAATCTCAAGTTTACAAAACTGCCGCAAGTGAAACTTTACAGTGTTTGTTAGGGCTTGCCATGCTTTCTAGATTTCCTAGTGCGAGCTTTAAACGAACCATGCTTTAGTTATTCATTGAGTTTAATTGCTGATTGGATTGAATGAATGATATGGTGTGGATTAAAGGTTGAGCCTGAGGGGCATTATTCAGAAGACTGAGAGCTGGAGAAAGCTTGAGCGGACCCTACCGCCGGTTATCAGCTTCCAAGGGATTTCTTCCGGTTATTCCGTCCAGTTATCCCTCTTTGATTTATCACGAGTAAAATCTCTACAATTCTCACTGAAACATAGTTTCCCAACGTAGCATTAATACCTCTCGTTCCATCCTCAATCCTCCTCCACAACCCCTCCACTTGGCGTACTTACTCCACAACAGTTTACGCTACATTTCAGCACCGACAGCTTCCCTCGTAATTTTCTCCATCCCTAAGCTTGAGGCTCTTGCAGCGGTTCCAGTTGCCAGTTGTGAAATCCACGTATAAATTACATGTTGCTTTCCTGGCTATTTATTTCCAAGCCTTGGAGGCGTAGTAGCATAAAACCTGGGTATTAGAACGACACGGAAGATAGCTTCAGCTCAAACTCTCGAACCTCCAGCATTCAACCGTATTTTCCCCTGCTTTCTAGAAACACAATCCTCTGCAATACTCTTCTTCACTCGCTCTCACCGGCGGCGTAGGCGTGAGATAGTATGAGAATCTGGTCCATTTTATTACCGGCGTAAAACTGATAGCCCTTTCGGAGTATAGAGCTTAAAATGGTGGTCATTTCTCGGATTTGATTACCTCATACACAAGTGCCGTCATTTTAGAGCGCCCTAAAATTTTAACATGCATTTACATGTGAAACCTCACATAATCCCCGGCATTCATCCCGCTACAAAACATCACCAGCTCCCATTCTTCCAATCTATTTTCCCATCCATTCCCTCCAACACTCCTATCTATCACTATCCCCACTTTCACCCATACATCTCCTCTCCCTGTATCACTGTATCCTCATCCTCTGTCCTCCATCCCGCATCCTTTCTCCACCCATCTCCTCCGCTTGATCCTTTTATACAAATTCCTTAGTCTCAACTTTCTCTTCAATTTCCCGAGTCCATAGGCTTCCCATAGCCCTCGGCCACATTAATATGCATCATTCTCTTTTTAGTATATTCCTTTTAAATCCTTTGTTTCATCCTTTGCTTTCACCCAGGCCCGGTTTGAGTTGACGCTTCGGGATTCCGGACACCAAAGTCCAGAGAATCTCATCAACAAACTCCGTCAATTCTATTCACTCCTTTCACTCATCCTTTACCCGGCTTTCTCCCCTTGTTATTTTTAGTTCCGCCTCTTTACGGTGACAGTAGTACTTGCAATTCTCATCATCTTCCCAAGCGTGACGAGTCAGCAAGACAAAGCCGGGTCGTTAGCATACGGCATACGGAACAGAGTTCTTCAAGGTATTCAACTATGAAGCTTGATTGCTCTTTTTCAAACTTTCCAAACCATTCCGTCAATGTAGCGTAAAAAACAAAATTTTCATCATCATTACGACTATTATTATTATTATTATTACCACCAACCAGCACTCCTCCTCTTCTTTCTACTATTCTGCATGTAAGCTATATATGTCGTCCACTTCCCTTTAACGGGCATTAGGATCCACCAACTTTCACTTTACTCTGTGTAAAGCTACAGAAAACAGAAACCTTTTCTTGTGTACGTATACTTTACCACAATCAGGCGGCCGAAGCGAGATGCTTGCAGGACTTGTGCGAATCCAGAAGGCGTATAGTGAAAGCAAGGGAAACTATTTGCCTCTTATCGTCATTAAATGAGCGGAGAGAGACACGTTACAACCTTTGATGTCCCATACACATTTTCCCCAAGTCCTATTATTCTAACTACCCGGAATAAACTTTTACCGCTCCTACTATTCATTTCATGAGTTGCCCAAAGAGGCGGATCATCTCCGTCAAATAGTTGTATGCTTCCCATCCACCATAGGCTCTGCTATTTCATAGCAGGGAAGGGCAACATTATTATTGCTTATAACTAGGGAAAGTGACGGGAAAATAGCACACTTCCTATAACAACAATTTAATCTTGTGGCAGAAGTGCAACTTTGTTTGTGTACACTCTGTGTGTAATGTGAGTAGACTGCGAGCTTAGAACGAGAAAATCGTTTGCTTTTCTCCGGAACTAATATTCCAACTTCCCGGAGCATATTCCCGTAAATTAGTATTTCTCGTCTTGTTATAACAGTAAAGTGGGGTAAAAACGTAAAACAAGTGAGACAGGTAGATAAAGTTTGGCTTATGCGTACTTTGTAGTCTCCCTATCGGTATTTCAAGCTTAAGGTTGATGGTTGTAGTGGAAGTGTTAAAACTTGTTGGCTACAACAACTGTAACACGCGGACAAGTATCAGATGCGGGGTGGGGATGGGGAGTGAGAGAGAATAAATATATATTTTACGCTTCTCTCATCCTTATTTCCTCTTCCTCTTCATGACGTGATCAAAAATCAGTTTACTGTCTCCCGCCCCCTCTGTCATTAAATCCTTAAAAGCTTCCAGAATCGTAAAACTTTTTCCCACCCATCCACATATTCCCTCAAGTAAAAACAATCAAAATACACAATTTACTTCCCCCACACAAATCCAACTACCTCTTCACGTGACAAACGCAACAGCATAGCCAGCCGATCTTGTCCGTATTGTACTATTCATCTCAAACTTTCTTTCCAAGCCTATTCCTTCCAACTTACTTGTTTTAGTGTGTATAGCTCAGCAATAGCAAGCAGTGTCAACCGCACGAAAAAGAGCGTTACAAGTAACAAACAGGAGGGGCAGAGAAGGGGTGACACTGTACTTAAACAAGGAGGCTCAATTTTAGTTAAGTGAAACCCCTTGTTCCCAACCCGCACGTGTCACAACTGTCAAACTGACGACGAAAGAGGCAAACCATCCGATACTTTTTCCGACTTATACTTTGACATTAAGAGAAAATTTCGAAATTGTTTTTTAGTACATTCTCTTGGTAGAATTTTTCTTACGCAGTAACGTTTAAAGCTGCTTCGTGGATTTCGCTTGCATAATTTTAGCTAAACATTTACCGGAGTACACGACTTAAGTATCTACTTCAACTTGTGTTACAGCCATACAAGAAGAGAGAATTTAAATTAAACGGCTCTTTAGCTATGAATTATATGTCGCAGCGTATCCTCTGCATGCTACATGACATCATACAATATTTCTAATACATTAAAAAATACGATATGCCTCATTAACTTTTACCTGCTGTTTTTTAATCTTTCACATTTTTGCATTTTACCTTGTTTGTAAATTACCATGTCACACCACAACCGACTACATTAAACTTCCGTAACTTGAGCACTTTAACTGCCTCAGTCTCAACAATGCTCATCTCGAGAGGAGGCACTTGTGGGAACCGCAAATGATTTAATGATTGGCGTTAAAATCATACGACTCACGAGTCATGACACTCGTCATCACTCAGGTCTTCTTACCTGTGCCCTTATGCTCTGTCTATACTTATTTTCATAGCACAAGTTTGTCATAGCAACTTACTCAGGAGTCAGGAGACACGAAGGTAAATAAAATTTTAGATTCTAAAGTTACAGGACATTCGTCCTCCGGCGTTAAAAGCGCTTCCCCATGTATTGAAATCTGGACGCCGGCCGGGCAAGGGTTTTCAACTCTTTCGAAGGCAACCAATGGAGCAACATGATGGCTCTTCACTCTCGCTCCCAATTCTAATCCTGGATGACCCTCGATGTATTCCCCGTTTTCATTTTACTTAGCGTTATTTCCCTTTGGTTTCTTATAGTTTTAGCCCGGGTTTTATCCATCTCTTGCCCAAAGGATCTATAAAATAGTGAATGATACCCTTGAGACGGGTGATTCTCTTCCCGAGTTAAGTCTCACAATCTGCTGGTTTCCTCCGCATCCTTCTTTCAACCTCTGCATTTCCTTTTCCGTTCTCATCCTTATTCAACATCAGAGATGCACAAGGGTCGACCCCGCTGGGGCCGAGGTATGGTTAATCCCCATGGAGGGGCAGGAGGGTAGGATTATAGACCCTTTTTTGGGTGGGAAGGGCTACCTTTTTCGAGGGTAGAATTAATCCTCTGGGAGGCCGATTCCTGTGGGACATGCCTCAAAATACTCCTTACCCCTCATGGGGAAATCTCTTTCCCTTCAGAGTTTTGCGGTCAGAATTTGTTGGTGCCTTTTAGCTGTAAAAAAGGTAAACTTTTCTTCGAGACAACACAATGGTGCCTATGGTACCTTAAGGAAAGCATCTGAGTGAAAACAATGCCGCAGTGAAATTAGTGATTACTTTAAAATACTTACAGGAACAGGGTTTTAGCAGTATGCAAAGGATGCCTAAAATGAACGTTAGTAAATAGGATGATTGGAATATTTTAATCTTTATGATTTAATGCTGCAAAGATAGATTGAGTTTCAATTCTATATTTTCTGAGTAATCGGATTGCAGGCAAGGAAATTTGCATCTAGAATAAATGGTAATTAAATTTTCTCGAAACTGCTTGATGTTTCCAAGGCCAAGGAATCAAATGATTCTGCCAGGCTTCCATCCAGTTCCTCGGGTTCAGGAGTGAAATCGTCACCTTTCGATTTTTCCAATCCCCAGTACAGCTTCAACCTGCGTTGGGGTTTTTCAGGTAAGTCATCAAGCCCTGAAAACAAATGCAAAACGATGAGCAAAATATATGTAAACGCATAATGAAATTAGGGCGATTCATACACAGATTTATCACTTTAGAAAATATAAGCACCTAGGTGCTACTGCTTGCTGGTGTCATATGGTTGAGATAGTTGAATAAAAAGCTTACCACGAATCTCCCCGTTGACTGAAACAAACAAAGGCAGTTCTAGGAATCCATCCAAGATAACGATGCGAAGTTGGTATTCTCGAACACCACGATCTGAAAAAATAGACCAAAATTGTCAGGTGCTGGTGCAATATGGGAATCATGGGGACACGAAGACAAATTTGCTTCACCCAAGTCCCAACCCCCGCACTTCTACTCCCAAGACTGTCACGACTAGACTTCCCTGCCAAAGTTCTCCAAATATTTCATCAGATTAAAAAGTGAGTGTTAAAGTTATTTTTTATTAAATTGCAGTAATGTCTTCTTTACCTACTCATCTGTCTAAATCTCCGATGTGGTTTCGTATTCAAAACTCGGAAACACCCCTCAATTCTCGGAAACTTTGGTACAATTGTGGGTACGTGCCTTATCCCAAGGAGTTGTTAATAAATCGACCTGTGGTGCAGCAGTGGCTCTGTTGGGGGTATGGGGAACACGACGTACCTGCTTGGTTTGGGTACCAAGATGCTGTTTCTATAATGTTTCTCGTCATCCAAGGTGTCGTCCATGCGAATGTTGATTTTTTGGCTAGAATTGTACTGAATCCTGAAAGCAGCAAGGATGTCACAATTGCTGTTGATTCATCATTCGTACTTTGTGGGCGTGATAATTGTCATCATCCACGCATTCGAATTGTTGATTTAGATGATAATTTGAAATTTATTTCCGAGTGTGAACTAGGTACGAAATGATTTCAATATATTTGACAGTTGTGGTAATTCGTTTTTGTTTTATACTTTTCGTGTTGCAGGCCCTGTTTGCTTGAGTCCTGGGACTTCCACTGCCGTGTAACTACTGGCTCCAGGCGTTAACCCCTCCGCGTTTAGTTCTTGGAGAACTGGATTGGCTTACCATTACCATTATGTTTATTTTTTCCTAAATAAGTATCTTATTTTAAACAATTGAGCCTCAAAGGCACACTATATAAGAAGAGCTAATTTACAGCTCAGCTAACTTATTGATGGCTGATTAATGTTGGGATAACAATTATATCATGATTTTAATTTTGTTGAATTCAATATATGCTTACAATGATTTCTGAATCCCAAAAATGCCGTCTTTTCACTTTTGCTGTATTCCATATCTCACTTTGGATTCACTTACCGTACCGTGCCTTGGCAACTGCACGTAATAGGGAGCCTTACTTTGAGATTCATTGAATGTACCAGCACCGTACCCTTAACAATTTCTGAGATTCCTTTCATTCCTTGGCAAATGCACAATCAGCAGCACCGACACCAGCTCAGTATTTGGTATGGCATAAGCATCATACCTGTGTGTTTGCATAACAAGTTTTCATGAATTCAAGGCCACGCCAATAGCGAGATACCCATTCCACAGTATTGAAGTTTAAGCCATATAACTTTAACTTGACATAAAATAGGATATCTTGTCACCTAATAAGGAGCCTTTTCGTAAGATTCGTTGAATGTACCAGCACCGTACCTGTGATAAACCTTTGCTTTCTCCATAACTCCCAAGCAACTCCATTACACGATCAATAGCACCAGCACCGGCTCTACTTCAGTTCCTAACACTGTAATTTTGAATACGTACCTACACCGCCGTATGAATGGAAACTTAGGCTGGAAGTCGACAATTCCAGTATTTGAAAGTATGCCATGTAATATAACTCTTTCATTAGCATTAGTTAAATGATGCTGATTCCGATTGATTGCTTAGCGTGTACAGCGATTATTTGTTTGGAAACTTTAATTCATATAACAACGCAAAACTCATCTTTGCATAACATTATCATATATAAAACATTTTCGCTTATAAAATTAAAGAAGAAAATGTACCAATGAATCGTTCAATTAACTGCAGAGTAAGATAAAATCATATGAGCGCAAGTATCATATGGTCGGTAAAATCAAAACGTGGATTCAATTCATAACTTCTTATCAATCATAATATCCGTGGTAAAAATAGTAAGGGTGTGAGTATGAGTAATGCTTTTCAAATCTACCTACAAACTATTCGTCAATAATTTTACTATCTACTTCTTGTTTCGAATCACTTTCATCCTCTGAGACGTCAGGTTCCACTTCCACCGTCGACTCTCCCAGTGAGGCTTGTTTCTTCCCAAGACGATTAAACACCTTCATGAATTTTTTGCATGTGCGGATGTGCTCGTCGTAAGCTTCAGCATCGGCGCACCAGTACTTACACATTTCGCACTGCTTCTGCCCATCGGTAGAATCTGAACTGGTGCTACTGCGCGCTGATTGTAGATTGGCGTTGACACGGGTTGCTCCACCTTGGTCTGGTACGTCTGTATCTTCGCTCTTCACGGATTTCGGATAGCAATTACTTTCTTGTAGATGGAGGTAAACTTCCGCGTCAGAAGATAAAACCTTGTCACAATGTACACAGGACGATCCAACACACTTGATAGAGGCTCGGTGAGGCATTTCGATTTGGTGTCGTCGAAGAGTAGCTGGACGAGTAAAAAGCTTCGCACACACTGTGCCGTCCAGATTTTCCGACTTGCATGAACGGGAGTCTCTTTCCCTGCTTTTGTGACTTTCTTCTTCTTAGACATATGCTTTGGCGTACCAACTTCGTTGTGATCCCAGCGCTTGGTGTCTTGGTGCTGGTGAGTTCGAGCTGCAGTACCAAGATGCTTCAAGAGATCCAGAAAGTTTGTAAACTGATGTTTACAAGGTACGGAGCCCTCAGAATCCGTATAGGGGCAAACAAATTCAAGCACTACAAAATCAGAAACATAAGTTAGTCATTTGAAGGTCAAAATACAGATACGGCGGGCTAAAAGATTTACTAGCTTACCCTGCTTGTTCGTCTCCGCTCGAGCTCTCTTGGCCGGAGGCGGCTTCGATGGAGTTGACCGTTTGTTCTGTATATTTTTCTTCACAGGTTTAGGTTTCATCGATTCTAAAACAAAATGGAGATCTTAAATTTCATGTTGCAAATCTTCGAGCATACCAGTTTAAGCAACAAAATTTCAAACACCAATTACCTCTTGTTCTTTTGTTCAGAGCTGGTAGTTTGGAAACGCCGGATGATTTCGGTACCAAGTCTGCAGTAGGTACACTAACGGATTCACGTTCCACTGCACCAGCACCAGAACCATAACTGCTGGAAATGGCTCGAGCAGCTTCCGTGTAGTTTATTCTTGTAAGCATTGGTGTAAGCCATCGTGCTGAAATGAAAAGTGCAAAGATTAGCCCAAGACCTATGCTTATTCTCAGTTGAGTGCGAAACGACCCCACATAGTTTCCAGAAATTTTTACCTTTTTCTGTAGCCATCGCTGATGCCGTAGCAGTTTCTATCTTGTTCATCAGACATTGTTCCATCACGTCCGTGCGTTTGTCTCTGAATTCGGACAAGGCAACCAAACGCCGCTCTAAACTGCTGGTGACGTTGTAGGCTTTTTCGGTCCAATCAGTTTTTCCGCTACCGTTTAACAACATCGTCTGGAGTTGCATAACATCATTGGAAGTGGTTTGAATTTTGTCCTGAATTTCGTTGTTCTGGGTGCGTATTTCTCTTATTTCTGCACGTAAAGCGGATAAATCAGCGAGCTGGGATATTTGATGGTTCTTCCATACGGCCATAGCTTGTTTCACGTCATCCCTGCTCCTCTTCACGTCATTCTTTATTTCAACGATTGTTCCGCAAAATTTCAGTAGCTCACTGTTCAGGGCGTCTAAACCTTGATCAAGTTGCGCACTACTAGGACAACCCCGCAAACCTGAAACCAGATAACAAAAACATGAAATCGAAACCAATGCATGGTAGTACCACTTATAATTGGTACATTAGTTGGTACATTTTTTGGTACGTTAGTTGGTACTTTTTTTGGAACGTTAGTTGGTACTTTTTGGTACGTTTACAACTTACGTGGTTCATCAGTTTCAGATGCTTGGACCGCAATGTCTCTGAGGTTGACTTTTTCTTTCTCCTTCTGCTCCTTCAAAGCCTCGTTATCACTGCCACTGGGCGTCTTCTGTCCTTGAGTCAATTCACCTGGAATTAGCAAAGAAACACACATTAAAGTCTATTGCACCAGCACCAGGCACGCCATCACACGAAACAATTCACCGAGAACATAAAACTCACACAAGCTATGGCTACTTAGAGTATAAGTTGATCCCGAAGGGAAGTTTGGGAACAATGTGAATTCAGAATCGAATATATTCGAAGCACTCAAAAAGGAACCTAGCCAAGGAAATAAAAGTTAATTTTAGTTTCGGGACTATTGCACCTAAAAGTCCTTAACACTTTACTTGTGTAACTGATACTCTATTATTTGTCTGCAATTTTTTAAAAAAAAATATTTTACCTGTTATATCCATAACTTCCGTTGTTGATTCTGAAAGATCCATAGCTAAAGACTCGTTCGATTTAGTTACCACTAATGAGAAGGACATCTTTGCTGGAGGAAACTATTTTGGAGGTTCTTCTCTTTAAACTCAAACTGGAAATGAAATTTATCACCAAATACCAAGTTTCCTGCCACGAATTATTTCGAATTACTCAGTTAGGGTTTAGTAGTGTAGTGAACTGAGATTCCAGTAACGCCAAGGAGGTAATTTGGTTATCATTATCACCATATCATTGCTCCTCTTCTTTTCTCTATCTGTAGCATTCGGCTCTACACTGCATTCTGCATTTTGCATATTTTATCTTACCATTACAGCCATGGTCCCAAGTCCGAACATCTTCCGAACCCTAGCTATATTGCTATTGCTACTTGCCGATTTAAACATTTAGCATTCTTTTCCTTTTTCCACATGTATTTGAATCAAGCCCATACATCACAGTATGTATTCTTAGCCACTATTGCTCTGAAAGGCATAAAATACCGAAACTGTATTTCAAATCCTCCTACCCACAAATTCACACCAAGAACGTACCTTGAATCCCTGAGGCCGTTTCCATCCCCCCCACGTGAGTCCCGCCTCACATTTTCTGCACTCTGCCGTTTTGGAGACCAGCTTCTAGGGGGCTGGTGCGGATGCGGCCTTTGGTGAGGCATATCCCACAAAAACATGAGGTCGACCCTTGTGCATCTCTGTTCAACATACTGCAAGCTTTTTCTACAAAATCCAAGGGTCTATTTTCAAACCAGTTTAATACTGCACCTTGTATTCTTACATGCCTGTCCTCTACATCTTTCGACTGTCTTTCTGTCTTTTGTCTCCTCTGTAATATTTTCTCATTCAATGCCTTAGCTTTCTGCACCGCACTGTATCCTCTCGTCATCTCCTCCTGCCCCTTTCACAGCACTGAAAATACAACCGGACGAGCCGCATCCGTCCGAAACCCAGAGTTTATAGCGGTTTTTTTGGAAACTTATTGGACTCATCCTTCCTATTGGTTCATCCTTCTTCAAGGAGGGATATTCCGGAAGCATCTATCCTTCTTGCTAATATCGCTACTGCCCTCTTTTCTTCCTTCGTGTCTTGAGGTTGATAGACACAGAGGATGACGTTAAATGGACCAGAGGGATCAAGTCACAGGTGTGTCACTTAATGACTCTATACAAATAGAGTAAATTGAAACTGGATATTGGCCAACCCACCCACGAGAGCTCTTATAAAATCTATGTACGGCCTTTTCAGTTCCTTCAAGTGTTTCTTCTTCAAGCCTTCAAAAACGGCGATACGACCGTCATGAGCATGCTGCATGGGAGAAATCCTAGTAACAGAATCCTTTGGCTTTTATTTAAAACTTGATAGCCCTCCAGTGCTTTCAAGTGAATTAAAACTTGACAGGTAATGTTGGTCGGAAATAAGAATAAGGCCATTGACAATAAATACTATTCTCTCCTAACCCAAGTCACATTTTACGACCCGGCTTCTTTGTCCGCTCTTCCTCTTCCAAATCCTATACTTTTAGTTCTGCTCTGCATATTCCCTCATCTGCTCATCGCTATTCGGGCTGAACCCGAGAGAGAGAGAAAGAGAAAGACGAGAAACGACTCAAGAACAATACGGGCGGATAGAGTCCTGCGAATACAGTCAAGACTTTCAAGCTTGAATGCATTTAACCATTTCATTAGTTTTCTCTAGATTGTATTTCCCTTCCCTAGTTCTCCCCAGCTCATTCCCTCTTTCCAGAACCAGATTGTTAGGGCCCATTTGGGACAGTGATAAAATCCGAGAACATCCTTGAATTAATCTGCAGAAACAATCAAACTCCATCATGCCTCCCTCTTGCGAAGGTTCTTGGAAGTTTCGCAGTAGTTTGCCACTGCATCCTCAATCCTGCTATATTTCTACCTGGCATCTTTCTCACTCCGACTTTCTCCAAGTGTTCATTGGCTAATTTTTCACTTGATTATTTTTAAGATTAAACAGGCCCAAACGTAATCAGTCACAAAATTTCAGACTTCCATCGTCTGTCAAACCAAACTAGCTTGCTTGAGCTGGATAGGAAGGGTCCGATACTGCTATAATTGTGTCTAAAAGATGTATTTGTTTCCGTGTGAAGTATTTATGATTTCTGATCCTCAATTCTTAGTCTACAATCCTCGTATGTTTGCAGAAGCAGTACATCCGGAATCGCGATATCTGGAAATCAGGTTCGTTTTACTAGTGAATAAATCAAATTTTGATTTAGCCAATTTTAAATTTACATCTCCACGACATAAGCCGGCCTGTATAAATTTTAGAGGATTTAAATCTTTGAGAACTTGAAGTCTGTCTCCGAGCTCAATAAATATCGTTTTAAAATAGCTCCCTTATCTTATATTTGAGCTCTTGTTTAAACTTTGAAAAATAATCTTTCATCTTTCGGATTGATTCACGCCTGCAATAAATCTTTGTGGGGGTGAGATGTCAGCCTTAGTTGCCGTTGTGAGTGTCAGGAACTATGTATCACCTAATACGTAAAACAACTCTACATGGAGTGGGCAAAGATTCTCCTTGAATTTGTGCTCAGCTCAAGTTTGAGCCAACTTTCAGTGCATAAATATGTGTATGCTAAAAACCTCTGGAGATTTCCTTGTGCTCTAGACTAGAGCACAGAAGAGGTTAACTTTCGCTTTACTGATGCTGCAGAGATTTACATAGGTAGACAGACGCTTCGTTTCATACAGATGATTATGCATGCAATTTGGATTTTTTAAATAAGATATTTAGAATACTAAATTTGTGGATGATAGCGATCATTGGTCAGAAGAAACGTGCTGGTTTCTCCGTCAGTGATGCAGTCTTGCGGTCTGATAAGAAGAAAAACAAATAAATCAAGCGTATAAAATTTGTATTTTTATGAAGTAATATAAAAAAGATGGTTTAAAATTAACGCCGTTTTACAAAATTCTGTAAAACACAGAACTTCAGGCAATAGTTAACATGGATTTTGTTTGTTTTGCAGCTGGCAAGAAAGGTCGAACGTTGCAAAGCAAGTGGTGTGATACAGAATTCATTTATACATAATTGTTCCGTAACTCCGTTAACTTTTAACGCAAGGGGCATAGATTGATGATGTATAATGGAAAGTTAGTGGTGTAAACGCTTGGATTTATCCACCCTCTCGGATTTCGGAGTGAAAGAATACACGGTTCAGTATTCCATGGTGAAATAAGAAGAAGACCCATAGTTGTGGCGGTTGGTAGAGCTGCGGGAAAGAACGCATATGAACCTGAAACGGGAGGTGACTCCATTCCTGTCTCCCTCAGATGGAGAATACATATATGTGAAAACTTATTACTCATATTCCTGCGTACATTCTTCCAAATGAGATTCCGAGTAGGAGTGACGGGCTGATGTGGAGGGCATGCAGAGTTTGGTAGAGAAGAAAAAGAAAGCATATAAGTTTGGGTGAAGATACCGAGAAGGCGCCCATCTCCAAGCCAAGAAGAGAGAAAAGAAATGTTGAGATTTATGCTACCGCTCTGCCCAATCTTGTATAAAGTGTCATAAATAATTTTACCCACAAACTTTTCCTATAACGTATGAACAACCATTTCGCGGCTTCCCCTCCAACATTTCCTCTTCCAACAACAGCATTACCGGTCCAAAACCAACTTAAGGTAGAAGATCCTCTGGTAAAAATACTGCCGTATGGAAGTAGAGAGAAAGTATCCTTTCTGAAGGCTAGACAAACCAAGATGAGGGAACTCATCTCTCTGAAACTACTGCAGTACTCACCCTATTCCCCCCATGTACGTACAGCAGACCATTCTTATTTTGCCTGTGACCTCTTCTTCTTTTCTATCTCATTTTAACTACCGTTACTTTAGATACTAGCTTCCAGGCAACAAGGATGGGTAAGAGCAAGTGCAAATGTTACTATCATGCACTAGATCATGCTTTCAACTTAGCTACTTTCTCTCGAGGATGCATTTACAGATGTAAAGTAGAGAATAATGCGTAGAAAAGTCTTGATTTTTTCGATTTATGTGCCGAAAATCTGGAGGCTATAAGGAGAAAGCATTAAAAAATCGTACTTTCTTCTCAGACTTTCTCCAGCCAATGGCTCATATTCTGCGCTTCTATTGATGTTAGAATCTCTGGTATGGAGCATTCGACAAATACAAGGGTCTTACCTAGGTATAACTCCTTCACTTAAAACTTTTCCGAAGGATGTTCCGATATTCCATTCTTAAAGTGTATTGAAGCAAAACTTGGGTCATGTTTCAGGTTCATTTGCTTATTGAAGTGCGCAGTCGAAAAAGTTATTCACATATTTGTGTACGTTACCTAAAAGGTTTTTTACCTACTTTCTCCGGCTTTTCAGCTCAGTTTTAAACCATACTGTATCCATACCTTTATATTGTATGATTCAGGAATTTTAAATATTTGCAAATGGATTTCAGATTATGTTAATCTTACTGACACCAAAGCAAACGTACATTATAATGAAATGTATATGTAGTTGTCCATCTGGTTGTATAGAAAACCACATAGCAACGTAATATTGCAAAATGTATCGCATATAGTCCTAGTTATGGGGTGGACGGAGCAGATTAATTTAGACTACAGCGATGATCCGATATTTTTCACTTGAAATTTTACTGTGCTTTATTCCCTTGTCTGCTCCCCGTAACTACCAAATACCGAATGTCCGTTCGTCCTCCGTTCCCTCTATATAATTCCTCTCACTTCGTCTTCCTCCTCTCACATCTCAATCCTCAATGTTCTTTCCATGAGGTTAGCCTAAGCTTCTCGCGTCCTCCGCTGCTGCCTTCAGCGCTCCCCTATAACACTCGTCACAACTCACCGGCCCTAAAAGGCCCCCCTCGGTCTGAAGTAGACATAAACGCTGAATCGGACAATGTATATATAACTAGACAATAGCTGATACAATTTTGATACAATAGTTACTACTAATGCTTGTTGTATGATTGTAACAAGGAAATTAAACAAATGCATGAATTAAATTTTGAAAGGAATGTTCTTCAGTTTTCTCCTTGAGTTCTGGAATGATCAGCTGAAATGTTCTTCAGTTTCTTTCTAGAGTTGTGGAATGATCAGCTGCTTTCTTCTTCTTGGATTTATGCTTGCGTCTCCATGCTAGCTTCTGTTCAGGTGTCAGTTTGGCTAAACGATCCTTAGTGGACGAATTCTTCTTCTTCGGGTTTTGAAATGATGTCAGTAGGCCTCGGTGTACTTCGACGTGACTTGTAGTACTGATCGGTTTAAACGATAATTCCGATTTGCTTCTCCTAGTAGTTAGCAAAATGGTCTTTTTGACGGTAACGGTTTCCTCCTCCTCCTTCGGGGATGAGAAAGATGGCATAAATTGCACGGTCTGCTGTATGTCCTTGACATTGTTATCATCACTTGTACGCGGCAGTGTATTCATTAAAGCACTGATATCAAAGCTGCTACTTTTAGCTGAATATACACTATTAGCTAATGCTTTCGTTGACGTAGCTGTGCTCGGTGTAGGATTTATAATTCCAGGTCTGCTTCTCTCAGTCGTTGCTTGCGTTTTGATAGGCGTTAATTTAGGCTGGCGTCGGTTGTAGATTTCTCTACGTTGATCGTAATAACGATACTTATCCGCTGAGTAAGTAGATTTGACGACTGAGCTTCTTCTTTCCTCCCTTTGCCTTCGTTTCTTCGGGCTAGTGTTGTTGCTGATTACGTTTTGTCAGAGACGATTTCGATCAACATAGGTTTTTAGTGAAATCCTATTGACTGATTTATACGCAGTTGACTTGGTGTGACTAGCACCGTATTTTAGTTTATGGCTCGGAAATTTGGTTGAATGTGAATCTCTGGTTTTAGTAGCTTCTGGGTTTGGAACTACTATGACGCTGCGTATTTTTGTAGGCGAATGAGTTGTAGATTCGGGAGGAACAACTTCCACGACAATACTCTCGTCCTCTGGAGCATGTAACTCGATTTCCATTGGGATATCCTTAGCTGCTATGTCCTCATCATTTATCGTACTGAACTGCGGTGTAGTTAGTTCTACGATTGATGACTCTAGTTCCATCGGTGTTACCTCTTTAGCAGTTTCCGGTGTTATATCAGCTTCCAAATACTCCCGTAAATAACTTATAAGCGTTTCTGCTTCACTCCCTATACGCTTCATACGATAGGATAGGATTCTGTTTATCTCTGTTGGTAACGATGATTTGCTGCTCAACAATTCCTTAATTGTTTTGTGATCGAGAATTTTGGCAGGATGTAAATCCTGTTTTCTAGCGATTCGATCTCTCCAGATAAGTATTTGCAGTAATAATTCGTGCTGTGGATGTGTTTCAGCATTTTATCCCAAAATAGCGGCTGTTTCAACTCCAAAGTTGAGCTTTGACGGCACTGGTTTGGCACTTTGCAAACATTTAGAGATATATTCTCCACTTCCGAAAAACTTGATGATGTGCAAATGTTCAGGCTTCGTGATCGATGCTTTCAGCTGCTGCCAAATAAGCAGGGTTGCTCTTGAATCACTTGCAGCATAATCTTTCAATTCCTGATGCAATGGACGATTTCGAAAATCGGCTGCTCTAATGGACTTGTCCATATTTAGCTGTAGATACTCCTTGGCTAGAAAATCCAAAGACTTGAGCTGCTTTTCGTTCTTCATCTGTTGATAGACTAGCTGGATATCGATGTTACCGATAACGTATATTCCAAAATCTTGCTTGAGGCGCTTCAGATCTTGATCAGATCCTGCAGAAATTTTTGCAATATTCGGCTTCTCAAACACTGGTCCTAAGTAGGTGCGTAACTGATCCCATACTGGAAATGGATCAATGATGTAATCGGCTGATCTAGTCGAAATAGAGATTAAACTCGTTAATGGTTCTCGATACACATCTTCATTGCTGAATTCCAGGTCGAATGAAAATTCAGTCTTGTTCCCAAGTTCAAATGCCAAATTCTGCAGCAGTTTAATGTCTTGAACCCAAACAGGACGACGTTTCTTCCATTGGTGTTCGAATGGAACGAGGTGTTGATCCAACACTTTCCATTTAGCTGCCTTTTCGTGGGGAATCGGTATAAAAGAGAGATTTGAACGAGCTGCTAAAACAGTTGAGTATCGGTCTTGAGGTCGGATTCTGCACTTGCCATAAAGGCTCCACATTTCTCTTTGGTCTTTCTTCCAGGCTTCGGCTCCTCTCTGTGTATAATTGGCCATCGTACTACGAAAAAGAATAAGATGACGAATTCTTATTAGCTGACTAGGTGACAGTAAACTTGATTAAGTCTAGCATACGTATATACTATACGTAAAGACTGTTATCCTAATAACACGCGGTTTGTCTAAGTTTTAGACGATTTAAGCGGCTTCAGCCCCGCTAAGGCACGATAATCCACTGGTTTTCGTGGTCGCAATTTCTTCAGCTGACTGTGCTCGGCTTTCGCCTTTGAAACTTTAACTAGTTCTTCGGCAGACTTTGTTCGCGCGTAGTATGGTTTTAAATTTGCGACATGCTGCTTTCCAGCCGCAATTTTGTCTGTCGTTTGAAGCTGATATGTAACAGGTGTTACTTGTTTTGAAATTACAAACGGACCATCGTATTTCAAAGTAAATTTCGACGTAATGCCTTCGTCTTGTTTCGATAACGTATGGGCTCGTCGTAGGACTAGGTCTCCTACATTGAATTTCAGAAATCTGCGCTTCGCATCGTAATCCTTTTTTTGCTCTTTCAAACGCTAGCTGCTGGTTGTCTCGTACGATTTGAAATATTTCAGTCATATCAGGTAGTAAATTTTCCGTCTCTTCAGAATCTTGCATTTTTAACGCTCGATCGAATGGTAATTTGATCTCTCTTCCCAAATTCAGAAAAGCTGGAGTGAATCCAGTAGAACTCCGTACAACTGTTCTCAACGCAAGTGCTAGTTTCTGTAGATCCTGAGACCATAACGTATGTTTTTGGAAAAAGTATTTCCTGAGCTGCAATTTCGTATCTTTGATGTATCTTTCAGCTGCATTTACGGAAGGTTTATAGAGCGATGTGAATCGATGATCAATCTTCCACGTTTTACACAGATTTTTCAGTGTTTTCGAGACGAATTGACTTCCATTATCTGAAATCAACTTTGCCATAGGTCCAAATCGGCAAATAACCTCATCCTCTAGCTTCTCTGATATTTTCGAAGCTGTCGCTTTTGCAAGCGGAAATAATTCGATCCATTTCGTTGCCTGATCGATAACAACGAGAATGTACTTATATCTGCGTGGTCCTCCACTCGGTGGCATAGGTCCAGCAATATCCACATAAACCACTTCAAACGGTTCGGCTTCATAATTGGAAGGTTCCATTAATCCTCCCGGTGACTGATTGTCGTAATTACACTTTTGACAAACATCACATGTTCTTACATATTCCTTGATCTCCTTATTCATCTTGTTCCAATAACATCTTGCTTTTATACGATCTTGTGTCG
The DNA here is from genome assembly GCA_906901655.1 of Sminthurides aquaticus. Lineage (NCBI taxonomy): Eukaryota > Metazoa > Arthropoda > Collembola > Symphypleona > Sminthurididae > Sminthurides > Sminthurides aquaticus. The sequence goes on along the minus strand of CAJQTT010000006.1, from coordinate 8,144,340 downwards.
TCTTAATCCCCATATGACCTGAGTGTCTTTCATCATGAAAGTACTTAAGAATCCTTGGAATCAAACTTCTTGGTATTACAGGCACCAAAATTAAACTTTCCTCTTGCTTGTTCTTTTCATTCTTCTTTGTCTTCTTACTTTTCTTGCTTTTTACGTGTGACTGCGGGGAGTCTATCTTCTTAAAATCCTTAACGTATCGACAGATAATTCCTTCTTTTTCAACATAACTTCCTTCTCTTATTTCTTCTTGTGATGTGCCACTATCCGGATTAGTGCAGCATCCTTTTAAATCCATAACTTCTTGGTCCTTTGCTTGTTCATCCTTGAGCATTTCCTTCGTAATCACATCCCCCATCAACACAGCTGTAGGGAACTCGATCCGATGCGGTGACTCATAATCATCTGCAGTTTGATCAATTGTCGTCGGGTCGGGATTCCTACTTAACGTATCAGCATGTAAGTTGTGCTTCCCAGAAATGTGTTCCAATTCAAAATTCCATGTCGATAATTCATCCAACCATCTTTGAATCTTAGCCGATTTAGGCGCTTTTGTCTTCATGTAACTAACAGCACGGTTGTCAGTCTGAATATATATCTTCTGGCCTAGAATTAACTCTCGAAAGTAATCTAGGGCCCAAATTATGGCCATTGCCTCTTTTTCATAAATCGGTAGCTTTCTTTGTCCTTCATTTAATAATCTACTTGCATATGCTACGACCTTCTCTCCATCTTCATACTTTTGAACAAGAGCTGCTCCCAGTCCATAATCCGAACTGTCTACGCGTACAATAATATCCTTCTCATAATCAAGTCCCGTTAGCATTGTATCTTCTGCCATTTCTTTCTTGATGGTCTCAAAACTTTCTTGCTGATCTTGACCCCAGTAAAACTCCTTATCCTTCTTCAACAGTCTGTATAACGGTTCACACTTGACCGAAAAGTTACTGATGAACGATGAGTGCCAAGCCGCAAGTCCAATAAACGATCTTAACTTATCCTTGTTTGCCGGTACAGGAAAATTCAAAATAGCGGTGACTTTCTTATCTGACTTCTTTAATCCATCCATCGTTACCCGGTGTCCCAAGAAATCAATACTTGACTTGAAGAATTCCGATTTCTCCAAGTTATTGCCAAATTCATTTCTTTTAGCCTCTCAAATACCATCTTCAAATGCTGAACGTGTTCTTCAAACGTCTTCGAGAAAATTACAAAGTCGTCGTAAAACACGAACATAAACTTGTAATACCATTGAGAAAATCCTCGATTCATCAAACTTTGGAACGTTTGCGGAGCTGTGCAAAGTCCCATAGGCGTCGAAACCCATTCATAATGACCTTCTCCCGTTGAAAAAGCTGTCATTTCAATACTTTCCGGATCCATAGGAATCTGCCAATAGCCGCTTCTTAAGTCGATTCGGCTAAACCATTGATTTAACGGTAATAAACGCAATATTAAGCTAATTTTTGAAGTAATGCTGCGTTCTTCTTCGTCAGCTTGTTGATTTCGCGAAAATCAATACACAGGCGACTCCCTCCATTAGGTTTCTGAACTAAAACAACTTGTGATGAATACGGTGATGTTGATTCTCGAATAACTCCCATTTCCAATAAATCGTTCACTAGCTTTCTTATAATTTCTCGATGAGCAGGCGTAAAAAATCTTTGCTTTGATACTGGAATAACATCTCCACTTGCTTCTATCTTGTGGTGGCCCCATGATGTTTGACCAAACTTATTATCTCTTCTTGCTACGGTAGGATAATCAGCGAATAACTTTTGCAGCACCTTCTCTTGTTCATTCATTTCTTCATTTGACTTCTCCATTTTCCAGCTGACACAACAGGATACTTTTCCCGTGGTTCCTTTTACATCACTTATCTTGTAAACTTCTTCTGGCGCATAATCAAACCAATACTGAGCCTTGCTCAAGTTAATAACCATTTGAGTTGCGATTATCAAATCTTGACCAACGACAATAGATACTGGTAGATCTTCAATAACTGGAAAAATATGTTGTAGCGTATTCTTTCCCAATACAATCTTCATTGAAACATTCCCGACATGTTTGATGATGCTTGAATCAGCAGATACCATCCTTATCGGCTGTACTTCTTCATAATAGTTCTTAAACTTTCTTGCAAATCTTCTTGAAATTAATGAATACGTTGCTCCTGTATCCAATAACGCATTGTAGTTTATCTCATCCGCTTTTATACTTAACATAGGTGGTCCCTCATACGGCTTAACAGAAATTACAGGGAGAAGTAGGCAGGGACGTCCTTCTTCTCCGCTCATTCGTTTAAAGATTCTTCAGTTTGACCTTCTGAACCTTGAGCATCTTCTCTATCCTCTGATGTACATATACCAGCGACGTGGCCTAATCCTTGACACTTAAAACAGACGATTTCATTCTGTTCTTCAACAGCTAACATACTTCTTGCGACGTTAGGACAGGTTGACTGTACATGTCCGTAACCTTTACATCGATAGCACTGTAAACTTCGATTTGCAACTTGAGCTGATCTCCTTCCTCTAGGCAGATAGCTGCTTCCTCTTGTATTTCCATTTCCTCTAACTTGGTTATGATTGCCTCTTCCTCTTCCACCATAATTACTTTGAGCAGTTGCATTTACATTTGTTTCTCCGCTTTGAGATTGATTAGCATTGGCAGGTACAACAGAATTATTGCTTGTGCCTCGTCCTCTGAATGAACCTCTTGAATATCCTCTTTGGTAACGTCCATTTCCATTTTGATTAGCATAATAAGTTGAACGTCCGGCGAACGCAGAAACTGCCTTATAATCTTTTTCTGCTCGCTTTGCTTCTTCTATCAACCTTGCTGGTGTCCATTCTGACAATGCTGTAATTGTCTGACGAATATACGGCAACAATCCATCTCTTACTCTTTTGACTGATTCTTCCAATTCTTCCTCAGGGTTAACTTGCTCTGCCAAATCTATCATATCCCATACGTAGATCTCAATTGACTCTCCTTCTTTTTGCTTCTTATTCGTTAATGCATGAGCTCTTGCTGACTTCTCAGCATGGGTGTCATACTTCCTTTCGAATTCCACTAGAAATTCCGCCCATGTTTGAACAGTCCTTGTCGTATAAGTAAACCATTTTCTTCTTTCTCCTGTTAGCATGCTTCCCATTGTGGATAACCATCTATCTTCTGCGACTCCTTGTGCTCTGAAGTACTGTTCCATCTCACGTAAATAGTTTTCCGCTGTCTTGAGTAGTGGATCAAATGTTGGAACTGGTATGTGAGGATTTATATTATTCACATTTACATTTATCCGGTCATTTTTTCTTGGTCTAACTTGTAAGTGTCTTCTTAAAGCATCAGCTACAGCAGGATTAGCATCAATAGCTTGTATTATTTCTTCAGGAATTTCCATAATGACTCCCACTCTTTAGGTACTTCCTTAGGCAAATCAACTTCTGACTCTTGCTTATCTTGTCCTTCTAAACTTTCGTTCGATTCAAATTTCGGAGGGCTGTCGACTCTTGCAGCATTAACCAACACAGGGTAATTAGGCTTATCTTCAACTTTATCCTCAGCTCCACTTAATTCAAATGAGGATTCAAAATCTAAATAATCTTCTTCCTTGCTGCTATCCTTCGTTGTACTTGCAGCTATAGCAGCTTCCTTGGATGTTGACCCCTCCTTTACTTTAACCTTGGACTCCACCTTGCCCTTCTTCTTCTTACTCTCAGCTAAAGCTGGATTCTCCTTAACCTTATCACGGTGATTGACTCGGCTTTCCCGTGAGGACATTAGTACTAGGCAGTACTATTACTTATTCAAATGTTGCACGCCGTTCTATAAATTCTTTAACTTCAAGATGGCTGCCTTCTTATCCACCTTTCCACGAAGATTTATCAAAAATCTTTCAAATTTCAGCTTAGACAGGTTTTCATATCGGCTTAGTTTGCTTGCTTATTTAGTTTTCAACAGCTTCCGATTTTCATGTAGCAGATGTAACCGCTTCTTTTCTTTTTAGCTCTTCAGTTCCAGGTTAATACATATGTTGTAACCTTGCCGCTTAATGAGCTTAAATGATGACTATTGATTGCTTAGCAATTACCTTAATGCTTGTTTACAGGATCGGCTACTTTCTTGTTTCTTGAATTTCTTGAATGCAATTCTAGTTCATCAACTCTGAACTCTATCAGTTCATCAAATTTCTGAACTCTTAGTTCATTGAGTTGAACAATAGTTCATCAGCTGCTGCTTCTGAACTTTTAGTTCACACCTCTCTGAACTTTAGTTCATTAATTTTCTGAACTACCCAGTTCACCGTTTCTGAACTCTAGCTGCCTAAATCTCGAACTATTAGTTCAAAATCTCTGAACCTTTAGTTCTGCAAATCTGAACTTTTAGTTCTCGGCTACAAAGCTAAGAACTCTTAGTTCATTTAAAACAGAACTCTTTTGTTCATTGATAATCAACTCTGTAGTTTAAAATTTGCAGCTTCACTTAAAACTTCGTCACTTACTGTTGCAGTTTAATTATTTTTTTTTCTTTTCCAGCTGCTTCCTTGAAAATTTTAATTAACTTGTCTTCTTTCCAGGTCCTCTTACTTGTAGCGGCTGCTTTCAAAATTTTACAGGTTTTCGAACTCGTTCACGGTCGCCACTTATCGCATATAGTCCTAGTTATGGGGTGGACGGAGCAGATTAATTTAGACTACAGCGATGATCCGATATTTTTCACTTGAAATTTTACTGTGCTTTATTCCCTTGTCTGCTCCCCGTAACTACCAAATACCGAATGTCCGTTCGTCCTCCGTTCCCTCTATATAATTCCTCTCACTTCGTCTTCCTCCTCTCACATCTCAATCCTCAATGTTCTTTCCATGAGGTTAGCCTAAGCTTCTCGCGTCCTCCGCTGCTGCCTTCAGCGCTCCCCTATAACACTCGTCACAAATGGCGTTAAACCCTTACATACCTTTTTTCGGGATGAAACTGCGTTATCAGTGTCTGGTTATCGGGAGAGGAAATAAATCCCGTCTCCGGGCAGGACCCCACCCATCCAAAGCATTAGTATCCTGGGTACGTATTCCTGCTCAGTGGATTTTGTTGATGGACGATAATATCTGAGCGGTTAACAATGGAAAATATCATAGTATTTTTATGTCTCCCGTACGACTTTAATATTTTATCCGGGGAATAGGAAATCTGACTGCAACAACGGCTCCTACTGGTTTTCTCAAACTTGTTTCTCCAACAAGTTCTCCGACAAAGATTCTGTCCAGGCAGTATCTTTGTCGGAGGCTTTTGTATTATAAACGTGTCCACGCAATGCGACTATGCACTCCCTCCGGACGTTTCCCAGTCTTGCGGATATTGGCGGCCCAGATCAGATTCCTGACAAGGGTTAGAGAAAATATATGAAAACTTTCCATAAAATCTTGTCCTCTTTCCCTTCCCCTCTTCCCCGCCCTCACATATAATAGGCGAGCGGAAAAAATAATAATAATAAACTATCCATATCAGTCCAGCATGTTGGAGGTATGGCGCAATAGCTCGCGATCCCTTTCCCACGTCCGCCTTTACTTTTCTTATACTTTCCCCATATCTCTTAAATTCGCTCTGTAGTATTTCTCTTCTATTCCTCCGGAATCTGGATCATAAACGGAAAACCGGGAACCAATCCGTCGTATTTCTCTCAAAAAAATAGTTTCACATCACTGATAAACAACTGTTTTCATCTCCGTCTCTTCAATTTAGTTTCCTCCTCCCTATATATTTTCCTCCATCCTACGCTAGCATTCTCACAATTTCTCCCTCCCTCTTAAATTCCTCCGGAGCTTTCTCCATATTCATCCATCTATATATCTAAAATCCATTCAATGCTCATCCACCTCTTTCCCATTGGCTCTTTGCAAATCCAGCATTTTTCCAATCAGCCCCACCGACTTTCACCATTCCATTTACTCCACTTTCTCTTTTCTCTCTTTCTCCTTATTTGCTTCTTGGATTGAAAATTTGTAAAGCACACATTCGGAGGATTCTCCTTTAAATCTTCCTTACGTTTCCTAAAAAGCTTCTATATCTTAGTCCTTCTGCATCCAGTCCCTTTATGTCCCGAGTCATCCTCTGTAGTTTAGCTCCTTTCCTCTGGATTCTTTCACATTTCTCATGGCTCATCCCGGCTCTTCTGCTTACGTACTAACCACGATGCAAACAAATATTCCTTTTCTTTTGCTTCAGCTTGTATCCAAAGCCCTAACTTGCTTTCTATACCTACGAGAGGGGCATTCTTCGGGCTCACTGGCCGTACACATTTGAATTTCTCTCTTTCTTTCTCTCTCAGCCTCTCTCTCTCAACGCTTGGATGAATACATTTTTACAAAAACATTTGCATACCATCCAACAAGACCCATTCCAAGGCAGGCCTGTACTTGTAAGTAAAAGCAGTGAGGGAATGGAGGAGACGGAGTAGGAGGAGGAGGAACCAGAGGAGAATATTTATTTAAAGATGCCTCGTTACACTTAATCTATGAGTTGTCATTACGTGCTACACAAACTACATTTATCCACTCCAAGAAGGGAATCCCTCCGATCCTCACCCTCCCCGTCCTTAGCTCCTTGACTTCTTCTATCCCCTGACTAACACAAAACACAGCCTACACACACGAGCTTGTTGTTGGTTCCTTGGGAAAAAATACTCTTGATTTACTGCTCCTGTTCTACAAGAGTTTACATTTGGTTTTACTCCGATACCGACTTGACATTCACTCAATAATCCAAATCCATTCCATCCATATAATAGCCCACCCTACTCATTCTCAATCACCCACCAGACATGTATCCCCCCAATCCTCCGCATATATGTTCCCTCCCCCCACAAAAACCCAGACAGAGCCCAAGGGGAGCCTTCAGTCAGTCCGCTGTACAATTTACTATACTTCGTTTCCAATTCACCGATCTTTTACTGGGAAGGGAATCCTATTCTCCCCAAACTTCACTTTGTAGTACCCATTACATAACTACAACGACAACGAGTCATCCTTTCGTGCAGCGCCCCCTCCCGCATGGTCAAGGACAAGGGCATGAAGGCACGCTTTCGAATTTACCCGTTTTCCTGGATGTATGTGATATACTAGCCTCTGCCCTACACCGCAACATTCAAATCACCGACTTATCTTTTCACCAAAGTGTTTTTAAAATCTCGCGATTTCTCATCCTCCCCCATCATCTCCTCCACTGTCTTTAAAACACATCCATACCCAGTATTTACGTTACCGTCATCTCCTATCACTATTTCTCCTCTTACGCAACATTTACTCGCTCAACAAAACAGTGTGGCCATTACCCAAATCTCAGTTTCTGCGTGCTCAACTACTACCAGTCTCAGAATTTTACTTGCACAGTAATCTCCAAAACCCAAAGCATACACGTAATTTGTCAAGAAATTATTCTTCCCTCATTTCACAGCTTTCAAACAGTCCTTAGGAAACGTCAATACAAAAATGTTTTCAATATTCTTGCGGGTAAGGCTCTTCCTACAGTGCACAGTACTTAACATCCAGAATTTGACCGAACAAATGTGGGTAGCATTGCAAAAATTGATAAATCCGCAATTACTGATTTTTAGGATCTTAATGGGAACGCAATAAATGACGAAGATATGGGACTTTATACTTATACGACAGCTTTCACAATGTCACGATTTTTTTAAATTCATCCTGAATGCAACTAGCAGGGTAGTAACTATTAACAAGTTGATATTGAATCAGTTATAGAATTTAAACGGCAAGGACTATACAACGGTTGATGAGTATAATTACAGTTTGTTTCATGAATGATAAAGCTCATCCGAAACTTTGAGTTAGAAGCACATAAGATATTGCATGAAATCCATCGCTTCATCTCTCTCGTTTCCCAAGTAATTTTCACCATCACATTTTTCACGCAATGCATGAAACTGTGAATCGCGGACTGCCTTAAATAGAAATGCCTGTAAAGGTTTTTTTTAAAAATAAACTAGCTGCTTCTCGAACTCTGTTTACATTTGCTCGGTTCAGAAAAGACAAAAGTTGAAAAGAACTTCTTAAGAGAAGATTAACAAGTATCCAATGCGGAGCGAGAAATGATAAACTAGCTTGTATTTCGAGCACATGGATTATGACTCTTGCCGGATGATTACTTTGATAAGAAACTCGTTAACGTTTTGGAATGCAAATAGACGGAATGAGAGACGTTAAGATTGAGGGAGAATGTATCTTCTTGCAACTACTCTCTTACGCAGTTATCTTGAAGCATTTATTTCCCTGAATATACTATGCTTTGAAATCTTTTCGCAGAGTAGAGTATACGTTAATATATCCAAACATGGTACAGTTTAATGTACACGTACGTAGTCGTGTTTCACATGCCCCTTCTGTTTTATTTTTTCCTCCTATCAACTTGTTTTTCCTGCTCAACTTGGCCCTTTGCTTATTTCCTCCAACTCAAAGCCTGACTTCCATCGCTGATTTCCCCTGTTTTAGTAAGTGCAAGTAGAAACCATAGCAGTGAAAACTCAAAGAGTAAAAGTCAGTTTGCTTTTGCCTTCACATGATTAATTCTTGGCCTTCTGCCTATCAACACAAATTTGAATTCTGTTACTTCTAATTCTAACCCATTCCTACTGAATTCAAGACTCTGATTGTTTTGTATTTCAAGCATAGCAAAACTTTCTTCCCACTCGAAATTCAACTCTACCTTGTTTGCCTTTCTACCTTGGCGTAATCAGTTCATGGTTTCCGGTAAAAACATCCCAGGACTCATTATATTGTATGTGTGCTTTTGAATTTCCCGGAATCTCTTCTTACAGACCTGGCAGCCTGGCACCATCTCCTATCTTTGTAAGAGCATGAGGTTCGTTTGACTTTTCTAATTTGACATTCCTTCACTTCTCTTGTCCCCGCAATACAAAAGCTTGTGCCTGTATTTTCTCGACTGTCTCCGGCTACGTTGAACTTGAAGGTCCCTCTCATTAAGTTTGTGAATGTCAAATGTGGGCATTTGTTTTCCCCGAAGTTATTTTCTTCTCATGCACAAGAGCTCTCCTAGAATACATAAGGTTTGATTTCCACTCATCCTCTTGTTTATCCAAGTAATCTTTTAAATCGACATCATGTTTTACCCTCCCTCCTCTCCAAGCCTGACTTTTCCTCGAAGTTTTTTAGAATCCTCCTCTACTACGCAACACGGTTTCTTACTTTTCTCTATAGGACTTTCTCTTTTATTCCCTCTCTTCATTCTTTATCTTCATCCACTATTTTCTCTACTTTCTATTTTCGGGATCAATGCATGGAATCTCCGCTTCCGAGGACCTCTTATTCTGGATGATTCCACAATGGATAGTCACTCATTGAGTTTCGCATGTTGTCACATTGAGTTTGCAATTAATTCTCTAGAAAAACTTTCCATTCCCTCTTCTCTTCATCCTCTCAGGTTTTTTTCTTTCTACCAGGTACTTTCTAATTTTCTAATTTCCTAGTCCTTTCTCCTCCTTTCGTCCTTGGCATTTATTCTTCCAATAGTTCACTCTGTCTCGGATCCCGAATCCTCTGTTTGTAGAGTCTGGCTCTAGTCTAGCAGCAGCTCAGCCAGGTTCGATACATTGATACCCGGTAAACCCCGCCTTGAACGATTAGAACATCTCTGAAGTAGCTCTATACCAACAATTTACCACCATCAGGCTTACTCCAGAACCCAAGCAAGCAGTCATGGCTATTTATTGAGAGAGCGCCCCTCAAAAAGTCCTCACGAGACTTTGATAATTAATTAATGTTATTCTTCACCGGTTTCGGGTTTCTTCTTTCTAGCCCTGTATCCTGACAAGAGCATCTTCGAAGTGAAACTAGCTTCATCAACTCAAGCCATGCATGCTAGGAAGGAGAGAAGCAGAATACAACCTCCGACTCGGTATTTCCACAATTCTGCTCAGCATATATATAGTTGCTTTGTTTTCCGAGTTTACTTCTTCCACTTCTTTCTCGTGTTATCTTGCTTGAATGGACCGCCTTGTGTTTGCTCCTGCCAACTATTCAGAGTGCTTCCTCTCCCGAACCGGTGGTTTCTTTGCGAGTTTTCGTCAAAAACTGAATCAATAGAAAAACTTGATCGAAAAAAGATTGACTTAGGCCAAATTTTTCAGGAAATTAAAATGTTCCCTCAATCGCCTCCCTTTTTTCCGCCCTTCACATCAGCTATATTTCCTGCCTCTATTCTCTTTCTTCTGTTTCAGGAACCTATTCCAGCAGGCTGCAGGAGCTCCCCCCGCAGTTTTTGTGGTTTGATTTTCCCAAACTTTCTCTTACTTTCTCCCACTTGCAGTTCTTGTTTTACTTTTACACGATTAGCTTCTCGCTTTCTCCTCCACTCAGTCAGCTTCCTTTCCATTCTTTCCTGAAATAACATCTCGTCCATCAGAAAAAAAGCTAGCTGCTACTGCATGCGCTACCACTAAACCATACTCATCACCATCACCCTCCTACTTGTCTTCTCTTTGAAACCTGGAAGTAGTCAAGCGCACACGCCGGCCCTCTGTAATTTCTTCACATTAATGCTATTTAATGCACATGAAAATGAATCCTACGAGCACGTCTTTAAGTTTTCCTAAGAGAAACCTTGTGACTTGCAGTTTATTGTATATATTGTATAATACTTACATGAGCTCCATGATTTAAGGTATTTCGACAGAGGGAAGGCATCGCTCTCTGTACGGCCTTCTACGGCTTCCCGTCTTCTTTTAACCGTCAAACCCAGACCACAACCTCTCGCATTCTCTCCACTCTCCACCCTGCCTCTCTCACTCCTTTTTAATCTTTTACAGGCAACAACGTTATGAGCTGGATGGAAGGCACTGAGGAATGCGGGTTCCAAAGTGTCAAGGAAATTGAGGGAAAATAAAATTTTACTCATTAAAACTTCCACTCATTGTACAACAACAAGGTGCAGAAATTTCACAAATTCACACTCTCTCAGCATCTATATCCAAGGCTGCAGATACTAGTGAAAGCCCTGGAGCATCTCCAACAGTGCTCTATTTTTCCGCCCTTGAAAACCAGGTTTCTCACCTAGCGCTCTCTTTTTATAACGTTTGCTATGTCATCTATACTTAGCTAACTCTTGTTAAACTATTTTGAGGAGGTTGCATTTCAAATGTTGTTTTCGTTCAGTTAAACGCCGATTTGCAGGTCAATTAACAACACAAAACCCTCATCGGCATCAGATCTGTGGTTTTATTGCATTGCGTACAACCTGAAGTAATTATGAGGCATTGAATACTTGAGAAATTTATTTAAAGTTATATTGCCTATGTGTATAGTATTGAATGAAACTCGCTACATGTTCATTGGAAGGTTACGTTGTGTTACACACTACATATTTTGCACAATAATGCGACTTTCACCTCACACAGCGCAAGTATCTGGAATTTGTGTCACGTAATTGTATCCACAGGTTACTCAACGTTACGGCAATAAAAGTCTTTCGCAGATTCTTTGAGTAATTTATTTTCTTTGAATCCTCGCACTTCCTGATTCCTTGCCTCGTGATTCGCAAAACTAGCACTGTTTCCACCTCCTACTTTGTATGCTCTAAAGGTGTTTAGTCCACATCTCCTTTTTGCTAGCCTGAGACCATGAATTGATGTATGGCAGAAATTCATTTCGCAAAATTTTTTCCTACCATTTAATTTGGCAAAATACAGGGGAGAATCCCCATTAGCTTTCCCTGATCCTTCCAGGAATAGCAATAAATCCTCTCTCGCTCATCCTAATAAGTTTCTTCGAGGTCAGATTGTAAGTGAGACATCTGATGAAAAACTGTTGGCGGAGCAGTTAGCAGTCTCGGGAGTTTTCCTTCCGTTAAGCTCCAGCTTAGATTCTGCCCTCTTGCTTTTCTCATGCTCTTATTATTAAGAACGACTTGGTGGTGAGGTCCGCGTTTACTTGTATTATGCCTAGCTATAGTTGTTGAATCTATAAAAAAAATTACAAGTGACCTCTGTAGGGCACAGCAGGGAAGCGAAGTCCTAGCCTATATACACAACCTGCCATCCCAGACATAGCCCAAGGTGAAGTCCTGCTTTCTCTCCATGCGTTCCTGCTTTCTCTTTTTCATTCCATCAACCTAGTCATGTGTTGCATCGAGCTTTCTTTCCCAGCTTTCTCCACTCCGCGGTGTGATTTTGTGTCCGTGTGTATTGGCTCGTCTTCCTTCAAGCCCTACTTACTTTCAGTAGCGTTCATCATCAATGTGTTCGTTGAGTTTGTTGGACAAGTTCCTTAAATTCCAGGTCCAGAACGTGTTTTCTCTTGCACTAGCTTCGGTCTTAAATCATGCTGGTGAGAGGATCCGTGACGATTTCGTAGAAAAAGTTATTATTCTACATGAACTTGACTACTTTCCTTCTGGCTTCTCCTGTCCTCTGCTCTACCTTCCCCAAGTTTTTCATAGTCTGCTACCACAGTCTTCTTTCCTCATTCCTTGAACTCCAACTCCATGTCCATGTGTATATTTATTATTGCCTTTCTCTTTACCCGCCTCTAGCACAACAGCATGACGCGCTTCCGCCCCGATACTCCACCTATTTCTCAAGCTTTCTCCTACTTTCTCCAACTTCACTCTTCTTTCCAATCTAGCTTTTCCGGTTATATTTTCCATTAACTCTTCCCCCTCTCTCCGAAGAAAAGCTGTAAGAAAGGTAGATATATATTTTTCTCTTCTTTCTATTAAATGGCTTCAGTCATTCTCTATTATTTCGGTATCCTTTCCAATTTTCTACTTTGATGAGCTTTCTCACTTTCTCCCCGCTTTCTCTTCTCCAGGAAATAAATCTATAATAAATTCACGCTCCGTCACATAAGACACGTACACTATTTTAGATTTCTCCGATCAAATCAAAACAAACCGGGAAACGAATTAAAACTGTCTCATTCACCAACTACATGAAGCCTCCAACAAGTCACTTTCTCTTCGTCTCTATCCCTCCATCCTCCTGCATTCCCCTTGCCTTTCTCTCTTCAATTTCCCTCCTCCTCGAATTCTTATTTTTACACTTTCTAGCACACACGCACAAGAAATTGCATCAATATTAAATCTCTTCAGTCATCTTCATTTCCTTCTCTTCTACTTTCTATTCTTCCCTATACTTTCTCCGTCAGCCCGATTTTCTTTCCTCCTTCCCCTCCGCCTTCAATTCTTAGAATCCCCTTCTTCCACATAATGCAAACTGACAACTAAAATTCGCCATCCATTCTCCAGATACGATACTGAGTGAGAGAAGCGTTGAATATTTTTTATTATTCATATTCTCCCGGGATTTACTTCACGTCTCAATTCCCGCTATTCCCCCATCCCTTTTCATCCAATTGGATCATGTGAAAATAACGGCAAATATTTGCACCTCGTCTCCCTCCCTCCTTGAAACTTCAGACTCCTTCGAAAAAGTCTACTAAAAATCCATCATCAAATTCTTCAATTTTTATAAAGCATCAATACCAACAGCAACGCCATAAAACCCCGGTATCCCTACCAGTATAAGGCACAAGCCCAGTAAGAACCAATACTCTCTGCACAAACAGTTTCATTCCCCCATTTCTCCCTTTCATCCCCACAAAACCCAAGAATCTTACCCGGCTTTCACTCCCGCTTTTCTACTACCTACACCCACCGGCATTTGTAAATTTCTCCTCCACTCCTTCCCACTCATTCATTTTGATAGGGCACAACCACCTCACACAATCCTCCTCAGCTCGTATTCCATCTCCTCATGTGTCCCCTTCAATCCAGCTTTATTCAACGTGTCTGTCAAATCAAGGGATGTCACCTCCTTCTTCCACTTTCTCCCACCGTCTCTTCTACCTACCTATAACTCCCTTCCTCCTTCTTGTTATTCATCCCCCGCCATAGCCGCCTCCCCAAACCAACTAACCAACCCGTATCGACAGGCAGCAAGCCGGGCATTTTACCAAACCCTTCCGCCTCTATCTCCTTCTGTCAACCAACCTGTCCCTAAGTAAATTACGTTTACAGCACACACACACACACATATACACAATTCTTTCACTCTTCTTTTACCATCTCCAAGCTTTTTCAACAATGACAAGGATACTCGGAGCCTTAGGAAAGGAGGAAAGCTACCCAACCAACAAGTTTACATCCACATCAATTCCATCCCTCCAACTAAAATTTCACCAAATTTAAAAACGTCAAATATTTTACTTCCCTCTGATTTAATACTGCTCAAACAAAACTCTTGAATATCAACCATCATAACCCATTCTTTTTATAAGCACAGCTTAAAACATAAATCCTGATTTCCAATATACGATTCACATTTCATTGAAACAACAAAATATAATCCTGCATCACCACAAACGCACGAACCTGTCCATAAAACCCCGTCCAATCATCCCATGCAAATTTACTGGTCCAGGGCGTATCATAGTTTACTTTGCTTTCTCCTCCTTGTACGTAATAAACTGTCGTTTTTTTAAATTTTCCTCTTCCCATTTCCACACGTATATAACGGCATACTTCAGAATACATGTACTTCACATCCTCTGTTGTGGTTAGACTTTTGCTGGGACGAACGTTTGGTTACTTATTGAATCGCGTGTCTCCTGTTGTGGCTTCTTCCACTCTCTGACTCCTTCCGATTTGGAAGTCGTACACCCCCTCCACAAGGGATTTAAGCAGAGCAGAGTCTGTAAAAACTAACACATGTTTACAAATGTCATTTCAGCTGGAGGAAAATAAAGCGAGACATGTCAAACCAACTAGGGATTGTGTTTATGTACACAACTTTACTTTTGCTCCCTGCACTCCGTTCCCTGTCTTCCATTCGATAAAGTTATGAAAGCAGCTTGAAAAATTATTTTCTTTGGTTCAATGTCAATAAATAACACTTCGAGAACAGCGTTACAAACAAAACTAACATATATTCAAAACTGTTACACGGAAGGATTCATTTATGCCAAAACAACTGAAAACTCTGTTGCAGGAATTGCAGTTGTGACAGAGCATGACTAAGACTAATCTATGAAGTCAGGAGACACAGTTTATGTTTCAACGATTGTAATCGACGTTAGAATGCAACAAAAATGTTTCACATAGATTTCAAAATTCGCTTCAGCCTTCATGAGTTCAATATACATGCAGTGCGCAGAGAATCTTCCTTAACGTCGCAGGTAATAAACAGCGTCTCCGCTAAACGAAGCCCACAATAATTTCCAATACGCTATTTGCAAACCACGCAAAACGTACATCTCTGCTGAAGATTGGACATTTTCTGGCAAAAACTCCGTTACCAAAGCAGCAATATGCAAGCATATCATTGTCCTATCTCGGAGGAACTCTTCCCACAGAAACCAGAGCAGATGGAGTTGCTTTTGATTGTCTGAAGGCATTATTTTTTCACAGTTTCTTATCAGGCTTCATTTGGAGTCATGTGTTGATGCATATGAAACAGCGAGGAAAGCTTAAGAATGGGAAGGAAGACGTTGTGTAGAGTAGAGGAAGCGCTGAAGCGAGCATTTGCAATGGAATGAGAGAAGCGCCCCATGAAGATTGTGATTAGAATTAATGGTTTCAGCCCATCCGTCGTCCTCCTTGATAAATTCTCAACTACATTCATCTGTCATCCAAATCTTATCTTTTGAATTATGTATTATTACTTTTATTTCCGCGAGCTTTCTTCCCTCTTCCTCGCCCGCTCACCTTCATCCTTCATCGCTTCTTCTTCCTTCTTTGACTCATAATAACCCTTCTCCCTACTACTTCACCTATTCCCACTTCCTACTATTCTTCTCATTCTCACTCCTTTCTTCTAACATCTTCTAACCCTAACCCTCCTCCTCCCTCCTATCGCCATTCTTCTTTCCCATTGAATTATCATTCCATCCTTTCTTCTTCTAACTTGATAGTAATAGTAGCTCATTCCCCGTGAAGGAAGCCCTGTAGCTTAAATCTACACGCGTCCAAGACTGTGTCTTCATTCTTCATCACAGCGAGAAGCATATCTTTCTTAGCAGCAACCATGGAAGTTTTTCCACCCTTACGGCACTCACTTGCTGTTCGGTTGTTTCTTCCGTACATTTCGGATATCTGCATTCCGCTTTCTTGTAGCTATTCTACTTACAACTATTCTACTTCAGTTCCGCTCAGGTGACAATGATCTGTTTTCAGCTTATCTAATCTTAAGAATTTTAAAATATATTGTATCTAGTCGATTTATTATCGCAGTTTTTTTTTGTAGAAACAGGTGTGAAGTAAGTGGTTTGGATTTTGGAAATGAGTAAATATTTTGGACGCACTGTTTCCTACTACATCTCTACCTACATTTTGAAAAATTCGCTTTGCAGGAAGGCAAGCACAGGAATAACGATTTACCGAAATAACTTCTTAAGGGTTTCAAGCTAACTAAAAGCTAGTTGGTTATTTTTGCAAAATATTTTCCACAGACAAGCATACTCACAACATCTGGCAAAGAAGAGAAGCGTCTGTCGTCATTTTCCCTCTGGATTAAATTATCTCACCCCCTCTGATGAGGCTATCATTTTTTGAGGCTTCACCTTTGACCCTGTTTTGTTCTTGATTCCCAGGAATTTCTGTCCGCGCATCTTAAAATGTGTCATTAATAATATTATTTTTTTCCTTTCCATTCTCGCCTCTTCGATCCATCCTCGGCCTTGCTTTATCATCGTCTCTGCTTTTAAGGGCTGTTCTTCATTAGCTTCCTTAACATGTTTCTCTCGTCTTCCAGTCCCAGCAAAGCTGTAGCCTGCATGCATGTGCTCCAATAACTCCTTCCCAAGCAACACTTTTACAATACACTATGACTAGTAGAGGGAATGTTACGACTTTGCTCATGAGAAAGCTAGTTTTTCAATTTCCTCTGCCCTCTCTCGTTCTATCATAATATTTTCCACATCTATCCAGTTTTTACCCCACAAAAAAGCCCTTGAATTCATAAAATAACAGAAGCCAGTCAAGGTTTTTTGAGCTTTCATTTTCCTCTCTTGGGGGGATCGATATTTCGCTTCTTGTTTCATTTCCAAGATTTATTTGCAAGGAAATAGAGAATTCTCAATTCAGATGAGTTATTGTACACTTCTCTTCTTTCTCCTCTAAAATATCTGTGTTCCTCCTCGGTTTGAAGTCAAAGGTTCAAGCTCCTGGCCTACGATTCCCCAGCTCCTCTGCCTTTACTTCCACATTTTTCCTCGCTCTATCCTCCCCCATAACTGTTTTCATAATCAGTGCGGAGACGAGGAGCAGGTGTGAATTTGTGTATCCGTAAATGTAGGAGCTTACATTTCATTTCATGTGAATCATGTCGTCAAACAAGTTTTTCATTTCATATCTTCTTTCGGTTATGACGAGAAAGAGCAAGCTGAGTTTGTATGTTCACAGGTTTTTCACATGACTGGGTATAATTTAAAATTAACTTGCCGAATGATATTTGAGTCTCCTCTTGTTGTCTCTCGTAGGGTTAAAAATGTAATTATTTCTGCTACTGTCTGTGGAATTTCATTTAAATTAAATTTCTATACGCAGGATTCGCCTGGAACAAAAGACGTAGACGCACCGAAAGCTCCCCGGTTTTATTCTACGTTTCATCTTTCACGGTTCCCCGGGTCAATTTTGTCCCTGAATATTAACAAAACCCGGGTTTAAAGTTTCTAGTCCGCTATCCATGTTTCATTGTCATTCTTGTTGGAATGTATAATCTTGCTCTTTCACTTCCCGTTTGATAATCATGCGTGTGCTATCTTGATGATTTCAGGGAATTCTACTAGAATCTTCCATGTTTGTTTTCCCCACTTCTGCAATCACATCTACAGCCTACGCCTACGCACATTTAAGCGTTGCTTTATGCTTTCTCTTCCTCTCTTGCTAGCAGGTTATCAATCTGGATTCTGCTCTGAATACTGAAACATGTGGAGCTCTGATTCGTTTTCAATGCTTCTGCACGCAGTATTCCGACTCTAGTTTGTGTATCAGAAAAAGGGAAGCGTAAAATCAAAACACACTTAATATCCTTTGTCATCCTCCGGAGTAATTTCTGCTTTGTATTAGAAGGAGTGTATGGGTTTAAGGGAGGGATGGGTATGAAATCAGTTCTGATATCGACTTGATGGAGATTTTAGTTGGAGACGTGAGTAGACTGTGAATGTACGACCCGGGTCTTTAGCCTCTCCCTACCGTCTTTTCTCCTTGTCGCCATCGTCATCCTACTTTCACCCCGTTCGCCATTTCTGTATTTCTCACGCTTTCTCCTATTCTCTCCTTTCTGCTTTCTCCACTTGGTTCTGAGAAATATCGAGACAATCCCGGGACTTTGTTGGCCCGGCACATATGGACGAGATTAGTATGTAAGTGGGGGTGTCGGAGGGTAAATACGTGCGTGTCTCTCACGCACAACTAATTCCGCTACACATTCATCTACACTTTTCCGTAGGGTCATAATGCAATTTGTGTCGGCCTGGCTTCAACCCTACCGGCGGTAGGCTACCGCCACCCAGGCACGTAATAAGCAACGCATGGAGAAAGTCAAGCCAAGGGTTTATTTTATATCTGTGCGTAAAATGGGACGGTGGAGGAAAGAGAGGCACACACGCGCGTGGATGGATGGCCACGTTGAGGTTCGGGTTACGCAATAATTTCGTGATCTGGGTTAATGCAATATACCCGCACATTTCCCGCACGCATATAATCAACTTGAGAGTACTCAAGTCCCTGCCGGCCGGATCTTTCTCTGGCTCCCAGCTAGGTATCCGTTATTCTCACCGCTTCTCGTCTTACTTTCTCCTGTCCTGACTTTCTCCTTTTGTCTTCTTGCTGCTCTTCTCTAATGCACAAGAAGCACTCGTATCCTACTATTTACTTCAAAACGTATGGTAGAGTAGCTTTTACTTGACTTACGCTCCTGTATTGTTCTTTTCCTTGTTTCTCGCTTATTGATCAGGAAAAGGCGGATGTGGGTAGGTTATATCCTGATGGTGAAAGCGGGTAAAGGCTTCTGCAATCATCCAAAAGGTAGTCATAGAGCCCTAGGGAAATCCGGAAGGAATTTTGCCAACCTCCTCACGTTCCCCTCTTCCCATCCCTCTATATCCAGTTCCGTATCAAATCCCCACATTTCATCTCCTTCATCACGCCGACCGATATTCTCAAATACTTCCTCCCCAAACGCCTACCGACTCACAATCTCTCGTGCTTTCACTTTACCTCCTGTATTCCTCAAAAAATCCCCATTAATTTTTTTTAAAAATCCCGCCAAATTGCCTTCATCTTCCTTAGGCTTTCGAATCTTTATAGTCCTTCTGCAACCGCCTTCTACCCCTATGCTTCTCTTGCATTTACTTTTGCATATTTGCCGCTATTTTTCTTTGTTTTCTTCGTCCCCTTCTATCGTTCCTTTTCCGCCAGGTTGCACATCTTCTTCCTGCTATTTTTATAATTTGAACTGAGCATGTTTCACATTCTCGTTACAATCACATTCCTCTCCGCCCTGGAACTGTGTACACATAATTTGAAGCGGGAGCCAATCAAAGCGATTCAAAACAAGGCGCTTTTAAAACGACCTCCATAACAAGGCGTACACATCCAAGTAATTACGCTTCAGGACAAAGGGATGACGTGATAATTGAAAATGAACGTGAAACATAAATCACACCCTCAAGACTCCCTGCCTCGCAAAACATTCCCGACTGTTAAAGCAGCCACTTTGAATTATTGAAAATTCTTAAACAGGGAAACCTTCCATCTACATCTAACGCTGGCCTTGCCTTCTTTCGTAGCTTAAGCCTACGTGTTACAGCGTTTCGTGTTCACAATAACCCTGCATCTGCTCACCTGCACACCTTCAGGGTTACATATTTCTGCCTTTTCCTCCATTTTAAAGTGTAAATTACTCATAATCATGTAACCCACTCATGATGAGTAATAAGACATGATCATTTCCCTTGCGACCTTCCAGGCCAAGCCGAGATGCCAAGGGTCTTTCACATAGCTCTTTCTCCATGCATAGCGTGTACATCTCTAACTGTGTATGACTTCTCGGTGGTTTGTGTAACACCAAACAATATCTCCTCCTCCTCCTGGTTCAAGTGTCATGATTTCTATAAAATCACACCACAAATAACAACACGGTAACGCCCTCTACATTTCTCATTTTCCTATCATCATCAAGCATGCATCTAATCCCTCAAGTGAAGCATGACTATTTTTTTTCTAACATCGAGCCTTGCATAACTCGGAGTCCAAACGCTCT
Source organism: Sminthurides aquaticus (assembly GCA_906901655.1). Taxonomy (NCBI): domain Eukaryota; kingdom Metazoa; phylum Arthropoda; class Collembola; order Symphypleona; family Sminthurididae; genus Sminthurides; species Sminthurides aquaticus. Next base: position 8,124,057 of record CAJQTT010000006.1, on the reverse strand, counting down.
GTCTCATTCCTCTTGCGTAACGCCCCGAAGACATGATAATTCCTTCCGGGATGCTCATCTACGAAGATGAATCTTCTTCCTAATTATCCATGATTTAGTTGGACGTTGGTGGACCTTGAGATGTAATACTTGGCCATAATTTCTCTCATAATAATGTGCAACATCCAACACTTTAATCCTCCCATTTAAGCGCACTTTCTAGCTTCTACTACGTCCGCCCCTTGGGGCGATTCGTGGGCGGATTTTCTGAGAAACAAGTTATCAAATGTATATTCCTTTGCTCGACCTTCTTAGATTCATGGTAGTAAAATACCATTTCCATCCTACTTCTTATTCAATTCAACGCTCTTTTCTTGTAAATTACTGCAGCTGCTGCTGTTTTTCTGAAAAATTTCTTAAACTCGGTACGCATCCTAAGATTGTTGTCTTGATTTCCCGATATCTCAGGTATTCCACGTTCCTCGACAACACCCACTAGGAAAAAGCTTTTTGAACAAATACCCGTTTCCCCGCCTCCATTCCTCTTTCCAGGATTTATTTTCCCCATATATTCCTGACATGTTAATCATATTTGTGTGAGTATGTGTGTGTGTGAAATATGTTTCTTCATTTTATCAATTTGTGAAAAAGTATTTTCGCACTTTCCCAATCTCCTCCACCTTTCTCTCTTCTAATGGCATTTCTAAGATAAAAACCATGTATATTTAAAATATATGAGAAAAACACTTGAGTGTAATCAGAGATTACGTCAAAGGTTCCATGTTAGCAACTTTTTTATACGATTCCAATATTCATTTCATACATTTTCCTCGCCAGAACTTCTGGCAAGGCTCCTGTTTAAACTCTCTGCAGCCCGGGAGCGAGGGTCTCCGGTACTCTACTCAGTCATATTAGCTTCATCAGTTTCTCTACTAACCAATCCGTATGTTACTGCGTTTCCATTTCTGCTGCTTGCTTGCTACCCTGCTCTTCAAATTGGCTCCTAAGATTTTCCGTTTCTTTGCCTCTGTTTTCTTCTTCCTAACTGATGTCCATGATGAAGGAAGCATTTAGGCGGAGAGGGAAGCTGCAAAATATATATACATTTTCCTCTTTCATTTTTTCCCCTCCTTTCTAGCACTTTAAACCTTGTTCTAGAGTCTTATGCTCCTCTTTGGTAAACTGCTTGTTGTAGCCTCTATAGTTTTTTCCCACCCGCTCAAACAAGTCCCAATGTATTTTCTGGATGAGTTGCTTTTGAAACAGTTCAAATTTACCGACAAGCTTATAATTCTTTTAGGAATCGCATTGATTGGAATAATTTATTTGTTGAAACATTCCACGCCAGACACAAGAAACCTCCCAGTCTCTCACTTATTTTCAAACAACATTACACACACTCTAACATTTATCCCGCTCAGAATTCAAGAGTCTCTGTCTTTATCATTATTCTTCTTTTCTCTTTTCCAGCCAGCCCCCAGCACTACCTAAATAAAGCAGACTTTTCCTCCACCATTTGCAGTTACAATGTAATTCCTTATATTTTCTGGTTGCTTCCCTTCTTGTATAGCCTTCTAAAACTTTTCCAAGAGCCTTTACTCCTTCCGTACTTTTGTCTTCAACTTCCAATATCCCCTTCATTTCGGAAGAAACTAGCCTCAAATTGCATTAGCTTGAAAGTAACCAGAGAAAGAGAGCTGTGTCTTTTCATAAAAATCCTCCTTATTTCCACACACAACTCATAGTATATCACCCGCCTTGTACACACGTCTTTGGATCTCCTCCAACCCCATGTCTCTTCTCATTTCAAATCTGATAGATTTCTTTTACATCTTCTTCTTACGTCTCCTACCAGTTTCCCCAAGAGTTCTACAACTTTTATTCTTGTATACGCCGAGAACCTCACAGAATTAACACATTCTACAGCATTGTCAGTCTTCCGCATTCGTACTGCCATTTGCCATGCAAGCCAGGGTCCATAGAGTCGATTGCGAATTTGCTAAACTTGTAATACCGTACGTGTAGTTGGGTGTGTTCGGATTTCAGCAGGAAATTCTTGTTATTGAATCTATGGTTTTTTCGTTTTAGTGCATACCTTTTCGTATTCAACTAGCTAAAAAGTAGATTCTTGCATAAATGAATCGCCATGAATACTCCTTGACGACTGTTTGTGGAGTGGACGCAAAATAATTTTGAATTTTTCAAAAACGAATTCACAAAGATGTTTTTCCACCGATTTTAAGTATGTATGCTTTTAAACTTCTCCTCTGATTTTACTTGTAACATGAAACATTCTTGGACTGTTCCCTCACTTTCGAAGCGTTACATAATTCCACTGACAAGTATTTGCACACACTCGAATACTTTCACCCCCTCCTATTCATCCTTTGCCCTTCTGTAACGCTGATGCCTCTTTCCAAAATTTAAACCATATGTCTTTTACCTGGATACCATTAAAAACGTCACCAAGGAATCCATCCCGTTCAATCCGGGTTGCGTTAGTGCGGACTTAATGGAAAAGCTTGGAAAATCTTATCCAAAGAGAAAATCCTGCTTACGACGTCTGCTATATAGCTTTATAGGAAAAAATTCCACCATTTCTTACTTTTCCTTTCCTCAATCCCTTTTACATCCCATCCTCCTGTAATCCCATTCCTTTTTGACTTGTCCTAATTCTTTGATGGAATTAAGTCTCTTCGCATTAACAATGGAATTCCGATTAAGGAAAATCAATTTTCTTGCTTTCTGCTTCCCTGTATTTTACCCATGTCTCCTAAATCCATATGTTAAATCAAATCTCTCTAGAGCCATACGCATCTTGGTAGACATGGCGGCACCTTGAAGACTTGCCTGCCTGCTCTTCTATACTTAGAATTTGGATTTGCATGCCTCCATCAAGAATGTCTTGTTCTGTGTTTCTCCATGAGGATTTAGCCTAAAAGCTCTGTTTAAGATTATGTCTAGCGTTTCCCTAACTATAAGTCGCTGAAAACTATTTATGAAAAAGTAGCATTATTTAAAATACGGGAGAGCATTGAGAATGTTCAAATATCTGTAGTTTCCAATGGTTTCCGTTTAATACAGCAGCGTTGCCAAGTAGGGTTCGTTGGTTCGGATGGTTTCTGGTCTTTCTATAGGCTTCTCGCGTCACTGGAATTTTGGTGTATAAGCCTTAAGGCTGTTCTTAGAATTACATGTCCGTTCAACCAAATAAGCGTAAAGTATTACTGTATAGAACTGTAGTCCGTAGTTATGAAATCTGAAGAATCTCTTCTCTGAGAATTAATGCTTCCATGACTTTATTGGTATGTGTCGCTTGGTATTGTCCGTTTTTGTGAATTCCGACGAGGCGGATCTACCGCCTACTGCAGGAATGCTGTTTCCATTCCGTATTATTTTTTCTCTTCCCTTGAACTGGTGCGGACACATATTCAGTTGTTAATTTAGATTCCAGATTGAATAGGACAAGAGGGAAAGGAGGAAAGAGAAAGGATAGGAAATAAGAGGATTTTTACGCTCAAGTGCCTTCATGTTTGTAGGTTCCCAATGGATGCGGAGAAAGTAGGAGAAAGGAGAGGGAAACTATAATTTCTTTCAGTCTCTCATGCCTGTCCCTCTTGTCTATCTCCTACTTGAAGTGCTTACTCTTATCATGTCTCTCCTCTTCCCTCACTGTTGACAATCCTCTCTGAGAAGGAAACAAGTTTGACCGTATTTGACGTGGACAAGTCATGCAAGAGCTTATCTGCCCTCCTTCTATCCCACTACCCGCCCGCCCCACGGATTGTCAACCCGGCACGGCTCTACTCCATGCAAGCCAGTAACTACAGCTCCCAAAATCCCCGGCACAACCCGCCCCCTACTCCCCGCTGCATTCCACCGTGTATTAATATCATTTTCTACTCCATTTTTTCTTCTCCTTTTCCCTTATCAACTCATCTTCTGCCCTTCTTCTTTCTCCTCGAGGCGCTCTATCCGACTAACTCTCGGAACAAGAAGAGACGAGGCGGCTGAAGGGCGACTGAGGGAGGGAAAAACCCACCTCAGATAGGATTTACAAGTAAAAACCAAGCTCTCAACCACAGATTTACTGGGAATCATTTCTCTCTGCCCTGTATCTCTCCATCAAACTGCTCGTCAATACTCTCAACGTGGGTACTTGCCATCCACTCCATTCTACCACATGATTCTTTTGTACTTTCCCACACCTACGTATACACGTCTTGTGTTTTCCGCCGCGTACGCCCATCCCACCACGAGTTTCTTTTACACGTACCTAATGCACGCTTAATACGCTCTTCAAGTTTGTCAAGCCTGTTACTAACTTTGATGTTACATGCATCAACCAGTTCACAGTTACTCATTCCAACATAGGCACGCACATGTACAATGTATTCGATACTCCAAACTCATGCATGGTGAAAGCCAACTTTCACTCTGGGCTTCTTCTACGTTCATTGCGTTCTTCGCTATCATTTTCTCGGAAGTCCCACAGTTTCAACCATGACAAAGAATTGGACAAAGTACTGAAGCTACCTTCGAACGTTATGGACGCCTGGAAATGAAATTTGCTTCCGATATATTTTCACTCCCGGTTGGGAGTTGAGCATAACATAGAGACCAGGACTACAAGTATAGTACCATGCATGGATCCTTCGGTATGTGACATCATGTAGTAGTGGGGATGGAATGATCAGCAAAAGAGAAAGTTGCTGTCAATTCCACACAAAGAGACAGGAAGGGAGGAAGCGAGAGAAGTAGGAAGGAATTGCTATCTTTGATAAGGATTGATTTTTGTCAATCATCCTAGAGCGGAGATATAATGCCCGGGATCTGGAGATTAGTCTACGGGTTTCGGGGGACTATTACCCAGAGTTGCTTGACTTATGTCTTCCGCCCCTACCCGTCTCTCCTTTACAACAACCTAAGCTTGACCACAGGCTTTTATCTAATACCCGGGAATTAGGTCCTCGAGGAATTCCGCCCTCGCTTATTTTTCTTCTCCTTCTTCTACTTCTTCTCTCGCCCATATTCTCCTCTACCGCGTCTCGGTCAGATTCGATATGATGGAAGATAAAGCATTTCCTCCCCCACATTACCCAATCCCGCTACCCGCCAAATCTCATTTCTTTTCCCCACAATAAGCTTCAAAATGATGCCACATCACAATCAGCCACTACCAAAATCCCTTGTCCTACAATATCCTTCTTAATGATGAACACGAGTTACTCTGTCCTCAACTCCGGCCTCGTTCTCCTTTTAGTCAATCTTCCCAGCTCAAACCTACTCCCACAATAGGATGGACTACAATACCACTCTCCAAGACACAATCTACGAGCTTTCACCTCCTAGTCCGACTTCTCTTCAACTATGTAAGCCCCGCAATCCCACGTCCTTCAACTTTCTTTTGTTTTCTCCAACTTTCTCTGCAGCTTCCAACCTTTCCCAGCTTCCCAGTACAAAGATATCTTCCCAGCTTATTCCTTGTGTCATACCTAGTATGATGATTCGTAGCTTATTAATTGCTCTTTTTGACGTAGTTTCGAATCTGGGTGAACTCATTACACATTATTGGTACATTATACTTTGCCGTGGATATCGCAAATTTTATTCACATTATCGCTACAAGCCTTTACTTTGTTATTATGTAATTTAATAATAAAACGGTATTATGTACAGCTTATACACTAATATTCCACGCGAATATAGCCTTTAATACAAAATTCATGCATTACGCGATTATTCAACTGGGGGAGAGAGACAACTTAGTCCTGCAGATGCACAAGGTAGATTATTTTTTCATAAAAATCAGCGTTCAAGCCCTGTAACGAACCATAGTCATTTCTGTAGAAAAGATACTTGCGTAACTTTCCCTACCAAGTATTGTTTCAGTCAGAAAAGTATTTCTGTTTTTTGAGCTAAATTCATTTCCTCCTCCCTCTCTCAAAATTAAATCCTTCAACAGCCTCAAACTCAGTTAAGCTTAAAGATATAATAAACAAAATGGAGTTAAGACTGGATGGAAAAATGATCAAAATGAATGAGTGTTGGAGTGATAATTAGGGTTGTTGAGTCAGTGCTTAAGTTGTTTTTAAAAGAATCTCTTCTACTCTATTCGGAGCCTCTCCTCCCGAAAGTAGTACTTTGGTAGCCGTGATAATTATTATTATTATTACGAGTCTCATCATTTTTAGTGTTACGATCCTCTGGGTTCCTCAGGAGATAGATCTAGAGGAGCGAGGAAGAAAGAGTGTCTTAGTTGTTATTATACATTTTTCCTACCCCTACCGCCCTCCTCTCCTCCAAGTTTTCTAAATATATTTACACACTAATGGTTTTGAGGGATGAAAATTGAGCGTTATGATTCAAAGGATTATTTTTCTCAGAGTTGCTTGCCACTTTAACTTTTCGGTTCCTCTTCATCCAGCTCCAGCTATACGACCCCGCGAAAGTCCTTGTTGCAGTACAAGCAAGGCAAGAGAAAATAATAATAACAGACTATCCATTTTACCATTTCTTGTTATTCTATTCCTCCTTTAGTAGCCTCTCTCTCTCAATACATTCCGGCTTTTCGCTTTTCTCAACCTAGTCAAAGCTTCCCTTCCTGAAGTCCCGAGTCCATTGCATCAAGGAAAAGGAGGAGACTTGTTCATTCAATAATGATCCTCTCATTACTGTTAACGTCATTCCCTTTCCTCCTGCAATTCTCTGATAATAAAATCAAGAATATCAAATGCCTCCATCGTATTAACTTAACTGCCACATTTCCACTCCCATACACTTTCTCTCCCGATCTTCATCTCCCCGTCATGAGCCATTTCCCCCCGCTTTCTCTCCTCTGGAAACGATTTTTACGAGCAAATAAAATAGATTCACAATTTTTATACATCATAATTCAAACCTCCTTCCTTCGTCCAATCACCCTTCTGAGCCTTCCAAGCCTTCCTTCCAATCATTTCCCTTCGATTCCCATGTCCTGTACTGCCTGCCGCTATGCTTCAGCAATTCCCAAACCAATCCTACAATATTCTCCCACTCACCGCTGGGCTGTCCCCATATCTTCTTATTTTTAAGCTTTGCGTAGTTAGCATTCCTTGGTAAGATTCAGGTTTTCCCAGGAGCTTAGGCTTCGCTATTACTGTGCAGCCTAAATCAAACCATGAATGTGCCCTTCATCTGGAAATTCAATCACTAGTTTTCTAAATTAGCTATGGTTTCTGCAGTTTCTACAATGTGGTTTCGTTGAATCAATTAGGTTAGCAAAGTAGGCGGCCTATAATTTAGCGTTCAAATTATTTTCAAATTTTTCTATGGCTCTTATCAACCCTCTTTTCGTTTTTCTCCTCATCTTCCCGCTACTTGCAAACAACTTTCACCCCAAGTTGAATTTTATGGCGCCTACATTTAGTTGGTCATTTTTCCAGCAACTTTCACCCGATGGTACTGGCTCGTGAAATATATTATTGGGATATTCACTAACGGAGTGTTCCCCGCCGGAGCGCCGCTTGTCGATAAAAGCATTATGCCCAGCTCCGACCTCAACTCGCTCCCCACCCAACCTTCTCTTTCATATTTGGCAGTGTAAATCAAGATAATTAGATTCTTCCAAGAAATTATGTGTCGGCTGAATTTCTTTACTTTTCACAAGAACGGGAAAAGTGTCATAATTTTAAAATTGTAACACATGTTCAGCGCCCTCCAAACTTTTGCCATCCTCCCAGATAAATATTTTCTTGGGGACAGCAAAGCATCTATTAGCTTCCCAAACTTCTTTCCAGCTTTTCCTCTAACTTACTAAACTATTCTCAGCCCTGTTTCGTGGCTATTCATAGATTTCTGTAGGGTTCCAGAGGCAGGAGAAAGGAAACCTATCAAGAGGAGGCACCCTGGTAAGAGTTCCGACTTCTCTTGAAAACTTTCACTCACTTTCTCTTTGTACTTTCTCCAAGATTTGGATTCTGATAAAAGCCATGTACTCTCACTTTCAGCAGCTCTTCCATTAAACCACTTTAATTCCAGTGCCCCTAAAAAGAAAAGCCACAGAATTCTCCACCAACAAGAGTGACATGGAGCAAGGTTGAAGCCAGAAAACTTGTTATGAACATGAACCCAGGAACTGACGCAATAATTCCCACACATCTCTTCAAAACTAGCAATATAACCCTGGCGTCAGCCATGCAAGGAGAAAGTTAGGATCCCCCCACCAACCTATAACACCCACCCGAGCTTCAATATAAAGGTCTTAAGCTTACACTCTATCTGGGAGAAAGTTTTTATAAAATATTCTTGATAGGAGAAAGTAGAGAAAGGCAGATATGGAAAAGTGTCATATGATTGAGGAAAAGTATTCAATGAAACCAGCTTGTACAGACATTTCAAGTACGTTCCAAAACTCCTTCTTTCAACTCTTTTCCTCCGCTCCTTTCTCCTCGCCTAGAATAGGACGACTTTCTCCAATATATGCTCTAAAATATTTCAAGATGAATTCAGCCTACCACTCTTCCTTCCTATTTCTGTCTCTTTTACACGGAGAAAGCGAGGAGAAGAGAGAGAATATGAAAAACCGCTCTACCATGACGCTGATGAATGTAGGATTAAAATTGTCTCCCATTTACATAACTAGCGAATCTCTTCCAACTTTATAGAAAGTCCTGGCATTGGACGGCTCTTCCATTTTCTTCTCTCCCTATTTTTGGCCCCGGAGAAAGCAGACACTCACACAGCATGGCTCCCATCATTCTCCTCGTGCTAAATCCAGTCTTCATTCCCTTTGAAAACCTTCAAGTACTCAATACTGTCTCCCTGTTTCACTCATTACATTAGCATCTCCCATCCTATGAATTCTTGCATCCAGTCAGAGAAGCCCAACTTATTCCGTAAATCCACCCCTGGCTTAAACGTTCTACGCCTAAACTTTTATCATCTCTTTTTGAAAATCTTTGCAAATATTTACACAACTCTATGATGAGTTTTGTGCATCCTTCAAAACTTTCACTCCCTTCCTTCACAGACTTTCTCCTTCATGCTCATACGAAGGGATATCTTCCCTTAGTTCCATTATATTCATCCCCAAAACATGCCTTTCGTTCCATGTAAACTTGACCCTTCCGATGACCCAGATTAAGCTACACAGTTTATTTTCAATGTAAAATGAAAAATATCGTTCTTAGAAAGAGGTTATTTCGGGCGCGAAAATTAAATTCAAAAAGAGCTTTACAGTATTTAGCTCGTCTAAGAAGATTCTCCTGCTCGACAAAAGCAAGTAAGTGGAACAGAAATAGGGAAGAATGCCATGCAGAAACAGAAAGAGAACAAAAGTGATATATTTTCAACTTAGCAGCAATCCTCTTCCCATCACATGGCATGAATATTCACGAAAGGATTATGCCTTGCTCTAAGACTCCGATTCCATTACGAGTCTTATTTTCAAAACGTCCCGGCCAGACATCCTGACAATCTTCTTCAAAGCTTTCCCTTACATTTCACTTTTCTCTCACTCTCTCTACTACTGTGTCTTCCTTCTTTCTCCTTCAGGAAACCCAGGCTACTGTCCTCTAAAAGTACCTGCTTCGATTTTCTCAACTTCACTCACTTTCTCCGCTTTCTCTCCGATACCTTACTTCTCAACCCCCCCGCCTCCACTTATTTCACATCCCTTTCAAATTTTCTCTCTCCTTATCTAGCCTCTTTCACTCTCTTTAAGCCCGGCTCAGGTGAAAGCTTTTACCTCTTTCTCCTACTTCTCTTGTCTTTTCCTTTCTCTTACTTTCTCCGCCCCCACCCTCATCGTACTTTCCCTTCATCTGCCCGGATATTAGTCTACCTACTACTTACACAGGCCTCCAGTTGTCCCACATCTTATGAACAAAGCGCTATGTTTTACGCCCTATGGCTTGTGTGCCTTACGCTTAAATTTTAACGATTATCCTACTTTTTCTCCACATATAAACTTTTGTAATTATTCTCTTCAGAATACCTACCAGTTTCCCAAGGATCCCCGTCAAACCTTTTTCTTTCTTTCCATCTTTCTTCCCACTCTCTCACTTTCTCTCGCTTTCTCTCTCTCGCTCTTATATTCTTCTCCTGCATTTCTTTTCTCTTTTAAATTCTCTGGTTCCTCTTTCGGTTCCATTCTCTTGTTTTTTATCTCCAATCTGGACCCTCCTAGAAGAACGTATTGTTTCAACTTAGCTTTCAAATCTCCCGACCACAGCTTCGCTCCCATGCATAAATAACATCGGCCAAGTTCATCGAACATTTACTCACTTTATGGCTTCCAACTTGAGCGTTGGCTGGTAGACGAAGAGCCCATATCTTAACAGTCCCCACCCGTCCGCCCTCCGCTCCACAGTCCTATGAACTTTGAATTTGCCAACATCTCCCTCCATTCTACCGCCTTTTCACACCATGTTCCGTCCATCCGTCCTCCGGGTTTTTCTTTAGGACCCTTTCTCCAGCCACATTTCTCTATCCTCATAGGTAATTCAGGAAGAGAGGTTTCCAGCGAAATGTTAAACCATCCCTTGGGACTCATATGTGCATTTATTTCTTGTTAGACGTACGCACAAACGACTCTCCTAGGACATTTTCAAATTTTCCACCCTCACCCAAACGATAGCTTTACTTATAATTGCCTCATTACCCACCCCCGCTTTCTTTTTCTCTAGATCTTCCTGATTTTTCCAAGCCCTTCTTCAACCGTCTTTTCCCAATCTTTTACCCATTTCCACGCCTCCCTCATGACAACATTAGTACCTCACCTCCAGACATTTCTCTCTCCACGGCCTACTCTTTAATGTATACCGTATACCGTAGAATTAGGCCCACTGATTTTTAAAAAGACCGTCATCATCATCATCATTACTTTATTATTTCTATATATACTTTGACCGCTTCTTATTCTAACCATAAAACCAGGCTGGGAGGCAGCCATAAGATTCTTTCAATTTTACCACTCGAATATGCACAAGTTTCAACTTTTGTGGTTTTTGCAGGAATTCTTCGAGAAATTCAAATGGAAAACCATTTCTGATTCTAATTTAAGAGTTGAAATAAAATTAATTCCAACAAACTTCCAACTTTCTCTCCTCCCTTCAAACTTTCCCCGCCTTTCCCTACCTCTCCACTATTATCTTTCTCTCCTTCCTTTAGTAATGAATCCTGCTCCTACTAGCAACCTGAATTTCAGGCATTTACCCATTTTCCACTGCAAATGTTCTCCCGACGTTTGCCTTTCTTATTAATTTTCCTACGTTTCCTACTTTCCAATTCCCGGCATCTCGTCTAGGAAACAGTTTTACTGCTATTTACATTTCAATTCCTTTGCCTTTCCCAATTTTTCGATGAAAACTATGTACCGTTGTAGTGCCCAGCCCGAAGCAGTAATTTAATTAGAAGCTTAATCCAGACATACCATCTCAGTAAATTACATATTGCGCCCCTTTCAAATCTATGACTTTCTTTTTCAACCAATTCCTGAGTTCGGAAAATTATTATAGTTTAAAATGCGTCGTCTAAATTTACCGACATACTCTTCCCGTCTAAGTTTTGTAAATAATAGTAAACCACTAGGATTTCTTGTATTTTGTTAAAGCAAAATTTTTGATTTATTTTAAACAAATCCAAAGAATAAATACTTTATGAACACTGCATGAAATCTGTAGCCCTTCACGAGGCCACTCGCTAAACATCCTGTAGATCTGTGCCATTTTGGATTGCCAGTCTGCAGTTCTGTGTGACCTAGGGCAGCATAATCCGGACCCGGATAACCTGATTCAATGTGAAAGTTATGCAAAAAGGCATCTATCTTAAACCTCAAGGGGGAGATCATCCCGGTCCCAGGGCACCGCTTCCTCTTCATGATGCTTTAAACTCCATCTTGCGTCGCGATAGCTCGCAACTTGGGTAGTAAGATCACGGACTAGCTGAAACCAGACGTTCTTCCTACTTGATTCTTCACTCCAGCTCAAGTTTCTCATACATGGTAAACCGTTTGCATATAAGATTTAGGCTCAGCAAGTTAGAGTCAGGAACTTAAAACCAAACGTGATATCCACCTTCTCACATCATCTGTACTAATTTATCAAAAATTGTAAAGTAGCACAGCTACAGCTTTCCAGGTTTTGATCACATGATGCAAAACACGCTGGATGAAACCTGCTAGTGTACAAAACACATAGGTCAGTAACTATCATACAGATGTGTAGTGTAAGGTTTATTATGCTCTATTGAAACCCTAACAAATTATGCTTTCGAAGTAATGACGAAACAAAACTACACGTCTTATTTCAGGTTTCAACCAAAGAATATTTATTTAACCAAAAATACTTAATCTCTTTTGGCGAGAGAGATAAGCCAAAAGGTCGGGATAGATGAATCCCAATATCCTTAACCCTAGGTGAAGACAAGGTGAAGATCCTTTCTTCGTAAAAGTCCGGAGACTTGTTATTTAAACTACTTCAGAGTTCGAGTTTCAACAATCAATTAACCATCCTGAGCTCTGTGCCTCGGCTCCTTTTATAGTCGAGGAGCCGACGAAAATCTACTGTTTCTCTGATGCAAAGTATACGCAAATAGTTGGGATTTGCGTAAGAAAGACAAAAGATGTCAGGTAGCATGATCTCTTCCTTGATGAGTGGAGGTTGGATCGGTAGCTTGTATTTCTTAAGGTTACATAGAGAAATAACCTTACAACTCCCCTCCCCTTAGCTTAACGTTCGCCATTCTCATGTTGGGTAGAGATACTAGTATCCATGTGAAAAGAAAACAATTCAAGTGGTGGTGGTGCCTTTTCAGAGGGAAGACTAGCCACAGTAGCTTGCAGATGACCAGAGAAATTATAATTTCTGGGACGAGAGCAAAAATCTGGACGAAACTTTATTGCCTCTCGTATACCTATATTCGGACAGGTTTCTTTAAGATGAACCTTTTAAGTTCCGGTTAAACTGAATAGCGTCACCCGGTATCAAGATGATGCTTGAATTTGCGACACAAGCTTGGGGTGTCTGTGAGTATATCTCCACGCTTTGAGAGAAGTGTGTATATACTTAACGGTTCTGCATTAGTCATGTGCTCGGGAATTTGTATTCCTGGAGGCAAAGTATGATTAGCAAAGTTCGGTAAGGGAATCGTATTGACGTTTAATTCTTGGGCTGATTTTTGCGCGTACCCAAGATAATCCCAACAAGCAAGGGCTTGGGCTGTGGTTGAGAATTTTACTGGATCATTATCATGCTTGTTACTAATTTCAACAATTTTGCATTCCTTTATTTGCTTTCGAATGTGTTGTCGAGGCTTAAAGTTTTTGCGAGATTCGAAAGGTTGAATGTGATTCAAAGCATTGCCTATAGCCCACCCATTTGCCCATGGCAAGAGAAAAATTTTAGCTGGGATAAGAAAATTTCTACCCAAGATAGTGTAGGGTGAGTCGGGTATAATAGTAAACTCTACATCGCATGAGAACAATGCATATCTGATCGGCAGTTTTATGTGACTTGTGGCTTTGAATGAGCCAACAATAAAGTGAACGTCTTGAGGTTTAGTGCATGAGACAAAGCCAGCGCGAAGAAAAATTTTTGAAGCATTTGCTCCTAATATTGAAATGCCAGAGCCTTGGTCGAGATATACTTGCATAGGATGATTTGCAAGATTAACAGCGATAAGAGGCATATTATCCTGGTGGAAGTGAACTGATAAAGATTCCACCGAGTCACTCACTGCCGTTTGGGGCCTGGACTCGATGGTCTGGAGTTTCCCGGACTTTTGGTCTTATGAGGGCAATCCCGTAAATAGTGCTTTTCCCCGCACCCAAAACAGGCTAAGTTTGTGAAGCTATTACGCCGTTCAGGGGCATTTGAAAAAGAAGATGAGGCAAAAGCAGCAGTCGGAATGTGAGGATTTTTTCCATTTTCCGTGCTACTATGTTGTGCTCTACCGGAATAGTATGCAAACGGATCGACAGACTCCAATGTTAAAGCAGCTGGAGCTGGTGGCCCACAAGACGAGCTTGGAATTGCTTTAGAAGGCAATTCACTAGATTTCACCCAACTGAGGCTAGGTTCTAAATGACTGTGAGTAGGAGGGACGGTATAGGTCATATACCTTTTAACCTGCTCCTGTGCCTGTGGAATGACTAGCTTGAGTTGGTCCAGAGTGAGAACGTTCATGGCTGTAAGGATTTTGCCGTATTCCGGATGAACATTCGAAAGAATGCGGCGAATTATCTCCCTTTCATGCACTGGATCGCCAATACATTCGTAGTATTTTAAGATTTTCTGAGTAAAGCCTGCAAGGCTTTCATTAGGGGCTTGTGTACGAGTTTCAAGCTCCCTGCGTAGCTGTTCCTTGTATCCCGGTGGTTGGAAGCGAGAAAGGAAACGCTGCTTAAAATTTGGCATGGAGGCAAAACCTTCTTCAAACCTCATCCAGTCGTAGGCTTCGTCAACCATTGCGGTAGGTATGACGTACTGGATCATTTGCCTATCTGTGTATCCAAGTATTTGCTGATACTTGTCAACCTCTAGCAAAAACTGATTGGCAGATTTAACATCTTTTTCCCCTATGTAGTGAGGTATTTTCAGGTCTGCAGCTTTGAGATGGTGAGTCATTCTGCGCTCTGGCTCGTCTCGTATGATGAAATTATTCAGAGCATTAGCAGCAATAGGATTAACTTCTGCCTCTGCATTGGGATTGATCAGAGGTACTCCTGGAATAGGCTGTACGAGAGGAATGTGAAGTGGTGGTGGAGGTGGACGGGGAGCACGAATTTCAAACTGTGGAATAGGGATTGGAGCCCTGTACGGATTTGGCACTCTTGGGGCCGGTGGTGGTCTTTGATTCACCATTTGCTGGTTATTCAGCCGATTTTGAATTCCCATTATTTGCACATTCTGTTGAGCTAATTGCTCCTGCAAATTTGCAACTTGATTAGTGGTTGCTTCGCATGCTCCCTGTATTCGCATTAGCGTTGCGTTCATGTTTTGTATTATATTCCCCAATTGTGCATTCGGGTCTGGGGTACGATTTCGAATAGGTGGAGGTGGTGGCGGTTCCACCCTATCCTCTTCTTCGTGGTGGTTTCCAAAGATATTGAAAGCACTACGATTGAATCCTAAGGAATCATTGAGAGAATTCCTTAAGTTAAGAGGAGAGTGAATTACACTGCCTGTGCTTGAGCCTGCTTGTTCATCCTGGTTTCTATCAGCTTCACTTCGTAACTCCATAGTGCGAGGAGGATTTGACTGATGCTTTTTAGGACCCATATTGAATAAGGTTCAGCGAGTTTAAACTTCGAAAGTATCAAGATTTTTTGAAAATCTCCTGAATATTTTGTGAAATTCAGGTAGGCAAGATCGCCAAGAATTTGTAAGGTTTATTATGCTCTATTGAAACCCTAACAAATTATGCTTTCGAAGTAATGACGAAACAAAACTACACGTCTTATTTCAGGTTTCAACCAAAGAATATTTATTTAACCAAAAATACTTAATCTCTTTTGGCGAGAGAGATAAGCCAAAAGGTCGGGATAGATGAATCCCAATATCCTTAACCCTAGGTGAAGACAAGGTGAAGATCCTTTCTTCGTAAAAGTCCGGAGACTTGTTATTTAAACTACTTCAGAGTTCGAGTTTCAACAATCAATTAACCATCCTGAGCTCTGTGCCTCGGCTCCTTTTATAGTCGAGGAGCCGACGAAAATCTACTGTTTCTCTGATGCAAAGTATACGCAAATAGTTGGGATTTGCGTAAGAAAGACAAAAGATGTCAGGTAGCATGATCTCTTCCTTGATGAGTGGAGGTTGGATCGGTAGCTTGTATTTCTTAAGGTTACATAGAGAAATAACCTTACAGTAGGAATATGGGAATAAAGTTAACTCAGAATTTTAAACATGATATATAAGCGATCTTTAAACTCCTGCTATTACTCTGATTTAGCCTTAAAAGGTAAGTATTATATCTATTTTACACTGATCAAGTGAAAGTATGCTTTCTCTTCTTAACTCAAGTATGTTATCTGCCCGATGCATTAGGTTTTGGAATTAGTTTCAGCTTGCATATTTTTGTAACAATGTTATGACGACTCTCTGCGTTTGTTTTTCGCTCAGAGAGGTGAAAGCAACTGCAAAAGTTGTCTTCACTCTCGGGAAAAGGAAGACAAGATGCTTCAAAGGAGTAAAGGGAAAGAGGAATACAAGCTGGTGGTGAGGGCAAAAAGAGTAAGGGAAGGATGCGCAAGACGTAGATATGACTCTTGAAGAAAGGAAGAACGTAAGTTGGGGGGTACAAGTGGTAAAAGTGTAATTTCCTAAAAAGCAATTCCTTTCTCCCATGGGGTTAGGAGAAAACTCTTATCGGTCCAGAGACAGAGAAAATGTTGACTGGGGTCTTACCGAAAGGATTTCATTGATAGATTTGTATCCGTAATCCCTTTTACGGATGGCTCACACGCTACTTTCCCATCCTCGCCCAACAACTCCAATCTAACGAATTCTTAACTATAATATAAACTCCAGGATTTCCCTATTTCTCCCTTAAATCCTTGCCCTCCTTCTTCCCTTCTCCAGCTCTCCCGATACCCTCTTTTCCCTCCACTTCACTATCTACATACTTCTATCACTGTTTCAACTTACTTCTTTTGTTCCACCATGCCTTAGCTCTGCAGCTCCCGTCTTATGTTTCCCTCAGCTCCCATCTTCGGTATCTCTCCTTTTACTTCTGGAATGAGTACAATCCCCACGCTAAATGCTTTCCCCTCTTCTCTTCCTCCTCCTCCTCTACTGTATACATCTTTCCTTTTAGTTGTCTTGAGTGCTATGAAGTTGTTCCTCTCCTTACTGAAGAGAGGGAAAAATCCCTGGCTTTATAATTTCTCTCATTTCTCCAGCAAGCCCTAAAACCTTTCTTCTATAAATTCACTTCAGACTTTTGTCTTTCCCGGCTTCTCAATGTTTTCAAGCCTTCTTCTTAGCTCTATTCATTTTCCCCGGTTCCTGAGCAGGACTTCTAAAGTCAGTAGGATTGGAAACCACTCGTGTAGCATTTGCTATTCCAGGCAGTTTGAATGAAAGCACGCATTGTATTAAGGTCTCGTAATGCTTTTAAGAATGTCTCAGACTTTCTCCTCCTTCCCGCTTCGTTACTCTCATAAGCACTAAGCACTCTCGGATCAATACAATAATTACAAGGGAAAAAGCAGTATGTGAACAATGTGAAGTGATTCTCTCATTCAAAACTATAATTGCACCAAGCTTTCACCACCAGCCATTCTCAACTTATCCTGGTTCATACTACAGGACGCCATGTTGCATTAAAAATTCATTTACTTACTTCTCATTTCATGTAATTTCCACTTCATCATTTAATAATATCTTGTGCGTTTTAAGCATTCTTGTTGTTATTACCCAACGTAAAGTATTATATGCATTCCAAAACCCCTCCCTATCGCCTCATCAATCAAAAGTTTTCAGTCAGTCACGCTGTATGCCCAGCCTTTTTCAGCTTTCACCATAAGGTTTTCTTGTAAACTGAGCAGCCCACCCGTACGCGGACATGGAGGAGACTTTGAAATAATTCGAGTCAGCACAACAGGAGACAGCATGTAGTTTTCTGGAATTTAAACACACACCCGCTACATTTTCCCACCCGCCTACCTCCGCTACCATATACTTTCTCCCCTCTTCTAAACTTGTGAATTCCCTTCGTCTTCTTTTCAATATTCTTCGTCTCCGTTTGTGCCAAAATCCAGTCCTTCTCTCTACGGGACCGACAGGAGAAACCATTGAGACAGGTTGTTTTCCCCCGCTTTACAACTCCCGGGTAGTATTGGCTCCGACATGCCTCTCCTCTGCCTGTCCATCCGTACAAAACAAGAGCTAGACCATGTGAATACTTTCACCACTCCATGAGTCCAGGGAGGCCACCTTCCAAGACTGGATCCAAATTTTTCGTATTCAAGATTTTCACATCCCAGCCCAGAGTCCCAGTTGGTCTTGATAGTGTTCCCGGATTTTCAAAACACCCAGCTGGTGTCCACCTCCTATTGATACGGCCTTCCAGCGACACAAAAGAATCCGGATGATTTATGGATATTGATTCCATGTAATACACACTTTCCAAACCTTATATCTTTTCGCTCCGTTACCCGCATCTCCATCTACTATCTTCCTCCTAATATTCCCCCATCCCGCATGCTTTTTAGCTCGATTCAGTATTACCCGGGCGGGTTCGTCGGTGGATTCATCCGGTGGAGTATACATAGGTATTTGGAAGAGACAGGCAGAGGAAGGTGAATCCCAGGACGCTTCATGGATGGGCTGAGAAGTAACTGTTAGTGTGTAGAGAAGTTTTCTCCCTCTCTTATTGCTCTCCAGGTTTCTCAGCCATGTCTGTAAGCCAGCTTGACGTTTCTTTTCACTCAATTCACCATTCAGAGATCGATTTGTAAAATGCTAATTTCTACTTTCTCTTCAAATCCCATTTCACCATTTCATCCCCCTCCTCCTCAACAAGGAAAAAATAAAACCTTCATGTCACTACCCTTCTTCCTCTATCCGTATTTTTATATGCAGCTTTTACCCTGCTTTCTCCGGACCTGTCTTATCCCTATATGTGAGACATACTTTCTCTCGTTTATCTGCCTGAATACCCACTCCTTCCTCCATGCATATACAGATTCCCTAGTTGGCTCATAACCGTCCTACATGCTGTCTATACGTCCTGGTTAGATGTCGCCCTTAATTTACTCTTCCCTATTTCTCTCTCTTCCCTTTCGCCAAGGTTGGAACAAACTAATTGATTTTCTAATCCTTCATTATCACATGCGACTCTCTAGAATTTTTCACAGAATCAAATTAAATCTCAAAACCCTGTCCTCTATCACACCACCAGATACACATCTATTCACTTTGCCAACTCTAGCTTTCTCCTCAGACGCCATCACCCATCTCTCCTCCATATACTTTAACAAGTCAACTCCTTTCTCCGAACCCAGTAACTCTTCCCAACTCTCAACTTTCTCTCTCTCCTCCATCCAGCTTATTTAATTAGTCTCCAGCTCTTCACAATGAGGATCAAGGAGGAGGGGAAGTGGGGAGGGATGTTTTATCCTCTTCTAAGATGAAGGAATGGAAAGGATGAGAGAGCCACCAAAAACTCGAGCTTCATATCCTCTTTTAAAACTTTTTTCTCCACTCAAAATCTCAAATGAGATTTGTTAACGGCTAACTCAAAGGGAAGACACACATTAACTTTTACATGCCAACACAAACCCTGAAACATGCCTCCAGGCCATTCATTAAGCCGCCTAAATGAAACTGATCCTCTCCTCCCTAACTTTCTTTCCTCTACTTTTTTTCTCCCTTTCAATCAACTTTTACAATTTACACACATTTTCAATTAACTTTCACCAAAAATATCCTTATACGCTCAACACTCCTCCAACATTTCCTTGTAGTCAACTTTAAACATTTCAGCACTCGCTTCCACTCCTTTCACCGTTCCTCCTACATCTTTCGTCGTATATAAGCACGGATACACATGAAGCTTTTTCTTTAACTGCCTCTGTTCTTAGCTGCCATTACGTGCATGCCGCGTCTCATATTCGTGAACTGCTTTACTAAAGGTGTTCACGCTTCAGACTGCTTTCACTTACTTACACAACTCCATATGAGAGCGGTTGGAGAGTGTGTCAGGTGGAAGGTAAAACCGGTACAGGAGCGCGGTTAAATTTCAAATTTTCTTTCACAAGACGTTGAACAAACATTTCCTTCAATTTTCCTGTACTCATCAAAACGAATATTTTTCATCAAAAATATTTTTCGTATTTCTCTTCCCACTCATCCTTAGATCCGATCGAGTATTCTCTCTTCTTTCTCTTCTACCTGCTTTCACCTCTTCATGTCCCCTGTAGCTGGTAAAGGCGAAGCAACCCTAGAATTTTCAGGATTCAGGACCGAATCTTTAGTTGAATCCTTGAGTGAAGCCAGAGCTGTAAGTGGAAAAGGAAAAATATTTGCCTTCCCTCCATCCTGTCCTTTGCTCTCTCATCTTTTCTCCAAGGAAAAGTCCTTTTGAATCCCATGTTTTTCTCCTTATCTCAAGATTATAGCCTTGTATATGAGCTATTTCCCTGTCATCACTCTGCACACAATCATCTACGTATGTAAACAGATTCAATATAAGCTCAAACCTGGACAAACACACGTGAACAGATAGAGAAAATTTAACTTAAAGATTATGACGACATATCCTTTAACATCACGCAACGTCCACATATTAGAAGCCATTCAAGCCTCTCCCCTCTGACTTGAACCTCTTTCCAGCTTGTATTCTCCTTTCTCCATAGCACACATTTCCTTTCTCCACCACCAATCATAGCTCGTCTTTACAGAGTCGCCAACAGTTTTGCCCGCAGTTTGCATAACTGCTTCCGTGTATTTACAATTTTTCTTCCCGCATCTTAGCATTAGCCGACAAAAACCAGCCATGCTCTCTTCCTCTACGCCTGCACTTTCACTCTGTTCCCCCTTCACTCCGTCAACCTTAATATTTTCCTTACATTTTATCTTAAACTCCTTGTTTTCTCTCTCTCTCTCTCTTTCTCTCGTCTCTCTCATCTTTGTAAGTTCAATGTATATTCCGTCCCTTCTTTCCTACGTTTCCGCAGTCTACACTTTTACTTAACCAGAGACAACTTGTCTCCACATTTATTTCTTATATGCTCCACCAAAATGTTTCCCTCCCTCTCCTCTACCACGTCTAACATCACCGCTTTCAAGGATTATATTAACTATACGAGGAGAAAAGTTTAGAAGCTATGCATTCTCATCTGCTCCTCCTTCCTATCTCCTACCGTTCTACTAAAAACCCTATAGAACCTTGCTTTCTCTCCCCGTTTCTCTAGAAAACTAATACTTTTCCAGAACCGCTTCTTGAAATTGCGAAAAGCTCCTTCTACCATAACATATACGACGGATAATGTCCTTCTGCATCCCTCCCCTTCTTCATACTTTCCACTTTCTCCCACTCATCCACTGTATAAGCCGCTGCCTGGGTTTTTCTTAAATTCTCCTCTTTTCTGAGAGAGCACGCCGGGAGCATTTGCAGAAAATTTATAAAACTTTATTATTTTTCTTGCTTGAGCAAACATGAAATTTTAGTGAATACTACGCGACTTAAATACTCAAATGCTTAGACCATCATCATTGATCATCCCCAACTTTCGTCCCCTCTTTTCTCTCCACATATTTCCACTCCTTGCAGCTTTCACTTTTCTTTCTACAGCTTTCTCCAGCTCCACTCCTCTCTAGCTTCTCTCTCTTCATGCACTTCTCCCATTCCAACTACATCGCTTCCCCAAGTGGCAAGCTTTTAACTCCTTCACGCTCTCTTTCCTCATTCCTATTTATGCGTCCACACAGCATCTTCTTCCCTCCTCCGTCTCCCATAAATACCCGTCCTCCTAGTTTGCAAAGTGTCCCTCCTCCTCCTCCACTTCCCCGCATATTCAGTTATAGCTTTCCTCTGGAACAATTCCAAAACCTCATAATGCCTAATAAAACAAGGAATATTCCCCAACAAGCCAGGTAGAAGACCACCCCTAAAGGCTTTCTTTCT
The DNA here is from genome assembly GCA_906901655.1 of Sminthurides aquaticus. Lineage (NCBI taxonomy): Eukaryota > Metazoa > Arthropoda > Collembola > Symphypleona > Sminthurididae > Sminthurides > Sminthurides aquaticus. The sequence continues at coordinate 8,102,466 of CAJQTT010000006.1, read as the reverse complement.
CTAACTTATATTTATCTAGTCATATTTCCATTGTTAGATGCGGTCGAAGTTTTACGAACTAGTTTCTAGCATCGTGTACTTGCATCTCATGTTTAGATATGTTGACTGATTATGTGAAAACAAGATTGTCTAATTTTCGTGCCGATTAAGTACAATAATATGGATTCCGCTCCCTCCTTGATGTAACACTATGCGGTCATTTACGCTAATAAGTCCGGTAAGCTGAGCAAGCGTAAAACGTTGTTCCAATGTTACCATTACGACTTAAGTCAGTGTAAATTTTCGTTTGCAAGTCGATTAGTTTTGCCAAATTCGGTTTTTCTAAATCTTCAACTGCGATTATGTGACTTGAAATTGACTTCCCCCGGGTGTGGTTGTCCTTGTGTGCCAGTTTAAGTATAATTTACTATGTAGAGTGTCATACTATGTATTTTTCTCCTTTCAGCTCTTCCTCCCTGGCGTTTACATGAGGGAAAAGGACGGTGAAAGGAAGAGAAAGTGCAGAGGGAGCTATGCTCACTCTCTGGGTGAGTGAGTGAGGAGAAAGGATAAGAAAATTTATGGGTAATCTTTCAGTATCTGAGAGAAAGCCCATTCAGAGGGCTAACGGGAAGGAGAATAGCTGAGAAAAAGAATGAAGGAAACTGTGGAAAGTTTTCTATCTTTTTCTTCTCCCACCACCCTTCTTCTTCCATCACCTCATCCTCCTCCTTTCACTATGCTTTCTCCTTTTCTCTTCTTTACTTTTCTCTCGCTCTCTCACGACTATTTTGCCCCCGGTAAAAGAAGAGCAAGTTGAGTGCCGGCGTTAGTAGGGTATCCCTTGTTGGGTGAAAGATTGGGAACAACAAAAGAAATAACCTATATGAAGACACGGAGAAAGTTAAACACCTCCGTTAGGATCCCTTTTATGTTTTCATGTAAAATTCAAATTTATCTATTATTCCCAAACATCCGAGTGCTGGAGAGGGAAGAGATGACAAGTCTATACATTTTCCTCTCAACTCATTCCATTTGAACAGTAAACAATTTCCTTTCCTGTCGTCTGTGGCTTTCCTCGTACACGGTAGAACCCGGCTTGGAATTCACATCTGTCAGCTCTTATAATATCAACACCCACAAATATATAACCCAGCCAGCCATCCTCCCATCCACAAAATACGCAAGCATCCAAGCAACCCTATAGACAGGCATCCCACCGAATTTACCCTTTCTCCATCTTCCACCACTCCACACCACGACATCACTTCTCAAACAGGAGCACACACATCCTCCACAATTTCCATCCAACTCCTCCTAAACCCATTTCACTAAACATTCCAAATTCCCCACCCATCCATCCGTCTATTCTTCTCCCAACCGCCAACTTACTTCACTTCAATCCACACCCTTCTCCACCCTATATTCTCTATCCGATTTCCCGGTACGGGATTCCCTACTCTATCACCGACGCTTTCCCCGATATTTTCGATATTCCCTCTACGCTCCTGTCCTCCCATCCCTCCAGATGCAAACATACATAATGTGTCTCTCATCCACTCACCCGCTCTGAGGAAACCCGGGTTTACTTCTCACTCCGTAAACGTAGTACAACAGCAATAACCAGCCGTAGCCCACCATTCTAGCCTTACTTCCTTGCGAATCCAAAATATATTTTCTTTCACTTCAATCCAATGATATCTTCTTCATCCCAGTTAGACTGCTTCTAGTATTTCTACCTCCTCCCGAGTTAGGCACACTCTTTTCACATTTTTCTCTCTTCATACACCTACCTTCCTTCACCGTATTTCCTCGTACCGACTTTCACTCAACCTACTTTCACAGCAGGATTTCATCCTATTACAAAATATGAACAAAATATTGATTTCAGTCCCATCATGGGGCCTCCACATGCTTCCTCTGAACTCTCTGCCACCGAGTCTAAACAGCAGCCTATCTCTCCACTTTCTCCTAATCCCATCACAGCCACGTCTTCCACATAACAGCTCACTCTCTCAATACGCATTCTAATCTTTTCACCATTATCCCAATTATTAATTTCCCTTCATCCAGTTCTCTTCAATACCCCTACACTTTTTAGCATGAACATTTTTGCAGCTCTCATGCTTTTAGGTTACTTCTCCTCTCCTTCTCAACGTTGGCTTTCTTCCAGACTTTCACCTTGTTTTCCAGCGCATACTTTACCACTTTCTTCCAAGAAATCGTTTCTATTTTCACCTTCGATTCTTCTTAGTTTGTCGTCGTTCATTTACTATCCTTCTACCTTACTTTCTCCTTTGCTTCATCCTCGCCATAATTACTGCGTATAAGTCTTGTATGTCTGTGGGCTCTACTAATTCGTCCCGAACCGTTAGTCTCAGAAAAACATATGGATTTCCAGTCGTACTTTCTCTTTAAATACTCAGGTAGCGCTCCCAAATGTAACTGGTGTAACAAAGTTTCTGTCTCTGCTTTCTTCTGAATCTTCAACCTCTGGGCAATCTTGTTTTTCCTTTAAATTCAATTTTGCTTTCAACAGAATTTTCCTATTTTAAGCGTATTATCAATTTCTTTTTCATTCCTCTTTAATTGAGTATTTTCCTTCCGCAAATCGGCTTATCATTTTATCTTGTCAGTTCTACTTTTAGCTTTGACCTTTAAACCGATCTTTCATGCGATTCCCACAACGTGGAACTGAGTGAAACTTTCCGAAAACATGTCTGTAAAACATGCCGCGCCATCTGCCGTCCACCCATCACATACATTCTTTCCCCCCTCGCCTACAAAGAAAAATCCTTTTCCACAATGAACTCCAGGTTTGAGTTACGCTCTTCTTTTTAGTTTTCAAATGATTGACTTTATTTTCCGTAATAATAATTCAATTAAAAATCAGCATTAGTTTCTTCAAAATAGATTCCACGCAATCTTAATTTTATATCAATGCAATGATAATTCTTGTCTATTTTACAAAACTCCTCTTAGCGTCGCTTCTTAATTATTTGTTTGAAACAATTAAACTTTTTGACATTATATAATTTTATTTAATGTTTTTATGGCTTGAAATAGTATCCCATTTGCTGTCGATGTATTCTTAGTTATGCTGTGCAGATACCATCTATACTCTCGTAACCTCATTTCACAGTCTCAATCTATAGCGAACTGCCGGAATCTGGCCACAGTTTTGCATTATCTGAGTAGCAAGATATCAATGCAATGATAATTCTTGTCTATTTTACAAAACTCCTCTTAGCGTCGCTTCTTAATTATTTGTTTGAAACATTTAAACTTTTTGACATTATATAATTTTATTTAATGTTTTTATGGCTTGAAATAGTATCCCATTTGCTGTCGATGTATTCTTAGTTATGCTGTGCAGATACCATCTATACTCTCGTAACCTCATTTCACAGTCTCAATCTATAGCGAACTGCCGGAATCTGGCCACAGTTTTGCATTATCTGAGTAGCAAGATAATGTATCTGTGTATAAAGCAAATAAATAAAATGAGAGCAATTCCCTAGCATTCGGTTCTTCTTCCTTGCATTAAAATAATAACTTTTGCAATCCTCTCCTTTCCGATTGGTAAATCTCTCTCCCGAGAAGGATTCAGGGCTTTTCTTCTTAAGATATTGTCGTAGACATTTCTACTAGTCCCCTAAATTTCAGTATTTTCGGACCGGAATTCCGAAAATTACGCAAATCTGAGAAAAGCTTTAGCCTCTCAGAGCTTTTACTCTGAGCATTTATCCAAAGGAATTTCCCATCCTTCCCCACTTCTTCTCCGCCCAAAACCAAAGAGAGTGCTTAATAGAATGGGAGGGAAATTGTTGGCTTGGATAATATCAGAGAGGATATGATGATAGTAGTCTTATATTAGAAAGATTGAGAGCTTGGAAAAGAAGTAAAGGATTTGATTAAATCCTTCGTGCTTAGTCTGCCCGGATTTCTATATTTTCAGATACATAATATACACTATAGAGCCCTACATTATCCGGAGAAGGTTCCTATATAAAAGTCCAGGGCATTCCCATGCAGGCAGCAATAGGGATCGACGGAAGAGGGAGTGATATAAATAAATACAACATTTCCTTCATTTCTATGGAATGTTTATGAGGGTCTCATAGAAATTAAAGGGATTGCCACTAAAGCCAATCGGATTGCAATAATTGCCACTAAACTGAGCATTTCCTAAAACTATACAATCCCCAACTATTTATATCATCTCAATCCACTCTCTGCTTTCTCACTATTTCATCCCAGTTCTCTTTCCCTTTCCTTCTACGCAATCCAACTATTACTTTCCCAATGAGAGCAACTGCCTTCATGCTTCTACATGTCACCGTCCATCTAAAAAATACTACGGCCAAAATCCGGCTATTGCTTTCACCCAATATTTACTATTACGTACAAAACTTTCTCTTTTCCAACTCTCATAGCAAACCCCATTAGTATCCCTAGCTTTCTACGTACTTTCTCCACGGCTTTCTCTCTGCCTTCTCTTCAGTTTCAGCCAATACAGTAAAACATATTTCACTACAGTTTTCCTCCAGCATAGTCAACTTCACTCTCCACTCTCTTCACTCCAGCATACATTTACACTACGGACACGAACGAGGGTCAATCATCCATGTACAAGCATTCCTCTTCCTCCGCTGGAATTGTACTTTTACCACGAAGCAAGCAAAACCAAATCAAACCGCACCCGAGTCCTTACTTTCACCCACCCAATCGACTTTTACTTAGAACTTAGACCAGCCATGCAAAAGAGACACATGAAAACTTAAATAGGGCCAGGGAGGAAAGTGGCCAATAAAATTAATGTAACAAGCTACCATGGAGGAAATACTCTCTTTATAACATTTCACTTTATTCCACTGTTTAACCGTGAACCGTGAACCTCTCCTCATGTTCTCTCATTTCCATCACAGCTCACCATACCCACACACGCTTATCAAAATGCCTAATCAAATAACCCACCACACATTTTCTCCTTTTTTCTCCAATTTCCACTCTACTTTCTCCACTTGATTCAAGCAATCCCGCAGTCCCATCGCCCATATGGATATTATTTTTTTCTTTTAACTTTTTGATTGCCTAGCTGAACTTGGAGACAAGAGAAAATATAAAAATGCAGATCTCTTTAAATTAGATACAAGAACTCCCGTTCACGAAAAACTGTTTTTCTTGCTGCCTTCTACTCTTCATCGTATGCTTATAAGTACAGCAAGCAAAAGGGAGACGAGACCACAATGCCGCCATGTGTTGATACAAGAGTCGTGGATGACGATGATGGAAATGTAGCTTTATTTTTCAAGATGGATCCATCTTTCCATTGGTAGCTCGTAGTAAGTCTTTAGAAACCTTCCTTTTACATAAAAGCGGAGGGTAACACTACTTCTCCCTTCCAGCTCCGAGAGAATACAATAGAAAATTGAATAGTCAAGTAGTTAAATTTGCATACGAATCCTCTCCGGCTCACACTAAAGAAATGAGCACAAAACTCCACCAACTCCGACTCCCGCTCTGCCTAAAATGAGAATTGCGGGAAATGCCAATCAAATTCTACAAATGCAAAACTTTCTCCCACTTTCACCAACCTTCAAATGTAATAGCAAACTGTGATTCTTTCAGTGGAGCCGGCTGTGACAATACTGTAGATGTTGTTCAAATAAAATTCGCAAAGTTTTCGCTAAAACTAGGCGGGCTTTGTACAACTTTGGAACAGGCAGAAGCGCACAAAAACTAAAATACATGCGAGAAAGCGAGCACACAAAGGTTGTTAAGAATTAGGGATAGTATACTGGCTGAGGAAATCATAAACGGCGTCATCCTATGTCAAAGGATGGGTTTATGTTGCGCGAAGGAGGAGAGCAGGGTCTAGAGCTAACATTTATTGTATGTACTGTGAGGTAATGCGCGTGTGTCCGCTAGATGGCATGTACAAAAATGTTCACTCAAGGGATTTTCTTCTAAAATGTGTCGAGTCACTGTACGGATGTTAACATGGTCTTGAAGGCGTGCAAATCTTAATGTATGTATTCTGCGTGTAATGACCTAGGTTACCATGTGCGAAATATCATTCTGCACAGGGAAAAGAATGATGTAAGGGCAGAGGCTCGGTGATTCAGTTGTTGGATTTGTCGTAGGAAGGTTGTGTTATTGGAAGTGTAGGAAAAGAATTGTTGATTTAGTTTTAATTATTGATTTTGGGACTGGGGTTTAATTAATAAACGGTTTGAAATTATCCCTAAAAGGACTTCCAGTGCATTTAACCTACGGGAAAATTATTTAGGCTCAGAAAGGCAAGAGAAGTTTACTCCCGGGTAGGGCTCTTAAACGCGATTCTCAACATATGGTGACCCCGACGTGATGGGTGTATAATTTTAGGGTCAGGTCACGAGGTCAACTAAATCAATTAAGTTGAGAGAATACAAGTTTGGTGTACATCCATTTGTGAAAAAACTGAGTCTTTAGTTTGAGGCAAAGGAAATAATGGCGTCTAAAAGTAAGACAAATCCAACGCAGTTAGATAAACTGAATCCAGCTAGGGAAAGGGCAAGGAAAAAGTTCATGGTTCTAGCGAATCAAATAATTGAGCTTTATGGCAGGGAAATTAAAGATAGGCCAACTATTGGTGGCAAATATTGGGAACTTCACGAGCTTTCCAAGAAAATTAACAATTACGACAAGGAAATACTAGAGCTCATGGAAGAGGCAGGATTAGATCCGGTATTAATAGAATCTGATGAGGACAAGCAGGCTGAGTACCAAAGTTTCTATTATAAGTGTAAGATGATTTTCGATTTATGTATGCAAGAGCATACATTTGAAAAAGAGATGGAAAAGGACAATGAGGTGAAGCCGGATGAAAAGAAGAAGAACAAGCTGTCCAAGATAGAACTTCGCAAGTTCAGTGGGGACTTAAGGGAGTGGATCACTTGGTGGGCGCAATTCGAGAAAATTCATCTGGACACCAGCATTGCGGACGTGGACAAGTTTCAATACCTTTCTCAAAGTATGGTTCCGAATTCAGCAGCGGCGCGGATCGTGGACGCTTATCCTCAATCTTCAACAAACTACAAGGCGGTGATTTCGGTATTGAAGGAAAGGTTTGGAAAGGAGGAGCTATTATCAGAGCTTTACGTACGAGAATTTATATCCCTGGTGATATCCAGGATAGGGAATAAGTGCAAATCAGGTCTAACTGTTTTGTATGATGAGATTACCTGCAGGACGAAAGCTGTATCATCTCTCGGAATTAAGCCTCAAAAGTACCTGGATATTCTACAGACAGCATAAGTGGTATCTTGTCTACCGATGGACACTTTGAAGGCATGGCAAAGGAAAGACAAGGACGGTACGGATCCTTCGGTTTTTAATCAACTCATGGAATTCCTGGATTCAGAGATTACAAATGAGATGAAGACTGCCATGGCGCATCAAGGATTCGGATTCGGAAAAGGCAGCCAACCAGAAGCGAAATTTGCAAAACCGAAGAATGAAAGGAAGGAACGGGCTCAAGAGGAGATTCCTACGGTAGCAGGACTGATGGCTACCTGCAATCAGTGCTTATTTTGCAACGGACAACATGCGTCGTCTTCGTGTAGGACAGCGAGGGGTATGGACATGGTTGATAAAGTTAAAGCTGTTCAAAGTGTGGGCTATTGTTTCAATTGTTTAAAGGACCGCCATCTTGCGGCTAAATGTCCAATCAAGGCTGTTTGTACAGTTTGCTCCAGGAAACACCATGTTCTGATGTGTAGGGGAGTAAACCAGGTGGGCAAGCAACAGCAAGGCCAGAAAAGCCAGGAAGGTCAATCTACCAGTAAGACGAGCCCGCAGAAGACAGAGTGTGTTGTGACCGAGTCTCTGCAACAGTGCTCTTTCAACAATCCTGGAATCTTACTTAAAACGTTGATGGTTACTCTGGTTGGGGAACAAGGACCGAAGAAAATAAGGATTCTTTTGGACAGCGGAGCGCAGCGCTCCTGTATTTTGGAGAAGACAGTTTCAGCGATGAGATTGATCAAGACTGGAGTTGAAAATGTGGTTCATAGTTTGTTCGGCGGTGGACGGACTCCACCACAAAGGAGGAAACGATATCATGTCGCTCTAGAGGACTTGTCAGGCGATTATCGTTGTGACTTCGAATTGCTGGATGAGCCGGTGATTTCTAACAGCATTCTACCAGTACCGCACGGACCATGGGAAGAGGAACTCAAGAGATGGAATATCTCACTTCATGCACAGGATCAAGGACCCCATGACATTGAGCTGCTGGTAGGATCTGATGTGTACGGGAAACTAATAACAGGGCGGATCATCCAACTTAAATCCGGATTCACTGCATGGGAGACAAAGTTGGGATGGACGTTGCAAGGACAGTTGAACAAGAAATTCTCTTGTTCTCCAGAAATGGTTATGAGTTCCGTTTTAGCAGAGTGCAAGGATACAAGCGGTGTGTCGATTCTTACTTCATTGCTTAATCGCTCTACTGTTACAGAGCTTTGGGACCTGGAGACATTGGGAATAAAGGACCCGGCGGAAGCAAAGAGCCGGAAGGAACAGGGTGATGAGGCTTTGCGGCATTTTCTGGAAACCGTGAAGCAGGAACAGGACGGGAGATACGAGGTGCAGCTACCTTGGACAGTCAAACCGGACGTACTTCAGAGCAATCGTGACATTGCTGAGAAGAGGCTGAAGTCGTCATCTAAGAAGTTGAAGGAACTCGGGCTATGGGCTGAGTACGGAAGAATTTTTGAGGACTGGAAGAAGGATGGGATAGTGGAACTTGTGCCGGAGCTGGAATTGGATCGACCGTGCTACTATTTGCCGCATCGCGCGGTGGTCAAGATGAGTAGTGCCACGACGAAAGTGAGACCTGTTTTTGACGCAAGTTGCAAGAGAAAGGATTCACTCTCTCTGAATGACTGCTTAGAAAAGGGTACCAACATTTTGGAACTGATTCCGGCAGTGCTTCTACGTTTTCGGGAGAAAAGGATCGGCGTTGTTTCCGATATCAGGAAGGCCTTTCTCCAAATAGGGATCTACGAACCTCTGCGATTTTCTGCGATTCCTTTGGTGACAGGTTGCAAAGGAAAAGGAGCTACAGGTCTTTCGGCATAGGCGTGTTGTTTTTGGGTTTAATTGCTTGCCATTCTTATTAGGAGCAGTTATTGAGTTCCATCTTTCTAAAGCCCCTACAGAATCCATGGAGATGGCGAAGAAGTTATGGAAAGCATTGTACGTAGACAATTGCGTCACCTCTGTGGATAGTCTGGAGGAGCTTGCCGAATTTAAGGACTTCGCAATCGGGATATTCGCTAAAGCTAAGATGCAGTTGTGTCAGTGGGAATCGTCGGCTGGGGACGGTTCCGGAGTCGGCTCTTCCGAGTGCGGATTGGAGCCGGGGCAGCCAGGACCTGGACTGGGTCAACGATTTCACTGGACAAGGAGTTGGGCTAGGAACGAGACACTTGGAAGCTATAACCATCGAAGGAGGTTCGATGTCTGTCTCGGTTTTAGGATTGCGTTGGAACAATGACAAGGACACGTTGCAAGTAGCGTTTGAGGACGAAGAAATTCCAAGTGTCATCACGAAGAGGATTGTGCTGTCGTGGCTACAGAGAGTATACGACCCTATGGGATACCTGTCACCAGTTACGATCAAGCCTAAGCTATTATTGCAGGACACTTGGGTCATGAAGATCGGATGGGATCAACCCTTATCAGAGGAATATGGCAATCGGTTCAGGAAATGGGTTGAATCATTGGGATTCATTGGCGGAATAAAGATTCCTAGGAGATTCGGGAGCTGTTCAAAAGGACAAGGGAACTGGAGCTTGCATACATTTTGTGATGCAAGTAAGGCAGCCTTTGCATCAGTAGTGTTTTTGAGATGTGAGTACGAAGGAAAAGTTGAGGTACAACTACTGATGTCAAAATCGCGGGTAGCTCCAGTCAAGAAAGTGACGATTCCACGTCTGGAGTTATTAGCTTGTCTCGTGGGTGCCCGACTGGCAAGTTTTGTTCGCGAAGCTTAAACGTTGGACGTACCGACATACTTTTGGTCAGACGCGTCAGCTGCCATTGCTTGGATTCAGAAGAACGAGAATTGGGGAGTTTTTGTTTCTAACCGGGTCAAGGAGATCAGGACTTTGGCTGATCCGGCGGCATGGAAACATATGCCGGGTTCAGAAAACCCGGCGGATCTGCCATCAAGAGGATTCGATGCGGAGGAACTTTTGAGGAAGCGATGGTGGGAGGGACCGGACTGGCTGAAATTGGAAGAGGAACATTGGCCTGTGGTTAAAGAGGATCCGGACGAAGAGGAGGTTGCTACGGAGAAGAAGAAATCGATTGTGGTCACTTCTAGTGTATCCACTGTTGCTCCATGGTACGATTATAAGTTTTCAAGTTACTTTAAAATCGTACGCATGGTGGCATACATGCTTCGTTGGAGAAACCACAGAATGGGAATTACGGGAGTCATTACTGCACCAGAATTTGGAGCGGCTGAGACTTTACTTTTACGAAGAGTGCAGCTTGAGTCAAGTATAGCGACTCAATGTGATGGAAACCTTAGGCTGGAGACGGACAAGGATGGACTCATTAGAATTGTGACGAAAATTACGGAGGGTCAAGACGAACGGGACTTCAGGTACCCAATTCTACTACCAGCGGATCACAAGCTTGTAGAATTGTTGATGAGGGAGATTCATCTGGGAAACCAACATGCAGGAATCCAGAGCTGCATGAGAATTTTGAGGGAACGGTTTTGGGTTGTAAGGAGTCGTCAGAACCTGAAGAAAATTGTTGGAAATTGTGGGCGTTGTCGACGGTTTAGCGTTAAAGGCATTCGACAGATTGAAGTTGCGCTACCTGGTGTGAGGATCGACGATGCTGCGGTTTTTCAGATATCTGGTGTCGATATGGCGGGACCGGTGTATCTGAAAGTAGGGACTAAGGCTTGGATCGTGTTGTTCACATGTGCATTTTATCGTGCTGTGCACTTAGAACTTGTGACGTCAATCAGTACTGAAGCTTTTTTACAGGTGTTCAGACGATTTGTGTATGGGAGAGGACGGCCATCGGTTGTATACAGCGACCAAGGAACGAATTTTGTGGGAATGGCCAATCTGCTCAAGGGAATGGACTGCACAAGGATCAAGGAGCAACATGCTTTGGAGAGGATAGAATGGAGACTCAACCCTCCAGCTTCACCATGGTGGGGAGGATGGTGGGAGCGTCTCATCAGGATTGTAAAGGGACTTTTGGTGCGGATCCTTGGACGCAGTGTCGTTAACTACGAGGAGCTCGTGACTGTATTGTGCGAGGTGGAGGCGGTCGTAAACTCGCGTCCGTTAACGTATTTGTCTGAGGATTCTAACGATTTGTTTCCTCTTTCTCCTAGCTTGTTTCTTACGGGCGGTGTACCTACAGAGGGAATACCGGATGTCGGAACTATGGACGGGACGGGGCTCCGGAAGCGACACCGTTATCAACAGAAGCTGCTGTCGGAGTTCCGGTCGAGATTTCGTACGGAGTACTTGAGTACGTTGGTGCAACGAGCTAAGGAGAAGGGACGAGTGGACATCAAGATTGGGTCAGTGGTTCTGATCGGATCAGAAGACAAGAAGAGGATCTTTTGGCCTATGGGAAAAGTGTTGGAGGTCATTCCAGGACGAGATGGTGCAGTTCGAGTTGTGAAACTGAAGACTGCTAATGGGGAGTTAACTCGACCTATTCAGAAATTGTACCCACTGGAGGCGGAATTTGATGCAGACAACGTGGAGATTCAAGAAAGTCAAGATCAGCAGGAGGCGGAAAGTGTTCCTACTAATTGTAACGTAGATAAACTTATTCGTACACGTAGTGGGAGAATTGTTAAAATACCGGTGCGGTTTTAGATGATGGCTGTTGTCAAATTCTGTTGATTAATTACAAGATAATATTGAGAATGAGGTTATGATTGAGCATTGTTTGTTGTTCATTATATTACGGGTACAGAGCTAACTTTAGTTAAGAATTTAATTGTTAATGCACAATTAAAGGTGGGCATATGTTAAGAATTAGGGATAGTATACTGGCTGAGGAAATCATAAACGGCGTCATCCTATGTCAAAGGATGGGTTTATGTTGCGCGAAGGCTAAAGGAGGAGAGCAGGTTCTAGAGCTAACATTTATTGTATGTACTCGACATACCCAAATTACTAATACTTTAACGCGGATGAAGTAATTTATGGATGCTGGGGTATAACTGTGTATACAGAATCACGGAGTTCTATGGCAGGTATCACAAACGTAATGCTTATTAAATCCGTTTGTATGCCCAAAGCCAGGATCCTCAGGGGGGATCTATCAGTATCTGTATTTTAGGTTGCCTCAGTAACCAAAAGTTGGCTATCAGCTTCGTATCTGTTCCTTATGGTTACTGTGGCAACCTAAAATACAGATACTGAAAGATCCTCCGTGCGGATCCTGGCTTGGGTATACACACGGATTTAATAAGCATCGCTATAGCTTCAATTGCTGTACGCTTTCACTTACACACAATGCATACAATCAACGCCTCTTTGGATATAGCTACTAAATCTCCGGATGGTTTTATAACCCCACTTCCATTAAACACAATTTGCATATCCGGCAATATCAATTTGGAAATGTGTATTTCCTTCCCCAGTCCGGCTATATGTATTCTCCCATAATTCTTAAAATCACCACAGCTACTTGCAGCTACATGTGGAAAAAATACAATAAACATGAAGATTAGTGTAATGTTTGTTAGAAGTGCTAAAAATATCCGTAGAATATTTCCGATTCCTTCACCGGATAAATTTATGACGCCCAGCAATATTTTTAACGGTGTAATTTTTTTTGATTTCCAAGAAGTAAGCCTTGTAATAGCCTTCAGGGCTTACTACGTAACGACCAAGTATAGCTGCCTCCCGAATACAAGAAATTCGAGAATATCTATGACCGCAATAGTATCAGCTATACCTTTGTTGAACCTGCGTTGTATACATTGTGCATTTGAACTCAACACTAACACTAAAAGATTGAAAGGAGTTTTAGTTTCATGCATACATACGCGTGAAGTGTTACTTGAGTCTGATAAAATTTTCATAGATGAAATATTTATACTGAAACGTTCCGAGAGAGGAGAACCCGAGTTGGATTTCCCTTATTTTTACCATACTCACATTTACAGGGATGACAAGTTGAATTTGTGAGAATTTTTCCACAAGCAGTCCCGACATTTGAATGACGACGTCATACACCTCTCTGAATAAGGCTTCTGATGAGAAATACTTGTACTCACTTGTATCACTCCAATACTTTCTCCTCGCTTTCTCCTTCTTGGAATTTCAGCCGCTTCCATTCCTCTCTCTCTTTTTATCCTCCTGCTCGTTGATGCATAAAAGTACGTTTTTTTATTCCAAAACTTGTTACAACCCTTGTACACTAGTTTGCCCGTCCTTCCTCTTCTGAGTGGACTGTGCAGAGATGAAGCAAGGGAGCTTTCTCCTCTAAACTGAAATACCGAATCAAGTACTTCCCTCTCAATTCTCTAAAGGAGCAAGGAGCAAATACGCTTAAATTGTTTGAGAACTGATTCCATTCCGACCGGGACAGACAGGCAATGTCTTGATGTGTTATGCAATAACCACTGTCTTTGCAGAGTTTTCCGAGAAAGTGGAGAAAGCAAATGTGGAATGATAAACTCGCACACTTGGTTCTAACATCCCATTGTTTGTGTATGTCACACTCCATAAAATTATATGCGAGCCTGACTCTGCATTAATGTGATATTTAATGGGACAAGTGGAAGGGCAAAAGAAGTGAGAGAGAATTTCAAGCAGAGTATTATAAAATTTATTCCCTTACCACTCCCCAGAGAAATCCATGCACTTTCTTCACAAAACAGTCAACTCTCTCAAACTTTCCCTCTATTTCTCGACATTTTTCTCTTTGCCGAATTTTCTCTCCGTCCATGATTTGCTCAAAGCTGTGTCTCTGAATTTGTTTTTAGACCCGTCCGAGTGAGCTTTTTTGAAGTCTTCTATTCTGTGTAGAAACATGTCCTTTTCCGACTCTGGTTAGTGCAGTCCTTAAAAGGCTACAGTATAAGCTTGTTATCTCAAAGTGTGTAGCTGGTGGATCTAACTAAAAGTGCGTAGAGTTAATCGAAGAAATATGGCACTATGATACAGAATGGAACGAGGAAGAAGGTGCAAATAATAGGACCGATCCCAAGGAGATTGTCTTCACGAATCTGTCGAATGTATTGAAGCGATTCCTTAAAACTAGATTTTACAGAAGTAAGAGCGAAGAGTCGCTCAAGGAATATTCTCTCCTAGCATGACCTTATAAATTAGATTACATATCGTGCTAAACCATGGAGGAGTTTTGCTCTGCTTGCATTCCAATCTGTGTGCAATCCAGCAGCAGAGCGGACAAGAGACATTTGGTAAACATGTACTACAATGATAATTGTATGCTTAAATTGCAGCAGCGCAGCGCTAGGAGCACAGGCTCCCTTCAATCTCTATAGTACAGAAAAAACATTGAAATTTTGAATAATCACTCGCGAACAAAGTGGGTGGTGGGTGGTCATTCAAAAGGAACAGGAGCATGTACAGAGATGCAGATGGTGGGGTCGGGTGGGTGTTAGTCCTGAAGTTTGGTCATTTAGCGGCTTTGCATCACCTTGTTTGCTTAAATACTTTCTTCCCGTAAAATCTTGGTGGAATTGCATAACAATTTCCTCATGTTTTCCCGGCGGTAGAATGCAAAGACTCAAGCTTAAGTATGAACTGAAGAAGCAATTATTGACGTAGTTGTAGCGGACACTATCTCACGTCATTTTTAGTACTTGTCATCCCCATCCCTGTCATAGCCTTCGGGCGGGAGCGTCTCATCTTTTCTCATTTCCTCTCCCGCAGACTACTCTCTCATCAACCGCTTTCACTTAAGCTCAGCGTCTTCTAGGAGGACTCAACCTTCCCTCATCCTCTTTCTCCATGTCTCCCTCTCGTCTCATCTCCCGTCTTGTTCCCTACACTCCAACTACTACACTACACACACAAAATCCTCTTCTTCTTGAGCATCCGCTCTCTCTTGCTCTGTCCTTGGCCCAAGTTACATTAGTCGTCTGCAATGGCCAACTTTCCGCCCTGTGCTTTCACTTCCGCCTTTCTCCTTTCCCTCCCAAACCACTTGGCCAATATCATTCTTCTTCATATATTTTTCCCATGTGTCTCCCGCACCGTCTTCATCATTCTCTTCATCATCACTATCATCTTTTACCCTATCAGAGCTCCTTCCTTTAAAATAATTCCCGTCACTTTTCAGCTCTTCCTTTCTCCCTGAGTTACGGCCACTTTCACCCCAGTGTCCTCTCTTTCCCTCCGTACACGTTCAAAATTAATTTTCTACCACTGACAACCGCTACTTTCTCCTCCTCCAAACCATCCTTCCATCCACAGCCTTTTCCTGGAATACTCCATCAACCACCTATTCAACGTACTCGGCGCTTTCTCCTCTCATCCAGTACATTTCCCTCTCTCTCTTTCCTTCACCGCACTGTAAGTCCGTTGTTACTAGCTTTACATCTCCTATATACTCCATCTATCTCTTCCCTTCTCCTACTCCTCTCCTCTCTCTCTCTACCGCCCCTGACATGTTCATATTTAATTATTCCCTCATTGTATATAGTAATCGAGTAAGAAAAGGATCTAAACTGACAACATGTCCGTCTCTTTTCCATTTCATCCTATACTATTTCCACTCTTTCAAAGCCGTAGTTCCAACTATTTTCTTCATTCTTTCGGATTCCGCAGGCAGCATCTCATCCCCTGTTTCATTCTCACATACCTACGTATATCACCCGCCCGTTGGCCTCTCTAACGTCCCGTCTCTTTGATAAATGAGCCCGGCTACGACTCGGATTATGTAACAAGTGCAATATGCTATTTGTCACCAACCACCCATCTCCTCCTCGCACTCGTACATATTCCCCGGATCTTTCCATTTTTCTCATGTCAAACTTTTTCTCCCATCTTTCGGCATTCACCCAAAATTTCGCCGCATTTCCGCAACCTAATTCTATCCTACAACTTTCTCCGCTTTCACCATCGACTTTCCATGCTATTCTGCCTTCTCGCTCCCTCATTTATCGATTTTAGCCATTAACCAAGCGGGTAATTCGATCCCCAATAATTCCATTTTTTCATTATTAAGTATCCATGCTTCAGTTCTCAAATAAACAGCGAGAGACACATGCTTTCTCTTTCGAGTATCCCTTTTCCATACTCTCTGCCGAAAATAGTCACTCGTTCCCAGTCCCTATTTGCTTTTCACAATTTACGAGTAATCGGAAGAGAGAGAAAAAGGAGAAAGGTTTTCTGCGTCCGGGCGTTACCAAGGAATCTACCATGTCACATCAACCTTTCTCTGATCACTCTTTTCCCTTCGCCTGTTTTCCCTAGTGAAGCCAATTTCCTCAGTTCAAAATCCGGGGACAATTCAACCAGAATACGTGGCGGCCGCTCCACAAAATTTGACGACGTCAACCATCTATAACTACCCTTGAAAACAAGTTATGTAAAGCAAGACTTTCTTTACGTTTATTTTCCATTTTCTCTACCTTTCCCTTATACTTTTTCCCTATCAATATGCACGGGTATCGGCGGATTTTAAATTATAAGGATCCCCCAGCCTTTGCATTATCCTCCATCCAGAGCAGATCCATCCAAACCCACCCAGTCCCAACTGTCATGTACACTTTCCAACTGTATTTGTTAAAGAAAATTTCCAGGAAGGCTTTTTTTCCTTCGCTTCCAAACTTTCTCTCTGACTCACTTTAACGGAGGGCGGGAAACGCAAAATATTCCAGCTACAGCTTACTTCCTCCCCACTATCTGGAGCCCAAGCGAACAAGGCTGTGACTTACTCCCATATCCTTGCTTAGCTTCCAACTTTCACTTGTCCTTCCAGCTTTCTCCACCCCGTTTCAGTATTCTACTCCTTCCTCGTCCATATATTCCGTCTTAACATTAACTCAAAGCTTCAACTTGCTAATGGTCCAGAACCGTTTGAAATTTCAATCATTTTCTCTCACCTCAATGCACTTATAATTTCTCCCTTCCTCCAACTCCTCTTTTCAGTTCCCTTTCAATGAAACAATCTACCTGGGTTTATCCTACAAAATCTATTTACACTTCTTTTTATTTTTCTCCGCTAAACTTTCCCTTTAGAAGTCCTTTGACTACTGACTCGAGAAAATCGCTTTCGCTCCTTTCTCCAAGCTGCCCCTGCTCTTGCATCTCCCCACCCATCACCTTATTAATCCTTTGATTCATCCTACCCACCCCGTCAGGGTATGGTATAATACCAAACTCAACTTTCGTAAAATAGATTTTTTCCTGTTCCTGTAGCCCAAAGCCTTTTACGGCTTCTTCCCATAATGACATGTTCTTGTCCAGCCTGAACCCAACTCTTCTCCATCTCGCTTCCTCTCTTCAGGCACTAAAATACCACGTGACCGGCTTCGGCCCGGTGTCATATAACTCCCTTCTTGCATCCCCCGGCCTCGTACTACCCGGGTACGCATAACGTTCCACCCTATCGAATCGACTCTTCCTTTCTTACCCCTGCTGGGGATGAATACGTTTTCCTCCTCCTTTATTCAACTATTTTCTCCCCTCTCCTTCCTTCATGCTTTCTCTCCCCTCTTCCTCCTTCTCTCCATCTCTATGTATCATGTGCTTTCCCCACATTACGCTATCTCTTTACTACCCGGCACATTGGCATAGGTTACGATTTCTACTATTACGTTACGTTACTCACAATTTCCCCACAAACTTGCACACTTCCACGCTACCCGGCATTTCTCCCTCTTACTCATCTTCCCAGCTCCCTCTCCTTTCTTTCCGGCTTCTGGCTCTGCCCGTGCAAGCAGCTCAAGATACAAACGGATGGAAATTTCTCCTTCAAAATCTACAACCCTCCTCTTGAAAAATAATCATACCAATTCCTCCTCTTCCCGCATTGGCATAACTAACTCCTGGCTCTCAACCCGATTTACCCACTGGAACCCGTCTCGTTCAACAACGCTGTTTGCTGCGCATTACCCGGGTATTGTTCTCCAACCTTCTTCATTCTTTCTGCACCTTCAGCCCTATGTAAGTCAATGCTTTCTGGCTTTTAAGCCCCTTTAGCTGCCGTATCTTCGATCTATTGGTCTTTATTTCTCATAATGCATAACGTAATTTAACACTTACATCCTTATTGTAACTTGCGAATAAAATTCCAAATAGCTTTTTGACCAGATATCTCTTCGTATTTTATAATCTTCCTTTTTCCCATTCATAAAGCCGGTCATGTGTTTTAGCGGTTCTATATCTAGCAGCGCTTGAGTAAGTCCATGGTTCTCTCATGATTCATACTTGAAAGAAAAGTAGATCACGTTGCCTCATGATGGTCTTCCCAACCTTGTATACTCAAAAACGTCAAAGGTCAAGTTCTGATGGTATGAGTTGATTTCGAATCCCTCCAGAAGCCAGTTCGATACCACTTTGATGCACATAACAATAAATTCTTTATTTATCTTCCAAGGAAAGAAGCGAGACATATATTTACACTATTGATAAAAACATGTGCATCAGCTCAGAATAAAAATATCCTGATAATACATAACTGTTGCATCATTGTGAAACTGATGAATGCAGAGTATTCAGCAAAGGAACTAAACTCCTTGGGAAATCAGTAACAAGCTGGTTACCTAAAAAAGTTTACTAACAGTAAGCCACGCGAATTGTCACCTCCTTTTGAACTTGAAAAATAGTTAGAACTGAACATTATAGTCGTATGAAATTCCTCTGTAAAAATAGAGCCCAACTTTCTGCTTTTACCAGAGAAATAGGGGCTCAAAGTTGCGATTTTTGTGTAGGAATTGCTATAGGGACCGCGTGCATATATGTAAGTCTACTGCACAGGGGTAGCATCCAATAATACGTTTGCACAAAGTCGTCAAGAAGTGCAGGAATATGTTTTACGAGCTTATATAACGTATTACCGTTCACATATTATGACATGAAATTAAGTTTTTAATGTCTTTTAACTTTTATTGCCTTAATATGTGGATAGCTCCTTCACTGATTCTCGAATTTCGTCAGAAATCGGTAAAAGTTGGATTTTCTTTTTCAGGAGTATCTACTACAACCCCAAAGCTACATGTTAAGCAAGTTTTCTATTTTATACTGAGGTGACAATTCCCGTGGGTTACTGTATGGAAAGGGAATTGAAATCCTCATTATCATGGATTATTATTCATTTCACAAACTGGATATGAATTCCCACATTAAAACTGTTGGATTGGATGGGGACCAAACTGGTATAAAATGAAGCAAATTTCTTCCAACAGCATTTACTAACAATTTGCCGTCCTTCATTACTTATGTCCTCGAAAATGGCGTCCAAGGCGGTGTGGATAATGATTTTACTTGGTTCTTTTCTAGTAGAACTTCACAGTTGTTGTGAAAGTTCGCCGCCACGGAGAATCGGTGGGCCGGAATTGTTATTTCCCGGATTATCCGAATCTGCTGTAAGAAGTGCAAGCAATGACGTTACGGTTGATTATGAAATCTTACTAAAAGTGATTGGGTCTGTGCCTGTATTTGGTGAGTGGATTGAAAGAATTGTCAGCGGAGTTAGAGCATTCTCAAACTTACTCAAAACAGCGGATCAAATAGAAGAAACGATTCACAAAATCGTCGACAAGAAAATATTACATTTTGGGATACAATCCATTGAAGTCAAAATCGAAAGAATCATGGAGCTGATCGAAGAAAAAGAGAGGGACGGCACTCAAAAGGTACTTTAAGAGTCAATTGACATTAATAACTATTGTGTTTGGTTCTTAAGCAATGTTTATGAACAGGAATTTCTTGCATTGTTTTGTGCAGCTCTCCAGTCTCGAGTTGGCTTACGACAAGTGTCGTGAGATACTTATCACATACAGCAGGACCAACAGCTCCATGTTCATATACGGAAATTATTTGGCATCAGCGCCTTCTTTGGTCACGTTCACAACGCTTTACACTAATGTTGCTTCCATGAGGCTCCTACGTGAACCTCATCAAAAGGTTCCTATTTTGGCGGGACTGGAACAGTATTCGAATACACTTGCTGAATATAGGGATGCAGTTGTTAGCAAACGGATGTCGCAAATTTATTACCACATTACTTCATCGCAGAGTCATGGCAGAGGTGCTTACACAACAGCATCAACTTTTTGTAACGACATTTTCGACCGTATTGTACCCGCTTGTAACTGTATCTTTAACACCAAACTCGGAGGTTGCGATGGCTATAATAAATATAGATCTGGAGTTGAGAAGAAATATAAGAATTACTTTAATGTTCACATTGAGAATATACTGAAGCTTGTGCAAAAACTACGAGAAAAATAAAAACCCAGATTGGCGAGTGCGATTTTTAATATTGCTCCCCCGAAACATGTACCTGACGTCTCTTAATTTCTACCCGACCTCGTTAGCATTCTTAAGAGTTAAATTTCAACTCAGCTGGGAGCAGTAACTTTCGGATTTTAACTCTCTTCGAGACGGGGACTATTGAGGCCATATTGTTATTAGGCGAAATGTTTTAAAGCAGCATTCGGAAAACATTCATCCTAGTTACATTACATATAAATTCTGAGAATACGGACATGAAGTTAGGAAATAAATTCATCAGCATGCAGGGTAATAAATTTGGATTCAGAAACTAGAGACTTCCTGTATGTAACTTAAAATTTCACGGCAAACACACTTATTTCCTTATCCCTCCCGGATGATTTTTGTATTTTAGCTCGCAGTGATTCACTTGAAGTAGAATTTAATTTTGCGGAGCTGGGATTGCCTGGAAATTTGAAAATGTTATAAAAAACTCAGTATTCACTTTTCCAGATTTCAGATTCAAGCTTACTCTGGCAAAATAATTCTTCATTGAAATATCCGTTTCATATTTAACGCGATCATCTTTTCCACCAGGATTTGACTTGCATAATAATTCCAATTTGCCATGCTCTAACCACATTTTGATGGAATGTGAAATTTAATTTTTCCGCTACCAACCAACCAATCCTTTCAGACCTCACTTTCACCCCTTTTCTCCAGCCTATTTCCTCATAACCACAGCCATTCCTGCTTCCAAGTACCCCTTATTCTCCCGTATTCTTCTGAGTTTACCGCTCTTACGTTCACCATCCTGCACGTTTTACGCTCTGGCACTTTGGGTTGAATTTTATATTTTTGCACCGCATAACCACTACTGACGAAGGTTTAAGTTGCCTGGAGCTGAATCATATCCTTATTTCTAGTCTACGGGCAAGTAGTCTTATTCTCAACGTTTGCCTTGTGTCTCCTATAATGACAATTTGAGTACAGCTTCCTAGATTTCCGCCAGAGCCCGTGAATCCCCCCAGTTACATCTCCGGCCGTAGTTACTTCTCTTCCACTCTCACTAATTTTCTGGAAAATTGATCTGCGTAGCCAGAATTGCAGAAAATTGAATTTCTCTAAATGTAACGTGGTGAAAGTGAAATATCATTCACTTCCCACATCTTCTCCACAACCCCTTCTCCTCCTCTTCTCAAAATAGGTATCTTCCACTACCAAATTAGGTTATAGTCGCAGTTCCTACCAGAATTACGTCCCTCCTAACATCGTCCTTCGAAGATCTTCCATTCGTCTCCGATCCGCACTATACCAGTCTCTTCTCCACAGCCCTTCAACGCTTCTATTTGGTTGACTTTCTCCACCTACCCGTACCGCATACCGCATAACAAGGTTTCGGCTCATATAGCCATGGTTCACTATGATCCATCCTCTTCTAGTTTAGCTACAAGAAGGCAACGTTTTCAGCCGTAGGAAAAAGCGCTCCTGTAATCACTTTCGCCCAACTTTTACTATATATAAAAATTTTACTAACATAATCGCCCACCAAACAGAAATATCTCCAGGCGTTTTCTCTCCCCTCCATCCTCCTAACTTTCTCATACATATTTTTCTCCTCGTTCCAACTCCAACTTTCTCCATGCTGCATCCCTTTTCGGATTTCCCACTTTCTCTCCCATCTCTAGCTCTCTCTTCTCCAAGTCTACAAAAAAGTGTCAACATTTCTCTCGCTTTACCACCCATAGTACAAAATCCCGGAAGCAATTCCTCATCCCGAAAAGAAAAAGACATAGGAATATTGCTCGAGAGCCAAAATTCAAATGCCTACCGGAAACGGTTATTTCATTCTCCAAAAAATAGATAGATTCCATCTGATCATTCCGTACTCTTAAAAAATCCCATTTCTTCCAATCCTCTATCCACGTCTTTTAGCGTACTACATGCAGTTATATTTCTCTAGAAGGAGGGCAGCTCACTCAACGCGTGCTAGCTTATATGTATACAATTTTGGTTGGAATTCAACATGTTCTTGTGTTTTTTTTCATTCTGTTACTCCGTTACAAGGATACGAGGCTTAAATATTTTCCAGGCCTCCAGCAGACCTCCGAAAAATATATATTCACGACTGGAAAATTTCTTCCATATACAAGATAAATGGTTGCTGGAAATGAGATGAGAGGTCACGTATGAATGCCTCCGAGTTGTCTTTTTCCCTTCCTCAGCCCATATACTACCATTACCATACAGCCTTCCCTATTTCTCTCTGTATTTTAAATCCATCTCTATTCTCCCAAATGTTAGGGATAAATACAAGGGATTACCTCAGTCAGTCTCAAAGAGTCTGGAGGTTCCCTCCTCCAGGAAAGAGAGCGGGAGACGCAAAATTCCGTTCGCGTCCCGGGTTACTGGGTTCACCCATCCGCCTCGACCTTCTTCTATTTCCATCCCTCCTTCTCGGCAAGTCTAGGTACAAAGGCACTCCGTAAGCATTTACAACAAGCAAGAGAGAAAGCAAGGCTAAGCTAGAAAAAGGAAACGGAGGCTATTATGATCATGATTGATGGTGTACTTCAAATGAAGCATTGCTACTAAACGTTTACTTACTCCAAGGATTAACTTGAGTGCTAATACTTGGATTTTCCCACCCAATTTGCACCACACTTAATAGACCCAACTCCCAACTTTCTCTTCCAGTTCCAATCCCAAAAAAATCCAACTTGAAAATTTATTTTGCTCAAACTAACAACCCTCAGCCAGTCTGCAACATCAGCTCAATACATTTCCAGTCCTTTGAACAGTATCTTCATCTTAAGGAGGTTGGGGTGAAAGGCTGGATGGAGAAAGTACATAATTCTCTCCCCCCTCTGACCCATACTTTCCCTCAATAAAATAATTTCTTCTCCCTCACTTTCTCTCTCTCTGTGCACTACTTCGCTGCCTTCAATTTAATTTTTTAGAGTTTTCTGCCCTTCATCCAAGCCTTCGTATATGATTGGAAGGGAAGCACAACAATTCACATCTATCATCATACAGAAAAGTTTCATTGATAATAATCGTAATACATGGGATTATTATGAAGAAAGCTGCTGAGTGAAGACAGAAAATCCCCGTTAAATCATTTTTATTTCATTCCTAAGCTCATGAATTCTTTTCTCCTCTTCTTATTTATCTAGCTTCTCCCCATCTAACCTTTTCTTACTTCTTCTAAATGAGCCGACGAAGCACTAGCTTTTCAGCACAAAATGCTGACAATTACACCTTCCCCGTTTAATCTACAGACTTCTCTTCTATATATATTTTCTGCACTGTTTCATACTGAATTCCCTTCCTCACTTCCCACGACATCTCCTATATTAAATCTTCCTCAACGGCAATCCAGAGAGGGGCCTTGTCGCTGAGATATGGCTAGCAAAGGAATTGAATTTTCTTTAGCTGCATTCAACAATTCCACATACCAGAATCCGCACCATCATCTCACTTCCCACAAGCTTATATCTCATCACCAACATCATCAGATTCTACACAACAAGCTTTTCAGCATCTTTCTGCGTGCCTGCTCCACTCTTTGAGCTTGCCTTTTACAGCTTCGCTTTAGCCAGGAACTGAAGCGTAGTTCAATAATTATAGAAGCTGTTTGTGTGTAAGGAATATCTCTCAAGGAGAAAGTTCCTTGACCCTTTTTCTACCTCGATTTTCAAGGGCCTTGAGTTTCTAAATTATACCAGGAATTGCGTATTCTTCTCCATCCTACTTCTGTCCCACCACAAGTGTCAAATGTATAGTCTCTTTGGTCTCTTTCCATGTCTGCTCAATCTAGTGTATGTGGAAGTGAAAGTCAGTGAAAGTGCAGAGCTCTTGCTGGATTCTCTCCTTGTGCTTGTAGTAATGTTGGTTGGCGGAGATAATGATGAGGGAAAGTTTGTTGGCGAATCCCCAACTACCTCTTCTTGGTCTTTTCTCTATCTACTTTCTCCATATCCGGACTACCGTCTTCCTTTCTCTCTCTTTCACTCAACTTTCCTTCTCTCCTGGTGTTGAGAATCGTGCCTAAATCCCTACCCGGGATCAGACTTCTCAGTTAGAAGTGGCTAGGAAAATAAAGTGCAGAGTAACGCTGGAGTAATTTAGGGATAGTCCAAATATTTATTAAACCCTCAATAATAAATCCCCAATATCACTAATTACTCCTTAAATATAATTAAAGTTAACGCACAATTTCTTCCTCAATTCCTCAACTCTCACTATACATCTTTCTTGTATGCCAACCCAAATCCGACTCCCCGAGTACTTGTCCTTACTCTACTCTCTTTCCAGCAGACCGCATGCTAACTTCTCCAGCATCTAAACATTGATCATACATAACATACAATTTGCACGCCTCGATCCTAGTGCTAACCATACGACAATGACTCATGAATTAATCCCTTGGAGAAATCCCTAGAGCACACAATAGGCAACGCCATCTTACGTACAACTCCATACGCTCCTCTTTTATCCAGCTATACATCTGCTCCCAACAGTACACACAACAGGATTCAAATCCTACTCACACACTAATAGCACATACGGCAGGATTCAGATCCTGCCTACAAGCAAATTGTACACATCGCAGGATTCGGATCCTGCTTACACAGTAAGACAGTTTCTTTCACTCTCTACAATTTCCCATGCTATTATCCCTTAATTCCTAACATTCTCCCACCTTTTTATTGGTGGATAACAATGAAAATAACCTTAATCCCTGATATAATTACCATTTCACACATTTTAAGCTGATGCTTGACAATTTCCATACATTGTACATCATACATTAATCATGACACATCATACATTGACCTCATACATGACACATCATACATTAACCTCATACGACACAATAGTATAAGAAAGAAGTAAGTATCAATATCCTAATCTCCCAGGCACTTTCACTACTCGTCCACTACGAGTTCGCACACCATTGTTCTCATTCACAACACCTGTGTTCTCTTGATCTAAATCACTATCTTGAATAATGATGTCTTCATCCTGCATCTCCACCTCCATTGGATATAGTTTCTGTATTGGACGCACTAGTTCTCCAGACGCTGTCTTCAGTTTAACTACTCGTACAGCACCGTCCCTGCCAGGCATGACCTCGATGACCCGTCCAATTGGCCAAAGTACCCGCTTTTTGTCTTCGCTTCCAATGAGAACTACATCTCCAACACTGATTGTCTTCCGTCCCTTTTCGTTAGCCTTCTGAACCAGCGTGCTCAAATACTCCGACCGAAACCTTGACCTGAACTCTGACATAAGTTTCAGCTGGTAATGGTGACGTCTGCGAAGTCCAACCGCATCCAAGCTCTCTAAATCCGGAACTCCATCCGGTACAAGGCCTCCACGTAAGAACATACTAGGACAAAGAGGCAATAAATCATTAGCATCCTCACTAACGTAAGTCAAAGGACGAGAATTCACCACCGCCTCCACTTCACAGATGATCGTTAGCAGCTCCCCGTACAGAACAGTCCTCTTCCCAAGAATCCTCACCAGAAGACCCTTGACGATACGGATGAGTCGCTCCCACCATCCTCCCCACCACGGAGATGCAGGAGGATTGAGTCGCCAATCTATCTTCTCGAGAGCATGAAACTCTCGAATCCTGTCCCAATCGAGCCCCTTCAAGATGTTGGCCATTCCAACGAAATTAGTCCCTTGGTCACTATAAACGATAGAGGGCCGAATCCTCCTGGAGACAAACCTTCTAAACGCTTGCAGAAACTCCTCAGTGCTGATTGACGTGACCAGCTCCATGTGCACCGCCCGGTACACAGCACACGTGAATAGCACTATCCAGACTTTAGTTCCCCCTTTCAGAAATAAAGGCCCCGCCAGGTCAACTCCCGTGACTTGGAAAACCGCCGCATCGTCAACTCTAGAAGATGGTAAGCCAGTTCCCTCCTGCTGTAAACTTTTCGCACTGAATCGCCGACAAAACCCACAGGAAGACACTATCTTCTTCATCGCTTGTCTGCTCCGAACGATCCAGTAACGCTCTCTCAGAATACGCATGCAGATCTGCACTCCTGCATGGTGATTCTGAAGATGAACCTCGGTCATCAGAAGAATGACGATTCGATGATTGCCAGGCAGCAACACCGGATACCTGAAGTCCTTTGGATCTTGTCCCTCAGTTACCTTAGTAACCACCCGAACCAAACCATCATCTCCTTCCATCACCTTGAGCGTAGGATCGACCACTTCCGCAATCCTACTTTCTCCTTGTGCAATCCAAAACAGCTTACACTCCGCCATCTCAATCTCTGCCGCAGAAATGAGACCCCTCGCGCCAGCTCGAATGTTCCTCCAGCGCAAGATGTAAGCTACCATCCTTAAAAGCCGTCTATAGCTGGAGAATTTGTAGTCGTACCACGGCGATACCGTCACTGCAGCAGCGTTTAGCAGAATGCTCTTCTTCTTCTCAACGCTAACTTCATCCTCATCTGGTATTGATTGCAGTACCGGCCAACTTTTCTCCTCCCCTCGCAACCATTTTGGTCCCTCCCACCATCGCTTCCGTTGTAACTCCTCAGCGTCACATCCTCTCGACGGCAAGTCTGCCGGATTTTCCACCCCAGGGATGTGCTTCCAGTCCGCAGGATCACTCAAGGAACGAATTTCCTTGACCCGATTCGAGACAAACACGCCCCAGTTTTCCGTCCTTTGTATCCAAGCGATTGTTGTAGAAGAGTCAGACCAAAAATAGTTTTTTACTTCCAAACCAAGACTCACACTCACAAATCTGCAGAGCCGAGCCCCCACCAAAGCCGCCAAAAGTTCTAACCGAGGAATCGTCGCTTTCTTTACTGGAGCCACTCTTGACTTGGACATCAGTAGCTGGACTGACACCCCTCCGGAATCCTCACAACGAAGAAATACAATGGCAGCATAGGCCAACTGGCTGGCATCGCAAAAAGTATGAAGCGACCAGTTTCCCTGCTCCCTTGATGCATTGGCAAACCGCCTTGGTATCTTGATATCTCGTATAGCCCCCAACGAAGAAATCCACGTCTCAAAACGCTTCCGGTGTTCCTCCGAGAGTGGCTGATCCCATCTTGTCTTCAGCACCCATGTGTCCTGAAGAATGAGCTTAGGTTTCAGAGTCACCGGTGAAAGAAATCCCATGGGATCGTAGATCCGTTGTAACCATGACAACACCATCCTCTTTGTCACTGGTGTGTCAGCAGCCATATCTTCCCACCGAATCTGTAGCTCGTCCTTTTCCTTGTCCCAAGCTAGCCCTAGAACTGACGTATGAGAATCGCTTGTTCCGACCGAACTTTGGCTGCCCGGTTCCAGTCCACAGTCGGTAGACCTGACTCCGGTCCCGTCCCCAGCCGACGATTCCCACATGCACAGATCCATACTAGCAGATGCAAACGCTTTCACAGCGAATCCCTTGAAAGCTTCAAATTCTTCCCGACTGTCAACCGAAGTTACACAGTTGTCGACGTACAGCGACTTCCACAGTAATTCTGCTCGCCCCCTTTCCTCCTCTTTGACCTTTGACAGATGGTGCTCAATCACTGCACCGAGCAGAAAGGGAGAACAGTTTACCCCAAAAACCACGCGTCGATGACGATAGACCCGTAGCGAAGTTTCTGACTCGTCATTCCACCATAGAAAGCGGAGAAAGTTCCGATGAGGCTCATGAATTCCTATCTGAAGGAAAGCCTTCCTAATGTCCGACACTACACCAACGTTCTTTTCCCTGAATCGAAGCAAAACTGCTGGAATGAGCTCCAGAAGATTTGGACCTTTCTCCAAGCAATCATTAAGAGAAAGCGCATTCTTCCTCTTGCATGATGCATCAAACACCGGCCTCACTTTGGTCGTAGCACTCTGAAGCTTGATGACCGCCCGGTGTGGTAAGTAGTGGGAAGGAGCAAGCATCTCATCTTCTGGAACAATCTCTATTATTCCCTGATTTTCCCAGTCCTCGAATATCGCTCCATAATCCCTCCACATTCCTGTCCGTTTCAGCTTTCCCGACGCCGATCGAAGTCTCTTTTCCGCAATATCCCGGTTGTCCTCCAGAGCAGCCGGCTCCATTGTCCATGGCAGTTGAACCTCATATCTGCCATCTAACCCTTGTGTCACTGTCCTCAGAAAATGAACTTTAGCCTCCTTATCCAGATCTTTACGAGACTTGCTCTCTACTGGATCCATAATTCCAATTGTCTCCAAGTCCCACAATTCTGTAACGTTAGCAAAAGAATACAACGAAGTTATAACTGAAAGAGCGTTGCTTTGATGATATTCAGTCAGTAACTTCCGCAGGCTTCCTTGAAGAGTCCAGCCAAACACTGATTCCCAAGCAAAAAGTCCACATTCCAACTTTATCTTCCTTCCGGTCATCACATGACCGTACACATCAGATCCGATGAGAATCTCGATGTCGTGAAAACCGGTTTCCTGTGGATGAAGGGTTATCCCGTGACTCCTTAGTTCCTTTTCCCAATGTCCTCGTGGAACTGGTGGAATGCTATTACATATAGCTGGCTCGTCCAACAGTTCAAAACGACATCTGTAACCGCCTCCTAAAGATTCCAAGACAATCTCATAACGATTACGAAGCTGAGCTTTAGTCATCCCTCCTCCAAACAAACCATGAACTACTTTCTCCACGCCAGTAGTTTTAAGTCCTGTATCCTTAGCCGTCCGTTCCAAAATGCAAGAGCGCTGCGCTCCACTATCCAGCAGGATTCTTACTCGCTTAGGACCATCCTTCCCCAGAATAGTTACCATGAGAGTCTTCAAAAGGATTCCTGGATCCGTAAACGAGTGCTGCTGTAGCGTCGTAACAATTTCCTCATCCATCTTCAGAAAATTGCTCGAAGTTGGTGAAGATTTCCCAAGCTCCTTTGACGAAGGCGGTTTCCCCACCACATTTAACCCTCTGCAGAGTAGTACATGGTGTTTCTTCTGACAAACTTGACAAGTCGACTTACTTGGACAAGTTGTCGCCAGGTGGCGTTCTCTATCGTCTAAACAGTTAAAGCACATGCCCACTCGTTGAACTGCTTTCACTTTCTCAGCCATACCTAGTCCTTTAGCCTTTCTACAATCCCTGGACGGGTGCTGTCCAGAACAGAAAACACACTGAATCCTTTGATGACCACCAGATTGCGCCACCAGTCCCGCAGCTGTAGCTGTTTCTTCAACCACCCGTTCCCTTTTCTCTGACTTTGACCCGTGTTTTTTCTCTTGCGAAGCACTTTTCCCCACACCAAAACTATCACAGGCCATCGCCGTTCTAACCTCATTAGCTACTTCCTGATTCAGGAATAGCATAAGCTGTGTGAACACTGAAGTTTCGTCTGCGTCACGTTCCTTCCGCTGCCAAGCCTTTAACACCTCGGAAGGGAGACACGATTCCACTAACGACGTTTGCAAGATATCCACATATTTCAGTGACTTAATGTTCAAAGATTTCACAGCGTTACATTTCGAAGTAATCTCGTCGTACAAAGATGCCAAACTTTGCTTGTCCTTATTCCCACTTCTTGACATAACCAATGATATGAATTCCCGAACATATAATTCTGAAAGAAGCTCCTTTCTTCCAAACCTATCACGCAAAACGTCCACAACTGTCGCATAGTTCTCAGCTGATTGTGGATACGCACTCACAATCCTACTCGCAGGTGAATCAGGTATCATACTCTGTGATAAGTACTGGAACTTATCCACAGCCGCAATGCTCTTGTCCGAATGAATCTTTTCAAACTGTGACCACCAAGAGATCCAGTCCCTCAAGTCCCCACTGAACTTCTTTAACTCAATCTTTGGCAGTCTGTACTTTTTCGGTTCCGTAGGGGTCACTGTTTCTTCTGTACGTTGGTCTTGTCTAGCCAACACTGAATCACAAATTGCCTCGCATCTATAATACAAACTATGAAAGGAAGCCGCTTTCTCTTCGTCTTGCTCAATTAACACCTCTTCCAACTTGGCATCAGTCATTAAACTCAAGACTTGAGTGTCCATTTCCTCTATAGTCCCCATTAAATCTTTAAGTTCACGAAATTTTCCGTCTATGACCGTCACGTCTAAATTCTCAGTACCATGTAGGTTAACTATCTCCCCAGCAACCACCGTGAACCTTCTTCGTTTTCTCTCCCGTGCTGGATTTAGCTGTTCCAGCTGAGTCGGATTTGTCTTGGGTGGCATAGTGATAACTTCCAGTAAGCCTTCACTTCTTTCTGTCCTTAGTTGCTCAACACAAAATTGTCCTAACACACTTGGCGATGAGTATGTCCACTGCAAACTCAGTTAACTAACCACTTCAGTTAATGTCGTTCGCGCACTGTAACACCCTTATCACACACCCATCACGTCGGGGTCACCAAATGTTGAGAATCGTGCCTAAATCCCTACCCGGGATCAGACTTCTCAGTTAGAAGTGGCTAGGAAAATAAAGTGCAGAGTAACGCTGGAGTAATTTAGGGATAGTCCAAATATTTATTAAACCCTCAATAATAAATCCCCAATATCACTAATTACTCCTTAAATATAATTAAAGTTAACGCACAATTTCTTCCTCAATTCCTCAACTCTCACTATACATCTTTCTTGTATGCCAACCCAAATCCGACTCCCCGAGTACTTGTCCTTACTCTACTCTCTTTCCAGCAGACCGCATGCTAACTTCTCCAGCATCTAAACATTGATCATACATAACATACAATTTGCACGCCTCGATCCTAGTGCTAACCATACGACAATGACTCATGAATTAATCCCTTGGAGAAATCCCTAGAGCACACAATAGGCAACGCCATCTTACGTACAACTCCATACGCTCCTCTTTTATCCAGCTATACATCTGCTCCCAACAGTACACACAACAGGATTCAAATCCTACTCACACACTAATAGCACATACGGCAGGATTCAGATCCTGCCTACAAGCAAATTGTACACATCGCAGGATTCGGATCCTGCTTACACAGTAAGACAGTTTCTTTCACTCTCTACAATTTCCCATGCTATTATCCCTTAATTCCTAACACCTGGGTATGGGTAGAGTGTAGCTTGAACTGGGCCGCTTGACGGCTTGGCCTTCGTATAGTAAATATAGGGAGATTGGGAATCCTTTTCAATGATGACGAGACGAGATGACTCTAGAGTAGTCTCTGGACTTTGATAGACTTTGCCCTGATCACAATCCTGTGGACAAAACTTTCCCATTCACAGGGAACACAAAAGACGGGAAGGAGTAATGAATTCTCTCTCCTTCCTGATAAATCAAAATCTTCAACTCCTCATCATCCCCGACGTCTCCCCCTCCAATCCAACCCGAGCAATAAGTCAGGAGGAGCTCCCAAATGAGGAGTCAGTAGTCTGCCAAACCAACAGATTCTAAATCATCATCTCATCCTTCTCCCTAATCCTCCATCACTTCCCTCCATTCTCCCAAATTCCCCTTCAAATCAGGATTCAGTAGCTTGGAATTTGACAGGGGAAGAGAACTGATCTACCAGCGATCCAGTTTGCTTCACTCCCCACCCTCTCAAATAACCCGTAGTATTTGCACAGTATTCAATTCTCCGTAGAGAAGAAAATCGCTGTCAGCCAATAACTCCCACGTAAGATGAGGAGAGCGTGAGAGAGGAACAGAGCTTGAGAACAAGATTCCCTGTCTCATACAATTCTCCAAGACCTAGACAATTTCAAGGATGTCATTAAATTTTACCAAATTAATTCCCAATCCTCCCTAATCCTCCCAAGACCTACTTTTTCCCACCGTCCACCTCCTTCTCCTTCATTCTCCAGTCGTCT
Source organism: Sminthurides aquaticus (assembly GCA_906901655.1). Taxonomy (NCBI): domain Eukaryota; kingdom Metazoa; phylum Arthropoda; class Collembola; order Symphypleona; family Sminthurididae; genus Sminthurides; species Sminthurides aquaticus. The sequence goes on along the minus strand of CAJQTT010000006.1, from coordinate 8,070,208 downwards.
TTTATTCGTCTCATCTCGGCTGAATGGAAGCATAAGCGGGCGTCGACTTCCTAGAAGATTATTCCGTTCTCTCTACAAATATTGATGAGTGGGCAAAGTTGAATGGTTTCGTCTCCGTTGAGTAGGCTTCCCTTCCCTCCTTCTAAGATTTCATTCCGTTCTTGGAATGTAATCCAACGTCTTGCCCTGCTTAAGGTGAGATGACTTGCTTTAAAATTAAATCTTCCTCTCTTTAGTCGCAAGGATATTTAAATCTTAGGACGATTTAAAACTTACATACGAACACTTTATGTTAGTTTCGAAATTGGGGAATGTAAGACTTAGACACCGTTTTTAAAAAAAATTAATGTCAACTTGTTTCCCGCTAACAGTTGTTCTGTCCTCGTCATTTCGCAAGGTTTTCTTGCAGTCAGCTGATAATCATAAGATCTGTTCGAAATTGGTTAATATACAAGCAATCAAATTCTCTGCATAACTTGGCATTGGCCGACATTTTTTAAAACACCAGCATATTCTGTAGTTCTTGGCTGTGGTAGCGCCAACAGACTGAACTAGACTATGATCTGGCCATCATCTATTTCTCCTTAATATTTTTATCCCACAAGGAAACGCACCTTACCGCTAGCAAGAGTAGTGCCACACACCACTCGAATTTACGGTTAACCGGGTATTTTGTAGAATTTCCTGGAAAGCTCTCTTTTATTTTTTCTTCATCCATCCCGGCTTCAGGGTCGGAGGATATTGCCACACGGCACACGGTCCACATTACGCACGCACGTACGACATCTTCAACAATTCTCTTGCATCACTTGTTCGGGCACACACATATCCCGGATTTTGGGAAAGAATTGAGAACGGTAGGCTGCTTCCCGGGCATTAATACTACTAGGAGGTTAAACTATAAGAATAAGCCATAGCTTCAAGCTTGAATGGTTTTAAGCGTTGATGCTGGTTCTGACGAAACTATTTTTTACCACATATTTCCCCCTCCACGGAGTTAAGCTCCTCTCTTCCAAACTCGACTTTGACGTAGCCACCGAGATGAAGTGGAGGAATTGCGGGTCGTTAGTTATGGAGTCAGGGAAACAGAGAAACTCGGAGCGTACTACCCGGACGCATACACACAAACCAACCTCTCCCGACTTTTTTTTTCCGTTCTCTAGCAAGCAAGCTATAACCTTTTCTCTGCTCTCTCTTCCATCCTTCCTTCCTCCAACCTCCCGCTCCCCTCATAGCTCACTTTCTCAGCTTTCTTTTCCTCCTTTCTCCATAGCTTCCATTTTTCTCTCTCACTATATTTTTGCTTCCACAGTCGGTTTTCTAGTTTTTCTTCCAGCTTGTATTGTATTGTAACAGAGGTGCCCGGTGGTTACCCACCAAGCGCCGACCTAGCCAATTTAGGCTAATTGCGGACTATCCTCGGGTTGCAACAGTGCTTACGCACCATGTTTCTTTTGGATTTTTTCCATGAGGCCTGTTGCCATGAAGAAGGACAACACGCGTTTATGGTCTAAATCCCTTAGTTTGCTCGGCTCAATCCTCACCTCGTAGAGATGTAGTAATCGAACCAGAGCATAGAGTGGACAGTCAGCAATTACATGTACTGCACTCTCTTCAAGTCCACATTCACAGCTAGGATCATTAACGAGTCTCAAGCTGTGAGCGTGTTTGTTCAGGGTTATGTGACCAGACATTAACCCCGTTAGTAAACGTAGTTTGCTCCTGGTCAAAAGTCTGACTCGGGAGTATCTACGTATGTTTTCTGCGGGTATCCACATTTTGGTTTGTAGACAGTCAGGACGTTTCCGCCACTGGCTTGCCCACATTTGTGTCATCCTCTTCCATATGCCCCTTGTGACAGTGGGCTCTGGAATGGGAAGCATTGGTTTTGGGCCAATGCATGGGAAATCGCACCCTTCACGGGCCAATTTGTCGGCAAGCTCATTACCAGCATGCCCTTGATGACCAGGAATCCACTCTATCGTCAAATCATTGGACCTGCCAATTGATTGTAGACGGATGTGTAATTCCTGTGTTAGTTTTGAGTTGGTGTCCTCCTTTTCCAAAGAAGTGACACAACTCATATTATCACAATAAATTGTGATCTTTTGACCAGAGAGGTTCAAGGCCGACAGGTTGAAAGCTGTTCGGCTTAATCCTTCTAGTTCGCAGTCGTAGACCGTGGCAAGTTCATCCAATGGTCCACTGAAATCAATGTGACCATTACCCCTGTTTCTTCCAGCTTGCTTTCTCTTTACTTTCTACAGTTCCGTTTTCTTCCTCTTCTTGTCTTCTTTCCTGACTCTTGCAAAGCTGTTCCTAAGAACGCAGACCGTTAAGTAAAGAATCCCGCTCATAATTTTCAAAAACTTGCTTTCTCTTTTTCTCACTAGTCCTCTCGTATACATAATTACAGTCTCCCATCTCAGACTGGCTTCTCCTCTCGAAACTCTTCTCCTGTCTCTTCCAACAATTTCTTTCGTCTTTCCCTTGTCCTTAGCCCTCCTTCACTCTCACCCTCTTACTCCGTGCAGCCTGTACGTAAATTCACCATTCTTCCACCACTTATATTATTATCCTTCTCCTCAAAAGAATTTCCATTCTACTCTTTACCATTCACTATTCAGATTACAGGGAGGGATACATCACACCCGCCCAAGCTTTACTCCTCCTTTTCCTGCTTTCTCTTCTACTTCTTTAACCGCCCCGTGTGTATTCCTCTTCGTTCTCTTCTTTTTCTTGTCTCCCCACCACCACCATCCAACGCCTCAATGTATAGGACATTAGTTTTAATTGAAAGGAACATTAGTTAAGCTGACGTGTATGAGTCGACTTTGGTCTCGAAAAACTTTCCATCGACTTAATTGTGGCGTCAGTATCGAGCCTTTTCTACAGATTTATCTTCCTTCTCGCTCCATTGCGCCCAGCTCTACAACGAATTACATTCCCGGCTCAAGTCCCAGCCACTAGATTCAACATCCACATGCTACAGAAGCACACACGCATCCATCCTACTTTACTATCTAAACTATAACTATCCACGCGTTTTCTATCATTACTCCAACTCTACCATTTTTTCAACCTCCTTTCCTTTCTCTCACTGTTCCAGCACTCTAGTCCCTCTTCCTTCTAGTCAGACGCATCATGCACCAACCTTTCCCAATCATATCAATATGTTTACGCACTGTGTCTCCTTACCGTACTTTCTCTTCTTTCTTTTGGCCTCGTCACCTCATATTCTCAGAATATAGCTACCTATGTTTCTTCCTAACTTTCTCCAGCGTGAAGAAAAGCTAGTTACTCCTTGAAACTTGACGGGTGGATGGACGGTTAGTATGTCTCCGGAATAATAGACGGCACAATCTTTTTCTTACAGTATCTAATAATACTTGCTAGGTACTAGACACACAGCACCCAAAACTGAAAATATCCCGCTTCATGCGTACTTAACGACTGTGGCACACAGTCTATCCGACTATTGATTTATTCTCCTAATATTTCCAAACACCGCTAACACAGGCATTACTCTACACACACACCAGACATTATTCCGCGAGCATCAAAAGAATGATTAGTCATATTAACACAACCTTGGTTAGTCCATACCATTGCTGGGGTAGTAATGTTATAACTAAAAGTAGGTTCAGTAGCAAGTAAATAATTTTCTTCCTGGTTCCAATTTTCATTTACCAAGAACGAAGAGCGTGCTCAAATACTGTCGTATTTTTAATAAAAAATTCTATTGCATCATCATCTGTTCTGTGTATTGAGGTCACGAGAATTTGCAAACATTTTCCGTTCCCTCTTGTGGGAACAGCATGTTAGGTAGCAGCAGAGTAGATTCACCATCCTCTTGAACACTGAACGTTTTGGATAGTCTACAGAAAACGTTTTCTTCATGCACACGTTCCACGTTGGAGAACCGGCTTCAACGTTTGTCACGTAAGTCACATTGCTTTCTCCATGACTTTCACCATGACTTTCTCCATTATCTGCATATTTTGAACGTTTGAAGTAGCTTACCTATTATTTAAGGTAAGTGATGATTCAGCCTCATTACGTCATGTTTTATTCGCATAGTGGATTGCACACGTTTTTTATGTTGAGCATATACGCATATGGCGCACATATAGATGTGTAGAAACGAAATTTGATTTTTATCAAGTGTTCTAATTTTACTCTACTAGCGTGTGGATTGTATCCATACCATACATGCAAATATTTAGCAATTAAATATTGGGATATTTTTGTTAGTTAGTTTTGAGCCCTGTTTGTTCTATCCTATTATACCCAACAACGTTTATAATTCCAACGCCGATATTGTGCTTAAATACGGACAAAGGCAGCTTTGCAGTGCACAGTTCCGGAGGAGGCTATTTTCTTTTTCGGATATGCCGGTCATTATGCTGAAATCTAACTGGCAGTTATCAAATAATTGGGAATGTCGTATAAATTTTTCAGTATTACTATAACTGCTGTATGTGTTATCCCGATCAACTTTTTGCTTACTTCCTATAGCCATAGCCAGTACAACATTTTGGATTTCCTTCTGTCCGCTTTGGAGTGCGAATTCAGTGGAATTAGGGCCTAGGGCTCGGCCGGCTTTTCGGGGCGGTCCTTGCGGGAAAAAGCATGAAGCCGGTCGGGTAGGAAGGAGCCGTCAGAGAGTGTTAGAATTTAGATGGATGGGTAAGACGAGAGGAAGTCTGGGAAGTGAGTCTTGTGGAGTTGCTTTGAATTTTGATGGCCGAGCCTCCTTGTACATAGATTGATTAATGTTTTCTCCAAAAGACTCCCTCCGTACCCTTTCATTATGAGTCAGTCAAGTGTATAAAGATATCCAATATGAAAATAATAAAATACACCCAGCCCGAGTTGTAGCCTTTGAAAGAGTGATTCCAGAGAGAGAGAGAGAAAGAGCCCAGTTTTACAAGCTTCATTCATTCTTTTCAAAGTGAAAGCGGACACGATACATCCCATGTTCCATTCCCATCTACGATAACTTTCTCCTTCCTCTCGTCTTCTTTCACTTTTCTCTCTCTTGCCCTCCCTCTTCTTTTTTCTTTACACTCTCCTTCTTCCCACTATTTTTCCTCCTTCTCATTTTCCATTTCCGTTCATCCTCCCCAAAATATTCCTCATTTCTCCGCCTTATAGTTTTCTTCAGTGGCTCAGCAAGGAACCCTGTATCTATTACTCACAAAGTCTAAGCAAGCCCGATGCTCCATTCCTCCCAAACTTTCTGCAAAAGAAAACCCACGGATTCCAGTAAAGTAGAGCATGTATAATGCCCGATTTACAAAGTTGAACTGGGAATCTCCCTACCAGCCATGCCAAGCACATATGTAAGAAAGGGAAACATTAAGGATGCGAAGAGAGGGAGGACGGCTGGAAAGAAGCTATGAAAAATATCACGTCTATCCTAATTAAAATTACTTCTTTTCACTCTCTCGCTTCCCTTTCTTCACATTCTCTTCAGTTCAAGTCATCCGTGAATCCTCATTTCATCCAAAATTATGCATAACTACACACCAGAATCCAGTCAAGTATCTTCCTCCGGATTAAAATCCTCAGTCTCTTTCCACCCTCTATTCCTACCTACACTACATATTTTCTCTTCTCTCTCTCTCCCTTGTTTTCTTCCTCTCTTTTTTTCTCTCCTTATATTTCTCATACTTTCTCCACAATATATGTGTTCTATTCAATCCATCTCTCTTCATTACCTCCATCGAGCATATTAAATCTTGACTTACGTACTCCACTCCTACATCCAAAACGTTGGTTCTATTTCTTCCGGCTTCCAGCGGACTCTGGTATCCTCTGTACACCAAGAAAAGCACCCAGTTAGTATTTTCTCCACAATCTCCTTCATTCACACACGCACACACACAGCCTTTATTTTTCTTACACCAATTCACTTACTTAAACTCTTTGCTTTCTCCCTACAGTTTTAACTTTCACCAGAGTGCAAATCTCTATACCGGTTCTGGTCTCTGCGTTCTGAACCCTCTCTCGGTGCAAGGAGAGTTGATAGAGCAGGAGAGAAGGATGGAGCGAACTAAAATAGCATTTTCTTCCCGGGAGTAGGTAAAACCCGGTCTTCATTTTGAAGCCATAGTATATCCCACCCCACCTGTAAATGTGCCGAGTCGTATTGGAGCCATAATGATTTTTAATGGCCATAATGTCAAAATGAGGAAATTTCCAATGATTTACAGCCTCCACACGACTCGCCATACTCCAGTCACGTCCTACACTCCTCCAATTCCGACTTTAACCCTATTTTCCAGCTTTCTCCTTTCTCTCCTCTACCTTCTTTCACTCTTCCATACTCCGCTCTATACCAACTTTTACTCCTTCGTCTCCCCTTCATATACCTCCCAGTTCACCTCAAATCTTTCTTTTCAATCCATTCCTTCTTCTTTTCACTCTCCGATTCTCTCACCCTCTGTCCCAGCTCTTTCTCCTTCAGTCACTCCTTTCTCCATAATACCGACTCCTAGTTAAAGGTGATTTGAAAAAGTCACGCACCATTTTCTATTACCCCTACAACCCCAATCATTTCTTCAGACCCGGCACCACCTTATCAACATCCCGCTTCATTCCATTCGCTTCAAACATTAATTCCAACTGATACTTTCTCCCATTCTTTTCTATACTTGAGTATGATTTTTCAATCATTTACACAACATATGGCTGAGAAGCACAAACTGTCATCATTTCCAGCAAGTTTTTGACAAAAAAAACATATTTCTTTCCCCCAAGTCATGCAAGTTGTATCTGAAATCCGCACGCGGGTATTTTTAATTTATCCGGATTCATCCTAAAATCGAAGTAGTAATTATATTGTTGAACAGAATACTTCCGGTTGTATTAGAGCGTGAATTTCAGCATTTTTCGTACTGAAGCTTCGATTGTCGGTTCTCTGCCAGACTCTCAGAATTGATGGATAAGAGATATGACACGTGCCATATACGCCTGAAGAGTGACCTTTGTACTTTGAATGTTTCACACTCGGCCTCTCACTCCCCAGGTCCTGACAAAGACCCCATTCCATCTCTATTTACTCTGTCTAAGATCAAAGAGGGAAGGCGAGAGAGAAGGATTACGAAAAGAAAACTATCATTGTTGGAATTCATTACAGGGAACATGTTCAATTTCGTTTTATTCTCACTCCCCTGATGAGTGAATGAGTCTTGAATCACTATTCTCCGCTCACTAACCACCGCACTTTCTCTTTTCTGCCTCTGCCTCTTAGTTTCTCTCGCCATTTCCCTCCTTTCTCTAACGTTTCCCCCTCCCTTCTTTCTCTCCAAGTCTATGAAAGGCAGTTTCCCGCTTTCCAGATCACAGCTTTCTCCTAGTGCCTGCCCCACTCCCCACCGGCCACCATCACCACCACCACCACTCTCAATGGTCACTCCTCCGTTAGATTAGAACTCGCGCTAATACAGCCGAGGATGAGGTCTGGGAAGAAGGCGAGAAAGGCGAGAGGCGGTCAAGAGTGTCGGCCGTTGAAAATGTGATGGACGAAAAAATAGAGCGGCTCACACGGACAGTGAACCAAGAGAATAAAAGATAAATTACGAGTCAGGAGGCGTCCCATTATCTTCTACTCTATTCGCCAGCCCATAGAAACCCCAAAAAAACTTACCGGAAAAAGACACCCAGAACAATATTCTTACATACCCTCCTCCCCAAAAGACTGATTTACTTTCCAATATCCATTTTATCAAAGCATGTAGCAGTAGCGGCAGTAGCTCAACCAAACCAAGCCTCCGTTCCCATTACGTCCCACCGCTCACTTTCTCCGACGCCGTCCCTATTTCGTTACCACCGTGACTGTATTCACCATATACTATCCAATCCAATCCTGCTTTCTCCTCTATACTTTCACAGCCCATATATTCCACAGCTCAGCTTTTCTTTCTTATAACAGTTTCCTTCATTTCTCCACTCCTCCCCGCTTCAATTCCTTCCATTCCCTCATTCCAAGCAAGCTTTCAGCTAGGCGAGCAGCCAGCTACTCAGCTACCGTTTCCACACCCTATGTGTACACATATAATTCAACTTCGGTCTGCCACATTCCCCGCTTTCCCACAACTCCAAAAATATTCAGTGCATAACCGAAACCGCGGAAAACTTTTCCACAAAAGTAATAATTTCAATAAGTCGTCACCCAGACTTCCTCGTTTCCACGAAAACTATTCTTCCGCAGCTCTTCGCATACACCATCTTTTCTATTCTATGCCCGTCCACCCAACAACCAGAGCCAACGCCAAACCAACCCGACTACTTTCTCCGCTATTCATCATTCACAAGAAACCTTTCCGGCTTCTACAGGTGCCTGTCACTCATCCTTTTCCTTTTATTTCCAAAACCAAACCTTTCTTCAGTTTCTGGCTAAGTTTGTACAGTTTTTCTTAGTTAGAATTTAAGTCAATTTAGTGTATGTGTACTGTGTAGCTAGTTTTCTGCCTGTGTGCTCGCGCAAAAGCCCAGCCATTCCATGGATGTTTTGCCGCCCTCTTTAGGACTTGTTCAATATCATAAAATCTGTGCGCATCACTTAATCCACGAAGACAAACATAGTGTGGCAAGTAATTCTAAAACGTACATGCGAAAATCACAATTTTACAATTCGCAACATAATTCCAAATGTCATTACGGCCACAAATTCTACGCAAGCTGTAAATCCCCAAGAGTAATTTGTTATCTCAGTCATTCCGACCTAGGTTTGCAAAAACTATAACAACGTCCTTGGATAATCCTTTCCTATACCACGCACGACACTGATTAAACTGAGGGAGCTTGATTGCTAAAAAATAGATGAGTACGCAGGCCACTGCTTGAAATCTTATCAGCTTCAGCTTAAAAAATACTCAACACAATCTGCCTACTGCCCTTCTCTTCTATAAGCGCTAACATATGTATACTGTATACTGCACGCAGTGAACTTGGCTACTGGATTTATGCATGGAGAGGCGGCATAGAAACAACTTGATGTTTGTACTTACAGAACTGCTACCATACATTCCGACTTCTCCAGTGTAGCCATCGACCTCTAAAACGTACGTATATGTAGGTCTATTAAATCTTAATTTTCTTCCAGCAGCTTGATTCCAATTTACTCCAAGCTGTAGCCCTTCCCGTATGGATCTCCGAATCCCTTGAAGGTTATTCCGTCTACCCTTCACAACCCTGCATTGACCTTGGTATCTCTTCTTGCTGCTTCCTTTTTCCCTTGCCTTGGATTTCCAGCCCTTGTGTCCTTGTGCCTTCTCCCTTCCCCAGATTTCAGATGCATGCTCCGTTATCAGTTAATAAAGTACACAGCTTGGATTTAGTACAACATTTCTTATCTCATTGTGTGTCTACGACGAACTCTTTCCAGAACCCAGATTCCGTATCATTTGCCGTTCCTCTTCTCTTTTGCCGTATGAATTCTCTTGGAGTTCCTACACTATTCTACTACATATGTGATACAGTAGTTTGTGTTCGTTTTGCCTTAGTATTCCAGTGAGTAGCAATTCCTTTCTTTGATGCTGCTTAGATATCCTGGACTGCGCTGTGGTCCAGTCCCATTTCTGTCCATAAGTACCTCCAATGCTTCAAGTCTGAGTCGCCAGAGTAATTTTCCGGAGGAAGGATAACGTAAAGGAATTGAACACAGATTTTAGTAGTACATTCGCCCCATCTGATATCCCATCTCAAGATCTTTGATGCATATAATTAAGCCAGGAGGCGCCAGTCAGAGTTCTTTGGGTAGCAGTAGCGACGGAATATGAGCTATGCACAAACTAGAGAAGCAAAAGCAAGCGAGAAAAGCAAAATGTATAATTTTTTATTCATCCACCAGTGTATTGTGTTTGTAGTAAGTGAAACATGTGCTGACGCACGTGTATTCTAAACGCTGCTTCTGCACGACTACACAGTTTTTGCTTCCATCAACTTTGTGCTTCTCAAACAGGTCTTACTACAACAACTCTTTATTCCAGGAATGTAAGCAAACTTGGCTTGTATTATCAAGAATATAATATTATTATGCAGGATAATAATATGTAGGACAAAGCCCGTCTATCAAATATAAACCTTTTAGGATCGTACGATTCCAGTTATTGCTTCACAACTCTTCAAATCCTCCGGCCCCGTGTCCTCCTAAGCACTCTTTACATATCATTTACAAACAATCATTCTTTTCACGAGTATTCCTACGTTCAGTAGTCAATCTACCGTCTGCAGGTTGAATCGCTCCCATTTCGTCATTTCAGTTCTATTTCTGACTTTTGGAAGAGGAGACAGACAGGAAGGAGGAAGGAAGTAAGGAATATTTCTATATTCCATACCCGTTTCCATTACCCAGAAGCCGCTTTTATTTTTTCAATTCAGTATTTACTGGGATAACCTCCTAAGAACTTGAAGGTAATTAATAAAGTACCTTGATTACTCACGTTTTGCTTTCGTTGTCACTCGAAGATAAATCCGTCTGGGGGTAATTTTAAATACAAGTTCTTTTGCTTCAATTACAGAAGATGAGTGGAACAAACGAATTGAAAGTGACGGAGATAGCTCCGGACTTTATTAGACCGGATCAGCCTAGCCGGTGTACTTGGAGTTTGAAAGCTGATCCCAAAACTACTCCTCATACGGTTGATCCCAGGTATGTTTTTCAAGCTGAGTTAGAATTATTATAAAAGTGTGTTCATGAAAATGTTTGATTGTTATTCCAATGCTTACAGAGCTCCTGTGCCAAAAGTGCTGCCCAACATACTGCATCACATAGGAAACACGCCGATGGTGAAGCTAAACAAGATACCGCAAACTTACGGGCTGGCCTGTGAAATATGTAAGACTTTAATGCCGGTTTATATTGCAATGCTACATAACAAAAATTCCGTACGAGCATTTGGATGTGGGTATGTAGTTGCAGTTCAAAAGTGGATATGCTGGATTTACTACATGATCAACAAATATTAAAATAACTCATTGAAGTACTTAAAGAGTAATTTGAGTAAATGTTCCTTAGATGCAAAATGCGAATTCTTCAAGTCTGGGAGGATTAAGCCCGGTTACACTTTGATTGAGCCTACTTCTGGAAACACAGGTATGTTTAAACTTGCATTTAATTAGCTTATGCTGGTAGCTGTTTATGGGAAAACCTACTGCAGACTACTCTAAACCCACTATTATACGTCACTTCCCTACATCCTACAGGGTTGTAGGTGCTATGGTAACTTAGGTAGTCCAGTCTACTGGCTGGGGGAATGCTCGTAAAGTAAAAAGTAAACAATATGTATACTAATGTAAAAAACTCTATCTCGTTTTCTACTCGTCATCTCCGCTCCGAATCCTCTTCACTTGTCTATTACGCTCGGGGGAAGAGCTACGTGTTTGAGAAAACCTGCAAGATTTTCACTGATTTTCTCGTATAATTTTCATGTCAGATTTAACGGAAGTTGTGTTTAATTCTAATAATTTGTGTCTCGAATCCGAGGAGCCATTCCTAGGGTTTACTGAAGTTCCTATTTCCTTGCTTAGAAAATTAGAGTTACTGAAGAATAAGATAAAGAAGATGGAAAACGAAGGTATTATCGATTTAGAGGACGATTTTCAAGACGTATTGAATAATGATCACAGAAGAGAGGACGAAGATCTAATCAGTGAGATGGATAAACAAGATAATCCGGATCGAAGTTTGGGTAAGACATTATTATGTGGCACTAGGCAGATATTTTAGATTTATGAAAAGAAAACAGAAGCCTCGGCCAAGCCGCGAAGTTATGGCTTCAGTGATTTCTCTCACGATACAGGTCGTGTTTAGGCGAGAATCACTTTAAATGTAGATACCTACAACAAATTTATGTATTGATTACCACAGATGTGGATATTTCTCAAAGAGAGATGGACGATCTGATGTCCGAAATTATTCCGGATGAGACTGTTGGAGCTAAGCTCATTAATGAATCCGTTGCCCAGAAGTTTGAAACTTTAATGACTCGTGACATCACGAAAGAAGATTTGGAACGTTATAGAACGGAACTGAAAACACCTGAAAATGCGAAATTGCTGTGTGTACCTAAAGTCAATCCAGACTTGTGGAATAATCCGAAGTTTCCTAAATTCCGTAAGGTTGCTGACATCAAAGCTCAAGTTAACCAACATTCGGCTGTCCGAGCTCAAGTTGCACTAGCGCAATTAGTTGATTCAATTTTCACCAATGCTGCTAAGATTCCCAAGGAGGTCCGTGTTGAATTAACTCAGAAGGCCTTTGCGGCGGCTAACAACATAAGCCTGACTATCCGCGGAATAAGCATTCAAAGACGATGGCAATTAAGACCGCAAATGAAAGAAGACCATGCCAGCATTGCCTCGGGGAAAATTAAGCACTCAGTGTACCTGTTTGGTCAAGATTTAGACGAGACTGTGAAAAGTAGCAGAACTGCCTCAACCATCCTGAAGGGTTCTACCGAGAACAATAATCGTCCCCACTCTTACAAACCTTACAACCGGGACTCTAACTCACAGTCTTTAAACACGTCACGCCAGGATCACTGGAAGGGAGGAACTCGGCCTGCCTTCAAAGGATTCCGAAAAGGAAATCAATACCAGAATCAACAATACCAGCAAAAGTCGCTGCTCGGGCAGTGGAACAACCAACAGAGCAAGAATTAGAAATGGTTAGTCATGCTGGCCGACTCCGGTCTTTCTACAACGAGTGGTTAACAATAACTGATAGTGAATTTATACTAAATTTGGTCAAAGGTTACGATATTCAATTTAGAAACTATCCACCTGATTTTAAGTACCTCAAGAATAAGTCTTTCACTGCTAAAGAATGCGAATCAATAGAGAATGAGATAAGCAGACTTCAGACATTAGGTGCGGTTAAAACTAGTAACATTGCAAATGCAAAATTTATCTCTCCTATTTTCTTGATAGAAAAGGGTGACGGTTCGTCTCGGTTAATTCTAAATTTGAAGGTATTTAATCTCTCATTACCTAAGTTTCACTTCAAGCTAGAAGATTTTAGAACAGTATGTAATTTGCTGTCTCAGGGTTCTTATATGACAAAGATAGATCTTAAAGATGCTTACTTAACAGTGCCGATATCAAGGGACAGTTCTCAGTATCTCTGTTTCGAATGGAAGGGTCAATTATTTTCTTACACATGCCTCCCATTTGGAATGGCTTTATGTCCTTATTTGTTCACGAAATTGCTCCGTCCAGCTATGCGCTATTTGAGATCCAAGGGGATTAAGTCGGTTCTTTATTTAGACGATTTACTGATAATATCAGAATCGAAATTTCAAAGTAAGCGAGAAGCTTTGCTTGTGGTTGAGTTTTTGCAAAAGTTAGGTTTCATCATTAACTGGAAAAAATCAGAATTAACTCCTACAAGAAGGATTGAATATCTAGGGCTTTGCTTCAATTCAGATACTATGATCATTTCGTTACCAGAAAGAAAGAAGTTACGAATTATAAAAATGTGTAAAGAGATTCTAACAGGAACGTCTTGGAAAATACAAAAGCTTTCGGAGCTTCAAGGGACATTAATTTCAGCGTGCCCGGGCGTGAATTATGGCCTTCTATTTACTCGTTCTCTCGCGTTAGTAATAAAATTAGGCTTGGACCGGTTTCAGGGAGATTATGAAGCATTAGTTACATTGGATTGTGATTCACGTCAGGACATAGAATGGTGGTTGAAAAATGTACCGACAGCCTTTTGTCATGTAAGAGCAGACGGTTACGAGAAGGTAATTTACACAGATGCTAGCTTGTCCGGTTACGGTTTTCACAGCGAATCGGTGCGGATGGGGGGTCACTGGAAGAATAATGAGATTGACAATATTAATGTCCTTGAATTACTAGCGATAGAGAGAGCAATACGTCACTGTTGTTCGGATTTAAAGGATATAAATATTTTACTAAGAGTTGATTCTACAACAGCTATAGCATACATTAACAAATTCGGAGGAGTTAGATCAACTAATTGTCACATAGTTGCGAAAAGGATTTGGGAGTTTGCAATGCAACGAAATTTATGGCTTCATGCCTCATATATATCAACTGGGGATAATTATTTAGCAGATTATTATTCTAGATTAGAACTAGATGATTTACACTGGCAACTAAATCGTAAAGTTTTTGCTAGCATTGTGGGACGTTTTGGAGAACCTTCGATTGATTTGTTTGCTTGCTATGAGAATAGACAGATTGACCGTTTTGTAAGTTGGAAGCCGTCACCTCAAGCTGTTGGCGTGGACGCGTTTACTTTAAGTTGGAGCCTTGAAATGTGCTACTTATTTCCTCCATTTAGTTTAATGGCCAGGGTCCTACGTAAAATTAAGAGAGATAACTGTACAGGCATTATTGTAGTACCGTATTGGCCAGCACAGGCCTGGTTCCCGGATTTCCTAAATTTGTCGGGAGGAAATTATCTTATATTTGGACCATCAAAAACATTATTAACCTCACCATTTACTAATAACTCACATCCTCAATTCAGGTCACTACAGCTGCTAGCAGCAAGGATTGGCAAATGAAGTTTTCCAATTTAAAACTGAGCTCGAATGTACTGAAGACATTAACGGCAAGCTGTGCAAGTAGCACCTGGAAAGTATACGACTCATATTATAAAAAATGGCTTATTTTCTGTCGTTCTCATAACCTGGATCCAGCCAGTAACAATTTGTCTAATGTACTTGAATTCCTACAGTTTTTAGTAGATACAGGTTTAGGTTATCAAGCTGTTAATGTAGCCCGTTCAATGTTATCGTTAATGTTAAAGAGAGTGGATGGTTCACCTGTGGGAAATCATGATTTGGTTACAAGATTTATGAGAGGGGTCGGAAAACTAAGTCCACCAAGACCCAAGTACGATAAAATTTGGGATCCTAGCATAGTTCTTGATTATCTACTGAAATTAGAAGATAATGTAAATTTAAACTTGAAAATGTTAAGCATAAAACTAGTTACTTTATTGATGTTAACTTCAGGACAACGAGTCCAAACTATTCACTGTATTAAGAAGAATCACATTAGTTTTGATAATGCAGGAGTTACAATAAGAGTATCAGACCCGTTAAAGACATCGGGAGTAGGGAGATTACAACCCACGATTAAGCTAAAATTCTACAATGATAAGGACATACTTTGTGTGGTGAGATGTCTTAAAGTTTACTTGGATCGGGTTAAGGATTTAAGCAATACCAATTGTTTATTTGTAAGTTGGGTAAAGCCTCACAAAAATGTCTCTAAGGATACTCTAAGTAGATGGCTAAAATTGGTTCTTGCAAATGCTGGAATAGATAGTAATATCTTTGGAAGCCACAGCTTCCGGCACGCGTCTACATCTAAGGCAAAAGATTTAGGAGTAACAGCTGATGTTATATTCAAAAATGCCGGTTGGACTAGTAAGTCGAAAATGTTTGCAAAATTTTACAACAAGCCGATTATGGATAGTGTTTCTGATTTTGGTACTGCAATTCTGAATTCTTGGTCGAAATAAACTTGCTCTTCCTAAAAATCTCGTGACTTTGGACAGCTACCTAAGTTACCATAGCACCTACAACCCTGTAGGATGTAGGGAAGTGACGTATAATCGGAGATTACACGAGAACTTACCTGTAAGTTTGAAGTGTGATCTTGATTATAGGAACTTACCGTAATCCGGAGGGGTTGTATCCCACCCAGCCCTCCCGTGGTACACTCGATTTTTTCGCGATCTTGAGACTAAGTGAAGAGGATTCGGAGCGGAGATGACGAGTAGAAAACGAGATAGAGTTTTTTACATTAGTATACATATTGTTTACTTTTTACTTTACGAGCATTCCCCCAGCCAGTAGACTGGACTACCTAAGTTACCATAGCACCTACAACCCCTCCGGATTACGGTAAGTTCCTATAATCAAGATCACACTTCAAACTTACAGGTAAGTTCTCGTGTAATCTCCGATTAAAGTGAAAGGCTACCGTTGTATAATTGTTATGCCGGAGAAGATGTCAAACGAAAAGCGTGATACATTGCACGCTTTAGGAGCGGAAATAGTTCGGACTCCAACAGCTGCCACCTTTGATTCACCGGAAGGACTCATTGCCGTAGCCCAAAGGCTTGCAAAAGAGATACCGAACGCTGTGATTTTGGATCAGGTAAGCTTTTTCCTCCTCATCTTCCGCAATCAGGATTTCCTCTGAGAAACATTTCCCCGGGCATCCACCGGATCAGAGCCAAAGGGACAGGTGTCAAAGATTGGCTCTTTCCGGGTTTCTTAATCCGACTCAGTTCCTGGATTAAGAAATCCAGTTGGGTTGATTCATTGGCAAAAACTAGTTAATCGTTCCTACTTTGCGAAATTTAGTTTCCTGCTCACTCCTAGGCGACTCTCGCCTGGATTCCGTTTCCTCTCCAGTAGTTGTATACATGTGTAAGGGGATGAAAGCCGGGGAGAAGAAGGGAGAGGAGGGCGGGAATGAATAGAAAGTGATGTTGACATTGTGTTTTCATGGATCTTGAATCGGATTCACAGTACAGGAATTCAGGAAACCCGACAGCCCACTACGACGCGACTGCCGAAGAAATCATTGATCAATGTGACGGTTCGGTGGACATGGTGGTGATGGGAGCCGGAACTGGTGGCACCATTACCGGCGTGGGAAGAAAAATGAAGGAAAAATGTCCATCCTGCATAGTAGTCGGTGTAGATCCGGAAGGTTCCATCTTAGCTCAGCCACCCAAAATCAATGAGACATCCACAACCTTTTATGAAGTAGAAGGAATTGGCTACGATTTCATCCCAACAGTTCTAGGTAACCTATCTTTAAATCTGTTTTCATCCTCTCCTAAGTCCCACCGGGCATTCTTCAAGCAAACCCCTCCGCTCTCTCTACATACGGCTCCCTGGACTACATAGCTTGTCAGTTCGCTAGTTCTCCTCAGTCCAGCTCAAGAAATTTATCGAGTCTTCTCTTATGTAGTCCATCCCTCCCGTGTTATATCCTGTCCTTCTTTCCTCTCCTCTTACCCACACTCCCTCCCCCACCTTGTTGTCCTCCTTCTTCTCTTCCCATATTCTTTTGCAATCTGCAATAATACCCGCTTCCTTCATCCCTCTCTCGCCTTCCCCAGTTTCGCCCACATCTCTTCCTTCATCTTATAAATTCCCTCGGCACTTTTCTCCCGTATCCTACTTTACAAACCAGTCTGAGACTCTTAGCTCAGCTACGCTCTTCTGTCCTCCTTTTTGATCCTCCCTCCCTGTTTTTTCCTCCACAAGGAAAGCTGGCCAGTTCAGCTAGCCAGCCAGCCATGAGCCAAGGAAGCATGGGGCTAAAGCCCGCTTACATCCACGTAGACTGTAATCCTTTGAATCCCCCTAATTAACGGGGAGAGCATTTCCTAGATTTTCTTGTCCTTTTTATTCTCCTCTAGACCGTTCCGTCGTGGATAAATGGTACAAGAGCAACGACAAAGAATCCTTAAAAATGGCACGAAGAGTCATAAAAGAGGAAGGTCTTTTGTGTGGCGGAAGTAGCGGCTCAGCCCTGAGTTGTGCTCTCAAAGCAGCATCCGATGCTGGACTCAAACCTGGACAAAAATGTGTTGTACTCCTTCCGGACGGCGTCCGGAATTACATGACCAAATTCTTATCAGACCAATGGATGGCGGAACGAGAATTTTTACCCGAAACGGATCTCACCAACGAGTACTGGTGGTGGAACACTAAAGTTTCTGAATTGAAGCTCGAAACTCCCCTCACAGTCCTTCCCAGCGTCACTGTCCAGGAAGCCATTGACATTATGAAACGGAGAGGATTTGATCAAATGCCCGTCATCGACAATAACGGGTATGTCCGCCGTCTAGTCCACACAAACCCATCCATTCAAAAACCCCTCGCTCCCGATTTTTTCTCAGACTTTCCCCTACTTTCTCCGTCCGTCTCTACTCTCTACCTTATAAGTATAGTAATCTCATCTCCGTCCTCTTTCAATCCGACAATTTCACCCTAACTTTCTCTGTTCCCAATGACGTAAACCCTTCTAGTCCTCAGCACCGTCTAGCCATCTCAGTCCACCACATTGTATTGTACTCCAGCTCACAGCTTGTTCCATCTCATTTTCTCTCGTTTCACTTCCAGAATCAGTCAATCTTCGTCTCCAAACCAGCTAGCTTCCAGTTTCTCTCTTCCTCTAATTCTTTTTAAATTCATCACCTTGACCCCAGCAGATCTTATGTGAATACAAGACGAATTCGGGGCGCATCCGCCATCTATTTTTATCCCCTTGAAATACTCTCTGTCCCTGCTCGGAGGAGTAATTTTCCATGCACGTAGTCTTCCTCCTGGACAATAGAATTATCGCTCCCCTTCTGTGCTTTTGTCTGCTTTCCGTTCAGACTACCGCCAGATCTAATACTCCTGGCCTCGGAGCTGTAGATACTCACGTTTTACAAAGGATTACATCACACTCAATAAACTACAGGGTTACCATGGATTCTGTCATGTAATACCTACTAGCTTGTACATTTTCGTATGATTGTCTTGTACGATGTAGTGCAACTAACTGCTTTCTCCACCTCCAATCCTCTGACTTCTGTCATCCCACCTCTAATTTTTTACTCATCTTGATTATGAACGCCCCTTGCAATCTACAGGGTTCTTAAAGATAAAAACTATACAAATTCTTGATACTAATTCAGACTTTTATCACGTACAGAAAAATCCTTGGAATGATAACTCTGGGCAGCCTTTTGACCCGTGTATTATCCAAGCGTTTAAGCAGCAAGGACACAGTCGAAGCCGCTCTATACCGCCAATTCCGCAAAGTAACACTCGGGATGAATCTTGGAAAATTGACACACATTCTTCACACGCATCACTTCGCCCTGGTCGTTCACACACAGCTCCAATGTAAGTTGTTACGCGACGACATATTCTTCCCGCTTCTCCTCTTATCTGCACGTCAATATTACTTGTTAATGCTTTCAATAATAATTAATTTCCCTCGCCACAACACTTTCGTTTTAATCA
This sequence comes from Sminthurides aquaticus, assembly GCA_906901655.1. NCBI lineage: Eukaryota > Metazoa > Arthropoda > Collembola > Symphypleona > Sminthurididae > Sminthurides > Sminthurides aquaticus. The sequence continues at coordinate 8,051,183 of CAJQTT010000006.1, read as the reverse complement.
TCCCTTGCTTCCGTCAAAGTGTCAGCCCTCATCTGTCACCCCTCCATCATATTCACCCACTTGAGGACACCCTTCTTAATAGATAACAGTTCCATTTTATAATTCCTCCTCATGTCCTAATGAATTCATAGTCTTACGCAATAATAATAATTATAATAATCATTATATTAATAGACGGCGGGCCTGACGCGGAGGAGACCAAGAAGGAAGTGATAATTGGGATTGTGACTCAAATTGACTTGCTTAATTACATTACCGAGATGGAGGAGGTCCAAAAGCGAAGGTTTGAATAAAATCTAATTCAATTACTCCACCACTTTTAAAAACCCCTCCGTTCCCATCCTCCCTAATTTCCTCTTGTCTCCTTCATCCTGTTTTTCTTTTCCCACTCACTGCCACAACCCTTTCAACTTTCTCCTCCAATTTTCAATTCACTTATTCCCCCCTCACATTTACTTTCTCCCACACACCATAGCTTTCTCTACGCATTTTCAATTCAAATCCGTCCATGAATTTAACGCTTATTTGCTTCCCATTTTTATTCAGGAATTCAACTTGCTCTTCCAATCAAAAATAGAGAGGGACGACATGTATTCATCACTTTGGAGACGGCGGGGAGGAGGGATTCCTCTCATAAATTCTCCCTCTTCTCCTCAATACAAAGACGACACGTCCTTCAGTTATTCCAATCCGAGCCTCTCGTATTTTCAACCCATATTCCATTCAACCTTAATAGTTTATATCCAAGCCATCCACTCATTTCCCTGACTTGTCAATTCCTTTATCTCGCTTCGACTGCCTAACTTACACGCCTTCCCTCCGTCCGTCACTCTTCAGTAATTTCCCCTTCTCTATCTTCAGTACTATCTCTTCTTCTACTTGGTATTCATTCCATTCCCCTTTTCTATTGAGTATTTCATATACTCAATAGAAAAGTATATAGTATTAAATATATATTAAATATAGTATTCATTAACCTTCTATTATCCTTCTACGCACAAATTCCTCTCACTCTACAAACATAATCATTCCTTAGTCCTTTCAGTGTTAATTTTCTCGCCTCATCAATTCACTCTCCAATTTTTTTTCAACATATTGCGTCAATCCGAGATCATCAGCCCTCTTTTCAAACTGTCCTCTCTTCCGCGCCTAGGCGGCTTATTAGTTTATAGATATTTTAATGTGTGGGCTACGCTGGAAGGAACAGAGGAAGTAGCTATACGAGCTCAAGCTTTAACGCACCCAATTTACAGAATCTGTAATGATTAATTAAATTTATAATTTAATTCAAACCCTATTCAATATTTCATTGAATTAAATTTTATTAATGCGTATTAATTCATTTTGAACTCGTACGTTTTTTAATTTCTTAGGCAAGTTTGATTTGGTTTAACGCCGTTCGTTCAAGGAGTTTTGATTTTGTAATTTCGAAGGTTAAAAGTTCTCAGCTGTTTTATCAATGTACACCAGCATATCGTTACTAGGAGGCTATCGGCGACATCTAAAAGGCTGCCTATGTAACTATCACATAAAGTTATAAGTTACGTAATTTTAACTATAAATGACAACTTTCAATCAGTGCTATCTGGGGTTTTAAAATTCCTGGGAGCAACATGTATCAAAAATATTCAGCTTCGCAAATCGTGCCTGTCATCACGCTTTTATGCAAACATGATTTGTGTTCCTGGATAAATTTTACCATAGCAGTGAAAATGCCTGCGTACGTCGAGCTGAAAAATTTCAAGGAATTTCTTAAAAAATTCCATCCGAGCCACCGACGTTTTTCAATTTGAGCAATCAAAACGAATTACGATCCTCTTCTGTAGTCTTCAGTGCTTTCTCCAGCACCGTCTTCACTCCGATTTCGTTTACCATGCATGCAGGACTCAAACTTTGGCCGTCGATATTCGTTTACGTATATAAAAGAAATTTTACCCGAGACAGTCTGAGAGAAAGCGCAGGGCTGGAGAAAGTCTTTTTCACCACCAGTACCAACCCGTACTAGACTATAATGGTGGATATTGGGAAAGAAACTCCGACCGACTCCCGCTATTTGAACATGCATAAATAGAGTCTATAAATCATATTTGGAATGAAAACACGACCATTTGGGTTATATAGCGCACATCTGCATCAATTTTATCGCTTTCCTCTTTTGACACACTTTTCCCGCATAGATTCTTCCCTATCATCATCAACCCTCAACATATCCTCACCCACTCTTCTCCCTCCTTTCTACCTAGGCCAAGAGAAGGAGAAGGAGCGTATAAAAATCATCCTCCTTACGACCGTATCAAGCTTTCTCCTTACTTTCTCTGCCTACAACGCATATTGGCATATGCACTTCACCTGGTTTTACGATTATTTTAAACTATAGCCGGGTGGGAGTTTCTCCAATATCTTTGCAAATCGTCTTCCCTCTCCATCCGAAAAGATTCACTATACAGCTCAGCGTAGTATAGAGTAGTACAAGACGTATTGGAAATTCCAGTTCAATCTTTTCCTTGCCTCCAGTCTCCGGATCTATGCAGACCAAAAACTTGACAATCACTCATCCTTGCTCAAGCTATCAGAAATAATAAAAAGTGAGATAAATCCACCTACTACTTTTCCGACACTACTTCCCTCTTCCCCCTCCCCGTCCTTTCTCCCCTTTCTCTTCTTTATTGTCAAATATAAAGTTAAGTACATCCTCCGCCAGCCTACCTCTCCTCCCGTATATGCTTGTATGCATCTTTTAAATTTTTTCACCAGTATTTCCCTCAATTCTTCCTGTCATTATTGGAACGCTATCAGCTTCCAGAAATGAAGGCGAGGGGAAGACGGAAAAGGGGAAAAATTGGTCCCGTAAAATCGAATGGCTTCTTTCCTCCTCCTCCGTCTCTTTTCTCCTAGTTCCTTTTCCCTTTCCTCTTCTCCCCCCTCCTTTTCCCTATCATCATCCTATCTATAGTCAAATATCTTTTCCTCAATACTATCCCCCACACATAAAACCCACAACTCACTATCTCTGCGACACTCGCCCATAGAAATTCATAAGCATCCTACCACCGCCATCCAAACTTACCCAACTTAACTCCCTAAATTCACTTCCCTTCCTTTTCTTCCTTTCTTTCTCCTTGAAAAACAGGGAAAGAAAAGCTATTCCCTCTCGCTTCTTCCACCTTTCCCCAGAATTTACTTCCTATCCTCTCACAGATCTCCTTACGGATTCGTCTCCCAGCTCGTCCTCATCTTCCAAACCAGACTTATGCTCCAGCATCACCCAACCTTCCAGGTGGCTAAATCCCTAAGTCACATTCGCCAATCCAGAATACACGCACTCCCCTCTTCGGAGAAAGTACTGATCTGTAATATAGTAATACTATTCCTAAAGAAACCATCGAATTCCCAGGCCCTGCTGGGTAATCGTAAAAATTCAGTCCATGCATGTAGAATTACTGGGTGATCATACCGGATAAAGGTAACTGATACTTTCACTGCTTTCCCTGAAGAAATCGATACTGACTTGAATTGAAACCTCTATCCGGCCGGGTTGGTATACAGCTTTCTCTTACTTTCCTTAAAGTAGTAGCGATTTCGCCCGCATTCGCTCGGCCCTGTTATTGACTCATCTGTATTTCTGCATATCGAAGTAATACTTTCTCCATGCCCTGAAAATTTTAGTCTCTTTGTGTGTGGCTTCGGGAACTGTCTGCACTGTCAGACAGATTGTACTACGTTGAGAGCATCGCCGCATCCGATTTTCATTCATCAACCATGAGACATTCATTACTATTATTTACTAGAGCTTAAGCTACAAGCGAGAAGACCATTGAGTACTGCAAATGTATGCTTAATGATTCTAGCACCACATATTTGAACTATACATATGATTGTTACAATATAACCCTTATGCCAGTCTTTATTTAGAACGTACATCTTACAACCTATATGCGTCTCAATGTGGGTGAAAGTCACACATGTACTTTCACCACTCCCACACGCTTATTAAGCCTAGTAAATACGTACAGGTTTCATTCATCCTTTGATTATTATGCACCACGAGATTCGACCGTGGAACTGCACAAGTTAGCACAACTTTGGCAATGCCTTAAAAAAGTTGACGAACCGTCTAAAAAGCAGTTTAATTGACTTTCGTTTTGTAAATGTGCTATCCTGAACTTTCACCCGGAAAGCCGAAGAACGTAGTTTCTCTCGAGTTCTCAATTTAGCACTGAATTGTGGAAAGGATCAATAAGTTACAAACTTTCCGACCTCTGGCGTTGCAGTTAGAACGTTAGAAGCTATAGCCCATAACAGTAACGTCTCATTCACAGCCCTTCCTTGAAGCAAAGTAAGAGCACATTACAATAAATAATGTTTTCCTACTTGGAGATGGAGTTGACCGCGTAAATGCCTTTATGGGCGGGTAATAGGGTTTAATGAGCAATCTCATCTTCTCTCATTGATTTCCACTGGAAATAAATATATAAATGGACTATATTTCAAATTGCCTCTACACTTCCAATAATTTCATCCAATTCAGTCCTCACTAACTTTACGTTCTACAGTTCGGCTCTCAGATTTCTCCTCTTCTCCCCATTTTATTATCCCACACTGTCGGCTTTACTTTACTCCGAACCGTGAACACGTATCTTCGGCGTAGTAACTTTCTATATTTCTACTTACATTTTCTAGAAGAAGACGGCATCCTGGCTTTGAATATGCTGCAATTCAGAAGCTTATAGCAGTTTGGAACGGGCCAATTCTCTCTTGTAAATTGTCTACGTTTCACTGATTAAATACCAAGATATGGTTGCAGCAGTTTCACACCGTATTACTTTCAGAGCATCGCTCCATATAATACAATTATTATTATTACCCATCGTGATTACAATCTACTTCCACCAACATATTACCAGCCTGGATTCTTCCCCAAGTCAGTGGGAACCGTTGCACTATCTTTATTTTAGCTAGCTTTACGTTATCACGATTCCTCCTTCCTTCTTCGAAGTTCCATTTGCCCAGGCCAACTTTAATTCATCAGCCATTTATTTAAATTCAATTAACACATCTTTCAAGGGAGGCGTTGGAAGTTGGAACCCACACAACAGCACAACGGATTATTTTTGTACCGAATGGATTTCACCAGTTTTCTCCTATAATTCGAAAATAAATACATTTAAGAACGATTTTATCCTGGTCCGAACGGCACTTTAATAAAAATTTTAGATCAGTTTATTCTAGACAACTAATTCGAATTGTTTTTCCACGCTTTTCACTTATTATTTCTCGTGTACATTGCAACTTTAATTCGCTCCACTGCTGGGAAGCGACTTCAAGCTTTCAATTATTATTTCCAACGTGACAAACTTTTACAAAAGACTTTTCCTTTACCAGCTAAAAGATTTTAATTCTCTTGCGTCAAATATTTACTGCTTCTATCACAATCATGCAATTCTATTATGATGTTCTCTTTAACCTTTACATCCACAGCGGACCCACTTGGAAATCATAAATGTGTAAAATATCAAAGTTTTTCTCTTGCAACTTATGCTTTCACTTGTTTCTCTGGGTCTGCCTTTTGCATCAGCTATACATTATCTCCGTGAAGTTGTTGAATCAGACTTTATACTGACTTTCCCCTCTTTTATCCCTACTGCTTCCTCTATCCACGATCCATATTCGCACTACACTTTCTCACCATCCCATCTCCTCGTACTCAATCAACTTTGGGTTGGAACTTGTGAAGATTTCAATTACATTTCATGTGGTTACCCTATGCTTCAGGCTTTTGTATTATTCACTCCTAGTTAGGAAGGCATCAGCCACTGTCCTATTTGTATGTGTCGTCTGCGTCATAGTATTTCTACTTCCAACAAGCCCCCTTTACCGTTTCTCTGTTACCCGCTCTTCCAACTCATTTCCCCTCTCTCCGCCTCCCTTCATCTCTGTCCTTTCACCCTCCATTTATTTTCTTTCTCTTTGTGTTCTCTCCCGCGGCAATCTCGACAATATTGTCAACCACATGGTCAGTGGTCATTTCTAGAATCTCCCTTAACCTTCTCAAGTTCCATCTAAATCTCATATCCTCTCTACCCAAATTCGTAACTAGGATGGTGACGACCGCTTTTATCAGCCCATGGCCCATGCTTCTCCCTTTTCTAGAATTTTCTCCTTGGCCCCCTCTCTCTCCCACTTCAAGCTTTCGGTTTCTGTAATGCTTATAGCTTACATGTATTTCGGATTTGGTTTAATTTCTTAACATAGGCTCCTGCTTCTGCTTTTCACTGTGCGGAATCGGAATCTGTGAGCAGTAACAAGTGTGTACAACAACACGAAAATATGAGAGAGTTATATTTTGAGGGGAGATAGGGAAATCCACATCAAATCTCTCTTCTAGATATTTTCCTCCTCCCTCTGACTTTACGCAAGCATGTAAGGCATTAACGGATCTCTTATTTCCCCCGCCATTAACTTTAGCTCTCTACTCTGCGTAGCTACCACTTTCAACTTCCTGTAAGTCAAATGAGTTTAAGCGGGAGTTTTATAGTACCTGGATACGGCCTGACATCATCCTTCGCGAGATTCATTTTCAGGGTTACTGTCTAAACAGAGTACTTCTTTTCCACAGAACTTAAACCGAACACGTATACCCGGATGAGGGAGGATGGTAAGCGAAGAGCACATTATCAGTTTGAGAGTAAAGAGGATGCTGAATAGCATAGCGGGGGGACTTGAATGGGAAAAGTTGGCTAGTCAATGTTAGTGTGTAAATAAAAATCTGTCGGAAATCTCACCCATTTTCCAATAGCCAATGGTCCTTGATAAAAAAAGTTTTTTTCCTTCAAACATTTTCTCTCTTTCTCCCTCTAATGGCACCACATACAACCTCCTCTAACAAGACTAGAAAAGAATCATCATTCTAAAACATGCTGAATACACTCAACAATAATAGCAAACACCATCCCATCCTCCAGCCGGCAGCCATGCCCACTCCTCAAGTAAAAAGATTCAAACTTAAAGTCTAGCTGTAAGCCAAATACTCGTTTGCCTCTGTATCTTACCCTCCTCCTCAATCTTGCTCCTAAGAAACCTAGCCTAACTTTACTTCTGCAATCTCAGCACTCTTATAACTTGTACCCATTTTTCACCCAAAACCGGAGAAAGTCAGAGGGAAAGAATGAACAAAAAGGTTCTTCACTTAAAACTTTCCAAAATACTACACATCACCACCAACAATCCTTCCAAAACAACTTCAAGCCCATAACAACCAAACCACAACAAAATCATATCAATCTGCCCGCTCTTTTAGTGTAGTAGTGAAAAATCTGAACTCGCTTTACTGCCCCGCCTTGTATTGTATTCCCCTCTGAGTCAGCTCTATTCTTCCAAACAAAGCCAACTCCTCTAACAAATAAGAGTTTCTATATTTCTTAACCTCTTCCGCACCAAAAGGGTTGACGTTGTGTTACATATTTCAATTAACTTACGAAACAATTCTCATTGAACATAGGAATGAAGATTCGAGATTGTCTGGAATCGTCATAATTTTGCACAATTTCGGACCTGCCTTGAAAATAATTTCAAATACACGTCTCAGCTAGATTTAATTAATTTTTGCAAAATCGTGTCTCGTATAGGTTATTTACAGCTTAATCTTGATTTAATTCAGTTTCCTTTTTTCAACCTTATCAGTAACCTTAAAATCAAATAAGAATGCTTTAGCTTTCATACTCAGGAAAAGTACGTTTTGCTAAAAAGCTTTGAGGATTGATTTGCATGAGCTCATCAGCTTTCTTTTCCCCATCATCATAATATTATCATCTTATCGCACGAGTAATAAAAGCTGGCGCCCAATTTAGCCATCATTTTTCATCTTCAATAATAATGCTACTAAAATAATTGCAACTTCTTCCTATGACTAATGACGGTCATAAATGAGACGCATGCTTTCTCTCACTTTCTTTTCCACCACATTATTCATTCATATCTTTGAACCCATTACCACGGAATTCAAATTCCTTCAAAAGTTCCATCCTACTTATCCCCACAGTAGAATACGTACAAACTTCACTCCATCGTCTGTATATCATCCAACTTTCTCACCCTTACAACCATACTTTTTTCCTTCTCTCCAACTTTTTGAAACCGATTCTCTACATTTTGACTTTGTCTTCAAGGTTTCGTTCGTCCCAGATTTTTGTACGCCCACATGTCCAGTCTCATCTCGCTTGATCTATTTTTCCCACTAACACTAACCCGTGCAACTTTCTTCTCCCGTTTGTGTGTCCAAAACCCGCACCTATCCTCATTCGTACGCATGTCCATGTAGTAACCTGTGTTAAACAAACTCATGTTTCTCGAATTTCTTTCAAACTTTTCCATCACATTATAAAGTAGCTTTTAAAGAGTACTTTTTACATGTCCAAGTTTTTTATTCCATGATATTTTTAAACTTACCGCCTTTTTATCATCTTACCTTCTAGGACATTTGTATCTTCACTTCATGAGGGATGACCCTTTTCCCATTCCAACTTCCTTAGTTGCTCCAACCTTTTATTCATGAGCGATATGACATCTACCGGGTTCCGTCCGCCGTTTTGAAATTTATTATACGCTTTTAAATTTTCCTCGAATCTGATCTCATATTTGGCATATGCAGGTTACTTACTGTAACCTTGTATGTGCATTAAAGTTACAGTATTAAGGGACAATATTAACGAAACACCTTTTGTGACCGTCTGTTCTTCTGCAACACTCAAGGGAACTCGGTACATATGCCAGCTAGGAGACCCATTTGGGAAGACATTGAGCGTTGAGGAAACACCCTCAATATATTTTTGATTATACAAAGCGTTTGAGGATGTCATAGTCTGAGTTGGAGAACTACTTGCCGTAGTCATCTGCAGTACTCCGCGTTGCCTTCAAATGTCTCCGGGGTGCTTTCTCCGCTTTCTCCTCCTTCACTAGCTTTTAAGGAGGAGTGTCTATGCTCTAATGCAAGAAGGAGGCCTGTTAGAAGATTGCTTTCACTAATTTTCTTTAGCTTTCACTTATGATTTCATCAGCATTTTCCAGTTAGGTGGAGAGGGGGCACAACAGTATCTTCCTTCCTCACTTATTTTTCACCGGTAACGAACAGTTTTTCCTTAATGACTACCTTCAACTTTCCCTCCAAGTTCTTTTTAAATGAAGATTTGTGTCAAGTTTAGGAAAATTAATTGCTGAGAAGAGTACATGATAAGCAAAGTAGCAGTTGCAAGAGGGTAAAGATCCCATGTAGAAGAGGAGAAAGTAACGAGGCTGAAAAATGTAGAGAAGCTCGAAACGGGAAGTATAAGCTGCTCGTTTCCATACTTTCTCTTCCCTCCTGCTTCTATTAACCGGCTCTTTCTCTACCTCTCTTACGCGAACGCTTGGTAGTGCTAGTTTCCTGAGTTTCTCCTCGACATATGCAGTTTTATCCCAGCTTGCATGCATCGTTTCCTCGCTCACTTGCCTGCGTTCATCCCCTATTCTTTGATGCTTTCCCTTCCCTTGAAGTAGAGAGATAAGAAGAGCGAAGACGAAGAAAATTTTCACCCAAGTCCTTAAAGGGCAAGTAAATGCAGAGCCTTCTTTTTTTGTAGGTGAGGAGATCGTTAGAAAAGACTTTGAAGCATTTCATCCGATAAAGTAGGCAAAAGACGAAAGAGAGAGAGGCTCAAATTTTGAACAAAAACTTTTACCAAACTCTCTCCTCCTGCATACGTTCGTGGTTACTTTGTTAACGTATCGATGCTTTTACCGCTTACTCTTCGAAACAATATTTTATCAACTCCTACACCCCTTACGCTTCCGAGAGAAGAGCTTCTACATGTAAAATCTTTTCCAGTCTTACCAACTTTAACTTTCACTCAACCAGTCGTGTATCAAGCGTCCCAAACGACGATTTTCCTGTGCATGCATCTTCTCTGGATTATAGAAGTATTCCTTCACATAAACTTGATATGTAAGTAGCCTAATACAAAATATACCTACTATGAGCTTCAAGTATACATAGCTTTATAAAATATATTATGATGCGTCCTACACGCAAACTGTGAGAAGCTACATCTTAGTCTAGAGTCTAAACTCGATGCAGCAACAAAATAAAACTACTCAAAGTAACCAAAGGTGTAGCAGTGGTTGCGACTGAATTAAATCTGTAACGTGGAATTTATGCTGAGGACAGGAGGGGACTGGAGTGAAAGGAGACGCTGTTCAAGTAGTAAATGGCGATATAAAAGCTATTTTGTTGCCAATTTCACTCGTTCCCTGTCATATTCAACTTTTACCTTTTACCAGCATGCATTCCATCCTTCCTTCCTTCCAAGACTTTCTCCGGCAAACTATTTCTCCTCAGCAGTACATTTTTATGCATATTTTCTGTTTTTTTCATCTGAATCCCTTTCTCTTCCCCTTCTCCCCACAACCTCTCCACTCCATCTCTATCGACTCTTCCCGTCCTCCCAACTTTTGCTTTCTCCTTATGCCTGTCTCCATCTTGCCACTACCTCCTCCACAAGCCTTGTGCCTGTCTTGTGAGCAGAGGACTGGAATGGCATACAAGCAGGAACAATTTTTTAGCAGTGCCATCCAAGCATCCATTTTTTACAATTCAGTTGCTACAAACTACAAAAACTATTCGATTCAATGTCTTCATAGAACTCTTTCGCGCTTCTTTTTTCCAACTTATCTTGCATAACTCCCAGAAAGTCACATTACTTTTCAAAGTTGACGTAAAAAGTCCGATTACTCCTCTACTCCTCAACGATTCCGATTTCACACATACACCCCACCTCAACCTCCCATCTATTCTTTACTTTTCCTCTCTTCCATCTTCTCTTGCTCGTCTCTGTCTCGAAGCTTTACAAACATTTTGACAATTTGGATTCCTACTTTCACTACTTCAAACAATCGGCTTTTCTCCTTTCGTTTGTACGTATATTTTCATCATCCCCCGCCACGTTATTTAAATCATTCAATCATGTTCTACCACTCCAAGCATCATTTCGTGTAACGTAGGCTACGTTACGTAGCCTTCTGCAACTCTCTCATTTAGAGATCTAATCACAAGTTTGGCGCCCATATTTAGACTATCAACATCTTCTCAATATGACTTTAGCCCTACTTTCTCTCTCACTAAAGGTTAGGGCTTTGTGTTGTAGCTGTAAGAGATCAACGCCGTCGGAATATTTTTGGCGGTCGTCAGTTTGCAATTGATTTTATTCTTAACTTTCTCTATATTACGTTTTAGAGTTCTTGGTTGATAATCACGCGTAACGCTCTCTGCTTGCAATGCCTATATGTTGCCAAAACTCAGCTTTCACCCCTGCTTGACCCACTTTCACCAAAACTCAGAAAAATGCAACATGTTCCGAACTCATTTTCTCTGCAATTTCTTTTTGCAGACTCCAGTAAATCTTCTGAAGACTGTCTCCTTAACTACTGAATGCAGTATAATTAGGGTGATGTCAGGAATTTGCATTTCTACTGCAGTTTGTGATGACTCTGCTTTCACTTTGTCGCTTAGCGGTTCCCATTCGATCCACTTTCTCTAGCATTCGTTGCATACTGATGATTCTAGTGCCAGGCTGTTATCTTTTAAAAATTCGAAACATACCCTGTTCTTTCTTAAGTATCTCGAAAGGAAGCCTAATACATTTTTGTAATAGCATCTACAACTTTCGGATCGTTGTCGTGTACCAGAGGATTTCCATTTGTTATTATAGGCGTTTGTATTTGTGAATGTGTTTCCAAAGATATATTGGTATTGGATGGTTCGGTTTTGGATTTGTTGCTGATCTTTTTTGGGTTTGGCGATCGTAAAATATCTTAAATGTTTAGTAATTAACATAAACCACTCATTACTTTGGGCGAGAATGTTCATTTAATGATGACACCACTTGGTATTGGCCATTAACTTCCCTCGCTCCACCACACTTTTCCCAAACGTATTTCCTTTCCCATCTCCTGCCAACGATTTCAGCTTTAAATCAACTCTTCTTCTTTGAGGTCTAACTTAAGTCCCCCCCTGTAGGCCACCCCTCAGCAACCTCCTCTTCGTCTGTCTTTTCAAGCTGTGTAGGATACTCTTGGACTGCTATTTAGTTTCACGGACAACATGATTCCCGGCTATTTCTCTGCTATCTACTACACTTACTTTTTCCTATGCTGCTACTTGAGCATTTTGGAACGAGAGAATTTCTTGCCCATTTCCCATCTGGTACTCTGGTACACATCGGTGATCCAAGAATCGGGTATTAGCGTTCAGTTTCATCCAAGCTTTGAGTTCAAGTGTTGGCTCAGCCTCCTCAAGTTGCTATGACGATGAAAAGAATCATTTTCCTTCCAGCATTTCTCTTTCTATATTCCTTTCGATTTTTCTCCTTTTGAGTCATATATACACATACTTTCTCCTCTTCTTTTTGGATTGATCTCATTGCCATTCGGAGTCCTCATCCAGAATCCTGGAAAAGAGAAGATCTAAATGAATTCCGCCCGGCCAACCAACTAACACACACTCCACACAATTCTCAACCTCTCCAGTTTCCCTCTTCTGTCGATCCCTACTCACTCTACTATACGCACTACTTCTTTCTCCTCTTCAGACCTATTCATCCAGAATCCATAGCAAGTCTGCCACCACTCTTCTGCTTACCCACCCATCCCATCTTTCCAGCCAAGATCCATCCTCTCACAGGGATTTAATAGAGTTTCCTGGTTCTAGTTCCAACAACTCAACTCCTACATCTGCACCTATCATTCAGTTCAGTCTTAATCAGATTACAACATTGTTTATACTCATCGAGAGTCCAATCTCTGCTACGGAACCCGGAGAAAATCACACAAATTCCACTTTCTCCTATCTCTGTCTTTTTCCAGCCAGCCAACCAACCGGTTCCACTCTGTCCTCAAGCTATCCACCACGACCAGCCGGCTAAAATTCTGAAAGCTCTTTCATAGCTTCTCAGCTTTCTCCACAGGATCACATTAAATCCAGTAGTTCCACGTCATGGGTCTTTCTGTACCTTCCCTTTATAAGAGCTTTTCTCCCTCCAATTTCACCGTTATGAACTCTGTCCTCCTTTCTCCATGTCCTCCATCCACCCACATATGAATCGTTTTGAATTCGATGAAATTCGACTTTCACTCTCTACTCCATTCTTATCCCGTACTCTCTCTCTTCTTCTCCTGACTCAATGAAAATCGGCTAGCTAATGATAATGGCCGAGGGACTTTCAATTTGTCAGCTCATGTAATCTTTCCACATTCTATCGGCAAACTGTCGAGCTCAGATAAAATTCCATTATCCACTTCCCATATCCTCACATCACACATTCTCCATTCCAGACCCGCCGCCACCACCTCTCTCAGTCGTATTAAACACATGACTCCTCCAAACCCCTAGCCGGCGCATATTCTCCAAACCATCTTCTTCACACTCCATGTTCTCTTCTTCCTCCCGTCTCTTTTCTCCGAAACCGGGATTTGCAGAACCCGCTGGTATTCCCACAGTCCGATTCACGAGAATTATCTTTTCCTTAACTTCGTATCACTTCCCATCATTCCTATTTCTCTGATTCTCTGTCTATCTCCGCGGCTATCTTGCTTTCTTCCATTCCTATATTTACTTCAATACGCTCTTTGGTTTCCAAGCCACCCGACTTGGATATCACGAGAACCGTGAGATCAGAGAGTGGCTTCTATCCAATTCACACAACCAACATTTCATCCATCCGTCTCTAGGATAGACTCACAGAGCCAGCAGTCATCTTCCCAGTCGGACTAGAAGAATAGCATTTAATTAACTTTCCCTCCAAGAATGTGTCATCGCTATCACTCACCCTTTTATTAGCATCCGCGTCTTTCTCTATCTCCCTCTCTCTCTCTTTCTCTCATTGCTTTCATTCCCTTCTACGAATAAAAGCCACCACCCAGCTTCAGCTTTCTCTCGCTTTCACTTCAATCCTAGTTACAGCCAACATTCTCTTACACTCTCACATTTTATAGCATGCCTTGTTTATGTGTATGCAGTGCGATTCCGAGATTCTCTAATTTTCTATGTATTCCTCTAGACTTTTACATAGCAGCACTGCGGGAAGGAATTCTGTGAAATCTTGTTATTTTTAAATTTATCCACCCCACATCCTCTCCTCCTGACTTGACAACTTGTGTGCGTCCTTCTAGTCATGTTATCCTTCTGTTTTTATGTACTCTGGTTACTGTATATCAAGTCAGCTTATTTCTACACCTTAGTCAGCAAAGTCCCATATATTTTAAGCAGCTTTCTCTCATTGCCAGCCAGATTTTCTATATATGAAAGAAAGTCTTTCATTTATCCGAGAAAATACCCTAATTATGAAATACTTTGTGACACAGGAATCAACTTAGTTCCAACTTATGCCTTTGCTGATAGTAGCTCATAAAATCCGAGTTACTTCAGAGGTCATATTAGTTGCATTCACGAGAATCTTTTTATGCCCCCTGCCTCCTCTCTCCTCTATTATGTTTCCTCTCTCATCTCGGCTTTTACCATAGCGGCCCCTTTCTCCAACCGGCGCTCACCCACCTATCAGTCCCTCTTTCTAGAGCATTTAATGGAATTCATTTTATGAAACTCTTGAGAGAAAGTGTCCAGTCAGGGATTTTTTCCCTTTTCTCCATCTATTTTTGTGGTAAGCGCACAAAAAACAGCTCTCACCCAAGCCCCACATTCTCCCAACAACTTCCATGAACCGGATACTTTAATTTAATTCCTGCAACATAAAACTTTACGTTCCAAAAACTCAACCAGCTTTCACTACACATCTTTGCCGTTAGAGGAAGGAGAAAGCAAGCAAGAAAAAACTTCTCTACATGCATAAGCATTGCCTACACCAGCTAAAGATTGTATCCGCTTTCAAATACTCAACTCTTTTACTCTTTTACAACTCCCCTTATTTTCTACACTCTCGGCTTTCTCTTTCTCACTACTCCTTCAAAAGTCAGCCTACTTTTCCTTTCCTTCCAGAAAACCAAGTCTTTTATTGTCTTCTTCAAACTCTCTTCCTCTTAAACTTACAGCTTCTTAGCCTCTCTCTGTGTAGGTATATATGAATTCTATCAACTGTAATCGCTCTTCTGGGCTCCGTGTTCCACAAAAAAAAATACTTACGCCACTATCCCTCGTCCTATCTCACTGCAATCGGGGCCATCTTCTCTTCTAACAAAATTCTACGCCCTGTGAAGGCTTCAAACATTCGAGCTGCAAGAAGTACTACTATCCTTATCCCTGATGACATAGCTCTCTCAGACGCCAAAGCAAAGCAAGACAGTGAGGTACAATTTAGAGTAAATCCAAATACTTTCTCCTCCTTTCACTTCCAAGATCGGATCAAAGTCGTTCCATAATAATAAGACTAGGGAGACTCAATGCCGTTCATATAGCAGAAAAATCTGGCTGAAATATTCCAAATTCTTACTTAGCTCTGTTTGTGACTCCTTCCTTTAATATTACTTGCCATACTCCCATGCAATCTCTTCTAGAGCCCTAAACTAGCACGATACACGTCTACAAAATCCAAGAACACAAAGCAGATGAAAGTATGACGATTTCTTTATGGAATTTTCCATTTGAAGCAGTCTAAGTTACCTTCTGTACTACCTTTCATTCCATTGTCAACCCATCCCTACCGATCTCTTTCCACTTCACTCAACTTTCTCCGCTTCCACCCACTCGTGATGCTTGAAGGAGCGAAAAGCATCATCTACGTCCTAAAGTATCAATCTTTGAATCCAAATCCATCTGAATATCATTTCCTTTCATCTTTTTTCTGAGTGACGGATGTTCTTTCTAAGAGATTACATCTATACGTTACGCATGTATTCGACTTTCAAAATCTAAATCCCCCTTTTCCACCGTTATTACCGGTACGTACGACTCCTCCCAATGATAACAGGTAAATATTCAAATTTTGAACACTTAAAATATGCGCAATAAACGTGTTTGTAGAGTTAAACAACGATTGAACGAAGTACTACGGTATTGTGACTTCCCGCTGGAGATGCCTAGTCTGGATGTGTCGTATCATACTGCTGAGAGTATGATGACACAAAAACCTGAAGTTAATAGCATGTTGTGAATCAAGCTTGTTGATTACCCTCGGCCACGCTCGGCCACACTTTTTTAGTAGATTTGAATGAAAACTATCGAGAACATCTTTTAGAATTAATATATATCTACTATATAGCTGAAAAAACAATATAGTATATACTATGGGGCAAAATCGCTATTGCGATCGGTGAAAGCCGTTAACAATTTGACATACTAGTTAAATACTAGTAGATTTGAATGAAAACTATAGAGAACATCTTTTAGAATTAATATATATCTACTATATAGCTGAAAAAACAATATAGTATATACGATGGGGCAAAATCGCTATTGCGATCGGTGAAAGCCGTTAACAATTTGACATACTAGTTAAATGCTAGTAGATTTGAATGAAAACTATCGAGAACATCTTTTAGAATTAATATATATCTACTATATAGCTGAAAAAACAATATAGTATATACTATGGGGCAAAATCGCTATTGCGATCGGTGAAAGCCGTTAACAATTTGACATACTAGTTAAATACTAGTAGATTTGAATGAAAACTATAGAGAACATCTTTTAGAATTAATATATATCTACTATATAGCTTAAAAAAACAATATAGTATATACGATGGGGCAAAATCGCTATTGCGATCGGTGAAAGCCGTTAACAATTTGACATACTAGTTAAATACTAGTAGATTTGAATGAAAACTATAGAGAACATCTTTTACAATTAATATATATCTACTATATAGCTGAAAAAACAATATAGTATATACCATGGGGCGAAATCACTATTGCGATCGGTGAAAGCCGTTAACAATTTGGTATACTAGTTATATACTCGCATATATACATGATATTTGTAGAATATATTGATTGCAATCTATTTAAAATCTACTGTATAGAAACAATAGGGATTTAGTAGGAGCTATTGCTATCGTTGATTGGCCTTCCACAGCACGGTTTCTGTTGTAACTAAACTCAGAAAACATTCGTTAATAGATGTAGGATAAGGATATGCTTGACTGTTTACTGTTGTAGTGTCTTCATTACGTCGTTTCACACTACGGTGGTATTACATTTTTTACTAATCCGATAATGGGATTTTCGTTGGCCCGGCTACTCGGCTACTACTTTTGGCCGGGCTACATGGGCTACTTGAACAGTTGACTTTTCTTGATGCTGTAGACACTATAGGTTTGTTGGAACTGCTGTGATCACGTCTGGAACATTAATTTATTATAATGCATCCAGTAGTTAGTGTTTTGCAATGTTCGAGTAAGAGATTTGGTGGCAGGTCTGTGAATCCACATGCAGATTTTATGCCCCAGGAATTGCCCTTCAGTCTTCATAAAGCTTGTTTTAATATGTAAAAATTTATGTGCTAACTGTCTAAAACTGATGGAGCGATTGCTGAACATATTTTCTGTACTATTCGCAACACAGTGATTACACATTTCAGTTTCCATTCAAGTAAATCTGGCAGCAGCACCCCAGTGTACGAAGTGAGAGCTGATACATATTTTATAGGAGGGTTGGTCTATGTGATCAAATTTCCAAGTGACCCCGTGGACTTGAATCAGGCATCTTATAAAATAGGCTAATTGTGCACTCTCACTCAGCTAGAGATGGTTCCCAATAGATTTGAATAGCTGGAATCTACGTTGGCTTCCGCGCTTTGGAAGAGACGGTTATAATTGAATTTTAATCAAGACTTAATTATTTTAACATTTCCGTAGTAATTGTGGCCAGTAAATATGGCGGGTCGGAATATTCGTCCGCATTGAGCAAAAAGCTGTGTTGAATTAACCGAGAAATCTTCTAGTGATAGTGACTGTGATGAGAGAACAAATTTGAAACTTGTAAAGCAGAAACCGACAAAACGGGTCCGACTCAGAAAAGGGATTCGAAAACCAAGAACACACCATAAGGATCCCAGTATTTTAGTCCCACCTGGAGATTTATGTGAAAAAGATCTTTCTTTCTGATCTGTCCTGACACATGTCATGACATGTCAATTATAATTGAGTACCGATTACGGGTGTATTTCCAGTGTCATCTGTGGCACCTCTGCAATAACAAACATTTCTAAGCACAGTTACTACTTATAGTCCGAGCCAGTACATTTTGAGCACTATGGTGCTGAACAAATCGTTGGGGTAATTTAAAGTTTTATCTCCCAAAGCAATACTAGCAAATCAATAATCGTCGTTGTAGCACTAACGAAATGGATAGATTGACACATCATAGGATCGTGTTAATCTAAATTCAAAATCCTGAAGGCTTCACACGTCTCGTTGATGAAACCGGAAGAGAAGTTCTCAAGTTCTGGGTTTACCTCGCTATAAACAATTGTGCTTGCTCCAAACCAAATGGACTTTTGAAACAAAGACTTATTCCTCCATCGATGGATATGTCACAGATTCCATCATCTGCTCCTTCCAGAACGGTTATCCTCAGACTAGTATTTTCATCATCTATCCCTGCGTTTACAGCTTGCACTGAATGTGTGCTTCAAACAAATTTTCATAACAATTAATTTACTTGCACATTAATTACTTTCTTCAGTTTTTGCCAACTCCAGGAGGTGTTCAATTTATATTGTTTATTTAAGTACTAACTTCGTTTCGAATGGAAATCTATAGACCATTTTTTGACTTCATTCATGCATGCCAACATATATTTTCCGAACAGATGACTGAAAACTTGTCTTGTTTCCTCTTTTTTATTCCATACATCTATATTCACGAGCAGGCTCGATGTTACGGGGATCGTTTTGCAGTCAAATGTGAACATTTTCGCAGCGACTGCTCTCGCATCGAAATATTTTCCATGCGATGGTGTGAATTGAGGAAAGTAAGGTGAGGAATAAATACAATTACCTTTCAGAATTTTAAAAATTGAGTAAACTTTTCTTGTGGTTGTGACTGGAAAATACAGGTTTTAAACTAGTTTACGGCTGGGACCATCCAGCAACATTTGTATCACTGGGATATAACGGTGCATGAGGAGGATCAGGTGGATTAAACCATTGATCCCGAATGGCGGATTGCCACCTGCTGAAGCTACCTGACCGTTGGAACACCAACAAGCAATCAACAGTACACACTTCAAGGTCACTCATAGCATGATTATTTATTGATATGATTGTCACACTAGATCATCACACAAGTTTGCGCAATCGGAAGAAAATAGGAATCAAAATGTATCATTGTCTCCACCAACCCATTAAACTGATTACCGCAAAGTATATAATATTCACCAGAAACCCCTACACTGGAAGAACAATGAACTACTGTCTGAATGCGAACGACTGTGGAATACTTTGTGCTGGGAAATGAACAGTTGTTGAGGTCAAGCGCCGGCAAACCGTAATGATACAAAATAGAACTGTATTTTCTCAGTCCCATATCCTGTTAAACCCGAATGAAGTTGTTGCTGATTTCATTAACAGTTTTTTCGAGATGCATGTGATGTGGATAGACTGTCGTTGCCACCAAATCACACTGAAGGGGGCACCATCTCCCACAGCAAAACGTTTTGACCGTCATCAGACAATGTATCATCAGTACTATAAAGAGTATTGCATACAATTACATGCATATTTCATTACAATTTCAAACTATTGATAAAACCAGCACAACAAAAGTTAAACTTACAATTATACATGGTGTGATTAGGTGGTAATGATACCGAGGTGGACACAACCTCAGCTGAATTGTAATCATCAACTGCACGTTACATTGGTAAAAAGCAATTTCCAATACAGTTTTCAATATACATGATCAAGCAAATTCATTAAAAGGATATCATCGGCAGACTGACCTGAAGAAGTTCTGTCTTCGGTAGTTTCAACGGCCAGAATCGCGTTTTCATAAGCTCATCATAACATCGCCAAAGCTTTTAACTTTTCCAAGGACCCAAATTATAATAAATTCGTTCGGTGGACCTCCGAACGAAGATGCTCCAGTTCATCATTGGTATGATGATCTGTGTAACGATAGGCCAGTTATGCTGGATATCGTGAAGTTGTAAATGAGAAGGCCGGTAGGTTAAGTTAAAGTTAGATTTCACTGCAGAGTGGAGAGAGGTAGGAAATGTAGGAGATACAGGAGGATTGCTGTGCTTGATAAGCTAGGCTAAGGCTGACTGACTTTACGAAAGTGTGGAAGCAGGATAAGAGATAGAGAAGCTAGGAGGGATGGACGTGTGAGAGACGTGAGGTCGGACCTAGCAGAGACAGACAATATCAGCACAATCTGTGTTCTGCTTGAAAAACATGACATCATATTAGAAACATAACGAGGTATAGTATGAAAACAAGCAATTACAACACAACACATTAATTATATCAAGGCAATACCGTTAACTTACTATTGTGTCGTCAGCGGTGAGTTCGGTTCGATTTTACCTATTTCTCATATAAGTAACTTGAAATAAAGCAGAGGACTCGAATTAATAATATATCTTTTTAGACGCTTGTAACGTAGCGAATGTTTCAGGTGTACTTGAAACAGCATGTGCTTACGAAATTTTGCAATAATCGCCGGTAAATTGTTCATTCAGCACATGCACCGATAAATTACAAGGATATCTACACCACATACTGAAGCTTGTAATCATACTCGTATCATCCAAAGTCTGATGGTGGATATAAATTTCATATAAATGGAATTAATAGTAGTGCCTTACCCTACATATTTGCATGTCAGCACATGAGATCTTCATGAAGTCTATAATCTAAAAGAATCCAGCACTACAATGCGTTATTGCAGACGGTGAAGTTTTCAACATATATTTTTATTACATTTATATTTTAATTATATTACTGCAATGTTTCGTTGCAAACCGCATGCCCGTAATATATGCACCTTATAGAAACCTATGTACCTACATACACCACCCATTACACTGCATCAACTAATTGTCACATAAGTACGACAAGAATTAGTAGGTTTGATAAATTAATGTTAGTTCAAACTTGTGAATCATTCCTGATATTGCTGATGGAGCGAGTATTGTACCCCACTGTGCACGAAAAGTGAAGGCAGCGAGGGATTCCAAAAGTTGGCCCGGCTACGGTAGCCAGGTCACTGAAATTTCGTTAGAGGATTAATTTTCCTTTCTTGGCTGGGCCACATCGGCCAATAGCCAAGGGCCGCAACAAGCTTGTTCTGAATACGGTAACGTCCACTACGTTATAATCCTAAGTGCTTTGTAGAAAGAAGCTGGGATACATTTAAT
Source organism: Sminthurides aquaticus (assembly GCA_906901655.1). Taxonomy (NCBI): domain Eukaryota; kingdom Metazoa; phylum Arthropoda; class Collembola; order Symphypleona; family Sminthurididae; genus Sminthurides; species Sminthurides aquaticus. The sequence continues at coordinate 8,029,844 of CAJQTT010000006.1, read as the reverse complement.
GCAACGAAGAAGATTGCGCTTCATTCGGCCGTGTCCATTTACTTTGCTTTCCCTGTCGTGTTGAATCAAAGCACACCCTAGCGTCAGTATATGCCGAATGAGGATAACTACCGTTCTGGAAAACTGAACAAGAAAATGGATCAATTTGAGCCTATTTTCAATGAAAATATTATTATAAGGTAGTAATTTTTTCCTGCTCGTAAAGTACCCGGTAATTTTCTTGTTTCCCTCGGATTTAATCGGTTATTGAAAACTTACGGAGGAAGACGACCACGTTATTTTCAACTCCCTAATCCCCACCCCTAGGTCACTTAGCTCTCACACACAAGCCTGGCCTCTTCTCCTCCCCGTCACGGAAGCTCAATTCAACTTATTGTGACCAGCCAGTGTATGGAAAATTACAGTAAACTGCTTTCAATCCAGTATAATTGAAGCTGCTGCCACAAGTTTCTCCCCGATACAATTTGTCCCGCAGACTTAACCACAGGTTGGTTTCAGGGAGTGGAGTCATTGAAACTTTACAAAATAACAGTATGAAATCACGAAGCCTGATTACACCGCTCCTTTTCAAATCCAACCTTATTGTACTTGTACCCTCTACAATTTCCACCCATCTATTTTCCACCTTTTAAGCAACATGCAAAGCGTAATAAAACAGTTGGCCAAACTTTTATTTTCACTCAACATTTCCCACAACTATGCAACTTAACAGTTTAACCAGTTTCCTTCTCAACACAGCTTGACAAAACTCAGCATGTTCTACCAACTTTCAGTCGATCCGATTCAAGATGCACTCATAGTCTTTCTCCATGCGGTCGCTTCTTTTCCATCCATGTATAGCATGCTCCTTTCTCTTTTTCTATGACAACTAAACACTTTATGAGACACTTTACGTAATGCCTTTTCTAGGAATAAAATTGCATTCTTTTTGTTTGCTGCAACGTTGCTGCGTTTTATTTTTTCATGGAACTCATTCCGTGTTATTCTAAATTTTCTTCCATTTCTGCCGCTCTGCGTGTCTGTTTTATATGTCTTTTTATAACTTTCCGCAGTTTCCTCCACAGTGACAGAAAAATCACCAAATTCGCACTAAACAGATACCTTTACCTTCTTCTTGTACTTAATTCTTTTAAAATATGTTCGTACTTACCTTTTAATTTTTCTCCAATATTTGCCAGTTTCCCGAATCCACCGTCTTCAGAGCTAGTCTAAGTCAGAGATAATTCCTTAAGTATATTAGACATGGTGCCCTTGACGGAATAAGGTAAACTTTCACCTTATTTTCTCCAAAGCTTCCGTAAACTTTTCCTAGCAAATATCGCCAGATGTTTCTTCTCGAAGGCGTTAGTTCTAGTCTGTATCCTTCTTCTCTCACACATGACTAATGTACATGCTCCCTCTACATGTACAATCTTCTTCCTACTTACTTTCCCATCAAGCAAATCAAGTTCAAACTATGTGAGAAAGTCGACACTAGTACATACATAAAGAGTCATTCTTCGTTAGAGCTAAATACATCCGCTCTCCAAAACTCAATGTAGCCAAAAATCCACAACTTTCACCACCGCCAGCTTTCTCCAGTCGCACAAATACGTACGTGAAGCCGGCAGCTTGGATTGCAATTATCCAAAACGAACGGCCTCATGTCTGCAACTCCAGTTTGAACCGAAATTGCGGCAGGTATGTTCTGTTTCTAACGAAGTCGATTCTGGTTCTAGTATTGTTGTTCTCTGTTTGCAAACGGTCAGAAAAAAGTACGCTACAAGCTGTTCCTTCCTATTCTACATTGGTTTATGAAGCAACTATATTTTCTCAAGCGTATATATATTTTTAAGATAAACGTTGATTCCAGCTCTTTAAGGTTTAAATTTCTTTGTTCTTTTTAAACTTAAAATTTTCCCTTGAAGACATAATAAACAAAGCACAGAACGTAATAATTGCCACATTCCTTGTTTCTAAGCACTCACCCTCACCCACCAGCTCTGGGTTGTCTATCTTTGTCCTCAAAGTTGAGATACTCAATTTAGGAAACCAAGAAATTAATTTACCATTACAGCATAAGTAAGAGAAAAGCACACAGGGAAAGCTAGGCAACCTCAACGGAATACAAACCCACCGCATTATGCACACAAAGAGTGGAGCTAAAGAATAGGAAGAGGGAGGATGAATATATGCTGAAACGGCATTTCAAATCAAATTATACCATGTATGCACATATCTTTAGATGCTCATATCATTAAGATAGGATTTAATGAAATTGTGCACACGTGCACACAAAGCGGGATCATCAAAAATCTCTCCTTATTTCTTCTCTTTCTCTGAATTTTCTCTGAATATGAGGGAAGACTCTGTCGTCAAAATGGTTCCAACCACTTGCTTTAATATTGTGGTTCCATCCGCTTTCACCTTTCCATCTTCTTCCATACTTCAAAACCCCCACATCCATCACACAATCCTTGAGGTCTTATAAATCTCTCATTAGCTTCCAAGCGTATCATTAACATCTGCCGGAATTCGATCCATTGTCCTGATATCAAAGCTTGGGATTTAATCGGAGAAAGAAAATTTCTCAGAAACCTTACGCCATTTGAATCTTAAGAGATGTGTATTTCCTCCTGGAGTTAACATTCGAAAGTACCTGGAACACAAACATTCATTAAGTTAATAGGATCGCAATATATTTCAAGCCTTTTAACTTAAGCACAAATGGAAGCCACCACACGCACGATAATATTATCCATCTGCAAGTCATGCTTTTAAATTTGAAAGCACGGACTTTCCCTTTTTCTCATAGCTTTCACCTCTCCGGCATGCCTAGAGCGAATCGCTGCTTTAAACTTTGAAACCATGTACATTTAAAATATTTGCAACTTAAACGACCAAGTATTTAGGAGTACTTACTTTCCCCCCTTTGTATCTGACATATGCAGACAGTCTGTGTTCTTGAGACTGACAGCCCTCTTCTATCGATCCGGTAGATCCCCATAAGATTCTACCTTCATCCTTTCCTTAGCTTGGCTATACATAATCATGCATCTCCTCCCGATTTTTCCTCTTTAGCTTGCTTATATTTCCTCTTAGCAGATCATTCGACGGGTCGACGGGAATTTCCTCTCAGGTTTCATTTTTCCTCTGAATGACAACACAGAATGTGTCCTGTGTATTTTCGTCTCTAGCTTCTACAATGCGTACAGTGCACAGTGCAGACAGTGCAGAGGCAGAGAGACACACATGACAAACTAAGGAAGACATGATCTAACTATTTTTAATAGGAAGCGGCTGCATCGGACAGTATTTATTAACGGGCAAAAAGAAATCATCATGTCCAGGCGGGACATGTAACCATGAATACCCATTTCTTATTTCTTTTTCCGTCCAGTTTTTCCCTTCTTTCCTCCACAACCCACACTTCCTTCCCGCTTTCTCCACTCGTTTTTCCTTTCCTTGTACCCAATACCCAAATCCCTGAGCGATATATCTACCTTCTTTTTACCTACTACCTACTCCCCCTCCCTCCTCTTCCCTGTCTCGTCTCCCTTTTTCTTCTCTTCTCATCTCCTCCTTATGCATATATATATTCTTTGATCACAACAAATCGCCGCATCTACAACTTCCAAAACCACCCGTCGTTTCCTTTCTTTTCCTCTATTCTTAGACGCGATCCCTACTAACTCCCAGCTACCGCTTTAGCCTTTATCTACACATTCTCCTTTCTCCTCACAAAACAAACTACCAACCATTTCCTCTCCTCCTTTCCCCCAATAAACATGCTGATCGAGGTCCTTCTTCGTGTGCTTTCCCTTTTACCGACACTGCATCTCCGTAACGGAGATCAAATATTAGAAATGCATATAGGCACAATCCGCGCACTATGATTTACAAGACCTCATCGCTGTGTGATCCTCTTACGCGCTCGATATACAACTTTCTTTTCGTTTAGTTCAGTCTCTCGCTCTCTCTATCTCACTAGCATTCATCCTACATTATGTATGAGCTAGTGCGTAATGCTTTCTCTTGCTTATTCTTTCCTATCCTGTAGAAGATACCCCTGGTTCCTACGTGGTTCCCTTCCCAGAAAAGTTTCCAGGAAACATGGTAATCATTACATCCTTCATGCCTGCAGACACTTGATGAGGTTTAACTACACCACCAAACCTTTTCAACATGTTTTGTCACAAAGTTGATTGATGAGCTAACCCATTGGATTTGGATAACCTAACCGCATACCCAGAAGAGCCACCAACCCACCATCCCGAAAACACATACGCTTCATGAGACTAGATCGATGCTATTTTCTTGCCACCATCTCTTTTCCTTTTATCCCTTCTTCCCTCATCACTTTTTCTCAATTTCCTCACCAAATTCATACCAACACGGATCAAGGAGAGGAAAACACGGAAACGCAACCTAAAACGAATCTATCATGCTCTGCCCTGCCCTACACGCTACATGCTCTAGATTACATTCTTTTCCCATCCTTCACCGGATATTTTCTAAGTCGTTTTCATCAGTAGATTTGCGCTAAAATCCTGATCGTTCCGCGGTCCCTAAAACCTGTATATAATATATATATGCATCATATATCTACGATTCCGATTCTATAAAGTTGATTTGTTGCTACGTTCTTGCACATATCCTACCGTAGCAGAAAACGAACTCTATTTATTTGCCGCTATAAATGCGCTAAATATTTAAAAATTGTACACTAAATCATTTCAACTTTTTAAAACTTTTGATATAATTTTATAATTGTTTTTGAGAGCAGTAAAAGACAAGTTTTCGCTGACGATCCAAATATAGCAACGTAAGCTTTTACTTCTTGGATATTGATCGCTGCTACAAAGTGGGAGAAAGCATGCAACCCGCGCCATCTAGCGTTAATCTTGTGGAACCACTTTCTTAATTCTGAATTTACAATCCTCATCATACTCGGATATGCTGCTAAATTGGTATACGATGACCTGGTGAAAGTTGTCTGATATATCTTTCAGAAGTCTTAAAATTAAGCTAATGCTTTCGCCGGATCTTATAAAACCATGACTTTTACGGATAATCGTTGTCGTTTGAATACAAAAAGTTACTGTGAGATTTACATGTAAGGTATAGAAAGCTTCAGATTTTTTCATCCACCTCTTTTACTTTGTCCTTATCCAGGGCTTTTACCCTTGCCGAGAGTCACTGAAAATGCAGCCAAGAGTTTTGGTCTGTAGAATGGTGTGCATTTGGTAGGATTATTTGCCTACGTGGCTTCTTTCCCGGAGCTCACCATCCACGTTTGTAGATTCTCTCAAATGTGTTTGCAGCCAAGCGAAAAATGTCAAATCCATGCGGACCATTTAGCCCATACAACATTCATAGCCTTTCCACACTCGCACTTTCCTTTCTCCCATCAGCGCTTTAAATCTTGTCTGAGTCATAGTCCCATATCCGCTGTTTTCCCTCTTTCAACGTTTTTCTCTCCTGGCCCTTCTTCCACATCACCTTCCCACTCATCCAATCCTATCTTGTACTTCTCCCGCATGTATCCTGCCTGCAATTTACTTTCTCTACTTTCTCCGCAATATATAGCAGACTCTAAAGCTGAATTCCCTCCATTTCCGTCCTTTTTCGTGCCCAAGTCTATTAGGATTGTGTCAAAAGATTTTAAAACACGATTGAGGAGCCCTTATTCCAGATTCATTATCCTCCATAGGCCTTACTTCTTTTTCCGAATTAGCTCCTAGCCAGACTCTATTTCCTAGTTTCTTACATTTTACTCTTTTCTACCACTGTATCCGCGCTCATCAAGGAGCTTATATGGCTCTGGTCCTCCTGACTCTTTTAGTACTCTCCCACCACACAACTCCCTCCGCTTGCATATTAGCTTTGGCCTCACCTTGGTAATTTCTTCAACGAAATGATTTCCCCACGGATCATCATCATTCCTTCTAACAATTATACCAAAGGTCGAGTATCAAATTTTCCTGGATTTTCTCCCATTTAGCTTCTAACCTCTTTCATAATTATCCCGTTATTTCCTGAATAGCAATAGGCTTATTTCATTTAAGTTTTTTTTCTTCCTGCTTTCTCCAACCTTTCCTGAGAATTTTTTCATTCCCTAACTTTTTGCAATATCAACAAGTTTGGAGTGATACTAAAAGATTTATGGGGAATCATAAACGTAAACTTTCATTAGGTCGGTTGAATAAAAAATACCGGAATTAGTACCGTGGGAGCCTGCTTTCTCAGAACCGCTGCTTCTGTTACACTTCAAAGTATAAAAGTGCATTTCGTTCCTTTCGTTTCTACCAGACTCTGGCGACTGCTTGCTTGCAACACTCGTGAAACTTGGATAAACTATTAACTGTAGTTATTATTTCAACTTTCAAGGATATTACAACAATACAGTCATCTAGTTTTCTCTCATTGCATTTAAACACACCGTCTGGAAGTTGTGTAAGAGGAGTACTTGAACAAACTTTCTCCATACGAGCAATAAAAGCTCCTTCAATATAGCCGTCATCTTTCCTCAAATTTCCTCAACCGCAACACCCTTCCATTTACATTTACGTTAGCTTTAGTCAAAAACAATTCCATTCTACTTCAAAGCCAGCTTCCCTTCTAACGTTCTATCCCTAACATTCTCTCTCAAGGTTTAATCATCTTCCTCATCATTCCACACTCTCTCTATTTCCTTCCTAGTCTCCTAAAGCTTCCTTCCTTTCCCTCTCCTACTTTCACTCACTCCACCAGCACAGACTCCAAGTAGCTTTCCCCATCCTCTAATAATAACCATCAAAAACAAACACACAAAGCTTGCTCTCCAACGCCATTCTCAACTTGCTTTTACTTTTCATCCTTACTCCTACTTACTTTCAACCATCACTTGCATAAGCTGGAATCAAGTAGACTACCTTTCTTCTTTAGTCTCCATCGCCCTGATTACCCCTAGTCTTGCTCACTTGCATTCACTAGTTACGATAGTCCATACTTTCTCTCCTCCTTAAATCCTCTCTTCGGTAAACTGCGGCACGTATAGTCGTATAGTGGGACTCTTTAAACTACCTATGGAATTTCCCAACTATATCTTCCGCTTAATGTCTTCTTTAGCTTTCCAGAGACTTCGAGCCCCAGCTTTCTAGAGCTCGAAAATATATGAGAAATTTGATCAACTGGATTTGTTCCTCCAGCAAAGACTGCTTAAAGTAACTAAGCTTCCCTCTTGATTACTTCGTCAAAGTTCAAAGGAGAAAGCATCCTAGTAAAACCACAAAGCCTACACTTTTCAGTCTCTTGTATGAAATTATAAATTAGCATTCAGTCCTTCTTAAGAAGCATCCCTCTACTCTTTCGTTCAGCTACCCAAGCTGATACACTGTATCTTTATTTCTATAGGATCATCAGTTTCTCAGTCTTCGTTTGTACTTTGCGGTCCTTGTTGCCTTAATTTCAAAAAAATGCTGCAGCGTTAAATTTTTAAATCTTAACTTAAATTTTTAGTGGTATAATGTACAAGCATAATTTTGGGAGCAATTTCTAAGTACTGAAAGATGAGGTATGACTTTCTCTTCCACTTTTACACGTTTATAATGTGGTTCAAGTTGGTATACAACAGACATTCTTTTGGTACTGGTACTGGTCTTCTGGTACTTTCACCACCTTTCTTTGAAATACCCGGCATCTTCTTGCCCTTTGGTGTTAACCAAACCCTGTTTAAATAATTCCGCTGTTTTCTTAGTAGGAGTTGCGGTTTCCCACTGGCAACACTAATAAGTGGAAAGCAGTACAGCTGTTTACTGCGGTTGTTGTACCTGACGTGATCTGTCACTGCTTTGACAGCGAATTTACTCCTTCCCTTTTATTCATGTTTCCTCCAGGTATAATTCTGGATTTCAAGCTTAAAACTAAAGTAGAGCTGGATAAGAACCAAGGGATTTTTGGATGGAGTTAGTTAGTTTTGAGAATGAAGCGTGGATATTAGAGGGGTTGACGCTGATATTTCACTCTTCACTCCCGTGGAATCTCCTTGATGAAGATGAGCATATTGAGAGGTTCTCGGAGGGGATGATTAAGAAATGATTAGAGTCCGGGAGAATAATGGAGACCTTAGAGCTGGGATCACATGATGGATTCCCCTTGTCTATCTTTTCACGAATGGAACAGAAAGGACGATTCAGTTCCTTTCACCAGAAAGACAGACAGGAGCGAAAGAAGCGGAACAAAAATATAGATAGAGAATAAGATCATCTTCATTCTTGCTTGAATTTTGGATTCTTTCCTATTCATTCCTCCCTCTCTCAACCCTTCATCTCTTTTTACTATTCTGAATGGAGATTCCTTCCAGTTCTTGGTTTTCTTCTTTTTCTCCCCTGATTTTCTATAACTCTATGCTTTCCCTCCTTGTTTCTCCAGATTCTAGAGTATATTGACAGTGGATAGGAGTAGGTTGTGCAAGTTTTCTTTGGTTTATTGTCCTCGAGGAAATCAAACCCCTTCTTTATTTTCGGAATTGTAGTCGAATTCGGATTGCTAATGCTCCAACAACTCTCTATCTTACCATCTCGTTTGATTCAAACCAAGGACATGAACTCCTTAGAGAGAAAGCAAAAATTATAATGAGATCTGTAAAGAAGACTCCGCATAGTCGACGCAGAGTGAAAATCCCGACTTTCTCCTGGATCCACAAAATCATTGCTTCCTCCAACCTCCAGTCCTCGCCCCTATACCGTGTATCACGAAGCAATAAATATAGAGATCATTCTAACATTCAACATTGAATACTTTCTCCTTAGTATTATATACCTCATGAGTATGAGAACAGCAATGTCCTATCCTAAGTTTATCCTTAATTGTAAACATCCGTTTTACGAAAGATTTGCCTCTGAAATCCTTTTTGGTCTCAGTGGCTTACTTCAGTTGGACGAGCGGTTTTTAACTGCAAATATCACAATCGATCCATCCGAAAATTTAGTAACTTAAATTCTCGTTACTAGTTTATTTAGATGAACGATTTCATGGGCACCAAAAACTTAATCAAGAATAATCATGCATAAAATCACAGCAAATCCTTCAGATTGATTATCCGGTTTCCTCGAAGTACTACTTTGATTTCCCGTGGCTTCCAACTACATCATTTACATCAATGATCAAGGCAAAAGTTTATATCCTCTATCGGAAATACTTCCGCGTGGACAGAGTTGGCCAGCTTCACTTTTTTATTTGGGCAATTCAGCTCTAAGTATTACAAACTGTGATTGGTTGGTAACAAGTAACGGAATGGGTTTTGCTGCTGACAGGATTGTCGGTTTCGTTTCGAGTGGCTTCCGTTAAGCGGTTTTCGGAGAAAGTTGAGCTTAGACCAATCGCTAACGGCGCTAACCGCGCTCGATTACCAAGTTGTTAGTCAATCTTTCTTTTCTCCGAATATTTAGTTTGAATGCAAAGGCGTACGCATGCTAGCGCTGCTGGAATACTTACGGCCGCCTGGAAATCCACTTTGATGTTTTCTCTCCCTGAATTTTGTGGCGAAATCCCGTTACGCTAGAATCTGGAAAAGAATATACATTACATAAGCGTGTGCATAAGCGCTTAGCCTGCAGACGCAAGGGAAGGGGAAGTGCAGAGAAAAGAGGATGGGATGAACATTACGTGCTCATGAGAGAGTCATCTCCTTCCTTTCATCCCAAATAGTTCCACGCCGTAGCCTCTTTTTCCACATATAGAAAATCCTCTTTATTGACTTTCCCAATTTTAGCGTTTGAACCAATTCCAGATTTTCAATCCCATTAAACTACAATAAAACTTTGTATAATGCCCAACAAATACGAATCAACAGAAGCCTACAACTACTTCCAACTACCTTTTCAAATACTCCTCTAACCATGCCGCCGACTTTCTCCACATCCCCTTTCACCGACTTTCTCCTCTGCAATTCTGCTTACAGTAAACCGACTGGGACTTTGCTCAAAGCGTTCCCATATATCCTTTCACTTTATCTTTCGCTGTATAAATAATTGTTTGCCAGCAAACAAAAGCAGAACGGTGGTATACGTAAGCTGTGATGCAAAATCAAAGTACTTACACATAAATATACAAAACCAATGCAATTCTATTCCTGTACTTACATGTAGTGGTCTCGCAAACTCAAGGAGGGAGTGTTGAGATGCAGTTTAGCGCAGAATGGAAAAAAGGTTCAGTTCGATTTCTTCCCAGCATAGCATATTCAGTATCATCGTATGGCGGTAACCGTAACTTTCTCTTCCAAGTCTGTTACTCTGTACTAGCTTCAGGGCAGTTACTTTCTCTCTTTTCCATTCATGGAATGCAGTGCAGGAAATAGTAATACATTCAAGAATTGAAAGCCCCTTTACTCTTTATCTCCATCCGTACACTATTAGGCCGAGGCCAATTCGACATAATCCATTTACGAGTGTTTTTCACTCTAGATTGAGCCATAATTTGTATTCCGCCCCTGTCTTCCTCTTCTCTTCCCTTTCTAGTCTACCGCCCCCAATCCCACTCCTCTGTCCACCGCTCTTACTTTCTCCACTTTCACCATCTACTATAAACCATGCACATAAACCCCTCCAAACTACTTTCTATTCACCGCGTCTTTTGCATACGATATTTCCTTCATGCGGGCCTCTTTTAAAGTATTTTCATTCGCTCAAGTTTACCACAACTTTCACCAATGCTTCATCGTGTAACCTTGCTCAAGTTCACAGCACTAGTGCCAATGTCTTTTTGTGCATCTCTTTTACATTAACATGCTGAAAAATTGTTGCATAGTCTTAAATTTTCTGGGTTACACATTATGTTTTTGTGCAAGATTCAGATTTTTGCGTTTTTCATTACAAATGTAGAAATGGGCTGGCTCTTCGGATATGGTTTTTCCTTCAAAGATTCTTCACTGTCTAGTTACATTTGCCTTATTCTACTCATTCAAAACAGCGGCCTGTTCCGAACGGTGGTTATTCACCCTTATCGGAACGTTACTCGGCCTGGCCTACTGTATTATTTTCCAGAACACTTTCTCCAGTCTTTCCCCTTGTTATTCGTGTGTGTTGCTGGTTGACTCAATTTTTTACTTTCTCTTCCATCTAGCCTTTTTAGAAGTTGTGGGGGAGGGAGTGAGAATACGTGTGTATTATTGTTAGAGAAGGAAGCCTGGGCATGTATTTTGTAGTTGTATTCTACTTTTCCTCCGTCTCTCTTTCTATCGTTTCGTATTCTTTTTTTTGTGTCGTACTTGTGCTTGAGTTGCCTCTTTATTCTTTTCTCTCTAGTTTTTCTTGCCCTAGAAAGCTATAGGTCTATGTGTAAGGAGCTGGTATTAGATTGCTCAAGATATGGAAGCGGAAGAGCGTTAGAGAGGCCGGGAAAAATAATGGCATAGCAGAGTAACGCCATACAAGACTATTATGAGAGTCAACATTTACCGCATGTCATTATTTCTCTTCTACTTCTACTGGCTGTCGCTTTCTTCAAGGTGAACAATATTTTCTCTTACTCGATAAATTCTATTCTTTCTCTCTCTCTCTCTCCTTGTCTTCCCCTTTCTCGCTTCCTGTATTCCTTCTGTAACTGTCTCCGTCTTTCTTTCTCCACTAGCGATTCCTTACTTCTTTCACTATTTTCTATTCCAAACAAGAATTTTCTCCTACTACTAAAACTGCCGTTTTCTCCAATGTTCCTTGAGTTACCTTCCTAGTAGCAACTTCCCGTTTGTTTCCCCATTATCCCCTGCATCCCGCCCACACAACACCGAATCCTCATCCAATTCTTTTCTCCAACACGCAATAATGACCTATCACAGGGGTATCAATTATGGGATTTAAAATTTAAAAACTGTCCGACTTTCTCCAGCCTTCTAAGATTTTCTCTTTCTCTGTCCCATGTCCGTTCGATGACACATAGTTTCTTCCATTGGAGATTTATGACACTTCTCCCATGCGGAGGCCATTGTTTGAGAATAGAGTCCCATTATTTATTTGTCCTTTCCAGACCATGATAAATTGTTATTCATTTGACTGATAGAACTTGACTTTTTCTCTCCGCTTTCTCTTCATCCCCGAACAAGCAATTTTCCTCTTTTACTTTCTCCTATCAACCTGCCTAAGTATTTGCCTTGTCTTTCCTCATGCTTTCTCCTGCATTACTACTACTATACGTGGTCCTCAACCCCAATAAGCAGTTCAAGCCTCCGCCCAAGCTACTCTAAGCTGCACACTCCCCCTGACAGAGTCACTTCCCTCCAGGCTGTACATATTAACCCGTCTCAGTCAGATCCCCGGCCGGCTTGATTCTCTCCGGAATACTTGTTCTTCAACCTAATGAACGATTCAGAGTCAAGAGGCATATAGAGTCTACCACCATCAATCCTTCCTATAACTCCCGTGGCTTTCTCCTACACGCCTTCCACAAAGCACTTAACATGAAAACTTTCCCACTGTCTAACCATCATCCTAAACCTTGTAGATATCTGATATCTGGTCATTCCTCTGAGTACCATGAAGCGAACAACGCCTCACTTCCGTCTTGAAGGATACCAGCTACGGCGGACCACACTATTTTTCATGTCAAATTCCTCTTCAACTTGATTTTGAAAAATGATGTAAACTTTATGAAATCTAAATCCGTAGTTCTATTTTCTGTCCTTCCTTCAGCAAAAAGCCTGCAAGTTCCGCGTGTATAGGAGTCTTATTGTGTTTTCTATTTCACAATAAAGCCAAGTCTGATCCTCCACGCCCACTCCACCCAAGTTGCAACGGACAGGACATGCCACCAGGACTGTCCATGACTGAATTCCCATCCACTTATTGTCCATCAATCCAAAACTAATTATTCTTACCCACCCTAGATGTCCGCTTTATGTAAATGATTAATTTTTCACAGGTAGCTTTTCCATGTAAACTTTCTTTGACTTTATGCATGTGATGCTTTCTTCCGCACGAATCCAAGTGTAGCGTAGTTTTTTCTATGAATAATTCATCCATACAAAGAGCTTTTCTTTCATTATCGTTTAGATTGTCCAGGCTTCGAGTTGATATTGCAAACAGAGTTTTTTCACATTGGGAAATCCCAATTTCCTATTAAAGCATTGGTCTGGAAGTAAATTATACTATCAAATTGACCGAATGAGATCAAGCAACATGGTAAAATCATCCCACCTTTCTCTTTATGACCCTTCTTTAATTAATTAACGTCTGTGTCAGCCTCTTCCTTGGATTTTAAATGCTGGCACTTATCATTTGAATAATGGTCCTTGTCCATTAATTCATTCACCTGAGACAAACCATTAGGAGAAAGTAACCTCCGGTAACCAATATCATTTGTCAAATACATCGTTTCCTGAAGTAGAAGTGCATTCCCTAACTGGTGCGGCCCGCTTTGGAAATTACCAAGGCAGGATTGTTCGTATGTATACACTTATGTGTGCCATCTCTCGGGGACTTCGTAGCATCCTTTCTGCTTTCTCTTGCAAAAAGAAATGCCCCACTGGCTATTCATGCGCTGCTTTCTAGTCCATGTTATGTTCTAGTCCTACAATATGAGGCAACTTTTTAGATAACAGGGTGGATTTGCATAATCTTCTATAATTATTTTTTCATTGCCAAGCCTTTAGAAAAATATCACAGCAACCAATGCCAATAATTTCATCGCATCAGTTTACTTGCATTAAGTTGGATTGAGTTATATTTTCCTTCGTTCTGTTGGACAAGTAAAATAAAATGCGTGCACTCTAAATAATTCTCCTGCAAAAGATTTGAAGGTACATTTTGGAGGTTAGAATATCTTAGTTCTTAAATATTTTTAGTCTCATTGCAGAATTTTATACCATATTTTATTCCCATAACAGGTCCCCTGTATAGCATTAAGTTAAAAATTCAAGTTATGTAGCTATCTTTTAGAATTAGCTGATTGACTGTAGATCGCCAGCATAGACCAAGCTAAGAACTTGAATAGCTGAAACATTTTGTTACGCGCAAGCCATTGTAAAGTTGTAAACTTTTCTTTCATTTTATATCCAGAATTGAGTGCATGCTGTTAGTCTCATAATCGCCAAATGTTCCGCTATCTCATTATTGTCAAGTGAATTTCATTAAAATATTCTGTCAATCGCTGATGTTAGTGGTAAGCATTATTTCACCTCACGTACATTCAAGTGGTTGTTTCCCTCAAATCAAAAGCTTTTCAAGCCCTCATTTCATTCCTATGAAATTTAATTGCCTAATAATAATATGGCTGAAAGCAAATAATAACTTATTCCGCTGCAAATCCCTGTTTTATTTCCCATAGTCTTGTTCTCAAAAACCCCCTTTCAGTCTGCCTGCTCGCCCTCCCTCTTGATAAAGTCTTCACGCATCCCATTATTCATTATTCCAGCAGAGCAGAAGCGACCACAAAATATGGGCTTCCTGCGTTTTTACAAACTTATATATGACTGCTGGCAAATCCAAAGGAATGCAGCACATCCCATGTGCTACAATTTATTGCTCTCATGATATGTTCGCAGTTCGTGCTCATAAATACGCTATCATTAATGTGATAAATTTAAAATGTATAAATTATTTTTAGCTCTTAAACTCAGTTTGCTTTACATTTTTACATAAAGCATGAATTCATTGTCCAAGTAACTAGTGTTAAGCATTTTTTTATTTGTACATGAGGGGAATATTCTGCACGCTTGAGATCCTAATGATGTGAGATTCTGACGTATTTTGGTTCGCCAGGGCAAAGATTGTTTATTCTCTAACCGCTAGAGACCTTGTCATGTTATAGGATTGGAATGATGACGAGTAGAGAGAGTGTAGGGATCTTTGATCTCCTAAACCCTCGGACTCTGATGAAATGCTATATAATGGATGTAGCAAGGAGAATTCGAGACAGTCAATTGGAATTAATAAAAGAGACAACTTGTTACTTTAAATGTGTTTCTACGTTCATGTCATTCTAAATTAATGTGTTATCTTCGATCGAAAGCCATACACAACGTAAATCGTGGAGACTGCAGAAAGATTTCTTGAGAACGAGTAATTTTTCATGTTTCCCTGCTTACTGTTGAGCATATTCGATTAGATATACTAGGGAGTGACGTGCCGGATTTTTTTCAAAGTGCTTCGAGTTGTGTAGCAAGGGAAGATAAATGAAGCATCACAGTTATAAAAATTTGAAATTCGAAGGGGGTTCAAAGTAAATATAAGCATCGTGGAGTCAGACAAGAAGATTTTTGAAGAGTCGTGTGATTCCTGGTCAAATTTAAAAATATTAAAACATTTATTTAAATTTTGAAAAATTGTAGGTTTTTTAGGTAATGATTTTTTGCCGGTTTGAAAAATAGGCTTATGCGATCGGTGAAATCCGTCCACAATTTGACATGTTAGTTATATACTAGTAGATTTCCATGAGATATATAGCATATATTGAATACAATTAATTTAAATCCACTTATACGTAAAATACAGTATAAACTATATACTATGGGGCGAAATCCGTATTGCGATCGGTGAAAGCCGTCCACCATTTGACATTTTCGTTATTTACTAGTAGATTTACATGAGATATATAGCATATATTGAATACAATTAATTTAAATCCACTTATACGTAAAATACAGTATAAACTATATACTATGGGGCGAAATCCGTATTGCGATCGGTGAAAGCCGTCCACCATTTGACATTTTCGTTATTTACTAGTAGATTTACATGAGATATATATCGTCAGCGCGCACATAGCTGATCCCTTTCAAACTTCCCGCGCGAGTTTTCCCGTTTACTTTACATTGGAGCTACATAAGGGTGGTCGCCCAGCTATGAACGCGCTTACGGTAGCATATATTGAATAGAATCAATTTAAATCTACAAATGTGTAAAATGTAGTACAAACTATATACTATGGGGCAAAATCCCTATTGCGATCGGTGAAAGCCGTCCACCATTTGACATTTTCGTTATTCACTAGTAGATTTACATGAGATGAATAGCAAATATTCATTAGAATCAATTTAAATCTACTAAGTTTTAACAATTTCTTTTATAATGTCTACTTTAAGGTGTGACATTGCATGGCAAACCAACAGTAAGGGGTAGCTTCTATTCTGCTCCAATTTTTTTATCCTATTTGTCACTTTTTGGTCATTTTTGCCGCTTTTTGCCTTGTTTTTATCATTTAAGTATTTTCATTACGAAACTTTTTGGTCATTTTGGTCATATTTTGATCATTCACTTTAAAACATCGATGATACTTGGCTTTTCACACTGTTTTTCTGCTTTGAGTATTTATAAAAGTTAAGAAAAGTTCTAGAAAGATTGATGAAGGCAAATCCAAAGTTAGGGAAATCTATATTTGGAGCAATTGAGAACTCAGTAGCACTATGTTTGTAAAACAGCACATACCATTTTCTTATCAGCCATTGGCCACCATTATCTTGCTTATTTCTTGATTTTTAGAGATGGTGCGTTTTTATAATTTTTTAAAATAGACAGGATAATGCTGGCTGTAGGTTATAAGAATAACGGCTGTCTAACAAACCATGTATGACATCAAGATGACGCTTTGCGGTGTACGAGGATGGAGAATGTCAACTATCCGTACACCCATAATTTGAAAGCATGCGTAGATGCCGGCAAAGACCGTCAATGAATGGTTCACCAATAACGGTAGAAACTGCTTCCGTTGGCCCTTTTAACGACAGCAGTTTTCCAAGAATTAGAATTGGCATGCGAAGCATTAGAAATAATCAAGAGGTTTACTTGGATGATATTCGCTCTTTTGCTTGCGGTGTTTGATAAAGTGCTGTTTTCGAGGGAATTACTGCTACCAGCGTTTTGAGTGTAGAATGTGGTACGCAAGAGTAGCAGGAAACAGGAACAGCGTTTAGTGCTTGCATTATATGATAGATTGTTCAAGTTGAAGCAAGACTTCTGTTACGGTGAGCGGATGAACTGGCTTCGGAATCAACAGAATATGTCCACTAAATTTGCCAATTATTCGGAGACACTAAAAGTAACCATGAGCATAAATTATCGTCAGTCACCACATCTTGTGTGCCGATTCCATGCCTACTGTATTTAAGGTTGTCTGAGACTTGCCTCCTTAAAATCAATGTCAAGTCATTCTGAGGAAATTGGCCACGTACGTGAAATATTGGAGTACAAAATTGCAAATAAGGTTGAATCACCCATTACAGCGTTAACGTGGAATGTGTTTGCAACAACAATAATGGAAAAGAACTTGCTGACGCCGAAGATGCCTGACAAGGTTTTTGGTAGGTAAGCAATTCATGTAGTTGATCTCGTTGCTTATTTTTATAGCTAAAGTGTTTGTGACCAGGGAAGATGCGTTGTAGTTAGAAATGTGGCACGTTTTCCGTGTATAAAAACTTTCGCGGTAATTGACATAGGCATGCCAGAAAGAGTTCTTGGACGATCGCTTCAAAAGAATGATTTCGTTGAGCACTCCTCACAAGTTGGCAGGATGAAAAAGCCAGCAGTGCGTACACAGTGAATATCATGATTAAGTTTCCTATAAATAATCCAAATTTAAATCAAAATCTTTTACTGTAAAAAATGAATCAATGTATGAATCAAAGCAGGAGCAAGGAGAAAACTTGTTGCAGAACCAGGCTTTCACTCAGCAACCTAGAGGGAAGTTCGATTTCCAGGTCTTCAACTCTACTGATTTTAACAATACTTCGCGAATAATAATGGATGAGGAAGAGCCTTCATTTGATACGAGTTCCACCAAAGACGTTATGAATTGTTTGGCAAAATTACCGTCGCGATTAACTATTTTCTTTTCCATCCAAAGCGATGGGTACGTGTTCTCATGTAGCTTGAACTGTTGTTTTCTCTTCAACATTCAAAATTTTGTTGTGTCAAACACTGTTTAAAAGTAAGCAGTAAGCACACGCTGTAGACAAACGTCGGCAAAAGGGTTGAATTGACCTTTGGCAGAGTACAACAAATGCTTGTAAACGCATGTCACGAAAGTTTTGTGATGAATCTAGAAGCATCCTTCAAATGTGAAGCGGAGAAATCCGCAGAAACACAAGCAACGGGAACTAACGGCATTAGCATTTCCACAAGCTTATTTAATGCGTATTAACTTTCTACTCCTACAATTTATCATGGAATCCACTTCTTTAACTAGTAATTCTAATTTTTTCTTGTTTGTCCTGCCCCAGCAATTGGAACCAAGCTCACGTTTGGGTCCCTAAGAGCGCATTTGCGTGAATACCTTTTTGAACTGGAGGCTGCAAATGGCCAATTTTTTAACCACGTACGTATTAGTGCCTTTTCTCTGTGGATTGACGGGTACCAGTCATACGACAGTATGTTGTGCAGCCAAACTGTAAATGATTTGCAGGGGTGTGCTAGTGTATTATGTGTTGAGCTACAAACCGAGGAACACAGTCACAACCGTGGGAACCGATGTTATAAGGTTACAGTAGATATCGAGAACATTAGACGACTTTCATTGGTGTTTCGTGTCAAAAGGTTGGTGAATTCGACTATGTTAGTTATAAGCTGATATTTAAACACTGTGAGTAAATATTTAAGAACTTGTTCAAGGACACCGCAACTTCAAAGATGACAAAGGTTTCTGCAATTTCAAAGAAAAAATTAAGTAACTGTTTCATATTAGCTCTAGGTTTATGGCTATTTATAATCTTAACTTGCTGAATTTTTGATGCAAACTGTGGTGGACAAATTAAGAAGAAAACTTTTCTTAACAGATTCTTTTGCTCGATTAGATTCGGGATGGACTGTACATCAAATTGAGCTTATTCGGTAAACACGTGTGAGTTCTTGCCGTGGATAGGTGAGGCAAGCTACTTTAAAGCAATCCCAAAATTTGAGCAAAATGTAAGTGTAGTAAATTTCGTTATAAACGACGACAAGTGTTTCGGCTGGGGTTTTGCTCGCGCTTTATAGGGTTTGTTTCAAAACTCAGAAACTGAATCGCGTCACAAAGGCCATAAAAGTTTAAAACACTGGACAATACGGGTACCCCATGACTATTGGGAAGGTTGGAAGGTTTGAGGACCAGAATCCTGATATTTCAGTTAATGTTTACTAATACTTCGTTCATCACATCCGCATCAGGGCGATGTTGAAATCGATTGGGATAATGATTTTTGGACCGCAAAGGTGTCAAAAAAGATTCTAAATTTCATGTTTATATGCTAATGCTGGTGGACCTAGAATCGGGTAAGTAACGTTCTACTGAAGAAATCAGATAATGACGAGACGAGTGGGCTGAGCCTGTTTCTACGGGGTACAAGAAATCGTACGTGATCCGTTTGTCATTTTTGCCGGTTTGAATAATAGGCTAATACCATCAGTGAAAGCCATTAAAAATTTGATATACTACTAGATAGACAAGTAAGATTAATATCATAGAGAATTAACATAAGAATGTATATAAATCTACTATACAGCCCAAAAGAGAGTATAGTATATACTAGCGTCGAAATCGCTATTGCGATTGGTGAACGCCGTTAATAATTAGATATACTAGCATATGCACATGAGACTTTATAGAGAATATCTATTTAAATCTATATAAATCTACTATATAGCCGAATAAACAGTAAAGTATATACTAGGGGGCGAAATCGCTATTGCAATCGGTGAAATCCGTTAACAATTTGATGTGCTAGTTACACTAGTAGATTTACATTAAATTTATAAAGAATATACATTAGAATCTAAATAAGTCTATTATATCCCGAAAAAAGAGCATAGCCTATACTATAGGGCGAAATCGCTATTGTGAAAGCTACTAGTTATATACTAGAAGAAATACATGATATTTGTAGAATATATGTACTCTCTAGTGCAATCTATTTAAATTTGCAATATAGAAACAATAGGGATATAGCAGGAGTTATTGCTTGATTTCCTTCCACAGCCCAGTTTATGTTGTAACTATATTCAACAAACATTAGTTAGTAGGATAAGGATATCCATGTCGCAAACTTTTGACAAAGTAGTGACTCACATTCTTGCAGAAAACCCAAATCAAATATTGTAATATTCTGCGCCAGCTCTCGTGTAGTGTCGTTTATTCCCAGAAGTTACCGCAGGAAACACTGCGAAGGTAACGGGAAAATCAGACAGATATATAAATACACCTTTTTGTAGCATGCAATTTTACAGTTCGAATGCCTTTAAATACCATTACCGTTCATCATATTTATTGTTGTTGTGTCTTCTTTACGTCGTTTCCGATTACGGTGGAATAACCAGGAACGTTAACGATGAGGATGAGCATGCAGAAGCAAATCTGTGCACCATTTCAGTACATAGCAGTAACGAACGAGATACAATGGTGAAATGAAACAATTTATGCATCTTCTGAGGTTTATGCTATTCTTGTATAATTTCTTTAAAGTGCGTACTACAAGGTATTAAATTGTATTTCAAACCGGTAGAAAGGGATAGCTTCTATCCTGCTAAATTTTTTGCATGCTAAATTTTGGTATCAGTTAGGTTTTGGAACTCCAAAAACCAGTCTTTTCAGCCTTATGCGTACAGCGAACTGGTTACCCAATATCGAATTTCCATGGGTTTAATGTGCATCTATGCTTATGAATAAGTGGGTTACTGTTATTTTGATTGCTTGCTGGCTGAATAAAGAATCCCCAATACTGAATACGGTAATGAATACTGAATACGTAGCGGCATTAAGCGCTTTGATCCATTTTGCATAATTCACGTAATCTAGAAATTACCCACGAACGCATCCCTTACAGGTTTACGTTTGCAATACAGGATTGCAATTTTCCAATCGTGTCTAAAAAAGTTAACCGCGGGTCAATTGCTCCGCTGGAAACTATCCGTCTCTTAGTCGACAAAACCCTACCGTTGTTTGAGAATTTAAAAACTGTAATCTCTATGGAATTAACTTCAAAACTCGGAAGGCAAAATGTAACGAAAATCACCAGAAACTCCCACTGGTCCCACCACACTCATGTATTTCCCTTAAACTAAACACAACATAAGCAACATACAAATAAAATGAATAGAACATAATTCTGCATTTGGGGTTTGATTCGTCCTCGAATCTGAAATTCGTGCATGTTGTTAATCTTGCTGCTGGTTGATTGGAAAAATCATGGAAAATCCGCTTTCTCGTCCTCTCTTATTGTTCGTTCGGTTGTATAGCCTCCAGAATATATAGGCCCAAATTCCTCCAAACAACTTGTTTCTCCTCTGACTCTGAATGTTTGTTACCAACCGAAGTCTTTTTTTAGAATTGTACACGTACAAATTGAAAGTAATTCCAGCAATACATTTTATGGAGACTTCGCTCTATTTCCTCAAAAATATAGTCTGAACTTTTCCCATCTTTAATCTCTTCATACCTGTTGCATACAAGAGTATCCTCTTCTTTTACCAAAATTTTCTTCTCCTGTTGCTTATTTTCATTTATATCAATCATTCTCTTTTTCGAAAAAGCAATACTGACTCCAGGTGAAGGTGGCCTTGATATTTTCACCGTAACAGCTTCTTTTGAAATAATTGTTTTCCTTCACTCTTTTTTGCATATCTGTCCATCTTCTCGTATGGCTCCCCTCCTCACTTTTCTTTCACTTAACGAATTCTTCAAAGCCCCTCTTCTTGGATTCACCCAGATTTTCATACCGTGATTTCTCTTTCTCCATTTTCTCTTTTTGCACTACCGTAAAAGTAATCGCACTTTTCAATTCCTCCACCGATTCTGGATTCTTCTCTTATTGAGCTAATACTTCAGCTAATCTTCTGACAACCTTTTTTCTTCCATCTGACATAATTAGTCTTGCAACTCATCATTGCCAATCAAATTGCATTCAACATTGCATTTACTCCCGCAGTGTTTGACAAACTGCATTCTGATAATCAGAAGGATCCTCCGAGTATGGTGCAATAAAAGCAACTTAGGATACTTCCGAATTATTAAAAATACCGGAATAGATCCTGAGTACAACAATTTAGAATCCAGTTTTTCAATATAAATTCCCGCATCCTCAGAAACTGGTTCAAGCATATTTGATTTTGCTCCTGCTGTGAGCAAGCATGCTGGAAGAACAAACCACTTCTACTCTCCAATTTTTTTTACCGTGAGTATGTTTACACATTTTCTCTTCACCGTGATTATTTTTACACATTTTCTATTCACCGTTTTTATTTTTGAATTGATATTATTTTTAACTTTTTATAAAATATTCGCCAGCAACTTTTGATTCACTGCTTTCAGCAGATTTTAAACGAATTTCACCTCTATAAAATCATCAACTTTCATCATTATTCTACTACACAGCCCAGAAAGCTTCTCCACTCGGAATCTCATTTCCGAGTGGCCAGCGTATTGTGTGATCTTCTCTATTTATCATCCGTGATTGTTGCACCTACGCCCATATTTGAATTTTTATGGAGGCTTCATTACACACCCATTTCTTATACGGTAAACTCCAGCACCCGTTTTCTATTCTTGAGCTCCCTCATCTGCATTTTATCCAGTATAGTCTTCACTCACTTCATTGTGATAATCAGAGCTTGACTCCCGCTCCTCTCTGTTTTGTACCTGTTTCTGTTGTCTATGTTCATTATTGGATTCTGATTGATCCTCCAAAAAATACGTTAAGTCCACCTTTCCATTTGCATGGCATGAAACTCGACTCAGCACACAAGTCTCAGTACTTTCCTCTAGTACCTTTAACAGAAGTTTCATTGATGCAAAATCTAAAAGACTCTTGTCTGCTTATACACAGCAACTATTTCTTGAATTTTAGACCTTCAGTTTTCTTCATGTCTCAACAATGCTTCCTCACCTTTCATGCTATATATGTGATTCTAGCAAACCCACATTTTTGCAGAGAGATTTTGAGATTTTCGGATCGTAAAACATCTCGTGTTTGCAAAATAAACATTGGCAACTTCTAAATTATGACATTAAAGCAAAGTAAAAGGAAAGTAAATAAGAAGTTACATCAATCAAATCGGCAATTTCCAATATGCTAACTCATATGAAAGTGTCAACTCCAATTCATTCTCAGAAAATTCATTACACTCTGGCTTCAACCTTTGTTTCCGAAGTCAATGCAACCACGGGAGGATTGAGCAATTCCAGACGAAGAAAATCAACGATTGCGCCGAAACTGCTTCAAAGGACACTGACGATTATGATCTGTTCGAAAAAACAGAATCTGAACCTGAAATAATACTAGAAGAAACAAATCGCTGGCCGGAACGATATTCAAAAGAAGAAATACTGAAAAGGGTAGCAGAAGAATGCAAAAAAAGAGATTTGCAAGTACGTAAATGCAATTCAGCGTTTGTAAATGGCGCCCCTGGATGCAGCGCTATTAAAATTGCCTTTGTTCAAATATTTCAAAAGACGGCAAAAGAATCGTTTCAAAACTCATTGCTGTCCTTGGCAACTTTATAATGCTGGTAGCATAATTTGTTTGTCAATATCCAATATTCCATCTTTA
The DNA here is from genome assembly GCA_906901655.1 of Sminthurides aquaticus. Classification (NCBI taxonomy): domain Eukaryota; kingdom Metazoa; phylum Arthropoda; class Collembola; order Symphypleona; family Sminthurididae; genus Sminthurides; species Sminthurides aquaticus. Next base: position 8,006,383 of record CAJQTT010000006.1, on the reverse strand, counting down.
TCCTTGTACCACATTTGTAGAGGCCCCTGTCCATTCTTGTAGGCTTTAGAAGTTCCAAGAAAGGTCTGCAAATAACTGCTATATTCGTAGTTTGCGGAACTTTCTATAATTCTATTTTGATGAATAATCGGAGCAACTGCTTAATGAAGAATTTAAAAATTGGAGCAGGATAGAAGCTATCCTTTTCTGCCGGTTTGAAATACATTTTAACACCTGGTAGTACACATTAATAAAGAAATTAGGCAAGAAAAAGCATGAACCTCAGGAGACGGAACAGTTCTTTCATATCACCATGGTATCTTGTTCGTTACTACTATGTATTGAAATGGCGCGCAGATTTGCTTGTGCAAACTCATCATTTTCGCTAACTTTCTTGGTGTTCCACAGTAGTGCGAAATTTTTGTAATTCAAGAATCAGAAGAATGAATGAGTGAATTTTGGAAATTGATGGAGACACTATAACAGTAAATCTGGTGAGCGGTAATGGTATGTATAGTTATTCAAACTGTAAAATTTCATGTTGTAAAAAGGAGTATGCATCTATCCGTCTGATTTTCCCGTTACATTTGCAGCGTTTCCTGCGGTAACTACTAGGAAAATACTACACTACAGGAGTGCCGGCGCTGTATATTACAATATTGGAATTAGTTTTTCTGCAATAATGTAAGAAATTACTTAAATAAGCATCTCCTTATCGTACCCTTTCTAACAAATTTTTTTTTAAGTGTAGCTACAGCAGAAACTGGACTATAAAAGGCAAATTATTAACGGCTTTCACCAATTGCAATAGGAATTTCGTCCCATACTATATAGTATATACAACATTTTGCCTATTTAGTGAATTTAAATAGATTCTATTGAATATAAAATTTATGTATCAAGTATATCTACTAGTATATAACTAAAATGTCAAATTGTTAACGGCTTTCACCGATCGCAATAGCGATTCTGCCCATAGTATATACTATGTTCATTTTTCGGATATATAGTAGAATTATATAGATTCTAATAAATATTCTCTACATATTTAATGTATATCTACTAGTATATAACTAGAATGTCAAATTGTTAACGGCTTTCACCGATCGCATTAGCCTATTTTTCAAACCGGCAAAAAATCATTCACTGGGTAAAGAACAGGTGTGTGCTTGTTCCCTTATTCAGTGTTCGCACGATATATGGACGGCATGATAATGCCAATTCAGTTTGGGAGAGGGTTAGACGGGTAATTAGTGAAACATCCAAATAGTCAGTCAAACAAACAAACACTCACTCCTACACAGTACAACTTAATTAAATAATTTTTTGATACTCATTTTATGCAAAGATTTCGCTAAGATTCGCGGGTAATAGATTTTTGCCGGTTTGAAAAACAGGCTAATGCGATCGGTGAAGCCGTCCATATTTTCCGGGATATATGTAAATTTACTCTAAATCAATATTATATACCAATAAGTATCTAAAGATATCTATAGAAACCTATAGAGATCTATAGATATCTATAGGAATCTACTATATATCCATTATTTATATACTGTATACACTATGGGGCGAAATCCCTGTTGCGATCGGTAAAGCCGTCCACAATTTCCTGGATATTTGTATATCTGCTGTATATTTATAGTATATACCAATAGGTACTTATAGATATCTATAGGAATTTATGGATACCTATAGTTAGTAAGGTTAGTTAGTTTTATTTCAATCGATTCGGCTGATTCTGGCTCAGCCCTTACGATTATAAGTTTTCACATTTTCAATACAGTTGGTTTGTAAATTAGTGACTACATAAATATTCAGTCTGAAATTAATATTTTCACCTCTGGTGTGCAATTTGTTTGATATGGATAATGTTTACGCATTATTCGGCTTCTGTATTAGGATGCTCCACTTCTCACAATATAAACCTCATTCCAGAAAGCTAACAACTCATTTAGTTTGTATATTTGTATATCTGCTGTATATTTATAGTATATACCAATAGGTACTTATAGATATCTATAGGAATTTATGGATACCTATAGGAATCTACTATATATCCATTATTTTTATACTGTATATACTATGGAATCCCTTAAACGGCACAAGTACTGGCTTCGCTTGCATACCAACCAAACCAGAGTATATACGTGTAGGACGTACGGTTGATTTTATTCGAACAAGCACAAGTAACTGTTTTCTGTATTTATAATATCCATGTATAAGGTTCCAGTAAAACCAACTACATAGTGACTATAGTCTATAGTAGGTAGTATGGATGTGACGAATAGCTATTATCATCAGTGAAACCGTCCACATTTCGATGTTGATTGCAATTTAATTGTTGATTGACAAACGCATTGTTTTGTGCAATGGAATTGTTGATTGCAAATGCGTCGCTTAGTGCAACCAAATTTGTTGCTACTAATTATTTTGCAATCAACAATTCCATGATGTATGTGTAGCCATTACAAATACATTTTTCAATATCTTGGTCACTACATTTGAATGGAGTTCAAACCAGCAGAAGGGATAGCTTCTATCCTGCTCCAATTTTTACAACCATAATCAGTTTAGTGTATAAGCTAACGCTCTTCAAGCAGCTCCATTTTAAACATACACCCACTTTCCGCCATCGAGAAATGCAGCAAGTTAGGAATCCACTAGGCAAGGAGACTCTTAATCGGATATTGGGAGGTACAGTAAGAGGCAAGTCTCTAATCTCCGATTAACAGCTTGAGTCGGCAAGGTTTTATTGCCTCTCTTTCGTGATATCATGTATGGGCGTCAAGTAGACAGACTCTTATTTAATCCAGAGTTAACTGCATACAGGACTTATTCAAGCTCCCAAAATTTATCGTTGAATTGAACCTACGGTTATGCATAAATTATGTAATATTTGTATTTTAAGTGCAGATATAGCAGGATTTAAGAGTAAATCAAAGTACTTGCCACGACCGACACAAGTACATCAAAGCTGCATGAACTACAACAACGACAGTTAGAGCAACAGCAAGTTTTTTTCACAATTTATCACATTATGAGTGATATAATCAATACTTAAAGCATATGTATAAGGTAAAGCATCTATTGCAGAAAAGAAATATTCTCCTGCGTTAAATATTTTTCCCTCACGTTTTGAATTCCGCGCGCTCAAAGTTGTTGACGATTGCTGTCTCCCCTACTGAAGTTAAAGTTGGCCCCAACTTTTAGCTACGGAGAGATTAGAGAGAGGACTAGGTATCCACCTTCATAACGCCCGTTTATGACGTCACGAATGAGAAGGCTCATCACCAATGTCGACACACGCTGTAAATCGGAGCTTAGAGACTTGCCTCTTATTCTACCTCCCAATATCCGAGTAAGAGTCTCGCTTGCTTTGCCTTCCTCCGCTTCATTATCAATGCATTGAGGTAATGTAACGACAAAATCAATATTAATTATCAAATCTCATTGAGAGTCAAGTCAACAAACTGTTACATACATCCAAAATGACATATATTTACCTTTTTTCTTGGCTTTCCTCGGTTTCTGAGAACAAACGGTTAGTAACCGTTCCTGGCTTCCGCTTTGAAGGATTAACATTCCTGGAGCGTCCTGCTGTAATACCAGGGAAGGAGCGGACGTGGTGGCTTAGCTCGCCTTATCTTCCGAAGCGGTGACCTCTTTCATGGTTTGTTGGTAATCCATTCCTCATTGTTCATCTAAGATTTCTTCTGTCGTTGAGATCCTTCCCATGGCTCCACGAAAATTAAAAAGATTGAAATTACAATGTTGTCCACATGAATAAATTCTTACCATTTCTATGCACTTTTCGTTCTCGTAAGTCATATTGATGGAAGGAATTGGAAAAAGATTTACCGGAAGAGTTAAACATTCTACGGGAGAGCTAAACACCCGATTGGAGAACTACAGATTTGACGGGAGCGCTAAACGTTCGATGGGAGAACTACAGATTTGACGGGAGAGCATTCCAGGTACAAAAGCAGGAAGCAATCTTATACTATAAATCTCAATGTCTGTCTGTGTCATTCCCTCTTTCACTTTCACAGTGTTTCTCTTTTTCTCTTTCACGGAATTTCTCTTTTTCACTTTTACTTTAGTGTGAAATGATCATGGATGTTTCAAAATGATTTGGTCTTTTCGTACCACAGAACCCCCGGGCGAAGCCGGATAGCAATGTCAGTCCGTGTCATTCATTATTTCACTTTCACTGTGTTTCCCTTTTTTACTTTCACTTTCCCGGTCTAAGAGAAGGCTTATGTAAAGCCGTCCATGCTAATCAAAATCATTTGAATAATCCAAAATATTTGCTAATGCTTTCATACTTAATCGCTTCAAAATATTTATAAAATTTTTAAAATGTTTCACAGTGATTTAGGGTTCTTAAAATATAAAACTGAATAATTAAACTGATCAACATTTCTAATCTTTTGCCATTTTGGCATAATTTTGAGCAGGCCAGCTGTTAGTCCTAAAAGACTTTATGTAGAATCGTTGCAAAGGGTAACGTTTGACTTTAGTATTTGTCTATAGAGATATTCAGCGAACATTTAAAAAGCTGTAGCTGATCTTAGTATTCCTTGGTAGCGCAAAATATTAATTGATTAGGTCTGAGCTATAGGTTTGACTATAGGTCTGAGCTATAGGTTTGACTATAGGTCTGAGCTATAGGTTTGACTATAGGTCTGAGCTACATATTTGACTATAGGTCTGAGCTACATATTTGACTATAGGTCTGAGCTACATATTTGACTATAGGTCTGAGCTATAGGTTGGACTATAGGTCTGAGCTATTGGTTCCGCGTAAGACGCTATACGTTTGACGGGAGAGCTTTACATGTGATGGAAGGGCTATATGTTTCACGGGAAAGCTTTACGTTTGACGGCAGAGGTATGCGTTTGACGTAAGAGTTATAAGTTTTACCGGAAAGCTTTACGTTTTAACGGGAGAGCTATACGTTTGACGGGAGAGCTATACGTTTGACGGGAGAGCTATTAGTTTGACGGGTGAGCTATTAGTTTGACGGGAGAGCTATTAGTTTGACGGGAGAGCTATTGTCTCAACTTGATAACTTAAGGACGACGGGAGATCTGTTGTTTCGACGGTCGAACTATTGATTCGGCGACAGAACTATAGGTTTGTAACTATATGCTGCAGGTATGACGGGAGAGCTATTGGTTCGACGTATGAGTTAAAGAATAGACAAGAGAGGTAAAGATTCCACGCAAGAGCTAAACATTCGACGGGAGGTTTGTTGTATTCGTACCACACAACCCCGGGCGAAGCCGGGTAGCAAAGCTAGTATACTATAAATCTCATTGTCTGTGTCATTCCCTTTTTCACTTTCATTTTCACTTTCCCTTTCATTTCCCCTTTTATTTTAACTTTCCCTTTCATTTTCAGTTCACTTCAACGGTGTTCCACTTATATTCACAGGGGGGCCTACAGGTTGGACTGTAAGTTTTTGTAAAGACTTTGAGTTTTCGGGCTTTCGGTTTGGCTTACGAGGTAATAAGAATTATACGTTTGACGGAAGAGCTTTATGTTTGACGGTAGAGCTATATGTTTAACGGGAAAGCTCAACCTTTGACATAGAATATACATTTAAACCTCGATACAGGGTAACGTCAGGGGACAGCGGAAAAAATACGTTGTAACGAGGTTTACGCTACATCGAAAACATGTAAAAACTCATTTTATGAGAACATCAAAACGTAGCCTAAACTTCGTAAAGCGCTTTTTTTGCCGGTTTGAAAAATAGGCTAATGCGATTGGTGAAAGCCGTTAAAAATTTGACATTTTAGTTACAAACTAGTAGATATACATTAAATATATAGATAACTAGCTAAGTTACCCGGCTTCGCCCGGGATTTCGTATTAGTGTCTTCTCCCGTAATACTTATAGCTCTCCCGTCAAACCTGTAACCCTCCATCTGACCTTAAGCTTTCAAGTGGAGCTGATAGCTCTCTCGTGGAACTGATAGCTCTCTCGTGGACCTGATAGCTCTCTCGTGGATTTTATAGCTCTCTTGTCAAACTGATAGCTCTCTCGCGGAACTTATAGTTCTACCGATGTACACAGAGCTCTCATGTCGAACCAGTAACTCTACCGTTGTACACAGATCTCTCCCATGGAGCCTGTAAATCTCCCGTCGTACCTTAAGCCTGTAGTCGTGGAATAGAACCAGCTCCAAGCGACGAAGCAAAATGCTCAACAGGGAAAAGCTACAACTCGTACGTGAGAGAGGGAGAGCAAACCAATTGGCCAAGAGCGCAAAGTCTATTGGGATCAAAGCTCCAGTCCTATTTGTTCAAAGCGGTAAAACAGTAGGCAAAGAGAGCAAAGGTTCTAGGGAAGAAGCTCTAACATGTACTCTTCAAAGAGAGAGCAAAACAATACGCACAGAGAGAAAAGATTCTAGGGAATAAGATCTGACATATACTCTTCGAAGAGAGAGCAAAAGGAGAGCAAAGATTCTAGGGAAGAAGCTCTAACATCTACTCGGCGAAGAGAGAGCAAAACACGGGTAAAGAGAGCAACGATTCTAGGGAAGAAGCTCTAACATCAACTCTTTGAAGAGCGAGCAAAACAATTGGCAAAGAGAGCAAAGATTCAAGGGAAAAGGCTTCCTCCTGTACACACAAACTCTCTGCTTTATAGTTAAGATATCTATTAGAATCTATATAAATCTACTATATATCCGAAAAATTAATATAGTATATACTATGCGGCGGAATCGAAATTGCGATCGGTGAAAGCCGTTAAAAATTGACATTTTAGTTATATACCAGTAGATATACATTAAATATATAGAGAATATCTATTAGCATCTATATAAGTCTACTATTAAATAAACGAAAATGAATATAGTATATACTATGTAAATGTATTTCGGGATGCTGTTTATTAGACAGCGCCGACTAGGCACATTAATTCGGCCCATCGCGGCTGGTTTGCACCAAGTCCCTTTATCCATCGCGAGGCTCTATCTACTATGGCTTCTAATTCTAATCACCAGTAGATCTTCTCCGGGGAGTGACTCAACCCAGAGGACTTCAACCAGCCTATCACAACGGGACAGTGGTGGACGAAGCACCCGCTCCCTGTATTTACCCCGTACCGTCTCCTTTCCCAGTGCCTGGAGATTTCACTGAGCCGAGTAGATAGAAGAGTAGGATTAGCATGGCTTCCCGGTGAGGGTCTAGGCTTCGAACCCAGTGATGACCGTAGTATATACTATGGGGCTAAATCGCTATTGCGATCGGTGAAAGCCGTTAACAATATGATATTTTAGTTATATACCAGTAGATATACATTAAATATATAGAGAATATCTATTAGAATCTATATAAATCTGCTATATATCCGAAAAATGAATATAGTATATACTATGGGGCGGAATCGCTATTGCGATCGGTGAAAGCCGTTTACAATTCGACATTTTAGTTATATACTAGTAGATAAACTTGATGCATAAATGTTATATTCAATAGAATCTATTTAGATTTACTAAATAGGCAAAATGTTCTGTATAGTATGGGGCGAAATCCCTATTGCAATTGGTGAAAGCTGTTAACAATTTGCCTTTTATAGTCCAGTTTCTGCTGTAGCTATAGATAAAAAAGACACTGGTTAGAAAGGGTACGATATGGAGATGCTTATTTCAGTAATTTCTTACATTATTGCATAAAAACTAATTCCAATATTGTAATATACAGCGCCGGCACTCCTGTAGTGTAGTATCTTCCTAGCAGTTACCGCAGGAAACGCTGCAAATGTAACGGGAAAATCAGACGGATAGATGCATACTCGTTTTTACAACATGCAATTTTACAGTTCGAATACCTATGCATACCATAACCGCTCACCAGATTCACTGTTGTAATGAGTTGGTTACATGAATTTCAAAAATTCACTCATTCATTCTTCTGATTCTTGAATTAGAAAAATTTTCGCACAACGGTGGAACACCAAGAAAGTTAACGAAAATGATGAGTTTGCACAAGCAAATATGCGCGCCATTTAAATACATTTCAACGAACAAGATACCATGGTGATATGAAAGAATTGTTCCGCCTCCTCAGGTTCATGCTTTTTCTTGCTTAATTTCTTTAATAATGTGTACTACCAGGTGTTAAAATGTATTTCAAACCGGCAGAAAAGGATAGCTTCTATCCTGCCCCAATTTTTTCTAAATTTTCAGCAGTAGAATTCTGTATCTTAAGGCCCTATTTCACGACTCAGTTTCACAAATTGTAACTTATTTACCCATGTAACAGTGTTATTGACTCAATTTTGAGAACTGCTCACGCGAAATGTCAGTTTACAATATCCGAGAATATGATATTACTCATTCGTATAGCAAAATTTGTGCACGTCTAAAAATTTGCAGTTAAGTGGTAGCCTTACGCTATACGGAGACTATTTTCAATGGGCTTTGTTGTGGAGGGTCTAACAATTTGCTACGCTGCATCGAAGGTTACGTTATAGAAATACGTTGCATCGAAATAAATTAACATAGAACCATAGGCAATTTTGCCGGGGATTGCGTACTACAACGTTATACCGAGGTTGTAGTACGCAATTAAAGTAAGTGTGAACGGAGATAGCGTTCAATATTATCCTCAAAACCTGGAGTTTGACGACGAGCAGACGAGTGATGGAAGCCTACGACAAAACAGCGTTGGCTTAAGAAACGTAAATCCTACCATTGCGAGGAATGGGAGTCTCGGATTTCCATTGAAGTGGACGGTAGAGCGCGTCCTTGTCCGTAACTTAGGTTCCCGTTTCTCTGCTGGCCCGAGACAAGCAAGAGCAGGGAGGATTGAGGAGTCAAGTTCTTGTACTAGTGGTACGGATGACGGCTCAGAGTCCCAATCGCTACTCATAGGCCGTAGCTTCTCTCTCGCATTTCCTTCCCTTTCCCTTCACCGGTGCGCATGCTCTTCCACATGATGCATCACTACAGGGTAGTGGGAATGAGCCCTACTGATGCTCTCCCAATCTCTCACAATGACATAAACTCACTCCCGTGGTCACCCGAGAAAATACTTTGGCCAAATTTGCAACCAACCGTACAGTACATAGTCGCAGGCTCATACATAGGAGCAGTGTCCCGTTTCCAAGCAACTACGGGAGTCAAGTACGGGAACGGAATTAGTGCTACTTGCAATTACTACCCGCCCGGGAACCAAGAAACAAACCATCTCAAACTGTAAGAAACCTGATAACCCGTATTTGTTTGGCGACCCCGCCGTAGATGCAAATACACTACCATTGATGAGACCCGGTATTGTCCATGAGAAACTGGTTTTTGAGTGGAGATTTGCTGCATCTACGGAGGGAAAAGATGCAATTTACGAAGAAGCATTGAAATAGCCCTCGGTGGAGAAGGCAATGCGAATTAAAGCTAGCAAGGCTCCAAGGGATTATTGTCTGTTTGGAGACAGAATTTTGAAAAACGTCGAAAACCATCTCAAGGAATTGGCTCACAGACCACCAACAACCCGGATTTACAACATTCCCTATTTTTTCCAGAATTTACTTTTAAAGAAGGCTATTCTCCTCCTTGGCGTATCTGAATCTGATATAGGCAAAGTGAAAGACAGAATATGTTCGTATCATATACCCATGCTGCAAGAAATAGCTTGTCTCCAAGCTATAATTACAAGGTAAAACAATAAATATTTTGTTATCATTATCGCAAAAATCCTCTGATGGTTGGAGTTGAGATCATTGCGATATTTAAAAAGATTGTTTAAAATCCACGAACAGAACAGCGCTGGATAATTAATAGATACAAGGAAAGTGGCAATGTGTCAATACTAATGTGTGTCCAAAGAAATAATAGCTAGGAATTCACAACGGCGACGAGGTAAAAAAACTTGTCCTCAAGTAGGCCTCTGTAACAATGAAATTGAAAGTAAGCCGCCCAAGAAGAGAAAGGCAGATGTAGTAATTCCGCTTGCATGGTCAGCAGAGTTTGTACACGGATGAAAATATATTCATGGATGGTACAATAGGATAGATTGAGACTTTTGATTTTTGAAATGCTGATGAATTGCGAGAAGGCAACACGCTGTCCATTTAAAGTTTGCTGGTGTAGTAGATGTTTTTAATACATTTCAAATTCAGAGTTTTGTTGATATTAGTCCAGAGTGGTTTCCGGAAGGTAAATATAATCTTCGAATTGAAATATCGAATGATTAGCGTAATTGAACAGTACTTCAGAACATTTAGATGAACACGAGATTAAAAGAGTTTGCAGAAGCAAATGAACCTTTGTCTGAAGATTGGGAGTATTTTGAAGTTGAATTGGATTGTAGAACTCCGGTGTACTCAACGGTGCGGTTAACGATGGGAGATTGTTAGCAACGGTTTACGGGGGCCTTTGGCTAGGCGGGTGCACGTCTGGAACTGAGGCGGCGAGAGTCCAGTGTCTCCGAGCGTACGTAGACGGAATCTTCCCAATAAATTCGCAAACCACTCGAAACACGAGTCCCAAAAATTATCAGAAAGCCCACAAAATGATCAAACAGTCAAAACAATGATCAAAAAGATCAAAAAGCTGTTTAAATGGTAAGAAATTTGCAGAAAGCTCAACAAACTAAAAAAGATCACAAAATTGCTTGATTGAGTAAAAATAATCGAAAACGATCAAAAAGAGACTCAAGAGTTTCGAAGGAGAGATGAAAGTTCAACGGGAAAGATATTGTGCTGACTGTAGATAAAGTTTAGCTCTATCGTTCCGATGGAAGAGTTTAGTTTGACGGGAAACCATCCATTTTTTGTTATTTTAGAAGTTCTCCACTTTAGGTAAAGCAGATAGCATACCTTCCAAAATCTATCAACGTTTATCAAAGTTTTAAAACGCCCTTGATTTTCTTTGACTTAGTTTCACCATTTTGATCAGGGATTCAAAACTTCATCATGGTTTCCGAAGTTTTCAATGATAGCTAATGCCAAAATCGCCCATGGTCAAGCGAAGATAAAGCTTTCAAAAGTCGCAAAATATCCCAATTTTAATCGTTGCAATTGATAATGTTTTGCAAACGACTGTGAAGATCTTTAAAGATTTTGATAAGCCAGATATTATTTAGAAATAAGTTCTATAAAGAACCCTGCAGGTAAAAATGGTGAGCAGTTGCGGGATTTTCAAAACGATTGTTGCCTCTATTATCCTAATTGCATGCCTTTGAGCAGATAGCATACCTTCCAAAATCTATCAACGTTTATCAAAGTTTTAAAACGCCCTTGATTTTCTTTGACTTAGTTTCACCATTTTGATCAGGGATTCAAAACTTCATCATGGTTTCCGAAGTTTTCAATGATAGCTAATGCCAAAATCGCCCATGGTCAAGCGAAGATAAAGCTTTCAAAAGTCGCAAAATATCCCAATTTTAATCGTTGCAATTGATAATGTTTTGCAAACGACTGTGAAGATCATACGTCCGATGGGAGAGCTATTAGCTTGAAGGCACAGCTAAAGATTTTGATAAGCCAGATATTATTTAGAAATAAGTTCTATAAATTTTATGGGGCAGCTTTACTCTGAATAGGAAAGTTATACTCTTAACGCGAGAGCTATACGCTTAACGCGAGAGATATACGCTTAACGCGAGAGCTATACGCTTAACGCGAGAGCTATGCGCTTAACGCGAGAGCTATACGCTTAACGCGAGAGCTACACGCTTAAAGAAAGAGTTGTACGCTTAACGCAAGAGCTATGTGCTTGACGGTGCCGCTATACGCTTAACGGGAGAGCTATACGCTTATCGGGAGAGCTATACGCTTCGCGGGAGAGCTATACGCTTAGCGGGACAGCTATACGCTTGATGTGGGAGATATACGGTAGACTGTTGCGCTTTTCATCAGCAGTAGACCTACATGATTAACTGATGAACTATTAATTCAGCGGGGGAACAATAAATGTGGCAGGAGAGATATTTGCTCCACGCGAGGGATAAGAGAGTGACAGTAGGATCTATACGGAAGACCTATAAGTTTTATGCTAGAGCTACAGGTTCGACGGGAGCATTACATTCCTGACAAGATTACTGAAGGTTCCAATGAAAGCTTAGGTATCTAAGAGAGAGTTAAGGTTTCACAAAATACATAACAGAGACTTTCAAAAGCTCTTGCTGGAATAGGCTTACTCTGTTCTGGAACAACCTAGACCCAGTGATAAGAGATACTCGTAAACCTGTAAACCGGTTTAAAAACCTGAAGAAAATCTGTGCAAATATTTTATAGCCAAAAGAAACTACAATGATTATTTATAACAATGTATTACTATTATCTTCGTAAATTTAGTTTGCTTGAATAATGGAGACCGCTTTTGAAAAACAGTGAATCTTTTTACTGAATATGCCTGTCACCTGAATAAAGCCTGATCAAATTAAAGCAGAGATTCTACGGGAGAGTTTTCTAATATTTTTATAAAGTTCCTGCAACACAACGAATTTTCCGATTCTCCCCCAAAAGATTGAGGTTTACTGTAACCTCCGCCCGAGGCGGGAGGTCACAGTGTCCACGTGTGCTTCAAGGAAGCGTTCGATACTGACAAGACGTACTGCGTAAGTAGGTACGTTTGCGAATTAAAATAGGTAAACTATCGGTAGGAGGCATGTTGAGCGGTACTGGAACAAGGTTGGATCGAAGGACTAAAATGAAGGATGATGGTTCACTTAAGCGAAGAGCAGTTAACTGAGTAAACTGTAGCAGCAATAAAGACAAGAAGTAAGAACACGCAAGTCTAGTTAGGTAAGCTGTAGAAGCTGGGATGATGCTTTAATGTAGAAAGCTCAGAGCTTATATAGTAGTTTAAAGGTTGTTAAATCAATATGTAAAATTCTTTAGTTGAAAAAGAAGAAAGATGAGAAAAGAAAGAAGATGGGAAAACTTACGCGTACCTGTATGCCAGTCCCGTCGTAGAATACATTACTGTCAAGGAAACAGCAGCTGTGCCCAAAATGCTACACCACGGTTGGTCGGAGGATACAAGAGCTATCATCACTTATGAGACCAATCCACCAGGATTATTCCCATGAACTCTACAATTTCTAACAGCCAGATGCTGCATGCGGCACCATAATTGTGGCTACGCGAATGCCGAAAATAAAACACATCTAGCTGCTAATTTCGCTTCTACGGACTTCCAATTTCTTTAAATAACTGTGCTGAATGTTCCAGTCCTGGATGTTTCCATCCCAGGCGAGAAAATAAGCGAGCAAATTTCAGATCGATGCAGTTTCTTTGTTTTCGTAATAGTTATACTCGGATTATATTTACAAGTACAGTTTTATCCGTTACGGTGACCTTCGTTCTAGCTCACTTTTATGATTTTCGCCAGTTTTAAACGAAGTTCAATATGTTCTACTTTTTCGAAAACAGCAAACAAGTTATTATTATTTTCAACTCGGTTATACTTAAGTTCCCGTTGTCCACGTCGCAAACAGCGCAGTTATCCAAATCATATTAGTTCAAGGTCATGTTAACCCATATAAACAAGATATTTCAACATATATTTCAAGGAGTAGTGGTGGTATACTGGTAATAAGACTCGAATGAGTGACTGAGTTTGGCAACGGAGGTTCAAATCCTGGCCACAGCATCCTTTTCCAAATAGTTATATATTTCCCCTCGGTATGATGGCATGCAATAGCATCTTTGCTCAATGTACATACTGTAGCTATCCCTCTGATGTAGAAGTACCCGTCATTAAATAAACTTGCAATCGTTCTTGCGATACCCTTTTACAATAAGCCGGCCTTATCCAAGAACCTTAGCATATGCATTTCGTACCTGTAATATTGTCATATCGCAGACCTGCGATTCCACCCACGGTTTCTGGATCTTTGGTTCTTATAAAATATTAAGGAATCATATAATGCACCGGTACCAGACAAATAAAGTAACGCTAGCTCTGAAACAGATAATTACAATTTGGATCAAAAGAGGAATGCAAAAATGTTTAAGGGTTAACTTCCAGTCATGTTGGTGTACCCAAAGTAAGTTTCTCTTCACTTGTCTTCTAATGCAAGTTAGCAATCATGCAGGAAACAAAAAGGGATAAACTGTGATCCATAAAAGCAGAACAGGTCTGTGTTAATCAGAATATAATTAACATGCACCAAGCTCACACCTTCAGCACTTCGAAGGGAATAAAAAAGCCGACATCTTCACTCAGCTTCGGCCCTTAAACTCTTCTCCTTTCGCTTGAATTACAGTGAGACTGTACTGTAGTCACTGCAGTAAAAAAAAGAGTGATTTGAGTGCTTCTCGAGACACAAATTGGGTGTATTTAAGTAAGGAAGAGATAGGAAGGAAGGCTAAAAAAATTCCTCTGGTTAAATTAACTCTTCCTCAATGCATACAGATACCCGTATTTAGCTCTTCAGCTTTCCTCTCTCATCATCCAATCCTACACACAATTCATTTCGCATCTTTCCTTCTTTGCCCATCCTCATCCCATCTGAAATTGCCTCTCTACCTTCCTCCACAAATCCATACATATCAAAGAGTCTGGCGAAACAAAACGAAGAGTGGAGAAAGCCGTTAAATTTTCACGAGAGAAACCAGAAACTCATAAACCACGGGACAAAATCCCTTGAAATACCTTCCACACATACACGCTATCCTTCAGAGGCTTTCTTCTCCACTCCCTCGCCTGAATTTTATTTAAAACTCGTAAAATCTAAAAATCTTTCCACCGCCGGAGTCAAACAACTGGGATTCACATCTCCGTCGCTCATACATTCCTCTTCATCTTATCCTCTAGAGCTACATACCACTCAATCACCACACTTGAATCCCGTCCCGCTTTCATCCCTTTCCCCTACATGAAACAAGAGGATCAACCTCATTCTCATCATGAGATTTCCTATACACCAACCGCTCCCGTGTATGTCAACCTCCTCTACTATCTCCCGCTCTTCTCATTTCAATACAAATACAATGCAAATGCACGTCCCGAACGATTCACCGTTCCAACCACATAAATATCAAAACGCACTCTCTCATCTCAATCTCCATATCCGTCCAACCCTTTCATTACATTTCTCTGGAGAGGCGTGTGAGAATTTTCGTTTCTTCACACTACCATATTCCATTTTCACGCCTTTCTCTTCTTCCACGGCCACCACGATTTCCACGATTACACTCAATCCTGTTATCTGTGTAACGGTTTTTCTAATTCACATATCTGGCATCTACCAGCTGCTGTAAATAGAACTGATTTTGCTGTCCTGCTACTGCTTATGCATCATCTGATGACGGCAACACTGGCGCCCTCTGGCAATACGGATATTGTTGAATCAGAGAATTTTGGAATGGCTGTTCGAATTCCCTTCATCTTCTTCCCGTAGCTTCCGAAAAGGTTGCTTCAGATAGGGATATAAAACGTTAAGAGAATCAGGGAGCAGAATATTGATTGATTATTTTCCATTTGATTGCTTTGATTTTATTATTCCAGTTGTCATTCGAGCCTTCCTTTTTTCGTTTCTCTGAGCATTTTCCTTCCTTCTTAGGGCAACATTAGTCAGCGCATCTTCTTTTATAGCCATCTTTTTATTTCCACTCTGGATTTTACAGGCATTTCATTACACGACGAAATGAATTTCTTCAATTTCCCCATCAAATTTCGTACTTCTTTCCCGCCCTATCTACGCCCTACATGAACCTTGAGAAATTTACTCTGTCTCGGTTTCGCTATGGTTACTGCACTTACCTCGCATCTTGAAATAAAACAACCCTAATTCAGAGATTCTCTTCTTTCGGCTGTCGGTATACCGGTTTTTTCACCGCAGCAATATCGGTTTACGTCTCTTCCGAAGGTCTCATCTCCTTTATGAAGGTGTTCCACGCAAACCAAAAGCTGGCGGGACAGCTCATCTCCAACTTTCCTATTCTTCACATCTATTATTCACGGTCATGCGGTTCTCAATTACAAATAAGACAGCATTGAATGCATTCAACCAAGTATTTTCAAAGATAAAGCAGAATCTATTTCATGGCCACACTGATTTGGTCCTTGTGATACTTTTAGTGTACACAGTCTCATCCTATAGTCTTAGTACGTAACACCTTAAGAACGGAATTATATTTCCCTTCATTGATTATCTTAGTGCTAGGCAAAATGAGCTTGAGGCCCAGTCGGACTGGATTGTCAACATTGCTACTCTAGGATAGCGATGCAGAAAAGGTAGTAAAATAACCTAAGAAGAGGATTTACGAAAGACTGTTCCTGTGACTAGATTCGTAGCTAGGAGCAACATACAGAAGTACTGCGATAGTTTTTGTCTCCATTTCTTCGAATCTCATTCTGTGTAGCTCTGTCTATGGACTATCCACAGCAAGGTTTTTTAGTACGAAAAGATAGTCGATGAGAAGTAAGAACTAAACTCCAGAGCGATCAAGTTTCCATCATCAGCTCTAATCTCCCGCTTGAGTGACTGTACTATTCGGCTTCTGTAAAAAATTTTTAGTTCTCTTCGCCCGAAGATACCAGTTTCGGATTTCCACTTTAGTATTTATTTGAATTTTTATCGTAGTCCTCAATTTTCCTTCCAATTACCTCCAAATAGTGATTTGTTAAACTGTAAATATTTAGCCGCTTCACTAGATTTAATCGATTGTTATTTCAGATAATAGTATGATTTTGCAATCATGTAAATGTGCATGTCAACAAAGGAAGTCTACCTCCTGGCACTTTTTCAATAACTTTCAGACACACTCTTTCCCGATTTCTTCTTCTCTCCCATAGTTTTTATCCACTTTCTAAAACATTTCTCCGATTTCCCTTTCCACTTGTGTCCAAGTGTATCAATATCTAAATCCAAAGCATACCCCTGCAGCAGCATCCAGAATATTCTAAATATATTTTCTAAATCCCTGTTATATTGTTTTTTCTACATTTTTCTCCATCTCCTTTCTCCAAACTTCAAACAGATCTATAGCTCCTCTCCTCAATCCTTCCCCTTTTTCTTTTGCTTTCTCCAAACTTCTTTCTGCAACAAATTTGAATCGTATATATGAACTCTACGGATGCTCATACTTTGAGTCTTTTTGTACAGTATATTTACTAGGGTCTTGACTTCAACAAAGAGTAAAATCAAGGGAATAATCCATGCAAAAATAATTTCCGAAACTTTTATTTGAATCAATTACGCTGATAAAAAATATTTTTCCGAAAACTTTCTCCACTTTCTTCTTTGGTTCTCAAAATTTTCTCCGTTCTTAATAATGCACAACATCAAAAAGATATATATTGCATTTATTTTATTGTAAAACTTTTACAGGATTCTCCAACCTCAGGCGTAGTCGTGACGAGCTTTCATTGCAAAATATTTTGCAAATTCGAATCTACTTCCCACAGCCCTTCTGAAACCATGCATCTCCATCCATTGTGGGACTTCCTCCCCTTCCTTTGGATATCCCACGCCCTTGAACCACCATTCCAGTGCCTCTTCTTCCGCAACCCCGAAGACGCATTCAACAATGTGGAGAAATGCATGCCTGTTTAAACATCGCAATGTCTCGAGTCCACCAAGCGGCCTCCATTTATGATCCATCACTCGCACAGTTGCAGGTTTTCCGTACAGGATAAAGATAATAGTTGTTAATGTCTCCAGGTGGATAGCTTCATAAAATAGAAGCGATACAATAAAAAAATCCCGAACGTCAATATTTCCTCCCTTGGTTTGGTCAAAAATGTCAAAAAGCATGAAACTTTCAGGCTGATAGTTGGAAGGTATTCCGAGCATCGTCGAGAATTCCATAGAATCTACAGTCAACTCCATCCTTAGTGCTCGTTCTCCATCGGTTTCCTGATACCTTTCTCTTTCATTATCCATTTTAAACCGAACAGTACTTCCTCGTTCGTTTTCAGCAGTGTTGTCGGGCTCGGCCGTAATGTTCTGATTATTGTACTCTGGGAGGGAAGCGGTTTTACAGCAGGCTCTAACCACATCGATTTCAGACTTTTCCATCAGAGGTCGGAGTTCTTGTTGGAATGCCCAAATCCTTGACAATTTTGCCGGTAGTTTTGAATTCATCACAGCTTCGTATATAAACCCATCATTAAATATAAAATCCGTTATCGGTATTTCGAGTTCACGGGAAAGAATATTTGAAACATTTTCAGCAAACTTCTTCGCATTCTTCTTTTCTTCTTCAGACGGATTGTACACAGGTAAGAATTCAATTTCCATCCGGGTCCTAAACATTGCAAGGGTATACCATAAGCTCTGCACCCCCGAGAGACCGTCAAATGTCCAAGTGACGGTGTCAGCACGGTTGGGCCATCGGTAGATCACTGGTTGAATGGGCACACCCGGAATGAAAGCACCCAACTTCAATGTTAGCAAAGCTCTTCGATTTGTGCACGTAGCTTCCGCGAAGATACCAATCTGAGGCCAGGGTTTCTTAGAATGAGCCCTGGTTTTGATTTCGCGGGCAGTCATTTGAGCAGATAATGCATTTTCCCTGGCTACATATAAGGGCTGCGTTGTGTCGATGATCTTCCCAATAGCTGGCATAGTGTGAACCGAGTGTTTTGACACGAAACTGAGATCTCCCAGAAGGGCGAGGATTATCATATCGACCATGGTTGAGTGTGGAGCAATAACCAGGATAGGAGCTTCCTCTCGCTTTGCTCTCACTCCTTTGACTTTCACCCAAAGGAGCCCGCAAGAGAAGAGAAAGGCTCGAAGAAGGATACGCGTGAGGAACCAACGGATTCTCTTCTTCCAGGAAGGCAAGGGTGCTGCCATCAGTTTTGTGAGGTTCGTACCACATAGAATCAGGTTCGAAAGTATCCACATGAACAGCATGATAAAGAATAGAAGGATAAGACGGAAGGGAATGAGAAAGACTGTGCCAAAGCATATTTTAGCTGTATCGCAAGCTCCAAATCTGTCCGTGCGAGTAAACGGATTATTGACGGATTTAAAAGGGTCCACCTTACGGATAAGAAACTTTCGGTTGCTAAGTTTTAGGGCTTCGATTCTTAGAGGTCTCCAAAAGTTTTCGTCGTCAACTACAGCAGCATCCTTAAGGTTAGCGTTTACAAACGCATCAACCGATGCGGTTGTTTGAGTAGCGGAGTTAGGATTTAAAAGAGCCAGCGTTCCAAGGGAGGGACTCAGGAGGAACTGACTACCATGCTGGACTGGAACTGTATCTCTCCCTGCCAAGGGAGCCGAAGTTCCGGGAGCACGTTCCACACTTCCTATTTTGTTTTTTCCCGTGGCGATGCCGGGAATTAGCCCAAATAACCTCCAGAGTAACGCGAAGTGCTTACGAACATTTTTCCTGGGCTTTCTCCTTTACATTCCGCCGCTCTCAACCATCTTGACTGCGCTAACATATGGAATAATAATTGCAAATGCATCAAATCGTTAGAAGATATTTAACGTTATTTATGGACCGTAATATTAGCTCAACGCTAATTAATGAAGTAACAGCACTCACCTGTTTGGTTATGAATCAATCCAAATACTGAATCCAGTATGCCAGAAAATCGAAAAATAGTCCGGCAAATATTTGTATTAAAAAAAATCAAAAAAATCTTCAAATTATCAACTTAATCGCTTTTGTTCCTATTTCTTGGAAAACTATCTTCCGATCTCCCGTACTTATCAAACCTTCCGGAAATCTTTACAACAAAAAGCAATCATACTTAAAACTTTATAGCTTACGTTACAGTGTATGACTTCTGGGTATTTTGAAGATAAGGGATAAGAAGTGTATCTTCTTGATTACAAAAATTCAAGAAAAAGATTCCTCTTATTCGATCCCTAAACAAAATGTTCATACCGACGGAAAACAAAAGGAGAGGGAGCAACAAATTCCAATTTTTATTTTTCTCTACATATTTTTATAGCTGCTTACATGTCCTACATTACATTGTTCATAAATTCATTCATACATACTCCTCTCCCTGATATATCCTGCTATAATCCTGATATTCCCGCCATGCAGTTCTCATAAATACAGTTGCATCTTCAAGACTTTCGTTGCCCTGGTATTTCCTCCTATTCCGCGTTACAATAATTACCGCTTAAGAAAATATGATAAGCTAGCAGAAAAGTTTTGTAAAGGGCTGCTGACTTCACAGTTAGTGGAAGACAAGAAGAGTTGAAGCGAATCAGGGACGAGAGAGAGGAAAGGGCTAACGATATATGTTACCACATAAATCTTTTTCTCTCTTTCTCTCTTGATTTTCCTTGAAAAACTTGTAGAATCTTCTAGCCGGAACGCTTCCCTTCAAACTTGCTAGCTTTCTCCGGAACAATTTCTTCCGCAGTTCCTTGTCCTTCCTTCGTCGGCTTTGTAACTCTTCGCACTTTAGTTTCCCCGCCACCTCCACCACCACCCACTACTATACGCTCCAGGATTCTATCCTCATTGCTTTCACCGCTAACTTTCGCCAGTTTTTCTCTTGTTTCCCACAGGAACAGAGCCCCACCACCATCCGTACCAGCTAATACTTCCGCCTTTTCTACTGTGCCATCATCATCATCAGTTTTATACGTTTTCTGGTTGGTAATCCCCAGGATCCGTGCTCAATTGGTATTTTTTTGGTGGTGGAAAAAACTTATCAGAAACGCCCTATCCGAATTTCATTTACTTGCTTTCCCCGCCCGTTTCTTATATTCTGTGGAAAAAAGTTGAGGACGCTAGCAAATATCGAATAGAAATCTAATAATTCATTCCAATCCCATCTTACCTTATCATGTTAATAGTGAGTTATTATTCGGATTTGTGTGGCCTCTAAACTATTCCTTACTCGTTAGTTTTCCTCCACGCGTCCTCCCCTCCAATTCCCCGCCTTCCCCGCTTTCCCTCCCCTCTCTTATTATTATTTAGTTAGCCGCATTTTCCTGCCCATGCGTACCCAGAATCATTATATACCTTCTAATGCGTAGTTGCCTCTGAAATTCTATACTCTCCGTTAGTCCTTGCCCCCGTTGATATTCGTTAGTCCCTTGCTTACTTTCTCCACTAACTTATGTACTTATTCAACGTACTCTCACACCTCCGCCCACAAGATTTCTTATCGTTACTTCCCAAACCTCGGCCTCCATTTTTCGCTGTTAGCCTTCTTCCTGTCTCTTTAATACACAAGTTGGTATCTGGTGAAGACGTGGCGGCGGCGGCAGGGGCAGAAGGAAGATGATGAGGAAGCGGGGATACGGATAGAGCATTGGATAGGAAACGGTAGCAATACAGTTTTCCGGAAAAAAACCCGCGTGATGAATGGCTCACGTCCCATAAATTAGCACACGATTAACAACTCAACACTTTTCGGACCCGTACAACAAGACTTCTTGGCTCAACCTCGTAAATCCTTATGACAATCTCATCCCCTCCAAACCCACACCCAGAAACTCATCCCCACTCATCCATCCCGTCCTGAACATGCTTTGGGATGAACAACTTCTAGACACACACATCCCATACGCACACATCACCCACCAGCCCTCTCTCACATACACATATCCTCCAAACTACATCCTACCTTTCAATCTATTATTCCTTGTCGCTCTCAATAAATCCTCCCTGTCTTTCTCCCGCTTTCTCCCTTCCCCTTTCTCCGCCAAGCCCTGCTCCTGCTCCAAGCTACGCGGCCCCCAACTAAACTTGCCTTATATTTCTTCTCTATTTTCTCACCCGCAACATTTAACTGATTACCTCCGACTTTTCCCAAACCGACCTCTATCTTTCTTCCCGCCCCGCATTAGCACTCTTCCTCAGTCATTAGCTCCCAACAATCCTAGCTCATCTCCCACCGTCTTTCCATACTTTCTCCCACTTTTCAAACTTCCCGCTTCGTCTTCCTCTTCTTACGACTTCCTTGTATTTCTTCATCCTATACATACCCTCTCTCATGTCCGTATTTCTTACAGCTCCTTAGCTGTTCTAGCATCCAAACGTTCCTTTATGTCCGTTCGAACACTAAACCCTGTCTTCTGAAATTCCCAAAACTTTTCCCTAACTTGCAAAACAATAACTGATACAATCTTGGCTAGTTTTGAGAAACGAATATTTTCTTCTAATATATTCTCGAATATTTCACACCCTTCCGATCCTTCCTTGCCCTGCTCTCTTTCCTATTTTCTTGTATTTACTCCTTCCTACTTCCTCTTGCTGTATTTCTCACGTTCCTTCCTCTACTTTCACTCTTCTTTCATCTATTTCCTCTATAAATGTTGCCTTTGTATCCCGATTCCATTCCCGCCATCATCGTGGCTTGCAACAACACGCCACCTTATTCCCGCTCCACTCACCTGCCTTTCCCTTAGCACACACCTTTGCTTTCACTTTAGCCAGTATTTCTCCGAAATTGTACCATCTACATTACTTAGTTTCCGTCGCGCCTTTGTACTTTCTCCGCTGTGGTGCTCCACACTAAACCGCATTTTCATACTCTGGCTCCTTGGCTTCTCATCTACGCGATTTTCAGCATCGCTGTACTTGGTCCTTCTTTATTTCTCATCTCATCCTCATTTCATCCTCAGTTGAGCAGCCTCTGTCGCACTTACACAAGTTTTGCAATTCACCCGCCTTTGAAAATAGGTTCAAGAGAATTACCTCTCAGAGGCTAACGATTCTCTGAGCTTTCACTTTTTGGCTATTGCCAATTGACTACGCTTAAATTTTAAGGAACCTGGCTGTCTTCATTGGAACATTGACTCCCCAAATTTGATTCCCATCCATATCCGTCTCACCGTCTCTTTCACAGTCCTACAGTCACAGATTCCAAGATTTCCTCCATTGTTGTCCCCACTTTCTCCATTACTTTTCATGTAGGAAAAAAGTCAAAATCTTTCTCGCTCCCTTTTGCTTTTTTTTCTTCTTCCTCCTCCTCCCCTCCCTCCTTTTCTCCTCTTTCTTCAATGCTTCGTAATAAGCTATAACAATCTCGAGTCACCATCCAATCTATTCTTTTCCTTCTTTCCGTCGTACATAGAAGCCTGCTCCTACTACGGTAAAAATCCTTTGTACTTTCCAATCACAATGGAACCGGGATTGAACTCCAGACTTTGCTACCCGATTTCCAAAGAATTCCCAAAGATGAAATCCAAAGACACAAGAAAACAGTCAACCAACTTTCCTCTTTCTCCCTCCCCCTCTCCCCTATTTCTCCACATATGTCCTCTCCTCTCTCTTACATCCTCAACCTTCACCCCTCCTCCCAACCATCCACCAAGAATGGATCCTCCATAAAGAAAGAAAGAGGCCAACCAGTGAACAACTAGTCAAAGAAACCAATGCCAATTTCAATCTAATGTAACACACATTTCTTCATCTCTTTCATCTCCCACTTTCCCAACTTACTCAATACAACTGTACCAACCAAATATATATATATATAGATACAACTTTCTTCTTATGTATTTCTCAATCCTCACCTCCCGATTTACCAGCACTCCTCCATCTCCACCCTATTTTTACCCTCCGTAGAACATGTTCGTATTCTCCAGCCAAATCCTTCCAATGCATTCAAATTACGCCCAAACAGTCACATAAATTCTCTCATCTTAAGCTCGTCCAGGCATAGCCTGGAATGCACCCCAAATCCCAACTCATCCCATGTGTTCTCTCCACCTGCTTTCTCTGTATTCAATCAATCCCAAAGGAATTCTTCCTCTCTCCTCGTCCTCCTTACTTTCACCTGAATCCTGCATTGATTGGGATATTGGGCAACACAGAGAAGGATTCAAAGTTACATACTTAAAGAATTTACTCTTCTCCATCATCGGAATTCTCTTCTGTCGCATTAAACATTCCACATAATCCTACAATCCTACTGGATGTCAATATTAATACTGCTGTCCGATTCGATGCCCGCTTTCACCCATTAGTCTACGCCTGATAATCTCGAACATGTCAGAAATGTCTTGAAATTCAAATAAATTCATAGCATCCGACATGTGAAATTTACATTTTTGACACTTATAAACATGCTACACAGAATTGAAACGCATTTTTACATTTAAAAGTTATGCGTTGAATAAAATATCAAGAAATTACGCAACCGAAAACTCATTCAACGGTAGAACGTAAATATCCTCTGAAATTTCTCGCTGACGGGTAGCTAGTCATAGTCACTATGGATGATTGACTGCTACTATTGGGATTCCCTCTTTAAAGCGGGCTTTCAAAATCTGCCACGCACCAAAGTTTTTCTTCGGGGCATGTTTCGGAAGTCCTAGTTTACTATTATGTAGCATCCAATCAACTCTTCAAACCTATCGAGCTGTAGCATCAAACAAATTTATAAACCCGGTTCTTAGTATTCCACAAGTGCCGATGAATATTTCATGAAGCCGCCGCTCTTTCCCTAGCTTAGTTTCTAACTCAGTGGCAAGTCAATATAAAAAAAATCCCAACATCTCCTGTCACTCAGCTGACAATTTAAAAGAACCAGCCTCCTCGTTTTGTCTCTCGTCAAAAACTATCAAAGGGAGCTAGCGGTCTATGAAATAAGAGAAACGAATCCTAAGAATCCGATTTTTCGTCAGAAGAGAATCCCTAAAAGGAACGATGGTGTATTCAAGAGCACTCAGTCAATGACATTTATTCTAGGAATACTACTTTTCATTCATATCAGTTATAATAATAATCAAGCATCTCCAATCTCTTTCGCTTTTCATCATTACATAAACCCTGAATGATATTGAAGAAATTTATTAAACGACGGAAGCCGGATAGACATATACTTTTCTCAAACGAATTGAAAGAAACACAAACTCCTTTCATCATTAAAATTAAAATATCTACTAAATTCTACAACGAGATACTTTCAGTACTCGAACATCAAAGAATCTAAAATTACTAAAACGAATTGGATTCACAAGAGTCAAAATCTAAAACATCTACATTCTTGAAATTAAAACTTACACAGCACAAATCCGAAACTGAAATCCTCACTTCGAACAAATCAAGAATTCCTACTACACGTTTTAACTAAATCGGATATCTAACATTACCAAAAGCTGAAGTCATAGCTATTTTCAGCCAACGCAGAAATAAAAATACTGTACCACAACCGATTACAGTCAATCAACAAATCAAAGGCAATTAGAGATCATCAGACAACGTTTACATTACTTTGGCACGTACGGTCCCATGCTGACTGAGCTCATGGCATCGAAGAAATCGTCGTCTTCATCATCAGTCTCGATATAACCTCCTACATCTTCGAACTGAGGCCCAGTATTACCCTGTTTGACATTACCCTGCTCAGTCGTATCGAATACATCGACGTGATCATCAGCAACTGAAGATCCAGCCACATCCGTTCCACCATCGACCTCAGGTACATTAACCGATCCTTGTTCCCCTTCACCATCAGCCGTAGCCTTCTCCAAGGCATTGTTTTGACCGTATCGATACTCTTCTCCATTGAGCTGTAACTCTTCCTCCTCCGGATTGTCGTTAAAAAAAGCAAGTTCATTATCCAGCTTCTTTTCACTAGAGAGGTTTGGCTCCACACCCTGCGGTTCCGCGTCGTGTAAAGATTCACGAAGTTCATCCTCACCAGGAGCACTATTCTTCATTTCCCTATAATATTCAGGATCCACGCAGTAATTCAACCCCCGAGCTGCTCTCCACGCTTTCCTGTCCGCTGGAGCCATGTTGTAAGGAACGCTGGAAACACAATTACATAATCTAAATTACTAAACCCTCAATATTCTTCCACCAACAACATTCCTACAAGATAACCCATGCTCCTAATTTTTCAACACCTGACGTTCGTCACAAATACAAAGCACATCCCAACTTACTAATTCCAAGCCTTCTCTGGACAGTAAATAAAATTCGGTCTTGTGGGGTCGGACTCCCAAACTTCTTCATCATCATCCACGCATTTACGTTCCTCCTTCTTTCCAGCACCAATACTCGCTCTGGCAATCTCAGCTGTAATTCAAAGCAATGAACTGATTACTAAACTGAAACCTCACGCTCATCACAATGCCTTAATTCCTCCAGTATCCCATGATTCCCATGAGAATAAATAGCTTGAACTTTAAAGTAACTATACTATTTTTGATTGTAACTAAAGTGATACTGACCGATAACTTTGCGATATTCCTCGCTGTCCGGCACCTGCCGCATATCCTTGTTACAACAGAATTCCTCATGGTGGTGTATTTCCATCAAAGGAATATCCTTCAGACCATGTCCATATCGACAACGCCTAGTTTCTTGAGGCCCATGCACCTTCTCGTAATTTCGCCTGCACTTAGGTATGTGGTATCCCATGCGCTGCTCTCTGTAAATCACAATTTAACTGTTAATTAACTTCAATCCTGTGCTCATACCGCTTATGTCGTTAAATTACTCGAAACCACAGAAATTTTCCCCGCAAACCAAGAACCAACTTGGAACAATTATATTACACCGCATTGCTAATTACTCCCAGTTACCCCCACATTCATAAATACAATCGCGGAATCTATAAATTTCTTCAAATTACAATTCAGTTAACTTTAAATTAACTGACTGTACGAAACTTACCGAACATGATGACCCGAATCGTAAGGGCAAATCTGGAGCTTTTCTCCAGGCGCAAGCACGTAAGAAATATTCGGGACATCAGGAACGAAGGGCGACTTTTCTTTTTCTTCCGTCTTCTCCATGCTTTTCCTTCCCCTCAACTTCTATTTTACTTTATAATCAAGAATTAATTCCTTGATTCAAACAAGTTATTGTAATCCCGACGACTAATTACTGAGACGCCTCCGAGTTCTGCGTCGTCTCGCCCTCAAGCTTAATTTCCTTGCCCTCTCTCTTCAACTGCTGAATTCGGACTGGCTTTCCAAAATTAGATACAACAAAATAGCATTGTTGCACTTGCAAAAGTTCAATTGCAACTACGCAGGAGATTGTTGGCAAATCTATCCAGCTCCTTCTGCTCCCTTTCACTTTCACAGTGCACTCTCCCCTTTGCCCATCTCAAAGCATGTAATTTAAATGTCTCATCAGTTTGAGTATCGGCCGCCCATTATTGGCTGGATTGGATTGTTGGCTTGTGCATGCATACTTGCAAACAAGTCGCTCCTTTCTCTGTGTGTTGATCCCAAATACGAAGTTGGCATTGACACGTGTTCCCACACCCCCGCAACCACCAATCAGATCATGACACTTCTGATCGTACCACTCTCCACATCTTCCACGTGCCGGCCGCTACTTGCATACTTCCGTCTATTCTGGTTGTCATCTTTGGTGGTCCTCTTGATGCTACAAATTGCAATTTAGCAAAAATAGAGTTTAACGTCAAGATAGAGTTTGCAGGTGTTTGGTACTTGAAGGAATGCTGCTGCGAGGATTATATGTGTTGCTTATTGTTGTATGCTACCCTATATGTCATGTAATTACGCATATCCAGGGATCACGGGAGTTTGCAAAATGCTACTTGTTGCTGTTCCGACATGCTACACATTAAAGACGGAAAATTAAAAAAAACCGCTCCCGCTTTTTACATCCTATGCTAGGTGTGTCATGTGGTGGTTTTCACCAGTATTAAAATTTAAAACATAAAAGAAAAAGTTAAAAACATTGCAACAACACTTCAAAACCTCTCATGCGTAAATGCAGCATCGTAATTGATATTGATTCCATAATAGCGTTTAAATTAATAAAAGTTGAAAAATAGTATTAAAATAATAAAACTGATTTTCTGAAATAAATTTTCTAAGTATGAAAGCAAACTACATTTTTTTACATCGAAGCTTACAACGGCGGCTCCAACAACCATTTGGCACATCAGATGACTGAGGACTAAAAACTTAACAGACAAACTTGTACATTAACGTCTTCATTACATCACATGTTGGATGGAATGCCCTGCTTCACATCTCCATTTTGAAAAAAGATTATGTGATTAATGAGCATCTTAATGGCAAAATGTGTCCCCGAAGAACATTTCAAAGTAACTAACTCAGCCTTTCTCTTAGCTTCAGCAAATTGCTTTCAGCAATTATTCTTAAGGTTAACAGTATGTTGACAAGAGCTTTGGTTTTAGTGGCGATCCATCTCGTTGTACGACAATCTAACAACCATAATTAGGCGGTTTATCAATTCATCAGAAGATTTAGGAGCAATTCAAGTCCTACTTTGGTGTACTTGTGAAAACAAAACCATTTAAGGGTGAAAGCACAAGGAATTAGTTGAGCTTCATGCGTACTGATTCCTAGCATTGGTTCCGCTTTACAATAAATCCTGTTGTGCCCCTCCATAGGTTTAGTCCATTGTTGGCTACAAAAAAGCGGAAGTGACTAGATCTAGTGCCCGGCTTCGGAGAAAGCAAAGCAGGATAGAAAGGAGGGTGAAACTGGTTGGTACAATATAAAGAGATGTACTCAATGCATATATATATATATGCATATATTTAAAAATGTCATTGTCATTCACTTCAAGGAAGGCATTGTGGTAAAAGTAAAAAGAAATATAGTAGCAAGTTATTTCATCATCCCTCCTCCTTGCCCCTCTCTTTCAGTTCCCTGCTCCTCCCATCTAGGTCTTGCCATTGTTGGAGGAGAAAAACTACCCGGATATATTGGTGACTCCGAGCGAGCGTGTGTTTCTAAAATGCTGCGGATTTACTACAGTAATATATAGGGGATTTTCCTCCACAATTTTACATTTCTAGGAAGCATTCTGTTTTCAAATGTGCTGTGTTGGTTGAAGTATTTTCGAAAGTTACCCGCCTGCGATTTTCCATGGGGTTGGTTGCATATATTTAATAAGCTTGCTCTTGGCTCCACTTTCTCTCACTTTCTATGGTTTCCATGAAATTGTAGGGAGAATTTGAGACACTCAATGTAATTTAGTAGAGTCCAAAAACTTGAATTGTTTTGTGAACACATTCAGACTGATTTTTTCCCCTCCACATAATGAAGTAGTTGAAGAAAACAAAGTTGGTCATTTTCAGCAGATAGTAGGGTCATTCCGCCCTCTTGAGTTTCGTCACAAATCTCTTTTTCTCTATTCTCTTCCTTTCTCCTTTCATTCTTCTCTCTCTCCCTTTCTCCACTCCACCAATCTTGAACCTCTTCCATCTTCATGTGCATAAAATTCCATTTCTCTTATTTCACTTCCATACTTACCCATCACTGCTTTCTCCAGTACTTTTACAACAACTCCAATGATGCTACTACATAGTCCTCCAATTTTCTTTGATTCAACCAAAAGACCATCCACCCACCCAACATCCTCTCTGGCCTCCTTCACTTCTCCATCTGTCTGGCTTATTCACTTCCAGATTTCATGAATCCCAGTTTCTGGGTCCACCCTTAACGGAATCAGTTTGAAAGAGAAACTGTAATTTAGTACGCTCAATTGTTCAACTTACTCCATCTCAATCTATTTTTACAGCAACCGTAGGAACCAGTTCAAACTGAGTGAGTAGTGAGTGGAGTCAACGAGTTTTCTGGTTTCTCCATGTAGCCATTTTCCTCCATCAGTAAGCCACGCCAGTTGTTCTTCTCCTTTCTCTACTTTTCTCATGTGTATGCATATATTCCTCTAGTAACCGCTAGTCCAGCATCTCATTTTCTCCAACCGCCCCTCGTCCAAACGTTTCAACTCCCTTCATGCATAAACCTCCCCTTCATTCCATCATTTCCTTACGTTTGATGACTCCCACAGTCTACAAACCTTTCTTCCTTTGTTTGCCGTTCTCTAAAACTTTCCAGTGGAGCAAACGTTTTTTACTTTTGTATTTCTGTAGTCCTGCTTAACAGTTTTCTTAAATGAAGTGTTCAGAGTTTGCCCTACCAACCGGCAGCGGCGTCGGGGAAACGAACTACAAAACGCGTTTAAAGTATAACCACAAAACCTTCAGTGGTATCTCTGTAAACAGCTTGTTTCATGTCTAAAATTTCTATTCGCGATATTGTAAATAAAATCAATGGCTACTGCCTTTCCCCAATTCACCTTGCCCCACCTCCAACCCACCTTTTTCACTCACTATACTACGGTCTATACTATCTGACTAGCTATTATTATAAAAGTTTCTATTTTTTGAAGTCTTATTGCCTACTACTTGATACTCATTCTCATCTTAATGCTCTTCATTTTTAACCACTTTCTCTTCTCTCTCTCTTCCTCTCTTATCAACCCTACTTTCTACTTTTACTTTGTTAAGTTCAAGCCCTTTGTATAACCTATCCCTCTTTACACTCCCAATAATCTTCCGTTTCTCCGTTCTTCTCCTCATTCAATCTTCTCAACTCCAGCCATTTCGTTTGAATCTCCGCGCCCACTAAAGAATATAACAATTTCAAAATAAGTATATATATGTATGCATCTACACCCAACTTGGTCTGCTAAAAGCCGGGCAGCAGCTATAGAGCTTTCTCCAAATCAGTTACTGCTAGCAAATCCTAGAAAAGGGTAGCTTTCAAGTTTTATTGTCTTCCCACATTGCTTTGAGAATAATGTATCCTTTTCTTCTTCTAATATTTCTCGTCCTCTCTCCTATACATTTAAAATCCCTGCAACTAATGTCTCTTATCATTCGAGAGTGGTTCTATGAAAGCTCATGTACTTTCTCCGCCGCTATTCCGACTCCGACTCGACTATTCAATTCCTTTGATTTTACAGCTCTTCTTTACAGCCTCAGTTGCCTCCGCATCAGCAGAATATTGAGACCATCAGATCGTTTTGAGTTTCCCCCTCCCCTCCTCCTTCTTTTAATTTTCCCGACTTGTGTAATTCTCTCATTCCGCTATTATCATTTTATCAAGTGCCTCTTTCAATTATCCCGTCAAGTTTCACCGCTTTAGGCACGCTGGATACCAGAAAGGGAATCATTCCTCTTTTTCCTTTTATCCCGTCTTCATATAGCGGCTTTGATTCCTCACATCCTCTGGAGTAGCACGTGGAGGATTGATGAAGCAGAAGCATTTCCCCTCTTTCGGTCAGCTTAGATTTGAAACATGTTTTACAAATCCGTGAATGTTGTACAAGTATTTTTTAAATCTTTGAAACTTAGGTAGATGCCCATCAACTTAGAGCTTAGAGTGGAGGAACAAGTGAAGTGAACTAGCCAAGGGAAGAAATAGCAAAAGAGAGAGAGAGAGAGAGAGAGAGGCATCATCATTTATCATATTCATGGAACAAGAGATAGACCACCGCCCCCTCCCCTTTTCCCTATCATCTCTCTCCATACGCACCCATGTAGGAGTTTGTGCTTCGCAAAAGATTTATGAGTCGGGCTCCGACCTTTTTCAAGAGAAAATATCAAATAAAAAAATTTATGCATCCAGGACACATACACTAACCCCAGCTCCACACACACGGATCCGTTTAAGTACCCACAATAAGTATCGCCCACAGATACAATTCCTCTACACAAAACCCGGACAGGAGAAAGTTTACAATTTTATCTGCAATCCTGGATGGAAACCAAGCTTGTTTGTAGCATTCTTTTCTCTCCAATATTTGCTTTCTCTCTCCCCATTTTTTCCACTCTCTCTGGACTTTCATGTGCCTACACCACCTTGAACAAGAATACGGAATGAAGGATTTGATCCACCTCCGCCTCCTACCAGAAAGCAGGAGAAAGTCTCCTTTCACCATCCTACCGCATTATAGCTTTTAAATTTCCCCGGCTCCTACTCTTCCTCCATCCTTGCCCAAATCTTGTTCCACCAGCTCTACATGTCTAAAGCTTGTGTCAGCTTCAATTGAGAATGATTTAAAACTAAAATGAGAAAAAATTACCATCCAATCCTTCTCAATTTAAAATCTTGTCTCTTCTTCCTTTTGCACAGCTTTTTCTCTCTAACCTTTTTATTCCTTTCAAAGGCCACCCACCCTTGAAAACTGTCAGTGCACGCTACTCAAAAAAGAAAGAAAAAACAGTCGCAAACATGTACACAAACCCAATCTTCTTTTTCTGACTTCTTCTGTACTTTCTCTTGGTTTTTTTCCTTGGAGTATCTTATATATACGCGTAAATCCCACTTTCTCTGGAGAGTCTCCTCCCCCATCGACTTACTTTCCCTGAGAGAGATGCAGAAGAACATGTATTGCAAAGATAAGAAGCAAGACTCAAGTCACAATATTCTAGGAAAATACACAGAGGGCTTTCATTATTCAAGTCAGAGGAGTAATCGCGCTGTATCTAAATTACGTATTCTTTTGTACAACTCCCAGCTTGTCATGCATATGATGCCATGAATACAGCCAATTCAGTTATGAAAATGAATGCAAAAATCTCCGCAGATGCTTCATCCAGTTTCTCTTTGATTTATTTCTCGTTTAAAATCCAACTAAACAACCCACTTAGTCGATCTTTATTTACTGCTATCTTAGATGCATGCTCCAAGTTAATCAGCTCATCCTCGAGCGAGTCTCCGTCTATCTACCCATCTCTGTGAATATGCCAATGTCAATAAGCATTTCATGTTTCCCTGATTTCTGTTTGTAGATCTCTTCCGATTTTCATTTTAACCTTTGATTGAACAAGAAAATAAAACGCCAATTTTCCAACATTTCATCAGAGTTTTCACTTCCGATTCTATCGGATTTAGCATAGTATTGAGAGTAGAGGATAGAGAAAATTGAGAATTCTATTCATCTTTAAGTCTCTCCCACTTTGCTTCTTTTTGCTCCTTCTTTTACACTTCCAGATTTGTAACATTCAATTCCTAAAAGGGCTCCTTATAAGCAAAGAAAGCCGGCTTAAGATAGCACCGGCAGTGGAGAAAGTACCATCCGGGTTCCCATCCTTTTACTTACTTCTTTTCTTTCTCGTTCTTCTACAGAAATATTACACGCAGAAGGTTGACATGGGGACAAGTGCAAAGTTTACTTTCATACTTTATTTTCTCGCCCGTACTTTCTCTCCTTTGCACTGTTGAAGTGCTATATAACTCCTATGATATATGTATCCTGAAAGCGAATGTTTGGAAGAGGCAGTGGCACTAGATTTACACATATATACTTCTTTTTCCAGTCAAAAACGGCGGCAGAGAAAACTTCTGCCCGCAACCCTAGCTGGCAGAAAGCATAAGTCAAGATTTAGTGCTCATACTTTCTGTCATTTTTCAAAGAGCATGTCATCAAATTTAGAAAACTACACACTATCCCTTGTGTACATCCACCTCTTACGATATATTTTATTTGATTGAGACCAAAGAGGAAAAAAAACATTGATTTCATCTGACTTTTACAGTCCTTTCTAATGTACTACTACAACGTTTACTACCAGTTTTAGCTACACATTCCAACCTTTCAATCTTTCTTTAAGATCAGACGAAGAATCCTAAAAGCAAAGATTTCTTCTCTTAACCTTAGCACTTCTCTCATCCCACCCCGCCCTGTCCAACTTAACACAAGCGCAACTACATAAATTCACATTCACGCTCTAGTCACCCTATACTTTCTCCCGATATGAATTTATCCTTCTCTAGTCAAAATATCTTAGCTAAGTCAGCAGAAATATATCCCAGACGGACGGAGACACGAACCGCTGCAAACAACTATCGAGAATTGTACCCACTTAAGTCTGTGCAGCGTAGTTGCAGAGTTTTCATTCATCAGGGTATTCTTCCCCGCCTGCTATCCCACCGAAGCAAATATCTGCTAGATTCGCAACATTTCTTCTTCTGGGTCTGGAGATATTTAAGTTCGAAAAGCTTCCTTCTGCGTAATATATACTTTCTCCCATAAAAACAAAACTTTCTCCATTTAAAATCCTCCTTTTCCAGATACTTTCTCCGTCAGCGTCACCGGTTTATTCTTCCTCGCTCCTCTGAAATTGGGAGAAAACGAATTGATATTATCCTTTAAGTGTCTTTGGTCTTACTGATGCACAGTTTCATTTATGTCACCGTTAAAGATGGCAATTAAAGCGTTCTAGTATAAGTACGTCGTAAAAACTAAACTTGTTGAAATATATTTGTTTGCGACTTCGTTCAAGTCTAAAGCTATTGCCATGTGTATCCACAGTATCCAGCCCACATATTGTACTTCCTATAGCTTCGACGTTGACCACTAATTCGGTATGTTCTAACGGACTTTTAGATATGCTGATCTTCTTCACTCATACTGTGCTGCCACCTGGACTAGCTCTTCTGAATTTTAATGCCGTGTTCTGTTCTTCCGTTTCCGTTCTACAGTATACATCATTACCTGCCCCTATCAACTAAAATTTAGATTTTCTCAGAGACAATGTGAAGTCTATAAGATTACTATAAATCCTAGCTATAACGCAATGTTTTCCTAAAATTCTGGCAGGGGATCACCTGCTCTGTAGAGGGGACTGATTAGGTAAATTTTTGCTTCTCCATCTCTTAGCTCTATGCTCAAAGGTGGATTGTGGTCCCATCTGTTAAATTTCTCTGAGCTGATGCCAGTATTTGCGTTCCGGTCTTGAAATGAGATGCATTCTGGATCTGGAGAAAGCACAGGAGCTTACCTGGTTTATGGGGGGAGAGGATATACCGGGTTTAATATTGTCTAAGTGAAATATAATAATGTCTTTGGTTCAGTCCTCAGTGAAGCATACAAGAGTAGAATATTGGAAGCAGGAGGCTTTCAATGGTTTCGCATCTGTAGGAAAGTCCTTCTCGGGAATAAAATGAGGTGAAAGTGGCTAGAGAAAGTTAAAACTTGCTCAAAAACCTGAGTCTTCTCTCATCTTCTCCAGCTTTTATAGCTTCTTTCTCCCGCAATATTCTATGATAAATGCCCTTTTATTAGGGCTGCACTACACATTTTTACTTTCAATATTCCTCCATTCTCTATGCGTTCTTCAACCTTTTTCTGCATTTTCGCTTGGTATCCAGCGTATATTCTTACTCTACTCCTTACCTTTTACGATTGTTTTTACATTGCATACTCAAACTGTAGTGTCAGCAAGCTCTCTTTTTGTCAGCATGGCCGCCAATGAGTTTTACTTGCTCTGTCAATATTTCCCCTTCAAAGCCCTTGCCTTCAAGTCACTACTCTCCCGTCCAAGAGTCTGTACTCATTCAAGAAAGCCCATACTTTGTAACAGGTTTCTTGGAGTTATGGAAGCCAGCTCTTGGGAGTCTGGGCGACGAGACGGAGGGGTATTTGTATCTGAATGAGATGCACTGGATCATCTTATAGAGTTTGGCGTAAGTGAAAATTCGCTTACTTTTCAATAGACAGACATTCTTGTTCAGAAAGATAGTCTCTTCCCAAAGAGGAAAAGCCCATGAATTTTTCCCTTCAGACGGGAACGATACCTATTTTTCAACTATTTTTTTCTTTCACTCTGCTGGTGTAAGATCTTCGAGGCCGGTTCTATTTATCAATCCATTCCCATGCTCAAATTTCTGCCATGGAAGGTAAACATGTTTAATGTACTTTGCCTTAACCAGGCATCCTTACGTACATCACGAGCGTTTATTTTATCTCTTATTTTCCATCCTCACATAAACTTCTATTGGCTGTTGAACCCGTACGGGAGAAATTAAATGAAAGCATGGTCATCCCATACAGCCACGGTCACCAACACGTACGCTCCGATCCGTGCGGTTCATAAAACAGATTAGAACAGGTTTTTTTAACTCAATGTGGGAATGCATTAAGAAAATAGTCGTTAAAACAGGAAACACATGGAAGGAGGGCTGTAAAATGAAATTAAACAAGTCTTATAGCAAATCTGTGAGGAATATCCTGGCTCTGGGCAACTTGGTAATGTATGAAACTTTGTTTAGTGAGGTTAATGGATACAAATTAAAACCGGCGCTAGGATTCCTAAAGCAAAAGATATTTGAAATTTTATATAAGGAGTTTCATTATCATAAGTTTGTAGGTAAATTAAGAGCTTTTGAATTATTTTGGATTGATTTGCACTTTCTATTCAGCATTAAAGCAGGATATCCGGAGATCAAATTGTAGAAGAAGTAAATCTAGCAATAATTATGTAAGTAAGGGGAGTGTAATAATAAGACTGACGCAAACTATAAAGTAATGTAATAAAGAACTTTAAAAATCTCATAAAATAGAACCTACTTGAATATTGTTTGAAATCTTCTGAAGTACTGCTCCTCCACAGTGAAATTCAAATAGAACTTTTTCTACGCCGAAGCGTGATGACAAACTTATCAAAATCAGTTCGTTTCGCAAAAGGTTCAAGCGCATTTTCTAAAAAAACCTAGCCATCCCATTATATTCACCTACGTGTGTAGTTCTTCTCAAGATAAAAATAAATATTTATTTGTTCTTCGATCGAAACCCGGAACACTAGTACTGCGGTGCAATTGAAAATGGAAAGGGCTAAGATGCTTGTTCTAATACTACTCCTGGATTCTGGTCGGGACTGAAATATGAGCTTCTAGCAAATAAGTTTCGTCTCCCTTGTGAAGGAATTTTTCTCATAAATATTTTACGAAGTTCCGGATCTAGGAGCAGTTAAACTTTTATAAAATTATGTGACCTTCGCCCTAGTACAAACCAAGGAAACTTCTTTCGAAACTTCATGTCACAAAAACGTCACTGAGGAGATTGGATTCTATCTTGCTTCTAATTTTTATATATTGTAATTATATGCTGGAGTTTTGTCGGGTTAAGGCATCCCGGCCAAACTCACTATCATTTGATGGTCTCAACAACGCTTGTGATAAAGCGACTAGAACATGTAGATACAGAAGTCTGTGGGCAATTTATATTATTGGACAAATGCAAGTCGGGTGCTAGTCATGGGAGAAAGTCATTGACTTGACATGGTCCAGCTCAAGGTGGCAATGTTATTGTTAAATACACCTGCCTCTTGCCTTACACACAGCTAAAGACGTAAAACTTAAAAGCATCCTATTTTTGAGGCTGGATTATACGTGCATCGCATCCTTTTACGCTTGAACCTAATGTGAAAACGGGTGGTGTTCACGGATGGTTGAATAGCACGCTTTCTCCATCTACTATTGGCAACACACCCTATGAACGTGTACAGTTTCCAGAATCGCGGTATACTACAACTACATGGAATTTGTCCGGCTGCAACCTTAGGGTTTTCCTATCCAGAGGATTTTTGCGTGGTTTCGTCTCGGGCATTGCGGTTATTTCTAATACATATATGGCTTGAGATGAAAGTAAGGGACAGTCAAGTTTTCTTCGTGGCTTAGGAGAAAGGTTGGTGGCGGCGGGCGAAACCTGCTTGTAAAGGCGGTTCCAAAACAGGTACTCTGTATATGTTCAAAACATTTAGGATTTGCAAAGACTAGAAGAAAATGCATTTGAGCACGTCTGCTTTGATTCTTGTCGGCGTATATGATCCCATATAAGGTCGTCTTGAGTCGAAGATAGACGCGTTACATGGGAAGGAAGAAAACATGAAAGTACAAGAGTTGAGGACGGGGTAAGAAGAGAGCGAGAAACTGTGCGTCAAAAAAGAGGGGGAAAGTCCTCATAAAAATCTACTCAAATTATATCGAGTTGACTTTCTTTTTCAAGCCTCATTTCCAGTCCCGGCCACCAAGCATTAACAAACTGATCTTCTATTCCAATACAGAGTGCAACAACTGTCTCTACGAAATCTAAATTCCTCCCTTCTCACGCCTCTTCTTCTTATTTAGTCCTTCTTGTTTTCTTTTCCATCTCTTTTTAAGACCTTTCTCCACTTCCTCCAAACTCTCAGTCCTCCACCTCCTTCTCTCTACATTACTCTCAGAACAAAGGCACGAGCAAACAAACTCTCCATCTCTGTCGCTTCTAGTTTTCCATCGTACCGGTCTATCTTCCTCTCTACTCTACTTCATATATGTACATTAATACATCATTCTCTTTCTAGTTTTCAAGCTTGTTCTACCTTTCCTCTTTTCTTCCTAATTCCTCAGATTTCTTGCATTTTAGCTACTCTATCTTTTGGTATTTTTGTTTTGTTCTGCAACTTGTGTTCCGTGTAAACAACACTCGGATATTGCCAAACTTGTGCCACGTATTCTTGCTGAAAGAGCAGGAGATTCCAAGGGAGAAATTGTAGTTCACGTCATACTAACTTTATAAACTTAAACAGCAATAGATTTTGTTCTTTTTGGAGCCCTTCATTTATTCTAAACAACGAGTAATGCTACCTCTTCATAATTTTGAGCACTGAAAAGCTTGGAACGTTTTACAGCTTTAATAACTCTGAAATCCTCCAAACGGCTATGTGGTGTGGTACATGCTTCCTTTCTCAGACAAAGCAAATCATGCGGTACGGAGTGGATGCGATAGAGCAGTTGCTTTAGAACGTGTAATACAGTTACGCAATAGCAGTGCGCGAAAAGATGATCACTTCCTATGAAAGTTTAGCTTGTCTTTTTTCAAACAACGACTGATAAAGACCCGGGCTAAGCTAATACTAAGGTACAAGCTACAAGCTATATGCTTAGTATAAGCTAAGGCTATAAGCTAAGGCTAATAAAGCTAAGGCAATTTTTAAGACGCGCTAACCTATGTTATTCTGGATTAAAAAAAACTTGCATCGCAGCGCTTTGAATGGAGCTCCGTGCATAAATTTGTGTACCATGAAATTAGCTCTAGCTACGGCCATATATATGTATAGTATGTTTATTGCAACAAAATAGATTGCTGTAACAACAGTTGAACCTTCCAAACCCTCCCGCCCAGAGCATGATGCATATTCACGTGAAAACGTATGTACATGATTCCAAAGAATTATATAAACTGATGCGATAACAACACCCACGGATGGATTGAAGGTGAGAGAAATAAATAAATAGAAGGGAAATTAGCTTGTTATTTATAAAATTACCCAACAAGACTAACAGATGAGATTCAGTGCACCAAGAAAAAAGGTAAGAGCAATGCAAAACATCAAATTTAAATTAAATTCTTAACTATAAGTGAAGCCGGATTGTTTTCTTCACGTGAAAACGTAAGTTCTGGATCCAAGAATTATACAAAATCTGATGCGATAACAACACCCATGGATGCATTAAAGGTGGGAAAAATAAGTAAAGAAGGGAATGCTTGTTATTTATAAAATTACTCAACATGAATAACAGCTGACATTCGGTGCACCATAGAAAAGGTAAGTTCATGCAATACATGAAAGATAAAGTAGAAACTTAACTCCAAGTGCAGTTCAGCAGTATTCTAAATTTCTGTGCAAAGTTGTGCACAATCTATCTGCTAGAAAATGAGGAGAAAAAAGTTAATTCTAAGGAGGAGAAAAACTGTGCAGAGGAAACGAAAAATCGGACAACCTAATCCAAACATATTTGGACTATACCTGAGAATTTTTTTTTAATGTACTTCAGTGCGATTTATTCAGAGAATCGAGCAGAAATTAATACAGTCGGCAAATTTAACAACTGGGTATGTAAGTTATATTCATACAATAATAATTTCAGCGTTTATCATTGGTGCTAATGACTGGACATAAAAAAAACTGTTATATTGATACTTTGCAGGTACGTGAAAGTACCTTAAAACCCTAACCTTCAAGACTATTCCGAATTCTGTCGAATCTCTGATATGAGACACTGATGATTACGAACATCAGCTTCTTCTCTGATATTTGGACAGTTCTCTAGAGTTTACCGAAACCTATCCTTTAATAGGGAATCTGAAGATTATATAGAACCATCACCTATAATCACCAAGTACTACAATCCATCACCACTGAGATTTTTCATCAACAACGAGGATGTATCAAGATCAATTTTACCACATGTTTTTCAGCACTAACACGCAGCCCGGAATGAGAGAGGTGAAATTAGAGAGAAAACTTTCTGAAACAAGGTAAAAACGGATTTCTTCGGTGTCAGACTTGATTTTTGCAGTCGCGCATCACAGAAATCATTTTACAAATGCCGTTGATGTAACACGTTCTGGCACCTTTAACAAGTTAAAGCAAAGTCTGATTTTTGGTGGAAGTTTCTAAACAGAATGGCTCAGTTTCATTATAATATGTTTTTAAATCACTCATCATAGTCTCGAAGAAATGTATATTATATATGGACATAGTCGAGGAGATGAAGTTTAGCTTGGGTGTTGCACACAGAATAGGGGTTTGTTCTACCGCAGGAAAGTTTAATTGGTGTCCACGCCGTCTCATTGAGATGATTTTGCAGTAGAACAGTAAATTGTTGACGGGAGGACGTGGCGCTGGGTACTTAACCTGGCCGTCATTAATGTTAGATCCCGGGCCCCCACTTATGATGCGCTAATGCTGCATATATATAGAACGAGTAAGACGAGCAGAGGAGATGATGCCTGCTTAGCTGTTGCACACAGAATGGGGATGTATTCGTCTTTCTTACTGTATATATTCAATATACATGTGTCAAAGCACATGTTGCTAAAACCTGGGATGATTGACGCATTGGTAGAATTATGCATTTTGAAGATAGATCTATGTGAGCAGTATAATGAAAAACGTTCAGGGCTTGTAGTTAAAAATATGAGTTCCTTGGACATGAAGTATATATTTGATGAGTTTTAACAAAATCATACGGGAAAATATTTTAATACGAAATATTCTCTGAGCAATTTAATATCTTCTTTTAGATAATGTAAACCTGATAATTGATTTGCCTTACATTAACATTTCTGATGAAGAGTATCAGCATGCTAAAGAGGTTCGGGATACTTATGGGTGTGAGAATATCAGAGACTATCTGATATTTTTATCGCTCTGGACGTCGCACTACTTGCAGATGTTTTGAAACTTTTCGTATGGTACTTTATAGGATTTTAAGTTGGATTCGTCCAATTTTGTCTCATTCCGATATGTCGTGGCAAGCGGCGCTTGAGGAAGTAGGGTTTCTCTAGAATATTTAGCCGATCCTGACAAATATTCTAGATTTTTTGTAATTAATAAAGGAGATATAATGTTTTGAAGTAGATTAAAATTAGTATAGAGTAATAATTATGCATTAAATTATATGTTAATAACTTGTGCAGGAGTGCGTTATCTTTTCTATTGCCTACACGGTATTTTACATTGTTCCTAAGCTTATCATTTTACAAAAAAACATCTAGCTATGACCCTTCAGGTGCATAAGGTTATATTTATGAAGTTGATCTTCGAGTTCCTTGGTGCTTGCATTCATGCCTTTTCTGAACGTAGGTACTGTAGCTTTCAAACGTATGGATATGCTTCTATGAATTTTTCACATATATGTTGGATATGCATTAAGGAATAAGCATATTTAATTTTAGTGGAATTAGTTACTTCATCCCTGATTAAAAGTTAACCAGTCATAAACTACCCATTTATCCATGGGTGCTAGCACAACCCGTACGCGCTCTATGCATCTATGCTGCGCTGCTTATAATAGGCAGACCTGTAGCGCAACGGGGAAAGCTTCTTATCTTAACAAACCCGAGAAACATACCCGAGAGGGAGAAAAGTTAAAGTTAAACAAAACTGCGCGATATTGGATTAGAGTTTACATGAACAGGGTGCGCGCAGTTTAGTTAAAGCGTGGTCAGTATTTTAATTGATTTGTGGATGAAAAGAAATGATGCACCACTTTAGGGATTCTTGTTTTGGAAGTTTTAGTACTTTTCTACTAAACCTTAATCGGGCTTTTGCCCGGAATACTTTTTTCCCTCTCGGGTTTTTTTCTCGGGTTTTATTTTTTAGTGTCAGGCATTAAAAACCGAACCTGAAACACCTGAGTGAAGTATTGCGGTAGGATAAATGAAGTATAGGCGCAAGGGTAAAGTAATATTAAATGCTAAAATTTAATATTACTGCACAACGTTTTGCCTGCTCGAGAAAGCAAAAAGCATGAAAAAGAAGACTGAGTTTGCAGGGATTATGTTTATGTCTTTTAGGGAAACTGAGAGCCGTCCGTAGTTAAGGCTAAAGAAGGAGCATAAGGGGGAGGAGGACTTTCAGCTCCGCTTAATCCCTTAGAACGAAGGTACTGGGGAGAGGGAGGATGCTGGCTAGGCTATGAAAGCTGATGCAGGCTAGGCAGAAAAGATGGGGCACGCCCGTATGCTTCATCGCACTTGTTTTGGTGTCCTAGAAGTACCAGAGAGTGGAAGAGAACCACAGGACGGAATGGAGGATTACCCGAGCCGATGTTTTGGATTCCCAAACACCGAATAGAAAAACCTAAAAAGAGTACAATAGAGAGACGCTGGTTCGATTACTGGCTAGCGAGATTGCACTTCTGCAATTTGCGAAGGGGTCATTCTCACAATGCAGTGTAGTCAGGTGCAGCTAAGTTTCGTTTAGAACGACTCATGCATTCGCCCCTGAACTACTCCGACCCTGTCGTTTTTCATTGAATATTTGTGCAGTGGATTTTCACGCAAGTTTCAAAAAAAACTGCTTTGCATCGGGTTCTGTTTTAAATCGGCTGACGATTCGCTCAAGAATATATATATACTGTTTTAGCATTCGCTTTGCTCATGCCACTGTCGCAATTGTCACTCAGCTCGCTTGCGCTCAATTGTCGTTCACCATTTAAATTTGTCAGTCAACCGATTTCGCATCGGTAGCGGTAGGGTAGATGCCTGTTACAGCGAGGCATAAATACATCGTACTATGCGTGAAATCTAGAGAGCTAACGGGGTGAACGTTGTTACATGGTCCGTAGAATGCTGGAAAAGAGCGTTTGGGCGGGAGCGATGGATAGGAATATGCGCTAGATTTAACGTCTGCGTTAAGTTAAAAGTTAAAAGTTAAAGTTGAAGGCTACTGAGTACGCGGTGGAAGACCCAGAGCTGCCCAAGCCAGAGAAGGCTTATTGCAGGCTAACCTTATGTTACCATTCAGGGTTGTAATATGCACCCGTATTTGGAGTGCTTACATAGCTGCTCTATGAGCGAGCTATCTTCTCACTAGAGACTCGGAACTCTAATGAGGACTTTGCATAGCCAGATAAGACCAACCCGTTCTTGGCCGCGACAATTGTTATTTCGTCCGATTATGCATTGTACCCAAATTAGCTACCCCGTACCGGCTGCTTGTTTACTCCTCC
Source organism: Sminthurides aquaticus (assembly GCA_906901655.1). Classification (NCBI taxonomy): domain Eukaryota; kingdom Metazoa; phylum Arthropoda; class Collembola; order Symphypleona; family Sminthurididae; genus Sminthurides; species Sminthurides aquaticus. The sequence continues at coordinate 7,963,461 of CAJQTT010000006.1, read as the reverse complement.
TTTCTCTTATAAACCCATCCGTCTGTTAATACGTCAGCCTAATCGTAACAAGACACAATGTTTCTTGCCGAGTTACAATTCGACCTTCCACAGACATCAGAATAAACAGATAATCAGAGCAAGCGGCACCCACCGAGCCAAGTAGTCTAACTCAGGATTAGGGAAGCTTCCCCGTGCAATCACCCATCCAGATTCATCGGCCAAAATTAATTGCTTAACTTGGAAATAGAACCCGAACAGATACTACCACACGTCAGGGCCAACCCCTGACCAACGTCTGCGTTAGGTTTGTGCCGCTGTCCATTTCCTCATATTCTTCCGGCTTCACATATAAAGCTGGGCCAACGCATGCCCACGCCGTTAATGTTTGCTGGGGTATTTTGCGTAGAAATAACCTACCGAAAGCAAATGCATAAACCTTTCCGGACTCAAAAAACCGCCAGGAGTCCTATTTTTGTACCTGGGAGTGAAAGTATATTTCCTCTGCCTCGAACCACAGACACTTTTGATAACTATCTCCTGCTTTCTTCACCTTCATTTTTACAACGACCTTTGTATTCAAACCAGGTAGACTGTAATACATTGAGATTAATGCATTCTGAATTTTGATTACTTTTTCTCTTGTGCGGAGTGGGGACTACCGGATATACTCGAATGATTCACAGCACCAATGACTAATTTATCCCGTATTTTCAAAGATTTCCATTCCCTTTATTATTTCACTCCAGAAATCAGTACTACCAAAATTTCTCCAACTTTAACCAAAACTTTCAACCATTTTTCTTTAAATTATACGTACGTAAAAATTCATGATTTCTTGTACATCCCCTTCGCAACTCACTGTACTGAATACTGTTGAAGCTGATTTTAGATCCTTATGTTCATACAGCATAGATTTTTCCCGGCTAATCGTCCTACTTTCTCCAATTCCTCCTCCATTTTGTTCCATTGTTCGTTTATACATTCTCCCTTTCTTCCAATTCAATTATCCCCAGTCCCCACTATTCTCTTCTTTTCGTGTGTTTCCGAAGACGTTTTTAGTTGACTTGAAGTTAATTTCCTTACCTCCCTCCAATTTGTTTTCAAGCCAAACGCAATTTACTCCAAGATATTCAAACTAAGTTCCGTAGTTTATATATTGATTGGTAAATAAAATGCCTGAGTTTGATATAAGTGCGCATTAGGTTATTCGTTTCCCTCCTATTTCCATCCTCTTTAATGGATTATGTTGAAAGCTATGAAAACTTCTGTTTCATCCAAATCTATCTCCAAGTGTTGGCCACTGTTAATAATGCAGTATTTTTATTCCTCCTGGTTTCACTTTGTATGAGCTTACTAGCACCATAGCAAGTTGCTATTCGTAGCAGCCACAGTCACACTCACTCTGGTTCTAATGAGCTTTTCCTATTGCCTTTAGACAATCATCACAGAGAAACGTAGCTGGCATTTTACATTACGAATGCATTCATCGATGGCAAAATCACGTGGTAAAGACATCGTAGAATGCCTGTTCCGCCCAATCCTCCCCCCTCTAACTTTCCTTTCGCCTCATAAGAAACGTAAGTAGAAATTGAACCGCGTACAAAAATAGTGGCAACAACAAAACTCATTTTGCCTATACGAAATTTAAGATCGGACTTTCTCCACACAGAGGCACAGTCCTCATTAGTATCCCGCACATATGTTAACACAGCGTTTTAATCCAAATACTAGGACTAGTTTTACGCTTCTCTGCTTCCTTTCATTCTCGTTTTATTTATGATAACGTCTCATTACACAAACTTTCCATACCATATCATCTTAATAGCTTGCGTGCTCCACCCATTCTCTTTTGGAGCCCACAACATTCTCTTCTCAGGCCAATGTCACCTTAACATACCCCATTCTTTCCCCTCGACCCAACATCTTCCTATCCGTGCGTACGTGTACTCCTGTGTTAAATAATCTGCTGTAGCTGTAGCTTGCACTGCACTCTACCCCTAAAAAGTTGTCGGCTGTTCCAGAACCACGCGTAATTCGTACACTTACTTAATTTACTCACTATCGGGCCTTCTGATTATAATCCATTTCCTCGCATGAGTTGCATAACCCGTATTTTCGCACATAAATCTCTTTAAACTTTCTCCACTTCTCTACACCATCTCTCTGCTTTCCAGGGTCAAGGGGATGTTGTAAGTTGCCTAGGAGTTGGTGGAAACACGATAGGAAGTCGTTTTAGTCTTATTCTTTCTTTCTCTTTTCTTCTTGTGTGGAAAAGTTCCTTCTTATTCTCAAAATAATAAAGGAGAGGAAATAATAAAAATTCTTTAATGCCTTCGCAACGGACATTTTCCGCACTTTAAAACAACAACATACTCTCCAAAGAGCGACGCTCAACAAAGTCAACGTACGGCGTGGTCTTCCCGCCTACCCCTCCCCCTAGTATGATGTTAAATTCCGCCAAAAATAGTTTCTCCATCATCAGGTACAACAATAGAAATCCACATACGCTACGTTTCATCTCCCCCTTTCTCATTTCTATATCTGCCTCTAGAATCCCTACATTGCAGTCAAGATGGAAATCGTGGCACAACTTTCTCTCCGAAACTGATCTCCTTCGCTTTCTCCACTTTCTCCCAATTACACCCTGTTTACAGCAATATGTGAAATGATTATTTCAACTTGTTTCCAGCTTAAATGAACACAATTAACATTAGTTTTATTACAGCTTTCTCAAACTTTCTCCGTATTTCTCCATACCCATATCTCCCTTTACATTCCTCTTTAGTATAGGCAATAGAGTAGGATAAGGCCTCCTTGCCACCACTTACCTGATAATGCTCCACGTTAATGTTTTACCCTCTTATCCTTTCATTTATCGCCCACTCTTACGATCTTTAATTACCTTCTTCCTATCGGACCAACCTTCCTCTTTTCTTATATTTTCTGGGCGATGCCCATAACTACTTCACACGCTTGCCTTCCCATCGTAAAATCCTACGCTATCCCCAATGAAAGAATGTAGTAAAATCTTTGTTAGCTGTAGCATTCCATCCTAAAGTTTCCTCAACTCGTACCTGTGGATACTCCCTCCACTTCCCTGAGTATCCCTGGTGAAATCGTGCTTTTATCGAATATTTAAATGAAATTCCTCTTTTTGCGGAGCATCAAGCAACGGTTCTTGATACAGTGGCTTTTACCCCTCTTCATTTCAAATTTCATTTAAATCCTATCGAAGCATCAGCAGAACGAAAGTAATATTGGCACAAGTACACTGCACAACACTTGGTGAAAGCATACTTTCTCTACCATTAAGCATAGCGCCAAACGGTGGCTATACCAAAGCAAAGTTATCGTCATAAACCGTTGATGAACTGTGAGTCTACCGACAAGAGTGTGTACTTGGGACAAGTTTCTTCTAGTGAAAGGGAACAGTTTTCAACGTGCAACACCTTTTCCTGTGGTAAATCTTACACCTTCAGTTTTTCTACAAATATTTGAAATGCGTAGTAGTAGTTGTGTCCTTTGTTAGAGAAAGCCAGATTTGTTATTTCAGGCCCTTGCACCGGCTAAAGGAAGGAGTACATATGAATTGAATGGGCACGTGGTAAAGCAAACAAGAATGTTTTTCCTCCGTAGCATTTCATTAGAAATGCGGCTATAGAAGGAAGGTTGAGAGTGAGTAAGAAGACAAGTCCATTGAAAGTTTGAAATTCCATTTGAGGAAACTCCCAATTCTCTACGGGCACAAATTGAATGCAAAGCCTCCCTCTGCCTCCTACATTCCTCAGCGGATCAACAACAACGCTCTCCTATTCGAATTTCTGCATCAAGTCTTTCATTTCCACACATCTTTTCACATTCGACCCGAGCCGGGACTTTCCCGGATTACGGCCAATTCAGCCTCTTACCGTTCACTCTCCGCGCTCTCTTCTTCTGGCAAACGTTGAAACATTCCTGTTCCGGAGGTTCTCTAAGAAAAACAGCATAATAATGCCACTCCATGCTCCTCCCGTCCTCGTCCTGCCATGGAAGAAATAGAGTGGAGAGATTTTAGGCTACGGGAGAAAGTAAACCCAATTGATGTATGGAAACACACGATTAGGAATAAATCACTTCCCTCCTTCAACTACAACCACTAGATATGCGAATGAGAGAGTCCCTGGTAGCATCAAAGGCATAATTGTGTAGAAACCCAGTCTTCATTCCGACTAAAGAGCCCTCGAAACCAACGCGCTTGCTGTCCAACGCTCCATCGTCCATCTCTATATTATTACACACACTAAATAATGTCTCTCCTACGCTAGAATAAATAATTTCGAAATACAATTTTCTATACGAATTCTAATCATTTTATTGCGGAATCATATCCCACCCCGAAACGTGACATCTCTGTAATTCTCTACTATTTATTCTATTCCATGCTTCCCGATCCTCTTTTCTCTTTTTCCACTTTCTCTGTTCACTTGCCTTCAATTATTACTTCCGTCCATCTCGCTTCCCCAATATTATTAAAACAACATCAGGTGGCCGACACATTCTATTCTTCCTCACACCTTCATCCATTACATGTTCCCCTCCATCATCAAATATCCAAGTAAAGTCAACATTTTAAAAAATTCAGCATGACACGTCCGAGCCGGTGAAAGTACCCTGGAAGACTGAAGAAAACTGGAACGCTCAGATATTTTCACTACCTTGTACGCTGTATAAGAAGAGACCATGGGAAACCCGCCTTGTGAGGGTGTGGTTGACAAGGCTGACAGGGTGACAGGGAAGGTTTTACATGTCCCCATCATTTGGTAGCAAGGGTTCCAAAGGTAATATAATGAACTCCTAATAGTTTTTTTCTCCTTTAGATGACCTGATGCTTGTATCCCTAGCTCCCTACCCCTTCTAGCGACTAGGGCGGCAAGAGCAGGTATTATCCACTTACTTTCTCCGCGAATCTTATATGCATGATATCATGCTGCTCTCACTCTTATTATACGCCAATCACACTGCAGAGCTTAACTACATATCTTCGTCTTCTTTCACCGCCTAAAATATATTCTGTTAACACATAGGATTTATTACAATCCACATACGTGGGTCTTTTCTCCTTTCCCTCGTTTACCAGCCCTCTTATTTTCGTTCTGTAGTTTAGAAATAGCTGATATTCTTGCTCCCAACGCAAAATTTCTAAAATGAAGTTTTTCGTTGCTAATAATATTCACCTTAGAACTTCTTGAACGAATGTCCAAACGATTATAGAACTTAAAATATGTACAGAACCAGGGGGTGTCGTATGAAATGCATGACATATTTCTTCGTTTGGAGATACAAGTTTGGTTGCAGGTTTTAACACCGATTATTGCATCTCAATGCCGATCTGCTGAAGCATGATCTGCTGTGAGCTACTGTGCTAAAGACCATTGTTTTATAGAATCGCATAAGGCACTGAACATGATGACATGAAATTTCGGAAAGAACAGCACCAAATGACCTCGGACTTTCACTAAAAGTAAAGTAAAGTAAAGTGAGGCGTTTAAAATATGTAAATGTAATGCATGCACCAGCGTTAAGCAACCAGTAACCAGAGCAGAGAACCTGTATACTTGAGTGCTTGAGAATATGCGGTGCTTTCTGCTTTGAAATTTCCAGAGATCTCCAGATTTGTTTTTTTGTCACGCCTCAAGGTAATAATGTAGCGTTGTCACCCTTTTTAGGATAGTTGTGTAACATTTGAAAGAGTTGAAGGCTTCCACTTGAGGATCAATAAGTCTTCCTTCCTTTTTGAATTTTTCCATAATTTTATACGTAGAAGTAGCAGCGAGAGTAGAATATATCGTCGATTTCCAATGTAGAAGATATTGGTCTCCCGAAAGTATCTCGATACATTCTTGTTTTCTGTCGACATCTTATGTCTTCCCTCCTCCATATTTTCTCCTCACGGCTGTCTGTCTAGCATCCCATCTAGGCTTTCTCCGTCGTCGTATTTCTCTCTCTCTCTCTCTCCCGCTACTTGTTCATGTGTTTTCCTCCTCTCACATTTGCATGAGTCCTTTATCCGTAGAATATTTTATATGAGATGGAAATGCACTTGTGTGGAACAAAGTGGGAGAAATCCACAACAACTTCCTCTCCTACTGTCTTCCATTTTCCCTTCTCTGTCTTTTCTTTCTTTCTATCGTATATTTGTTTTCTATGCTTTCACTCCATGTCTCTATTTTTTTCACTTCAAGCCTCTCTTCCACTATAGTTCCCACCTCAAGAAATCCTAGAAAAGTCAAACTCAAATTGAGAAATATATCGAAAACGGGCCCAAGAAAATTGTGGCAATAGTGCATACGCCCAGACTTTAAAAACTTTCTCCATATTCCTCCTTTTCCCGTAACACCAGCATATGTAAACAGATTTCAAGAAAACCAAAACAAGGATTTTCCCTTCTGTCCTTATTCCTCTTCGTCCTCGACATTTTTTCCAATTTCATCTCCATCCACAAAATCCAACTCAAGACACTTTATATGAAGAAAACTTTCTCTTTCCCAACTCCCGAAGCTCGACCCAGCCTACCTCACTAAACCCGGTGGAGGAGAAGGGTCGGGAGAAGCTTTCCTCGTGTTGGGAGGGAGCCTTATGCAAAGGATAACCGTCGGATGAAACCACACGCAACTTTCACATCATGTACCTCAAATACTGAATAGATTATGTTCACCTTTGGGAGACCTCTTCCTCTCCACCGCTTTCTCTTCATTTCTCTCTGGTATTTTACTTTTTAGCCGGTACTCACGCCGGTTCAACCGGCTTTACCTTCTTCCCTTTCTCCCACTTTCTCTTCGCGCTCTCAATCTCCAACAGGCTTTAGCGTCCCAATCCCGGACTTTCTCTTCATCCACTCTACCGACTCTCTCTCTATCCCGAAAGGCAAAACTCTCTTTGTCCTCCAAAAATACTGAGTAAGAATAACAATACTAGTCAAAAGAATTCCATCACGTATATGCTCTTCCAAAATTATAATAATTCCCTTCTCCCACCCTCAAGGCGCTCCTATTGTCTCCTAGCTATAGCTGCGCCAGTTGCCTTAATGCACGCTACGCTACAACGAGAAGAGTACAAACTCAAACGATTTACTGTATACGCTCTTACATCACATCACACCCAGTTTTCTATAACCTTCTTATGCAATGAGATTTAGGCCACAACAACTTTGATACTCGTTTTCTCTCAAACTTCTTCCTATTTCCATTTTGTTCTCTCTCCTCCGTCCTTGGTATTTTATGTCCTCAGCATTAAGTCGACAGTAAACCGGAATGAAATTTACTCAGACTGGAGGAAGAAAACTTTGCCAAGGGATTATCTACCCGGGAGAGAGAGTAGAGGGGCCGGGGAGGAGGTGAATTCCCTGTTAGAAATTAATTGCTTTGATAGCAAAATAAAAAGACGATAACAAAACTTTTCTTCCCAACAATTCTCTACTTAATCTCACTCTCTCACTCTCACAATACCACATTCAAGCCCAAGTCCCAATAAATCCTCAAACAGACTCTATCTCAGCAGATACCTAACCAATCCATGGATTAGCGTATGCCTTCAACAATCCCTCGCCCTGACAGATTCTTCCGTTGTAACAAATTCTGATCGTTAACGCTGGCACATCAAAAGAGTTTTCCTTTCTCCACTTTCTCCCACATGTTCTCCCATCTCTGCATCATTTAAATGCTAGAGCTTTTGCTATAACTCTGTTTCGGTCTCTTGAAAACCAGTAAACTCTACGGAACTAACTCAATCCGGCATAAACCTGGTTCAGAACCGCTGCAAACCATAAACAGGAGCGCTATCAGATGAAGTAAGTTAAAATTTGGAATAATGAAGTAAGTTTAAATTGGGAAGTCTGATTTTAAACCGGGAAAGTAGAGAATAGCCAGGAAATAAAATTCAAAAAATTTCCAACCCTAGCGAACGCACATTTACTGGTGCAAAACAAGTGAGTTGCTTCACAATTCCTATTGTAATTCCACGTTGAAATCCTACAACACAGCTTGGAGAATAATAAAGGAGAAGAAATCATTAATCCCGGGGACAAATTTAGCAAGAGCTATTAAGGGGGTGTAAAAACTTTGGTCGCTTGTAAACCTTCCGTTGAAGAGTTGAGGAGCTTAATGAAAGTTAGCCGGAAATTATTCCCACATATGTTTGCTCTGCGACAAGAATACACAAATCCTAGAGGATTCACTCCCTATCTCCCTCCCGGAAAACCTACCCGTCACACAGATTCCAATCGGAACTTGATAGGGCCAATTTTTAAATCGTTTCGCCCGCATCCACTACCCATCTAGCAGGGATTACAGCTCATAAATCACAATCTTGAAAAATTCTTTGCTCTCTCTTTCTCTTGAATGTGCTCCTTGTATGTGTGCGGTAGTGTCTGTCTATGTGTGTGAATAAAATAGGAATTCGAATATATTTTCCGCTTCCATCCACCCGCCGCTGTCTGCCAAAGGGAGGCAGTCAGAGAGAGGATACTCCTCTTCCCGTCATTCCTTTAGAGCTTTCCGGACACACAATGAATCAGTAGTAGTGAAAATGCCAATGATCTCTAACAACGATCCTCCCATTCTCTCATTCTCCTATCAATTCCCTCCATATAGCCTCCTGTCTCCCATCTCCTTCCATTCCGGGATCCACAACTTTTTCTCCATTCCCAAACTCCACCACTACTCCTACTAACACCCATTTTATGTTCCACGGCCCCGTTTCCGTTAGATAACCACAGGAAAGCATTCAAAGAATGTGGTCCTCCGCCCCGTACAAATTTCTTTTAGCCGCACTTGAATTTCAGGGTAATGAAAAATAATTGCAACAATTATTCACTCCTTCTCCTCTGACGTTCACGCAAAGGGAGCATCTATTGCACAAAATCACTCAACTCTTTGCAATTTCCTCCACCGATATCCCAAACCCCCGCCCCTCCATCCTCCTCGCCACCACCACTACCTCCTCATTTCCAATTTCCCGCATACCATTTCTCAGAACCGCCACCTTGGTGTCCTCATCCATCTGCTTTCACTCTATCCCTTCCCCTCTCAATTTATCCAATTACTTTCTCCGACTTTCACTTTTTTAACCTCGTAGCGCCATCTACTGCGTATCGACGACCCCATCATGATTTCCTTTAGGGGCACTAAAACTTCTGGGTATTTTCTTCCGTTCTACTGTTCTGCTTTCTCCATTGTACTTTCTCTTTCCCGCATTTATTTCCCATGTCTTAAGCTAGAAATTAGACAAGAGCCTCTATTTGTTTTGCCCAGAAGAGCGTTAAAGGAAATTGAACCTGTCCATCTTCAATCTTTTGACATTCAAATTCGATGCCATCAACTTTGCATTTCTCCTCCTCCATCTTCCCCACAACCCGTTTCCCTCGTCCCTTTCCATCTTTTCCGTACTTTCTCCGTTCTTTTTCACCATTAACGTCTTTTTTATTTCCATCAGCCCAAATCAAATCCAGGCCACCATGAGGCGTCCCCCAGACTCAACCCCATCTAGCCCATCCTTTTTTCTCCGCTTATTTCCTTCTTCTTTTCCTTCTTTTACTTTTTAGTTAGTGACATGCCCTGGTCTTTTCTCCTTTAACTTCTACCGATTTTCAAATTTTCCGCTCTTTCAAATCTCTTCCTATTTGTAGCCAGAGATGACGATCATGGTAATGATGAATGATCTTCTCAACTATGCCTTCCAGCAGCCTTTTCTATTTAAATAAATAATCGTAAAACTCTCCATTCCCGCCGGCCAAAGTAACCGGCAAGATGCACTAAAATATCCGATCTTTCAATCCATCCTTCCTACCCTCGTCTCTACGCTTCACTATAGTTTCTTTTTATTTTGCCTGGCCAGACCCCGGGTATTTGACAGCATCGAGCTCCTCTTTCTATCTCCTCCTCCCTTTCCTACTTTCTCCTTTCCCTCATTTCTTCTGTCCAAGAAATTACCCACAAAAATCGTATTTTCCGCCGTATCAACTCTTTCTCCTGTCATAAAATGATGGATTTACTCTCCCATCCCCTCATTATTCTTTTATCCTTCCACTCTTCTTTTATTTCTAAATATAAAACATATATCAAAAACCAAGTAACAGCATAGTAGTACAGTTCGGTGAGCAGGAAGCAAGCAACAACGGACAGCGAAAAATACTCTTATCAGTCTTCCTTCTTAGACGACTACTTTAACATAAATAATAAACTTTCTTTCATGTCCAATCACCGGAATCGCAATTTCTAAAAAATGCATAAAATAAGCATATTCCATCGAATGACTACCCGCAACAAAGCTATAGTGTATTTATACGCAACCTTGTTTGCCTAAGTTTTTCGTTTTTTGATCTGAACACAAGTTGAATTTCATCCAAGGACTTTTGCTTCGTTTCCGGTAGAATAAAATGCACGTAGACCGCTCCCGCTAAGCAAACGCCCGCCAGGGCAAAGTAACCTCTGTGCTCTCCCATAACATGGATAAAATCTTTGAACAATTTTGTTGCAAGGAAGCCCATGAGCCATTTTGCAGTGACGACGATTCCCACTGCGATTCCTTAAAATTATTCAAAATACAAGCTTATAGAATGTCTCCTCGAATAAAATGCATGCTTTTATAGGAAAACCCGCTTCAATTTTCTCAACTTTCTTATCAAGATTACCTTTTATCCGTGACGGAAGCAGCTCTCCCATAAGTATCCAAATCATCGGGCCAAATCTATTTTTAAATTCAAACTTTTAATTGACTTTCTCCCAAAACCTCGCCACAAAAAAAGGAAATACGACGAAGCTTAGCTTGGCAAGACAGAACAACTTTTGGAACGCGATACGCAACTCTAATGCTTTCCTATTATGAAATAGTGAGTTTGAAGCACACTTCCGTTCCTTTGTGCGTACCGGAAGCTAATCTACAGGCTACAATACGGTTAAGTACTTACCCGAGGGAGAACCCAGCACTGTAGAGAATCAGGCTTGTAATTGGCCACCAAGCCAAGCTAGCCGGGGTTACACCTTCGTAAATGAAACTCTTCACGTAAAAGAATCCTCCAAGCGTGCAAAGAGCAAACGCCGTGATACTTCCGGATAAAACTAGCAAGAGTCGTCGCCCATATTTATCCACAAGCCGGGAGGCAATAGCACAAGTTATCTGAATATACCAGCAAAAGTTTTCCAAACTATAGCTTTAGTTTTCCCATTTGAAATGCTCAGAGATCTTATACATACGTACGTGTACTAACGCTTTTACACCGAGATTTCTTTCACCTCTGATTGCTAATCTTATACTTGTTACAAAAGTCTTAATATGAAATGTACTAGCTTACCAAATCCACAGCACCTAGAATATTTGTACACCAGTGCACATCTATTTCGGCTCCAGCGGATGAAAATATATCAACGCTGTAACCCTTGATAGCGTCGATCCCAGAAAACTGGTGGAAAAATACGAGTCCCAAAGAAATTCCAACAGGCTTTAATAAAGACTTGCTCAATAGAATCCTCTTCAGATTTTGAATCCTCTGCTTTTCTTCCTCCACGCTTTGCAGGATCTAGAACACGGCAAACAAGGTGGCATTGAAGCAAAATTTGTAAATCTTAAACGCCGTTCTGAAATTAAAGACACGTCCTCGGCTACCACTTTGTCAAATACGCGGCCCCTGTGTAATAAATATTGTACCTCCTGTAACTCGCTTTCTACATCCTTTGGAAATCTTGCTCCGCGATACCATATGAGGGATTTTACGGCTAAGCTATACTGTTCTCGATTAAGCAAAAATCTTGGCGATTCATGCACAAACAATAGCAGAATTGACCCGATTAATGGAATTATCCCAACCGCTGCAGATTGTATCCGCCAAGAGGCAAAAGTGCCGACGATATATCTACAAACGCAAATTAAAGTCAAACTTACTGAAATAGTATGGGCTAAAACATTGCTAACCGTCAGTAGATTCTTTAAAATCGCTATTAATTGATGAGTAAGTTAATTTGAAAAAGCAGTTGCTTACATGCTTAATAATCCTAAGTTCAGCATAATAATTAGCCCAGTTGCAAAAGCTCCTCGTATTTGTTTCTCGGATATTTCTGCAACGAAGACAGGTGCACTAATTGTATATGATCCAACACAAAATCCTGCAATCGTAACAAAAAAACAATTAAATATCCTTCACGTTATTATTACTCAACGCACAAATTGCTTAGTAAGGTTACCTGTAAAAAAACGTCCCGCGTAGATCATTGGGACATTTTGTGCAAAAATCATGATGCCAGATGTTACCAAAAAAGGTAAAGCAGTGATGACCAAAGTCAATCTCCTTCCAAATCTTTCAATTGAGAAACCAGCAATTGGACATGCAACAGCAGCTCCCAGCTGTAATTAATTTTTTGGTTGAAAAAATCGCTCTGTTGTAGAGGCTACGCATCTACTACACCTGTGATTTAGATGATGCTTTTCTATTTAATTTACTAACCGTCATTAAGGAATGTATCCATGTTTCTTGGCTAGTGTCAACTGGTCCCAGTTGTTTAGTGCTTCTGATATCCGGTATAGCAGTAGCAGACCATCCCATAGCAGCTCCCATGGACATGAATCCCATCATAGCTGAAATGGAAAGTATTACGTCACATTTTCATCCACCTACGCCAAGTGAAAATCTTTCATGTAACTTTCCCGCTTCTAGTACTTTCTCCATGAATTTACTCACCCCCTGCCACCGCCAAGACCTGTCTCCACTTCCCGACATATTTCCCCAAAGGCGGTGTATCTCTCTTAAGGTTGAGGCTTCCAGCGCTAACCCTGTGGTGATGATGCAGTTCCGGCCAAGTTTTCGAAGCATGGTATCCCTTTCCATTCCCACTCACTGTACAAATGAAGGATTCACTTCCAACAGCTTCGCTCACAAAATACGAATAATTATCATAGACTTTCGGCTCAAGAGACTTGGTGCAATGAGGAAAAGGAACAGTCAAATAAACTGTATTCCCACTCTGTCCCTTGTAAGCAAAGACCTGAGGAGGAACTTTGCTGCAAATATTTTCAATATCCGGGGTCATAATAAAATGACTTTTTCAACTTAACCTTGTTCTAAAATCCTCACACACTTTCTTCCACATACGTATGTCTATACACGGAATCGTATTGAATTACAAGATGATTTCCTTCCGAATCCAAGACTTATTCCAATCTTTAAGATGCGGATAACATGCCTTTATCCTGCGTGCTCAACGCTTTCTTTTCCTCTTACCACGCCTTAATTTATGCTAATCCATTCTTTTATTTTCTAAACCTAGAACAAATAGTGTACAAAACAACTCTAGAATAGAATTTACCCTGTCATATGATCATCAATCTCAGGTAATTATACCGTACGAATCAATTAAATTTGACACTTGCTCAGAAGAGGCGCACGCAATCCTTCAATCCCCTTATTTTGTAACATGTCACATCCTTGGAGTATGCTTTGTTTTTCTCTTCACAGTGTGCACAGGAAGCCGTGCCGAATAAATTCCATCCTTTATCATTTTCAGAGCACTCCCGCATTCCCTCGGCCATCAATCAATGTGCCATCAAATTTAAATTTTTCATGCAAACAAAATGTCAGAACGTCATCTTCAGGTGTCACCGATCCCGGTGACTTTCCTACATAATTTACTTCTCTGACGTTCTATTTCTCACGTGCTCTTTTCAAACTTGAATTATATACTTACACCGTATAGCTTTCTTGACGTTGTTACTTTATCTACAGATTTTGTAACACCAAAAGCAATACCGTCCATGAAATAATCCGTCTTTACTTTTTATGCCTACATCAATACCGGTATTCACCATTAACTTAATTCCAAGTTAGAATCATAGCTTCATCATACTTCGGCTTTGCCGCTGGTCAAAACGAATGCACCAATTTGCAATTTGCGAAAACGGTTAAATAAACACTCCAGCTAGATTAGCATAGTCTGTAATGGTAGGAAACTAAACTTTATTTTTGTTTTTTTCAGCGAAAGAAGGAGACAACGAAAAGGCACATGTAAACTAATTTCGCAATCATTTTCAGGGTGGGGTCATTTAGGGGGCGGTAGGCGGTAGCTTTGCAGTGGAACGTCCTACATACTTTTGAATAGCATTGACAGATTTGCCGAAAAAACGTGCATCTGGAATGAAGCAACGCAGCCATAATCAGCAGAGAAACAGTGGACGTAAGAGAACGAAATTGAGAACTGATACAAACGTACCTATTAGCATGCCTGAAAGAATATTATCGCAACAATGCGAAAGAGGCAGGATTGAGGAATATTTTCCGAATTCTAGACAAGACTCAAGAAGGGCATTATCTCTAGACGAGAGAGAGGAACAAAACCTTATGATTGGGAAGGATAGATTCAACAGTAGGTAGGTAGGTAGGTAGAAGAGGAATCGGATGAAATAAGTATATATTGGTGGCCAAGCAGGTGTGATACGTTAGTTGTGGGTTGGTTCTCAGTTCTCGGAAATTCTTCCAAAGAATCATGTATACAACATGGAAGAGAAGGCATTCCGCTATTTTGTAGCAACTTTCTCATCGTTTCTTGGTAATTAATTGTTACATGGGGATACAAGGCAACACTGGCCCTGTTTCGTACTCTCCTTGAATTCTCTTTGGTTTTCTTGGTTTTGTGTAAAACTCTGCAAACCTAAACCTACCCTGCAAATCTATTCATTACATACAAATACCTTGGTATTCCTTTCTTCCTCTTCCAACCTAACTATCCTCGCTTACTCTTTTAACTCTCTTACTTCAATAGCTACGTTTATAATTTAGGCATTTCCAAAAAAATTCTATGTAGTAATACTACCCATAAATCTTCTCAGTTTTCTCCTTCAATTCTTTCTCAATCCAACGGATTCTATTCATTCATATTCTGTTTACTTTTCCGATAACCATTCTTAATAAATTCATCTCGTCCTTTATTTCTTATTTCTTTCCGTTTCTCTTCCTCCTTTCTCTCACATTTTCAATGCGTTTCTACCACTCACTGCGGTTCATCCTTCCATTATCTTTTAAATCCCGTGCTCAAATATGACCCTTCATCAAATTCCTAAGCCACCCAGTACATGTTCGGGATTTTGTATGACATATTTGCAGGGGTTTGAATACCTCTGGGCTATGCATATGCGTAGCTTTCGTTGTGCGGACTGAATGGAAGTAAAAAAAGTAGAAATCCTATCTTTTCCAAAGACATGACAAGACTTTTACCCTCACAATGATATCCACTACTACTCCTCTTCCTCCTTAGTGTTAGACCCCATCAAATTCAAAAAAATGCAGTGAATTTGCATTGGTTTCGTTCCCAATGGTAGTGCAATTGGCGCTAAAAGCGTACGTAGAGCTTTGATAGTGTGGACGAAAAAAATAATTTTGCAAGTTTGTTGCTACGAAACCAACCCATTATCATTTCATAGTGGAGAGATGGGGCCTGTCAGCCCATAGCTACAGAATGTACCAGGTAATCATTTACGTGTTTGCCTATCTTCCTCAATTAGCTTTTGAACAACACGCATGCTTTCTCTGCTTTCCATTCTGAATTCTGAGTATCTAACGGTCCCCAATTTAAAGAATCCTCATGTCAGCCAACAAGGTATTGTATCCTATATTTATGTTTTTGATGTGCTCAAAATGGATTCTGTTATATCAATATATAAATGTGACCACCTCATATTCCTGCTGAAACCTGAAACACCCGGCCATCGCATCTTATTTTTTTCGGACCATTTTTCCTGGGTAGCATACAAAACGTTTCCCGCTTTGTTCTTACCACCCTAACATCCATTCCATTTTGCTAGCTGTGGGAATTGGCACACTACTTGTCGAAAAACTTGAGACACGACAAGGATGAATAAAGTCATCTTATTTCTCTACACAATTTTCACATAGTCCATTAGATTCTTTTCTGAACCCGCTTTGGCATTTCCTATTCCCTATCCTCCAAACAGGCGTGCTCTTGACAGGTTTTTCCTATCTCACTTCGGACAAAAGTGAGAAAGGCGTAGGGACGACAATCGGGACACTTGAAGCATCTACTTATACAAATGCTAACGCACTCTGAACAATTTTCACCCAGCTTATCATCAATGTAAACTACCATCTTGAAATCACTCGGTTCACCAACGATTTCTAACAGAAGACAGACAGGGCTACCACTGCTTTCTCCAACTTCCTACACAAAACATCCTTCAATGGCAAGGTATATAATCCCGGATTTGTATTTCTAGGCGGCGGAATGCGATGAGGTAAATAGGCTCCAAAGTATTAACTTTGACATCCTAAATAACTTCGCTTCTGCTACGGAGCATATTAGATAGTCAGGTGCGGTTCATAGAAAGCAGTATCTCTACATACCTTTGTAAAATTGTCTATCACTGTGAAACGACTTAGGATAAATCTCAACAATACGGTAAATACTGTTAGCATTGTAGAGAAGTCGGGATAGGTTGCACACATTTTTATAGGTTCTGTTTTACTTGATCCTTAATAACAGTAGGTGCATATTTTCCAGAGCTATTTCGTCTAAGAAATGTACGGAGGAATATCAGGTAAATTCCAATCGTCTCGATGTTCTTCAAAAATTCGTTTTCGCCTATATTTGTAAATTAATTTTCCAGTCATTTCTTTACTTGAGGATTCTCCATAGGACTTTAGAGAACACTTAAAATAAAAATTGGGCTAAATATATTCCTGTTTGTCGTATTGAAAATATAGAAGAATGCAGTTTAGAAAACAACACATGAGTATGTGATATAATTGAGTTTACCTCTCTTTCTCTCTTCCAATCACTTTGCTTTAGAAACAACAGGCATAAATTAGGGCAGCAGCTGGCAATTAGGAAATGACAAACCTCTCTACTTCCTCTCACCCTTTTCAGGTGTTCCTATGCCTCTTTCTGACTTGTAATGCAGTAAAAGGCAAACGAATAGTTTCGCATATCTATATTTCGTCATTATTTCTCGCAACTTTCTCTTTCCTTTCTTTCATTCCAGGTTCACAGTTAGTATGAGCATCTCCACCACGTTGTGCACAGCATAGCCTGATCCTCTATATCGCAAAGTGGGAAACATTGAAACATCGACTTAAGTAAACTCCACCTGACTAAAGCTCCACACATGTCGTTTCACTACAATACCTACATACATACTAAAATATTGTTCACAGAATTGTATTAGTAACGTGCAGGTTGTTCGTCCCAGCATTCTAACAGAAACATGCACGTTAGTATTCTTATAGTATTCCTAGTCCACAATAGTTTTTTCCACTTTCTCCGGTTAATGCTAGAAAATTTGGCTTTATTGTCGTAAAATATTATTCTTAGATGTAGCAACTACAATCGAAATGCTACTAAATGTATAAAATGGTCGTGAAATGCTACTTTCTTCCTTCCAGTGGCTGCTGTCACCATTAAAAGTTGACCTTGATATTGAACTATTTCGATTTGAGACACCAGCAATGCCTCTTAATTCCTGTAAGATAAATATATAAGAGTTGAAAATTCTTTATTTCCAAATCTTGCACTGATCTGAGCAGATTAATTGTGTAGATTAACTACATGTCCAGAGTAACACAGTCAATGATGCGTTCAAATGCTGATACGCGGTGCAGCTTACTTTTGACGCTGAAAATATTTTTTGTAGCGTCATCGGGACTAAAGCTTACACGCATCTGTCTGCGTCTATGCTTCCTCATAATTTTTGACCAATCCTCAGTTACGAAACCAAAGATGAAGTTTTTTCTGTTTGCACCACGAATTGTACTACTCTTGTCCATGCTGCATGTATAGGCACATGTGAATCTTATTTATATCCACCTCTCATCATTAATTGACCTAAACTTATTGGACTCTCTTTCTCTCTTCAGATGCTGTTGTACACAGTATCTTGAATTGGTATAAAAATATTCTCTTTCCTCCAGCGTTGCCTCAGATTTCTCCACTTCTAGTCCGATAGTGCGAGATGCTCTCTCTTTTTTCCCCTTAAACAAATAAATAAAATACCCAACATGACTTCCCTGACGAATTATCTGTCACTAACACAGATTTGAGACAAGATGTCTCGAGTCTGGAAGGGGACCCCTCCACCACTGTTGGACATGGCCAAGAATAATCTTGGCCTCCCCGAGCCGAGAGTGGGCGGGACTAAGAGAGGAGAAAAAAAGGCCGCGGTCAACTTGGTCACATGGGAACACTGTAGCCATGGCAGACGAAACTTACAACTCAAAGAGTGATTACAATGAATTTTCTTGACCCGAACGACCAATTTTAAGTTGCATTTCATAAAAAATGATCCCAGAAATTATATACTCCTGAAATCTGTTATTTTGAAAATCCAAGCAATGACACTCACCTCAGTAGATTAATTGGGCTGGGTTTAATATATTCTTCTAACGTAGTCCGGCAAGCTGGAGAATATGATGGGTAACAAAGATTAGGAGTACTAATTCATAGTATTTGTAAGTTTCAACCCTCCCAAACAGTATACGGCCTTGCTAGCCTCCGATATGTGATAGCTACTCATTGCATCTTCATTAAAAGTTACCCGATGCGTTTTTATGAAAAATATACTTCCTGATATTCGCACTATGAAATGCTACACAAAACATAAATAGTTTTCGCATATAACAGGATTCTTCTGTATCGGGGATAGTTGCAGCCAAAAAGATACATCGGAGCTAAGAAGTGATTGTAAGAAGTTCATACACTAAGCTTAAATCTTGCTTTACCGGGAACGACAGCCTTTAATTATTTCAAATTGCCTCGGACCCAGTGTAACATGGTAGAATTACACAATATGTATATAATGATTATGTTGGAAGGTTGGAAAACACCACAACATAATCCAACGGAAACATTTGGGGTTTCTGAATGCATTCTATGCTTGTCCATATCGCTCTGAATCATATTGATTTTACTAGATAAGACGTTAGAAGCTGCCATACCAGTGTGTGCATTTTAAGTTTTACTAATTTTAACTTATATTTTAAAATTTAATAGTCCATACATATATGGACTTTCATGTAAAAACCTAACACACAAGTAGCTAATCCTGCAAAATTTGTATTCAACAACATTGCATCTGATGCCAAAAGGTTTTTATTTGAATGGTATTTTTCCATTCTCACAGAATTTGTGATACTTGATGTGTGCCTTCGTTTTGAATGTTTTATTCGCACATTTAACTGAAACTAATACCGACTTCTTCTCTTCATGAGCAGGAGAAATATAATAGAGATGGATTCACCACCTAAACATAGGAGAACAAATGCTGAAATTGGTTGTTGATTCAACTTATACGTTAGCTCAATCCTTCAAAAGACAAATCCGAGACATCTGCGTCGTTTATGGTTGGAGGCATGACTTATATCTTAGAATGCAATTTATTACTAACCAAAACAAATATTTGAAGCTCCGTGATCTCAGGAATAGCGACTCACCTGCAAAAGGCTCGTGCACTGTTTCCCAAAACGCCGAAATTATATGCTATATAATATATTACATTTAGATTATATATAAAAATTTCTCAGAGTTATACATTTAAATTTCCCAGAGTGTAAGCACGGTTGTCGACGACGACACAAATTGTTAGGGATTTTGATGAATTGCTGTTAGCAATGCAAGCGAATTTTAAATATTCACGGGACAGATGAGCTGCTGCATCAGGTGCCGCAGGAACTGCTGCAGATGTGCACGGCTTCTCGAACTTCAGTAATTTAGTGGTTAGAGGGTTTGATGCGTGCGTAATAATAGATTTAATAACTTCTTCGTCAGTATTTTCTGCACTTTTCATCTCTCTCGTGATGGTCTTAGTTATTTTAACCTCGATACCATATTTCTTAGCTCGAAAGACGGACATACGTGCCAAATGTTTGTCGACCGTTTTCCTGAAAATAAAATTTGAATATAATTGCCACAATGGTATGGCGAACTGTCCTGCGGAAATCATTATGCTAAAGAGAAAGAAGACATCATAATGAGTGCATTATGTGCACTTAATTGCATGTATCAAGTATTGTGGAGCCCATCTACAGTTAAAAACCTGGAATATCGGGAAGTTGTGGAAAAGCATACGAAGTTTGCCTCGACGCATCGTTTTCATGTCAATATAAACTTCTATGTACAATCCTCGTTGCAATTTGCCAATAAGCAAGAGTATAACAGTCGGCGAAGTGATATTGGGTTTCAAGAGAGGTGTGGCCTTGATGTGGTCAACATGTAGGCTAGGCCTCAAAGCCGAGGCCGACCGTGGTCAACGTCAGCCAGGGCCGACATACTGACCGTGGCCTGCCGGGCCGAATTGGTCGACAATTTAGGCCCTGGCCGTCGGCCATGAGTCTGGCCATTTGTCCAACCTTTCTCTCCACACAAAACCCACCACATCACTTTCCCAATTATCTCCATTCCCATATTATTGTCTCCATTCCCATTTATAATTTCCTTAATCGTAACCTACTACTTCCACCCAAGGCCTCTTTACACTATATTGTCGTATTCGCCATATGCTTATAAAATCAGAACACATCCGGTCCCATTTACTTCGATTCACAGATACTACGGTCCATCCTCTTACTTTGTCTCTCAACTTTCGCCCATACTCCGGGATACATTATGTATTAAGCCGCTACCAACTTATTTTTTTCTCCCTTCACCAATTGTTTAAGACCGTTTTCGCCTTTCTCCATTCCGACGTGTCTTCCAGTGTTACCACTTCTTCCCAACATTCCCTTGTACACTGTCGTTATTCAGAATTGGCAACAGAGTTTTTCACCCAAGGCTAAGGATAATTAAATTTAATAACAAGCAATGTAACTATTAGTAAGGGGTTTTGTCTGCTGCGGTCAGTACATTTTTGCACATATTGAAGGAGCTGTATGGCTCATATCAATAAAACCACTACTACTACTACTACTACAATTTCTTAATTTCTTTTATGCCTGCAGTCTGCATAGAACCACAATCGCCCTTATCTTCTTCTATTTTCGTCTACTTCCTTTTCATTTCTTCCTCCGCATTGACTTCGCTGAGTGCTGGTCTGATCCGTCCGTCCATGTCGTTAGTACCGTAATTGGCTTTAGGACGGGAGGAATTGTATTCGCCAAAGCAGACTATAGGAAATCAGTGAGAACTTTCTGACGATGATGGTTTATAACCTATTCATTTCATAATATTGACCAAATTACGAAACGTGTTCGGAGAACATTGCGACATTGGTATAACAGAATGATAATGAAATGACCGTTTGTGAATCGGTTAAATTTTAGCCCAACGACTTAGACTTTAATTACTATGGGAGAAGAGAGAGAGTCGCGGGCAGAGCAGGGGCTCTAGAAACATAAACATTTTCGGGCAAAAACATAGAATGTAAACAAACATTTAAATCAGGGGGGGGGGGAGAATTCACAAAGTATACGAGCAAGTTGAAGGGTTACGCTACGAACTTGGTTAGCTCACACTGTAGGTACCACCAAATTTATGAGAATTACATCTATAATCTTTGTTGTTTTCAACGCCTACACAGTCCATTAATAGTGTCACATCTCAAACCGATGGGCATAGGTCAACGGTAGGTCACGAGCAGATCAAATAATTGTACTCTGGATTCTGCAAACCCGCATATCCTCAAATACTTTGAATCTATTCAGTTTCAACTCTTTATCCTGTCTCATTAGTCAGATACATTATTGTACTACACTTGATTAAGAACTGATTAATAAAGGTCCAAATAAAATTAAAAAAATAGTCAGATACAACTTTCACCGGAAAATCCGACAGAATTTTAAGACGAGGAATTAGCTGCCATCTGCCGGTTGACACTTTCCTTCAGCATTCACTCCATATCCTTCACATATTAGAACCCGGGTACTTTCACACGTGCACTCTAACTGTGTACCGATATTAGTGTTGATGAATACTTATGCCGGATGTACACTCCAACATTTGTGTAAAACTTGTGTAACACTTTCCAAAAATTTGTTTAGTTACCATAGTAACGCCGTTTCTACTTCAACACTTTAAATCTAAAAGTTTTACACAAATGTTCTCCATTTGATTAACATTGAATAATTGCGGGTCTTTTGAACCGCAAATATGAATATGAAAGTGTTACACAAGTTTTAAACAAGTTTTACACAAGTTTTACACAAGTGTTGGAGTGTAAATCCGGCATTACAAAATTAATCATTCATCGTCTCTATGCGTTTAATCTTTCAATGCTATCACCTCTCCCTTTGCCTAGCTGCCAAGTATCAAGTACCCTTTTTGTGGAAGCCACACGCACACACACTGAATCTATTTAGATCCGGATTTAGCAAGTGATAAACGGGCTTGAAAACATGAAGTGGCTGTTGAAAATAATTCTCAACTACGCATATCCACTTTCGCTTTTGTTTTTCCTTTGTAAATCAGTAAAAATTAATTAGTATGCCAGGCCAGGAGGGGAGATTACAGGAGCATCATCTTGCACATGACGCATCTTCCGGCTAATTATTTTCTTCCACGTGAGAATGAAGATACCCGGTATTTAGTTGTTCATCTTGTTTTCGGCACAAGTAGCAAGCTTGATGCGTTTCATCTCCACCTCTTCCTCCTTGACTTGCTTCTATCTCCTGCTTTCTCATCAACTTTTCCCCATCCTCATGCTTTCCATAGTCACTTTTCTATGCACTTTCTCTTCAACGCTTTCCCTCCTACTTCTCCCCCTATCTTTCCCACCTTTTATTCTTGTTCATACTAGTCAGAGTTTGAATCTGCTCCAAGTTGATTTTCCTAAGAGTTTCTTCTCTAGAATTCTGTTTCTCGTTTGTAATTAGTGGATAAAAATACTTTGGATTCAGAGGACTCAGCGAAGGTGAAAATTAGTACAGGGAATCGTTCCACTCCTCGCATCCCAGCAATTCCTCATCCTTGATTCATCCTCTTTTGCCTTTCTCCATTCTCCAACCAGCTTGGTTAAACTTACCATCATCTCATGTTTTCCATTCTTGCTTTCTTCATACATATACCACAACTATAATCTTCCTGTGTTCGCTTCTTTCATTTAGACTTTCTCTAGCTCTCTCTCTCTCCGACTTTCACTCCTCAGACTTGTATTATATATACACTTGTCATGTAACCATCGGATCTAACTTTAGTTCACCCACTTCCAAGAAATTTCAAAGCTTCCATCAAGTAGCTATGTCATGCATCACCACGCATCCACCACGGATCTTTTCAATTCTTTTTCCCTCTCGTCTCACCATCTCACAATAAGTCCACTCGACCGAATCTATTCAGCTTACTCAAGCCATATTTTGCTTCAACCCAAGCCTCCTGTAACATCAACTCTGTCTCCTATAGTTTCTACCAGAGCTTTCTAGTTCCAGCCATTTCTAGTTTTGGATTCCAACATCTCGTAAAATTATTTCAGAATGTTCTAAAACTTTGTTCTATTTCTACGAGTTTTCCCCATAGTTTGGTCCTCGCTTTCTCTTCCCTCTTCTACTTTCTCCATCTACGTTTCCTTAGTGTTCCTTTAAAGGCACGAGATATTTGCGTGCATAAATCATGCGGAATCTTTCTAGTTTCCATCTATTGCTCTTGGAAAGCCCTGCTTTCTCTTTCTCCCTACTTTGCTTCCAACGCAGCTCCGGATTCTTTTAAGTTGCAAATAAAAACTTTTCCCGAAACTCCAACTAATTAAGTGTTTTTAATCTGTCAAAATCTTGAGGGAAAACTTATGTAAACGGAAATTATTAAAGCCGAGAGCACTCCTTCACTCTTTCCCAACTAACTATCCTAACATTCTTAACCAACAACCCACCATTTCTTCATCATCTTTCACCTTCCATTAGATCCCCGCCTGCCACGAGACTTCCCATTATTATATACAACTCCCTCTCGCCATTGCAAATACAAAACATTGACAGTAACTTATACGCTGCTTTCACTTTTCTACTCCGCCCTGCCCATGAAAAACTTATAAGCTTGTAACGTTATCGTGGAAGTTTTTTTCAATCCCCATCCCGTCTTTACTTTTTTCCGTTTTTTTTCGCTTCCAACCTCTCTGGTAAAGCAAGAAGAGAACAACTTCCATGAACTAATTGTAACATCCTCGTGAATTGGGCATTCGTATACGAAATTTTCATTATTTTACCACTCCTAACAGCCCTCCACCGGAGTATAAGGGCTTTGTCAAAATCCATGAAACATCAACTTCAAGGTTTCACTAAAGATACACCGACTATATATGTACAGGACCCCTCATATCTATCTTCCACATACTTTCTCCTCCATTCTGTATTAACCAAGTAACTATCTCATTCTCTGCAACCAAAGTCTCCTTTCCACAAAGCCGCTGGGGACAGGAGTTCAAAAAAACTACGTGATTATTCCTCCAAGCATCTTCCCTTTACTCGACCAAACTTCTCTCATTTCACAGCACCAGACGAACAAATGGCAACAAAGACTTTGCTTTCACATGAAGCAGGCAGAAGCTCTAAACAAGACGCTCACTGATACGGTTAGCGCTTCCACTTTTACCCACCCGACTATCCAACCAAATAACGGACCAACGAAACGGAAAATTTCAACCAAACTTTTCCTCATCTCCCATCTGATCAAATTAAAAATCATTGCATCACCCCTCAAACTTTTACTCTAATCAAATTACTCTCACAGAGTACCTACCCCTTTGCTCTTTCCACATCTTCGCCTCTACTTTTTTCCCTGCAACCCAACCGCTTCCATGAAACCATTTCATTTGCTTTCTCTTCTCTCTCTTCTGTGTAACAGCCTATTCTGTAACGTTGAAACCTTCCCAGCTTCTGACCATCTCACTAATCCAGAGGTTAACGCAGCTCTTGCCAGACTCGACGCATCATCCATCGATTACATTCCACTGCTAAGTAATAATTTAGATGCCCAAGCCTCTTATCCCATTTCAACTGTTAGTTAACCCCAAGTCGTGTGTTTACGTTTTAAATGGACAAGGGCAAGGCTGAGTCTTATGGATTTATATCCATATAGGTATATCTCCGACCTAATATACATATATATACGACTTAGCCGCTCCCATATGCCGGGATCATCCATTCTGTGGGTGTATTTTGATAATTTTAACGTTTTATTATATGTATTTGGTTTACACAGCGAGGCCAAATGCACACTAATTACATATTTAGTTTTGAATGTAACTATGAAAATTTTAAATTCGTTCCCCCTTCAAGTTACAGATTCCAAGGTTTCTACAAAAACGCGGAAGCTGGAGACAGTGAGGCCTTTGGTAAAACACTACACCACGTTCGGTGCATAACCACACCACCAGCAGTACCTCTTTCTTGAGTATCTCGGTACAATTTTAGTATACATGAGATATGGTCACGTACTATTAGCATAAACTTACCTACATGCAGCTGCAATCAGTAATCGCTTTTACATTGCGTCGAAACTTTCTTCAACTTTCACCTCCACTTTCCCCTGTAAACTTGTATTTGTATCGTTTCCATGCTTTCTTCATCACTTTACCTAACCTTTCACTCCCAGTAAGCACAGCAGTAGGAAATAGAAGAAGCTGATATTAATAGCCCTTAGGCGTTCCAGTCACACTTCCTTGAGCATTTGGATGATAAAAGTATTTGAAGGATGTAGTTTTGTGTAGCGGGTGACTCTGTGAGGAAGACATTTCAACTTTCGTTAAGGAAAGAAGGGTTAGGGAAGTGATGCTCTGGGTTCATTGGAGCAAGGAAGCAAAATTGTTCTTCTCATGCTCTAAATGAAATATCTATAAAAAGAAACATTTTACATTTCCGTTAGCCATTCATATATTATGTGCTTCATCTCATTTAAATTCGAATAGATGTGAAAACAATTGGGATATGACAGAAAGCGAGAGAGAAAGACACTTTCTCCATCCTCTTCCTGCTCCCTCCCTCTTTCCTTCCACTTCCTCCCCACTTTTCACTTTCTCCACTCCATCTCTAAATCCTTTCAATGGCCCATCCACCCATAATATCTACAACTACGTACTAAACTTGAATGTTCTTCCTTTATTGTTCCCTCTGAGGATAAGACACAAGTGCTTTCACTCTTTTCCTCCTCTCTCCACTCCTTCCATCTCTTTCCCGTAATATCCAACTTCATCTTTTCTACACACTTCTCTTCCTCTCTCCTCGCAGCGTTTCGTGGCTCTTTCTCAGCCTCGATTCTTCGCAGCTATTCAATTCTCTCAAACTTGCACATATACACAGATATTCCCTATTATTTTCCCAGTATCCCTGTGCTCCAGTCTGGCTCTGGCTATAGCTGTAGCTTTCTCTCCAGAAGAAGCTCCCTCCCCATCTGACAATTGTAGCCAAAATGACATATGTCTACCGCTTCTCGATCTCCCATTATCCCTTCCGTGTCTTCTTATTGCCCAGAGGTGTGTAGCACATGACCATTTGTTAGCTCAATCTTTTCCTTATGACTATTATCCTCCAGCTTCGAAATTCCTTTTCATCTACTACTAACTCCGTCCACAATATTCTTGACTCTCCCCCTCCTCCTACAGCAAGCCCATTCAAATCTACATCCTTCACTTTCACCATCCGCTCGCCTCCTCACATTTTCACACTTTCTCCATCACCTAAAGTCATGCAGTCATGCTCTTCAAGACCTGGCATCCACCATTCCTCCTGTTCTACTATTCATCCCTCCTTCCGATCTACTCTTCTTCTTTCTCAATGAGCAAAGTGGTTGGCTCATGTGAAGTGAAGCTCTAACTGCTTGCATGGATCCTCCTTTAGCAGTACCACCCGGTTTCAGACTTCGGAGGAGCTCTGGAATCCTGCAGACTCTTGAGTGAGAGAAAGCAGAAAACGGAAAGTACAATGGATCCACACCTTTCATACTTCATAAACTTTGAATGACCTCCTCCCTCGTCAACTCTCTCCCTACAAAAACTAATGAGTGACAAAATTCTCGCTCCCGAATTTCTGACAGATATTAATGCAAATTTATTTTCCTCCAGCTCAATGGAGCAAGACGCGATTTAAGAAGAGGAGCATCTCCCGAGAAAATCCTTTTTCTAAAATCTTCTCCTCCCTCCCACATCTTTCTCCAGTCTTCCAAATCCTCATCCTCCGCCGGATTCTGTATGTACTTATGGCTTAGCCTTGTAGGCTTACACAGAGCTACCCAACTCTTAAAGTCAACTTCCAAATCCGCGCGTTTTAGCCTTTCCATATTTTCCGACTTTGGAGTAGCTTCCTGGCCCGACTTTTGCCCCTCGTGGAAAAATACTCTCCTGGCGTTCTCTCATGTTTAGCGTTTTTTATGCACGTTTGTCGAAGAAATATGCTACATCTATTCTTTATATATTACGTACGTCAGGCGTCACGCACTTTGAACCATGTACCAAAAATAGGGCGCGCATCATGCGTAAAATCCTCAAAATCCTCTCCACATCTGCTCCATTCCTCACAATAAATAAAAACCTCTTTTATGCCCAACAAATTTCACAAAATACCACCCAAAACCCGGATCATTCCATCCGTATTATTCTTCTAAACTTTCCGGTAAAACTCTTTTTGACGTGTCTTTGTCATGCTTGCAGTATAAGTAATATCTAAGAAGCTAGTTTTCCCAGGTTCTCCTTGATATGCTCCTGAACAAGCCTTAGAACAAACTTTGGTAGACTGGGTTAACCCCTACCTAACCTATGTTATGTGGTAGCCAAGTTCCGGTGGTGAACCAGTTCTTCTCTACCGCTGTTGCCAAAAGGTAAACCGTTTGCACGATTTTCAAAACATTGTCCATCAATTCCCTGCACTGCAGATGACTTCTTGGAGGTGGCCTTGCTTGTTATTAAAACTTCCAAAAATAGCCTATTACCTTGAGTGCTTCGGATATTTTCCTGCATTTCTCTATCCCAGCAGATTGCCCTCCATATCAA
This sequence comes from Sminthurides aquaticus, assembly GCA_906901655.1. Lineage (NCBI taxonomy): Eukaryota > Metazoa > Arthropoda > Collembola > Symphypleona > Sminthurididae > Sminthurides > Sminthurides aquaticus. Next base: position 7,935,552 of record CAJQTT010000006.1, on the reverse strand, counting down.
TCAGTTTCTCATTGCCTTCGCTCCTTTTGGCATGAACGTACCTTCGGGTAAATCAGCTCACGTCAACCCCGAACCGTCCTCTATATCATCTTCTTTAGTTTCCTACACTTTGTCTGATGCTTTGACGCCTCCAAAGCCGTATTCCTCTCCTTCATATTTTTCTTGTTAGTGGAAAGCTTCTTTTGAGGCGGATAGAAGCGGACCCTCTTTTTGCCACATGTCATTTTCCTTCCATGCCTCCCTCCATAAGATGATCATGTTTTAGTCTGATCATATCCGCAATAAATTGCCCCTTGTCACAAGCATCCCATCTTTACCCGTCCCCACCCACTACTCTCTCGCTTCGAATTTCTCCAACATTTCCGTATTTTTAACATGGCCAACTTTCTCCAACTTTCTCTCCAAGAGGATTTCAACAATCTTGGAGTCAAGGCAAGTCGGGCGGATGAGCCGGCAGAGTTGAACAATAGAATGATATCCTTGCTCTCGCACGTTCATTCATGTCTTACAAGTTGTTGGGTTCATTCCTCCCGATCCGGATATTTACCCCTCCCCCGTTTGCTCATACGTGACAAGATTCTCTTCCATTTGTCACCTTACCTCAAGTGGTCACAAGTGAGGAGCGTCACCACATTAAATATTTACTCCATCATCTCTTCCCCAGAAAGTCATTTGCTTCCTTTCTCTTCCTCCAATCTCATTCCCTTCATTCTCCTCCGTGCCAATTTTTCCTGCTACTTTCTCACAACTTTCTCCTCCTGGTTTTCGTTCCTCTCATCTTTCCTGCGTCCATGTTCCATAACTGCCATCCCCCCGTTTCACACGTTATATATTTGAACTTTGCGAAGGTCCTGCAATGAAAGACTGCCGACGTGGCTGGGCCTGGCGCGACTGGAAGAGCTGGTCAAGTATAGGATAATGGTATCTTAGTTCACCAGGAGTGAAAGTTGGTGGAGTAGTAAAAGATTCCTACGAGTGTGGAAATCAATTCAAATTCTTTTTCAATAACCATTCTTCATGAGTGGCCTACCCATCGTAATATTTTCTCTTTTTTCATAGCCTTCTCAACTTTTATTCGGAGACAGCAAACAATCAAGGAGCAAATAAACACGTGGTCCTCCTACTATCCAATCCGCAAATCTTATAAAAGCTCCAGTCAAAATCATATCAAATCAACTCAGCCCCGCATACACATACGCAACCTCTTCAAATCAGATGGCAACACATTTTCTCTACAGCCTTCATTTTCTCTACCCGCCATTTCTTGAATCCAACCCGGCCCTTCCCCCTTACAACCCCAACCATCGAGGTCGGTCCAGCAATTCCACTTCAGCACACATTTTCCCGGTAATCTATATTTAGAGCCCACATAGAATATCCTATCAAACTTTACCTCATCTCATAGGAGCCTCTATACATTGGCCAACATTATCTTCCCGACATCTTTTCGATATCAAAAGGCCAACCGAACAACCAAATTTCTTCAGCTCCCATTTCCCATCCCCCTCCCCACCCCTCCATTACAATAAACTTATTGCCCTATACGGCCCTCCTTCCATCTCCTTCATTCATGATCCTATTTTCTTGTCCTTGCTTTCTCCCTCTTTATTCGCCTTTCTTTCCACAAGACTTCCAATGATTTTACATACAATCTAGTCCAGTCTGTCCTCCCTTTTAAAATCCCCCAAACCTTTTCTTTTTCTACATCAAAAACCACACAATCCCATCCACTTTCATCTGGCCTCTCAAAGATAAACTCATTGTTATCACTTTCTGAGTCAAACAAAATGGTCGAAGTCTACGAGACCTATAAAATATCATGCCCACCTGTCTTGATCCTTGTTTTCACTTGTCTCAATCTCAAAAGAGCCTCTCTCTATTCCAGTTACAAACAACCGACAAGCCAAAAAAAACCGAGAATCTCAGCTTTTTTTCTTCCTACATTCATCTATTTCTCTAATCACCTCTCCCTATGCAGTAAATCCTTTAGAGGACCAGCTTTACCATTTCCAAGTTTTACAAGTTTCAAAAGTCACCCTTCTTTCATATGCTATCACCAGCCTCCGGTTCGCCCAACTCTTATAATGCCTAGCGAATCGCTAGGTCTTAGGGAAGTAACAACTATTAAAGGTTTTTGCCGGTTTGTTAAAACAGGCTATTGCGATCTGTGAAAGCCGTCCACAATTTGATATACTAGTATATATACATTAGATTTATAAAGATTTGAATCTATATAAATCTACTATATATCCAAATAAAACAATGTAGCACATAATATGGGACAAAATCGCTATTGCGTTGCGATCGGTTAAAGCCATATATTTACATATCAATGGATATGCATGAGAATATATTCATTCATGTGAATCTATATAAAATCTACTATATAAAAACAATAAGGATAGGTTATATAGTAGGAGCTATTGCGGTCGTGGCGTTGCCTTATACGGTATGATTTCTGTTGTAGCTGCACTCGATAAAGACATTCGTTAGTAGGGATACCAAAAGGATAATCTTATCAGGAACTATTTGCAAAGTACCATCTTACATTATTGATGAAAAACAAAATCCAGTTATTGTAATACAGCGCTGGCCCTCCTGTAGTGTCGTTTATTCCCAGTAGTTACCACAGGAAACACTACGAAGGTGATGGGAAAATCAGAAGGATAGATAAATGCATCTATTTAGAAAATGCAATTTTATAGTTCTAGTACACTAACATATCGTTGCCGCAAAAATTCCTGTTGTTGCGTCATCATTACATGGATTTCCAAAAGCTATAACTTTGATTCTACAACTATTGAATTCGACATTTCACACTACGTCAGAATGATAAGAAAGTTAACGAGAATGATGAGGATGGACAGGCAAATCTGCGCGCCATTTCAGAACATAGTAGTTACGAAGTAATGCCATGGTGATATAAAAGACTTAATCCATCTTCTGAGATTTAAGCTTTTTTTGTACAATTTTTTCTAGCGTATACTTTGAGGTGTGACATTGTATGGGAAACCCGCAGTAAGAGATAGCTTCTATCCTGCTACCATTTTTTCAAGTAAGCACCGAGGAGCGTGGTAGATCCTCAAACGCTGCTATATGATAAAATGCAGCAACACTAAAATACAAGTAAAGCAAGGATATGATCAGTGTTGCATTTAGCCGGGCCCTTAGTCAGGATACGTCGGCTCAGAAAAAAAGCTGAGCCGCTTCATAAATTTTGGCAGCCGGGCCAACTTTTAGCCTGGATAACTTAGCCTGGCTAACTTTGCCTGGCTAACTTAACCTGGCTAAATTAGCCTGGCTAACTTAACCTGGCTAACTTAGCGTGGTTAACGTTTGGGATGACAGTTTCCCTTCAGTTTTGAAGCACATTGTCTGCCCGCTACTTTCTCCATCAGCATTGGCCGGATTGACAAACTTATAAATATTTAAACCTACTGCATCTTATGATGTATGTTTCGAATTTTTTGCTGTATACTTAAGCCTTCTTGCCACCAAGCAAGCTTGTGAGCAAGTGTCTGTTGGTATTCGACGATCTTCGCAAAACTTGATTTGATTTTCTGTTTCGGGAAGCTCGTACATTAAAAGTGCAAACATGAAATTTTAATTTTCAACCATGCCTCTTATGTAGGTTTGATTTTATTATTCCGTACCCCTTTGCCTTTATCCCATGCCTTAGCAACATCCTTCACTCAGGTTAATTTACGGCCTTCAACTAGATCCTTGCTGCCGCTTTATCCCTTCACAATGTATATATTAATGGAGTTTTTACTTCATCGTCAAAAACTTCCTGTCACGTGCATGTCTTCCTTCATGTGCTCCACGTTCTCTTACGGGCGCCCCGTCTCGACCTTCTTTCTACTCTCAGCTAGAGCCTATTAATTGCAAAGGTTTTGATTTGCAAATCATCCAATTTCAGATGAACTTTTTGGACAAGGGTAGCTTGACTTGCTGATATTTCGGTGTGGTAATTCTTGATGCGGACTTACCTGACATACCAGAAAAATCATTGCCTACGTTCGGTAAACTAGCTTGAGAAAAGTTGAAAAAATACATAACCGGCCAATCAAGTTATGGTCTTTCAGTCTTCATTCTCGAGATCCTGGTTGATTGCCCCCCAATCCATGTCAGCTAACGTTTCATTCGAGTCTCCCTCTTTGTCCACCGATACAAGGAACATCATTTTGCCAAGTACAAGTTTTTCGGCCATCCTAAAGGATACACCCCCCAGGTCAGACATTAGGCCTGGTCTTTAAATTACGCAGTAACAAAGTAGAGGAACCGAATCGGCAGTTCTGTCCCCAAACAAAGTGAAAGTCATAAACTAAATCTGGGGAATGATTCCAAATATGTGCACCTAGGGATAAGGACACACTTAAGACACTCCGCGTCTGCCGGGCAAGGGATGTATGCTGAAAATATAAAATTGATGGATAAAATAAATCGGAATAAATATATGGGGAGATAGCATGTATAAAAAAATACAATGTCAATAGCTCTTAAGAATTATATAGAACCGAAGTATCCGCCTGGAAGAAAAAAGAAAAGTATCTGTGACGCAGAAAATATTCACTTTCCACTTGCCGAAACAGATGCAGTCAGGGCGTCCTATCATTTCTAAATCTTTACTTTCTGCCGCGAACTCATTTGGAAAGCCGCATGAAGTATCAGTTGTCAGGCCCACATTCGAAGTTTTTGGATTCCTTTCTTCATAACAGCGGCATTTTGGATTTAATTCCCCTGATTCGAGAATAACAACAGCGTTTTAACGTATGCACCATAAGGGCGAGAAGCATTGTTGGAAACAATTTGTGTATCATCCAAATTAAATTGAAAGAACATTGAATGAATTCACGGGTGCTACTTTTTCGGTGGGTGGTATATCTAATTAATCAGAATTCAGTTATCTTACAATGCATGTATATTGGGAGGGGAGAAACAAAATGACCTTTACCGCGGCTTCAATTTCCTTTCAAAAGCTGTGTCTGAAATAACAGCAAAGACCTTCACGAGACTCGTCTAGCATTCTGAAATGATTTTAAATGGGTAAAGACACAAGTAATTATTTTCTTCTCACATGACTCACCTTCCACTGTCCGCCGATATACTGGTGATTAAAAAATCACTAATTTATTTGTGTTGATGATTTTAAATCCAAATCCACAGCTTTAACTCTACTGACATCTTCTTGAGAGGATGCATATTCTTCAAGAATGAGAATTCTTCTTTATCATGAGATTTTTCAAAATTATTCGGATAGAGAACAAACAAGAAGGATGGCGCCTTTATAAAGAGCGTGTAACAGAGTTTAGTATGATTTTAACTGACTTAAAAAACTGTACATTAATGACTTAATGGCTATTATAGTACCCCTCCTCTCGTTAAATGCCTCTCTTGAGAACTTCATCGCTCGGTTTGATCCGCCCAAAGACTATCCACGGATACACTACACAAGGCGTCAGCCCTTTTCTCAACATTAAAAACCAATTACTCATATCACTGACCGTTTATATGTTCCATATTATAAATCTTTCAAGGGTTTTTGAATCTATGGTGACCTAAAGCATATTTCCTAATCCCATACATCCCATAGACAAATTTAACCAAATCTAACAAAACGTTACTCACAATTATCTCCAGTCATTACCGCTAAAAATAAATTCTACGTCTTCACATTGGGGGATTGGGCGAAACCAAAATACAGCTCATCCTCCATTTCCGTGAATCCTCTCATCGAATCGTTAGAACTATCATGTGAAATTCTATTAACACATGTAGTTGCAACGCACATGTTCAACCCAAACAATAGGCACCCGATATCCGATTATATTTAACTACAGAACACTGGTGACTTAACATTAGATAGCCAAGAGAAACAAAATTCTTGTGTAATCATCAAAGGCCTTTAGCATGTTCGCGATTTAGGTTAATAGTCTCTTTCACTTATTTTTATTCTAGAAAGCATCCTTGGAAGGACAAATTGAAGAATAATAGCTCCTACAAAAACCTCCTTACCCAACCAAAATTTCCTAATCCTTAAAACCCATGCACCTAGAGAAATAAACCCGTCCGTGCACACTACACACACCTACCTACCACGAGTTAGTGGAAATCATCCGACCAGACCTTTCTTCACCTACCAACATCAGCTGGGGCATCATCCATCAGGAGTTTACTTCTAAACAAAAAAGTTGTTATCATATACACATCCCCATTTAGGATCAACTTGTAGCTCTATAGTGAATATAGATAAATACTGAGTAACTCTAAAATTCCCTTACCCAATGGCAACATTATACGTGGCGTAAAGAATTTATTGACATACAAAGATACACCCTGAAATATTTATAATAATAGTAGTAATAAGTAATCTAGTAATGGCTTCCAAATTATGACTCCCATCCGATAAATTTATATCCGGATTGAGAACTTCTCAGGTTGCCCACCCTCGTTCAGCCTCCTGCAGGTTATTATAGATACTTGCTAAAAGATACGATGTTTCGGAAATGTGTGCAAAAGATTCAGATTTTGAAATATCCGTGATACTTTTACAAAAAACGAATCCATTCGGTGATACAGACAAACTTTCTGTTTTATATCTTATATATATAATATAATATATATATATATACATATGATATATATTATGAATGAAAAATATAAAGTTTGTTCCATTAGTTATTTCACTTGCTTGCTTTACAATTAAGCTTAAGTTTTCCATTACTTTAGCCTCACAATTGAAATGATTGCAACATATTTATTCTAAAACTAGTGGTCGAAAACCAAAAATTTTTTGATGTGTACCTATCACATTCCCACTACTACTCATTGAGGCAAATACGGTACTATCCGGCTGTGCTGTAGAACTCCTTGGAATTGATCTGTTAGTTAACACAGTTCGGTATTTGATCATAATCTCCGGACCACATATGCTTCTAATCAAATCCTGAGCACCGCAACAAACCCCGTGATACCTGTGTAGTATCAGTCTAAAGTTACTAAATGTTTCTTCCGCAGTAGCCGCGTCTTCTTAAATTTTCCTTAATATGGTTTTCATAATACCCTTGAACTTGTACCATTCGAACACTGTAATTAAAAGACTATTAAAAATAACCTTAGCAAAAATAACATTATCGTGATGGTTGATAATATTCAATAAGATCAACTGGACAGTTGTCAATATACAACACATTTCAATTTTTAAAAAAGCACAATCCAAATTTACAGTTACTGCGATGTAAACGTCAACTCTCTGATCCATCAAATGAAACACAATTGATGAATACGCAGTAAATATGATGTAAACGTACAATGTCCAAGTAGTTGAGGACGTTATAAAACGTAATGTTTATGTCGCTGCATTTATTTTTTCTCATAGGTTTCAACTTTATCGTGGTAGTTAGCAATCTAATAGTATTGCGAATAGAGGCGAAACATGCTTGACATATTTTTTCAAAATTTGTCACATAAGAAATTAAAAAAAAATAAAAAAAATTATAAATGGCATTTGAGCCAGTCGGAGCATCGGCCAGGAAGTATGTCTACGTTCGAGTATTCCAAGTATTTAATTATAATTTAGTAGGTAATGTAGAGTTAACAGAGTTGACAGTGTTTTTTAGACAACTGGCTATATTATGGTGGTAAAATTCTTAAATTTTTAAACGAATATGAGAAGTATTATTAATTGAGTCCATTATTTCCCTTCGCTAGGATTCTACTGTAAATCCATGAAAAAAACGTATCCATTTTATTTGTCCACACTAATGGCGCTTCCTTATCGCAGCAGTCACAAAAATTGCTGCAGCATTTGCTTTCTTTGACTTCGTCCGATATCTAAACATGGTATAAGCGTTAGATTTTAGATTGAACACTTAGCGTTAAAATGAAAACACTGTTTCTCGTAGATAGTTCATCATATTTTCTTAAACTTTTTAGCACGGTTTTAACTACTAATATTTACCTTATTTAGCTGTAAATACATTATTTTATTAAATTTTACCCACATAACTGTACATATGTTAGGAATCTCTTTTCTGTATACACTGCAAGCAGTATATACACTGCTTAATACCGGATGACCCCGTGAGAATGGAAACGACCCATGTTGAGGAGCGGAGGATTTGGCCTGCTCCGTCCCCGTGTCATTTCTCATAGAGCTCAGAGCCAGTCTGCTAGAGACGCTTCTCGGCTACGCGAATGACAGTGTGCGATATGGATGCTCTCCTATCACTTACACTGACACATAAGCTATGGCTATGAGCTCTACGGGAAGAGATGCTATGACGGAGCGGTTCGGAGTTGCAGTCCCTCAACATTGCCCATTTCCATTCTCTATGGGCCACCTGGTACATTTTCAGCCTGGCCGTCCAGCAATCCCGTTACTTTCTCATGTGGTCGCATAAGCGTTTCGTCATAGACCAGAGGGTCAGTGATCAAGCTCGTTATTTAAAGCAAATGTAGTTGTTCCATCTAGAAAATATGCATTCCACCCGCATTGTCAACCGCGTATGTTATATAACTGGGAATTTTGTATCGCCCCCATCTTGTCTCCAGCTTCTGCCTCCATGAAGCCCCTGACACAATATAATTTAATACAATCTAATTCAATATAAAACTCTCCTTGCCTAACTCTCCCTCTTGTGTAGGAAGGCTTTTCCTGGACTTCAATTTCACTCCAACATTCCAGGTAGTGTCCAGCTGTATGTGATAGCTGTTTTGTAAAATCCTGAGACATCAACGGCATCATGTACAATCTCCCCTACCATTCCTCTCCATAAATTTCTCCACTTTCTCTTTAAATGCTATGAGTGGTATCCTAAATCTTGACTTTGTAGCATAGTCTTCCTAATTCTGTAGTTCTAGCATCTTCAATATTTCATTCCCTATCTTTTGCGCAACAGTTTCATTGAAGTCAACTTTCCCTCACATCCAGAATAGGAGAGTAGCTCGATCACTTGACTATCCAGTACAGCATATATGAAGTAGAAGACGTTTTCCTCCGAGCTATTATTCCCATCTTTAACCTAATCTCTTTCCTCTTTTCAATTCTCTTTCAACCGGATCCAGGTTCTGTCCTTCCTTATTCGCCCGACAGAAATATCCAGCGGTGAGGAAAAACCTAAGCCGTGTACAGCTCTTACGGACTCCCGGGTATCGCATAACCATCACCAGGAAAAATGCATTATTACTGTGCATAACCGCATCGTCGTCCATGAACTTTCATCTTCGTCCACTAAATCCGCAGCCCAGTCTTAGCATTGGCCAACGCGGTCAAACATAGCAATCTTCATCCTGCTATTTTATGCATTGGTTTTTCATCTATATCCTCTTTATATTCGCTCATCCATCCACCTCTGGGCCAGCATCTGTATGATATCAGCTTCCTCTTGTACTCCTACTCTCTCCACCCTCTAATCCTCTCTTCATCATAACCGAATCTTTAAACTGACTGAATTTCAATATACTTTTTCTGCTCAGAAAAACTGTCTCGCAAGCACATTTCTCCTGCCAGCTTTCTTTTTTTACTTCTTTCTCCCGATTCTGTCCCCAGTCATCCTTACCCCTCCCTCTTCTCGTGTCCATCTCAAAATCCTTTCATCTTCAATTCAAATCATCTCATTTCAACTTCCACATCACTTCACCGCACGAATTCTCTCCAACCTACCAATCTTTACATTTTCCCTTCATCTCTCTCCAAGGATTCGGCTTTCCTTTTGACGCTGGACTTTCCTCCATCCTTCTCAACTTTCTCTCCGTCTTTCTCAATACGTCTCAATTCATCCATGAGACCAGTCACAAAAATCGCCAACAATTCACTACCGTCGTCCCCCGTTCTCTTCAAGTTTAGAACACCCTCTTCTTCCTTCCTTCCTTTACTTCTCTCAGCCCGAGGCTCCAACACATTCCTTACGCAGTCAAGTGAACCCTTCAAAGTCTTCTTAATCTCCTCAGGACTGTCCACATTGCTTTCTCCAACCCTTTAGTTTCCTTCTCCTTCAGGCATTCCCAGTGTCCAGTAAGTACAGTCGAAACCAGCTCAACAACAGATCGTCTCAAAAGCTTCTCTTAGGTTTTCTCCCAAGGCAAGTCCATCTTCTTCCCACATACGCAGACTCAATCCACAAACATTGAACCAAACTTGAAGTCGCTTCAACCAAGTTTAATACTGAACAAAAGTACTTTCATCACAATTCATCAAGTACACTTTGAAGTTGCTCTGCCTTACTCAAATTAGCCTCACGTCTTAAATTTATATAACAGGAGAAAATAACGGTAAACAAAGTCAAAAATCCTTAGTGTTTCCTAATGATTACAAGTAGGAATCAATTATGTTGAGTACATGATCTAGCTGCGGACACCTTATTTCCAAAATATATAAGCAAAGATTACCCATGTAATGGGATATTTAGATATTTAATGTAGTGGACAATTCAGGCGTATCGATAAAACTAATATGCATAAAGATCAATTCTCATTTGACTACGTCCCAAAAACCGTATTACTTTAAATAAAGAAAACATAATTAAATGCAGGATTTCCAAATACCCCTTCACAACTTTCTGTATAAACAGCTGCGCTTTCAAAGCAAATTACAATCAAGTTACTTGAATAAGTACTTGAACTAAACGCATAATAAGATTATAATCAGTTACATCAACAACCGAGTCGATCATCACAACAATTACCGGAAAAAATTCGTCTAGCTTCAATGGCTAATATAAGTACGTGTTTTGAAGCTGCAAACTTCGAGTCCGAAGAACCCTTCACGCCATCTGTCCTTTCCTTATCCCAGTTACTTATGCTCCTTTCCTTAGCCCTATCCGGGTATAATTTCTACGGAGCTTATAATCTATATACATTACTACACTACAAAAACAGAATTATCACAATGTACCTACTGTTATACGTAAATTAAGCTGAAAGTTTTTTTAAATGCGTACTGCTTGATGCGCGTAACCCTAGCCACTCTAAACCCTATACGCTGCGATTGTAAACTTAACCTAACAAGTTTGAATTCTCCACCTGATTATAAATATGACGATTATTGTGCTGCTATAACCCCTGGGTTTCACGGGCCTTCATGCTCATCATCTTACGAGGAAAGATTCTTTGCGTTTTCAAGCTAAAAATTATCACCAGAACGCTTGATTCGTTGTCTAAATTGCTTGCTTTTCTCCTTAGATCTTAAGCTCCTCCTCGAGGGTTGATTGTCTTTGACACGTTTGAGAGCTGAAAGGAAAATAAGATTGAGGGGTTAAAATCAAAGTTTTAAATTTCTTTCACACGCTTCATCTTCACCCTCATAAAGATTCCATCAAAGCGGCTTACATAGCCCCTACCCCAACCATCAACCAGGCCAGGTCTAAGCAAACCGGGTATTCCGTCCCTCATTTACGTAAGAACCCACCCCTCCACCCTTCATCTTTCTTTACCACAGGACGAAAATTAGCTTTGCATCCCTCACGCATTTCCTATTACCGTCCTCCACACGGCTCACATTACTCACCCGTGAAATCATTTACCAAAAGATGATTCTAACTATGTGCCCAAATACAGCAAAGATTTCCCTCCGTCATCTCCCCTTCTCGCCCGACACGAGCAAGCAGCCCCGGGTTCAGCTATGAATCTTTTCCTGCGTCTTTAAAATTATATCCTTCCGTCCCTGTCGCCTTTAGACTTTACGCCCGCTATATTGCAGGCAAAAGCTTGTCTGTACCTCAAATATTCTATCATATTTGCTTGCATGAATTTTGCTTAAAGTAAAGCGACTTTTATCCGCTATTTTAACCTTAATAATTTCCCTTCATCTTTGAAAATTCTTCAAAGCCATCATGCATCACTTCCCACCACATCTATCCACTCCCATGCACATCACAACGATCATAACTCATTTATAAGTTCAAGTTTATCATTTTCACGCGGGATAATTTCTCCGCAAAACTTTTACTCTTCCTCTGCCCTCAGCCTTTTCCAAGGCTCTCGGTCCGTACCCTTCTTTCCTCCATCACTCCCACAAAGTCTCCGCTTTCTCTCCCCTCTCCCTCCTTTACTCAATTAACTACTTTCCAACTACAACTCCTCAAGATCCTACAACTAATTCCTAAAACTTGCTTTACCTTCTCTCTACCTCTCTCCTCTACACTATCACAAGCTTCACAAGCTTTTCCTACAACCAAAACTCTTCTCCTTTTGTCGTTCTTTCTGAGATCCTTCCATATAAATTTCTCTCCTTTCCTATACTTTCCCTCATTTCCCTTCACACCTCCAACTCCCTTCTTTAGCCAAGAGGAAAAGAGAGCAACTTTGAAATATCAAACTTTCTCTCACATCCTTTCTTACCCACACAGACACGCTTTCACCTTCCACTACCAGCTTTCACCCTGTCCATAATCCTCTCCGGCCACAATCACAAACAAACATTCTCTTTATGCAGCCTTACGTATCCTTTTCCCCCTTTACCTCTACGCCTTTGCTGGCATCGTAGTCTCATGTCTTTAGTATTTCTAACTCTTCCTTCTCTTTCTCCATATTCAATTCCTTTATTCAATCCCACCCAACTTCAAGACTTTGACTTCTTCTCATCTCCTCTCGCAACCTCCTTTTCCATTCTCTTCAACATCCCACCTCTCATTATCACTAAATATTCAAAATAAACTGCCACTCCAAAAGACTCTTTCCCATTTCCTCAACTCCTCCTTGCCCTTTTTTAAATTTTTATTACCTTCTCCATCCTCCATTTAACCCGCCAACAAACTAAATATTTCGCCCCATCATCTTAAGCACATTCTATTCCGCCTTTCTCTCCCTCAAAAACTCCTCGAATTTCCCTCCAAATGGTCCCGCCAAACATTCCTCCAAACAAAACAATTGCCAATAACTTCACCTACATCAACTCCAACCCCCTATCAATGCTAATCAAACAATATTATCAGACTTTCTCCAATCTCAAAATCCTATCACTTCCTCAACTTTCACCAACCTTTCCATCTTCAACCCATTTCCGTTTTAGCTTCTACAGATCCCCTTCGTCGCTTTATTTTCACCACACTGTTTCAATTCTACCTTCTTCAGTTCCCAAACTTCAACGCACGCCTCCACCGCCATGATTTTACCGCCCTATCGTTTGAAGAGAAAGTTGAGTGCCTTTACCACTATCGTTCGCGTTTTTGCTCAAACAATTTCACCCGAAACCCCAAAACGACTTTAAGAAAAGTTCACCTTAAAAAATTTACAATTCTTTCGTCATTAACAGTTTCACCTTGAAGAACATGAAACAATTTTGAACCCTCCCAAAAATCTCAAATTCAAATTCTTCATCTGCTCCTCCCAACACATGTATGGCTTCAACTCCAATATAACAGATTTCCACAGCTTTAGAACTAACCTCCTTCTTAGGACCCACTACTTCACCTCCCCTTGCTGCTTTTGAGAAAGGGCTGCGGCTCTTTTCTTTTCAATTCTCCTCCACCAACTTAAAAAGCGTACTACCACTGTGCATTCACATTTCCCTCATCTTTTAATTCCTCATTCGTATTCATTTTCTCTCCTTCGTTCTTTTATCAGATCCACATAGACGGCAAATGTAACATACATAATCAGAGTAACAGTTGAATCTGCTGGGGAAAGGAAAGCACAACGAAGAATAAGAAAATGTAACAACGGCCAGGTAATCGGCAAGTTACCTCCGCAGCGCGTGAGGAAAGAAGTAATTTGTTATTTTTTCTCCCAAAATCTATTTGGCGCTAAGAACCACACGAGTCAGGGCTTGCATGTTATATCTTAGCTTTCTGTACCATTTTCTCCTACCTTTTACAACCATTTCTTTTCTTCCTGGGTTTTTTCAAAATAATTTTTGCAGACTCAACTCTATAAAATGCAATCTTTAAATTATCATTCATTTCATTTTCCCAAAATCTGCTGACGAACCACAATAACGATTTAGAGTTACTACTGCCACACGAGCCACAAGCTTGTAAAATCAAGCATAGTTACTGCGCTTTCTCTCAAAACCCACTCGACTTTCTCCATCTTTATAGGAAACATAAAGCTTAGCTGTAAGCGGCGCAAGTTGCTAATTTCCTCGACTTACTTAACTTATCGTCTTTTTCCATTCCACCTTTCCCCTCAAACTGTGAGCTAACAAACTAGTAACCCCTGAGCATCTAAGACATCTTGTTCCGTCTTCAATTTAGACTTTCCCCTACTCAAGATCTTTTCCCTGATAAGACCATCTCAAACCCTTCGCTCAATCATCAACCTTTACAAGCCTCCAAAGATTACACTCGCTTCCAACTTCTCCCTCCATCTGGGTATGCCAACTTTTAACAATTCCCCTTCTTCCCCCCACCCCAGCCTCTTAACTTTCTCGTCTCAACACATATGCTCCAACACATTTACTTTCATCAGCGGACAAAGGAAGAGAAACTTCACCTCCGCGAGAGCCTATCCACTTCTCCACCTTTTAAAATCCACATCCATAAGAACACACGACTTCCCGTCTTCCTCCTCCTTCAAACTACTTCATCCTTTCCTAAGATCAAGACACTACCGAATTCACTCCCCGCCATCATCAATGACCATCATCCGCCCTCCCTCCCCTCTTCAACAATCACCTGCCCCACCCACCCCGCTACCTTCTCTTCTCCATCATCTTCATCTTTTCCACCACCCAAACCTACAATCTTCTCCCGCCTTCTTTTCCTTACCCACCAGTCATCAGAAGCACACAATCTACAGATTTCACCCACATATAACTATATCACTCCCCACTAGTCAGGAACAAGGCAACCAGAAATAGACAACGGCCAACATTTCTACTCTTCTTCCTCCCGCTCCATTTTCTAACTTAAGAGCAATGTCATAATGAGACGAGTAGGGAAAGAAACTAACAAAAGAAATCCTCAAACTACTTGACTTTCCCCTTTCAACCAAAACAACAATGCCCACAACCCATTTAACTAAACCACTCCTTCCACTTTCCTCCCCAGCATTACCCACCTTCTTCAGACGTAGCAACGTTCCTCCTCATATCGAGGTCCCAATGCTGTCTGTACGCAATTTGGGTTCCTACAATTCTTACATCCTTATTTTTCCAGCTTAATGTTCTGCTTTCACCTCTGACCTGGAGCTATGTAATTTTAAATCCGTATCATTGTGGATCCCTACCGATTAACGATAAGCCGTATTAAACGTTTCAAAATGTGATCAATACTACCTTTGGCCTTTGACGTCGTTTTAGAAAATGTTACCTAACATTCCATTCCTCCATAACGTGCTGCTATTTTATAGGGAATATATTTCTGGTTCGTTACGTAGATTGGATTTACTATACGCATATTTTTTTATTGATCCGGGATTTAATTTCTATAACACTTTTAACATCTCGGAAATCTAAGAATAGCTCTTAAAATTCCCTGGCCTACTTATTCTGTTTTTCTGATTTTCCTAGAGGGCTGGAAAGAGCTTTTGACATGCATGTAAGGTTGTTCCCTAAGCCCTCCCTTTCAGGTTCTCTGAAATCTGTTTCCCGGGCATTTCAATCATCTAACATACTTAAGACATTTCAAAAGCAAATGAAGCTAAGCTGCATTAAGACCCTCTGTTTTCAATAAAAAAGAAAGACTTTAAGCAGGTTCTTTAGGAGGGAAATGGAGGATTACAACTTGTGCTCTTTCCTATACTAGAATTTGTCTACCTTTTACGGGATTTCCCTTAATTTCTCCTCATCTCAAGAGCTTTGACAAAACGGGCTCCCACTAGCATCCCTCCGATTCAGCCCTCCGTCAACTATGACTAATGCAATACTTGACAAGTCTTACACCGTTAGCCTTCCACAAAAGCTACATGTACAAAAATAGGCACTTAAAATCCGGTCTAACTCCCTCCATTTACCATCTTCCCTCGCAGACAGACAACTACCCGCCCCGCCAGCCAAGCCCTCGAAACCAACCTTGGGCAAAGACACAGAGAAAGGACACATACAGAGATTCTCTTAGAAAAGATTTTCCTAATTAAATCTACACGACCATCATCAAAGAGACCAACCCACTCCTTCCACTCCACCTTATTCCCTCATACTTTCTCTACTTTCTCATTCTCATCCTGTCCCATTCTTCCTTAAATCCTTGTATTCTGTCTTCTTTTCCTTCGTTTCCTCTTCTTTGCTTTTTCTTCCCAAGCTCTTTACATCTCAAAAGGGCATCAAGAAAAATGTCAGATTACAAAATCCCTTCAAACTCCATGCTATTTCCTTCAAGGAAAAAATAATTCACTCTCGACCTCATTCCAGTTTTCTTTTCTTACTTCTTTTACCGCCTTCAATCAAAAACACTACAGCAATTTCCCCCATACTCTTCAACATACTCCCATATACTCCTTCCATTTCTCATCAACATCGTCATAGTCATCATCATTACGAGATGTCACTTGTAAAATGCCAATAAAATGTCAACGAACATGACACAAACTCGACAATTCTACCCTAAACCCGCTTTACCTTCTCGGTTTCTCCTATCTTTCAATAATTTACACAACGAATTGCTTCCAGCTTTCTCCGTTCTTCTCTTCTGAAGCAGCAACCCTTACTTTCACCTCAACCCAACAATTACCACGGCTCACACAACTAGTTCTGTATCTTTCACTTCATCTGTTTCACAACCTCAACTTTCACCTCTGGTTCTAGGAACTATATTTATCACAAAATCCTTATTTCCTGTCCCATTTTCTCCAATACTCTTCCTCTAGCTCCAATTTTCCCCTCTTCTCTTAGTTTCCACCTACTCATAAGCAATAAATTTTGATCCTCAAAATAATTCCGTCTTACTTAAATTTTGGAAACCATTGTGTGTATATCTATGCCTCTGATTCCAATAGTGGCAACCTCGATTTGTCCTTTTCACTTTCACCATCCATAGTCCTCTCTCCAAACCCCTGCAACACACATACGTATACCTCAATCAGCTTAGTGCAACTAAATTCATTACCAGAGAAGGACATAAGCAGATTTCCATTCATTAGTCTGTCATCACTTGAACCCTGTATACTTTCTCCTTGGTTTTCCCTCTTTCACTCGCTCTCTCTCTCTCCCTCTTTTCTCTATTTTCTATATTCTCTCTGCAGAAAGGAGAAACGAGAGCTCCTTCCTCAAATTCCAGTCTACTAATTATCATCACTTCAACCTTCCTTCTAAAATCCTTCATGATATACACAACAACAACGAATTTCCCACCGACCCTATTACAATCAGCTTACTCATCATAATATTCCACCCAATTCCTCCACCGCATTACCCTTTCTTCTCTTCCCACAAACCATGCTTTCTCTTCCTCTCCTTCCTTCCTTCCTCCTCAACCTTTCCATCCAAAATTCTCTAAGACTCTTATAAAGGCTTCTTAGCAGGATTTAAACCCCCCTTGTATAACCCTGCAACCACCACACGCACAGGCTCAATCTTTAATAATATCCTTCACAGGATTTTAATCATTCCCCAAAGATTAAAGATGAAACTTGTTCCGCCTCACCAACACTTTCATCCTCCAAAACATTCCATCCATGCCAAACCCTCATTCTCCAAACCTTATCATCCAACATCCTACACATAAAAAATTAATTAGAACCAAACAGTTCCAGCATTCCCGCTCCGGGCAACACCATTCCCGCTCCCCCCTCCCTTCATCCAACTCCTCTAACCACATTTTCTCAGCTCCAAAACTTTATGCCCTAGTAAAACCACCCTTCAAATCCACATTCATCTCCAAACAATATCAATCTCCCATCTCAACCTCCTTCTCCTCCCGTCTCTCTCACTTCTTCCACAATTTCACAGGGCTATTCCATCTTTCCTCCCGCCCTTATTTCCCATCTCTCCTCGGCACATATGTTCCAGACATTAAATCCGGAGCCTTCACCCGTCCTCACGCAATCCTTCCACGTCACCAGCCTTTCTTCACCAGCTTTCCATCTTCCGCAACAGTCCACCCGTAGTCACGACACGACTCCAAAGTCCTTAACCGGAACCCCTAAATCATTGTCAACCTACAAATAATCTGAAATCACCTCCCGATCAATCACTTCTCCAATCCCAAATTATCTCATTTCCCACCTGTACACAAGCGGAAGTTAGCATTTTCCACTGTTTGTCCCCTCTCAACCCGGACAACAATCCTCCTTGCCCTTGACACAGCCAATAAATAATTATTATCAGTTATATCCATCCCCTACCCAATTATCATTATCAATAAATAACAAGTTCCACCTGTAATTATTCGGCCATATGTGAGCTGCTACCCCAGGACAATTCCCGCACTCATACACGTTTGCAACCTTTTACGCGCGTCACAAGTAAAAACCATCAATCACTAATCTTGATTGCAACCTTAACTTTAACTAAACCCCTCGCCTGGCTAATCTAAAAAGCATAAACTGGTAGATTATTATTCACTCTGAGAAAATGATCTAGCTTGTGCACGCTTTCTCCGCTTACCTCGTGCAACTTTTTCCAAGTTGTTACACGAACAATCTACCGGGAACGAAACCGATCCAGTCCTCCGCAAAGTCCATAGTTTTCCTTAAACTTTCCCCACATATAACAAGCTTTTGCAAAACACTCTTCCTCTATTAACTCCAGCAGAGTAATCATCGATAAGTGAAACGAGCAAACTAAAACTTTCTCCCAACTTTCCATCCTTTCTGTAAACCTGTTTCTGGTTTATACAAGCATAGCTCTACCCTTTCCTCTTTCATCTTTTAATAGTACACATAAACTTAGCACAACTCTAGCGTGGTTATACCGTTGTACGTATTCCCACTCTATTTAGAAACTTGGAGTATTTTAAACTCCTTTTACTCCTTCAACCTTTATAGCCTTCAAACGCTCATGTCCCATACCCCCACTTCCAAACTTGTACTTCATCACTTTCACCTCAATCAACCTCCAACTTTCACCCTCCTTTGACTTCAACCCAATCTTTAAATCCCAGTAATTTGTCATAATCAAAATGAACAACAACAACTTTACTATTCATTCCACTAAATCCCTACCCAAAATACCCTCTTTCTTCCTTTCTCCCCCCTCCATCTGATTTCCATTTCCAACAAAATCAACAACAAACTTTCTCCTACACGCAATCATTATTCCTTCCTACACTTTTTCACTTCCCCTTCTCCTTCAACTTTTTCTCCACCAAAAATCCCCATGAATATTCTTCACTTCTAATTCCACTACCATTCCGTTTTTCTTAATTCAATCTAAAACTTACGCTTAGTATTAACTCCGCGGATTTCTCTGAGCTCAACGAAATAAAAATCTGGCTTTGACTCTACACATCTCTTCAAACGTTCTTTCCAAAACTCTTGACACTGTGTTAGTCCCTCTGGATCAAACGCTATGACCTAAGTCGTGTTGATAACCAAAAGCAGCTTTACTTTGTTCTACATTCCTATCCTGCTTTCCCACCTATCTTTTTCAATTACATAGCTTTTCTTTCATCATCACCTCCTCATCTCCCAAATCTCATGATTTACCCTCGAGCATTTTCATCTACCGCTTGGATTACTCAAAGCGTAAATTACATTCACAGCTTTCTCCACCTAAAAAACTTTGCCCCTCATATTCATCAAATGTAGTCAAAATACATACGTGCATTTCTAAGCTGCTACATTTTAGCCCGAATTTTCACTCCACGTAGTATTTTCCAAACAAGAATCAAAATGACTGTTGCCCGCCTTTAGCTTTTATTCGAAGTAAACATCATATTTCTCCATGAGCAACACACCGAGGGCAACAGCAAAGTCTTTGAGTTCCAAGCACTCCAATCATACGAAACATAAGTTCCAACCACACTTCCAACTTTCTCCATGGTTTGCTCAAGCCTTAAATCTTGTAGCACACCCTTCTACTCCGATAATATTTAAGTCTGCTCTTAGCTTGGCTTAAACCTGCTCTTATAGCTAGTCTTGACAGAATCTCATCAGGGTATAGCCGCTGGCGATTGTAATTTGTCAAAACAACATTTCCTTTACTTTATAATCCCCTCTGAAAAATATTCTCATTTCGTTTTCATATATTCACACTTGAAAAACTTTATATTAATTTCCTCCTTCTATCCACATTTCCTTTGGCGAGCAGAGTATTGCATTTCTTACCCCCCAAATTTCGACTATTTCCCAATCCCATTCTACATAGACTTTCTCACTGTTTCTTGACTGCATTTCCTTCTCCTTCCTTGCTTTTAGGTCTTTCCTTCGTAATTGCTAATTAGTCTTTTACTATTTACACTTTGACTCGGGCTCAAAGAAAATTAAACATCAACAACCACCATTTTCTCCGACTTCAAAAAGACAAAACATTCCTGTCCATGACAATATTACCGCCTGGAGAACGTGCTACAACGAACAAAATCTCTGTGGCTAACGCCAACAAACCCCGTCACTTTCTCTCTCTCTCTCATTCCCGGCGCTTATTTTCCAACTTTCTCTCTCCGCTTTTGCATTCATTCAAATTCTGTACACATCGTCCTGGGTTTCCTCGCTCCCTCATTTCTATTATATGCAACCACAGTCTCTCCTCTACAGAATTCATTTACTTTCATCATACTCAGAGAGGAAAAGTCTGTGCTTTCACCGGATCAACGCTCTCATCACGTCCGTGTCAGAATGTTCAAGGCATCATTTTCGATTGAAAAAGCGCTTAAAACTATCGCGTACACAAAGGGACCCTGATCATCTAATAATTATTTCCATAAACGTTACCACAACAGACCACGTCTTTAATGAAATAATTCAAAAAGGAGGAACAACACGCATTACCTCCGCCCGCATAAGAGGTCCGTTAAAACACAATATGCCAATCTAATCTCAATCACAAGTCCCATACAAATACTCAGTACGTGTGTGATTCCTACCCGCTTTTCTCTCTTTCTCTCGAGTTCATTACAAAACAAATCCTACCCATGCTTGCACGATTGCACATGGCATTGCATTGCTCATATCCAAAGCCACTATGAGCTTCACCTCTAGGAAGAACCACTTATATCAGAAATCCAAGAAGCATAAAAATCAACTACGCGATGTCTCTACGCAACGCATGCCGGAAGTTCTATCGACACAAAGCGGAGAGAGTGAACCAGAGGAATATCGTATTTCCTAAAATCAAGAGAAAATCTAGAAATCATTCAGGGCATAAGAAGAATGCATAGAAGAAAATCAATGAATGAGGAGAAAGCGTAAAGACTTTTACCATTTCACCTCGGATTTCGTAACTTTGCCAGCAACGGAGGGAAAACTTTCATGCAGGAAAGGACATTAGACCGGAAATCACTGAGTTGGGAAAATATCATCTTTTCCGAAACCTCTTAGCAAATTTACTTTCCCTCACAAATCCTCATTTATTGCTGCAACGTAAGGAAAGCTCAAGAAGCCTTTACTCTAAAAAATCCAGGGGAAGGACGGGAGAAAGAAATGAAGTAGGCGAAACCTGAAATGTTTTCGTAGAGGGAAAGGAAACGACTCTCATTTTTTTACACCAAAATATTTCCCTCGTATCTTCTCATATCATCATAATAATGTCGGCCCAACTAATCGTAACATTCAAAATCCACACCAATTTAATGAGCCAAGAAATATGAAAACTTCACGGGTTAGTCTGTCACCCAAGGCTGATGTAAGTCGAGGAAGCCAGAGCTGAGGAGGGAGGTAGAAGGCAACTTGGCATATGTATTCCTCTACTCTATCAACCCTCCTCTTTTCTCTTCCCCACTTCTGTCTCCTATTCATGAAATCCCAGGTTTTCCGTTTCAGGACACAGTGTATACAGATGCAGACTACCCGGCAGGAGTACTTTATCTTTTTGCCCCCTTTTTCCTTTGACTTGACGGAGGAAAACATCCGTACATAAGATTGTGATCCGTCCTTTTGGAGAATCACCAGGAAGAAACTATTTTGTTTCCTCCTAGTCAGCCTAATGCCACACTTTACTTTGCTCCCTCCTATAATTCACTCCAAACTTTCTCTCCTTCCAATCCCTTTCCCTACAATAATAAAGTCATGCTTGATACAGATATCACACTTTCACAAAGACACTTACTTTTCTCATAGCCTATTCCTATGTATTTCTCCATATTGCTTTACCGTATCTAATACAATTTCCCCGTTTACAACCTCCAGTCTCCAGTACATAAGACTTCCCAACCGACCCAAGGCATTCCTTTTCCTTCTCACTCTTCTTCTCTCTCCCTCTCATCAGACATCTGAAATCCCTACTAGAAACCGGCACTTTCATTTGCTTTCTACATAGTTTTCCCATTCATTCATCCTCTCCGAGGCTTTATATACATGCGCATCGTAAAACCATGAGCATACGAGCCAGCCAGGGTCTCGGGACACATATTTTGGGAAAACTTGTAAGCCTTCTAGAGCTCCTGTTCCAAATTTTACCCACGGGTCCAGAGATTCTATCTTCTTTCACAGACTTCCCATTCCTGTGCAAATGAGCTAAATTTATAGCCATGGGATATATGATGGAAAATTCCAAGATTTTGTATCAATTCCCTAGCGCTAACACTGGAAGGAGGGAGATTCAGTCTGGCTAATGCCGCTAATACCACCATACCCACCCCGAACCCCAGCCTGACTTCAGGGAGACCGAGTTAAAGATACGACATGTTCTCTTCTTTAGCACTTACGTTCATTCGTCCGCACCGAATTCCATCCCTCGCCGCTTTTCAGTAATTCAAAATTATCTATCTTCGCTGCCGCAAGCGTGGACATCTTCTATCTTTAGTCACATCACCACGTCTTCTCCAAATTTACACAAAAACGTTCCCTGTGTTGCTGCTGTTTCTCGCTTCCTCTCCAACTTTGCAGGGTGGGGAATGAAGATTCTTGAAAAAATGTGTATGCATCTCCGACTCAGATAAGTTTAACGTAAATTTGTTCCGGATCTCTTGAATCTTGAGCTTACGACGCACATGGGGCGGCTGAGAGCTAAAAATGAAAACAATTAAGTCTCAACTTTAGTTCAAACAGTTTCCCCCTTCCTAGTTTTCTATCGCCTACCCACCCTAGGCCTGCTTTCCCACCCCATTTCAAATTCTCCTTTCTCTTCGTTTCGCTTCTACAGGCCCGATTTCCTGGCTGCTGGACGGCCCTTCTTGAATTCCTCGGGAAGCCAAAAACTTTCGCACTCCCTTTCCTTTCCCGAGCAAACCCTTCCAATATTTACACAATTGTGTGGCCTGCCAGCTTAGCTCTGTTATTTGCATAACTCCTCTCTGAGGTAAATTTTCCATCCTACATCACTCTACGACATCACTCTTTTCAACCAAATGTCCCTCTACTGTCCTGTTTACTTTTCTGATTATTTCCTCCACTTGCTCAGTTTCCTCATCATTTGACAAACCCTTTCCCTCTTCCTATACCTTTCAACAGCTATACAAATCGCTGACATCACATTCAAAAGATAAACGGTTCGTCCATGATAAAACTCAAGCACATCCGGGGACCACACTGTCTGGAGAACGCCCAATTTCTCGTATCCCCATCTCGTCATACCCACTGGTGTGTGGCCAGCCAAGATAAAACTTTCACTTACTTTTCATTCTCCAACCGTTTCCTCTTTGCCATATTTAAAGCTGTTTGTCGGACCAGATTCCCCAAAACTCTTCGACTCAGCACCATCCCATCAATTAAAGGAGTCGCAAAGCCCATCCTAAACAAAATATTCGGACTCTGAAATAGCTCCCTAGGCAAAATTTAGAGCAGTAAAATATATATATATATAACAGAAGTGGTGAACATTCCGTTCTTCGTAACTAACTTTGTCACCGGTCCGGCTAGATGTATTCGAAACAATCCGTTCCGCATGGACTGAATAAATATGATTAAATTAGGCTCCTCTGTAACTGAATTTTCCAGTCCCGTGGTACAGTACTGCATCAGCTCTCCTAAAATTTCAACGCAGATTCATTAACCACAGCCAATGGGTCATGTAACCCCCATGTATGTCCTTATCGACACATGGAATACTAATTGGATCCGCTCAAATCTATACCTACCAGCTGGGAATTTTAGGCAGTCCTCGTAGCTTTCTAGCCACACGCAAAATATTGTAACTGGATTCACCTTCCCCGTGATTGTATTTTTTCTAGATTTTATCGTATCCGTATCACTATTTCCTGTTGTGGTAACCTGACCAGCTGTGTCGGAAATTTCAATCACTGTTATTATAACAATTACTAATATTTGCGTGCTCGGGCATAAATGCCTTCATTTAGGATTAGTCTACCTGGTGAAGAATGTTCCGATGGATGGGCGAGCTCCATCCCCTTAAGAACGGAAGCTGCAGTTGGAACAACAAAACAGATTTCTGAGATAACATCTGACCAGTACAATACTTGTGCTTCTCCATTGTATGCAGCCCCTCCGTGATATGGGAAAAGTGAGTTGGTGTTGTTTGACATTTCCAAAGTTCCGTCATTTTCCTCTTGATTGATACGTTTCCAACTAGTTTTTAAGTTTCCAGTCCATCCAGAGTGCTTCGAAACCCAAACAGGCCAGCCCAAATTGTGAAGGAATTCCATAAAGTAGGGATG
Source organism: Sminthurides aquaticus (assembly GCA_906901655.1). Lineage (NCBI taxonomy): Eukaryota > Metazoa > Arthropoda > Collembola > Symphypleona > Sminthurididae > Sminthurides > Sminthurides aquaticus. The sequence continues at coordinate 7,910,965 of CAJQTT010000006.1, read as the reverse complement.
CACATTCGTTTTTGAGAGCTAGAAGAAAATAAGTACTAAATATTGCCGTCTTCAGTTCGTTTTCATGTAATTATCAAATTAAAACATTCAATGAAACATGGTACACCTTACCACGTTGTTTAATATGTCTTTTGCACTGGACTGGCCGGCTCTAACGTAAAATACGTGCACCGTGTCAAACGTTCTACAACTTGTCCCATCCAAGTTTTCCAGTTCTGTCATAAATTCGGAGGTGCTACTGTCGACTGGGACCAACTGACGTACGTTCAAATCTGATATTTGCTGTGAGCAAAAACAAGATTCCGCATGATCTTTTACTGCAAAGGGATCAGATAAGTGGTTTCGGTACTATAGGTACTAATGCTTCCTAACCTGTACAGACGTGAATCCTAAATGTGATAAAAGCAACCGAGCGGTCTGAAACTCTTGAGCGACGGGTGGGGGATTGCATTCGATTTTAAAATGGGAATAGGCTTCAATTCTTTCCTCTTGTATATTGCTCGCCACTCTCTTTTCTAGTCGAATCTGATTTTCCAAAATTATCGATAATCTACTTTGTTCCAAGGAGTCTTCATCAGATGTGGCCGACTCCAGAGGAGGTATAGACTTGTCCCTGTAACCATTTGTGTGGGAGAACGTACAGTTAATCCTAAAAACAAAAGCTATTGCTACAAAAATCATTATCAAAGACTTACGCTTTGCACATTTGAATTTTCGAAGCTCCGTCAGGGAAGTATTTCTGTTTTACATCTTGTCGCACCCCTATGTCACTCATCGGCAATGGACGCCCTGGATAGCTTCCTTGGTTGTCCCCAAACGACCTACTTTGATATTTGGACATGTGTCTATGCTGTAATGACCAAGCGTGTCTTCCAGTTGGGCCACGGAGAATAGCTGTCACGATGGGCTGCATACCTATAGATTGTATACAATTCCAGACTTAAAGATTTCCGTGGAAATTGAAGAATAATTTGTTCACCCTTTTTTGAACTAACCTGAATCGTTGTAAATCGGATCTTCCAAAAGAGCAATCAATACACTTTGATCCATTATGTAGTACCGAAAATGACTTATAATATCGGATGGCAGCATTTTTTCGTCACAGATCTGATTAAACAGGCTAAGTTCATCTACAAGCGCAGACGATTTAGCTCCAACATCATTGGTTGAACACCCGCCCATCTGTGGATCATATTTCATATTGCAATATTTATTTGCTAAACATTTCTATACTTTAGGCATATTAACGTGAGACTACAAATGGAAATCTGCAATGCAAATTCTTTCGGTTGGATTACGAATGAGGAGTATCAACGATGCGTTCCTTCATACCTGTTCAAATATGATTCCCAACAGGGCTTCAGCAGCATCTCGGACACGGAGCGAGACTGGACTCTGATTTTTGTCATCTTTATACTTCAAGGCCTCTCCAGGTTTACCCTACAACATAGTAAAATGTGACGATTAAAATTAAATACATGTGTACGTAAACATGACCAATCCGTTTTTACAACTTAACATTACCATTGATTTTGTCCCTGAAATTCCGTACTCGACGACTTCGAAAACTGTGGCTAAACAGTCCTTATCATCCAACAAGAACGGATGTCGTGTAAGCCAGGTTGTAACGCATTGAAATGCAGCAACTATACTGGAATGTAGATCCTTCGAATGCGCTGGAGGAGGACGCGAGCACTGCTGCATTATGAAATCACATATCCATTTCACAGCTCGTCTACATTCCAAAGGATCTGAAGGATGATATGGGAATATTATATCATATGCTAAAACCGCATTGTTCTTCATTGAATTTTACCGCTGCGATACTTACCGTGGTCGTGCAATCTAGTTTTGGCTAATCCATTTAACAATTCAAGCGCAGCTAGGGATACGGGTAAATCACTTTTCCAAGTAGAAATAAGCCGATGGCACGTCAAATAGATAGACCGGACAAACAAAGCAGAAGCAGAATCTGAAAATATACATACGCCTATCAATCCCATTCATTTTGAAGAATTTGCAGGATTTTTGTACCAACTCAACTTACCAGGACTACTATCGAGAGTTTCAGCGAATGTATGTCCCACAGGATGATCGTCAAAGCTGTTACTATAGTCGCTGAAGCTTTTCATGCTCGTATTTTCTACACCAAAATCACAATTATTGCGTTTCAGTGAGAGCTCATTGAAGTTATGATTTTCTCAATTCAAAATACTCACCCGAAGATATAATCTGAGTAGGCGAATCATTCCCGATACTGAATTTTTCAATTTCTTCAAACGTTGATATATCTGATATCATCATCATAAGACCACCTGTAAAACATCATGCATGAATAACTCGTTCCATAACTGTAAAATACACGAACCGAGAACTATCTACCCATACCCAACAGAATTTGAATGTTAACGGAATCCATTTCAATTTGAAGCGTATTCAATAAGAGGTTGGCCAGACGTGGTTTTAACTGTAAGAACGTCATTCCCTGAGAACCTTTTTCCGAATCCTTTATGGGGACATTCTGTAGGAAACGTACCGATTATATTGTAATAAATGTTTAGAAACTAAAGTAGTTGTTTCTAAGAAATATTTATACTTACGAGGAAGTGTAACGGAAGAGGAAGCAAGGATAAAAGTAGCTGAATAGCCGGGCGCCGTAAGTCACTTCTGAGTGCATCTTTTTGTGGCAAGACAGCCTCTAATGCAGAAACTATAATCGGGACAAGAATAGAAACTCCATCCAGATCAACACGAAACAAGTTCGAAGAGTTCGATAAAATGGAGCCCAGAACATCATTTCTTGTATCCTGCGATGGAGAGAAGTATCAAAGTATTAACTTCCATTATCAGTGTCAGCCAGGTAAAGCACTAATACGCTGAAAGATCTTACCGAAAGTCCTCGTCGAACAGCAATATAAAAGCGAGCAAGGTACGCAGGAAGGATTTCTTCTCCCGTTTTCTTGGAGCAGAATATTCTACATAGGGTTCCTAAAGCCTCCGCTCGTCCCTGGTAGTACTTGTCGATGGTTATGGAATTCGGTATATCAATGTTTTCAGGGAGAGCAGCAGGTACAGCAGATCCTCTGGAAGTACGTCTCGAATCATCTACGAATAAGCAGATGTTGTGATAATACTTGTTCTATCATTGTTCTATCATTGTTCTATCATCAACAACAAGAAGAAATACAATTGACTAAAATACCTGTTTTAAGACTTTCGCAGGAAATCAGAGAAGCTTCAAATAGCCAAGGTCCAAACAAATGAAGAATGGAATTCACTCGCGGTCGCAAAGCAGAAGGCAGTGGTCGTTGGTGATGCAACAAATCCATGGTAGATGCAATAGATACTGAATGTTGGCTTTGCAAGCTCGAATGAGTCGAAGACGGCAATGAAGAAGTATCTTTCGACCGATGGGCCAGACCAAGAAGATTAGTCTTGGGTAGTCCTAAAAGTTGCGTTTGTAAGATTTTTAAACATGATGTTGTATGTCAACAACTAAATTTTAGGACACAGCCTAAAATTAAATCTCATCACAACTAATATGAGTTAAAGCTCATTACTAAGGTTAATCATTCTTGCAAATTCGTCACAAACTTGAACTGAAATACATTTTCGGAATATCATTTGGTCGAGGCACAAGAAAATGCATCAATCTCGAGTCTATAAATTCTAACCAGCTACATTTCATGAAATAAAAATTTAAATTCTTTAATTCGGCACTAAATACACAGCGTGCATAACTACGAAGCAAAAGAAAAGCAAACACGTGAGCTACTACTACATGAAATATTATTTTACATCTATAATGGCTATAATAAGTTCAACGAACAAACAACAATCAAACAAGAACTACTCCAAAATTAACACAGCACAGCATATAAGAAAGACAGATACCCTTATTGAGATTTGAAGAAGGAGCAACGCTAAAGCTTTTCGCAAGCCGCCTCATAGGTGGAACGGGGCTCGGATTATTATTTACTTGCGTTTCGGGTGAAGATGGAGGAGAAGCGGCATTCAAAAATTCCAATATTTTTGAAACTGTAGGTGGCGAAATCCCTAACCCAACAACAGTTTTTATCTCAATACATTGTTTGAATCTATTTTCTATATTGCAGAAGAAAGCATCGTCTACGCACGCACATCCGATGATGCCAAAAGATCTAAACATTACAGCTAACCCGCTTGTAGTTGACCTCATAATTCAAGCCGAAAGGTTTTGAACGATGCAAAAGTCGTTAGATATAAATCACTGAGTCAAAAGTTCCTAACATGAGAATGTAAATTTTAACTTACCCAAAAAAGCGTCTACCATTGTAGCGATTCCTTTCATTGCTTGAAGAAATATTCCAGGAAGAGCAGAGAGGCATGGATGTTGGCACGGATCAACCACAGCTTCGCTAGCGATAGCAAACTGTAAAAAATTAGCACATGCAGTTGATTACGTTGGCGTTTTTTACAGCGAACACAAAATATAATAAACAGTTAAACTTGTATCAAAAATTCTGAGCCAGCTATTCCTTATTCACTCAGTTGGGTGGGAATCTTTGAACTTTACCTGTAAAAAATTTTGGGTTTGGCTTATGATTGTCGGTTGCGTCAGTTCTACCGGATTGCCCACACAATGCAAGAAGCGATACCATGTCTGCACCACACAGTCGTCACTCATATCCTTGGGGATAACATTTTGGTCATCCTCTAAGATTATTTAGCAAATGTTATATTCATGAGATAATAATTGTATTAATGTCAATCAGCAAAATCTTATATCCCATTATCCTTTGTCTTACCTATCTTTACATAATCCATTCCGTACATCACATGGAGAACGCGGCCTGTTAACAGCAAATTAACTTTACCCCATTGGTCAAACAAGCTGCCTCTGTGCCTCCAGCATCGTGCTGCACTTCTAAACGTTTTCCAGAGGACTGGAGAAGGAAAAGACTTTGAACAAGCTAGTAGCCACACTTCAAAGAGTACACTCAATATTCGGTCACACAGTTGATCACCGATATCTTCTTTAATACTAGAGTCCCCAAGAAGAGCATGCCCAGGAGGCGACAGCAACGAATCATTGATTCCAATCAAAAACAGAAGGGTACATTCCCAAGTCGCTTCATCAAGGATGTCGGATGTCTTAATGAGATTCTGTAAAGTCCGTAGAACTCGATGACACAGCACCGCCTGCCGGTTGATCGTGTCTTGCACTGTGAATTCAGAGAACGTTAATTAATTTCAATCATTTTGTGCCTTGCAAATAAACCCAATTATGTTCCTTGCAAAAGATGCAATATGCATGCAAACATGCTGATGATGCTGGAAATGATTTATTTCAGGGTCAGCTTTGGAGGAAGCAATGGCTATTACCATGAGAGTGAGAACTGAATTGAATGAATCTTGACTCTCAGGCAGTACATATTAGTCAAAGCAGCATAAAATTAATTTACCCAAATCCATTTGGTATAAAAATGGCCAGACTTGTAAAAAAAGGTTAATATTAATGACAGCGTTATTAAATTAGCTCTTCATTCATTAAAAATACGTTTTGCCCATTCTCAACAGATAGTAAGAAAGGATTCGCTTTGATGTTGTACCTTCTCCTTTCCGTGGTGTAAACAAGTGATACAAATGGTTTATCATCTTCCTGGCATAAAAGTTAGGCCTTTCTGCGATGGGCTTCGGAACACATATTTTCGGTACTTGAGCCAAGCATGAAAGCCATTCGCAGTAGATGCTGACACAGTCTTTGATAATTTCATGGTCTGACAATGGAAGACTCAGGCCAAAGCAAATCACCTAAAATAAATAAAACACATTACGTCAATTGAGTTACAAGCTCCTCAAACCGTTGGCATATGAAAAATAAATACCTGAAGATTCCATTCGACTTCCCTGTCAGTTACAAATGGGCTTTGCAAAGGTGGCTGGCTGATTCCTAAAGTTGTAACAATACTTCGTACAATGGGAACCACAACATCCTTAGCAGATTCTTGAGGTAGTTTCTCGAGCACTGAAACACGGTCGCTGGACGATTCTGTCAACCCCGAAAGAGATGACCACTCCGAATACATATTTTCCAGTGACGCATACGCTCAACTTCTAAAAGCGTTGAACTATTAATGCTTCACTTTTCCACACAAACAATATTAATGTGATAAACATGTTAATTACCGGAAATGAACACCTGATATAACGGGATTTCGCCTTCAAATTATATTTTTGCTTCAACTGAAGGAAAATTCAAAATCCGCTCTTTACCGGCATTGAGTTTATTTGCACTTGAATGCTTGTACTCAATGACACTCTCTAACGAAACACAAATTCGGGGTTACGTGAGACTTAATACAGGCTTTGTCTCCCCTCATCATCTTTCCGGTAGGCGTTTTTGAAATCAATTACCGTACATCCTTTCCTTAATCCCCATGAACTATCGCAGTGTGAATCAGTGAAATAATACAAAAAGTAACTTCAATGGGAATATACTATTAATAACTAAAAAGACAAATACTTTTGCAAACCCATCAACATAATTCATGAATGCGTGTCTTCATTAAAAGAGTACATGAGCTTCGAACATAAAGTTTTGATGAAATAATGATTTACTACTTCAAGTAGACATGCATAACAAATGTTTTTCTCTTCCCGACGTAATATATATACAAAAATTAAGGATACAACAGTAGATATATGGACTACTCATTCTCATTCCCTAGCATTTGCAAAGGGCTCCGGGAATGAATTTACCGCTTTGCTTTTGCTAGTGATGTATTTTGTCCTTTGCCGGTCAGCACAATGTAAGGTGAGTGTGTTTCTTTCTGTCGAGTCTGCAGTAATTCCAACGTGTTCAACGGCGTATCAGTAGAATTCATGTGCTGCATCAACTGAGATACGAAACAAAATTTATGGATTAGTTACATTCATACTCGAACTTTAAGTTCAAATGGCGAGAACAGAATAATTTCAAACCAAAATACCTTATCTTGTTCCATTTTACGACGCTTCTTGTCTACTTTGTTCTTGCCAGAGCCTTTACCGTGGAACTTATGCGACAATAGCCGGAAAGCTTCTTTAGAAGATATTGTTTTCCCATCTTCGTCCACGTAATCTAGCTTCACATCTGGTTTGTACCCTTCCTTCTCTTTGAATTCTGTAGTTGGACCAGCGTACATATCTCGCTTCTGGACCCTATCATCCTCATAATTTTTGTCTTCAATCGAGTAGTTAATGGCTTCCAAGTCCTTCATTTTTCCGATAGCAGCCCCACGTTTTTTAGGCGCTTGATCAATATAACCTTTCTTCATGGCTAGTTTAAGAGCTCCTCCTAATCCAGTGCCTACATTAGGCTCTTGTTCAAGAATGGGCGCCTCTTCCATGTCTGGCTCTCTGGTGATATCCACTGGAGTTTCATCTAAAAATATCACATCATCTTATATCCTCAAAAGCTCACATCAGAGAATCAATGACTAAAACTCCAGTAAAACCCCCAGGATTCTTACCGATTTCAACTTCAGCCCATCTCCCCCGTTCTTCCTTCGTAATAACTTCTGGTTTCTCTTCTTGCTCGAAATCCTGAAATAGATGTACTGTATTCAGTTTCTAAATGTTACTCAAAAAACAGGAATGAACAAAATGGAACTCTCGAAATTACCATTTCCTCATCGCCATAAATATCGACTCCAACTTCGGTAGGGATATCTCCGAGGGTTCTGCAAAATTCAGCAGTGGCGTGTAACACAATGGATCCAGCGGCATCGTCATTACCATCTTCGGGTTCAATTTTGAATTTATCAACCATCTGCAACCAAGATAATGAAACTTTATTACTTCCTCAAAAAAATAGTGGCTGATGCTGTGCCGGCATCAGCCGTATATGTGTTCCGACCTTGTCAAGGGGAGTGCTAAATATCTCTCCTTTCATACAACACAACAACGTTCCAATCTCATGCGTATATATACCATGCTCAGCTTACGCCATACTGCATGAACGGCTATTAGCTTCACATAATTTTCCTTTACAACCTAGTGCTTACTCCCCATGTAGCTGCTAGTTAAACATTTCGAGAACTAGTTCCTACAGCCTACGATTTACAAAATTACTGAAATTTCAAAAATACAGCCAGCAGCATGCAAAACAAAAATTCGTACCGATTCTGGAGTTACTTTCACTAGTTTCTTTTGCTGTGCTTTTCGTGCTTTCTGTAACGCCAATTGAAATTCCGCATCTCCTTCATCGACATCTTTCGCTGACCAAATATCGTCCAACGACAAGTCTGAAAAGAAAACAAACTTATCAGTGCATCATATAATGTATAACAAAAACGGATCCAACATTTACAAGTTATGAAAATGTACGATTCTGAACCATAGTCTAAGATACAAAAATGAGCTCTCAGACCAAGCACTGCTAGAATCGACTTAATTTTCCACAATTGTAACGCAATTTGTACTATGGGTGACATATTGACATCAAGAATAAAACATTCCTTTTGCCGTCGTCAGAAGTATAAATGCTGACTTCAACGTGGATTCACCAATTACAAATTACTACGATAATACTGGCATCAACTCACTTGTTGGAGGAGGTAAATCGTCAATGTCTAAATCCATGGGTTCATTTTTCAAGTTACTAGAAGATGATGGGACGTCGAAACCGTCATCTACAGCGGTTTTACGCGACCGGGATCCCCTCTCCCGCTTGGAGTCAGATGGCACATTACCAGCATCGTTGTCCATTTTCAAGATATCGTCAGCTCGAAGAACCTTGCGAACCTTCTTGACCTGTAAAAAGACGGAATAATTATAGCAAAGATTGACACTATCTTTTTCTTTCCACTTGAATTACAATTCTTTACCTTTTTCTTAGGTTTTTTGAAGGAAACCATTTCATCTTCAGTGAAAAAGTCACTTGCTATTCTTAAGCTTGTACCTTCAAGGGATTCAAGAACCTTGTTCGCTTTTTGCATTTTCTCACGGATTCTCTCTTTTCTGACTTCCTCGGAAATATTTTCTCCTATGGAAAAACAATCACATTACTATTTAGTATGGTGCAGAACTACGCGGCTTGTTATGATATAGCAATTCAATGCCTTAGAAAATGAATTCATGTTCCTCTTACCTATAGTGAAACTCTTAACTCCTGTTGCTTTGTCGATTTCTTCGTCGTATTTGCCTAACACACTCTTTTCTTTAAGATTTCCTTGGTTATCAAATTCAATTTCATCATAAGCATTGTACCCATGCAGTTCAGGACGAAGTCTTCTTGTTTCGATATTCTAAAAATGCAAGTTTACATTTAATAAATGTATAAACTCGTAGATAAGCTAGTACACTTGCCTCTAATTAAAAGCAGTGCATCACAGGTTTTCTTGCATATGCTACCTTTTCAAACTTCTCGTCATCAACGTAATTAACATTGACAAGTGCATCATCCTCTTCGTCCAGGACGCCCTTATCTCTCAAGGTCATAATTACAGATGAACCTTCCGCTATTCGGTCCTGTAAAAGGAAGGGTAAAAAGGTGTAAAAAGGGTCATTTTAATTGTGCAAGAAAATGCTGAAGACCAATACAAAGTCAAAAATAATCGATGATCTAACTATTAGTTTGTAACTCATTCCTCACCTGAGCATGTAGAACTTTAATTCCTTTCAGATCTTTATCTGTGTACGCAGAAACTTTTTTCTTCTGGTAATGCTGCTCCACCAGGTCTCCGACACCGAATTCATCATCCAGCTCTTCAAGCGCTTTCGCCTAGAACAAGCAACACTGAATCAAAACAATGCCTGAAAATAATTTTAAAAAAGGTTCGAAATTGAGGTCAAACGCTTACCCGCTTCTCTGCAAGCTTTTTTTGCTCAACAGCTTTTCGCTGTTTCTCCACCCATTTGACCGCATCATCCTCGTCCTCATCAGAATCAGCTAGAGTTTTTGCCCCGAGTAATCTTTCCTCAAGTTTTCTTTTTTCTCGGACCTCTTTGAGTCGATTTCGAATTGCTTCTTGTCGCTTCTTCTCTGCCAGATTTTCCGCAGGAGCATGAACAAAGTCCTTCTTTTCCTTCCAAAAAGTATCCGCTTCTTTTTCTCTTTCTTCCCTAATTCTTTTCAGTGTTTCCTCATCGAATTCCGCTTCTTCCTCTAACTGCTCTTCCGAAATCTTCGGTGGCATTTGCGGAGGAGGAGCAGATTCCGTTTGCAGGGGTTTCAATCCCAACTTAATCCTAAGCTTGTTAGTTTCCTCAATGGACAATGAAGCATCGCCACCCCCGCCCGAAGATCTCATGGGTGGAGAAGGTGACCTCGCCCTTGATGGTTTCGGCTTACTATGCGAAACTACAGGAGTTTCATCATGAATTTCTCCAGAACTGGAGCTTTTGCTCCTGCTCCTCTCGTATCTCCCAGTTTTAGGTACAGGTACATCAGAATCTGGACACCAAATGACCCATTTGTAATGAACTGATCGTATTAACACACCAAACCATGCATGTTAACTTTTTTCCACGAACGCAATCATTGATATGCCATGAATCGAGGCTGCTATTCGGAGAGATTTTCGAATTATTCTAACTTAAAGGAAGAAAATCGCTTCATCGGCCAACATGGCATTACTTACTCGATAGTGAGAGGGCATTGATATATACTGAATCAAGGCCATCGTCACACTATAACCCTTGTCGTCCGCCTCAAACCTGCAACCAAATCCAGAAAATATAAACTAACTGCAACATTTACTCAATTAGATACCTTACAAAATCTTTCCCCGATTTTAGCAGATCTTTTTTCGAATTGACCATTCCACATGATAACATGTTGACATCAATGATTGCGTTCTCATCGATTTAGCGCAAATCAGTTCAAAGTTTTTTACCTTCAGATTCCGAATGCCTCCTCTTATCCTTATGTTTCCGATGACCTTTATCTTTTCGAGAAGATTTCTTGCCATGATGTGATCCAGCAGTTACAGCTTCAGGTGTTGGTGACGGAGACCTTGACCTATGTCGCCTTTTTCGTGATCTATCCATTTCACGAGGTTCTCTTTCTCGCTCCCGATCCCTATCACTTCGTTTTTTGGTTGACCCCATGATGGCGACCTTTAAACTTCCTCAAATTAAATTCCTCAAAATAATTCTTTGTCTACGGCGTCTCCATGAAAAACAAATTACTGAAATTTACTTTTCCTGCTTCAGAAGTAACTAAAAACTAGAATTAATTTGAACTATTATCTTACAATTGCCCAAAACCATAAAAGTTTACGATTCCACGCCGTTCATTTAACTCAATTTAATTCACAATTCTTCCGTCGCTGAAAAAAAGCTATCTAAAAACTGGCATCTTCCCCGTCCGAACACTCCTTGTGTATATATACATATATACATTCATAGCGGGTACTTTGAATTTTCACGTTTCAGTCAGGTGCCACCCAGGTTTGGAAAACCCACTGTATTAAATGCCCCAGTCGGTTGCGCTTCTGTAGTTAAGTGTCAGGAACGTTTGTTTTAGACGGGCTTATTTGACTTGCATTTATGAGTAGCAAGGGCTTGTCCTAAACGGACACGTAGTACTTCAAATCAGCAATAGGTCAATAAAATGCAGTAAAAGGGCCCACATCGACACGGACAAACCGTATGTATATATAAATATAGCATTCTCCAGTTTCCAATTCTACGTGTGAATTTTACTTATCCAGATCGTGGAGAAGCAAAATATTTTGTTATTAGATTTGTTTTGAAACTTCGAAATTAGTTGCAGCGCTGCGGGCTGGAATCCGTGTAGGTTCAGTAAAATTAAACTTTGGACTATCTACGTACGTGAAAAAAACAATTCTTTGGGAAAATAAACAGAAGACACATAATCTGGAATCCAGACAATATTCCAGGGCATACGGTCGTGTGTCCTGCTATGGAACGTGAACACTTCCTAAGCTTTGAGCATATGATTTCTGGAGTATATATCCAGAATTATCCAAGTCATTCATAAAAGCTAAGGGATTTTAGTTTTTTGTTGCGAGGTTGCTTGGACCGGGTTAGCGGTATGCCGACGGATTTCTGGTGTTTGATATTTTTAAGTGTTTCTGGTTTCTTTGTCACATCACGTCTAATCTCCAAGTTCCGAGATGTGTTCGTCAGAGCCAACCTGTTTGGAATTGATCTCTGCAAGTCCACTGGAGCGGAAGTGTAAGTTGTTCAAGAATATACAGCAATAAACCTTATCAAACATGTTTTAATTGTATTACTTTTTCGGTTGCATGCAAAGCACATTTAAGTCATTGATTGAGCATGCAGGCATTGGAGGGAACATGGCTTCATGTTATGTTCTTTGATTTATTTATAATTTTGTTTATTTATTTTTGGTGTCATTCATTTTTCTGCCATACAGGGACTCTTCAGGAAGACGTATGGGACCTAAAATGTGCGTTGGTGACTAGTCTTACATTTTGTAATTGCTTAATCCCGTGAACTTTACTGCTTCGTATTGTATTTTTGGCACAACTAGTTTAGTTGGTCAAAGAATGAGACCTCAATTAAAGTTAAAAGGCTAGTCACGTTGTTGTTGAATGAAGAAGGTATTGTTATTGGTTAGAATGATTGGAGAACTATTACTCGTACTAGTTGGTAATAAGCGTGAAAAATCTATCCACAAGTTTGGTGATTATTTGTTTCTTGTAATTACAGACCGGAGGCAGTGGGGATGCTGTGCGGATGTGTCTACCTCGTTTGTATGTTTCTCTTCATACCTGCAAGGTTCGGGCAAGATTTTATAGTCAACAAGGAAAATTTTCCCCATCAGCAGGTATGCATTTACTACTGTAGTCACATGGGAATTTTATTGCACTGATTTATCATTCGGGTTATTACAAACGTTTGACTTTCGTATATTTTTTATCCATATAGCTCGTGGAATACATAACAGCCCTGCTGGCCGTGACCTGTATCATCTTACTTGGCTTTGCTGACGATGTGCTTGATATTCCTTGGAGAGTCAAACTTTTGCTGCCAGCAATCGCTGCACTTCCGCTCCTCCTAGTCTACTATGCCACTTATGACATCACATTTGTTGTTGTCCCGAAGCCCTTCAGGGGTTTTTTAGGACAATCAGTCGACTTAGGTAATACTTCAACGCCGCATCCGCCATTAGCCATTGTGGACTGAATGTAGCTTTTAATCGAAATCAAGCTTGTGATAAAAAGTGTCAGGAATGAAATGCAGTGATCCATTTTACCGTTTTGCAGGGGCGTTGTATTATGTATACATGATAATGGTAGTTGTCTTCTCGACAAATGCAATCAACATATTGGCGGGTATCAATGGACTTGAGTGCGGCCAATCGTTTGTCATTGCTACTTCCGTTTTAATTTACAACACGGTCGAAATCTATTCCGGGGAAGGGTCTTCTGATGCTCACATATTTTCAGTGCACTTGCTGCTTCCATTTATCACAACGACCGCAGCCCTACTACGCTACAATTGGTAAGTTGCACAACATATTTTTATCTGCTGCACCCCAGAATCATCGGTAGGATTGGAATATATATATACATTTTTTAATTGATTATTGCAAAACGAGGGAGGGATTAAATTGTTTTCTTCTATTTAGGTATCCAGCTCAAGTGTTTGTCGGCGATACTTATTGCTACTTCTCTGGCATGCTCTTTGCAACTGTTGGTATACTTGGTCATTTTAGCAAAACGCTTCTGCTGTTTTTCATTCCTCAGGTAACAATTTCCTTGTGCATTTTTATTATAAGAATTGATCAGTTTTGCGAGAACTTGGTGGAATTCTTCCAGGCCTGTCTGCTTAATCTTGCATATTTTCTTCTTGCAGGTGCTAAATTTTATTTACTCAGTTCCTCAGATCTTCCACTTCGTTCCCTGCCCGCGTCACCGGCTGCCGAGGTACACACAAGCTGCACTCTACATATTTGCACGGATCTTTGACAATTTATAATTGAAACTGGAGTATTGAATTTCATTTGCCCTTCAATTTTTCAGATACAACAAAGTCACTAACAAGGTTGAAATGAGCACAGTGAGGTTTAAGCAACGGGAGCTGAAATTTCTTGGGCGAACAGCAATCGGAACTCTAGAGTCATTGGGTTTGCTCACCGTGCACCGAAATCTTGGAGAGAACAGGGAATACATGGAATGCAACAATTTTACCATTGTAAACTTGGTGCTAAAAATATTTGGTCCTATGCACGAAAAAACTACAACCATAGTCATTCTTATGTTTCAAGTACGAATACAAATAATGCCTCCATTCATCAAGTATTGTCTTTAAAATCAACGTTTGGATTATCTAAAATTTCCTTTCTTTTTTTAGGTTCTTTGTAGCTGTGCAGCTTTTGCCATTAGATACCCATTGGCCAGAGTATTTTATGATGTCTAAATCTGCCTGCAGCTTTGAAGAGGATATCCGAAAATATCTGTGCCATTCAGTATCGTATGAAGCGTATATGTATTGGCTCAGGGTGCTGTCAGTGGCGTCGGCTTGGTTGTTTGAAGTTGATCCTCATCCTTACTTATTGTGTTAATGGATTTAGAAGATCCATAAGATGCGTGTCAGTCATTTTATTTCGGTGAAAAACGCACTTCTTCATAGGTAGTTTACGTTACACACGGTGATTATTAGGAAAGTGTTTTGTCGCTTGGGAGATGTGACGAATGTGATTTAGTTAGTGGTTGTATCGTTTGAGGGAATGAAGTGCGGGGCCATCGCACTGCGCACGAGATAAACTGCTTTTACAAACTTAGCTTGTTAACAACTTGTGAATACATGGGTTTCGCACGCTAAAGTACCTACAACCCTTGGAATTGCACGCTACGCTTAGCTAATGCATTTCCGTGACACATATTTGGTGTACAGACTCAGTTGATAGAAAAAAGAAGAATTCCTTCCTTCCCTTCATCCTGCCACGTTGTATACAATTTTGTCCATGCTATGCAGAAACAAGTCATTATACCCTACTCTCTAAAATCTTTGCGACGAGTACTGGCACTCAATTAAGTTGTAGGCTACGCTTCCTGTGAGCTATCTAAGTAGGCAACGAAAAACTGAAGCAATATTTAATTATAACAAACTTTAAATAAGTGATTAGTGACCTGCCATTCAGAGTAACAGAATTTATCTATTGGAATAATAACCTGTATCCTCAGGCACTTCCTTGAGCTTTCGATGCTAGATTTGGAGTCCATGAAGCAATCGGTGTACACGAAGCTTAAGTTTCTAACGTTAAGAATTATTGTATTGGCTGGTTGAGTTCGACACGTGGTTCGTGGCGTTTGAAACTTATTTGCTCATATGTGTAAATATTCCTTCCCTACATTTCGCGAATGTCATTCCTTCCGGTGTAAACCTTTTTGGCTTCAGTTTTTATTGTGAATGTATGTACAACAATTGTACACACCGTTTGCCGTTTAATGTTCGAACAAGAACAATAGCTAGAACTAGACCAGGCCATTGTCCTGTGCTAATAATTATAGATATCAATTTCTACGGTTACATACCATTGGATTCTTGTACAATCGTTTTGCTTACATGTGGTCTTTTTATATCTTCAAGGTCGTGAAATCAAATCATCCAGTCTCTGTACAATCCAAATCTCTCTATAACTATGTATACTAGGATGTTATTAAATTATGCAAATTGTCTCTGAAATATGCGAACTTTTTCCATTGATGACTTGAAACGTCGTGCTGATTCTCGCAATGCTCAACAAGTTCAGTAATTAGGGCTGGTCAAGGTTAAACTTAGGGACTACGATAATTCGCTGTTTACTTCTAGCAAATTTAGAATCGCAGTTTTGTCAGTTCGCTGAGTAGATGTAATTAACTTACGTACGTTTTTCTGTGTAGAAGTTTTGTTTGAATTGATAACGTATGTTACTAATTTCACAAGGATCGGTTAGGATCTATCATTTATGCCAAATCAGCTTATATGTTACTTAGCTGTTGAATATCGTCATCGTCACACAATTTAATCGTGGTTATTTCTAGTCTGTTTTCGGTGTGCGCACTATATAAATTAATTCATTTCCTAATAAATTCTTAAAATGATGAAGTCCCTTAATTGAAAAGCAGTGCTTTGTGATTCTGGTTAAAGTTTACATCCAACGAATCCCGCGTTTCTTCGCAAATATGCCAAAAGCTGCTAACAATTCGCTGCATTACAGGTATTTACAATTAAAATTTAGCGAATTGTACATTCAAATGGAAATTTTCATCGAAGAGTACACCAATCAAAGTACTGCAATTACAATAAGATAATGTATTCAGAAGACTGGCACTTAATAGAGTTGACAGATTTGCTGCTAACGAAGCAAGTATTTCTGTTGTTGTAGGTACAACGATCCCAGAATAACTGCTCCTTTCACTCATGGGTACAAATTTATTGAAATAAAGTACTGCTTCAAAACTTATTCGCCATCTGAGAATTATTGCATGCGATAGTTATTTTATATACAGCGAATCATGTACAATGTGTAAAAGTTTTACAGTACAAGTGACCACTTGTAACTCACAACACAACCCCATTAAAAACTATAATATACCTTGGGATTTCGTATAGTAATCACCAAACAGGTAGTTTAGGTACGTGAGGTAATATTTCGCGAATTTTACGTGGCTAACTTAAGAGCCGTATGACAGTTCACAGTTACAAATGTCGTTTAAACGAATCCAGATATTTCTAGCATACTGTTTCTAAATTTTCTTTTCGACTCCTGTGATAAATTTTAGTTCTACACTGTGATTCACCCACTAAAAAACGAGTAAATTCAAGAAACAGTGCTGTCGGCTGTCAGTAATAGCAGATTGCATCAACCAGCATCAACTGACAAGGGCTCCTTAAGGGTTTAACCCGTCAGTTTCATGAAATACAATCCACAGTTTACTAACCTAGCAGCTGTTCCGTGTTTCTGACGTACAGTAATTTTGATGAGGGTACATGGTGTATGCTTGCATCCTTCTCGTCGTCCTAATTATCTAAATCGCACCAAGTTGAAGGAATTTATTGTTCCTTTTTCACAAACTTGAGTGCGTGAGAGAATATTCAGAAACGTGAAGCACCTCCTGGACCGTCCTTAAGGAATTCATGTCCCAATGGATTTCCGCACTTTCCACATGACACCTGCATCATAAAATAAATTTTGGACTCGTCCATTTACCAAGGCCAAATCAATTCCAATAGTGGACATGCAAACTGTAGTTATCTACGATTTACAATCATGTCAGCTACCTTGTACGCTCCCATGGACTCCTTCTTCTTCGACACTGAATCAGTATGGACAGTCTCTTTGAATGCAGGCCATGGTGAGCTGTGTTCAAATTTTTGTTTTGAACTAAACAATTCGTAGTTGCATTTCGAGCAGACGTATGTACCTGAAATATATTAATTAATTAAATTACGAAACATTTTAGTCTCTCAAAAATTCATAATCCTTGCAAAAAATCCATGTCCTCTTAAAGTTTCAGTTATATATAAATAAAAATTAGTTTACCTGATACAAAGTGGTCCTTGAAGACTTCACCCCGCTCCCAAGAACAAAACGACATTCTGGAAATGCCGATTTTTTGTATCTGGGAGAGTGCTAAAATTGTGCGAGAAATTTTGACGACCTTTCAGCAAACGCTGTTCCTTGCTTGACACAGAATGAGAGAGGACGTACAGGAAAGCGGAGATATTTACAGACAGGTGTGACGACAATAGGCTTGAGGACTTCCTCTGTTCCTCAGAACTTCCTTAAAGATTAGAAATTGTGATATTACTTGTGTACATAATGCCCCTTACGACGTCATTAGCGCTATACTTACTTACTGCCTGCATTACACAGACTCCTGAATTTAACTGTATGCTTTACGTAACTGCAGGGATAGACCACATGATAAGTGTTCATAATGTTCGCAATTGTATCCGCTTACCGCCTTAAGCTATGATTTTACGTCTCATAGGAGAGCTTTTTAATACTTCGCATAAAGCGAGAGAGGCATAGAGAAAGCGAAAGTTTATGCCAATTTTCAGCCAAATGTCCCAGATTCTACGTTCACAGCCTTAGATACTCGTTTGTTTACATAATTCGAAAGCACACACCGTTTCCATGTGCAAAATGCAACTGCATTTGCAAGCATACACACAGGTAGGTTTGTATTCAATCGTGGCTCCTTTGGCTGTTTCGACGTTCCGTAGATTACATCATGTCGCTAGTTTTAGCTTTGAGCTTCCACCAAACGAAATAATAATAACACTATTAACAAGATGCAATTGACAGAAAAGTTAAGGCACTCTTTATTGAGAAAAACCAAATCTGAAGCACAATTCATTTGCTAAATGCAAAGATACATTAGCTTGAAAAATGCGTATATCTAAATCTAACAGGATTAGTCTGAAAACTACATTGAACTCGACAATCCTGCAATCAATCCCACTTGCTCAACTTGCAACACGAAACGCAACATGCAACTGCGTTCTTCTACACAAACAGCCTTTTAAATGCTCAACTTAGCAGAGACATTCAAACTTCCTTGATATTTCTTCACTACTTCATTAACAACAATTAAGAATTCGTCCACTTGTTCAGGCGCTCTACCAATGAAAGACTTTGGTTCCAAAAGGGAATCCAACTCTGCGTGGATTCTCTCAAAGAACGGATCGCCCCTGATCCTATCAACCAAATCATTGTCTTTGCCCTCAAGTTTAACAACTTTACCAGCCTCCATACTAAGAACACGTATTTTCTCGTGAACATCTTGCCGACTAGCTCCCTTTTTGACCATAGCCATAATAACGTTTTCCGTTGCCATAAACGGTAGTTCTGCACGGATATGTTTTTTTATTATTTCAGGGTAGACGACCATTCCCTCAAAAATGTTCTGAAGAGTTATCAGAACAGCATCAGCGGACAAGAAGGCTTCGCTCAAAGTGATTCTTCTGTTCGCAGAGTCGTCTAGGGTTCTTTCAAGCCATTGTGTAGCTGCAGTATTATTGGCATTTCCTACAAGAGTCATAAGATGTCTTGATATGGCACATACTCTTTCTGAGCGCATCGGGTTTCTCTTGTACGCCATAGCAGAGGATCCGATTTGTCCAGCTTCAAAAGGTTCCTCGATTTCTTTCATATTTGCCAACAATCTAATGTCCGTGCAAATCTTGTGTGCAGCCACACCCGTCGTACTAAGAGCATTAAGGATGTCAACGTCCACAAGACGACTGTACGTTTGCCCCGTTACGGGATAGCTTTTCTTGAATCCACACATTTCTGTCACCCGTGCATCCAGCGCCTTGACCTTTTCGTGATCACCGTCGAACAGAGCTAGGAAGGAGGCTTGAGTACCCGTTGTTCCCTTGGCGCCGCGGAAACAGAGGTCATCTTTGGCCCTGGATAAGTTCCGCTCTGCAATGAGCAAGTCTTGCAGCCAGAGGCATGCGCGCTTCCCCACAGTGGTTAGCTGAGCTGGCCTGTAATTAATCATAGATTATGAGTTTTGTGTAGTTGCAATCTTAAACTGGAATTTCATTTGTCAATGCAATTAGGCAATTGTCTAGAATACAAAGCGGAACTTACTGCAGGTGAGTGAACCCTAACGTTGGGAGATCTCGCTGATTTTGAGCGAATTCAGCTAACCGATGAATACATCTTCCGATTTTCGGCAACAGGGTATCCAGACCGTCTCTGATAATTATGAGATCAGTATTATCCGTTACAAAGCAGGAAGTAGCTCCAGAGTGGATGATACCGGCAGCTCGAGGACACCGTAGTCCAAAAGTGTGGACATGGGCCATTACATCGTGTCTTCGGATTTTCTCTTCTTCAGCAGCAGCTTTGAAATCTATATCATAGATGTTATCTTTCATTTCATTCAGTGCTTCTTCCGGGATGTTCAGGCCAAGTTCCTGGAATCAGTACAATTTTGTTTGTAAGAGCAGAACAATTTCGTCACTTCCATTCTCATGCCAAATCCGTTCTCTCAATATTTCTAATAATTATATTTGATGCTAATCAGCTTTATAAGTCATGGATTAGCCAACAGTTTGGTGACACACACCTTGCTATTTCTCTACAAGGCATCCCCGCTTCCCTGATTACACATCGTAATTATAGTATTCCCTGAAATCATTAAGTCATATTCTTGCACCAACGGAAGAAACTGATATCACACAGGGGATAGGGTGCATTTATCAATAGCCATCAGCTCTTTCCTGACTCATCCGAAACATCTACTGTTTCGAAACTCCATGATTAATTTCACCAAAACCCTTTTGCATTCTTTACATTAGATCTCATAATCATAAACCACACACACGCACTTTGCTCATACAAGATTAGTTGCAATACTTGCAACTTTCCGATAAGCGAATAAGCATACACCCAGCTAAGTGTAAACGTTTAGTTCAACATTATCTCATTTTCTAAAGCCGGCAAGCAAACATTCGCAATTTTCAGTTTGTCACCTCGCGGATATAATATGTTCAAAGGGGTAGCCTCTCCCTTTACCAATCAATGTTATCGCGTATAGCCGCTCTGATAAGAGAATTCGTTAGATATTTTATCATTCTTTCTGTGTCCTTATTGGGCCCCATCCAATCTAGCTTACTCACGTTCAGATAATATCCTGTTGAGAAAATTGAACCTTCTAAAAGTATATATGTTTAGTCATTGAGGTCAGCATCGGTAAGTTGGTGTAAAACTTGATTCACGTCGGGAGAGTGGAATAAAATTTTCAAAATCTTCAAAACATTTCTACAGCTTCCAGCGTGCGTGCAGTGTGTGAACAAATCCTCTAAAATGGCGAACAAAGCCTTACTGTCCTTTGCTGCTAAGATCCTGAAATTGGTACTACATTTGTTTTCTTATAGCTCAAAAAACGTTTCAAAATCTGGAGTATGGAAAGCCGAGAAGTAATTAAATTGTAAAATGTTGTGCTTTCTTAGATCTTAAACATCATCATTGTGGTCATGTACCGACACGGAGACACTGGATTTTTCCTTGGAGCCAGTTTCAACAAAAACCGTGATGCTGAAACCCTAGCATCTGGTGTTTATATCGGCTATCTGATCTACAATATCGCCGTCATAATTTCATCGATCTTTGATCGTGAGAGTATAGGCAAAAATGTTACCGTGAGTTTACAAATTACCTATCCGCGCTTGTCTGTAACGTACACAGCTCAAGACAAAACTTATCAATTATTTTACTGTAACTTTCAGGAAACTGTCATGAACGGCATCGGTTTCATTTTATGGATCGTGGTTTCCGGAGTAGTTATACACTTTTGGCTTCGTTTCATCCCAGCCAACCACTACCTTAGCCACAACCCAGCTCCAGTCGGTATTGCTATGGGAGCGTTAACGATAATTAATTCAATCTTATACCTTGCAGATACCCTTGTCGCTCTTCTCCAATACCAACAAAATGAAAGAGCTAAATATTAGAGCTATCATTAACCCTGTCAGTGTTCTTGCTTCATCTTTTTACATGCTGCAAACGCAAAAAGCTTTCCCTCGGGTACAAACTCTGTGTATAGTAAAAAATCATTAACTTAACTTGCTTTTTAATAAAACTCTTATCCACAACAAAATAATTCCAAAATCCTTTTCATACTCTTCCCACCTATTGGCTTCTTAGCTAGCAAATCCTACACCAGAGTAGCATACGCTCATTCCTATTTCCAGACCAAAGTAATCAAGGCTGTGCTAAAAAGATTACAAAACCTCTAGTGTTCCATTTACATTTGATAAGATATCTCTGTAATCCTCCAATTCTCTCGCCCACATTTTATATGTCTTTCAAATAATTCTACAATATTTCAGACACGTCAAAATGATTCTCATTCAGTATTAGAAACAATGCAACGTACAGGTGCCTCATACCTTTTTCTTGGAACCGTTCACCGTTCCACCAACTCAATCCTGGGCTCCAAAACTTCTGAAAGGAACGATGAGTAAATTAACCCTCACATCTTCATCCACATACACACACACACCTGTAATCACCAACCTCACCCTCACCAATTGCATGTCCTCATTTCCGCCATATCAGAACTAATTTCACGTGCCTAAATCTTGACTAATATCCTTGAGAAAACAACGTGCAGTTTTCTACACCCACCAGATTTTGTTTCTTGTGTCAGCTGCGTATTTAGCTGATGAGAGAGAAAATAAAGATAAAAAGATGACGTTTTGCAAAATACACAAACCTTTTCTGCCGCGGCGAGATAATACCAAAGTTTCCTCCATGTTGAAAACTTTTTCAAATCGCTGAAATTGTAAAGCATCTCTCGTGAAGCATAGCGAGTTGACAAGGGTGACTGATAATTGGCTTTCTCCGCCAATTTAATCTTCGCTTCCTCTTCCCCTTTAAAGATTTGGTTATCCTACAACAGTTAAATTTTCACGTATAAATAATGTGTACACAAAAAGACAAAGCTTTGAAGTTTTTTAAATGCTAAAATACTGAACATGCTTCAATTCACCATACCATTTTCCCAGTTTATCCGCTCCAATAACGTTCCTTTCAAGAATGTCCAAGGAAAAACCTTTACCGCACAATTAATCAGAGCCCACCACGTGCGTGGAGTCTTTTGGTTCGAGATTAACTAAACTATTTGAAGAGCAAACCAGTTGTACAGGGTTATTACACAGTTCTACACGAGCAACTCTTCAAGACATTACACTAAGGAGATTATTTTCCAAGGACGCCTCTTCTTCTCTGCGTACCCTGATTATGAGCGTATTTAATAAGGAAAGCCGGTTTAGAAACAACACAACCAACAACCTCCAGAGACCACTTCATAATTAAAGCTCCAGCAGTGAAGAGAATCTTATTACATAGCTGTGTCTTGGTTAAACACAGGGGTTAAAGAAACACAACTCATGTATTTCACAGTCTTCAAGACAATTCCAAGGCTGTGGATTGTGGATTATCCATTTAACAAGCTTAAGATATTATTCTCGTCCTGATCGTACGATGCGATCTTGTTTCATGTAAGTTATACGCTGCTCATTTTAACAAAGAAATGTGAAACGGAGTTATAGCTTCATAGCTTTCCAGTGTAGATTTGCAAGGTCTGCAAGGAACTTTGCGAAAGAGTTCCAGGCATAGTCAGGCTCTATGGGATTTCACCCTTGTGTTGTGATTTGAAAAGTCAGCTGATTTAGATCACATGGTGCATTTATTCACTTCCACAACGTTGCATGCGTAGAAAGAAAGCGCAGAAGGAGCTTCCATTCTTGTAATTAGGAAAAGCGTTTCTTTTCTAGTTCTATGACAAGCCCGTCAATTCATTTATTTTCAATGGAATGTCAAGAACGAGGTCAAAAATAATAATCTGGACGTGGTGTCTTATTCCGTTTTCTTGGAATTCATACCCGCGTTCTTACCTCTCTGCCGCTTCATTTCACTTTGGTAACCATGGTTCCACTGTGCGTTGTTGCATCAAGCATTGTTTTTCCAGATAAAAGTTTTCATCGTGTATGCTAATTTGCATCACATATGACATGCAAGGGCAATATAAATTCTACACAATCAGCGCTACCACTAAACACTAGACTGTAAAAGGAATCTCAAAGTATATTTGAAACAGTGTGCCGTTTAATACAACGTTGGGTTGAGGGGGATCTCAATTTCCTAAAGCCTGAGGGCAGATGTAACTACAAAGTAAAGAGATTATACCTGGTAAACAAGTTTTATTAAACTTCAGTGAACCCCCCTACACTTGCTTAGAAGAGCTCTCACAGCTATGCAACACATCCCACAACAGAAATAAAATATTTCTTTATCAGGCAATTTTGGCATGGCAGTAAACAAACTCTCTTCCTCCCATCTGTTATAACAAACTTGTTAGTTTATCGATAATTTTCAAACTTAGTTCAAATTTCTTATTGCCTGCCGACATCAAGGATGCAAAAATTCTCAGTGCGTAATTCTAGTGTAGTCTGAATCACACTGATTAGCAGGTAAACTTACCCATCTTTCCGAATTTTCCTAGAGCCTTGTCACGATGATTGAATTGGAGTCATCGTCAGAAGAAGGGAAAGTCGTGATACATGACATAAGAAAGCTTAACAGCACTCTGGAATCTTTCATTGCCTCAACTGGGGCAGTGATGAAAGAATGTCGGGAAACGATTGAAGAGGTTGGGATCCGAGAGTTCTCAAAGAAAAAGTTGGGAGTTCTTCTAAAAATGTTGACCAATTACACAGACCTACTAAAAAATACAAACTGTAGCTATGAAGAAGAACTCTTGGCATTTTTGGGACAAGTGTCCAAAGCTAGTGAGACGAACGATGACCAGGATGACCTTCCAGACACGGAGGAGATGATAAATGAATTCTTTGAAGCTGAAGTCAGCTACAAGAAATTCCTGGAAGAATTAGATCAACTTTTGAAGCTTGATGCTGAGCAAGTGAAGGATGAGCCGGAGGAGACCTCATCGATCGAACTGGAGTCGTTGGACGGAGACGTGGATCCAGAATATCTTATGAAACTAGCTGAAATATGCAAATCCTCTGAATGGACATGGGGGATCTTCCTTCGTCATTTTTCCTGACTACCGTGACGTGACCATGTGGCGATGGTCGAAGCCTCTAGGGTTAGTTTGACGGGCCTTATCATATTATTCCTTTCTATTATAGACTTGATTTGCAAGGGTTGTCTAAAACTTTGACAAATTTTAGAACCTCCTGGAGCGTCACCATTGCCAAGTGGTCATCGTTTCCTTCGGAGAAAGAGCTGGAGCAAATAGGTGGAAGAGTGAAACGAAGGCAGAGTCCAAAATTTACTTGGACGGTCCACGAAAATTATATGCCAATCTTGGGATGGCTCGTTCAATATCAAAGGTGAAACTGAGGCACTGTATGTGTATTTGCTAAAATGACACGCTGAAGGCTGAAGAAGGTCACGTTATTATAACAATCTAAAAATCCTCCAGGTTTGGGGTTCAAGCACCATGTTATATTATGCTGGAAACATCGTTAAGCAGAGAAAGCTTCCAACCCCTTACGATGATGTGGACGATGATCCACTTCAAATGGGAGGAGATGTCCTTTTTGATAGAACTGGAAAGCCAGTCCATGTTTATCGCAGCAAAACACCTTCGGATCGTCCAAATATCAACAGCTTCCTTAACACGATTCTCGCCAAGAACTAATTGCTAATAGCATATGCATGGTAAATACGTATCATATCAATGCGTCTCATGGCTTCCGCTTGTTTTTACCGAGACACATGAAGCATTAAAGTGAAACTGCCCTGCAGTCCTTTAGCTGCTGATTTCAAGTCCGGTAAACGCATCTAAGTGAAGCTCAATACTACTGGTAAGAAGAATCAAATCTTAATAATCAGATTATAATATCAATCAGTGCTTTGAAAACTAGTACTTTCATCAACAACGTTTCGTCAGCTATTAAAATACAAATACTGTGGACGCTTATAAGGCGTATACATCTAAATTTCCATAAATACAAAAATTAGAATGCTGAATCTTGCGACGGAATGAGACATGGCTCATATATCGTATAGCACATTTCCACGGACAGGTTTAAATAGATACGAAAACAGGAAAAATTCAATAAATAAATAACTTAAAGCACCAACAGTTCAAATTCAAAATATTGCAGCTACAGCAACTTTAAACAACGCAAGTTTACAGTTATTTTGCAATATGACTAGCAAAATAAGAGATTAAAATTTTTTGACGAGTTTTTTTAAAAAGCTTCGTAGCAATTTGGTTTCCATGTCTAGCGTGAGATACTTCGAGAATATTCCGACTCCTTTGCTTCTTCGTATTTGTCCCTGATTTCACGAAATTCTGAGAGAAAATTGTATTGCTGCAAGATCAATGAAAGTCATTCGTTTAATGTACAAATAGATTGAAATATAAGTCCCATCGCTTGACATAATTTTTGTCAGCAAAATCTTACTTACCTTCACGGTTTGCAAAGCTCGAGGGCCAATAGTCTTCTTCAGTGAGTCATAAGCGTCAGCTAGTAACATACTTTCATTTGTCTGCAAGAGAATTGCACCCGCAACGGAACAGGACCTTCCAAAACCGTCTCGAGATCTGCAAGTTTACAATACAAAACGAAAAATTGAAATTCAGTTCCATGTTAAAAAATTTGACATTGCGGCAGCACCTTACATTATAATTGTTTTATGTCCTTGTTCCAGATTGTGAAAAATGTCGGATATAATATCCATTATACTATCAATACTAGGAAACGTTCCGATTTCGCATGGATATTGAATAAAAGATATTTCCCTTTCCCGCAACACGTTTGACAATTGCAAAGCCCCAAATCTCCTTAACTCAGAGTCGTCCAGCAACACGATTGCTTGTCGGATCCCAGCATTGTGCATTACGTCTGTGAAAACAAGAAACCAACTGAACCTGACTGAATTCAGAATAATTTTACCCTTAATACACTTTACATTACCTCAAACAGTTACATACCTGCATCTGCACTCAAATTTCGGTTAATGAATCTGAAAGTACATCCTGGCAATGATCCTACCCCTAGGGATTCCTTGTAGCCCAAGTATTCGAGATCAACCCTGTAAAACCCAATTCGTATCATTCATTTTAAGATTTTCTTACTTAAACGGCAGTTCCTATAACTGGTTTTGTAACTGGGGCATTTGAGGTCATCTCCAACTGTGTCTCACTTGCCTCCGAAATAAATGCTACAATACTTATATATATACAATGGTATAAAATTTCAAGCGTTCTTACCATTTTATAGTGTATGGCGTATGTGAATTCATATCTTTTCAAAACATATGAAAATTTAGTTTTGTAAAATTGGAGAAAAACAGCTCAAATTCCGCTGCGAGTGTCTGGTATTAAATGTCGAGTTTGACTGTCAATGATCACATCAAGAATAGCTTCAAAGCCCGAATCCTATTTTCAAAAAAATTTATGTAGAAAATATGAACGAAATTCTAGTAAACCTTTGCTAATATCTAGACAAATGTTTGGAATTCCAAACATTTCATTATCAGGTATTTTTTAAATAACACTGAATAAATTGCATACCTAGTTTCAGAGAACAGTTTGAACCATCTCCGTAAAGTCGGATGAGCTCGGTCTGATCATCATGATATTTTGAGGTTTAAGTTCCGATCCGTAAAACATAAAATTAAATTATTATTGCACTTCACCAGACAGTCGAGAGTCTGCACTGAATCTGCTTCTCCCGTACAGCGTTCTTCCCGTGCAACTGATTCCTTACGCGTTCTTGCTTCTGTTGGGCAACAGTGTCTTGTGTTGCGGGACAAGGATACTAACCGAGAATCGCATCACTTCACTTGTGAGGCGCAGATAAAGCAAAACAAAAGTCAGATCTCTGCAGCATTCTTTCTGGTTTAAATACTAAATCCTTGCGAAGTTGACACGCTGAAACATGCTACAGTGTATTTGACCACATCTTTTACAGGGCTCTGCGAATTATGGCAACATCGAATGCCGATAAATATTGTTGCTATAATTTCATTTCCTTTGGCTATTGAATGTAGCATAGAGCAAGTGTTCTTGACTACCGAATATCATAGAACTGACCATCGTATTGTTTATACAAATTAATTGATTTCCACGCAGTCATAAAACCCAGAGTATTTTGCAAGTTACATGCACTGAGTCACCATGGAAAACAATTATGAGAGGAATCTGTTGGAATGCAAATTTTGCGAACTTATTTTTATAAGAGAAGAAGAAGTGGCATTTATTTTCAAAGCTACACCATTAATGGAATGAGAATAAGAAGAAACACGAATAAAAAATCTACAGCTAGATATACGTAGACGAACTATACACTTAAGTTGAAAATGTCATTCGTTTCAGCCTATTCTTAATTGAATGCCGTAATTACAAATACTGTCTCTCTTATAATCTACTTCATGTATCCAGTGGATTCGCTAAGCATCTTCGCGGATGCTTTGGCGTCCATGAAGAGCCCACCGACTTCCTCCACATCAACTTTGGTAACGACGCTACGGGCGTTTATCTTAGCAGCCACTGAGGCAGGTGTAATAAGTTGTACAGCGTAACGTAGGGTTGTTTTACTTCCAACTTCACTCAAGTATTCCAGTGCCTCTGCAAGACATTATTTGCGCAAAATGAGAAATTATTTCTTTAAACTCATACCGCTTGAAATATCGAAAATTCGTAGAACGGGTACACGAGTAAGCAGTTGCATCAAGCCGCATTTAAAATTAACATAATTTGATTATCACTTACCGTTTTCAAACTGGATTCCTTCTATATTTGCTCGTATTTTCAGAATCTTTAGAATATCATCCTTTGAATAAACCATTGTCTTCACGATTACGAGCCTGTCCAGCAGATCGGTTGGTACACCATGGGGCGAGACGATGTCTTCAGTTCCTCGGATAGTACATCTGCCTCTGTTAGTGGCAAAAATCACTATTGGGGCAAGGCTGGATTCCAGTGCTCGGTGGAGGTAAGTAAAACATTCAATATCCAACATATGTACTTCATCAATGAATAGAACACCTGGTACTAGTTCTGCGATTCCCTGAAAAGTTATTATAATTCTGGCTATACCACCATACTTTATAGGAATGCCAATCTTGCCATTTGATACTGCCAAAGAGATATTTGTCCCTAACTTACTTGATCTATGTATCTGTTCACAACTCGGTTGATTTCTTTTCGTAGTTTATCAGTAATTTCCGTCTTCTTAGGTTTCATCAGGGATCCCATCATTGAAAGAATATCTTGACCTCCTGTAGGTCTTGCATTAGCCACATCTAGATCGTGCAACGTCACATCCTGTACGATTTCTTTTCTTTTGTGCACCTCTCCTTTAGGAAGGGGAACATAATCCTCAGCTTCCAGATCGTACTCTGTTGCGTATGCGTCTGATCTTCCCTGGCGTTTTACAGCTCCGCTGTTCGCTTCAATGTAAATGACGTCTCCTTCACTGACCTGCACAGAAATTTTACACAGGTTAACTTTAATTTTTGTCTTCATCCCCTTTCAAATTATCTCCATCACTATAAAAACAATACCTTTTCTTTTTGTATAGATTCGTAAATAGAAGGATCCAATTTTAACTGTTTTGTGCCCTTTGAAGTCTTCAATCCAACAATAACATGACTGACACTCTTTCCATAACCTCCCATTGGATTCTCTGTTTCGATTGGCGTCAGTTCAGTTACCTCTCCTTCGTAGATTTCCTTTGTTTCTATAACCCAGGGAGCGATTTTATATATAACTACGGTAAAGAACTCTCACATCAGTCATACTTGTTCAGTAGGTTCTGCTAACCTTTGATACGGAGACCAATGGCTCTTCTAAAATGCTCCATCAAGACTTCAGTTTTCTTAATTTCTGTGGAATAAACTTCAGAGCCAACCATGGGACAGAAAGGGACTTTATTACCAAGCTCTTGCGCTAAAGCTAACGCGATAGCAGTTTTTCCAGTTCCGGGTGGCCCAGCAAGTAAAACAGCTCTTCCGGCCATTTTCTTCGATCGTATCATGTCCACAATCACTCCAGCAGCCTATGAAAAAGAATTTTCAATCCAATTAACAATTAGATCCTAAAATCTATTTTAGATGGTTTTCAACTACTACTCATTAAATTCCCACAAATAATTTACCTCTCGAGCTTCTTCTTGTCCAACAAGACCTCCTCCTTGAGCCAATGGGACCCCATTATCGTCAAGCCCGAGACCCTTGACATGAGAATGGGCTGAAATTCTTTGAGTTTTAGCAGTGCTACGAACTTCTTCAATCCTCATTTTCGAGCTTCGGAGTTCTTCGAGATAAAAACTTCCTAGCGGGATCAACTTGGATTAGTTACGGATAAGAAGTAAGTTACCGAACTTAAATTTGACCTTTGCCGGACGAATATTTTGTAAAATCAAGAAGCTTTACTCACAAAATTATTGAACAAACTCAAAACACAAAATCTTAAAAATACTTCGTCAGGATTAAATAGAATATCGATCAAATGTATTTTCTCTGTGTCCTCAACAACACGCGTGCAAGCCCGCTCTCGGTATCCTTTTTCACGTATGTACATACATGAATCTCAAAACAAAACGCGATGCCGTAGTTTGAAACTCGCCGCTGTAAATGGCTCAGTTTTTAGTTCGTCTACATAGTTTCTTTCCATAGCAATCCTTTTTAAAAAACGGTATATATACCTCGCGGGATTAGTCATTTAATGAATTGTAATGAATTTCAGTAGACCTTTGAAGAGCAATTAATTAAGCGGACTTTGCGCTTAATTTCCATATCGTAGTTCAGGTAAGAACTTCGTCATGGAGATAACTTTACAGTTGTTTAGAATTAAACGCCCAATTATCACGTGCTGTTTGCTAATTGTTATACTGATGTGTTTTTTTTTAATTTTATTTTTTAGACATTGAAATCTACCGGAAGTGGGAGAGAACAAGCACTTCCAAGTTGTATCTAAATATTGTAACTACTGGTTTGTATAGGTTGAGCAGTGCGAAAAGTTTAATTTCTTAATATGTCATTTACTTTTGCGGCATTCTCCTACATACTCGCGTTAATTTTGGACGCATTTCTCATATTCTTTGCAATTTTTCACGTACGTTTCCTAATTACTATCACATGACTACTAAGCTTTTCATGTATGCATTATATACAAACAAAATGCTTACCTGTTATGTTTACTTTTCAGATAATTGCGTTTGATGAACTGAAAACCGATTACAAAAACCCTATAGAGCAATGCCAAAGCTTAAATCCGGTAACTATGCATACCGCAGATTAATTCACTGAAATATTTAGCTTTATACTATAATTGACACAAAACTTAAATCCATGTTTGTTACAGTTGGTGTTGCCAGAGTACGGAATACACTTGTTCTTCAATTTGCTGTTTTTGGTATGCGGAGAATGGGTATCTTTGCTCATAAATGCGCCTCTTATCGCCTACCACATCAATAGGTAATTAAATATTTAAAATATAATGGATGACCTCGTTATTTTACCGGTTAAAATATTAATCTGCTGGGATTAGTATCTATTTCTATGTATTTCTGTATACATATATCTACTAATATACGCAAAATTGCTTAAAAAAATTACAGTAATTTTTAAATCAAATTTCATTGTTTGATGTCAATAGATACCGAACAAGACCTGTGATGTCCGGCTTGGGAATCTATGATCCAACTTGTATCATGAATACGGATGTACTAAATAAGTGTCAGCGGGAAGGTTGGATCAAATTAGCGTTCTACCTCTTATCATTTTTTTATTACTTGTACGCAATGATCTATTCCTTGATTACCTACTAGCAGTAGCATAGTTATGTCTGATCGGATGCACTCTGTGATTTGGTGCATCCGACGCATAGGCACATGTACACAAGTTCAACTCTGCAACCTGCATGGTATTCCCTTAAAGATTACTTAATTAGACTGCTTAAGCTCGAAATATGCTCGACCGGTACATTTGCATTAGTTGTGATAGTGGTTACTTACAGATTGTGTTTTTATGGTTTGGGTATAGCTTTTCCCTGTGAGTATATCTAGCCTAAAATCTCTTCGAACATAATGCTGAATGTTTATGATAGCCTCGATCAAGCACTTACCGTCCCGACTATTCGGTTCTGTTGTTCTTTTTTGGTAGAGCAATTACTAATATTGCATGGCGCATAGTATAATAGTGTTGAAACGTGAATGATTCTGAGATACTACATCGAAGCCTTAGGAACGATCTACATAATGTATTACCATACTAAACTGTGAATGTACTTTGTCATATTTCATGTTTATTTAGATAGTATAGCGTGTTTAACAACAATGCCAATGAAATGTCATTAAACTTTATAACGTTACCAATCAGTGCTACAGAATTGCATTGCGATAAGGTTTTACCGATCTACCATAAATAATTTACTAAATCAATGCATTGCTCTGGTTTACAAAGGACGCAAAGTTTACAATCGTATAAACGGT
The DNA here is from genome assembly GCA_906901655.1 of Sminthurides aquaticus. Taxonomy (NCBI): domain Eukaryota; kingdom Metazoa; phylum Arthropoda; class Collembola; order Symphypleona; family Sminthurididae; genus Sminthurides; species Sminthurides aquaticus. Next base: position 7,879,027 of record CAJQTT010000006.1, on the reverse strand, counting down.
ACTTGGTTAGGTAACACGATACATACATATGATGATCACGCAGAAGTTTGGTCTACACTAGGTAACGGAGTGCTTTAGTCTTTCCGTGTTGGATTGGAGTGGAGTAACGGTTTTTTAGGAAATAGATTTCCGGAATGACAATTGGGAGTAAAATCTAAAATCAGTACTTGAATATTAAATGTAAAGCAGTAGGGCTAGCTAAAACCCAAAACAAATTGAGGTGATTAACTGTGTCGCTATCAAAATCGAGCGTGTATTAAGTAGTCCATACACCATAGCTAGTAAAACCTAAAAGTTACTAAAACTATTCTGCAAGTTTAGAATTAATATCGTCATCGCTCACACCGTAACCTCTGCCTCCAAGCATGCCTGCCCCAGCGTTAAAATGTAAAGCTAGCCCTGAAAATTTTAAAATGGCAAGAAAAGATATAATCCTAAACTACGTGCCTCCGCGATACGATACGAAGCAATGGGGTAAATGTTTGACCATCGCATAAATGTTTTGGCTAAAAATACAGCGTTGTAATGCAAACTAAATTCGGCCCTGATTCGTACAAGTATATTGAAAATCTCTGAGTCTTTGTTTTACTATAAAAACGTTTGACACCCCTACAATAGTTTCATAGCCTACAAGCTGAGGTCACCGTCATATACTCATGTCACGAAGTTTGTACTAGCGATATACATAAACAGGCCGATAGTTTTTATGTGATGTGATTTATGTCAAAGCAGTAATATGCTTGTAAGCATCCTCGTTAATTTTGTTGTTCAATCACTCTGCTAACGTCCAGCAACAGCGACCCGTAACCCTAGCTTACACATTGTTTAATTGCTAATAAATGGCAAAAGCAACTCAACGCGTTTGCAGCAATTGGAATCACAATTTTACGAATATCATTGATACTTCTGACTAAATTCTCGATTAACTAAAACTTGGCTAAGATGCTGTATCTAGGAATGAAATTCATGAATTCATAATTTAAATTAAAACTAACTCTCTGAACTGAACATGGTTGAACATCTTCAGGTCATTTTTCTTGATTTGGTCCATCCCGTACACGTTTTTTCATTTGGCTTCTTATTTGGCAAGCTTAGACTGGAGCCACTCCTCGGTCAACTCCTCCAATTCGCGAAGTTCATAGACCCTCGTAATGTCAATTTCCTTTTGCAAACTCAATTTGCTTCCAGCGTACATCATTTGAAGTTCCGGTTTGCAATCTCGTGGAGTGAGGTAAATAAAACAGAGCGGGTACGATACCCGGTCGTCAGAATGAATCATTTTGTAGGAAAGTACTACATAACGCGGTTGGTGGTCAGGTAATTCCTCAACCAGCTCTTCAATACTAATGTCCTGTAATCCGAAGTAACATACTATAGATATACATGCATATTGGTAGGGTTATTAAAACCTACTTTAGGGCGTAGTCAGTAGTCATGCAGTCAACGGTCGACCGTTTGATTCAATTACCTCCAACTGTTGATCCAGAATTATCATATGTTTTTCCGGATCGACTTTCACTGTAATTCAGGTATACATTTCATTTGTATTGCCATTATATACAAACCTTTTCACTCATTTTCAGAAATTGTAAAGCACGTACTGATAATCGCAGCATTCTTGCTGTTATCCTTTCGGAACCTGAATTCCTTCAGGGATTCCTTTAGCTCTGGATCAATGTCACAAACTCTCATAGCCCCAGACTGGAATTCAAACAAAATATTTAGTAATGGTTACAAGTTCGAATCGAATCTGTTGCTTCGAAATTTTCGAGTGATGAAACCAGTAAAATTCAAGAGCACATATTAGCAAATCATGAACGTTACCATTTTGAAGTCTTTTTCGCAGACTTCCAAGCAAAAAGAAATCAGTTAACACCCTTCCAGTGTCTGATACAGTTGTCCGTACGAATGTCCAGGCGTACTCGCTTTTCGCACTAGATTTTCCCCAGCGAGAATGAAAACTTTTCTCCAAGGGATTTTTATCCCTTGCGTAGAAAAATCTTAAACAAATCCTTCTTTTCCAGCAACTTTCTCGCGGAACTTCCTCCCTGCGAATGCTATGAGCTCTTCTTCTTTTTTTGGAAATAATGATGACGATTCACAAGAGCGTACAACCACCAATTATAGTTGATTCGTGAAACGACTACTTCCTGTTATGTCAGCAGCGTAAGCGATTTTAAATGGCAGGAATTTCAGCCTCCACGCTGACAAGTAAATGTTTCATGAATCGGTAAATTACTGCTAAAATCTGCTCTAACTGTAGTTGGAGTGATTACAATTAGTCACTAAAAGATTACAACTATTTTACAGGACTACGTGTTCCCATGTGCACCCTACCTGGTTGACTGTCTGTCTTGTGTGTATCATTCATGTTATTTAGCGCTTTGCGAACTCCTAAGGATTGACAGATCACATATAAGTCGCTTCAAAAGTCGGCGTTAACCATCAACTCCACTTGACAATGTCTGGGATTGCATTCTACTTTAAATCTTAAAATCGCTATATAAAATAATCAGTAGCTGCTTTTCCTTAACTTCTTGAACTTATAATCTTGACATTAATAAAACTAATAGTAAACATTCAACCCTAAAACCCTTTGAACGCCGACGTCTGCCTTAGGATGTACTCCAAGGAGTTTTTACGGGTTTTTTTCTAAGGCTTTTTGTCTCATCTTCTTTAAACGCCTACAATTCTATATGTTGTTGTGGCTGTGATTCGGTACTGGTGCAGGCGCACTTCTTATTCACACTGTCTATTGGTATGCTATAACACAGTGCATATCCAAATCCCAGTGCATATAAACGAGGGAACACCTGGAATCGTTAGCTGTACTTAAATTCGAATTAAAATATATAGTTTAAAAAATCGAACTGATCTCCGAATATTGTGCTGGATTTTACGAGAACGTGTTAATGGAACGTTACCTGTACATTTTTATTTAATGTGATAGTAGGTAGTATTGTTCAATGGGTAAAGGAGCGCAAACAGGGGATATTGTGTTATTGTTTACGCCTATCAATGGCTTGTGTTGATATTAATTAATCTTAAATAATTACGATGATGCCGTAAGTTTGTCGTGTTTTTGGGTCGAATATTATTGAATCTGAGAAGAATTATTTGACGTTAAGATGAATTAGCTCGTCTTTCACAAGTCTAGACAAGACACGAACAGTTTGTTTACTTGGCGGTTTTAATTTACAGCAGTTAATGCTAGCGGGTTAAATCGTTGAAAATTTTATAGATTAAAAACTTTTCCTCAATGTTGTACTGGTGATATGGAACGGTAACCGTTGCGAAGTTTTCTCTCTAATTGTATGCGGTGTCGCAACGACAGAAATCTGCATGCGATTTAATGCGTGAACCATGTCATGGTAACTAGTCAAAATATATTCCTTCGCCCTGGTACCCAGCTAAGCTAAGCTCGCTAATTATATATAATTAGCATTATCTGGATAAATTGTGTTTACTGGCCCTCCAAGTACAATGCAAAGGTACAAAATTAATGCCAATATTTGATGGACTTGCTTCGATTTTATTGCAACCACATCGGCGACTTTGACTACTGTCGATACTTATATGCGGTTTGTTTTTTCTGTAGGAATAAAACTGCGGAGCCTTCGCGACCCCCGGCTCAAAATGCGTCCAATGTTGTAACACGATCTAGATCTGCTTCATCATCGCAGTCATCCAACTCAGGGTCCTCTAGTTCCGGTAGTTCTTCTTCGGGTTCTTCTTCGTCATCATCGTCGTCAGGATCGGGTTCAGATTCTAGTTCTTCGGATACTGAAGCTTCACGGTAACTTACTGAATTCCATCACTGTGGATTTAATGAGTTGGATGAATATTGATACGATTACTTTCGGCGAAATAGGTCATGTAAAATGGTTGTTGTTGATTTGTTTACAGAGCTAGTAGCCAGCAAAGTCGACGAAGTCGTGCGTCTCAAAAAAGTGCAAGCGTAACCCCTATAAAAAGTAATGTTGCCAAGACGCCTACCGGTCCAACCAAAAAGCAAACTCCGGCATCAAGCAAGGCTACGCCAGCAGTAACCGCAACTAAAACTCGAATTAGTGGGACGGTCACAAATACAAAAACTATACCTCGAGCGAGGGGCACAGCTCCGAAAAATCGGAAAGCAACCCCACCTCCTAAAAATACAGATGCGGTTTGGACAACGGGTAAGCAAACCATACTAAATGGCACCACTGAAATAAGTGTTATGGTTGTAATTGAAATAAATTTTTGGTTTAGATGATGACAACGATGAATCCACCAATACTGAATCTGTGACCAGCACCCCTATCAAAAAAGTAGGAAGTAAACCACCTGGGAAGATAGTAACAATCAAGAAACCGCCACCAGCAACACCAACTCCGAAAGCCACGGCTGCAGCTGCAAAGAAAAAGAAGGCATCCCCGGTGACCAAACAACCTGCCGCCAAAAAGGCTTCTCCAAATACCGCAGTGACTAAAAACCAGAAAGCTGGAGCTAATGCAACAGCGTCACGGAAACTTATGAAAAGTATATTCTCTCCGGAAAATTCAAGTGAAGGGTCAGGAGATGAGAAAAAAGCTGGTCCTAGTAAATCTAATAGTATGGTTAATGGCACACCAAAAATAATCAAAGGAAAACCACCTCCGCGGAGTCGTAAGAAAGAAATTCAAGCAAATAGTGATGCAGTTAAAGGTGCAAATAAAGGATCTGCTAGCTCTTCCCAATCCTCTCAATCAAGTAGCTCTTCTGGAAGCTCATCTTCAGAGTCCGGTAGTGGAGCGGAATCGAAAAGAAAACCTACCAAGGAGCCTATAGTAAAGGAGAAGAAGGACGCTTCGCCAGCATCAGGGACAAGTGTTAGAAAAAGACCATTAACTCGCCGACAAAGACGAACCGTACATACAAAAACCATTCCTACCACAACAGCTTTTAATCACACTTCCCTGACTAAAGTACAAAATCAAACTCAAGCTTGCTGGGATAGTGACTTTTCGGACGAACCCAAATCGTTGGCAAGAGTACCAACTAAAAGTACGCAGAAGATGAGGGTGAAACCTCCAGATCCTGAGGAGGACGAAATTTATGATCGAGAACGGAAATGCCCGTTTCCATGCTGTGATTCTACAGGACATTTAAGTGGCAAGTTCCCTACCCATTACATGTTGACAACCTGTCCTAAATACCACGGTTTCACCTTGGAAGAATGCAAGGTATGACTACGGTACTTCTGATTTTACAATTTAGAGATAATTGCAGAACATGTAGCCGTCACCGCAACGATAGATAGTATTGCATAGTAATTGTTACGGTTGTGGATTATTATTAAATATGGTAAATGACATGTTATTGCTGCTTTACTAGGAAAATGCCGATGAGAGGTCCAAGCGGGAAATTGAAAGGAAAAAGTATTACGTACCCAATCAACCTCATTTCAAGAAGCCAGCTAAACTATCTCAAGAATCAAAAAATTGGATGACTAAATCCAAGGAACTCAAAGCCCAAGACACGCTAGGAGGTAAGCTTAACAATCATACGAAGTCATCAGTATTCCACCGAAAATAATAATGTTTTCTTTAACTGAAATCTCTTTTCTCTCCAGGGTTGTGTTCGCAATATGATTTGAGCTTATGGAATGATGCTCTTGCCATCGCCGCTGCCAAAATAGAAACCGAACAAGGCGAAAGCCTAAGCCACCGAAGTGTAGCAATGGGTAGATGGGAGATGTCTTGTTGGTGTCAAAGCCCTTATCCGGAGCCCCTATGTCATTGTCGAAGGTTATTTATATGCGAGTTTTGTTTAAAGCCTGTTCAAAGTGGTACTGTGCTGCGGCGACACTGTGCTAAATGTGTGTGGCGTCATCCACCCGGTGACGAAATATACAGGTCAGTAATTCACGCTGTGTATTTTATATTACATCAGTATTTCCGTACCTAACTCTATCTATAAACCTGCTTCTGATCCACAAAGCTCACGTCCATGATATCTTTTGAACTTTCAGGAAGGATAGATTGTCAGTGTGGGAAGTGGATGGAAAAAGCCAGAAGACCTATTGCCAGAACTTGTGTTTGCTAGCAAAATGTTTTCTAGATCATAAAACATTATATTTGGATGTGGATCCTTTTCTATTTTACGTAATGACGTTAGCGGATTCTACCGGTTGTCATATCGTTGGTTATTTTTCAAAGGAGAAGAACGTAAGTGTTTTCTCTCAACAATTTATGATTTAATTGGCCGTAAAACGTACATAACGTGTCCCATTTGTTTTCTAAAATTTGCAGCAGAGCTTTTTGAATTACAACGTCTCCTGCATACTGACATTACCCCCCTACATGCGTCAAGGATTTGGTCGATTGCTGATTGAATTCAGTAAGAGACAATAGCGCTACGGCAAGCCAATTTTCCATTCAGTTAATGTTTGCACAATCGATTTATTGAAATTCTCTTTTAACCAGGTTATCTGCTTACACGTGTAGAAGGGAAAGTGGGTTCCCCAGAAAAGCCACTATCCGACCTAGGCTTGATCTCATACCGGTCTTACTGGAAAGATGCAGTATTGCGCCGGATGTGTGCATGTGCATCGAGAGAGATGAGCATTAAAGGTAACATTGCAAATCCTACAACCACATTGACCTTGAATCGCGCTCTGTTGGAACTCATATTCATTTGAATTTTTTATAGATTTGAGCAATGAGCTCGGTGTCAGTAGTGCAGATCTGATATCTACCTTACAGTTTCTCGGCATGTTAAAGTACTGGAAAGGAAAGCATTTGATTTTAAAGAAGCAAGATGTACTTGAAGATTACTTGGAAAGAGTTCGTCGGCGAGGAGAGCAGCGTAGCATAGACTCATCATGTTTGCGTTGGCGTCCCTACCAACCGCCACCAGAGCCCCAGAGCTAATTCAAGTCATACATTTGTGATATAGTTTCACAGGAATCATCTCATTAATTCACATTAGTTAAGCTTCCCTCTCAAGTTGAACTCCCTCCAGGTGTAGTTCGACTCTCTTGTTGTCATTTAGGGTATCTCCGTTGCCCCCAAATTTTTTTCTTCACATCTGTAGGTTATAGCCCTTTAACTCGTTCCCATTATTGTACGAAAAGAATTGAGATTTTAGAAACCAGTTGTTATCGTTCTTTACAAACACGACCCAGTATTCTCGAGGATGGAGCATAATTTTAACATAATATGATAATGTGCGGTCAAATGCATCGTTTACTACCACGTAATTTCTCCAGACATCTGTAATATGTCATTTCATCTGTCCCCTTTTCGAATTGTGCTTCATAATTTAAATGTCCTACATTTTAAACCTACCTATACATATAGTAACTTTTAGATTTAGAATTTCATACTAAAAATCGTGTTATTTGGGATTTTAAGAGGATTTTAATATTGATCAAAGCAATCATCATGACCTAATTTGAATTTTGTCAGTCTCTTCCGCGTAGGAAACCTTATAACAATGCAGCTATATGTGTTTCGTAGTTAAGGAAACTCTTTTCCTACTTCCAATTTTATTCCGCCACTCCCCGTGGTGCATGTATATACAGATAGAACAAAGCAGCTGGACAATGTCAATATCATTTTTAGAAGTATCACAATAACAATATACTCAAATACATGATTCGTGAATTATAGTTCGGACTGGTTTTTCATCGATTTCCATTCTTCCTCTGCCTCTCTATATATTTAAGCTTCTTTATTATTGCACAAATATTTATTCCCACAGTATATTCTGTATATCCCCATTATTTCTTTATTCAAAAGCATTTTACAATACTTACAGTATAACAAATCCACCAGACAGCCACATAATAATATAATATATATTACAATAGCTCAAATATATTTTATCCCCAATCACCCTCACGTATTACCTTCCTGCACGCTCACATTTGTTCCAATGCAACCCCCACATTTCTCCGTTTTATATTGTACCCTATATAGTAATCCTATTTCCCAGCACCATTGATTTTCACGCCCTACACATAATTTAGGCTATAATATCTTACAGTCTAACATGAGGTAATCTTTTTAAATGCTAGAAAATCCATGCTTAGTCTCAAAATTCTTTAGAAACTCACGATTTCGCTGTTATTAATCCCAGGCATGAATGCGTAGGTTCATAATAATTTTGCAGCCAGCTCGTCCATGTTCCACTCGTTGGAGCAACCACCATGACACAATTCGGGGCTCTTCTTGGTACATGATGGTACTAAACAACGAGTGGAGCATTCGTAGCTCTATTATATTTAGTTTGGATAGAATTCCTTATATAGTAACCCGTGTATTAACCTACTTGATTTTAATATGCGTAGAAACCGGAAATGCAATTACAAATCCAGGGACTTGCCGCACCGTACCATTCGCCCGCAAAAGTTAATCGTTATATATCAAAGCCAAAAATTATGCCTCGTAACTTGCTAAGTGACCCTCCCACAACTCCTGTAACAGCGTGTTCCCCCCGATAACACAGTAATTAAGAAATCTTTCATTCGCCTTGGATTCCACAAAAATATACACGTAGTCCAGCTTAGATAAATCTGAAGGCAAAAATTTAATTATAGCAATTAACATTTCCATGCTCCCCGCCGAGAAAATATAACTGCCTTGTATAATCCCATATAAGCTGCCTTTCATCACAGGTTTCAAGACGGATGTACATGCAGAGCATCTTCCGGCCGTAATACTTTCCCTCCGCCTTTCTCCCTTTCGCTTTGTCGTCCCGTATTACTTTCCTCCACTGTTTTCCTTCCATCCAGCAATTAATAGTTTCGTCTTAATTAAATTTGAATCCCAGCCAGCTAGCCAGAAAACTCATACCCGCGCCTCTATTACAGAAAATATGTATTTTATATAATTACTTCTTCCCTCTAATATAAACATTAATAATATCTTGCTAAGCATCCAACACGAATCCTCCATTAACTTTTCCCCGCCCGCTTTTCTCCAAACCTTTTAAACAGCTTTCACCTCTCCCGCCGCCGCCCTTCTCAATTAGATTATCAACATTTCACAAACTTTCTTAAAGTGTCACAAATTCAAACAGATGCTGACAGTTTTGCTCCCATGTGATGATACAAACCAAGTAAAGTAAGCAAGTAAGCTGTCTAGACCAGAGGGACTAAATAGACGCAGAGCTTAGGGAGAAAGCGGGCCAACGCAACGGCCAGGCTACACCGTCAACTGTCTTCAGGAAGCAGCCCAAGCATGCAGATTGAGTAAATATCGTAATCTTGTATTCCATTTCCCTCATCGGCTCCTTTAAATCCTGTCCTTTGTCTGCCTCAAAAACTCGAGGAGAAATATGAAAATGTCCGCGTAGTTCTCATAAATGTCCGTGTATTTGCAAACAGTGAGCCAGAACAGAATAATATGAGCATTGCCATCCATAAAGAATTCCTCGCATTTTAGTTTGTTTAAGCCTTACGTCAAACTGGGTATTTGGAAGAGCTCAGGATTCTTCATTCTTCAAACTTTCTCCGCTTTCTCCACCATCCGACATGACACTACTTTTCCATTTCTTCTCCAAAACTTTCCATTAATATTCCTCTCCCAAAATTCTTAGGAAAAAGCGCAAAGATAATTAAAGACGTGCATCTACTTCAAAGAAGATGGGTCAAACAGGATGGAAAACCTGGGCGTTTCCATCTCTCATCTTCTTTCCATCTTTCTTTCCCCATCCCGAAGCCCGATTCCTCTCCCATGTCTCAAGATCTCATACATCTATCAATGATTGAGACTCCTAACCCCTTCCATCTCCTATAAACCCATTCCCCCTGGCATATCCAATTTTCTACCAATAATTCCCCTAACCCACTTATTCCAACCCGTCATCCAAAATAATATGCTTAAATACCTAACGCTGCATACAGTTAAATCCATTATCCTACTAGCCATAGCACGGATCAGCAAGGCTGACTATAGCTCTTTCCTGTCTCTCTGCTTTCTCCACTTTCACTTCTAGTCAAGTCGTCAAGTCGTCCTCTAGCTCGATACCTGCAACCGGCTTTTTTCCTTGACGGTAATCTAGTTACCAGAAAACTTTTAGATTTTAGCAAGCTTAGCTTCTGTTATTCATTCCTTGTAGCACAAACGAAGTGATAAATCTACGTAAACATTCATCAATGGACGAGTAAATCCTTTGAATTTTAAAATTTTACTAAACCTCGTTCCAAAATTAGAATTCAACTCAAACAAGTCCTGAATCTTGTGCAAAATTGTTAATCACTCCTCATTTATTGCCATACTAGAATGTTTATATGCACACCTCACGCTGAATTTAACCGAATTCCTAGCTTTGATCTTCTCTGGAGAGGGATTTACAAATATTTATAAAACAGGCAATCCTTCTTTCACTCCTATGTACACCAGCATACTCTTAAAGCTAATCACAGTTATTCTTCCGCTTGCTGCATCCACATAAATCCTGCTGCCATCCCCTTATTTATGTACTGCCAAGCATACAACGCACATATCGACAAGAGGGAACACGAATAGATATTAGTATTCAACAATAAGAGCTTTTCGTACATGTAAAAGACGGATTATACGTATAATTTGTCACATTTTTACTTTCTCCGGGATTGAATACCCTTAACCTACTCCTCAAGGCGTCACACTATCTGTATCTTAAAAACTATTGGCCCTTTCACTTCCAGCGCTCCGAAATTACTTATTCACCCACTTCCTTACATGTATAAACCTTAAACGCTAAACTTTCTCCGGAATAATAAATAGGCGCAGAGTAGTAGAGAAAGCAAGGATCCGGGAGCTGTGTACGTATATGGTTTTCGTGTTATCATGTTTACCCGCTCCAGGATTTTGCACAAGTCCTTGAATACATAGTAACAGCGGAGTACGGGTGAGTTTCTGCTTCAGGGACTCATGATGTCTTATAGTAGAATTGTAGGATATCCGGTTAATTCATTTGATTATCTTTATGGTTGACGTTGTTTTGGCTATTTGTGGTAATGTAATTAAGGGTTTATGTTTTAGCTTTAACCTTGTAGAGAATCATTCTTAAGTAACTACTGTTAAGTATAATATATATATATACGTTTAGCAGAATTCTCGTCCTAGAAAAATATATTTCATGTAATTTAATATATGGGATCGTCCAAGGGAAAGGTTGTGGATTAATTAGTCTCCCTGCAGCTTCAGCTTACGTAATCTTGATAAGAGTTCATTAGATTATACGATACGACAATACGGCTTTCCTGTGCTGGATTTAATTGTTATAGTGTTTGTGGGACTGTACGTAACTTATAATAGTAGTTAATACCTACTACTGGGAAGGTATTAGTTGTTATTGTGCGCATATCCATATGTTTAGCTGTGGGGAAAGCATGTGTATAGTGTTGAAAAAACAAGGTTTTATGGTTATTGTTACTAGTTACTACTGCTATGTACTCTGCCTGCTTACATTTAACACCAGATAGCGTCACTGTTTACAACTAATATTAGCTAGAATTACAGGGTTACAACGTTCATTATAGGTTTCTCTCGCTCTGATCGTAGTAACTAAGGGTTGCGTAGTTCATAGTTGGGTGCTGTAAGCTGTACTCTTCTAACCGGAGTACTTCTTATTGGCCTTCCTCCTCCTAGCTTCTGGCCTCCTCCTACGAAGGATTGTCAATTAAGATTAAAGGGCTGTTTCATTAGTACAGCTTTTCCGTCCATTAACTCGAGAGTACTGCGTGGATCCCTTCCTGGGGTTCACAGGAGGTCCTCGACTTTGTTCAGCCTCAGTGAGGTACGTGTTGGAGGCTCCGGAAGCGGAATTGGTGAATAGTTCTTTGAAGCTATCCCGGAACTGCCTGGACATGCCACAATAGATGGCAAAATTAATGGGATAGGAGGCCGTTATGGAGAAATTGGAGAACATTATGAGTTGGTTCACGAGTTCGTAATTGAGGAAGGGGGCTATGCTGGAGTCGACAATGTGGAGGATAGTAAGGACGGCAAGTGGGATTTCCACGAGGAGGAACACTGTAACCACGACGACGAGCATAAGGGTCGTACACTGAGAATCCCTTAATTTTTTGCACTCTGCACTCTTGGACTTTTCCCCAAGGAGCTTTGCCCGGGTATCCTGTGCCTGCTTCAGCGTGCTGCACAGGAGGATGTTGAGTGTGATGAGGGCAACGCAGGGGAGGAGGTGGATGAATATGACGCGGAACCAGTAATATAGATTGAAGTAGTAATTGGTGACGTCCCTGACCCAGGCGGCCATTTGTGTCCGACAGGTCCAGCGGAGCTCTCCGTTCCAGCAGATTGGTATCCCGTCCATGCTATTGTCCACAAATCGGGTGGATTGATGAAACAAGGCGAGGCCGTAGATGAGGAAAATCCCTTTCATGACTCGAGGGATTGTGCAACAGACCCGTGCAACAACGACCTTGCAAACGTAGACGTAGCGTTGAATGGCCAGTGCGAGCGTAAGCCAGATGCTGGCCGTGTGGAAGAGGTTCGGAAGCACTTCCGTCATCCAGCTGTAAGCATAGCAGGCGGCGACCGGATACAGAGGTTTATCATGATTTCCGAATGTGAACATGTACATGAACCAGGGTGTTGGCGGTAGGACTGTGAACATGTCCGACAGAGCCATGCACAGCAACACCATGTTCGTAGGGCTCCTCATTTTGGGCTTTATTAAGACGAGGACGATGAGAGTATTGGCCACGACGGTGATCATTGTGAGGATGGGGACAAATATCCCGTAGAGCGTCTTGGCATAATCCAAGTATTGGGGCGTAATGTTCATCTGGTATTGATAGACCCCGGGATTCTCCCGGGTAAAATTGAAGTAAGCTACTTTGTCAGTACAGTTATCTGTCCGCCACAGAAGCAGCTCTTCGTCCACCACGGTTAAATTTCCGGTATAGTTCCAGGAATCCATTTTTCAAAAAAATATTCACTCCGCTTCTCAAAAATGCTTTCTCCTCTTACTTTCTCCCACCACTCTCAATTACCACTCTAGCTTTCAAACCCTTCTCACTCCTCCACCCCTATCTCATATCCCACCACGTCTCGCCCACTGAATTTCTCAACTCTTTTCAGTTTCCGCCATAAATGCAAACTTAAACTACTACTCCTACACGCCAATTGAACGGAATTCAATTCCTTAGGTAAACATTTACTTTCTCCCTTCAATAAATATGCCCATAGCACATGCATGTATTTTCAATTTCTTTCCCCTCCTCACTTTTCATCCATTCTGAACTTTGTCCATATTTTTTTCACATCAAGGTCAGCACGGGTTACACCACACGTCGCGTGGTGAAAGTGTGAGAAAATTGTTTTAACCGCCGTTGCTCTTCTGGACCCGACGAGTGTGACGGCCCTCCAACGGCACTGACACGGAGCCTCCTCCTTTGAATGATGGAATTTGATATCTTTCTCTAGCTTTTTAGTTCGGATCCACAATTCTCGGTCACAAAATGCAGCCACTCGGCCCTTCCAACTTTCACCACCACTCCTTTCTCCTTTCTCAACCTTCACTCAGTCTCTTGCTCCGTCTCTCATTTTCTAATTAGCCTCCTCCATGTCTATGCATTTTCTCTTCCATCCTTGAAACTTTTCACTCTTCAATGATGAATTTCCTCCAAGCTCGTCTCCGGATCTTCCGATTTTCTGAAACACAAAACAAAATCCCTTTCATCAGTCATCCCCACTTCCTCTCCCAAATCATTTTCTTTCCCAATGCAAACTACAGCATCTTCCCACCCCCACATGCCCCATCTCATCGGTCTGGTGTTTGCACGCACAGACCATTTATAAATGAGTTTCAATCCTCTGGGCTCGCTCCCTCGCAATTTTCTCTCTTGCATCGCACATCACCAACGGATTCATATCTCACATCGCCCTGTATCAAAATGATCGATTATTTCCTAGCAAGAGACCATCACCCCACCTTTCACAAAACCTTTGTTGAGCAACACACCTCGTATAGTCTCAATTCATTCCTGCATCAGCTTTGAGTAACACCAAAACCTTGGAGTTTGCACAAGAGGAGAATTCCTGCTTTCCAATCTAAACATTGCCCTTGCCCTTTTATGTTTTCCTTTCCCCCTTCTCCCCCAGTCATCCAGCCAACTAACTCCTGGATTTTACCCCTTTCTCCTTGCTTTCACCGGACAAAAACACTGGCATCATCCGCTTTTTATACCCACGCTTGACACGAGGGTTAGATGGATTACTCCATCCCCGCAAAACACCCAATATGTGAACCACAAACAAATTCCCTCAATCCGTTAGCCGGGTCCCGTCAGTCTCCGGGGAGAAAGTATCGCCATCACCTCTCGCTCTTTCTCCCTCCTCAAGGATTGTCCTACACCAGCCACCACTTTACTTTCTCTTTGCTTTCTCTCCTCTCTCTTCATTGTCTCACTTAACCTCATCTATCCTTTTCACCCCTAACATCAACCACTTACACGTACTTATCCACTCTCCTAAATTCTCCAATTCTCACCACTTGTCTCTCCGACTACCACCACCTTTAGCTTACCACCACCACCACCCTCCTTCCTTCCCGGGCCTTGTGCAATCAAAACCTCCTTTCTCTTCCCTCATCCTTTACCTGAATCACTTTCTTCCTCTTACTTCCGCCTTACATTGCTTTCTCTTCCTTCCTTGACAACACAGAAATACCCTTCCTTTAGGTTATGTATGTGAAACATTTCGCAAGATGACTTCCCAGCACTACAATAATCTACTTATTCCATCTCACCATCTCCCCGAGTCCTTCAAAATGTATACATGGCTTCGTCACCTCATCATCATTTCCATTTCCCACCACAACTTCTCATCACTCATCTCTCCCACTTCAACTTCAACTCCTCTCCCTCTCCGCGTCTCCATGGAAAGCCAATGACAACCAAACCAAGAAAGGTCTCCACTCGGTATCCCTCCACTTCCGAGGATTTTTCCTGCTACCTCCCTCTCCTTTCACCACTTTCACCAACCCATATAGCCTCTCTTTAAATTAATTTACTCTCCTTTTGTTTCCACCTCGTCAAAGCCGCCTTTCCCTCCCATCCCTTCTTGACTTTAACGTAATTGAAAACTCTTGTTTTATCAAATAATACATTTCAATCAATTTTCAGAATAACCCCAGCCAATTTTTTTCATTTCCCTTCTATCCTACTCTCTTCTGTTTTCGCCTTTCCCGGCTGTTGCTATTGCTACTGTTGTCTTGCCTCTAGCACCATAGTTTCTGAATTTGAATTCAAAACAATAACGTTTCGCTGAAGCAAAGTGGTTCGAAAATTCTTCTTCTCAGAGTCAATCCCGATCTCTCTTCAATTCTACATATTCGACTTTCTCCTTGGTTACTCTTTTCATTTTAGTTTTCTGCATTTAAGTTATTATTTTCCGAGAATCCTTTGTATCAAAATCCTTTTTCCCATTCCATTCCTAACGAAATTCCCCTTTATTTTATCTAATAATTCGATCCAATGCTAAACCAGTAACTGGGTTTCTTCACAAATTCTTCTCCCACTGTTAAACTTTGAACCCAGCTGCACAGTTGTACAGTACAGGCTTAACGCCCAGTACTTTCTGCTTTCTGCTTGGGTGAACTCGATCTAATAAATTCTTCCTGCATTTCATCATCCCTCATTGACAATGGAAAAACCAATTGACCATTTTGTATTTCCTTCGTATTTTCATCGTTAAAAATTACTGTCTATACACCATCAATAAAATTCTACAAGGCTTTCACCCTCCTCATAAACTTCCTAAGCTACGACAGGGGAAAGAGACAGAAGGAAGGTTACATCTAGCCTCATTTTACCATCACCCAAAACCCATTCCAAGCTTCAGTTCAAACCTTACTTTCTCCCAGCTTTCTCCATATTTTACGCATCCTTTCAGCTTTTTTGGAGGCTAAAATTCCAAAACTTTTACGACAAAGATTATTTAACCATCATCATTCTCTCACATTTCAGTAGCAGCCGTGGACTTTCTTCAACCGGCCAGCACCTGAATCCTGTATTTCTCTACTAAAAACCTGTTACTTTCACTGCTAAACCGTTTATTCAGTGCTTATAGGCCACATCCATATTGCTCGGATCCCTCGCTACTATTTAACATGCTTTCCCCGACTCGTTCAAGTTGTAAAACTTTCTCTTATCATCCACTTTCTATGCTCCCCGCGTAGTTTACAACTGTCCAAACTAGCTATCAGTGGTGAAATGATCCATGGATAAATTCATAAAATCAGGATTAACTGACCTTTTCACATTCACATGGACTTGCAAATGGTCTCATGATTTTTTCAACCCCTACTTTCTCTTTATCCTTAAGCTCAGGAAATATATGCCCCAACTCATTAAACCCCATTTTCCAACTCCTTATCTCCTGCACATGCCTTATTTCAAAAGTAACGTGTCTTCCCACTTTCTCTCTCTCCTCTGCTACTTTCTCCAACTTTTTCTACATTTTTCCTTGAACCCGCAAATACCCGATATAACTTCCATCATCATATAATAATTCCTCCCTGTAATGGCAAACACTACTGCATCAACTGGCTTTTATCTCACTGTAGCACACACATTTCCTCATTTCAAAGTATTTTACCTCACCAACTGAATTCCCATCTTTCCGTATTTTCAAAGCTTTTCCCTTTTATTTCCCTTTAAAAGCCCACAAAACTTGTTCTCTTCTTCCCTAGGGAACGTTCATGCCAAGGCCAACCATGGCTTCCTATACACATGTAAATCCAAGGCTTCGGAGTTGTTCACGCAACCCGGGGAACTTGAGCTTAGCCTTACTCCTAGCATATGTTAGTAGCTTTGAGAAGTGTAGAGGAGAAGAAAGATGGAACATTTATGAAAGGAGCACAATCTAAAAGTAGTGTGAAATTGGTTCAAAACAAATTTAGAATGCATTTTCCCGCCCTAACCCATTGACCTTTCTCTTCAGCATGGGTTTTATTAAAGCAACTTTTTCCCCTCTATACTATTCCCTTGATTTCATGTGGGAAAATCCCAAGGAACACGCACTGTAAGCAGTCAAAGGATTTCCCCCAAATCTCTCTTATAATCCTCCCCTTTTCTCCAATTTCAATCACTGCCTCCACGTCCACGTTCGACATGCAGCTTGCTTTCTTACCTCTCCATGATACTTATGATGTACAAAAGACCAACTCTCGTCCAAACACCATTCATTTTCTTGGCCCCTATTCCCAAAGAAAGACAATAAACACGCTTATCATAAACAACATCATTTGAATTTTCTCTTCAACTTTCTCTTTGTCTTCATTCTCCTTCTATTATAGCTTTTACCCTAGATTTTACAACCTGAGCAAAACTAAAAACTTTCCTAAACCTTTCTCTGTATCAGCTAAGCTGTGACCGAAAGACAGCCTCTTTTTGGTACGCATCACATCGCGCCCTACCCATAATTCTATCAACACCTTTATCAACAGAAAACTGCCAGAAGCTTGGAGTAAATAGTAACAGCAAATAGAACCTCTCGTCATTCCAATGAGTCAAGCATTAAGACCGTATCATGACATGCTAGACATTTTTGTAAAACTCAATTCATTCCCTTGTTTACTTTATCAACGCAGTTTCCGCAGCCACTGCCACTATACCCTATCTGCCTTTCTACATTCTACGTCAATAGTCCCAGAACTCCTAGAATCCAAACATCTACTCTCCTCTTTCACACGTTTCAACAATTTACCACCAATCTTTCATAAATGTAGCTCATAACTTCCTATAAATCCTACAATTCCATCCCTTCTATCGCCCCACTTCCTAGCGGATAGAAACCTCAACAGACCATAAAAGTCATGCTTTCTCCAGCTCCCTCCATTTCACCTATGCTTAACCCTTCCTTGTCTCACATTTCGTTCTAGTCACCTATCCTATAACCGTATCATTATCGTTTCGTTACCCAAAGTTGTTATCCCTGTTCAGCAGCCTTCCTTTAAAATAACAAACCTTTTCTCGTATTTCAAAATTTGCAACCCGAATAATCTGTTTTCTGTAGGATAGAAAACAAATGATGTCAAGCAAATGTTGCTTTTTCGGTTCCAATTGCTTTCAACTTGGGTGAACTCGTAAATGTAGTGAAGAGAGTTTTATTACCGTATACTCTTATTATGATGCACGTGCGAGTTGAAGATTTGAAACTATGCCTGTCATTTGGAGAACTCTCAAGTTACCAGTCATGCTCTTACAATGTCCTTAAAATTAATTTAGTTCAAACTGGAGTTTACAAGGGGTATACTGATTGTAGTGTGTGAATAATTTTGTAGGGAATCTTTATTTAACGTAGATGATTTGAAACTCAATACACAAGCAGCCTGTGACTGCTACTGAATATTATGCCTAAACACTACCCATATAAAAAGATAACAAGTGCTTTCCTAACGTGCCCTCTAGATTTCACTTTTTTTCGCACGGATACAAAGAAGGGTCAACTAAATCAAAGCAAGAATGGTTAAGTAACTTAATAAGATTCATTTTCACTAATTTGACAATTAAAAGTTTTAGCGGTAATTGGAAATACAGTAGTTTGTAGCACTTAACAAAAGCAGTGTATTTCAAATGGAATTACAGAAGATAAGGCGGATCCCTGTAAACTAATGCTTTTATACAGTTTGAAAAGTTAAGAATTGCTTTAAACTTGAGTAGTAGTTGCAGTAGTTGGATTGCACTTCTGTAGAAATTAGTTTAGTTTGCAACACGGGAGATAATGTTATTGTTCCAAACTAGCTACAAAGTTTGTGTCTTTAATCTAATCAAGGGCGTCATCAGCAAACATGTACGTAGGTTAACAATTATATACTTTGCTCTAGTCAACTGAAACGGAAGCGCTATTTTAATGGTGCAAAGCAAATAAATAATCCATTTAAATATCACAATCTCAAGTTTCTAATTCAATAAAATGTTGTAACGTCCATTGCATTATTATTATGCGATTTTCACTTTTCATCATCCTGCGTGTATTTATGCAGTCGTTTTTTAAGTCTATGAGAATTTAAGCCTTTTGTTATGCTCTGACGCAAAGGTCAAAAGTGATGCCTTGAAGTTAGTCAGACTTGAGATCTTATAAATCCGGCAAATCCAGCTTAACTTTCGTCCCATTCCAGCCTTGAAACATTCCGTGCTGTATCCCATCTCATGCGCTTCTCCGCCCAAACTATTTATCTAATGTGGCAAAACATGATATCTGGTATTTTGGCTCTGAAATTCTAACTCATCACCATTAATATTCTTGAATTAGTTCCACGCATTACCTTAATCTGCTAACGTAACATTTCAATTCACTTCCCTCCAATTCATATACTGCTCGTTCTTCGCACACACAACTTTATTAATCCGCATTCACCCCTCTTCCTCCTCCTCTACGTTCCTCCTCCACCTGGAAGCTTTGCTTTGTCACGGAAACTTGCCTACATTTTTCCCCCAGTTTCCTGTCCATTTCTCTTTCCGCTTCACGCTTTTGTTTTAATGTAACTGTTTCTTATACAATCTGATGTTGCGTCGTGCTTTCTCTTACATGCCTCCTCTACTTTCCAGGTCAGATTAACGTTTGTCTCACCACACCTTCGCGCATAGTAGCAGACAAAATCATTCATCCTCTTCGGTGAAAGTAAACTTTCTCTTTTGTACTTATCAGGATAACTTTCTCTCCCTTGACTATTTTTGCCGTCGTATGCCTTATCTCCATCATCCCTTACACGTGTGCCTCATATCGTATATCCACATTTGTCTCCATCCGATCCAATTCATGTATTTTCTTTCCTTTTCTATTTCCCTACGGGTGGAGCGCACGTGTAGCTCGTGATGTTCCACCAAAGATGTAAGCCGAGGGAGAGATAGCATCAACAAGAATTTTTCTTCGCCCCATAATTCAAATTTAGCCTCAAATTGAGCAACTTTTCTTCCTTGCATCATCAGACTCAGTACTGTGTAATTAATTACGTCTTGTCACCAGTCCAATGATTAATGAGCAGTGTACTTGTCAGCAGTCCCGTGTCAATATAAATCCTACGGAATTACTCCCTCTTCCCCCCACCTAACGCACTCTATACCTGTCCTCCTCACAATAAATAAAGGCCCCTCGAGGCAAATCTCTCACGCCGCCCGACGTTCCTCCCTTTTTCCCTATTGTGATTGCTCCTTGTTCTTCAATGCATGAACGTGCGGAATCCGCTCCCTTTTTACTAAATATTAACTCTTCATCCAACAATTCAACAGCTTTCTTCCCCCACCCTTCCAGCACTTCTGTACTCTGACTCCATTGCATTGCTGACAATGCTGACTCAATCCCAGAAGCTCCTTCAAAAACATACGGTAACCTTTTCCAGTACTATGAGCTCCTTGTTCCTCAAAGCTTGCCCAGAAATAGCAATCCCGCAACTTCTCAAGGTGTTACGCGAGGACTGAATGGTTTGCAACTTTCTCCACTCATGCATATCTTTATTGATATTGACGTATACAAGAGAGAAAGGAGGATGGGTTTTCCTAGTATGTATTCACTTTGGACACCTGTCAAACACAGCTTTAATTATTTTCCCTACCTGCTTCCATTGTCTCCCGTCTATTTTTCAGTGTTCTCTCATTTGATCGTCCATTCTCCAATTGCCATTGTCAATAAAGGCTTTGGACATGCTAACAAACAAAACTTGTTATAAATTCCATCAACTCACTTTCTAGTATACATTAAAGTAGCATGGACTGGACACATAATCCATGTAAATCATCTGGAAACACAAAGACCCCCAGCGCCCTCTACTCTCCTGTTTCTCTTTGAAGATTTTATGAAGTTATAGAGTTTTGCACACCTGGAATAAGCTTGTTTTGAATGATCGTATCGCGGCTACCTGCCCTGCGCTAAATTAAGAATTCCTGATTTAATGACTCCGCTTATTCTGTGATTCCTGTAACTGTGATTTCATTGTGCAAGAGAAAGAAGACACACTAATGTATTGTGGAGGGATTCTCCTCTATTCAGTGGGGATGACAAGAGGATTTTGTGAAGAGAATAAAGGGTTCTGCATGAAAGGAGATTAATAACGTGCATGAACATCCATTAGGTTTTTTCGTCCCATTAAATTACGCATTCATTAAGGAAGAGTATTGAAATGATAGAATTGCATGTTGGATGCAATAAATCCTAACAAATGATTCAATTAGTTTCATTCCACCCGGATTATTTTACATTTTCCCTTTAATCTTCTCCACCTCATTCAACCAAGCCCAACCCTGGACGTTTACCTCCTCTGATGCCTCCCTTGTCCTCAGCTTTCCCTTTACTCTCAAGGAGAAAGTGGAGAAAGTATTCATCCGTCCCTGTATTTTCTTCTGTTCCTGCATTAAAAATCTTGGGATTTTCTACAAGGGAACGAGGCGTAGCACCGAAACAAAGTAAAAGAATAGAAACGAAGAAGAATCATTCAAGGAAATTTATGCAATTAGTCTCATGATGAGACTCTCATCCGCGAATACGTATTACAAAAGCCGGCAAACATACGGATAAGAATAATGCTAAGCTAAAGCTACGGGCAGACTAACTTAAAACTGTGACTACACATTGTCCACATACACGTTAGTTGAAGTAACACAATTTCAGCACTGACTGCTTTTTTTTCTATTTTTACGATGCTGGAACGTAAATTATGAGACACTAAATGTTTTGAAATTCCTACGAATTTCAACCTTCGGAATAATTTATTCATTTCCGAGGATCCGCCTCGCCCATTCTTCGTTCTTTCCCCTGGCTTTCGTGTCTTTGGATAATAGAATCGGAGCCTCGGGATAACGTGTTTTACATCAGCCCTTCAGCTTTGCCTCCAGCTCATAACTTTCTCTCTTACAATACTACTTTATCTTCCTGTTTTTCCCGTTCTTGCCTTTGTATGTTCCTTCGACTCATTAATTAAGACACATACAACAATTCACTCTCGAGCGGATACAATTCGTGTACATATTTCCAAGAATGATTCATCTGTTCGCTTACGGAAAATATGATCTTGGCTGACTACATAATTTTCCTCCAAGCTTCTGCTTGTCTATGTACTTATTTTTACGGCATCAATCACTTCTGAAGCACATTACATACATTTCTGATTTATTTACGGCAAAAACTTCTACAAGAGCACTTTATTAAAGTTCAATAAAAAATTTCGTTCATATCTTGTCTTAGATGAATTAGAATGAAGCTTCAATAGTTTCCCTGCAGTGGTAAGAAACAATTATAGAATATGTGTAAACTAATTGTATTCGAAGCAAAGTTAACTTATGTTGCACCCTGCAGAGCTTGTTATTAAAGTTAAGAGAGGAAACTGAGTGAAAGTACAAATGCCGGAGGAAAAAGTACAGAAGTAAAGTTTTGCCTACTTCCTCCTCTCAGGCTTGAGTTTCAAGTTACCAAAATTATAACTTGAAGCCAAGCGAGTCTTTAATTGACATGGGAGAATTAATATCATTATAGGGAAATTATTAATTTGTATTCCTGAATTTTCCGATAGTCAGATTCATTCAAGAAAAACAAGATCCTATAGTTCCCTATCACCATCGTGTTTTGAATTACTTGTGTAATTAGTTTTCACAATTTATAACTCATTAACAGCGAGTTTTTATTTACTATCTCATTCCTAAACGGCATTATTCAATGCTTTCTTCCCGTGTTTTCGATAGCTGTAAGCCTTACTTTCACTTCGGACTTTCACCTCCGCCTTTCCTTCCTTTCTCAAAGTTCATGGACATATGCTTCTAAAAGTGAAGGAGCAAAGGAATAATCTCTGTATGTAATCTTATTCAAAGTTGGCCGTGACTAGGTCAATGTTAAACTCGGCTCCTTTCTTTCCTGTCATTATAGAGCGTTTAAAATGATTTATTACCCCACGGGTTTCCTTGCGCGGAGTAAGTGCGGAGAAAGTATATTACCCTTGTAAAGCCCGCATGCTTCTTGCACTTAATCCATCCATGATTCGCTTCTTCCGGTGGAACGTTTCTTCTATCTTTCGGATTCGTCCAAGGTCAAAAATAAACGCAGAGGATAATCTCGGGATGATCAATGATTAATGAATCGTGTAAAATTTTCCCCACCCTCACCACGTTTCCCACCCATGCATTTCCGCGCTCGTATTGAAGATACCTGTTTCAACAACTCACACCCACACCAGCGGAGCTCGTCACATTTTCGCGGTTATTTTTTACTCTTGATTAATGAACGAGTCCCAAGTTTGCATTTTTGGTTTTGAGCAATCCTATCGTATCCTCTGTTGTTGAGGCGGGATAGCGGCCATTGTTAAAACTTTAATATAGATTAACCACATTTTGGAACCAGCTTTAAAGTCTTTAAAGTTGTACGCAGTTAAAGTTAAGATGTTGATATCATAGAATTAGTAGAGTAATAAATTCTATGGCCATGCCATGCCAGAAGTAAGAGAAGGATTTTTTACAGTCTCTGCCGCAAACCACGGAGGATGCCACGGAAACTTTCCAGAAAACTTTCACCAAAACCCATGCAATAGCAACAACTTTATTTACTTTATCGCTATTACCATCCAATTGACCAGGATAGACTGTTTTGTAATCTCGCGGTTATTCTTCTGAAAACTTGACAACCACACTAGACTCCACAGCTCAAGAATTCTCTTCTTAATTAGATATCACTTTCATCCTCGATCCTTTTCAAACTTTCTCTCTGTCTTTCGAGGTTTCATTCAAGGTAAATGAGGTTTTTGGCAGAGAAAACAATTAAACTTTCTCTTAAACTTGTTTCATGATGTTTCTAACATTAGTTACGTGCCCAGTTTTAATAACATTTCCTGTTTGCAGATTGATTTTACCAAGTAAATTCCTTTTAAACTAATGCTCATTCCCGATATTTTCCCTGCTTACTAAACTATGTTTCCGCCTTGTTTCAACTATTCAATCCACCGTGAGTTCTGCTTCCACGATTCCTCTTAACAGCCTCTTGAGACAGTCATTCATTAATACTCTATCATTAAAACCAGGAAAGTGGACTTACTGCATAGGGTCCCGTCTTATTCTCTTCTTTCCCCACCTCTTGTTACTATGTATTTCTTTTGTATGTGAAAGCTTTAACTTTATTATTGTTTTATCCTTGTAATTTTCAAGAAATAACCTTTGTGAGTATGGAGAAGAGCAGATGTAGTGTTTTTCAAGATTTTGATGTGGGTCCCTTACATAAGTTCCCTCCACATACACTGTCCCTTGGATTGCTCGTCTTTTTCATACATAGACACGGAACATCTGTTGTTTTCTCTTTACTGGAGAACACAAACCTGTTTTTCAAATACATACTCTGTATTATTAGTGGGATCCCGTCTTTATAATATTTATCGTCTTCAGTCCTACATCCTTCGCTCTTAGTTCATGTGTTGTCCTTCTACCATTTATCACCCTCATACATGCATACATTCATTTCACTTACTTATTCCCAGAAAACTTGTTCAACCGTCTACACTTTCGCATCCCGTTTTTCTAAAACATGTACACAAAATAGCTTGCCTTCTTGTTTTATTCTGCCGGCTTGGTTACGAACGAGCATTCAGTATCTTTATGCTTTCTCTTTTCTCCTCCTTTTCCCTCCCTTATTTTCTTCTTCTTCGGTAAGTTTTATAGTATAGTCATCACAAACTTTTTCCGTCATACTCTACTTTTTTACTTTCACTTGTCATCCTTTCAGCAATTCTAGCCGCCTCGTACATACTTGACTTGCCAACAATGCGAACGCACACCCGATGACTTACTACATAATCAAGAGACAACATCTGGATCATCGATAATGGCTCAACACTCGAGTTACTCATCGAGGTATTGCTTTTACCTTATCGTTTACAACGAACCAGATCTGTCGACTGTAGAGCTTCGTTAGAGCTTTCTCCTTAAAAAGTGCTGACTATTTTTATTGAGACTTTTTCCGTCGACTGTGTACAAAATTCTCGAATTCATCATGGATACGAAGAGGAGACATAGATTCGGAATCAAAGCAACTGAAAACACTGTCTGAGTAAACCTGAACAAGGATTCTCTCTGTGTTTTTTAAAATACTTTCACCGTATTTCCCAGCACGAGATGCTGCTTTTACTTTATCCTGTAGAACTCAAAAGTTTAACATGATTTAATGAAACAGGAGCAAAGAGACAAAGGAATACATAGTCTTTGATCTCTTTCGTCATTTGCATAATGAGCTCCGTCCTTCCCAAAAACTTTTACCACATCCTCTCTTTCAGTCATCCCGCTTTCTCTTTGTGGTTTGGCTTTCCCTGGTATTTGTGCCAAAGAATTTATTTCATCATCAAACTTTGAGGCAGTGTATTTTTTTCTTTCACCAATCAAAATTTCTAGCGGGCACAATTAGAATTTGAAATTTTCTGGTCTCATTTCCCGGTTTTTAGGGCATTCAAACTCTTCCGCTGTAAAATATCTGTAGGATTTTTCTACCCTGAAATTTACCGTATTCTTGGTATTTTATCTTCCGTTGTTGATTCTTTGCTCATGTATTTTTCTTCCATTCCCCTATTCTCCGGTATATTCCAATTTTTATATATAATGGCGTCGTAATTCTTTTGATATTCATAAACTGAAGCTTAGCTTAAAAGGTTCTTTTAGAGGAAGCATAAATAGTTGCTGGAGACATCTCAAAATCTGCTCCAGATTTAGTTGGGGGCAATTCTTCTGTAAAATTCAATTAAACCAGAGAAAGCTTTACCTCTTCCACCCATATGTTATATTTTCCTTCACTTGAATTTAGTAGCCCTCGACTTTTTCTATATACTTTCCTTAACTTTCTCTCCTTTCACTCTCTTACTTTATACTTTCCGCATTTTCCACGAGGCCGTATTTCTAATGCTATTTATATTCCACCCACATAATCTGTTTCATCTTGTCAACCTTCGCAGCCTTGCCGGTTCCTTGCCCAAATTTTGTTAAAATATTTTCTTAGCATACCCATTCGTCACTACAAATCCTTTCGCTTTCTGGCTCCCTTTGCTACCTTTTCTTGGATTTCCATAAGCCAAATTAAAATTTCGTAAAAGCTGTTGCATGAATAGGACTTTTCGGAAGATTGAAGACATGGGACGGTGGCTTTTCTCCGAGTTTCATTTACTCACTTTCTCCTGCCCAGTCACCAACTGCCAACAAGTCGCCTCGCTGTTTTGGCTGAAAAATATCTTCCAAATATATACACATTCAATCAAACTGATCTTACCTCGAACGATTTGTCTTGAGCCGTTGGTCTTCTTGCTCTATTTCCACTTCCTCACTGTCAGTTTCCTTTGTTCCGGGTCACAAGTAAACAGATTGATTGAGATGCTTTCCCTTGGTCAGATTAGTCAAGTATTTCTATAAGCAAACAAACAATCCTGAGGTCACCTTCTGGATATTTGGTTGTGAGATTTGCAAAAAATTCGCAGTGAAGCCAAGGCGGATCGTTCCTTCACGATTGTTTTTTATCCTTGTTATTTACAACTCCTGCTTCGAAAGCATTCACTTCTTTCACCACCACATTTTCGTCCCTCCTTTCTTCAACACAGCTTCACTTGTCCGAAGCCTACTGGCTTAATCGTTTCTGAATACATTATTTTTAACCTTGCAAAGGCTTGAAAAACTGTTTTCCAGCTCACACAGAAACCAGACAAGAAAGACACGGTTAAATGGCCTTTTCAGACTTTCTCTTTCCAATGCTTTCACTCCCCGGCACGGATATATACGTGGGTCTTGCGCCCATTTGTATTTTCTCCATCAAAGAATGAGAAGGCAGGAGGACAAAAGCTCTGACGGATTGCCTTTAAATATCTTAAGAATATTCACACAATATCAGATAGATTAGGTTGAGAAAGCAAGGGAGCAAAATTCCCACTCACCCGCCTGCCTTCTTCATCTACAATTACAATCCTCCGTCTCCTACATTCCCTCTATCCCTACCTTAAACATAAATACTCCCACATACAACATCAGCTGCTTTCCTTCCTACTCCTTCCTAATGCCTTCACAAAAGCGCCAGCGCGAGTTGGTATCCTTCCTCAATCCCGTACCGCCTTGCCATATAATTTTCATGTGCAAAATAGCAACTATTAACTTCTTTAGAAACCCACTTCTACAGTCTTCCCTGTTTTCTCTACTCCCACAAATCCCCTCTTAGTTTTGTTTTTCATATGCACTTTCTCTCAATTAGTATCGCTTGCCCTTAACCATTCATTTAATGCACTCTTTCGACATTCCCCTAGGTTTGGCTTTCACCAGCTTTCTCTTACTTATCTCTGCTTAGTACTCTTTCCACGCAACTTGAGCTTTAGTATGAAATGTTTTTGGATGCTTTCACCACCTGCTTTTGCTCCTCTCACTTTTTCTATGTGTCCCACATGTAGTTTCACTAATTCCACTCTCTTTTCCCACGCCTTTCTATCATTAATGTTCTTTTCATCCCCTTGGATGATCCATGTGTTTTCCTCTCCCCCTTAATGTAATGAGAAATTGAAGGTGAAATAAGACTTGTTCCCCACACAATATTCCAGCACATGAATCTAACACAACAGGGGACCTATCCTAAAAAATTTCACCTCCGTTACCTCCCGTGTCTGTTTCCATTGGCTTCTCTCCTTTGATTTTTGTTCCACTGTATTCGAATTTTCGACTAAAATTTTCCCTTGAATTTCCCTACCCCTTCCTCCGTTTTTTTATTCCAACCTTTCACCTCCATCCCACGGAGGTAACACGAAGAAAATACCTCTTTCACACCTATTAAATTGTTTTTCTGTTCAATCTCGGATAAGTATTCATGGAACACTCTTCCTCATAACAGGCTCTGTAGCCTCAATAACATGCCATGGCTGGGTAGTGAGCACTCTCCCGTTGCTCATCACTCCGACGCGGAAATTCTCACCGGGGGTATGATGAGCATCTCATCAAAAAACAAAATGTTCCATATTTCAGGGTTTTTTGGCTTCAATCATGTTTTTATAGTGTAAAATGCTATTGTACATGTGTTTGGGGAGTGAATAGTCGGAAATCTCGATTTTTATTTTTTTTCAGGTGATGAGTAAGGAAATTTTGGTGAGTATACCACGTATACAAAAAATCGTTATGAATGTCGTGTTTTACAGTCTGGGATGTTTGGGGACGTAGTGTGAGTATTTCAGGCTAGTTGGCATAGTCTACGGACGTAAGAAACGGCTGTTTCTGCTTACTGGCTCTTGCATGGTTATGTCCACGTAGTCACACCGTGCTGAATGGTGTTTGCTTTCCATTGCTAGTTGACGTGTCATTCTTGTGCTCATGCGCATTGGCGGGACTTTGGTTCTTTGTCCTGGCTCTTACTACAGTAATTCTGCTGATTCTGCAAGCTTTTTTGGTAGCTTTGCTCCTCAAAGTGTATTGCATTGCAGGACTTGATGCTGTGTAGACTTATTCCTGTAATAGTGCAATTCAAGGACGCGTATAATTGGCGCAATAAAAATAGCTATGACAGTCATTATAGTCGCATTGACGATAGTGAATATCAGCTGAATCGTCGTCAGAAAAAGAATCGTAGCAAATGGGACAGGTGTAACGTGGTGAGGTTTCACTAGCAGAGGAATTTTCTTCAAGACAGTCTGTTCCGAGGTCATCCGCTGAGTCGGGTGTATTGACAGCTGGGTCCGCAAGATGAACTAAACCACATGTTGGTGACGTTGCTATTGATGCTGTAGCTGAAGATGTGGGCTCATTCTGCGATCCTTGTTCGACGGCTGCATGAAAGGAATAAAACACATAACAATGTGACGCAGTAAATTTTAAATTATCTGATATGAGCCGAACTTACCGGAATTACTCGTTTCGGCAGAACTCTGCGTAACGGCAGGTACTCCAACACTATCTAGCAGTCGATGTGAGGCCTGCAAGGCTGAAGACATCGAATTCAGAACGGAGTTCAAAGCAGAGATATCTGTAGGCGTTACCGTCATAGTTCCCGACGGAGCGCCTGAAATACAAAATACGATATAAATGATAGGGTATCGGCAGTTAAAATATGGTAACTAAATTAACTGATTAGTTACAAGTATTACAAATTTCTGGCTCTTCTGAATTGTCCATCATATTTACGTGTTGAAGTCGTTTAATCTAAGAAATAATGTATTTTAAATGCTACGAGCTCTGTCAATGATACTCGCGGGACACGGTTTTAAAATAAGGGTTCCAAGTACGGGCGCGATATAGTTCGACTACGTGACGGATGTATTTAACCGTGTATCTTAAAAAGTAATTAGCAACATATGATGGGATCTGAACAAATATATACGGTAAATGTGTAGGTAAGGAAATTGACCAGCTGCTTATATATACTAAAGTAACATTTAAGAAAAATACGAGTAATGAAGAAGATTTTCCTAACTACAATAAGGAGTAGAACCGGCAGCTACCTGAAGTATGTGATCTGAACAAAAATTTAGTAATTAAAATGAACAATTTAAAAAAATTATAAACTGTGTTTTCCCTTAAATGAGTAGATTAAAAGATAAGTGTTACCAGGAGTAATCACGGCATTGTCCGGTACCTCAGGGCCCCCCTCGCCAGACGCTGCAAAAAGGAAAATTTAACGACATGGTAACGAAGCTGGTACAGACATTTGACCTTTATATAGGTGGTACAAGAGGGCAAGTAGTTACAAACTGTACCTGCGATATTGTCCATTATGATAAAAATTCACACACAAAAAGATTGTCTCTAATTTTCATATTATAGTTATTGCACGCCCGCCCCAACTGCAAAGCCGTTATAAAGAAACTGGAGGAATTGCGCAAGATTTAGGCGTACAGTTTGTAAGTCTCAAAGGGATTAGTTGCAGAGTTTCATGTCACAGCTGCCTACCAAATGGCAATAAAATTCATCCAAAGAAGAAAACCGCCAGTACAAGTAGAACAAATGGAGCCGGAAATGATGACATCATTTTTATGTGAAACCGTTGTAGCATGGACGTGGCGACTTGTAGGATCGTGAAACATCTCTCCGCAAATTTGATTACCAAAGCGTATTCGATCGCACTGGTAAGGACCGTAGATGACACCAGGACGGGGTTCAGGTAAGCACGGTGTCCATATGTCTGAAGGTTCACCATCCCAACGAAGACAGTAATCATGCCGATTGTTCTGCAGCCTATGAGCTTGAAATGCTTGCATGTCGGTACTGACGTGAGGACATCTTTCCATGGGAGACTTTAGGAGATAGGGACACGAAAAAAATGCCATAGTGTGTCTAAACGTGCTAGGACCTGGAACCGCGGGCTCGTCTATAAAAGCAGTAGTTGGTGTTGGCATTTCCTAGAAAAGTGGCATACTCAGTAACTAAGTAAATTGAGAATGCAAAAGTAAATCGTAATGTCGAAATGAATTACCAGAGTGGTCATTTCAGTAATTGCTTTGCTTCTGACAACTGATTGCAGTTGACCTGGTTCGGTCACCGGAGAACAAGAAAGGGCACTAGCACCGGATGTCGCGACTACTGGTGAGGGTACTGATGCATTGACGCTGGGTCCACGATGTAGGATTATATGCTGTTGAAGTTCAAACGAGTTGAACACTTGCTTTTTTCCATGAAGCCATCCACAAGGTCCGCTGAAATGTCTCAACGTAAAATCAGTCGAAACATAATCGTTTTGACGCTGGGTACAATAAGTGCCGTGCAACTGGAAATCATGAGCATGTATGGCATCCACCATGTGAGTATCGGCCTCTTCCTTACAACAAAACCCTGCATGCATTCGGTCGCATCAAAAGCCAGGCCACAGAACCATTTGCACATATCTTGCCGCTTATCAACGTGTAACTCGGAAGTAAATTTTTCAGACCGTTCCTTTGGTTTCCTTACCTCCCCCTTATCCCATCCGTGGTCGAAGTCGTGAGCCGTAGACAAGCGATGAAGTCTGAGACCCTCAAAATTATCGGCTACAAATTCATATGGAAGATTAACTGGTGCACAAGTCCATCTACGGAAGGTGCGCCCATATGTCTGCAAATTTCTTCGAGTTTTTCTGGAGTCATCTTTCGAATCAACAACGGCTTCACTGATTCCTTACTCAAGGCCTTGTATCCCTTATCGTCAAACGACGAACAGCATGTCAGTACATGGGAAACTGGGTCGTCTTGGGGTTCGTTTTCATGGCCACATGTGAAGCAACGTAATCCGCTGGCATCAAAATCTAGTAAATGAAGCGAATGCTGAAAATGATGAAAAATTTCGGCGTAGTTGCTGGCACCAACAATGCATTGCTCACCACCCAAAGTCTTTCTACTGCAATAAATAGGAAATAAGTGCAATACTGTCTTGGAAAATGAAGCACGAGCATTGAAGTCAGGTGGGAGCAGTGGTGCAGCACCAAGTGTTCCATCGTTGTACTTGAGAGCATGTGTAACCCCTTGTCGATATTGGAATAATTCTTCCTAAGTATGGCAAGAAAACTGACAGGGAACGCAGGTCTTGGCCGAAGGATCATCCAAGCTCTGAAGGTTACAATGGAGCGTCAATACTGGAATGTAGAAAATACTCATCAAAAACCTTACAATTTACCCAATATAAATCATATTTTCAACACTGCAAATGCTCACATGGTAGTGCTGGTACAATAGCCAACTTTTTTGGTACGTTACTTGAAACTGGTACTTCAGAGGATACGTCCATGGAAAGCTTTTGCTTAGCAGCTTTCTTTAAATTATCCGCGCACTCCACTACAGCATCCGGAGACGGGGGCAACCTATCGAGTTGGAGAGAAGTATGCGCAGTCTCTGAATTAAATGACAAAAAATCAGTCAAAAAAAACCAAGTAAATGACCAGCACGGTTTCAAGTAGTAGGTCATTAAACACTTAATGGATAAAAAGGAGCATTCGTTAAAAGTAATAACTCCAGGATCGGTTTGATTACCTGCTTTCTGAGCCGTCTTTTCAAGGCGCTCCTCCATGCTATTAATAGCCATACGTATAGTATGGACTGCCTCTGGAACATCTTGCAGCTTGTCAACGGCGTCCTGCATTTTACGTAGTCACATGCATTCACTACATCTACCAGTGTGGCTTGCATATCCCTCTTTTCTCGTATTGCTTCGTCCGGATAACCTGTGGTTAGAGAAAGTAATGCTGAAGAAACGGTGGAAATAAATGGATATGCACATCAGTATTGCCAACTTACCGATACCGAAATCGGGCAACTTTCTTGAAACAGGACTGTTGCCTAGACTTCTACCCCGAAGTGGTACTTTGGATTGACCACCTCCACGTGGAGCAATACCTGTTTCAAAGAAATAATGCAATGGAATTTCATTCAGCATAAAACCGTGTTCAGCAAAACTGAATACTAGTTTTTAATGGAATAATGTACCCATAACAGTGCTAGACATCAACGGCGACAGAAAGCTGAATGATCCATCAATGTTTTCACTCCCGAGCGGGGAAGGCATCTGAGACAGGAAAGAGTTCCCCCCTGCGGATACGAGCACAATTGTGGCAATCATAATTCCCACAACATTGAATGATTAACACTCGTTATTAAATTCACACAATTTACCTGAAGAATCCAGTTGACTTGAGCAGAGTAACTTTGTAATGGGAGTATTTCTCTCACTATTTTCCTCAACTTCTCCAGCATTAGTTGTCTCTGACCAATAATTAGTTCATATTTACAAACAGCAAACGTAACAATTGCAATTTACGGGTCTAGAAAAATTATTTCAAAGTAAATGAACATAACTAACAGGTCCAATAATTTGTTATTTATTAAGTTTTCTAGAATTATTAATCAAATAACTTACCGTCCGAGTTTTCGATGCTTTTACCTGACGATAAAAGAAAAGAGCGCTTGAAAACGTCCTGGCTCATCTTTCTTCAATACTTAAGGGACACTGGAGGAATTGTAATAAAATATTTAGGGATTACTAATTTTAATTAAAAACAACTTGAAATCACTCTGGGCGCTGTTATAAACTGTACCCCTGCTCCATACGTAATGCAATAGTGATGTACGAGCACATATATAGACGATTGGAACCAACAACACAATCCGCGCACTTATTTTCAAACCCCACAGCGTTCCACACGAAATATACAATAAGCAGAGACTGATAGTACAAAAAACACGGGATGGATTTCAAGAGTCTGATGAGACACTCATCGCGCACCAAGACTTCACCGAGCGGTGAGACCCGCACCCCTTTCTCTTTTTCTAAAAGCTCACCATCCCCAAAAATCTGGTGTGACCGCACTGAGACGCTCGATCTCACCGCTGCGCCACCCAGCCTTGTAACATGCACATTAGCCCTTTTCACACACATCCTTAGATATGCACACAAGTCACGAAAACCCATCTTCATACCGCCCCTAGATTTCCCATCCAAGCCACATGTCAGCCCTTAAATGAGCTCCATAATCTTATACCCAATTCGTGACATTTTCCAAAGGCCAACCGCAATAAATAACTCATCTTCTATTTCCTATTACACCTCCTACTTTCTCCAACGGCGCTCCCGCTAAACTTTCACCCAAACACGCATATGAAACCTATCCGCCACTTTCACCAACAAGGCTGTTCAGCGACGTAGTGCCAATACCAAATACCAAGTAACGCTTGCCAACTCAAAGTCAAAAGCAACGTTGCTCGTTTCTTTCTCCGTTGGAGCTTTCCCTGACATTCTCCTGGGGAGATACGTAATGCACGCTATATGTAATGATTCTAAATCCTTTCAATGATGCAACCGCTAATCCTAATACTCAACCAAGGAGAAAATTACGACTCTTGAAATTTCAAGCACAAATAATGTACGTCTTTTAAGCTGAAAGTTTCTTCTATAGTTAAATTTTTGGTGCTGTTTCAGTTGAATTTTCAATCTGTTCTCAATGAGATTCCATGCGAAGTTAAGTTTTTATCTCTTCGGTAACAGTTGTATCTTGTATACTTGGAGTACTTTCACCATAAGATTCTGAAATGATAGTTTATCATCAAACGATTTCTCGAGTCTTGTTGTCCAACAGTTTAGATGGCTAGTTTAGTTAGTGACTTGCACAATGATTGCACGTACTTGTGGTACTCCTACTCCTACCCGCAGGACAAAACCGTTAGATGTAATATTTTCGTGTTATTCATGCTATTCATGCTATTATTGTGTATCAAAAAGTCTGAATCTTTCATTCTTCTGATAGCGACCATGTAACAAAATAAATGTACCGAATTTGCCACAACAGCACGGACGCAAACAGCTATATCGTGCTCTTTCATCATAATTGCAAGAAATCTAAGACACTCATAATTCTTGCATGAAACCTACCTTTCCCCTTTAATTATGGGCTCAAGCTCTTAACGAATGTTTAAGCTTTATTGCAACTTTACTACTTCTTCATTATATCCTGAATTTAGTAGAGTAGAATGGAAAAGATGGCAAGACGGACGTTGAGAGAGTCTTCCTCTTGCGTGTTTTGTCCTCCTGTACTTTCTCTCGACCCAACCTTGGCAAATACATCCAATTATGCTCCCAAACTCCCTGCATAACAATATGCTTGTCAATGTATTCAAATACTTTGACATTTACAAATGCTACTAATTATATTCTGAATCTCCTTCCCCGATCCCACATAACTTAGCGGCAACCTGTTAAATTGCTTTCTCCAAAAGCTCCAACATTATGCATCTGCCAAACCTATAGTCCCGCCTGCTTTAATTCCTCTCTCTAATAACCCCCTACTTTCTCCCATTATAATGCTCGCTAGATGGCTATTTTCATATCGCTTTCATGACTATTTTTCATTGATATCATAACACTTACGACCATCCCGGCAATTACTTGACATTTGCATCAGCTTCCAGAAGAGCCCGCTTTCAGATTCATCCACTTTTGCAATTTCTACGTATACGTTTTTCTTCATTAATTTTTTAACGAGCTTTCTAAACTGCCAATGACATCAAACCCAGCTTAGAATTCATAAATTCCTTCACTCCGACAAACTTTCACCGCTCTAGTTCTTTATAAAGCAATGTAATTTAAACTAGACCTCCAGCTCTAGATAACTAGCACAATGTGCAAAAGTTTGACGCCTTCAGCTAATTCCCTACCTGGTATTTGGTATTTAATGCTTCAATTGACTTTCTCTTCCGCGAGCTACCATGAGCAACTACTCCTAAACAATTATCTTCCGCCTCCATGCTTTCTCCTCCTCAGCCTTGGGTTTCCTCCAAGCACTTTCTATTTCTTAATTCCCTATATCATTTGCCAGGTCCATCTTCATCGGGGTGTTATCCAGACATTTAATTGCTATGAACATCTCTCACCTAATCCGCCCACTCTTGCTACAATTCTCAAGTTGCCTCACGTGGCAACTTTATTTTTTATCCGCTAACTGTCTCTCCTTTCCCCACGCTGTCTGTGCCAGTCACGTTCTCTGAACTATCTCTATTTCTCCGTAAGTCAATCATTTCTCTGCATCATCACGTAAAAAAATATTTATCCCATTTTTATTTTTCCCACGTCTATCATTGATAGACTATCATCAACATTTTCCCCTCAGCCTTCTTCTTTTATCTTCAAGGCTTCTGCTCAGTCTCTCTGAATTAAAATAACACATTGTCGTTTCTGCCTAAGCCAAAAACAATTTACCCCATCGACTCTTGAATCAACGGAACTGTCTACACACAGATTTCTGACTGCTTTCATTCGCCTTTGTTGATGCCGCATCTACATCATGCGGATAATCTTCTTGTGAAATGGAAACGCAGCAAATTGCCTTCTCCATCTTGTTGATCTTTAGCTGTTACATCTTGCCCAAAAATCTGGGCCGTCCATAAGGTCACCTAAACTTTGGCCTGAAACCACAATTTGAAATGTTTTCCACCCCAGTTTGTGACGTATTCTTTCAAATCATGTGCTATTTTCTCATTCTTTTTTAGGGTGTACGTCAACTGTTGTACGTGGTGCGTGCGGTGGTGGACGGGCTGATGGGCACAGAAATTGAGTTTCTGAAATTTTCACACAGCCCGCTGAACTGTAAAATAGGAGGATAAGTATATGGAAGCGCACATTTGGTTGGGGTAACTTCGGGGTTGAAACAAAGTCTGCACATTGCTATTCCAAAATTTGAAAGAACAGTCTTTCTCCATCACTCAAATTATACAGATCTCATCCTACGCACATTCAACGACCCACGTCTCGGAATTCAGTATCCGTATCAACTCTCTTTCCTTCTAAAATCTTTTGCATAAATAATCATAAATTGCTTACGCAACCATGAGTTTTGGAAAGAGCAAGCAGCAAAGTCAAACGGTTGGCAGCCTTTCAATAATTCAAAGAACCTTCAGCTTTCGCATCCGGAAGCTCCATCTAGCTTACGCACTGCCATTGGTAAACATGCCAGGCACGTTCAAATCTCCCAGAATATATTTCAACGACCTCATGAAGACTAACGTCGGGGGGAATTTTGTTTACCATGCACGCGTACCCCATTATCGCGGCCATTTTGACCTTAACTTATAGATGATCGCAGGGAAAGAGACGCTGAGAATTAAATTGAGATGGAAAAGCTGGAGAAAGTTCGATTATATAGTTTTCGCAACGTGGGAAGAAAGGAAATCCAAGCCACATCATCAGCGTCAAGATTAAGGAACCGCAAAAGAAGAAACTAAAAGAGCTAGGCTTCAGTTTCTGTTTTGGAGGTCATGTTGACAGGGAAAGTAAAAAGACACGTAGTATCCTCCTAAGATTCTCACATTATTTTTAACAAGTATGGGAACAACTTCGACAACATGTTTTTTCTTAGCTTAACTTAACACTTAACCCATGTTGTTATCCTATGTTTCAGTTGAAATTCAGAACGCATTACTTACAAGATCGTATAACACGCTCGATTAAATGTGAGAAAGACCACATGTCCTTATTTCTCTGCGCCAACTTCTCCCAGAGCTACTAGCAAGTGAAAGCAGCCGTTTTCTCTATTGTGCCACTGCGTTATGCTACAGTGTATTCCTTTTACAGGATCGAGACAATGGTCATTTTTTGTCGCCCATCCGTTTATTTTCCTCATCGTTACACTATTCAAAAAGAAAGTCTTCACTTTCACTGACTTTCTCCGCAGCAGCCAAGAAAGTTTACTTTGGTCGTCTGGGAAATTCAAAAGCCCGTTTTTTTCCGTCTTACAAGAGTTGCTCTCTCCGCAAAACTTAATAAATAAATATTACTATACGCATTCTGGGTTCCAATTAGTGAACCACTTGGATAGAGTCAGAATCTTTCGTCACCAAAGTTTTAAAACGGCGATGCAAGCAAAAGATTATGGCAACAGCAAAGTTAAGTTTATTTGTTATGTTGTGATGTTCTTAATAGTGTTGATGAATTGCTTTTGAGTCTTAGAATTTGCCTTAGGAGATTATACTTAGCAACTTAGCTTTCTTACAATGCAGTTGCTGCGCAACAGTTCTTCTTCCTAAGAATCCTTTTGTCTGCTATTTCTCTTCTGTCTTCGAAGGAGTTCTACTGGGAACTTTAGAAGGAATTAGGTCATTGTCATTAATGATTTTTATTCTTCTCTGTAGCTGGACTTTGTTATTCTAGCTAGGCTTTACTGTATTTCCCTCTTTTCTTTTCTATTCCTTCACTGCTGGGAATCTCCTAACTGTTTTGTTTGTCATTTCTTGGAATTCCTCCTTTGTGCCCTCTGGAATAATTTATTAATTGGCATTAGTCAGCTTTCTCTTCCTGTAATCCTTTATGCTTGTTGGCCTTCCTTAGTCGTATTGTTTTACCTCTAGCCCGGATATTTAATTTTATTTCAACTTTCACCACTTTCTCCACTCTCACTCTAGCAATTCTCTTTGTCCTCACGGCCCTAACTGCCACCTCCTTCTGCCTTGTAGTTTACGATGAGTGGATTCTCGCTTAAATCTTTTTCAATGAAACCTATATCCGTCCTAGAATCGTAACATTTCGGGTCTGGCATGACTTTTCGCTTTCTCTTTATTTTCTATTTATTCTCTTATGTTCTCTCATCTTCTCCAATGTTGCCATGTACGCATATAGGAGGAGCAGCTTAGAATTCCATCTAGAAGATTTTCCCGTCCAAGGTCCTTTTGAAATTACCACTTGCCACAACCCAAGCAAGTGAAAGCTAAACTTTGGACAATTCCTTCCACTACGACAATCCATATTTCCCCGGAACCTTCTCCTGTCGTGTAAGCTGATCATCATCATAACAAACACTAACTATTCCCGACTTCCCCGAAAGCTTCCCGCATATCCTCTTTTGCTTTCAAAAGTCACCTTTTATTATAACTTAAAACCTGCTTTCTCCTGCTTCTATATCTTACGCTTCTCACTACTTTCTCCCCTCTTAGATCACATTGAAGGCTCCCTCAAGTACTTCTCCAAGTACTTTGTCATGAAAAAATCACCCAGTCACGCTCTCTAGCTCCATCTTAACCAGAGAATCTCAGCCATGTTGCACCCACCCAACGTCCAACAACTTTCTCCACTTCCCCTTAGCACACTTTCCTCCTTAAATCTCTCTCACCCTTCGCGTATTATCGCCCTTTCTTCTCTTAAGTCAGCCAAAATATCGTTGCATTTATTGCCTCCCTCTTAAATCATTTACTAACCTCATTCCCTTCTACTCCCTTCCATTCTTCTTAGCTCTTGCTTTCTCCAGAGAAAAGACAAGAGTCATGTTCACTTTCTCCAGGAACTTGCACTACTTTTTTCTTGCTCTCTGTCTCTGTTTTTCATCCCCCTCTTGAGCTTATTAGTTGTTCTAATTCGTATTCTGTCTACTACTTCCAACTAGCACCAGGAGACTTAGTACTCGGTCAAGATTATTTATTCGCTTTAGGTTTTCAAGCTCATTGGGGCTGGGACTGAGTCCATCAAAGAAATTCGATATCACTCCCAATATATTTCAACCACCCTTTCTGATTTTTTTCGTTTCTTCTTTGAATCCCTTGTTGTTTAGCAGTTTCACCATGTTTTCTAGATTTGCTATAATAAAGGAAGAGATTCTTTGGAGAAAGAATTCACTT
This sequence comes from Sminthurides aquaticus, assembly GCA_906901655.1. Lineage (NCBI taxonomy): Eukaryota > Metazoa > Arthropoda > Collembola > Symphypleona > Sminthurididae > Sminthurides > Sminthurides aquaticus. The sequence goes on along the minus strand of CAJQTT010000006.1, from coordinate 7,840,021 downwards.
TTTGGAGCATTCAAGTTACTTAAGTCGAATTCTTTTCCAAAGAGCACTTAAGCCGCTCTGCAAGCGCGATGGCGATCGAATATCAAATCAGGATTGAAGAGCAAGAATATACACACATAACTAAACTTTATTCCTTTTGAACTGATGGGAAGCGGGAATGTAAGAAATTCTAGCATTGAATTGCCTCTTGAATCCAAAATACAAAATTCATCCGCCACATTTCCTCCCTTCTATCCATATTATTGTCAGTTGAATTATTTCTTACTGAGAATGAGGGAGCAAGCAATAGCCAACTGGTTCAGCTCCAATTATTGTTTCATATTTCTGGTAAATGTAAGTTCCAAAATAGGAAAAACATCTAAAATACACTCTTTTGAGCCTCTCACGATTGAATTCTCTTACAAAGATTATCTGTACTTCATTGTCAATTGTCAGAACCTTCTCAGATTTCTGTCATAAATATTTCTATTGCAAAACTTTGTTATTTTGGCAGCATATTTAGGAAGTAATCTTGCGCATGAATTCCTCCATCCAGTTAACCACTACCACTGGATGTCAAGCACGTCTTGTCATTCTCCTATATTCTTTAGACAAATACTTCGCAACTTTATCCAACATTTAGAAAACGGAAAGACATTCTTCCCATCCCTTCCTCCCCGTTGAACAAAAACAACGCACTAGACTGAATAGATGTAGCAGTTTCTTCTCCCATAAACACGCTCACCATTCCCGTCATCATACGATCAAAACTTTCTCTGCTTTCACTATGTCGCGTAGCTCTGCCTGACGTACTTTAGTTAATAACCCCTGGTGGCCTGGTAGAACTCTAACTTGTCTTATATCCTTTCTCCTTGTCCTCTACTTCTTTTTCTATTTTATTTTACTTCACTCAAAAGTCTTGGTTGGTTTCTTTCAATGTTCCCAAGAAAGGTCCCAAACTATCCCGCAGTAGCAAGTAGCAATCCAATTCGATTCTCGCAATTCCGCATTTCAAATGCTGTGAAACCTTAAACATCACACGCTGGGTTTTCGTTCAAGAGGGCATGAAAACTGTTATACAAACCTTAGCAACATAACCACACACTATATTTCTACTTCCGCCGCCTCCCTTTTTGAACTCGGAGTCATGTCTTTGATCTAAGAAACATATCCTTGGATACCTAATAGAAATTCCATTTGCAATTGTCTTCTCCCCTTTCTTCAACCAAGTTTTCGCATTGTGTGAAACCTCCATATGCCAATAGCAGGAAGGGCCATTTCTGTCTAAAACCGGAGGGACGGAAGGGGCTGGACGGTCCATAAGTGAACTTTCTCCGAATACTTCTTACTTTTTTGTTCCCACACAATTGTCATTGAACACATCCGGGTTTCCACACTCCCCGCATAATGTTCCAACTTTAACCCTGTATTTCGCCTCATTCACAGTCCGCCATATTTCTTTTCAAAAACTTTTTCCAAGTAAAAACGTTTATTTGCATCCCTTTTGCATTCACCCAGTAAAATCCAATTCACTCCCTGAATAAAGCAATTTAACTTCTCCCTTAACTTTCTCCGCTTTCACCCCCGTATTTTCACTAGTTTTACTAAAACCGGGAAAAGCTTGCGGGAAAAATTTGCATTCTTTAATTTCAAACTTGTGTATACAAATTCTACCCTTTCGTATTTCCAACTTCTGCCTCCCAAACTTGTAATTAACTCAATCAATTAGCCTGCTCCTCATCAGGGATTACACGCATGTTTGCACCCAAGTATGTAACATCCTCCAGCTTTGCATCCCTTCCACTAATTTCACCCTTCTATCATAAAATAGAATAAACTAGGAGAAGCAAGTTTTCCTGGCGTTTTCCCATCCTCACGTACCTGTAATCAATTAAGCAAAAATCTCTCTCCAACTTTCTCCACCACAGTCCTCTAATTTCTCCTCGCTCTAATTACCTGTAAGCTGTGTTTCCTCTCCTGCAAATCGCAATCAGACAAATTCCGTCCCAACTACAAGTACCCCGCGAAAGGCGGCATTGTAATTTGTTTTCCTTTTTACGACACATCCACCCTCCAACTCCTTAACTTGTGGAAATCGCAATTACGCAAACAAGTTGTACTGATGGCCTCAAACATTCCGTTATTCATTCCTTCCGTGTCCCAGCTCTAGAAGTTACTAACGAGACAAGTTGTTCATGTTGATACAAATCAAGATCTTGTTTGAAGTATTTCTACAAATGGCATTTGTAATTATCCTTTCCTAGGTAGGTTACACACATAACGGAGAATGATATGATAAACCTAATTCCTTGAATCCTTATCGTCTGATTTTCTCGCACCAGTTCCTTCCTTAATACCTTCCATCTTTATTCGTCCCGATCTTTCCCATTTCAACCTCTTTCATCTGACTTATTCCCTCCTCCGGCTCACCAATGCGATCAGCCTTCTGACATCCGTAATAAAGCACACAACCATTTCCTCTATCATCCTGCTACATTTACAACAATTCGGTACACTCTCATTACGTTATTATAGATAAAGTCTCGCCGCTTCTCGCCAACGCATGTAGCATGTATATTCCAGCACCAGGTGGATGTCAATTGAGTAGATTAGAGGTAGCGTGTGATACCCATAGGATGGAATTCCAAGCCGCATTGAGGTTAGATCACGATTGAGTTACTCTGAAGATTTCATCTATTCCGCTTCGTATCTAACGCATCCATATCTTTGTGGCTTAAACTTTTCATGGAAACCTGTTCTCTAGCTTGTTGGGTTTTCATCTGCCTGCCCGCCTACAGTCCAATTCGCTATTGTATATATAAATCCCGACGATATCTTCCCCTCGTGCTCATACCGTTTCCCTTTTGCCTACTTTCTCCAGGAGAAAGTAAGGATAACTTAAACAAAGGGCAAACAAGTGTAACGCTCTCGTAGCAACTTGCGCTATAATATCCTCTTTAAAAGAACATCAAACGTAAGCTCATCATCGCTCGACAAAGTTTACCGCAGATAAAACTAACTACTCCTCATATTCCTTAATTAGATCCCATAGCCCGATTGTCATACACCTCAAATCCCTTCCATTCTTCCCTAGCATAGTTCCCTTGTCTTTACTCTGTTATCTGGGATTTACATCCGGGATTAATTTTCTCTCACTTTCTCCGTAGGGTCAGGCATGGAAATCCCCTCAGTTTGGGTTCTCCTGGGACTTTCTCCTAATCTCCATATCATACCTGTTGTATAACCGCATCAAATCCCCTCGTTTCCTCTGCTGCTGCTTTCTCTTCTAAATTCTACTTCCGCCCAATCCTTTCATTCCCTTCCCCAAACCTCTGTCACTCGTCATCCCCCAGTCACCTTCCTTTCAAACTTTTCATTGTCAGAGTCCTTAGTTCTCGCCTCCTCCTGTCCTCCTCCCCATAGTCATTTACATTGTCCTTTGTAAAATTAGTAATCACAATTCCAGCTCTCGTTTGGCACCCTTTCAAATCCCCTCCTAAAAATCCATTGTACTCCATCTCCACTTCTGACACTCTTCCCCTTTTCTAAAGGTAGGGGCTTGAAGCCAGCCTAATTAGGCACGTGTGTGTGACGCAGACTGGAGACAGACATTCCACCACATCACAAAAACCTTCCCTCGCTTTCCTCAATATGCCTCCAATCTTCCTAACGTCCCTGCATTAGTCTCTATGACAAGTTTCCTCCATTTCCTTTTAAAAATGAGCACCAAAGGATTTAATCTTCAACTTTCACTCCACGGCTTAGTCCTCTCATTCATCTCGCTATGAGGTCTACTCCCAACTCCCCGCCTTTAGAAAGTGGGGACTACTTTCTCCTACCATTTCCTAGACGCTTTTTAAAATACACACATTTCTACTTATCCATGCGAACGCTGTGTGAGATAGAAGCCGGAAGTTTTCGCAAATGTACAATATAACATTAAAACCGTATTCTAAAAATTAAAACACGTATTTCTCATCCCTACTCCCATTAATTTTAATTACGTCTATTCTGCTGCCTTTATTTTCCATTCTTCCGGTTCTGAGCTGCTATTCTTGCAATAAATAGGCGGTTTTCCACCATTATTTATTTTATATCTTCACGTCAATTAAGAAATGTGTTTGTAAGTTATATCCCGCTTTTATTTCAAAGTTTAACCTCAACAACATTTAACTTTCTCCATTATATTATCCGCTTTTACTTAATCCGATGAAATAAGAGTATATGGTAAGATGTTTTTACGTGCATACAACTTTTTGAAAAATGATTGCATGCATGCTGCAAATGCTCTAAAGCAAGATCAGTTAATAATTAATTAGCAGTTGCATGCAGGCGATCCATCCAAGTAAATTGCCTTACTCAGATGCAGATTAATTGTCTTCTGATTAATTATCTTTGCTTTGTAATTTCCTAAATCACAAAAACTTCTATCTCTGCCAAGTTTATTAGCTACTTTACGGTTTGTAGAACGTCTGTAATTTATGAACTTTCACTCACCCTTCGTGATCAACGTCGGTTGCACTAATTATACTTTATTGGTATCGCCATATACTAATGCAAAATTAAAACTCAAATCTATTCCTTAAGCAATGAGAAATTTTGAAGAGGTCAAAATGGAACAACATTAATTTCTGAAAATTATTTCAAACTAACTATAGCAAATGGACTTTCTTGCGTAACCAATTACGATAACTGGATAAATAATTAAGCTTCATAATGCGGTTCCCGTTTTATGATTATTTTCCACTGTATGTATATGCAGTTAAATTGGATTTACTATCATAGTATTCTATTGTTTCTACCCCATCAGAGCTTCCCCTCTAGTACAGTTGGCAACCTATACAGCTAACGGATGTGATAAGTCAGTTTTTGCCCAAGAGATTCCCTTTTGGAGTAAGTAAGTTGAGTGCATTGTAAAGTAAATTGGATAAACTTTGGATAATAGAAGAGTCTTCATTAAACCCCTTCTTCTGCCTTTAATTTCCCTCCGCTAATCTATTTCTGTTCATTTGAACAATGAATTCCAGCTACGTCCTGCCATACAACTTTCTCCTCAAGATACTTCCACTAAATGAGCTTTCCTCACTCACTTTCCCCAAACATATACAATAATATGGATACAAAGCATTCTAATTCCACCCAACCATTACTTCACCGCATGAAATACCCAGGATAATAATAGCTGGTTGATATATACTTCCCTCGTCAAGAATCACTATTACTTTCTCCATTAGTACTCTTTGCCGCTTCCTTCCATCTTCTTTCTCCACTTTTTCATATCAAACACAGAGTATTTTACCAATTACTTTTACTATTCTCTTGCTTGCTACTAACTTCAGTTTCTTTCCCTTCCACCTATCTCTACTTCAGTCTTCCACCTGCACTTTTTCCATTTCCTCTCTGCCTTTCATTTCACATTCCCTCTGGCGTTCAAGATTAAAAAAAACATTCAATCTTGACTCAAACAAGACAATGCAGGAGAAAGCTGTACTAAATGCAGCTGCATGAAAGTGCATGTCATATCTACTTTCTCCTCTTAAACTCAAGTAGACATACGAGCCTTCGTTTGCTTCCGATGTAAAGAGGCTGCTTACTTTCTTTTGCTTTCTCTCAGTTTTTTCAGTCATTCAGTTTATTTTGTAGGCGTGTTTAAAAACCACTGTAACCGATTACATTTCCTTTCTGCTTCCACCTGCCTCCTGACTGAGTGAAGTTCGCGAGGGAGGCTGTATTTGCATGCATGTATATTCACGAAGAAATAGCTACCTACCTCAAAGAATGTTAGCCAACATACCTTACACACACTTCCAACCAGATTAATTTACCACCTAGCGCAGCAACCCGTTCAGCAGACTCAATTTCTTCTTTCCTTCCCCACCGCACCAGTAGATTTCTTGGAATTCTTACAATTTTCCCTCTCAAACAATATTTCAGAGTAGAGACTACAGAGAATGCGTTCAACCGTAATTTAACCGCTCCTATTCATTCTCCTCTCTGCTACATCTCTCTTCTCCTCCACAGTACCACTCCGTTTCCCTAAGTACTATGCTAAGAGAGATGCTTATATTTTTTCCACATTTCCTACAGCTTTCTCCAACATCTCTTCCCTTTCTCCTTCAAGTTCTCTTAACATCTCAATCCGTCCCCATTGAATAACCGTGCTATCATTCTAGGAAGAAGACACGCATACCATCCAAGAAACTTGATTCCCATTCTTCCCATACTTTCTCCGTTTCTTTTAAAGTATTTCCACACGCAAAATTTACATTTTATCGCACTCAACTTCCCTCAAAGTAATTCCAGGCAGCAAATGTCTGTCGAGTTTCCTTAAAAACAACCCTGTTTTCTTAACTCTAAAATTCTGTTCCAATTCCCAGCCTTTTATATCCAACCCGTTGCTTTCCCCAGTGAAAGTTGTAGAAATTGGGGAACAGGATTGAATTTCTGTACCCGGAATTTCCTTAAAAATACCTCTTTCCTTTTCATTTTCAATCTTCGGATTTGGATGTTTCCTTCGATAATATCCCCATGTTATTCCCATAATCGCCTCCAACTCCAGTGTCAGCCCTACTCATCCTTATTTACAGGTTTAGTTGGAAAGATTTTCTAGTATAGGGCAGAGGAGCTAAACTTAAATTCCGGGAAGCGTACCCAAGTCCCGGACGGGTTTCCAAACTTTTTCAGTAGGCACATGATCTGTAATATGGGGATAATCTCCTCTTTTACAACTTTACATTTCAGTATGTACATAGCGTGGATGTTCGGGTGAGGCTTTCAAGAGGAAAACTTGCTTAGAAGTACATCCAAGATTCCTAGAGAGCACACCACAGACACCAATTTCTAAAGTTTTCTCAGACCCCAAACAGGGTTCATGGTCTGCGGGCAAATTCAAGGTCCATGTTTACAGAAAACGCATGCTGGCATAGAGCTTTCTCTTTTACTTTCTCCAGCGCTCCTTTACCAATTCTCCTCCATCCACAACCAAGAAAGACAAGCTTCCTGTAAAAGGCAGCAAGGAGAAAGTCCTCCGCAAGATGCTTTCTACCACCTGTTGGTTCCTTCTTTTTCTGCAGTCTCAGTCCTAACCTAGATTTCCGCACTCTTACATTACTTCCCCATCTTGTTAAAACCGTGCTGAAGCTCAACTTTCTCCTCCATGCCATTTTAACAAATTCTTCTACTTTCTTCCTTGTAGTTCGTTTAACTGATTTCAACAACAACCGCTCTTTTTACCCAGCCATGTACCATACCACTGCGGAATCTAATCTCAAGTAAATTGAATTTCAGTATGCCCATATACTACAATGAATCCGCCGCTTCTTCGACACGATCTTTTCCCCTCCTTACTTTCACCGACATCTACTTATTCCGCTCAACTTATTCCAAACTTTTTACAATATCCTTATTTGCTTGCTTAACGAGTGCATTTTGAATGGATTTACCCTTCCATCGGGTAATTTAAATCTACCTTCCTCTACGACAAAACATTTATGTAGCATCCCTAAAACATATATATGAATAGGGTGCACACTCTTCCTTAAAAAAACCGCGTATTCTACTCAATGTGAATTTTCAAAACTTTCTTTTAAATCTATTTCATCAAGTATCTTAATTTTTTCATCCTGAACTAAGCTTTCATTAACCAGGTATATGACACTTTCTCCTTCCGTGAAAGCTCGTTATAGTTCAATTTCTATATCCTCTAATAGATTCTCATTTAGGATTTGCGCTTATACCATGACCATGGCTTAGGTTTATTGCATCATGTGGGATCGTTTTTACTCCACGAACCAGATCACCCGATATTGTATTCATACTCACGTATCTTCCAAGTTAATCCCAGCGATGCGTCATGCGGCATTTAAACCATCAGGTTCTTTCTTCCGTGACGAAAGTCTTTATGGGAGACTTTCACGTTGGGAGTAACCGCGAAATGTTTCTCATTTTTACAAATCTCTTTTCTGCCGCGCTTCCCTACGTGGGGTTTTTTAAAGCTGAAAAAATCAAACAAAACCATAACCTTCCGCTCAGTTTTGTAATAGTAAATGAACGATTGCATATAAAAGTAAATGTGCCGGAGAATCCACAGATTGCATGCAGAAGCGGGAATCAATTCAAAATTCAAAAAATTCACTGCCACCACTTCACACAGCCCTCGTTTACTTTATTGAGTTTCTTGGATAATAGGACAAAGAATGATCTTTGGCGTTTTAAAACTATTCCAGGAATGATCCCCATCTAACGTCCTCATCTCTTAGATGGCCACCTACCGGCCATCCCATTTTCTGGGGCCTTAGAAAACATTAAATTCTATAACTCCGGGACCTTGGATTCATGGAATCCAAAGCCAGGAGAGATTCTCCGTTTCGGCTCATTACCGTCTAATGGTCTGTCCTGAGTAAATTCCATTTCTTTCCTTGCTTTCCTCTATCCCTGCGTCTTTTTCAAAGAAACAAGTTGAACCGTAAGGCCTACAGAGGTGAGGTGTGTTTCATGGCATGGCCATACCCCATACCGTAATGGCAATTCAGAATGTTACCATAGACTTTCTCCGGAATTTTAAAAATATTTCGCTGCAAAGGGCCAAGGGCTTTCTTCTGTGTCGTAGAAATGCTTACTTTACGTACCTCTATTTGAGCTACTGTGACCGAAAAAGTAAGTATTTCCAAAAACCCACCGGATTTCATGTGGTGGGTTACGGAGAAAATACTTTGGCTTAAATCTCGGCTGATTCCCTTATCTCTCTCCCTCGTGCAGTATCCGCCGTGTTTTCTATTTGTGTTATACTTTTCTCCATCCGGCAAACCGTTCAGCTAGCATCCGTGCGGTTCATAATAATTCACCGGGAAATGTATTTTTTTCACATTGTTCAAATACCTTTCCATATTTTTCTATAACGTAGACTTTCTCTGCGTGTTTCTTCGTGTTTCATATTTTCTAGAGGAGAAGCACAATTTGTATACCGGAAAGCATGTCTGGAAACTCTAGGATTTTGGCATAAAAGTCATCAAGTTTTCTAGGTTCACAATAATCCAGAAATTTATGATTTTCCTCCTGCTACTACGGGAATCAATTCCACCCGTATTTATTCGCATACTTAGTCCCATTCACGCTCTGGTGCTGTATCCCTCCTTTCAACATCTTTCACAGCGTTCCTCGCTTTCTCCTTCACGCGATGATCTAGTGGAATTTTCACCAGAATATATTTTCGCTACCGCCTTTCACCGTAACCGCGCCCCGTTACGTAAAGCCGGAACATTTCCAGTCTACCCGGCTCCCGTACTTTCACTTCTTTCTTTTCACTTTCTCCATCTCTCAGCAGCTCATCCTCGTTTGTCATTCGCATTCGTACCTTATGCTTTCACCAACGCTACTTCCGAGTTTACGTTTCCAGCTCCCATTAATTCAATTTCTGCGTCGAACTCCGCAATCGATTCCATGTTATTTTCTTTCCTTCCCGTACAAATCCTCTGCAGTAACTTTCTCGCCTTTCTCTTCCTGTTTGACTCATCTGCAATGAAAGCTCTTGGTTTTATTTTCACATATAGAACTTATCCGTCGCCAATTTTCTCTCCAATGCTTCTCAAAACAAGGCCATTAAAGTCGTTAAAAACGATAATGCCAAATCTTCTACGATTTACTCTTGGCCCTTTTTTCAAACCATGTTTACTTTCTCCAGAGTAAATCCGTCGGTATGGAGACATACTCTGCGGATATTCGATATCTGTTCTTTCTTGGAAGCTCCATGGGTCCTTTCTCTGCTTTCTTCTCCTCTAAGATTTCCTCCGATCCTTAAAATAGATGACCAAACCTTTTCTCCATATCCTCACAGCCATCAGAGAGGCAAGATTCATGGCGGAACTACTTCATTCCATTACCATAGTATCCACAAGCCTTTATCTTTCTGTTCCCACGCCAATTTACAAGTGACTATGTAAATACTGTCAACCTATACTTTCTCTCACCCTGCATCCAATCTCTACCTTGTACTCCTTCTTCCAACAATTTCCTTGCAGGACTCCGAAAGAACTTTTGTGTAAGTAGCAGTCTCATCATTTTGGCGACTCCATCAAAAACTGTATCAAGCCCTCTATTTTCCTTTACCCGCCTTTCCTGGATAGCTTCAGGCCTATTCCATGTCTTTCCTTTGGTACACATTCTGTCATCATCTAGGGAACTTTCTCCTCCAACTTAGTACAGCCTTCTGCACGGGCCGCAGAATGTCCTTGTCCTTCAACGAAGCTCATCATCTCTTGATTCGATTCTCTTCTTGTTTTCTTGCCCAAATCCTTGTGGACACAAGGATAAGCTCTGCTACTTGCTCCATCAAGTCTTTATAATTACTTTCTCATCTTCTTACATCTCAACTAGTTTTCTATTTTCTTTCCACACGACACCATCAAGTTTATTATGAATTATTTCCTACTACTTAAAGGCTTTCGCCTCCGCTATGCTTCTCTTTTAAATTGTGGTATCTCAATTAAATGTGACCTTTTACATTTTCGGTCTTCATCTTCACACACGATGTGTCTTATGGATCTGAAATCCAGATCCTTGCACACATCAGTTTGCAGCTGTAAGCTCATAGTTTTACAGAAATTTCGCATCAAGTTTGCCAACTTTTGTGTTGATTAAACTATGCATACGAACAAAGCTAAAGCACTTGAACAAAATCCCACAAGGACTTTCTCCGACACTACCATAGCTTGTAGATCATTCTGATCCCGCATCCACCTGAATAATCATTCACACCTTCTTTCACCTCCAAGCCTCTTACATTTCCAGTTTTTCCCAAACTTGTCCCACAATTCTCAGAGATCCTCCCGCATTACACTTGTGCTTTACTTTCTGAGAATCTGAGTTGAGTTCAGTCATTAAAATAATTCACACGAACAATTCTTAGTTTGTGCGTGGTATGGTCTAGTCCTATCCTAAAAAACTTTCTCCAACAAGGACTCTTCTTATGATTTTTATGATTTCAGTAGTTTCACTTTTTACGACTCAACTCAAGCAAGGACTCAAGTGTGTGCTCAAAGATTTCAGCGAAATCTATAAATCTCCCCCCGAAAAAACCAAACCTGGCTGCGTTTTAGCACTGCTTTCTACTTTTTACAAAAGTTGGAAACTTGTACGCCATCACTGGTACTTTCTCTCTACTTTTTCTTCGGCGCGTAAGTTTTCACTTTCGACAGCTTTGCAAAACTAGGAACTCTTCTGCGTATCTCTACTCTTTACTTGTTATCAACTTTCACCCTTTTTTCGTCTCTCTCCATCCTTCATTTCCCTTCATCGGCTAATCCTTTTACAATCCTTTCTATCTCTTATCCATTTTTGTTTCTAGTAAATCTAATTACGTTCTCACTTACCCCACATCTAAAATACACTTTGCTTTTATCTCCCAGCAAAGATTACATAATTTATAAAATATAACGTTTCTCCTGCTTTCTCTTCTACAGCTTTTACTATTTTCTCCTCTCTTCAAATCGCTGTCTTTTCCCTGCTCTTGTCTGCAGGTAGCTCGGACACGCTAATTTTAGAAAAACTAATGCTCCGGGCATTCAATTTCTTTTCCGTCAACAAGTATTTAAATTCTTCATTTCATCATACTTTAATTTAATATGGAACACTCCTATAGATGATCCTTTGTTATACAAATTCCTTTTTTACATCATGCTTACGCCTTCACTTTGTAAAAGATTTTCAAACTTTTCCCTATCTTCCCTCTGATCTGCTGTCCTGCCACTGTCAGCTTTAGCACAACAGTTGAATCCAGTTTTCTCGCACTGGATTCCTAGTTTACGCATAACCGAATCCATTCCTTTCATGTTTTGGTTTTGTATGCAAACCTCAGTGAAGATCTAATGGAAGCATCATCAGAGCCAGTAAATCAAATAATGTCTGTAAACCAGTAGAGTATTTTGTGTTCCAAAAAACTTGCTATTCCTTGCCAAACCGTTTTTGTTTTCACGCATTAGCAATTCCTTTTTACAGCTCACCGCTTCCTTGTATTTAGGCCACGCTACGGGGGAACTAATCTAAAACCTCTTTTTCCCTTCAATCCAAAACTCCCTCACTCCATTATCTTTACTTTGAAGCTTTTCCATTTAGAGACAAGACAGGAGCATAACAAACTATCTATACAAACACACCACTCTTTTTCAACGTTAGCCCCTCCCTTACCCACCCGCCCCTCCTTAATTCCCTCTGGACTTGCCAATTTTACGGAAAGATAAAATCCCGAGATAATCCTTTACATCCGTATCCCAAGAATTAAGATACCGCAAACCTAAGCACAACCGCTTAGTCAGCGAATATAAATTTTTACCCAACCCCGAATTTTTTTCCCGCGGGCCGAGTCTTTTGAGACATGTCTATGACGCGAGTAGCAGAGAGCTTTCTCTTACCCGTACCGGAATTCCTTTCCAAAAATCAACAGTCCATAACCCATTCACCCATAAACTCGCCCCACAAATTTCGTCTCTAATCTTAGCTCCTCCAAAAAATCCGTTCCCACTACACTTTGACCACTTGCTGTAATCTTCCGTCACTAGCTAACGGGATGAGATCACAACCCCGCCCCTTCCGCCTGAATGTTTTAGACGTGCAAAAAAGTCCTCCAAAAATAATAGCCGGATCATGCAGCCGCATATCTAACTACACCGTCTATACGTGGGCCACGGTCATATGTGTCATATTTGCTCCCCATTCCTTATGGCTGTGTACGCATGCTATAAAAGGGCTATAAAAATTTCCAAAACATTTCGTATTATCCTCGCGTAATCTAACAATTACCATTCACCGATAATCTTCCCTGTCCGACACATATTTTCCTCCTTGCGAATCCCTAGAGCTTTCACCGCTTTCACTCCACGTCCGCCTCCTCCTTATTTTCTCCTTGTCCTAGTTTACTTTAAAGCATATGCGGTGGCGTTAGCCCTCGCTCACATCAGCCAAGCCCTTAGAGCGTATATAGATTTCAGCCTCCTGTATAATTCAAGCCTAAACTCGATTCATCCTCCTCCATTACAACCTGACATTAATGTTCCTTTTGGTGATCTATGACATGATTGGCCACTGGTTTTCTCTCCGAGTTGTATTCAAGCCAACAGTTATGTATTACCCAAGACTGCACCACTTTGAATAAATATTCAACGTATTCCTCTTATCTCTATTTTAATTTCAATATCCCGCCTAAAACGCTAAAGGATTTGATCTGTAACAGCCTCTTACTCTTCCCAATCAGTAATTTCCCAAATTGCAGCGGACTGTCCGGCTTTTTACTACGTTTTTTGCACCATCTCACCATCGCTTATACGTGTAATCGCATCTCAATCTCAGAAATCTTCTTATGAAACATAGCCCTGAATTTGCGCGCCAGCATCAGCCTCTGGTCATTTCTTGCAGACAATATCTATTGCTTTTCCACGCTTTTCCTTACTCTATCGGGTAGCTCCATTTTCAGCTTTTGACCTTTGATTCTGTCCTATGAACTTGTATTCTTCCATGAACGTAAAAGAGAGGCCCTCTTTAGTTACTGTCGGTTGCCGCCACAAAAGAGCTTTCTCTTTTACAAAATAGTTTCTCATCTATCCCATTTGCAGTACTATCTCCATACAGCTCTTGCCCACAGATTCAATCATGGGAAAATTTCAATTAAATTTACTCCAGACGTCAAACTGAAATTAATTTCCTTTTCACACCATCTGTCCTAGTAGAGTTTCACACGGAGCCAATCACAACGTTTCCAGAACCTCCAGCGTTAACCGACTTCATCAAACGCTGTTATCTACACAAGGTACTTTTTCAAAGCTATGCACTTTCTCTTCAAGTGTTTTAATTTCAATCTTATCCTCGTTTATTAGAATTCCGCTAGAAAAGTGTATCACTATCTTCATTCACCTCATTCACCCCCCTCACCCCATCCCTAAATTCTCTGGCACTGTACACAAGGAAAACATATAACCCATTAAATGCATATACCTAAATACCGGTCCAGCCAGACACATCTCGTTAGAAGATAATATCTTTTTCTGCAAAATCTTTCTACCACTTTCGATATTTGGTTCTTCTGCTACTGCATTTCGGCTAAAACCAGAGTAGCAGCACACCCCACAGCAACGTGGCAGAGTTACGTGCAAGAAAGATCTGTAATATAATATGACGCCTCTACGTTTCTCTGCGCTCTCACTCTTGATTCTATCTGCCTTTCTGCCTACATATATATTTCCAATCCATTCCAAGTAATAAACTATGCGTCTGTCTGTTTCGTCCATTGGCAGGCTTGAATATACTTTGGCCACGAGCAGAAACAGTGTGCCAGGTCGTAGCACTATGGAAACCAGGGCCATGGGTGGGTAAAACGCATCAGAGTTGAGCAATTTATAATTCAATTTGTGCACAAACTCTTGGCAACTTAATGGTGCAAAATTAAAGCCTTCTCTCGCTCTCTCCCCATTTCTATCTTTATTTGATTTGGACGTGCCAAATTTGAGACCTTGAAGATGGTTACTAGTAAACGGAGCAGCCAGACCCCCTTCTGGATTTCTCGTTCAACAGTCCTGTAGTCCTGTCCTTCAAACCTAGCGGGCAAATCCTTCAAATTCAAACAGGTTCTGAATGCATTCCTTTATGCATGGCTCTTTAATTGTGAAAAGGCTGAGGAGAGGGACAAAAATAAGCATTGATTAAAACCTCATCTCCTTCCACTCATATTAGCTTCCTGGGTTGATTCTCTCTAAAATTGACTTTCTCCATCCCGCATCATGGAGCAGCCTCCTTTTGAATCTGGCAATCAATTTGGCGACAATTTAAGGAATTCCATTTACCCTACCACTTTCCTCCTCCAACTATTTCAAAGACATTAACCGATATTTATATTTTACCGTTAGAAGCTTCACCCCGCCAGCGCCTGCTCGTAACGCCATCCCATTTAGCATCTGGTGCATTCCGGGGTTCCACTTCCCTGCTCTGATACCCGGCTAAGGGTCTTAGTGGCAACCAATTTAACGCTATCATCCTCCTACACTTCTTCTACACTCTCTCCGCTTCCCCTCTCTCTTAGCTCTCTTCCTTAAAATAAAAAATTATAGCATTTCCTAAATATATTTAAGCAGTTAAATTCCTCTTTCAATTGACATTTTCTTTTCCAAATTGGCATCTTCTTGGTCGGCATGCCAAAATCCCGTCCCTCCCCGTCCGCACTCACGTCTTGACAAAATTGAGACGAAAATAGGAACATACAGCTAAATCCATGCAGCCAGCAGTCCACTTGTTTCATGACTCGGAATTATTGCCCATGAAATGACTACTGAAAACAAAATTTCACATCGTAAAAGGCATCTGCTCCTCCACCACCACCACCCACTCCTCCTCCCTGGTTTCCCTCTGTATCTTTCCTATCATCCTCCCCCTCCCCACCATCTCAGCCCTCTGGGCTCTCTCTTCCTCCAATCCATCTTCCTTTCTCAGTCCTCCGAATCCTATATATATTTTCCCTAATCTTGTTTCCTCTCCCTGCATTTCTCACGTGCGATTACCATTGTACTTGTATACAAGCATCTGTTGTGTGAATGCAAGGATAAAGCTCATTTACTCTACTTCCAAATCCGGCTTCCTACCACTTCCTTTATATATACTTGTGTCTGTAATTGAACTCACGTCCCAGAAATGAATCCAAAAGCCCATGAAATACCCGCCGCTATCCCTCCAATTCCCATATACCTTCCAATTACTTCATATTCCGTCCACCCAGCCATGCGTCTTCCCCATATAAACATATCTACCGTCATGGCTCATCAAATTAAATCCACCTCTTTCTTCCCTTACTTTCTCCATTAATTTCGCCTCTACCAGAAATCCAGGACTTGACTCTCCCGTCAACCGATGTTCTCTTTCCGTGAAAGCAGTTCCAATCCCTCCTCCATATAATTTCAATATTCCAATCAATCTCCCTCACAACTTCCGTCTAATATCCCACCAATTTGTAATCCTTTCATATCCCACTTCATAAGGGTATCACACGTGCATTGGATCATTCCAGTCAGTGACAGAAATCCTCAGGTGAGATGCCTGACGGTAAGAAAGGTAAAATTCGCCATTCTGTAGGCAGTTTTGAAGGTTGCGGATGCTAATTTTTGCAAAGCACGTTTCAGGTGAAAGCACGCGGCTTTCACTTTGCGCTTTAGTTACTTTCAGTGTACAGCCTATTGTATTTTATACACAGCAATTCATTGTTTTTTCTTATTTCGTATGAATTCTCTTATAATTATAATTCTTTGTCCACAAACTTTCCTTTATAGTTGCAGTGAAGAAGAATGAAATAAATCAAATCTTTTTCCCACGCCCACAAACAAT
The DNA here is from genome assembly GCA_906901655.1 of Sminthurides aquaticus. NCBI lineage: Eukaryota > Metazoa > Arthropoda > Collembola > Symphypleona > Sminthurididae > Sminthurides > Sminthurides aquaticus. The sequence continues at coordinate 7,823,689 of CAJQTT010000006.1, read as the reverse complement.
TTTGACTTTCACCGCCCACCTCAACAAAGCCCAAGTATTCCATTAAGCCACCCGTTCATTTAGCCTCCTTTCTTCCTTGCCTATCTTTCTATTCCTGAATCTAGTTCTATAAATCCTGTATCGGCCACCACTTACCGGGCACACAGGAGAAACATTTTCTCGTCCCCTAACAAAACCTTTCCCACGCACATAAATTTCTCAATTTCTTTGACCTTCTTCCTCTCCCAAAATCCCATTTCCCACACAAGCCGCTTATTCATCATAAATCCATCTTTCGCATGTACTATAACCGCCCCCACTACTGTCCGTCCACCACAAAGGCAAATGCACAATCATCAAAACAATTTTTTATTCCTCCGACTCACTCTGTCTACTCCAACACTGAGAACAACAAATTGAAAACAGCCCAAGAAAACATGTTTCAAAAAATTTTTCCTTCCAGGAAACCAATTTCCTGGGTCCCGCTTTATTTCTCTAGCAGGCCTTAAACCTGTAGCCGGTTTCCGGGCATATCCAAGCTTTCTCCGCCGTATTTTCTCCATACTTGTACGTGTACTTCTATTTAAATTCCAACAACGTTTCCAAACTCTCCTTTGAGCATCTAATACTCCCAATTCCTGTTAAACTGTTCCATAGCTCTGAGCAAGGTTTTCTCCGTCAACTTGTGTTCTATATTCATAGCCTGAATCCAGCCCTGCTCTCCGTCCTTTTCCTCACTTTCCGTCCCGTCCTCCTCTTTCAACGTTGCTAAACGCTGCTTTCTCCTGGAGTAAATTTTTGAACAAAACAAAACTTCCGTAATCCACTCTCTAGTTGTGTCTACAAGAGTAACTTCCTGAAGTCCCGCCCCTTCCGACCTACAAAATCCTTGAATCTTTGACTATAAGCCGCTCAGCTACTGCTGCAGTTGTGCTTTCACCACTTTCTCCCTCCCGCCTTGACTTATTCCCTCTAAAAATCCTCGCGAACGTAAATCTTTTTCTTGAATCATTCTTCACGGCTTTACAGATTTGTAGCTGACGCCAAAAACTACGAGGCCAATCAGCCTCCACTCCAATTCCCTTTCGCTACAGTTTACCCATTCCCTCCCTTGCAATTCTCCCTAGTGTCTGCATTTGTTGTCCATGAGCTGGCATAGCCTTCCAGCAATCCACCGCATGCTTGCTTCCTTGAGTACCTATAAACCCATTAAGATCCACTGAGCATACAAAATCCGAAGATATCTAACGATCCAGCTAGGAACTCCAGATTTGCTCATCTTCCAAAATCCTTGCTTAACGAAATGTAAAACCGCTTTGATTTTGCATTCCGCTCCTTTCACCGCCACACAAAGCCTCCCATGGTTTTTCTCGATTGTCCGAAGGATTTTCTATAATTTTGGCAACTCTTTTTGCTTTTCAAATCTTCTTTTATATTCCGTAAATCTTACTAGGATCTATTCCCCCTTACTCCTTCCAGTCTTCTAGCGTCGCCACTTTCACCGCCTCTACCCAAGCTTATGATTCAGCTCGTTCATGCATCCCCTAACCCTAAAAACAGCTTTTCTTCCTACGATCCTTCTACTATCTCTACGTGTTACTTCCCGGTTTCCCGATTTCTCGACTTTCTCTTTACTCATGCATGGCTGCTTCTCTATGCAGGGGTTTTGGTTTATGCTTTCTCCAGTCCTATTCTCCCTGCTTGATTCAACTGGCTCCTGAGGGCAGCTCAGTATCTTGCATAAAAACCGGATTAAGGACACTTGATTCACGTAAAGGCAATCACTTCTTAACTTTGTAATTAGCGAATCATCTAAACCCTTTGCATTACATAATGAATTAATTTGTCATGGCTCACACTTTGCCCATACTCTCGTCCCTTGTCTTCCAAGCCAGAAGCCGCCACAAATCCTCCTCTCACTTTCTCCATACATTTCAACCAATTATCAAGAGCCTGACACGGGATTCTCATGCCCTTGATTCTCCTCCGCGTTCCTCAACCCGTCTCTTCCCACCCCCGCCTCTGATTTATCGGCCTAACACCGGAACCTCGAGTGTCTCAAGCCTAAAGTAAGTGTGTCTCTTACGTGCAAGGGATTGATAATTTACTTCCATCCTTCACAATCCCTCTTGCCTTTCTCCCGCCACTTCTTTCATCATCTAAAAAGAAGAAACGAGAGAAAATAAAGCTCATCTACCCCTATATCAGTCCGCTCTCCCAGGCCTCTCTTTATCATACCTTAAAAGAGAGTACTCAATCTTGAATTACAGGGATTCCCCTCATCTTCTTTTCCTCCATTTTCTAGAATCGAACACACTCGCATAGCTTCACTTACTTTCTCTATCCCTTGTGTCTCTCTTCAGACTTTCACCACTCCATCCTCCAACCTCTATCAATCCTAACACTTCTTTGGCTTTCTTCCGGCTAAATCCTCTTGAAACCAATCGTAGGAAGCAATATTACACAGATGTGACTTCAATTGTGGCAGGAGTGCGCCTTATCAAGAAGAGTTGAAAGTAACACGGCCTACGTGGCCTACATTCTACTACTTTCACCCAGACTTTTCCACTTTCTCCTCCAACTTTCACTTCTTCCGCTCCCATCCTTAACTGTTTTCAATTTTTCTTTCCGTCCCTGTAACTTTCCCATCTTCCTCACATTACTCTCTTAATCTAATTATTCCTATTAAATTAAACAGTCCTCCCACACGCCTCGCCACTTGTAGGCCTTCACTTAATATTACATTTCTCTTTTCGGATAGCAAAACTTTCGTCCCCGGTTGAAGATGATCCTCCCATTCCCTCCTGCTTTGTCAGTCACATTCCGTTTTCCTCTTTAAAACTTGAGACCAAGTCTTGAATATTAAGTCTGTAGGTTAACCCATCTCACTTTTCCCATTACGATCATCCTGTTCCTAGGTTTTTCTCCCCCGACTTTGCTACCCAAAGGCCTACGCAAATTGAATCTCCTATGTGGCAACTGGGACACATCAAACTTCATTTTCTCTGTCAAATCTAGTTCATTACACTACTCATATCTAGCTCTCAGTGCCCAATCCTTGTCACATAAGTCTCTATCTTTTGCCTGTCCTATGGTATGTATCCTGTCATATGGTTCTTGACTCCATTACTTTCTTTTCTCCGCCTTGTTCTGTCACGTCCATTGATTTTTACGCTACACAACTGTAGGTTTTTCCATAACATGGTTCACGCCTCACCGTTCCTATGAGAGGGCCATCTTAATTAATTCTTGAAACGTCAGTTTTTGAGCGGAAAATTTAACTAAACCCTTGCCTACCACTACCACCTTCACTTAATTAGTGTATCAGTCAACCTTCCATAATCCCACCGAGAGGTAAACACAGATGTGTGTCTTTCGAGTCCCTCCCATAAACCTCCCAACTTTCTCCTTCTACCCACATCCTGTTGTATCCCGTTTCGCACTAACACCTAAGTAAACATCATCAAAATTAAATGCGCACCTTCAATCCACATCCTTTTGTCGTCTCTCGTCTCGTCATTGTTTGCTCTAGACAGTCAGTAAACTTCAATTAACACCTCTCACATTAGCTTGGTGAAAGCACATTTGCTTTATGATTAGATTCCCTCACTACTTTCACCTGCTCCATGCCCAGGAATAGCTTCCGGTTATTACCAGTATAATAGTCGACAAGGATTTTTCCCACGGCTATAACAATACAATGATTTTCGAGTGTTGCAAAACCTCAGTATCAGCCAAGTTTCATCTTTCGCCATTTTGATTAAATGTAGTGTGCATTAAAATTTGACTAAAGTTGGAGTGTTATGTATGCTCAACTAATCCAGCGGTGAGGATAAAATGTAAAAAGTAGTTTGGAATATAACAGCGTATAAATTAGTGCAAATATATTCAGAGTTTCCTGCTCATCATGCATCAGTAAGCCCAAAATCAAAGCACACATCTCGTCACTTTGCATCCCTTCGAGATGTGGAGACTCCGGAGAAAGTACACGGTGAACCAAGTGAAATTAGAGTAGAGAGTCCTAATTATTCTCAAATATTATGTCCAGGAGGCGTAGCAAAGGAGCAATAACTCAATCACTTCCAGATAATATCTCTGGCAGAGTTTGCATAGAATCCTCTCATCATTTTCTCTTATATAGTTATCATGCTATTTGTTTTCCGCTCCGCTCCCAATAGATTTTAATTACTTGCTGAAGGGTAAAATTAGTTATGATTTACTTTCTCTTGTTTCTTTGCTTTAAGCATAAACGGCTTGTTTGAAGGCTTATGATGACTATATTCTCCCATCTCCGCCTTCAGCCTTCCATTTCTTTGCTCTACTTTTCGCCAGATACCAACTATCTGTTGACCCTAGAGAAAATAGTAATTTTCTCCATTAACTTACCCGTTTAACATTAATTACATCATGTGTTTCGTCTTGAATAATAAACGAGACTCTTAAACTATGTTGCTCAGGGATGACGTACCGCCTACGTGCAAATCTCATTGCCGCCCAAACTTTCACCGCCCACAACCACTTTCATTCGTACTTTCTCCCCATAGTGCACTTTCTAACACTTTAAGCATGCTGCATAATGGACCAGTTAGCAAATGTTATCCATATTTTAGCTTATTATCATGCCACAGAATATAATAGCGTAATTGAGTATCAAAAACTCGACCTGATTAAGCCTAATTACAGCAATTAAATTCATTGAGAAACCATGGCCCTCTATGCAGATCTCCTCAAGTTTCACGCACTCTAGTCTAGTGCCGTATTACCAAATTAACGCGTCACTCGTCCCAGCAGGATAATAGATCTGCTTAGCATCTTTTACTCATCGCTCTTCTGCTTACAAGTGATTATATTGCTCTCTCACGCATTCTCTTCCAATTACAGCCTTACAGCTTTTACCGCACAAGTAATGCAGAGGAGGTCTTTCTCTGACAAGCTTATTCAATATTCTGCAAAGGCGCCTTCATTAGTTTCTGACTTGTCCTCCCTTGTGAGGGATTTTCTCCCGTCCTCACTCGTTACACTAAAGTAGTTTAATGATCCGTCTATTGTTGCTCCAGGCTTATTATAATTAATGCCATTCTTCTTCTCTTGTCATCCCCCTCATCAAAGTCAAGACTACTTGAGTGAAATCAAGCATCTTTTAGTTCGTTCTTCTCTCATCGACGAGCTTAATTAACGTCATCCCAGACAGGAAGAGAGCTAAAAGATGGCTGATAATTGGCCTGTTTTCAATCTTCTCCTTGTAATTGGATAACAGAATTCGAGCTTTCTTCCTTGGAGAGCTAAACACAGCAAAGATTGAAACCATGACATGACTAGAATAAAATTTGTCTCAATACGACCGTGAAGCTGGAAATCCCGAGAGTAAAAGGTTTCAAAAATCCAATAGATCACGTGAACGAGAAGAGCAATGACTTTCTCCACTTTCCCCCAACCCCCATCCACATTTTCCACATATTGTTGTTATGCCAGTTCCAGGAAAGTATTTGATTGAGCGATCACCACATCTATTCATTTTTTCCTCTGCACGCATTTCTGTACTACAGTCTGCTACAATAGTTGGCAAGTTTTCTGCTTTCTCCTCATAGTTTCGTGGCCAGCAAGGCAACGGCAACTTACAAGGATGAAGGACGCAGCATGTCAGAAATCCGACCGGAAACAAGGACTCGGTCTCTCTTAGGACCTCCTGTTTTCGAGATAAACTTTCCAGGAATATTGGATCGTTGGTGTATACAGAAACCTTACTGGTTGCACAGCAAGCTCAGAGCTTCATGGCTCATAAATAACAAAGTAAATGGTAGATTAAAATCTTGCTGTGATTTCTACCAGCGTTATCCACCAAAGTCTGAAAAGTGGAGAGCGAGCACTACATTCAGCATGCGGTTAGTGCTTCTCTGCCAATACATTTCCATATAAGCAGAGGCCAAAAAAAGCTAGCGAATACAGGCGGAGCATGGAGTAAAGTTCCAACATGGGATTGGGATTAGAGTGAAAGCAGTTATTTTCCCATTCCTCCCTGCCAATATGCGAGTCGAGCCTACCATCCGTAACTTGCTCTAGAACGACTCTAACGCTGTCTATTTTCTCTTAAACTTTTACTTTCTCCACTACTTCAGTACGTCAGTGTCCAGTGGAGGCGGGATGCGTATGCTGAGAGCTTATAGGAGTCAGTAGTTAGTATGATGATAACCGCGATCAAACCTTGAGACTGTCACCGTGATTTATTGCCATGGTCATAATATTCGCACAATCCTGTCTCTCAGCCCGTTATTAGCTTATCCTGGCTGACACTATGATACAGAATGGAATTCATATCCATATTTCAGTCCCAACTATATATTGCCCATTATCCCGCTGACAGAAGCTACAATAAAAGTCACTCATTCCCAATACATTATACGCATTTACCACGTACTCGATTCCCTCCCCTCATAATCTTTCCACACTCGGTATTTCACTTTCACCGGATTCTGCGATCTTTAAAGCCTAGTTTCGGCCGTATTATATGCTATTATTTTCTCCAGTTTGAATTTTGCGTAACCGTTTTAAGTGCTTTCTCTGCTTTCTCCGCTTCCAAGCTTACTTGTCCGATCCTTCTTTAGCAAGTTCCTTTTCCTCTATTCCTTTTGGCCCAGTTTCTTTATCTTCTCCTCCCCTTGACGTGTACTCTTGTATGGTGGCTTTCATTTCTTCTATTCATACAACTTTCTCCATGCCAATCCACCCGGCCAATACCACAAGCATGCTGTCTCTGTGTCCTGCCAAAGCCAGAACTTGTAGGCCACAAATCTTTGTCTACGGCCAAGAGCTTTCAGCAAAAGCAATATTTGGACCCAACAAACAATCTGCTTTCTCTTCCCGTCCGATTTCACTTTTATCAAAACCTGTAATTTGAACTTTCACCAAACCGATTTCAAGACTCCCAAGGCTCCAAAGCTTTTTGTATAACGACTCCCCGTTGGAATTTAGACAAAAGACAGGGACAGAGTCAAAAATAAAACAAATCCCTTAAAAGCCCCGGTTTTACCTATCGATATCAGGAAACCCATTGAAGACGCCATTTTCCTCGGAGACACTGTCCATATTACAGTCTATTCAAAACCAATTGTTTTCCTAACATCCATGAGTTTTAGCCCCCGTGTCTTAGCTCTCAGACCTACTTAACGATGACAACCTCTTAGAAGAACTGCAAATTCAGTAACTTTCAAATCTCTTCTCCCCTCTCAACACTAATCCCCATAATTCCTTTCACCCATCTCCCTTCCTCCCTGCTTGCTGCTTCTGCACTCTCCTTACTTTCTTCTCCTACTCCTCATACTTGTTCTTATCTTTCTCAACTTTCTCTCCCTTCTCTACTTTCTCTGCTTTCACTTCCTACTCATCCTCGTTACTCCCTTGAGCATATACTTTCGATTTCCGTCCCCCTTCTCCTCTTCTCCTCATCAGCATTAGGATGTCCGTTTGCCCCGCCCCAACCTCGTGCTAATGCCGTTTGCAACGCATTAAGACCTGCATCCTTCTCATCCTTCCGAGTGCCTTAAATCCCTTTTAAATTAGAGCCCGTATCTATTCCGCGGGACATCTTTATTTCCTTTTTTCCGCTAATAGTTTCTTTCCGTGCACACCCCTTCCTACCTTCAAACCTCTCTTTGAGTGTACGAAGATAGCAGTTACTAAGGACCAACCCACCGCCTTTTCTAGTTTTGGTCCTTCCGGAGATCACCTGCTGCCAAAATTTGCTAGCCTTACTTACATGTAGGGAAAACGCCGAAAGGCTGTCTATTTTCAGGAGCGATACAAATCCAATTATCTTTCTCCGCGTGCCTCCAGCCAAGAAAACCAGTATCATTCTGTCACCGACTCCACCAGCCTACTTACTTACTTATATCTCTACAGCAACTCCAGCCCGAGTAGATTTCCATCTCACCGCAATACCAGAGAGACCCGAAAAAATCAACCAGAAAAATTACCTCGCGATCTCTCACCTTATTCCATCTGCAAACTTGTCCTGTACTCCAGTAAACCGCACAAGGTCAAGCCTCCTGGTTCAACTAGTCCCCTAGGAATGGAAACATAGAAGGGGATAGTTTTCTTCACTTTCTCGATCCAATACAGTTCCACCCTACTTTTACTTTACCGCTTCCAGCATCCAATTCCTGGGATGAATGCCGCTATGAAACATGCTCAGACTTCTAACTTTCTCCTTTTCCCAGTCTTCCATTCAGTTAACGGCTGGAAAAAATGTACCAAGCAATGCCAAGCATTCAGCCCTGAATTTTGTCTCTTTTATCCAACTTTCTTTGCTTTCACTTCCCTGCTTTCGCTTTGTGGTAGACACGCATTGCCGCATTAGCCATTACGGCTCAGACATATTATGAGTAATATTAACTCTAGCAGCAATATACAGTAGCTCGTTTTATACGCGCTACCAACTTTTGTGCTCCAATAAAATTTCAAAATAACATCCGATTTCGAGTACCAGAAATTTCTGCCTGGAATAAATAATTCGCAACAAGAAGGTTGTAGACTCTTCTTCTGGTTTATTTCAAATCAACCCACTCATGGACTTAGGCAAATAATTCCAGCACTTTCCCATCCGGCTATTGAGATTTCTTTTTCTCCATTTCTTTGGAACATAGCATGTGTCCTCAGATGTTGCGATCTCAGTCCACTGCTAAATCATTTCCATCGGTCAAGTCAACAATGTTTTCTTCCACTATAACTTGATGGAATTCTCTTTTTTGAAGTCGCACATGATATAGTTTTCTAGAAAGCAATACGCATAACTTTCTCCTGCTGCTTCCAGTTGAAGAAGTAAAAGCTAACTCAAACTGACAACTAACACCATTTTCCCATACAGTACATCTTGCATCTCTTTATTATTACTCTAACATGCTGTTCCTTGTTAGCCCCTTCCAATTTTTTGGTTGAGCGGACGTAGACCAAAGAAAGTCTTTTGAACAAAGACTTTCTCTCAGAATTACCCATACAGCTTGAAGCTGTCACGACTGTCACCAATACTATCCGCAGTATCTTACTTGTATTCAGAATTCAGATCGCTGTATTTTTAATCGCTCTAAAAAGTTTCAATAATTCATGCGAAAGCTTTCGCTCTGTGGTCGAGGTCACAATAATCCCCTCGCTTTCTCCATCTTCACAGGCACAGGGAAGGCCACATATTTTTCACACGTATAGAATCGTTATGATGTGTACATTAGACCATCTAGCGACCCTGTGTTTGTTCCCACCTTATTTCGTACCCACTCTCAACTCGGAGAAGACACTTTGCATTAATATTTTCTCGATTTCCCATGAAAAAAGGTAAAAGGTTTCTCTGGTTCCATATCTTCGTTTTGGCAAGGCTTTGAAATATTCGCATCTAATAGAAGCAATCTTTTCATCCATAGTTAATCCCCTCCCTCACACATTCTTTCAAACTTCTTCCCGAAGAGAAATCTAGTCCTGTCAAACTCGCTTCTGTCATTCCCATTTTATCTATTCTTTTTATCTCTGACAGTAGAAATTTAAAAAAATGCTAGCAAATAATCATTCCTACTAAAAAGTCACGCCAACCCAATGGATTTACCGCCAACCTTTGACATTTCCAACCCCACTCAGGATTGTGATTCAATTCCCTATTTTATCATCCCCAATCAGGAGAGAACACATGCATCAGCCAACATGCCAACCATTCATGCAGCCACCTTACCCACCCACCATTCTCTAAGTGACTCCTGTCGCCTTCGCAAAAAACTCCTATTTTTCCGATAATAATAAAACTAATTTAATATCTTTAATGCACGCATACCCTATATTATTCTTTCATAAATAAGCGCCGGCTGTGTAAGTGTATTTCAGTCGTACGACTTTCTCCACTTTCACCAATCTTGATGCTTTCTGTTTTCTCCGATCCTATCTCTTTCCCGCTTCCCTGATCAAAGCTCAGAGGTTCCGTGGAATTTATCAAGGTTTCATGTATCATCTTCAGACTTTCTCCAATTCCTCTCACATCCCTGAACCAAGCTGAATTGCCTATACGCTAAGCGTAAGCATGATAAATTCCCATATCTTCCAATAATAATAATATCGAGAAAATAAATTCAAATCACATCCTTCCAAACCTTCCTGAATTCATCACTTTCTCCATCCCCTGTCAGCTTTCTCATCTCAATTTCCCTCAAGATATCATCATCATGGCCTCTTTAGCCCGCCTTCCTCCTCTACTTTCAACCATTCTTCTACCTCCACGGCCTCTGCACTTTCTCTCCTTTTTTTTCGCCAAACCTTTATTCGCCTTCCTTTCTCTTCCCTCTCTCTCTCTCACTTTTCGGGGATATCAGAGGAGGCAATTATTCTTTTCCCTCTTTAATTAAGTCCTTCACCGCTTTCCTCCTCCTCCTTCCTTCCGAGCTAACGCCCATGGTAAACTTGCCACTTGATGCACACGCATCTGTCAACACTTTCTTTCCTTTCACCCATCCAGTGCACGCAATATATGAATTTGTATCAAACCGCGTCTACGGACCATAGTCCAGAGACGCAAAAGATTCATCAGTAAGGGCCTGATGTTACAATCCCTCGCCTTCAGAGATTTATTCTCTCTTTACAAACTTTCTCCACCGGAACTCATATTCCCGTTCTTTTTTCCACAAACCCGCATCTCACGAGTTTGTAATTGTGCAAACTTTTTTCAACTTTCATTATTATACCAGATATAACTCTCTGGCTTGGTCATATTTCAATTTTTTTACAGCCAACCATCATTTCTTCACCATGCTTTCACTGCTCTCCATCTTTACTCAAGCTGATTTCACACTGAGCTTCATCGTCCCAGTGCTTTCTCCAGTGTTTTACCAAGAATATTCGGCACTCAACTATATGTCACATTCACATGGGATATGTATGTACCATTTGCTCAAATTTAAAGCTTAAACCGCGCTATTTCCACTGGCCAAACTCTAATCCAGACTCCAGAGAGAAACAATTCCCTTTCTTCAGCTCATTTCCTTCCCAACTTTCACTTCCTGTGGCTCCTCCAGCACGCACTTTCGCCAACCTGACGCACTAATCCACAGATTGCTTCTGGAATGGCTCCACAAACGACACGGAAGTCATGATAATCTAAAATTGTCTGCTTCGTCCCCACTTCCCATTACTTCCTCTCTCCAGCTTCCAGCTTCACACCCTCCGTCCGGAGCTAACCTCAAGTTTTTTCTCACCTTTGTCCCGGTTGGTCGCACGAAGGAACTTGTAAATTTTATTCTTATATTTTAAATTGTCTCTCCTCCTGACATTATTTTAATGGATTTTTCTCTTCAATCTCAAACCGCAACATTTTCATCATCATTTCAATTTCCTCCTTTCACCACCAGCCACCTTTCCCACCTACACATTTTTACGGGAAATTTAGTATACTGAATTTAAACATACTTGTATAAGCTATAAGCTTATGGCTGCTTGTTTCAACTTGCTTGCATACTTTCCCAGCTCCTGCCGCTCTTTAAACTTGTCTAATATTCTCACCTCGTCATGTTTTTGCCCCTCCAGCTTGTTCTCATAGCAGGTCCTTGAGAAGAGATCCGCTGAACTGAGACTAGGCTGATCTTAAGAAAAGACTCTCCTTCCCCTTGAGCACGTAATCCGAACAGACATGTTAACAATCCCCAGAGATAGCTGTCTTCAGCATTGATCTTTACATGTTATGGTTTTGGAGAAAAGCCCAGTGTCTGTCTCGGTCTCGACCACGTTTAAGTAAGCAAGAGAGGAGGGCAGGGAAGCGTGGAAGCGTTCACTCTAAAACCGGGAATGAACTGTCTCTTTCATTTTTTCTTCCAATCTACAGACCTTGGTAAACAACCCAGGGTTCCAATCCTTTGCTGACAGAAGCAAGCTTCTTCTCGTTTGTTGGCGAAAAAAATTGCAATCATAACAGCTTGCATTTCATGTAAAATCCGTCCGAGAAGAGAGTCTACAAGTCGCTTTTGTAAACAGTGCATTACTTTGCTTCCCTTCTCTCTACTCTCCGTCATCACTGGATTTTTCTATTATATCAGCGTATTTTCCCATCTTCTTTATATGCTTCTCTCGAATCCGTAGTAACCTCTTCAGATTTTCTCAAGCCCGTCCTCATCCCCTCCTTCTTCTTCGTACTTTTCTTCCTACGCGTTTACTTAAGGAGTAAGTCGGGAGTGGAGGAGTGCAAAGCCTTTGGCCTGAACCGGCCCGTTATAAGCGAAACGGATCTCTCGCCTCAGTTTCATCCTGTTTGCCTTTGTAACATTTCCTTAACCTTCCATCTGGCTGGGTTTGTGTCAAGAGAGAAAGTCTGGCTTGATTCACTCCTCTCGGAGTCACTTGAGCTTTCTCCATCACTCATCTCTCAATCACCTCCATCTCAATAATAAATTCCCGCACCTTCAATCATCTTCTTCATCACACCCTCACCTCAGATTAATCACACCTCATTCTCAAACTTTCTCCTTAACTCTTTTCCCTTCGCCTCCTTTTCAGGCATCTTCTTTCTTTAGCACTTATACCTCCTCATTCCTTTCCAAAAAATCTAGAGTCTAGACGACTTTCTCCACTTACTTTCTACTTTAGTTTTTCTGATTCCCTCCCCGTTTTAACTCTCCTTCTCCTGATCACCATCTTTACACTCTTCCATGCTCGCTTTTTCGACTTTCTCCAAGCGTTCCCTTTCCCATTCTGATGCCTCATCTTTGCTTTCGGATCGTTTCGAATGCCTTTCACCGACTTCACAATTTCGTATTTCCAACCCCTTCCTCTCTCTTGTCCTCTTGTTCCCTTTTTAACTATTCTTCTTGCCAAGGTCAGTGGGACGAGAGAACAAGGAACCGCACTTACTTTCACTCAACTCATTCCACAAGACGACTTTAATTCCTCATCTTTTATCCTGCAACTTTGCTCACTCACTTAGAATGAAGATCTAGGAAACAAGTGAATCCCAATTACTTTTCCTCTCCGACTCGCTTAGCAGGCAGCATCATGTAGTTGTTTCTTGGAAAACTATGTCTTCTTCATTTCGTAGCAAGGCAAATCGGAACGAATCTGTCCGCCTATGAGTTTAGGTAATATAGACTAAAAGGGAATGTGTCTATTATTCTTTTTTTAGTTTCACTATGCTACTCACGTCCTGGAAACCATTTAGGTATTAACATAAACTTTGAATTTTTCCTATTAATTCCTCCGTGGCAATAAAACTACTCGGGCGTAACAAACAGTTTCTTCTATCCGCTTTGCCTTTGCTTTCATTGTACTTGGGCAAGACACAAAATAGTTCTTCCCCATTAATTCTCTTCCCACAAAAATAACATTGTCGTTTACTACAACAACTTCAATTAGCGCTCACGTCTCAATTCTCTTATCTTTAAGATATCAAAAACTTGAGAGCAGCACACAACAAGTGAGATTGAGAGACACAAGGCAGAGAACAGCCGGCCGGCCGGCTTTCTCTTTATCCTTCAATGGATTTACCACCACACACACTCTAACTCACTTCTCTTCCTCTCGACTTTCATCTCTTCATCTTCCAACTCTACAGTTCTACAATCTTTATCTCATCCTCCAGTATTCAGTGCTCATCACGGAGGCATCACTTTCCCCAGTTTTTCCATTACCCTTAATCTCTAAACAACTCCAAAGCCTGGAGTTAGGAAAGCCAGGATATGTGTGGTCATTATCCCTTCAACTTGCCACAAAATCCTTCCTATTCTCTCCCTCCGCATGGGAGTACATGACTGCATATCTTTTATCCTGCACCATCCGCCTACGAGAGGGTAAACAAGTAGACAGTTTGCCTTACTTTCTCCCATCCTCCGCGTTTTGCAAGTACGAGTAATCCGCATTATGCATTCAAGTCCATACATTGTCTCCTTTCCAAAGTCTTTACAAGAACGCTCATATTTTTCTCGCTTGATTTTACCAGAGGTTCTACTCAGCTTCTTCCATCTGGCCCAATGACTTTCTCCTCCTTTCACTTGAACGCTTCCATTCCAGACGGTATGTAAGATCCCCGTAATATTTGTCCTGACTTTCTCCGCCGTTACACATTCGCATATGCATATGTATCCTTTAGCTTCCGTATCTTCTACCCCCAATCTTAGTTTCCATCCAGCTTGTCTTTTCTGAATCAAGTTAAATTACTTCTTTTACTTTATGTTCTCATTCTAATAATTTTATTGGGTCGATTACAGTGCAGTAAAACATCCAGTGCACTTTGCAATCTCCCAGTAAATCACATCCTCCTCTGTCTTTGCTTCCCGGACTCTGCACTTTCTCCGTCTCATTTTAGTATTTTCTCTTCCTTGGGTGCTCATTTTCTCTATCACACGCTTTCTCCTTTATTTTACACACTCCACAGCTCCTAGACCAATAACTCTAACATTTTGAATCTCAGTTCATTCCCCACATCCCTGGGCTCCACGGACTCAACTACTTTGCTTCACTTGCAGAAATTTAGTCCTCAAACTCCAGCAGACTTTTTCCCCGAGTTCAAAGGAGTGGAGTTGAGCTCCTTGGGCTTGATTATATAAGAACTCTCTGCAAATGGTACATTTCTTCTGACTTTCAGTATTTTCTCCTCCAATTTCCATCCAGATTCTATGTCTCTGCTAACTTGTTCCCAGTTCTGTCTAGAAGGAAGCGTCTGGCTTATTTATGGACATGTTATGTTAAGAAGGAGTGTGAAGAAATTCCCACACAAATTCACTCCATTCCCGCACTACCTTTCATCCATAAGAACAGCGTTTAACCTTGAATTTTTCTCTCCTATTCTTGCCTTTGCGGTAGTCTAAAATCCTACATTTTTCAAAACTACCTCACATACCACTTATTTAAACTTTCTCTTTCCCAGCATTACAGTCTGTACTCTCTGGGCGCTCCAATTCAATCCACAAAACCTTCCTCGCAATGCTCTCTCTAAATCCACACATATCATCTCTTCTAAGCTTAGACGATTGCAGAGGCTTTTTTTACTACTGTGTGTTTTCTCCAGCTTGTCATCCGCGCCCGCCATTTACCGCCTCGTATGCATTCATCCTTCCAAGCTACAGTAACTGTCCTTTTATCGTTATGCATTACATTCCGGCTTGCCGAAATCCCTGCTTCCGCCAAATCCATTTCCGCAGCTTGGTTTCACTTTTTGCAACATAACCACAACCACAGTCAACTTCCTTTCTGCTACGACTTTCTCCAACTTTCTCCCCCCTTATTTCTCGAGCTTAAGCATAAGCTGTTTTACTCTCTTCCCCCCACTTGCGCCTTTTATTTTACGTACCGGCGTCTTCTTCTTCCTTGACTTCTAAGCTTTCTCTCCGACTAAACATTTCTCCCTTACATTGAGGCCTATCATTCAAAAAATAGAGGACTGCCTACCACTCTGATTCTCTACCACATGTCAAGCTAAAAGCTCCAGCTGAGTGACATTGCCCAGCCACCGGAATCCGCTTTCATTCATCTGTTTAAGCCATATCCCAAACTTTTTCCCGTAACAATCTGAGGAAATCCATGAAATCCGCAAATATTTTCCACAGATTCTTCCCAACTTTCTCCCGCTTGTCCTTCTATTCCTCCCCCCTTATCAAACCAACTTTGCAACTTTCACTTCACAATTCCCATCATTTATAGCCACTTCTAAATCCTGAACGGGAGAGGTCATTCTTTTAAACCGAGGATAATTCGGCACACATTTCAAAAATCCGATTGCTCCATAACATAGATCCAAAATTTCTACTTAGTTCCCATAAATCTGATGCATTTAACAGTTTAACATCTTCCTTTTTCCAGCTTTCCCTCACTTATCGTTTACACACTCGACCGTCCAGGATTAAACGGGCTGTATGAAGGATATGGTCCGTCTGGTGTCTCTGGCAGTTTTGTGTCCTTTTTATCGCAAAATCTTTGCACATTTCTCCTTAGCCCTTGTCAAAGACTCGTTGGGATGAGGTGATGAGAAACTTTAAGAAAGGAGCGAAGAAGGAAGATAAACAAGGATCAGGCAGCTTGAAAAACTTCTTTACACTCTGAACCATATTGCATGAAGCTGAGGGTCGGTATAAAAAGTTTCCTCAATGTCTTCCCTTCCATCTCTATCGAAATCTATCCCCAACACCCCACCCCACCCTATCCCCGCTTATACCTACAAAATTCCTGCATCTGTAATCCGAGTATCTGCTTCCTCTCTAAAAATCCCATTTCTTCTTTTCTCCAAGCGTATTTAATGGCGTACGAGGGCAAGGACAGACTCTGGCAAACCGCCTGTCTTCGATCTGCCCTTTTGCTTACTTTTCCGGGTTTCGGATTTAAAGTAACTCAATTCCTCAAATCTCGCTGTCAGTATTCAATTCACTTTTCCGGCTCCGTAAACATGTACACCTCAAACTGCATACGTCTGCTATCATCGTAGTTGATGCCCGTCTTTGCTTTCTCCTTCGAACACACACACACACACACCGGCCTATTTCATCTCTTGAACTATAAACATTCCTAACAAGCCTGCCTTTTTTTCCTCTGCCATCAGCATTATTCCGTATATTTTCTTGTGCTCTGTACTCTGTACAGACTACACCATCGGATTTAATGACAATGCATTCTCCTCCAGATCCTCCTCCTCCTTCTTCTTATTTCACCCGACCTCTTCTTTTGAGTCTCTTAGAGTGAAATCATATGTTCCCCCTGCAATCTCTCTCCCATCTTTTAATAATGCTGCACACATAGCAGAAACACATCCTCTTCCATGCTTGCATAGTTTGGTTTGCTTCCGTCTCCCCCATATCATGCATGTCTTCTTCCTTCCTACACTTGTTCTTCTTTCATTCTTCAGCCATAATTCTCTCGTCCACCGTCATAACTTTCATCTTCCTCCAGCGCCCCTCCTCCCTCATATAAATTTCGCAATAATAAACTTATTCTACGTAAATTTCTCCGCCAGCGTGCTCTCATGATTCACTCTGTGGAGCACCGCCACAAGCCCTGGTCGTATTTATCATTAGCATCCTCCTACTTTTTATCATCCAAGGAAATCTCATTCTCAGTCCAGCAGCCGACAGGCTCCCCACCCACCCTCCTCATAAACTGGTTTGTAGAATCAAATTCCACTAACAACTCGGGGAAAAAACGAGAGCAACATATTAAACCGGGTAACTCGAAAAAGAAGGAGGAAACTGTATATAGTGTGTACTAAAAGAATCCGGTAACATAGAGGAAACAAATGCATGCTAAAACGGGTTGCAGCATGTTGGAAAAGTGAAAAAGAAGATAGATAGGAGGAGATGTAAAGCTGCACATGTGTTTCTAGAGTGAGGCATGAGCTGAAAAAGAAACACATTTATGTACAGAGATGGGAAGAAGAAAGTTCTGGGAAGCGGGTATCTTTGAGTATCACAAATCCGTATGCAGACCAGGAAGAGAATATTTTTAAAAAAGTAGGGCTGTAAAAAAGGCGAATGGAATTTTGAAAAATTCTCGAAGTATAAGAGGTCGCGCCTCCCTTGTAATTAACTTCCTCCGACCTAATACAAATATTCCATGTCTTTCCACTTTTAATAATGTTTCAAAAACTTTTTTGCAACTCTTCCGAGGATAAAAAGTAAAAAACATTTTCAAATGCCCTCTTGAGTCAATAAAAATTCATTGGACTGAAACAATCGTAAAATAACTATAACATAAATAACCCTCATCCATACTTGTATACAAGCCATATCCTCCATGTATAGACTTTCTCCGTCTTTTTCCACTCATGAATTTCTTATCATATAATTATTGGTTTCTTCCTCAAACTTTTTACATCCATTCCTTAATCAATTCTCAATAGTTTTCTTTTCAAGTCTCTTCTACTTTCTCCTCCTTTCTCCTCTACTTTCTCCTCCTTTTCTCTTCATCTTCTTATAGCTGTCTTTTGTAACGACTCCCCCTTTCCAGGAATTCTCTAGAGACAGATCCCTTAAGATAAATCCCAAAGGTAGACAATTTGAGGTTTCTTCCGCTTCCCCTTGAGATTCGCCCTTATTTCTTTCCCTTTTATCCCTTCTTTGGTTTATACGGGCTTTCTCTAAATAAATCCTTAAAGTACCCAACTTCTTAATACAGTCATACATAGCCTTGGTGAGTTTGTCTAAACCGGATTAAAACTTAAACTACAGAGCGCATCCCATCTATTCAGCTATTTTCTGCAAGCTTCTAAGATTCATCCCCTTGATGAAACATAAGATGTAAAGAGTTTTTGTAATTTTCTTCGCCAATTTCTCTGAACTTCCTCGCATTACTTGTACTTGAAGCACTCGTTCCGGGAAATTCCGCGGTTTTTACGAATTCCCGGATATCCTATTGAATATTCTTGCCGAAATGGAATTCAGTGTGGACTTTGGGAGGATACTGTAGAACCCTTTGGAATATCTGCAAAGGTATGCAGTTTACCCAAAAGATATTCAGCGTGGTGAGTGGACTCACCGCAATCTAATAAAGCTTTACACCTTTTCATCAAATTCCTCCGTCATCCTCTTTCCCCCTACTTTTTGCTTTCTCCGTACTTTCACCTCCTTTAGATTTAGCTTCTCAATAAATTTTTTCATTACAACCTTAAACGCCACCTTTGTAACAATTTACCACGTATGTTGCACTTCTACAACCGCCCATTCACCCTCATTCATGTTACAGTCCCGTATTTGCTGCAGCTGCTTTCACTAGCAGTGCAACAAATTTTAACTTTCTCCCTAAAATTTATAGAGCATCCACCGGCTATTACAAGGTGTAAATTTATTTTACGCTCTCCCATTTGTACCAACACCTTCACTTGCAGCAGTTCTCTTGTAGAGAGCTATCGCCTCTCATTCTGTAGACCTGGATATCTTGCTTTCTCCCGCACCTACATCTCATTCCCACTTTATCCAGTATCAACCTGTCATCTGTAATGTATCTATCACATGTTCTCATTTCAGCCTTCTCTGGGTTTTATTGCGTCGTAGCTCCATAGACTTCCAGGTTTCTCCTGTACATACCTGTGGAACCTGTCTGCATTTGTACGAAGCTACATCTAGGACTTGCATATCCTTGACTTTCTCCCGCATATAATCCGAAAAGTGGCTGCGAAGACATATTTCCATTTAGCCCAACGAGCTAGAATAAATTCCTCGAAAACTTTCTTCAAATGATTTTCTTCCGCTTTGTTTCGTTTCCTGCTGGAGTTTAAACTTTGTCTTCGCCCGGGAGAACATGGAATCACTACGATATTTTGTCTGGGTATTTATGTATTTTTACTTTTATAAAAACAATAGCCAGACAACTTATTCCCCTTTTGTTTTCCGTCCTTCCTTGTCCCAATGGACTTGGCTTATTTGTAGAGTGATTTTCTCCTCCTTCCATTTCCTCCTATTCTTTTATGTAGCATCATAAATTCCCGGCATTAATATCAAATGTCGACCATAAAACAAGAAACTTTCTCCTTCATGGACTCATCGCCGGCTCCAGCTTTTAGAGCACCATAAAACAATACCGCTATCCACTCAGCCAACAAACACTCGGCGTTGTCGTGTCGGTATAAGAGCATACACCCCCAACCCTCCTTCTGTTTCCTATCTCTTTCTCGGCCTTGTCAGTCTATATGTCAAGTTGTATTCCTATTCCCTAGCTGATGTCCTTCCGCGGCCGGGAGTCTATTGACTCTTGAATGATTCCTCTTCACCCCCTTCACATCCTCTCATGGGATAATAAGACGATATGGCTTTTACTTTTAGTACACTAACAGTCAGACGGCAGACGGATACGCCAAAACTGGGAGAAAGCAAAGCTTCAAGGAGCAACTGCCCCGGGAGAGTACCACGAGTTCATAACAAGCTTTTCTCGTTTTACCATCATAGTGTAGTTAATCAGAAGGCTTACTTCTTAAAACCAGCGTTTTATGTTGTTAAGATACTCGGTAATTTCCCTTCTCTTCCATAAACCTTCTATCGTCCTCCAATCACCCTTTATCCGGGGATCCTCTCCTTCAAGGAGGAGCATCTCCGGTATAGAGCCGCTAGACATTATTTTTACATATACACACACTCATTCCCTTCCTACATTAGGCCAAGCTCGTAAATCATTACGAGACACTGAATTTACCGAGGATTGGCTTCGCTGGCCCGTAGCATGCTTGAAGCGACTCGCGTCCTCCTTCCTTTCCCCCACTTTTACCCTATTTTCCCACATCCTCCCCTCCTGACCTGCTTAGTCCCGCTTCCCGGGGAATTAAACGGAGAGAGCGGGAGAGGTATATAGAAGAAACTGATTTGCCGGCGGAGGTCATGGAGGAAATTGGCTTTCGGGTTGTTTCCTCATTTTGAGCTACAAGAGAATTCGCTACAAGAAACCATTCAAGTGCACTCATCCATTTTTGCGAAAATTTTCCTCAAAATATATATGTAATCCTTCCGGCTCCCTCTGCCTCTTCACGTAACACAAATGTCACATGAGCCCTCCGGCCTAATGGACCTTTTACACTTGTAAACACAGAGGGTGTCATTTACAGCCCGGACCGCGTGCACTCGACACGTCTTCTTTTCCTTTTCGCTTTAACAATATTTTCCAATTCTCTAGACCTTTCACTGCCTCACACACCCTATGATAAAATGTAATACAAGAAGGACCACTAGAAGCCTGACTTTCACCTCCGCGCCCACTTTCTCCTCTATTATATCCCCAGTGATCCTGACTGAGTTGCCTTGCTTATTTTGCCGCTCATGTTTTCCCATCAACCCCTTGCTTTCACTTGGTCAGCGGGATTTGTGGGCGTGGAAGGGTGTGTAGGCCCTTATCCAATTTACAATTTATTATTAATGAAAAAATTCCCAAAAAATTCCCAGCTCCTTTCAAGGCCCTTACCGACAGCTCTCAACGCAACCACATTTCATTTTGATGGACGCAACATGATTGTAATGTCACACACATTAGTTTCTCCTCCAACGACCCCCGGTCAATATAGATATTTCCTCTTTTACCACCATCCTCCGCTGGGTCCTATAGCATTACTGCATTACCTCTCTTCTGCATCATCCTCTTTCCGTCTCTCGTGTACAGCTCACCGAAGCTTCTGGATATGTGTCAGCTTTCTCCATACAATAAATACACCATCTTTCCCCCGAACCTTCATTCCGCCATCCTAGCGACCTTTATCAATATATCTCAGTTATACATTATGGGATTTCCCTCACAGCTTTCACCATATATTCTCTATAGTATCGCACTGCCAAAAATAACCACCGCTTTCTCTTATTTCTTCCAATTCCCTCCGACGTCTCAACCATCTCAGTATTTCACCTTTCTACCAATCTAATCCCATACTCCTATTTAGACATGTCCCCTTCGCTTCAATTGATCTCTACGGTATGAGCTTACTTCTAATCTACTGTATCTTTACCCCGATCATTGTGCTTTCTCGTTTGACACTTGCTGTAGTAAGTTGCTTCGCCGTTTTAAGCTCGCCTCATCTTTCTTTCCTCGTCCGGATGTAACGTAATATTGCTTAAAAGCTTTCTCTTTTTGATATACCAGTGCTTGTTGAGTCTTGACGATTTCCTCAACATTGTCACAAAAATGCAAGTGAACATCGTAATACGCCTCGACCTGTCTTTTCCTATCCGTGGAAAATATTTACATACGTTAAGCCTACATAACATCTAAAATAGGTGCATCTTCTCATCCGGTGAAACTTTGGACATCCCTTCACATCCTTTGATTTGACGTGCCGACACGAGCATGGAGAATGAATAATGGTGTCATAAAATATTGTTGTCGTTCCTCCATGTAAGCATTCGTACATGATACTCCATCTTCCCCTCGCATCACTTCCCCCCTGCTTATGAGCTTTGCAAGTGGAGTAAAGTACAAGCATGTTTGGCATTTTTACTTCAACAATGCGATACGATTCTCCAAAGTACTTATTCCACTTTCTCCATCATTCCGATTCTTACAGAGCAATGCTGTTTTCCAAGTCAATGGTCAAAACACTTTCTGCAACTCTTTCAATTCTTCCCCTTCCACTTAGCACACCGGCTCTTAGCTTGCATTCAAAATTGCCTCCCATTGTCCACTCTCCTCTGTCCAAGCTTTCACCTTCTCTCCATCCTCAGCATATTTTAATGCAACTTTTACGAGCACTACAAAAACCTTTCAAATAAATCCTACCTCTTTGGATCTCCATCCGTACCAGCTGTATCCTGACACACATCCCCATATTCACTCATCACGTTTACTTTCCCCGCTTTTCTGAAACTGCTTACGCTAGCATTCTCGTTATCTATCCATGACTTTCATTACTCCAAAATGAGAGGATCCCACCCCACTTTCCCCTAGCTGCCACACGCTGCACAACCGAAAGTCTCTTACACTTTCACCTGACTTTCACTTCGCCTCTCTCTCGCATCCCCTTCCTGCGTATCCCGTCTCTCTCATTAATTGTTCTTGTAATCTTGTCCACTACACGTTCCCAACTCCTACACGTCGAGGAAAATATAGGAAAAACAGGATATTTCTTCTACCATATTCCATTTCCTTCCCGGCATCATCTTCAGCATCTGCTCATCCTTTGCTTACCGTCTAGCGCTTCCTGCACCCGCTTCATTCAAATCTCCTACCCCCCCCCACGTTACCTTTAACTCTTGTATTTTCCTTTACATTTAAAATTTATGTTTCTAAACCATATTCCGCCATTCCACCCACCCCTTCCATTTCCCTCCATACTACACATAAATAATTCTGTTCCATCCCTCACCTCAACTCGTTCCACATATTTCTCTTCTTCTGGAGGCTACCCCACTCACGTAGTTTCCTCTCTACAACCTTGGGCACTTGGGCAAACATACTTGAATCCGCCTCATGGCATTATGGCAGGGATGCAGTCAGTTCTGACGTTCTGAGTCTTGTAAAAGCCTTGGCTGAAATCTTTCCATCACATTTATCCTACGCCTTCCCCCCGTCAGCTTTCTCTGTTAATATTATGCAAGGTTGTGGAGGATGGGGGGAGGAGAGGACGTAGACAAAAAATCATCAAAACCTCTACTCCTCCTCGCTCCTCATATCCTTGCCAGCAGTCAGATAGAGTGAAATTTAACGATTACTTAAATACACATCCCTAGAATCCCTAATTCACCCAGCCACACATGTTCTCATCTCAATCTCAATCTTGCAACAACATTTACTTATTACTTTCCTCCTCCATTCCTTGTTTCCTCCTCTACTGTTTCTTCCTCTGTTACAACCTCCCAGGCTATCCTTACCTCATTTCCCTCTCATTCCTCTTATCCTTTTCCCAGCCCATCAGCCCACATTACACATGCCAGCTCAGAAGTCAAGTATCAGAGACGGATTGGTTGCTAAAGATAGCTTAAGCTCTTTCCATCTCTTCCGGCTCGGATTGCAAACAAACCGGGTATTACCAGCCAACTCACTCTTCCATAACCAGCACCACCCCGCTTCCACCAACCGGCCATCAACATGATTAGTTTGTTTTATCAATTCCAATCCATTCTCTCGCATCTTCCATACGCTTAGCCTAATTGCTCCATCTAAATATTTACTCGTAGTTTAGCAACAGATCTCTCCAAATTCCCTCCAAGTCTCCAGCTCTCTGCCATGCTACACGTCTGCACTTTTTGCTCCTTCCTACAGCCTGCCTGCAGTTCTAATTTTCAATAAATATTGTTTGCATACTCCTCCGTTTTTTTATATTACGAACTACGAAGCAATCTAATAAAGAAAGCGCAACATTTTATTAACTTTTGTGTCTCCTCCGATCATCAGTAACTGCATGGCTCAGTTTGCGGAGTGTAACATATAATTTCTTTATGTACTGTTTCAGCGTCGATTTGTTAATTTAATTCTGTTTTTGATTTCTCCGGCAGGAGTTATAAGCAAACAATTTATTTGTAGTATTGAATACGGCCGGGCACAACTAACATAGACCATCCAGCCCCCGCGTAAACAAGAGCCAATGCATTTTAAGGACATGATCATTGATTTACCCGCACCGTAATTAAATACTTAATTGACTATTTCAGTGTGCTATGCCAGATAATCCCGGCGGTGCAATAAATAACAAGACTAGAACGACTAAATATAGCTGTGTACAATCCTAAACGTTGTTTCTGAATACACATTGGAGAGATTAGGATGGTTGAATAAAACTTTTAACAAAGACATTAACGCTACGACGAGTGAATCAATTTGAAAAAAAAACAGTTTTCAAATAAATTAGGGTAGTGTTTACATATCGGATGCGATAAATAGTTGGCAGCCGGCGCACTTTCAAAGATTAACTGCTTCTAACGGAACATATATTTCAGGGACTGGGAGCATTATCATAAATATTCATTCCCCAGAAGAGAAAACATAATTAAAGCCGCACTCTTCTTCTATCTACTTCCCTTCTCCTCCTCCTCCTCTCCTCTCATCCACAACCACGTCCTTCACATCCTCTTCATTTTCCCTCATGCCCGACTTTCTCCGCAATCTCCCGCTTTCACCCATTACCCGACATCCAGTAATTATTACTCCCTGACTTTCTCTTTTACATTCCCAAAATGGCATAACGACGACAGTCACCCTGTATTCTCTTTACCATACCAGACAACCCACATAACATACAGAAAGAATCCATTTCTCTTCAGCATATTACACATCAATTTATTCTTAGGCTCCTACACCAAAGCCCAAGGATTTCATGTCGCATTTGAGTGGGCGGATACTGACTGAGCGCAAAATGAACGGGTGCAAACTTGTGAGCAATGTCGGATGAATAGCTCTGATTATTCAACATCGTCAGATTTCTCTGTAATCCTAAAACATGTTCTTACAATCAACAACAGGCTGACCTAAATATCTTAATTAACTTCGTTACATTTTCCTAATTGTTCAGTACTGTCTGAAAGTGTTCCGCACGTTGCTATAGCCCATAGATGCATATACCCTTTGAAATGTTTTACCATGCTTTCTATACAGCTTTCTCTCAAAGGAGTAGCTTTCATATTCACATCCAATCATCATCTAAAAGCAGCAGAGTTTGTCACGCCTCCTCGATTCTAGTGCATGTGTCATATCATCCTTGAATCTATTAATTTACTTGATACAAGGCACCGAAATATAATCAAATCCACCCAACCAGATCCCTGGTGACATCCGCCCGCAATTACAATTAGGCTCAAATTATCCGCTCTCTATAACTTGCTTTCATAACGATGCTTTTATCATCTAGCCAGCGATTACACACATGTTTTCATCCTTGTTTATCGCTTATTCTTTTCCGAAGAATTTTCTGCACACTCCTCCAGGCAGCAGCTTCCCTAATTAATAACTCGATAACCGACATAATTAGATTTTGCTTCACCAATTTGTCATCACGTCAATTCCTTTCTTGTTTTCTCCAGAATATCCCATCAAGATTGACGCCGCCGTATGCCCTTCTTCATAACTCATTTTTCTCTGGATAAAAAGGACAAAAAATCCTATCTCTTGATGGATCACTTTGGATATTAGTAGATTCCCTGAGGAAAACATGTAGAGACAGCGGGTAACAAGGTAGGCAGGTTGAAGGAATATGCGGGGGGATAGCATGGAAAGAGAGACAGAATTTCTAGGAGAAGCTACTTGCAGTGAAAGCATTGGAGCTTTCACCGAACCTTGTTATTATTTATTTCTTTTCTATCTTACACAGAATCCCATTATTCTTTTTTCAATATAATCCTTCTTAGTTTCGGATCTTCCTTATGCATACATTCCCTTGTATTATTCGCTAGCATCCCAGACAGTAGAATGTAATATTATTCAAAAAAATTGTAAACTACCTGGAATAATTGACAGAAAATATTCAAAAGGCTGCGCGTATACAGTTTGTCCTTAAAGTCTGAAGCTGTTGAAGGTTTAAGCTTTGTTACTAGCAGAAATGTTCGCTGCCCGGCCCGGGGAACCGGGCTTTGCATCCCGTCGTCACGTGTTTCCCTGTGTCTTTATCTTCTGCATCACTAAAGCCGTAGCTCTTCTTTTTTCCTCCTTTTTCTCGAGCTTCGCAGTATCCCTTTTTTTAAATACCGTTTCCTGTGCTTGACATGAATTGAAAAACTTTTCGACTTTCTCTTCACAATGAATATATGAACGAATATATCTGCACAGCTTGTTCCGACACAGGACGCATATAACCGAGTGTATACTTATGCCAGCCCAGTGGTCACACGTCCGACTTTAGCTTTCACCCTTGAGGTCTCTACTCTTACATACTTTTCTATTCTCTGCTCTAGAGTTGGGATAGTCTTCCCTTGAAAACTCGAACTCATCTTCCTCTTGTCTCCTCCCCCCATCAGTGAGTGTCTTATCCGTTTCTCAGCTTTCTCCGGGAGGGGATAGAAAGTAAGAAAGTTGATTACGACCTCCTGGAAAGCTCCATAGCGGGGAGTTTGAGGACACATCTTTTTCTTGAGTATCTCTTTCCTTTTTCTTTATGGGTTTTTCCATTCCAGTTTTTACTCCCCGACTCCTTCGATTAGCCCTTAAGAGTGAATGTCTGAGCATTGAGTACGGGACAGAGTCCATAAGCGATCTCTCCCATATTCTCTTTTCCCACTCCCAGCCAATCAAATAATTCCCCTGGGTCACAAAACTCATGTTCAGGCCTCGGCTCTCTGCCTACAAACGATCTACTTGCTTCTCCTCTCCTTTCTCCTGCTTTCACCCGGTCTCTAGCCCTCCTTTGTTTTATATCACACACTCACCCGGATATTGGGATTCTTCTACCATATTCTCCTATTCTTGAGGAATGTTTAAATTACGTTATTAGGTGGGCTCTGGATTCAACGACCTGTAGCAAACAGTATTGCTCGCTGAGCGTATACAAATTTGTTTTCTCCTTCCCTTCCTTAAAGATTCTAAACCTAATCATGAGTCTCCACCTTGCACAAATATCATCCTACAATCTTTTGCTTTTTATTATAAACTTGAGTACATGTTCAGGCTCAGCTGAGCTAGAAAGGAATATGGTAAATGGGGCCTTCCCTTAAACTTTCTCCATCACTGCTCCCTCCATTAGAGAGTATATGTAGTGGCCCATTGAGAGAATCTTATTTTATGCAATCTTTCAGACGAGTTACACGTGCCGTGCCCGCTAGTAGTACACACATTCGTTCATATGCAAGCCAAGGAAAAACAGTTTCATTCATGGGTCACCTTATTGTCCCTCCCCGCCTGTTACCTTATTGTACGCCCCAGCTATTCAACTGTAAAAGAAGACAAAATGTATTTTATCTCTTTAAATTCACCATCCACGTCACTCCCTCTTCCTACAATACAAGGAATTCAACTAACTGTATCCGTGATAAATAGAGCTCTCACATGCAAACTTGCTAACTTTCTCCACCGCCATCCGTCCTCTTCACGGCTTCACTCCAACCTTTTAACTTTCTCCACCCTCCTCCCGCGGCTTGTCTCCTTGTTCCTCTTCCTACCCCTTTTTCAGCCGGAATCAGGCCAACTCTAGTAAACGCTGGAAACGCCTGGGGAATCAACTTCAAAGGGGAAATTTCCTTATTACTCTGGGGGAATCATCTTTGTCGACGAAACGATTTTCTCATGTTTCCCTCCTTTCTCCAACTTGCAATCTTCCCTCATGTCACACATTCTTCCTTCTACCTGACACCTCCCTTTAAGATTTAAACGACATGATTCAATAATTCTACAGCTTTCAATTCATTCCGCTAATTTTCATATGAATGTGGGTCATCAGCTTTCCGTAACATCCTCTAACGGGTAG
Organism: Sminthurides aquaticus; assembly: GCA_906901655.1. Classification (NCBI taxonomy): domain Eukaryota; kingdom Metazoa; phylum Arthropoda; class Collembola; order Symphypleona; family Sminthurididae; genus Sminthurides; species Sminthurides aquaticus. Next base: position 7,795,926 of record CAJQTT010000006.1, on the reverse strand, counting down.
GGTATAGGGGGTTTTCATGTTGCTTTGCAAAATTGTAAGACTTTTGCAATAAGTGTTTTGTAAAAAGTATATGGAATCTTTTCTCATGACTGTGTATACCTTGATCAGAGTTAGACGCTGTAACAGCATGACCGGAACCGGAAACGGCATTATTTAAGAGCCAAGACTAAGGCTTCACAAGCGATCTTATGTCTTTGCAAAATGATTGCGAAAATTGAATTTTTCTAGAGAAAATAAGTTTAAATTATGGATAACATACTGTTATATGCATCTTGCATGGTGTTTATACAGTTTGCCAGATATGACAGATCTTTAAAGTTCTTGTTTCTACAATACCGTTTCCTAGTGGCCTTTCTCTACGAGAGACATCATTCTTGGAGAAAGCACCGCACAGCTGTGATGCACTAGAGACCAAGACTGAAAGCAAGCACAAGTACAACAAATCCTGTATCCAATTGACGTGTCACCATATTTCCAAGTTCCCTCATCTAATTTTGAATTCGTGCATTACCCTTTCAAGGCTCCAGTTTTCCTTTCAAGTGCAGAATTTTTCATTTTTCTATTTCTATATGATTATTGAATTGGCCTAGATCTCAATGTTTTTCTCTATTCCCCAACAAGACAGCATCAACTTTTGTCCTTTACTTTGACTTTCTCCTGAGCTTCTGGTCATGGTTCGCGTTTGTGAGCTTAACTTTCTCCTGCTGAGAAGTTGACACAAGCAGAAGCTGACATCTTGAATTTCTTGACACATTCCAGATTCCTTCTGATGCACTTTATTCAAATATCTTGCTTTTTGCCTACAGCCATATTGCTCGTGCCTTCTGACCGTCGCTCCTCTCACTATTATTACCTGAAAGTACTAACGCTTTCACCAGAGGGTCCTAACCTCATATAGCGGATTTCCCCCTCCCCTTGCGCCTACGCTTGCTGTGTATCCGTACCCATTTTCCAAGCTATTCAAGTTATTCATTGATTCAGCTATCAGTGTCAGGAATATATGAGAAAGCGGGCTTGTAAGAGCGGTAAGCGTGACTTATTGTTAGACATATAAGGCTGACACGAACGATCAGGATTTTGGAAAGACATTATATTTCTTAACTTTCTCCGCTTTCTCCTTTCTTATCCCCCGTTTTCCCAGTCACCTTGGAGGATTCATAAAAGCCGTGGAAGCATTCAACATTTTGAATAAATACAACTAGAGGAAAATCTCTCGCTTTTTCTATCTCATTCACCTTCCGCGTCCCACTCCACTGCACCTTTTCACTCCCATCTAATGAATTCCAGCTACTTGATCTCCCTGCAACCTCAGCAGATTCAAAATCCATTACCTTCAAACTATTAGTTTCCCGTATCACTCTCGCCCTGTCTATTCCACCCCTCCCCTCCCGTAACAGCTTCACAATAGTTTATGATAGAATTTATCAAAACCTCAAAGACCCTCTCACCAGCCTCTCAGTCAGTTCGGATGAAAGCACATCATTTAAGTCCTCTACCTCCATCCACTTTCCTTCCTGTCCTTCATTCTCCTCAAATTCTTACTTACTTTCACTGCTTTCACTTCGACCTACCACCACTAGCGTGTCTTGTGTGTGCAAGCCGCTGTCACACCTATCAAGGAAAAATCCAGGAAAATTGCAAAACAATCAAATTCCAGTTCACTTACCTCCAACAATCTACCGTCACTCCTTGTCCCCTGTCCTTGATGGCATCAATACCAGCCTCAGAGGAGGAAGAGGGATGATTGAGAAGAAAAGATGAAAGCTAGGATGAAATTCCCTCAATTTCCACTTGTATTCCTTATGGTAATGACGTCTTCTTCCCCTCGTCAAAAGCTTTCTCCAAGCCCGGGCAAACGTGAATGAAAGCCCTTGAAAATTCAGTCCTCTTCTTCCACCCTATTTTACTTCTTTTGTCCGCCTGACAATTTTAAGATTATACTTTTAAAAATTCCAATCGATAACGAATCCTCGATATAGGGGAGCTTTGATTCGTCGTGTTTAATAAGATTTGCGAATTTTTTGCAAACTTTTTCGTCAATCCTCCGAACTTGTAGCTTGTATTTTGAAAAAGTGCGGTAAACTTGACTACAATAAGCTGAATAAAATATTAGCAGATGTTGTGGATCTTTCGCACTATAAAATGTTATTTCTTACACGAGCACAGTCGATCACTTGAGTTCTTCTTAATCACTTGAAACGTCTGTGACTGTGATTGGCTCTGAACATGTGCAGACATGAAATGTCCAAGTGGTTGCCTAGCGAGTAAGTGAAAGTAGTGAAAGTTGGTTGAATGTTTTTAAGAGGGACAGGTTTCTTGATTGAAGATTGTTTTTTCCTTGTTCAATTTATATCTGCTCCAGAATTCGACGGGGGACACATACAAGGTTTCCTCCTCCAGCTCAGGACAAGAAATCCTTTTAAAGACTGAGTACGAGAACTTGTCCCAATTCCCAATTTTCCTGATGGATTCGCTCTTCTTCTTGTCTGCACTTGAAAAAGTTTTCCGAAGACGGATCAAAATTATTTTCAGTCAATTTCCAGGGAGGTTCACATACTTTGACGGATTTTCTTCAAGCTTATCGTAAAATCCTTTAGACTTAATCTCTTGTCACATCAACCCTATCCCAAAATTCCGCTCCAGCTGTGCCTCTTTTACAACAAGAGTTATTCCTACTTACTCCTCCTCATCCTACCTTTCCACTTGTCACTTAGCAGCCGAGTTTCTCCACTCTCACTGTATATATATTTTCCAAACCTACCTTTCTCTTCTCTCTCTCCCCTACTTTCCCTGATATCATTCCCTACTTCAGCATTAGCAGATGACACTCGGAGATGCGCCAGCCAACACGACGGGGGTATAGCAGCAGCAAGTCCTCCTCTGTCTCAAGTGTTTTCCTTTTTCAATTCACTAAAAACTTGCCGTCCAGATCCTTGACAGGAGGATTGTATTCAGCCAATGAGTCAGCTTCTTCCTCTTCTTCTTCCCTCAGCTGCCTTTCCTCACATAGAGCAATGACGGTATTTGGGGAATCTGGAGGAACGATTTAGAAAACACTTTTTTAATATGTATTAGCTTTTATTTCCAATTCCCTCGCGAGCCTCCCCCGATTTTTAAGCACCTCTCAAAGGACAACCAGAATCAGAAGCCCTCCGCTTCCTCCCACACACGTTGAGCGACTAAACACCCGCATTTCCTTCCCCACACAGCTCTCACTCTTCCCAAAGAACAAGAAAAGGGGAAAAACGGAAAGCATTTCTTCCAACTTACCACAAAAACAAAGGTACATCAATCTCCGAGAGAGGGTAGAAGAACAACCCGGCTGGCTACTCTTCCACTTCTCGCTTCCTTCCACCTCCTAGGAAACGCACCCGGCTACTGTACAACTTCCTCTCTCTCTCTCTCTCTCTCTTCCTTCTTCCGTCCTCCTTCTCTGCTTTCTCCCTTTTCTCCCCCTTTCTCGCCCACGGAACAGGCCAAACTACCCGGCTTTCCCAACTTGCTCCTTTATTTTCCCTTCAACTTTTCCCAGAATCCCACAAGTTTGAACCACACTCGCATAACCTTTCTCTACCAACAGACCAACCGCTCTCAAATCCTCTTCTCGCCTTTCTTTCTCTCCTTTCACCAATCTTACTTTGGTTCTTCAGGAGCTCTCTGTTTCGCATCCAACCCTCTTCAAGATGCAAGATGCTTCTGATTCAAACTATCAAATTCTTCAACTTCTTATAACACTCTCCCTCCACAACAGGCCGTGGAACGCATCCAGCTACTACTTGATCCTCTCTTACCCGACACTTACTTCCAGCTTTATACAACGCAACGTCCTGCAAGACAAGGGCAAATGGATCATCAGCTCAGTCCGGAGTGAACTAGGGCTTCTGTCACCTCCACAAACTTAGCTTTCAGCAAGCTGCTTCCTACTATCGCTGACCATTTCCGTTACCTCCTCCTCCCCGTTTTCCCATCAAAATCTCGAACCTCCCACGCTTTGCGCATCCGTCACAATTAGCTTTGCCATCCCAGTTCAGCTTGGATACAACCTGCGACCAAGGGCTGCCAATAAATCCGGCACCCATTGACCGAATTTCCCAAACCATCGCTTTTCGCCAACTTCACCAGAATTTATGATGTATGCAGAATAGTCGGGCAACTGCCCATTATTCGCCTTCTTTGCCTTCTTCTTGGCCCGGAATATTCAAAGGTTCAAAGCGTTTTCAACTTCAACTCAAGCGGAGAAAAAAATCCAAAATCCCCCAATGCCAAAATGTGCTTTTTTGGTAGTTGCGACTTGAGAGAGACGGCAAGATATGCATGTGCATTTGTGGTGCTTGGTGGTGGTTTCAGAATTGGGGTGCGGTGTGGTGTGTGGGAGTGGACCAGTATCGCCTTCTCCAGGCCTAAAATGACTTGTATTAAAACAGTCACATTTATCATCTTCCTCTCCCTAATGTCCTTCCATTCCAAATGGGAAACGAAGCTAACCTTCCTCTCCTTCCCATTCTCCTCATTGCATAATAGACTCAATGGCACATTTCAACTTACCTCTAGCCGACGATGAATCACGTAGCCGATCTCAATGCACTTTCCGGCGTGAGTAGGCAAATCAAATGCACAATTCACTAAACATGGACCAATTCACCACCCTCTATGGCTCTTACACTAATGCTCCCACCCATCTTCCTCTCTCTCCCCTTTCTCCAGTCCATCTAGTCACTTTCTCCTCACAAATTCTTCCTTTCACCCAAACCAATATCTCTTCCAGGACGTGCCCTTCCACAACTTTCACCGAATACCAACATGCTCTACCCCATCTTACATCACGATGCAATGCCCTCCCATCCTCCTCCCTTCACCGCAATTTGGAGCAGTGTGTCCTTCAATTATTTTTTCAATACCCCCTTCATCCTCAACAAGGGAAACGCGAGTCCCAGAATCAAAATTCCAGCAGGGATGACCTATTTCATAGAAAATCCCTTGTCGGTCACCAGGCCATCCCCGAATCTTTCCTTCGCCCTAAGCTTCAATAGAATCCTAATGAGAGGGCGACATCTGTTGCACATCTAATCTTGTTCTCTGGAATCCACTCCTGCCATTGGAATCCCTTATACAAAATTCCGTTTATTGTCTGCACTTTTGTATTCAGTCAATCTTTCCGGTTCACTTTTGTAAAAATAGATATCCATGAGCTGTGCAAGCTTGAATAGTGCATGGTGATGCACATAAATAACGTGCATGCTGAGGTAAATACCATTCCATCCGAAATGCTGTTTCTCTATCACTTTTGACCATTGATTTTGAGGATGAGTTTGATTACAGATTCCGTATCACTGCTTACGTAGGGATTTTATCATACCGGACCGGACACCGTTGCGTTGCCAGTGTACATGATTCAACATATTAGTGATTTAAAGTAAGTCTTTGCAAATTTGGCATATTTGCATGCTCTGCCGTTACACTGCATACACGCCATGAACAGCAGCTACCCCCAGTGAAGCCGTATCCGTAGTCAATGGGACAAGCCACCAGGTAGCGTGATGATCGCCGGCGTCACCATTAGCAGTAGCTTGTTAACGTGCAGTAGGCGGAATATGACAGTGCACCATTTTCCATCTGACTCCACTCTCGACTCCTCGCATGAAGTGCCATCGAGTTTTTCGCCAATGTTTTCAACGTACTCTATGCGCATTCCGGCAGGGGATATTAACAGCGCTAGAATACAAAACTTACTTTCACCTCGAAAATGGTTTGATTCAATTGTGATTAAACCCTCTATCACCGCAGACATATTATAGTTTGTATTTTGCGAACATATATATTTTCACCTTGAAAAATCTTTCTTAAATTAAAATATTGTGAATATATTTATTAATGTTAGATTGCTACAGCAGAGGCTGCTTTTACCTTTAAGTTTGAAATACTTTTAAGTGAAAACGATAAAAGGTATAAAAAAGTTTTCAACATTATATATAATTATTAAACAGTTAAAAGGTGTATTGTTATCGTATATACGCAGAATTACTGATAGTAGAAGAAATATACATTTAACCTGGAAATTTAAATCCGGATATTGTAAAGAATCTCATTCTGCTACAGTACTCTACTGTTTAAGTGCTCCGTAAGCCATTTACAACAACACGGACGCCACGAGTTTTTAGGGTAATTGCCAATTCAAAAATTTTTATTGTCTCTAATTTGCTTCAGGAATCGCATTTTTAAACAACATCCTGGTATTTGGTGACGTTTTAGTAAGAGAACAACTTCAAAAGTCATCGAAATCGTTTGTCGATGTCGATAATAATGCTAGACAAATTTATATTGTATACACAGACCCTTTAACAAGGTGGAACAGGAAACCGAACATTAATTATTCCACACCAGAGAAGGCCCCTTCCTTAAACATGGAGTTAGACGTATCCAAGAAAGTTCGCGTAAGTTAACATGATAACAAGTTTTTCATCTAAGCACAAACCTATCAACAAAATATTCCTGAAGTATATATTAACTTTCTACAATTTATTTTCTGTTTTAGACTGCCATTAAAGCCAAGCTGATGGAACTTGGTGTACATGTTGGTAAGTTTTGCAACAGATGGCATGGCATCACAATGTGGCATGCAGACTTGCATTGCATCTTTTAATCCTTAATTTACAGACGAAGAGCTTCCAGACTACATCATGATTCTGATTGCCAACCGCCGCAGTAAGAGTCAAATGGAAGATGATCTGGGATTGTTTCTGGGAGACAATACTATGAAATTTTCCAGCTGGCTGCATCAAGTGTTAAAGAAGCTTCAAGAAGTCACTACGAGTGGACCAAAGCCTCTTGATCGTCAGCCTTCAGTCGATGAACCAGAATCCAAGAGTTCAGTTCCCGTGACTAATTCGGAAGAAGCAACAGCAAAAAAGCCTACCGAGAAAACAGGAAAAAGTGTTGAAAGGTCGACATCCAAATCTGGTGAAGAAGTGACTGGCAAGCGGAGGCATAGTGACGATAGTAACGACAGTTTGCGTACCCATTCCAGCACATCCGTTAGTAAAAAATTAAAGACTGGAACTGATGACGAAGGCAATTCAGACAGGAAATCCTCCCCCGTTCGTATAGTTCGTAAAGAAATTAAACATGTGGAAGAACAAGTTAAATCTGGAAAAGCAGAGACTTGTAAAGCAGATGCTGTTGCATCGAAAGTCAGTGTGAAAGAAAAAACGGAGTCATTGAAACAAAGGGAGACCTCAAAACGATCTATATCTCCCGTCGTAGTGCAGCCTCTACGGTCTTTAATAGTACGGAAAGAGAAATCCCCTCCGAAACAGGAGCGCAGTCCACCGTCCTCTAGAAAGCGAAGATTCGGTTCCGGTCGTCAGGAAAACGAACGAGGTGTTACCACGTTTAACAGGCAAGAAGTGGAAACAAGAAATCGGAGTAGGTCGCGCTCGACCTCACCAACCTCGAAAGCTAGGAAGTCACTGCGATCGTTGGTTGCAGTGGTCAAAAGGCATAATGAGTTGAATGCAGCCCGGGACGAGGATACAACTCAGAAAAAGAAGGAAGTAACATCATCTGTAGCGAGCGTGATAAGGGTAACTTCGAGGCCAAAACGGGATGCGAAACCAGCTGAAAGAGGGAGTAATAAGCTTTTGTTTCGTGCCCTGGCTGATGCTCAACGATCTATCGCTTCACACTCAATATCTAAGAGTGCTCAAGTAGCAAAGTCATTAGAAAAAGAAGACGAGGACTCCGCCGCTTTGAGTCCACCGAAGGAGAAACCCAAGAAACTAGATACTAACTCTGCTAATGATGTTCGGGATGCACGACAATCAATCAGGTCTTCACGACCGGCTGTGCAGAAATCAACCAAATCTATCAAGGATCGACTAGGCTATCGTGTTATTCAAAGAGTGGAACCGAATGATGGTGAGTTCGCAGTTTGATGTAACGCGATACTGTTTTTAAAAAGGTGTGACTAAAATAATGTGATTCTTATATTTAGATAATGAGCTCGCCAAATTTGAGAAAAAGGACCAAGTACAGGAAGACGAGGAGTATGTTCCTACTTGTGACGACAGTTTGAAGACCATAATTATTAATATACCGGTATCAAGGGCAGCAAAATCGCGAATGGTTACCCTAGGTAAGTATTGTCAGTCAGTGTATGTATTACTTTGGTCGTCAAAATGACCTGAACAAAATGCTTTGTAGCATTAGTATTAATAATCACAATATCCTAACACAGAGGACAAAAGTGGCAGTCAAGGATTAGGCTATCAGTCCGGAATACAGGCGGAAGACGAAAATGTTAATCGGCTTTCCATTCAAGTCAAGAACGATTCTGACACTTCTGACGAAGATGAGGAAGATGATAATGATGTGCTTGAGGGGTCTTGTAAGGAACTTCAGGTTACTAAAAAGCAGGAACAGAGGGTTTCTAGCACTAGCGTTGACCGTAGCAGGGTAGGTGACAAACCTGATAATAAAGCGACTGGTGCGAGTGACGAAGGAAGTAGCGACCTAGACAACGGTAGCCAAGACGAAGAGATCGAAATTGAAGAGTATGAAGAAGTCGAAGAGGACGATGATGAATACGAATATGAAGTAGTTCTACAAGAGAAGAATGCTACGCTACCCGACCCAGATGACGAGATGTCGTCCCACAACGATTCTATTCCCTACACTGCTAAATCTGTAGAAAAATCTGTTGCGAAATCTAAAGGTGAGGCGCAGAAAGCTGTGAAAGCATCCGCTTCAAATGGGATGTCTAAGCCCGCAGAGAGCACTGCAGATGTAAATACTGTCCATTCGTGTGCTATTTCTAACAGTTACAAGCCACAGGACGGAACGAAATTTGTAGTCACGATGGACACTTCCGAAGGTAGGTTTCTGTAATCTAACATTTCAAACCGCATCGATAAATCAGTTACAAAACATGTGGAAATGTAATTCTGTGTATCGCCTTTTGCAGCAGCCTTACAATCACAGTCAGAGGAAATGGATACCACCCCAATTACTGATCTTCGTCAGCGCATCACCCGATCAGTGGTTACCGATGCACTCAATGCAAGTGGATTTGCACCTTTAACTTCGTCAGGATTCAACTACAACCGCTTGAATACTCCTGTACCGCCACCAGCTAATTGTAAATATTGGCCTGATTGTCAGTTTAAGGATAAATGTATTTTTCCTCACCCTAAATGTAAGTATGCAAGTAGCTGTACGAAACCTGATTGTCCATATAAGCATGATGGTTTTACCCCGAAATCTGCTAAAGTTGAGTCTAGTGAAGCAAGTGGAAAAATTCAGTGTAAGTTTTTCCCGAAATGTCACTCAATGTCTTGCCAATACTACCATCCGAGCCCGTGTCGCTTTGGTGTCGGCTGTACCGATATCAAATGCTTAAACTTTCACCCCGGCCCCACACTAGCACAACAACGCTCTCAAGGAAAAATGACAGGATCCCGACCAATGTATAGACCAGCTCTTCCTGCAGCACATCTGCTTCGGTGGAAGGCTCCTGCTGCAGAAAACAGTTCAAAAGATGCCATTGAAAATGTTAGCGTGTCTGCTGCTCCGGAGGTTTGAATATGAAATTGCTTATAGTGTAGTGAGTGCTTCGACGTTAGATAAAAACCTATGGCCTTCTGATTGTTATAGATAACCTTTTCATAAATTCAAGGGATACCCATGTATAGAAACAACCATGTATTCTGCAAAATGACGCATCACTGTCCACATAACTGGTTTATTAGTAGTTTTCCGTTAAAGAGTCGTAGATGAATTTGTATGATAAGTATGTTATTCAATTCCCTTTTATCCAGAGTGATCAGCGTCATGTGTTAACCGCCTCGAGCGTTGTTAATAAATAGCGATTGTTGACTTGAACTTCGGCAAGTTTTGTCTCATTGAAGCAAACTAGCATGTACACCCTTTGTTACCGGCAAACAGAATCAATTTATACCCAGCAGTCCTTGCTCATAAAATTAATCACATATTGAATTTCTTGTACCACTCAAAGTGACTATGTAACTAGATTTATCACATTACATAAATCAAATTCCTAAACACTGGTTCGATCGTAAGTAAATTTTAGCTATCGAAACTTGAGCTTCCGAGCATACAACCTAATCGCGAAACGAGTAACTTGATGCGCTTAAATTTTTAATGAGTAGAAAAATTCAGTTAAGAAGGGTTTAATTTTCACAATCCTTCCATTCTCATGACGTAGCTCTGGGTACGTTCCGTCTACTGCTTACATTAGAAAGAAAAAAAGAGTATTTTAAAATATGTACGAATAACATAGACCTATCACAGAATTGATATTACAACTCACTTCAAACCTGGATTTGGGTTAACCAAGGGTGGACGACGTTGATCCCTGTTAGGCACTCGCCTACTGAAAAAAGCGTTCGATACAGCCACAACACAAGAAAACAGCTGCAGTCGTCGGCCACTAAAAAGAAGCGTAAATAAAACATGTTAAAACGTTAGCAGTTATTAGGAATAGTAATCCACTAAAATTGAAACAATCTCGTACTTGTTATTAGGGACGGGTTCGGCTTCGTTCCCACTAATGATAAAAATCGGGAAGAAGACTGCAAATAAGAATCCACTAATTATTACATCTCCTGGCCACCACGTCAACAAGGTCAGAGGTAGTCCAAAGCCTAAGAAATAAGGCCAATTCGTTTCCAAGAACGATAATCGTTGATGTAGAGGCCATCCCATTTGAATCCATTTATATTCGAAAGAGTAAAGCGAGTAAAGAAGGCACATATGGAATATATACAACCCGTCGGATACGCCGTAAAGCGGAACAAGTCCGACGAGAAAAGCCTGAAAGCACAACGATTGTATTTAAAATCTCCACTACACGCATAAGCTGACGAATAGGGCAAATCTGCAGCTCACTTGAATCAAAAATAGGAATTGAATTATTAGCGAGAATAAGTTGTCAGCGACAAAAGTGCTGATTGATCCGATCCCTTTCGGTCGACCCACGGAATATCGGTATGCTAGATTACTAATATCCTGCAATTCATTTTCAAAACATTTCATTGTTGTAATATTCCCATCGATAAAAGCTATTACTCCCAATTAAAGCAAAACTAAAAGTCGCCTACCTGAAACCACAACGCGTTGACAATGCGACTGAGTATAAATAGGGGTAAAACCCAGAGAGTGTTAAACGTCAACTGCAGTATGTACTTGATCCAATACCATGTTAAACTAGAATCGTAGCCAAAGACGGTGGCAAGAACAATCTACAAAAGACAGTAAAACTCTAAATGCTGAAGAAAATCCCTGAACGTTCAAATGTTTCCGGTTTAACTGATGTTTGTTTCAGTTTTTCATATTTCTACGAACCTGTAAGAATGGTAAAACCGCGCAATTGAAGAGCAGCAATGACGCCCCGAAAAATACTCCATTCAGTGAGCAACATTCTGCAACTCGTCTAAGTAACCGCGGCTCTCTACAGATATTAAGAATGTAAGATTAAATGATTATTTTCTGTTAAACCAAATCATGGTTTTGCATCTTAGATACATTAATCTCAATTACTCTCTTGTGGCTCTCTGAGCATGGAGAGGTGAAGGTCTTCGTCTCAACTCTTGAAACTGTAATCTTTCATTTTGCTGCAAAACAAAATACAAATCCTTCGATAAAAATCTTTGTTTCAGAACATACCAGCAAATGCAGTGTGAAGATGGGACAAATCTTACCACGCGACGCTGAACTGAGTCCAAATTAAATAGCCAGTAAATCCCTTTTACGCTATCAAAACTTCCCTTCAGGATTGACAAAAGTGCTTGCTACAATACAAACAACATTATTTACTTATGAATATCTTCGTCAACCATGGCATCACATCAGCTGTTTCCGTACGTACCTGTATACTCATTTCGTATCGCAAACCATGTCAAGCAGTCTTTCCAGCTTCAGTCAATCAATTCCTATGGAACAGCAAAAATTCATTCGAGTCAAGAATCAGCACTCCCCGAAATCCTCAAAATATTCTATGTATGTACTCAGCGATCACCAAATCTACAATAATAATAGGTCTTTGGACTCATTAAATCAATTATGAAATGTTACTAATACGGGATAAGAATATACAAGTTTGACATCACAGGACATTAACTAGTTGGACTTTCAGAGAAATAGTGCCTACCAAGTCGTATCGTATCACAAAAAGATACTGCTCAAACACATGCATTCGTTTACTTGTGCCCTCAGACAGAAGCATGGCAATTATCAGCTAAATAGTATACTATGACCAGGATGCCATAATGATTGACTTTGTTTCATTAAATACATCACATAGGCTTGCAAATTTTAAAACACGACCTATGGGTTACCTTCAACAACTTCGAAATATGTATATAGTTTTAGTGGTAACCTATCTACGTAAAAATTATGTCACATCACGTACAATTAACTAGTCCTGATCAAGTAGGTTACAGAATCAGTTCACAAATCTGAGGTAATGGGTAGGTCAAGACTAACTACAACGAATATTGCGATGTGGGGAAATACGTCAAACCATGCTTCAAATTACGCATTACATTGTCACACACAACCTTGTAACGTTGCACTAAACGATACCCAATGATCCATTAATTACTTTATATATGCTTTTAGTAACGTTTGCACAAATCCCTAACTATTACCCATAAAAGCTGCAACGAGAGTGTTCTCAGTTTCCAGTAAATCTGTAATCCCATTTACAAAGTAATATTTCAGGTAAGAGAATGTTTCGAAATAACTTCTCACACATGTGACGAACTTCGTTTGTCTGACGTAGAATCATAAGTTCGCACTACCCTTATCGAACACAGCAAAAAAGGAAAGGACAAGGTGCAAATTTCAACTCTGCTTTCGCGCCTCAAGATCAAGAACAATTGTAGTTCTAATTTTACTCGATGGTAATGAGCATCGATTAACCAGAATCAGTAGCATTGCTACAAAAATTTCAGTTGCTCCTAGTTAAAAACAAGTATATATATCCCACAAAGGAATCGTAATTTGTTTCGCCATTTCAGGTTACAAATAACAGTAACTGAAGTTATCGGTCTTAATGAAGTTTCATGTTTCCATTTTTATATGATAAATTCCAAAATTGGAAGTACCCCCGACGAAATTATGAGGGTGTTGCCAGGAAATGCGATGTTGATCCAGATTAAATGTGACGGTACTTTTAGTTGACAGAATATTGTCATTAGTATGCGGGCATTAACATAAAAGTTAGCTCCTGGAAATATCAGCATTTGAAAATCAGCTTTTAACTGAATCTCGATTCGTCAACTGTCTCACAATATGAAAACATTTAATGAGCATGAAAATTTTGAACTTAAAATAGAAATAAATAATTCCCTCCCATATTTAAACGTTATCGATGGATAGCATAGCTGCTCTTAATGTGGTCTCATATAGCCTAGCGAATTAAGATATATTATTGGAAATATGACTTGAATTTATTATCTACACGCATTCGAAGCAGTTTCGTGGTGAAATTCGCAGTCAATGGACTCACTTGTGTGTGGCATGAACTTTATGGTGTTATTTACATTCGTGGTTGACAGCTGAGAGAGAGGAGGATGGTTTGGATGGACTTGTAATTCCCGATTTTATTGTAAAATTATTAAAGGTTCTCATCATTCGCAGAATCTATTATTGACGTTACACAAGGAGATAAGTTAGTATCGAAATTTTACTGCTGTGAAGTTAACGTTAACATCATGCGGTTTTCTTTTGTTTTTAGACCGAATTAACTCCACGTTATATTGACACCCTGGATTCGGATTCGTGATGGCTATATATAGCTTCTATATCATCGCCAAATCTGGCCAACTTATGTTTAACTACGAGCATAATTTTCCCAAAGTTGAAACAGAAAAGACGTTTACTTATCCCATGGATGTCAAATTGAGCTACAAGAATCACCGCACAGTCGTTGTATTTGGCCAAAGAGATGGAATATTTGGTAACATTTTAAATTTGATTCAATTAACGGATGTTATCGAAGCCCGTAATGGTATTTTACTAACCAAGGATAATGCTGTATTTCAGTTGGACAAACTTTATTATCTGTAAACGGTGCCACCATACATGAAAACAGAATGATACTACCAGACAAAGTTATAGATGTATTCGACTTTTTGGCAAACCCTGATAATTACCCCGTTACGTAAGCTACAACATAAAACAGTGGCACATTCGTTTGTGGATAATTACAAATTACTATTGTCTTGTCCACTCAATGTCCTTAATTTATCTCGATTTGTTACACTGCAGATGCCGCTTTGGTCGAGCAAGATTAGAATCTAATGAAAACCTTGCAGTCGGGAGTGTTTTCTACAGTGTATTCGCACTTGCGAGTCAACTAAGCCCGGAACCACATAGTTCAGGAATCCAGTTCCTTGAAACAGAAACGTTCAAACTACACTGTCTTCAAACTCTAACAGGTGCTGTTGCAGTGATTAACTCTCTAATCAGAATCTTGGTACTCAGCATATCTGGTTCAAATTTTTTGATGCATTCATCTTGCTTTGCAGGTGTTAAATTTTTTCTAATCTCGGATCCTAAGCTTCAAGGAATGGACACAGTGGTACGGAAGATTTACGAACTGTATTCCGACTACGTTCTCAAGAATCCATTTTATGCTCTGGACCAGCCCATTCGATGCGATCTGTTCTCAGAAAATCTTAAAAATTTGCTTGAAACTGTAGAAAAAACGGGAGTAACAAATGTCTAGCCTGTATTAAATTAACTTTGCTCACAGAAGCTTTACTGAAACATTTTCTCATTGTCAGTGCCTACTATTCGCCTGCAATCATAACAACTTTCTCTGATTAAATGTACCTCATCCATTTCCAAGCTAGCCATTAGACATAGGAGATTATTTAATCAGGCTCTTCCAATTCCAGCACTCCATTTTCTACCCACGTTTGCTTGGTTCTTGTAGTTTCAAAAACCTGCTTCTCTCAACAGTGCCGAAATAGCTCAGTTGGGAGAGCGTTAGACTGAAGATCTAAAGGTCCCTGGTTCAATCCCGGGTTTCGGCAATTTCACTTTTGCACAGTTTGCAATTGTTTTGCACCATTCGCATTCACCAATGTTGATCACCCACATGTGACATTAGTATACACAATGCAACTGCGAGACCTTTTTATCTGTTCCCACAATAGCTTAAAATTAAAATTGTTTGTTATACATACATTAGCAAGTTTTTATATTGTTAGAACAATCTCATAATCTTTGACCGTGCAATTCACTGAACTGCAGAAGGATGGGGTTAGGAAAAAATATCAAAAGAATAACTTGCCGAAACCCGGGATTGAACCAGGGACCTTTAGATCTTCAGTCTAACGCTCTCCCAACTGAGCTATTTCGGCGCTGTTAAAATTGTGGGAGGCAGAGATCCAACTGTTTAAACTTAATCTAGTCCATATTTAAGCAGTCGCACTACCTATGCCATCTACCATACCCATAATGAAAGATAAGAAAGCCTTTCACATCTTTCCACTCGCTCTTCCTCCAAGCAGCAGCAGCATAGCCCAAGCCGGGGCTTAAGTATGTACGCTCAAGTTAAAGGTTAGAATTCATCCAGACGACTTCACAGAGATTTCAGTGGTTTCTCCTCACGGCACTATAGGCATATGACAAGGGGTTGTAAATCACAGAAGGTAGTGACATCTGTCCGAGAGACACGAAGCTACATGCCGGGGAAGCCAAGCATGGTATGCACCAGTGCGGCCGAGGTAAAAACGCTGCACTATGTAGCCTAGTGAGAGTTAATGGGGTTGCGGCGTGTAGCTTTTTCTCCTTAAGCCCAAGCCTAAGGGCAGAGACGAGAGGACAAGGGAAGCTCCCAAGATTATTATGCTCTCAGTCGCTGCCGTGGTCATGTTGTGGACAAATGGAGGTTAGAAGAGAAAACGAGGTGAAAAAGTAAATATTAATAAAATGCGAAATGTAGGCAGTGATTTCAACAGCATTTAAGACATAATTACAGTCGTGTCCACTTGTAAATTTCGCAGAAACAATTAGACTATCATCGTATTTAATTATTTTCGCGTATTATTAAAGGAACAGGGTTTTGTGAGAGTTGCGGTCAGAGAAGAACTATATTTACCGTTGTTGCTACACATAGTCTCACTTGCCGTGACCTCCATGATTGATTGCTGGAAGATTTGAAGATTTAGAAACTAATAACTTCTCCCTCCCCCAACTTAACAGACTTGCACGTTTAGTTTGATTTTAATTAACTACTGGAGACGGCGATCCACGTGGATGATACGCTTGTGACAGAGTTCTCAGTATTCCTAGTTGCAAACAATTAAACTACTTATTTTCGTACGTCCCAAACTACTACATGCATCTCAAGCAACAAGGTTCAAACATCGTGATTCCCTGCAGGACGCCAAAAGTGTTGTAAACGTTAAACAATCTTTTCTTCCGCCATCCAGTTGTTCATTATACCGTTAATTGTTCCACGGCAAGGGATCCAGCAACCGCCAGTCAACGCGTCCCGAACTTGCTTTCCGTTCCGCAAGTTGTTCATATTCCATAACTTTTGTAAGTTAATCACTTTGTATTTTTTCTTCCGCTTCTTAGGAATTAACCCTACAATCCTTGACGCGGCTGTTCTGAGGTGAATTAGTTAAATTAGATCAATGCTACTGCGGTTAGGGTTAGCTATGATCGTGGTCGTGCTGTCGTGCATCCTGTAGTGTTCCGGGTCTGCGTATGTACACATGTGGGGCTTGCTAGATTAACCGATTGCATGGAGCTCGATGCTTTTAACTGTAATAATGCAAGGGTGGGGGAGTTGCCCTCACCTCGTTCGTTCGGTGGCTTAAACATGTGGAGGATTAGAAAAGATTAACAGAGTGTAGGAGTTGCAGGAGACGTGTATTATGCAGTTATCTGAGCCCTTGACTTAGTATATACATAACTAACATAATGGCTGCATACTCTGTTTAACATAATATTGTATTAATCGCGGGTTGAAAGTGGGATAAACTCACGAGTGCATAAGTCATATGTATGATGTCTAAAGATTCTATTTTCTTTTCTGGCTCTTTTCCAGGATTCCAGGCCTTCTTGGGTTGGCCTTTGTGTATTTTTTCTCCCGTTTCTTGGAATGAGTGTTATCGCCCGAGAGGTATTGAGTTGTGTGCGTCCTGAAGAAGAGAATGAGATGAGTCTCGCAAGTATTTAACGACCTGTACATGTAACTAAGAAGAGGAAAAGTTAGTATTAACTATTTAAAGTAATTTTATCAAGTGCTAGCTAGGAGATCTATTATTTTAAGTCCGAGAAAGACCAGGATTAGATTAAGTGGAAGAAGAGAAGTCACGTTTTCCATACATATATCTATACACAAGTATCACTTCGATCTATTGACCAACAAAAAGGTTCCATCATTTCTCCTTTATCTCAGACAGTACAATTTATACAAGTGAATTAATTCTCATCTCGTAGATAAACACAGTCTACATATACTATATATTATAACTCAAGAGTAGTCAGTTTCAGTGTAGGTGGTAGCGTACTTGTATTGCTGTATTGCATGATCTTGAGGACGATCGTCTGCAGTCCCCCAAACAAATATACAGACGATAATACAATTTCGTTTCTAGCTGATAAGTGATATAACTATTTTAGTGCGTAGACTCTTCGGACTCGCTTCATATACGAAGTGTGTATACAAATTCAACGGTTAATCAGAACGCGTTGACAAGAACCACGAATTTTAGTGAGATTTGACTGTCTCTGTAGATTATTGTTAAAGAGATACTGCGGGCTGATTCGGTGGAAATTATCTCTCAAAACTGAGAAGGACAGATGAGTTGGTGAAGCAAGAACGCCATTCGTGCCTCATCTGCATAGCAACAAATAAAACCAGTGAAACTTGATCAGTGCGAAACTAAAAACTGGTAACGAGGATAATCATTTGCGCGACGAGTAGGTGGTCGATTCGCTGCAGCAAGCATTTTTTGTGATTATCATATTCTCATCGAAGTCAACCGAAGAGATTCTGCAATTCCTCAGCAAAGTCAAAAAATAATATTAAGGAAGCTACGAGAGCTTGCTCAAATAAAAAAACAAATTACATTTATATTTATAAGGTAAGGCTCTTTCTTTGACTACTCTCGAATTCATATCTATAATCGGTGATAAGATAAGGTATTGAGTGATGTAGGGTGGCTGGATTCATGACCATTAAGGTCCTAGGAATCAGAGACGAGGTGTCGGTGTCGGGTTGTTAGATTTTAATGATTTTTTGTATTTTGCAGTAGCTAGTACGATATATAGGATGTCGACGATTGAAGCATTAATGCAAGAAGGGAACCATTTGAAATCGTCTCCTAATCGTGGACTGAGTCAGAATAGTTCCGTAACAATGGCGACGCCAAACTCTATGAAGAATAACAGTACAGGAGGTCCGACGGACGACTGGAAGAAGTCCCTCGCCCTCCCCCCTAAAGATCTCCGAGTGAGGACGTCAGATGTGACAGACTGTGAAGGCAAGGAGTTTGAAGACTTTTGTCTCAAACGCGAACTCCTCATGGGTATTTTTGAAATGGGATGGGAGAAGCCCTCCCCCATTCAGGAGGCATCTATTCCAATGGCGTTGTCCGGTCGAGATATCTTAGCTCGTGCGAAAAATGGTACGGGAAAGACTGGAGCTTATACGATTCCTATCCTGGAAAGGGTCGATCCAAATCTTGATGCCATTCAAGGTTAGTAACGTTGTTATTTTGGCATTTATTTATATTTAACGCCTGGGAACCTTTCTTGCTGTCTTTAAGTAGTTGCTTTACACTAAAGACAGAATGACATTTACGAAAATGATGAGACTATGGATTCCCCCACGTTCTCGTTTGGTGGACGATAAATCCGATTCTGAGACTGCATTAGTGTCATGTTAGATTGGTGGCGGTATTTAATAGCCGTATTGGGTGAATGGGTTGGGTGCTTGCTTATTTTTCTAGGGAGCTGCCAAGTACTATAATTCATACTGTATTTCAGCTTTGATAATCGTTCCGACGAGAGAGTTGGCGCTACAAATTAGCCAAATATGCATGGATATCTCCAAGCACCTGAAATTAAAAGTCATGGTTACGACTGGTGGAACTGGACTCAAAGATGATATTATCAGAGTGTACCAGAAAGGTGAGTTATGAAAATGTCTCCTATGAGCTTGAAAAGTAGTCGAATATTTGCAAGTTCGTGGTTACAATGATGCTTACTTAGGACACCTTTGGATCCAAAGGAGATGAAAAGACTAAAGTTATCAAATCTGAGTTTCCGAACTTGTTAATAATGATGAATATATTTCAGTAGAGGATTTATCTTCTGAAAAATATTAAAATACGTTACCTGGCTTTCAGTGCACGTGATAATTGCTACTCCTGGAAGAATAATTGACCTCATGGAAAAGAAAGTGTGCAGAATGGAGCAATGTAAAATGCTGGTCCTAGATGAAGCAGACAAGCTGCTATCACAAGATTTCACCAGAATGCTTGACAAACTCATTTCACATCTCCCGTCAAAAAGACAAATATTATTGTATAGCGCCACGTTCCCAGTCACCGTTGAAGCTTTCATGGTAAGTAATGTCTTCGTTTTGTGGTGATAGACGGTTGGATTTTTTGTGCTTGCTGTTAAATTTGTCCTAGTAATGTTTTGGGATGCTTTGTTTGTTTCTTATAGAAAAAGCATACCATTGACCCGCACAAGATAAATCTTATGGATGAACTGACGCTGAAGGGAGTTACGCAGTACTATGCCTTCGTCCAGGAACGCCAGAAAGTACATTGTTTAAATACCCTTTTCTCAAAGCTGGAAATTAACCAGTCCATTATATTTTGTAATTCAACCCAACGAGTCGAGTTATTGGCTAAGAAAATCACCGAACTCGGATATGCTTGCTATTTTATCCATGCTAAGATGAATCAAGCGGATCGTAACCGTGTCTTTCACGACTTTAGAAAAGGTCACTGTCGAAATTTGGTTTGTTCAGGTAAGAAGTTCCGCATCATAATTTTTTGTAAGTACATTTAAAAAAAACTTTATTATCTGCGAGTTGCTTCTCAGAATAAGGGTTGCAACGTTACGAGCTTCGAAAGTTCTTATTTTCACGGCAGAGATTTCGGTTGCAGTGATGTTTTATCTTAGGACACCTTTAGATCCAAAGGAAATGAAAAGAAACGATATTAAGTCTGAGTATCCGAAACAGTGAATGCCAAGTTGCGCAGCTCTTGCATGAAATTTGGTAGCTTTAATGAAGTATTAATTCAGATAATGGCATATTGTTTGGTAGATCTGTTCACAAGAGGAATCGACATTCAAGCGGTGAATGTTGTGATAAACTTCGACTTCCCTAAGATGTCAGAAACCTATTTACATCGTATCGGTCGTTCAGGCCGATTTGGTCATCTCGGTATCGCAATCAATCTAATCACATACGAAGATCGGTTCAACCTTCAGAAGATAGAAGCAGAACTCGGAACTGATATCAAGCCCATACCTAAGGTAAGGTTCCATCTCGGGCATAATGTTGAGAATAACGTTAACTAAAATAGCAGGTGCTTCTTGACGAAGTAGTGGAAGATAGTCTATAGCCGAGGGTAACAATGATGTTTCTTAGGACACCTTTGACTCCACTATATTTAACTCGGAGTTGTATCAATTTGGGAATGAAAAGAATCGAACAGATATCTGAGTTCCCTAGAAAAATATTTTTAAAAATCCTGTCTGAGATTAGTTGAAGAAGATTTCATTTACTAATCATTTTCATTTTCTTGTGCTTTCAGGAAATCGATAAAACTTTGTATGTGGCGTCCTACCATGAGGAAAGGAATGAAAACGAATCGTAGATGCATCCCCTACAAATTATATTCTCACACCGGTGAAAAATTGAATAATTTTTGTTACGTGAATTTAAAAAAAAGTTTCTTATACAGAACAGTTTTCCAACGACAAAAACATTTTTACACTGAAAATTCAGTCAGCAAATGCTGTTTCCGGATTTTAAAAGTTTTTCAAAATCAATCCCCAAATTTTGTTCTTTTTAATCAGTAATATTTGATCCGATATCGAAATTCAAAATTCAAACTTCAAATATAAAATTGGCTTTTACAATTGGCAACCCCATTCATGATTTGTCTTCAACTTTATTGCGATTTCGTTATTATTGTGGCACAGCGGCACTTTGTTGTAGAATGTAAACGAGTTAAACAAACGGTATGGCATACTCGCGTGAGACAAGTGAGGGCACCGAATAATTACGAATGAGCCTTTATTACGAATCTGACGTAAACAAGTACACATACAAACTGAACTGTCTTTTTAGCATCTAAAGGAAACAAATTTAATAGGCAATACAGAAATCGAAAGTACCTCATGGAAATAAATACTAACTGCCGGATACTCTCGGAAATAATCGTAACTAACAAGATCAGCTGATATCCGGAATTAGAAACGTTATCATGATCCTACACAACAATACGGATAATCTTAAGCGGTTGATGATACAGCCAGTTTCTTCAGATGATCCATGAAAACTTGCAAGCTAACGTCGTCAGTGAGAACTGGCGCTCCTCCATCCTGAAACACATTAACAGAGCTATTAATACCTAGACCTTCGAAGTATTGTACAAGCTTACTTCGCTACGACACAGAACGAAAAGATAAAACTGTATCCATTAAACCGTAAAACCACCTCTTCAAAATAACGCTTAACCAATTCGACTTATGAAAATACACCTTTAACCCCATGATGAACAATAATCAAGCGTGAAGCCGCCACCTCGCAAGAACACAGTTGTACTGTACTGTTGTGAGCCTTGCTCACTAATCTCAAATCTACAATTGAAGCTAGAAATTCTTAAACTCTCTAACTTATTAGTAGACATGATCGCCTCTCTCACTTGGTGCAGTGCAAGCTACAGTATTCTTAACATTATATACATTCTAACTATCGATTCAAACTGAAATGGTTTTTGGACATACGTGGCAGGCAGACATAATACATTCTGCACAAGTTATTAGTTGCTATACTTAATGTTTCTACCGCGACTGCTAAAGCGTCACAACAACTTCTCTGCCATAAATCATAATCTAACCGCGTTTCCTTAGAGAACAACAGCATTGGTATTAATCCTACAAATAGTGTCTTCTGTAGTACTAATAAAGCGAAAGGCACATAAATTACTATTAGTAATTCCAAGCATTCAGTCTAACTACCCCATCATACTTATTCTTATTTGGTTAAAAAGCTTTAATCAAGATCAATAAGCCACTGCTCTGCTCCGACACCCGGAAGCTATTTCACGCTAAATAATGTAATTTAAAAATACTACCGCTGATGATTGGGGAGAGGGCATGGACTTCACGATCGAAACAGCAAGACACAGCAACCAAACGTGGTACGGTATCGCAGATGAAGGGCAAAATAAAAACATGCATTTACGTCAATGATTTTCACGCTAACTCTGAATCGTTTTCAGTACCAAACAAAAACACAAGCATGCATAGAAATAACTCTGTAAACAAATCAATTATATGCCTGCGGGTACGATCAAATTCTCTGTCGATGTCGAAACGAAAGAGAAAAATTGCATATTTCTTATCCGACTGCGGACACGGTCAAAGTCAAAGTGTCTTTTGTTGTTGAAACGAGAGGGAAAAAATGCGTATTTCTCTCATAACATTATTCGCTATTAGAACTATGAAACACATGTAGGGTACGATATCAATACTCTGTAACCGTTGTTAATCATCATAGCTGTATCGCAAATTTCGACGACTTGAAAAATCGCGATCAAGTTTCTCTTGTATAGGTAGCATGCATATTTCGGAATACATAAAGTTGAAAGAAGATTAATAAACTGTGAAAGTTGACTTACCCCTCCATAGGCGTACATGTTGTTATGTGTTTGGGATGGATTAACTTTGGATAGTAAAAAGCGAGCCTATAAAACACAACGTTAACATAGTGTCAGATGCACCCTAAATGACCATCCATTGTGCTCGCTTCTAGATATGTTTTTACCTGTGATCCTCCCTCTTCCGTATCGATGTAACGTGGCATAGGAAACCGTGAATGTAAAATTTCTTGAGCATCAGTCATCGGTGCCTCTAACAACTGACGAAAGTTATCATACTCAGGCAACTTGTGATAACCACCAGCTCTCCATTGGGCAATCGTCTAAAATTAAATTAAAAAATGAATACCAATAATTAATTACCTTTAGTTAACGGTATGTACTATTGACTCGAAGTTAGCAAAATACCTCTCCGTGGAAAATGACAATTTGGAAGAATGTGTCCATCAGCAATATTCTATCCTTCTGAATGCTTGAAGTATCCAATAGTACCGGTTCTGGAGGTCCATTGAAACTATAACTGTACAGTAGCGGCTGTATCATGATTAGCGATTGTGTTAGATCCTCGCGATTTAGCATGTGTCTGCATTAAAAAGCATGTCCAATTAATTTCTTGCAACTTTGTCACATCAGAATATGCAGCATAAATCCCGTTCTTCATACCTATAAAACGAAGTTTCATCGGGTGAATTGTTGAAGACTTGTAAGAATTGCGATCGTCTAAGATGGAACATAAACTGCGGATATAAACTAAAGTTTTCTGCTAATTTAAAGCTATGTGGATCATCTTTGCTGTAGTCCCCAAACTTCTGACACAATCTGATTAACATTCGATCCACCCATCGCAATACGTCAGAACCATCATCTGATTCAGCTCTAAATACAGCCAGTCGAGCCATAAGAACAGCGGAAGCTTCTTGATCAAAACCCTGACTGATATGGTACAAATTAGCTGTTGCATCAGCCCAACTGAAACAAAACCGGATTCAATCATAAATTTGCAAAGTAATGGAGTAATAATCATTGACACATTTGGCTTAGTTACAGCACTCACTTTCTTGCTATTGTGACAACTCTTACGCGCTGCTGCCCACTAGAATGTTGATATTGGGTGATAAATTGGATACATCCTCTTCCTCCTTGTGGAATAGGCGCGCCGTGCTAAAAATAATGAAACAAACATTGACAACGTGATGATGAAAGAAAGTTAACACAAGATAATATATTTACAGAATCACGTAAGCCAACCTGATTAACAATCTCGAAAAATATAGCAGTTGTAGTTGATGGGGTCAATGTGCAAAACTTCCATTGGCATGTTCCTCCCATCCCGACTTCAGTGTCTGCGACACAACCGCTCTTGACTCCCAAAGAAACGCAAGGTCCGATGGCTCCGCTAACTTTCAATTCTCTAGACGTTTTCACTTCCAAAGTTGCATTGAATGCCATACGAATTTCCGATTTTTCAGTCCTAGCAAACACTCTTTGGTACGTTTGCTTGAACAACGAGGAGTTAAATGAATCTCCCATGACCATATGACCACTAAAAACAAACCAACATGATTAAATTACAGTTGATTATACTATTCCTTCGTAAGCTAAAAATAAAAAAACATTGCTTACCCAGTATTATTAGGACAGAACTTCATCTCCGCCAATCCAGTCTGATCTAACGCACAAGAATATATATCGACCGCATGACCATTTGCAGCTGCCCTACCACCTAGTGCTTCATAATGCTTGATAGCCTTTTTCATGAATTTGGCGTTATCTTTCTCAATGTCATGGTGAGAGCGAATAGGGAATTTCAGCTCATCGTTGACGACTTGACCAGGTCCTTGAGAGCATGGACCTCCGACGAAGAGCATTATCCGTCCTCCAGCATTTGGATAACAGCACTGCAAGATAATACAAAATTAGATACTAATCTTCTAGCAAAAATGTTTTTGTCACAAATAATTGTAATCCTTTCCTTACCTCTAATAAACCCACAGCAACGGATAATGCAACACCAGTAGACCGGAGTGCACGCTTTCCTTGTGGCACAGTCCAAGGATCTCTTTGCAGCTCATTCAAAAGATCGGTCATTGACATTTCTGCTGCAGCGAGAGGTTGTAAGAACCGATTGATTGGCTGTTGAACTTTTTGTTGCTGCCCTGGGGCCATGGGCATTCCAGGTTGACCAGGTCCTTGTCCCGGTGCTAGTCGAGTAAGTCCTAGCATTTCTTGTAACTGCTTAGCATTAACATCCTTCGTTCCTCTAAAAACATAACTTCTTGCACAACCGTCGCATCCTAGTTCATGCACGGATACCATTTTTCCAAATGTGATCAATGCAACCAGAGCATTAGGAGGCAACAGTTCCAGTGAGCATTGAATACATTCCTTCAGGGCAGACAATTCCTCGTCATCCATGCAGGTATCAATGACGAAAACGAAGACTGGAGGAGGAACAGTCGCTCTGGTGATTGTATACTCAATAGTGGAGAATTGTGGGATAAGCTCCGCAGGTTGACATTGTTCCGTCATAGCGCCATACTGAGGAGGAAACGGATTCCTCTGAAAGCAAAAATTGCACACCCAAAATTTGGCCCGGTAATCGACTTGGCACAATGGGTTAAGAATAGCCCGACAGTTACTTCTCGTACACAGCACTGGATCATACTGGATCGGTGGTAAATCTGAAATCACCGAAATCAAAACCCTCAGTTGCTGAAATTCTTAAAAGTTACATTGCTTATTTCTCTTTCCGATTCTACATATTCTTCAATCAAATCATTTCAATTTTCCTACCATTCCGTTCCTTCAAAGGCGTAAGCAAACACCCAAGAGGTACAACTAATCTAGTTGCTTCCAGCTTCGATGACGGCCATACATTCCACGACAAACGGACCCCATCCCGTTCCTCCTGTTGTTGAATAAATTCCGCGTAGGTAGCCATTACTCCGTTATCAATAGAGTCTAACTTGATCTGTAATAAAAACATAAAAAACTCATCAGGTACATTGCATCACTTAAATAGTTTTAATACCAACTCCACCCTCCCTATCAGTTAAACCATATGACCATGACGTGTAACTTTCTAATCATTGCACCAACACCTATACCATCAATTGATAGTAAAATAGACTCAAGTTCCAGCAACACACAATGCCTTTCATCCACTATAACCCAATGACCTTTACGATCCTTACAATCCTAACATACCGCCTAATATCTATCTAACCGCGACCTTGCCTAAATTAAAACTTCAATCACGAAATCAGCTTCACCCGAACTTCCTAAATTACCATACCGACTTCCATTCTAATTGTTAATTAATACCTAAGCCTTACTGATTTTTCCAAAACACATTAAAATACTGATTTACACAATTAATACCACAATTTGTGCCAATATGTCAAATAATTATCAAATTAAGTCACCCATCAACTGCCTTCAAACTGCACTTTTTCAAACTCTACAAGATCACAAACAGGAATGGAAATTAAATATTTAAATCTTACCTTTTATTCCCACATCCGTTAAAATTTATTGTTGCACTCACACCTTTCAAAATCTCAAGAAGAATAGGTCACAACGATGACCACTATGAGCTCAAGGAAAATTCGAAAGGCTCTTCCTGCTTTGCTTACGTGTCACATCAGATTCTCATTCAATGAGATCCCATCCACCGGTATATACCTTTTAAAGCCAAGGAGAGCCGTCCGTCGCTAACTTCAGAACTCAAATCCAAATCCTAGCTTCGCATTTATGGTACTTCACATATAGGTCAACGTTAACACTATATATGCACGCTCCCAAAAATCTTCCACTGGTTTTAACCATAGAGATGATGTTGGCAGTGCGGGCTTTCCCTACATGTGATTCAACACACTGAGGCCATCGATTCTATCTTTCTTTTCTCACAGTACCCCGAGAAAAAATAAACCAAGCAATGTGTATGCCACGTAGCAGGCTCAGATACCTATTGAATGATTGGCTTAGCGACATTTAATCTTAATCACCGTCATCTTCAATTCATCTATCGTTGTCGTTTATGGGCTTAGAAACTCTAATGATGAAATAAATCTTAAATATCAAGTCAGTTTTAGTTAAGGCAAGATGTATATATATAACTAAATGTTGCTCTCACCTGCTAAACAATAACAGGCAGGATGATACTATGTACGTGACGTGTGGGAGAAAGCAGTATTCGGGGCACTTTGCGACATTATTATCTTGTAACACGTCAACAGCATTTAATTTAAACGTAATGACATTTGGAGTTGACATATTCATGAATGACGCATTATAAATTTTAATAGCTAATTTAAGTTTGATTTCTAATCATGAACTTGTTAGCAATTATATTCTCTTCGTAGATCTCAGAGAGTCTTTTCAGCAATTAATTATATGTTTGTTTCAAATTAACAAGGCGTTATGTTTAAAAATTTACTCTAGAATCGCAATAATTAGGCTAGTAAAATTCTAAACGGATTCGTTTCTTTCTGCGTCATTGCAGTTTTTACGGGGCTGTTAATCAGCGGCATGTGTGTCATAAAAATATGATTAAACTCCTTAGAGATCAGACTTGAAGCCAAAAGCACCCAGACCTCTGGCAACTTCGACCGCTTCGCCTACAGTCGGCAACCCCCGTGGGTCTCTTGTTTGTTTTACCGCTGTAGGATTAGCCCTTGTTGCAAAAGTGTATCCCTGCATGTCGTCCACCTTCCTTGAGTTGTAATGATCAGAAACTTAATAGCATGTGAACATGATGAAAGAATGACGGCAAGTTGTAGAAGACGAAACAGGAGCCACGTGTATTTTGACAGGAAACAATGGGCTCCAACCATACGGAATTTAACCCACACAAGTTCCTACCTACCCTCCCACAGCGTTTATGAGATTCAAAATTATTTATATTGAGATACCTGTGGAGTGGAGACGGACTGGCAAAGCCGGCATTCCGTCTCTCTCCCCTCTGCTCTTAAAATCACAAATCCTCATACTTCGTACCTCAAGAAGATAATTTTGGTTTCTACTTCCTGTCCAACCTAGAGTCATGATAGTAGCTCTGCCGCTAATTAATTTTAACTTTAAATCCAACGCGATTCGGCTATAGACACTACACCATTACGATTCCATCGCTTCACAAATAAAACGCTGCTGCCCCTAACGTCTCGCAATTTTCCGAATGTGTTCGTTACTTGATACTAACGTCGCTGCAAATTCAATTCCAGTAAATGTTGCATTTTAGCTCGCCTGTCACACGTTTCATAGATACTAGTGCACTTCGACATTTTATCAAGTATTTTAGGCAACGGAGACAAATTCTCGTCTTCTTCCTCAGAGGTTGTTTTCTGTGTATTTAGTTTCTCTTCCCGCAAAAGCTTCCTTGGCTACTAACTCCTCTTGACTGATTCCCAGCATCCATTTGTAGCGTGCTTTCACCCATCTATCTTATTAGCAGACATACATTACCGGGACGCCGAGGTGTCCAGTCCTTCAGTCAAATCCCCTGCTATTCGTGCACCGGAGGAGTCGCAAATTTCTCTGTCGCGCCAGCAGTCCAAGAGCAAGATTCGTTTGAAATTTCTTTTGATTCACTCCCTTCCACTTATGTAAATATTTCCATGTGTGTCTCCGTCTGGCGCATCCGCTTGGAAATTATGTAGCGACAGGTACAATTTAGTTGGCGCGTAGTATCGGAGATCGGGTAGTTTGAAAAAAAAGCCAGAGGACCGCACTAATATTTGCCCCTACTTTCCTCCGATGAGTTGGCTATTTTTATTGTCCAACTTTTTCCTCATCCCCGCCATCCCAGAAGGGAGAAATCAGCGGTCATCATCATTTATGTCCCAGAGTTTGACGGCTAGTCTCGTGTAAGTAACTACAGGTAGTTGTGGGGTAATAATAAGTGGAGAATATGAAAAACGAATCATGATTTCTCTCCCTCTATGTTTATTTCACCGCTCCCTGACGTTTATGCCCCTCATACAATTTGGAACACACGACTCCTGCCTTGTTATCCCGGCTCAGACGGATTCTTTCTCCCTGTCCGAGCCAAGAACATGAAAAAATCATTCTACTTTTTTACCCCCACACATCTCTCCTCTTTTCCTCTACATACTTCTTGATCCACACTCTCCGCGTTTAACATAACACACGAAACTAAGATCCGCAGCTTCCCTCCCTCACTCATCCCTTGATTCCCAATTAACTAAAGTCCTTCTAAATAATCAGACATTTAATGTCTTTCACTTCTTAGGTATCTAATTCTCTTATTCTTCATTCTTTTCGTTTTCACCTTATTTCAGCTCCGTCCTCACTCTCACAGCACAGCGTACATCTTCTCTCCACACTAGTAATTGAACATTTATGACCATGTGTCAATGTATATCTTCATACATCATTCAAAAAATTCCTTCCCAACCCTTCCTAACAGCAGGACCAACAATCTGGAGAAATACAGCAGCAATATAAACTATTTACTCTGCATCTCGTCTCTGGACTCTAAAGGCTTTTTTACCCTATAACTTCCAGATCCCACTGTTTCACACAGCCTCAGCCTTGTCTTCTGTACGTAGTATTGCCTTTATCCCACGTGAAAGATTCACCTCATCCCATTCTTTTCCTCATCATCACTGATCTTCCTCAGCCAGCTTAGGCCAAGTCAGTCGGATTTTTTAGGTTCTTCCGAAGCCAGTCTGACTGGCTCTTCATCACCAAAACACCAACTAACCATCTAACATATTCCTTGTCGTCCTCCAGCCTCAACTGCTTCTCCTTTTCATTAAATCTTCGAACCTACTGTGTCAGCAACATTTTTACTAATTGTCTACAATTCTTCAACAGCTTCCAATCACTCTTACCTGTCTGGATTTATGTCCTCTTTACCTTCATTTCTGCAAACATAAAATTAATGAAAGCTATAACCAAAATTAGTTTGCAAATGTTGCTAACCCGTCCTTTTCGCAGCAGCTCCATAAATAATGCTCCAGTCCCCAAAGATTTCAGTTGGATCAGGGAGTATAGCTAAGCGTGGTTTTCGAAATAAAACTTTAGAGCTTATATCACAACCCGTAATATATCTTGCGTTTCAGGGTTAGATTTCATGTAAGAATCTCGACAATATAAAATTTTCAAAGTCTTATTAATAATAATTAAATGTTCATATCTTTGAAAGTTTCTTTATTAATACTGATGTCCCCCCTTAAACCTTTGGTGATTTATAGTTTCATCAGTTTAATTCTAAGTAATTGTTAGTGTATGATTTAGTTTCATTTTAAGCTTGATTAATTCACACATTATTTAAATGCAATCATCTAATCATTGATATCATTTTTTGCTGCATGACTTACAATGTTATCAGCTTCATCGATCTCCATTGGGCAACACGCAGACAGTTTCTAGCTGTATGAGAATGTTGCTAAGAAAGCTTTCAAAAATCAATTTGCGACAGGTTTTTTATTCGCGCAATCCCTGCAACTTGAAAAACGTTCTAATTTTCTGGAATACGAGCTTTTAAAATGCTTAAATTATGCTGTATATTTAGCTACATACGATTAAGAGCAAAGCCCGGGTTGTTGCAGTCAAGTCAAGACTCCTTAAAAAGCTTAACGTAACGGCTGATGCATTTGAAATTATCCTGTTTATTTCATCAATGAAGTGGTATATCACCAACTCTATCTAGAGACCTGAGTCCTCTCTCTTTATTGAAACCAAAACAAACGGCGTACAGCGTACAGCTTCTTACATGTTTAAAATTTAATTTAATTTTGAATATTTCCCATTGGTAAAAGGCCAAGTCCTTTCCGTTGCTAGCTTGATTCGATTTATGTTCTCACAAAACTAAATACGTCGTTTGTGCTTTGACCTCTCCTTATATGCCCACGCAACGCAGTTTTCTCCATCGACTATTTTTGATTTACAGAATTTAGCATAAAACTTCTTGTAGTCTTCTCGTATTTTTGCACCCCTCCTTATCATTTTCCTCGTACAAATCTTCTGGCTTCTTTCTTAAACAACATTGTTTTTTACACCGCGTCACTCTTTTATTGCAGCCCAAGGAAACTGCAATTCCCACCTGACCAAGCCAATGAGCATAACAATTTCTCAGAGTGCGTTTGTCCTGTCCGTGTGTGGACAGGAACAAGAGCTGTTTAGTTGCTAGCCTTAGATGTTTCCATTGTTTATCCATTGTATTTGGCTATCTGACAAGAATCAGAGGATGATATAGTCTAGTGTGAATCCTTCCCCGATTCGCACACCTCTCCCATCACAGTCTAATCAAGAAACAAGTAAAGCTTGCTCAGAGATTCACTCCAACATCTTCAACCCACCACCGTATTTCATTTGACGTGAGGGAAGAGGAAGGGAAGAAGAGATGAAAAGGGATCGCCACATTCATTCTTGCGCCGGCTTTACTCCTCCTCTCCCATAGGATGAGGACGGAGGACTATAAGGGAAATCTTTTAGTATTCCAGAACCTCTCCACGAGATCACATCCCCGCGAGTCACACACACTCACGAGCTGGCTCAACAAAACCAAAGCCAAGGCCCATAACTTTATCCAGACTTCTTTCACCAGCCCAACGAGCGGACGGGAACAGAAAGCTGGCGCTAACCTCTTAATAAGTCCTTCAGTTTCCAGCGGGACTAACCCATCGCCACCGCTTCCAGTAATTCCGCCCTTAAGTCCTAACTCACACGTTCCCTCTGCTCTGCAAGGACAGTGTAATTTTGTCATCATTTCTACCGAATATTTCCTGGAACTGTTTCCTTCCTTTGGAAATTCGGACCGTTTAAAAGTGAACGCAAGATAGATTTTCTCAGCTGAATTTGAAAACAACAAAAGTTCAGGACCCAAGGACTTTTTTACCGTGCTGCAATAAGTTTTGAACCGGCTACTTCTTCTCAAGTGTCTCAAGCACGCATCCCGGGAAGATTTACCTGGATAACAAGCTCCTCCCGCTCAATTCCAGGACGTTGTGACAGGTGTAATAAAGTCGTTGCTAATAAGGAAGGAAGCGATAATTTTCCGAAGGGAACCCTTAAGGAAGAGCGGACCGGATATTTTCAAAACGGACCTTTTCTCAATTTCACCCACGCACACCTTTAACCACCAGACCAGCGGCAGGATCAGGTCAAAAATAACTCCCAGCTTCCTCACGTGCTTCTATCTCAATGCATCCTACCGACAAAACGTGTCCCAAGGGGCGTGGACATTACTCACTATTTCTATAATATTGCGTGTCTCACACTAACGATAACACACAATAAAACCTACGGATACAAAGAATAGCCCGAGTCAATAGCACACTTCAATTACAACACATCCAAAAGCACAGAGTCAATCATTTCGTTAAACTATTCAACGCATCCACAGAACGACGTGTTCAGATATCCAAAACTCCTTCCTCGTCACGCCGTGGGGATTTCTGTTCTCCTCTGACGTAGCGATACGAAGCTATCGTTACCAATTTAAAGCTGTACTCCGATTGAGTCCAACGTTCTGATAGCGTCCCTGCGGACCTGTATTTAAACTCTTCGCCCTAGCTATGTACAACCATAATTTTGAATGACTCTGTTAAGTGTTGAGCTCAACATTCAGCGACTCATTTGAGTGTAACTCGATCAGCAACTTTCGGTGGACTTAACTGCAGTTAATTTAATTAAATATCCTCCAGTTCAACTTGTTTAACCCGGGCTTGAAGATGTTAAAGGAAGAGGATGGACATTGTGGTGGTTGTGGTCTACTGATTAAGGACAGGTTTTACGTCAAGGCTGTGGAACAACAGTGGCATAATGGCTGTCTTAAATGTGCTTCTTGCGGTCTCCTTCTCCATAATCAGCACACCTGCTTTGCCCGAGACGGACACATTTTTTGTAAGGACGACTACTACAGGTGAGAAATAATATAATCTTCACCAATTCTGCCCATGTCTTCGTCCATAGCTCCTTCTTCTTGGTCTTCTTGGCCCCGTAATTATATATTCTATTTCTTTTTTATATTTTTCCAACCGCTTTGATTATATATATAAACGCATACATTTTATTACTTTTTCCACAAGGTTAACTCGCGCGCTTTTCGTTAATATCATTGATTATGAGGACATTATTACACGCACCGCAACTTCTCTCCTCTCTATTGCTCTTAAACAATATGTTGCTTAACCTCTGCCCTCAATTCGGGGTAATTTTCATCACTTTTATTTATCACTTTCCATCGAATTCCATCAGTTTAATTACCTTTGTCGTCATAATTATCAAGTTCATCCTAACCGCTTCCAAACCACTCCTGTAACGTCCTTGCACCATCATACCTTCTCCTTCCCTTAATTACCATTTCGAGGAATCACCCTATACTTTTCTCTCCATCTGTGTGTGTTACTCAAAATCGTACCGGTACAATTATGGAATGCTTTTGTTATTGTCCTTGTCATTGCAGAAACAAGGATTATTTGCAATTCCAGCTTTAATGGCAATCCCAAAACGCTTTCCACCTTATTTGTGTAATGCTGTCGCGAAATTTTCCACCCCGTCCGTGTTTACTATTTACTATAGCCTTCAGGGTCTGCGAAAATAGGTGATTAGATGGTGTAGTACCCTCCCTGTAAACTTCTATCAATAATCCGCCCGGGTATTTTACTTTGTAATTTATCCCGCATATCTATAATTCCTCCTGCAAAATTACCGAATTATTCCTGGTTTTTTTGCTAATACCCTGGTGTCATCACTCATCCCGTCCC
Organism: Sminthurides aquaticus; assembly: GCA_906901655.1. NCBI lineage: Eukaryota > Metazoa > Arthropoda > Collembola > Symphypleona > Sminthurididae > Sminthurides > Sminthurides aquaticus. The sequence continues at coordinate 7,762,304 of CAJQTT010000006.1, read as the reverse complement.
GGTTACATTAACCACGCACTCATTATTGGCGTTGCAATCCTCTCGGTAATTCCCATTTTGACGTCACATAGTTTCTAATGTGCGTCCGAATTCATATCGAATATCAATCAGTCACACCGTTAGAGCTTAATATAGTCCTGTTTCTGACGTCACAGATAGGGTCATGCTCGGCGCTTTTTTGAGCGCTTCTTTTTGAGTACAGACCAGTAATCTTGAGAACCCGGTAGCTTTCCTTGAGAAAGAGAGATTGTAACGCGAACAATTCATTTTCTGGAACCATGCAAATCCTTGCCTCCTTTTATCACATCTTCTTGGATGACGTATTGGGAATTGACTACGTAATCTAGAGTATTCCGGCCTTCCTCAATGCACACATTCAAAGGGATATGGATGAACAGGGAATGAATTGAATCATATATTCCGATGATAGGGACGTCATCATATCATATTTTCCTGAATGCATTCCGAGGACTCGCTGAGACAGCTTTGTTGTAATGCAGGGCTACTCATTGACTCTGATAACGCCATGGGACCACAACCAAAAACCACAAGCACAGCATCTTATCATTTTACGTATAAGCGCATGCACAACCAGTAATTAATGATGAAGAATTCTTCGAGAATTCCCAATCATGTCCTTCGCCAACTAATATAGGACGTCATTATGAGTTCCTCGTGACTGAAAAGTACAGATATTGTATCAGTTAGCAATTGTATTAATTAGAAAATACTGTTTTAAATTGGACGGATAACATTAATTTAGTAACATGGATTCTTAGTAAATGAAATGTGGACAGTTAGACTATGCTTCCGGTCGTTCACAGACTCTCAAATTGGCAGATAAGAAGGCGCATCACTATTAAAGTAGGCGAACGATGAGCGACGAAGGCGTCAGAATAATTGAGTTGTGGTGAGCATTTCATTTGATAAGAATTCATTGCCCCAGACATTACGACTTTTAAGCATCAGAAGAGAGCTGCAGTATGCGACTTCTGTGGAACTGGTTGCGGAGATAATCTCAAAGCTTTAAGGTTTTTGATACAACATCAACCAAAATCATGATTTTTATCTGAAACCGCTTCGAGTAATCCTTCACGGTTTAATTATTGTAACGTAAACGCTTTATGGTTCCTCGTTATTATGATGATGTGAATTTCGTACATCCAGGACCTGTTTTCTCTCAGCATGAATATTCCGTTCCTGCTTCAGAGGATTTTATTTGATGATGGGTACTATTAAAAAGCAGAGGTGTTAGTTTTTACATTAATGTACTTAAATAGGATTTGAACGGATGCAATAATTCGTAAAAGCTAACAATTACATTTATAAGATGCATTGGACATATTAAACTTCAAGTTTCAAGCATAAAACCTATGCTGGTCAATTGCAAGAATAAGACGCCGTTAAATAATGTAAAACGTATCGGTGAAGTGTATTGGTTAGGTTTTTTTCCCCCCATGTTGATTATGTTCGGATGCCTGTAATTACTTTTGATAGTTTATCGATTTTAGAACAATGCAGCTCTCGTATTGTGCTAAGAGGTTATTAGTTTTGATTTTCAAAAATATTGAAACTTGCCTATGTGTTCTTAAATTCCTCATAGTTTTGTGAAATTAACTGATTCCCTGTCACCTCCCCGTCAGGGTTGCCTGGCTAACCCCAAAATTGCCCGGTAATGAGAGCCCACCTCCCGAAACGGATGATTAGATGACTAGAATTCGTGACTAGCTTTCTTTGCCACCCATCGATTTCGACACATGTTCTCTTGAAATATGATCTTGAGTTGACAAACATTTGGGCCACAGACGACGGGGCTCCTTGCTCTGCTACCCCTTCTTCCTTCATCTTGCACCGATCTAGCATTCAATAGCCGATTCAGAGCACCAAAACCAGCATTCATGCATTTCTGTATGTGTGCACCGCATTCGGTGCTTTCACCTTCTTCCCATGTTCTGCTTCTGAATATGCAGGTTCCAGTTGCCCAGTAATGCACAGAAGAGCATAAATATATCGAAGAGGGCATGAAATTAGGCATAATTTCTTTTTAAGTAGCAGTGTCAAATTTCCCAATCAGCTCATTTATCAGTATTTCACTATTTCGTATTAGAGGAGCATCTTCTCCTATCTTTCCCGCATCCTCCCAGTCTTCTCCGATCTCATCCGAAGACACTTCCTCCTCTTGCTCCCCGCCTGGTTTCTCAAGTCGTCGCGGATGCTTGACTCCATCTTCTCAACTTCTCAGGAATCCCCTCTGTCGTTCCCCCCGATTTTCATCCCTCTTATGTCTCATTACATATTTTTAAGCTCCGAATTTCCTCCCGCTTCACAGACTTGATACTTGCTCCGCATTTTACTAATTAGGGATGTAACCGTAGTTATGTCTCTCTGAAGGCCATTCCTCCTTGTATTCCAGAATCCAGAGTGTACACAATTTACAGCCCTCCTCTCTTTGTATTCTCACCCTTGTAGCTTCTTACCCGGTTCGTTCTTCTTGTAGCAAGCATGTTGCGGTCCTTGCAAACAAGGAATCTTCTCATTCAAGTTTATCTTCGGATCGCAAAGAGCCAAACTGCAGGAGTATATGGACTACGGACCCACTTACGTAAGCAAACTAGTTGATATCCTGAGTACACAGACGGACCAAGACGGAGAGAAGAAACGGTGTGAATTTCATCCTCCAATCACATGTGCTACATCCTTCTCCCTTAAAGTTCACGAGTAATAGTTTCTGACAGGTTTTTTCCCTGAGAGTCTCCAAGACGTTCAGCTAAAATTACTTTAACCCGCCAAGCAAAGCCTTAAAGCCACACACAGCCTTAGATACTACCGCCTTCCCTTCATATTCCTTCTCAATGAATGAGCCAAAGTTCACAGGCTATACATGTGTAGACAAAACGGAAATCCTTTCCGAGATCCATAAGGGAAGTTGTTGCATGCAAATGTATTCCCTTCCCGTCTCATAATGGGAACCATATCTCATCCCATCTTCCTCCGCCGTCCGCCACCAGACACCCACACATACGCAAACCCCACAGGTAACCAAAACTAAGTCAGCGCGTTCAAAAAGTCCGATGCATAACACACATTCCGCAACCCTCTCCTACAATTCTAACACTAGGCGCATCTACGTTTCCCTTTTAAAGCTCCGCTTCTCATTAATCCTCCAACTCCGACAGTTCCCGACTCCGAGCTGTAGTATTGACTATGTAAAGCAATTCATTATCTTTTTCTTTGCAATTTGTCTTCGATGATGGTGCCAAGGATACTTCTTCAAGCCGCGAAGGTTTGAAGAATTGCGGTTCAGCGCCACTATAACGTAGTGTTCAAGAGTCGGTAAACTCAAGAGTGTCTGGAGCGCTCCCTGGTGTCTTGTTCAAAGGAAAATATAACTTAGACGCAATCAGACAGGTTGGCAGACAGAAGGTCAGATAGGGTAACCCTTTAGAAAATAAGAAAATCACACCTCCCTCCTGATGAGTTGCTTATTGGAATCTTATCGGATTTAATTTTCGGGAGGAAATGGTTAAAAATGCAAAGATTTTACCACCTACAAAGTTTGGAAACGCTTGGCTTACCTCATTGCGCATTAGCTAGAGCTAACGTGTGAGCTATCTTATTTAGAATCGGTAAAAGAAACCGGTTTGCGAAAATCAAATTCACATCCGTCAAACTTGGGCACCCACAGGCATGGAAGCAGTCACACACAAAGCGGCTTTTTCCTCATGGGGCAAACATGAGACGATTGCGGTGGAATAATTTCTAGCTTTACATGCGAGCTTCTTCTTAACTGAACGGAACTGTTTTTATATCATTTTACTCCTTCCGGAAATGGATTCACCTCATAAACAGCTCTCGCGCATCACTTACCACCCTGAGTATACTAGTATATATGCAGACAACTCTGATAATCTAATCCGACTCCTGGTGTGTAACCCCCAATTATAAATTTATGAAGAGAATCACCCAACATGTCTTTTCTCTCACTACTCAGTCAGTCAAGTCGGTCTCTCAAAGTAAGCAAAAGCTGCTGCTGCTACTTCGGTTACTTTGCTTTCGTACTTCTTCCAGAAGCAGTAAAGCCGTAGCAGACACATTCAGACAAACCTCTTTAGCTTCAATTTTCTCTACATCTTCCAGTATATTTTTCTCATTTATTCTTCACACTTACTAAAACTCCTTCCGTGGCTACTCATCACGCTATTACTTCCATCCGCCATGCAACATTTAGCCCAAATTCCCTCAACGTTTCAACAACAACAAGCCGGCTGGCTGTCTGGTGGAGCCTTTACGATTCTCACACACTTTTATAATGCACGGCGAATGAATGATATTGCAATGTATACATGAAAGCTTTCCATTTTCCAAGCTTTGCGTGTTCTTCGCGTGTACGTGATCTATTTTCAAGAGTAAATTGAGCTTCAAATAGTGGTAGGAAACGGGGAAGGAAACATTATTGAGCCTTCTTGTTTTTTGGAGACGTTTTGCGGTGAGGGAGCGGTGGTTGGTGTGTGCGGTGGATAATTTGCTAGAACTGAGTAAATTACTTAATTGGCCCTTGATTTACACAATACTTTTGACCTTTCCTTTCAGAACCTACCAGGTGAGAAGATGTGCCCGCTGCGGCGGAGGCATCAATCCACAGGAGCTAGTTATGCGAGCCAAAGATCTAGTCTACCATCTTCATTGTTTCGCTTGCATTATATGCTCTCGTCCGCTAAACAAAGGTAAGTTACTCAGCTATTCTATTCTATTTGCGGTTGTTAAAATATTATTAAATACCTGGTGTTTAATGGGGAAAAGGCTGCGTATCTCGGACTCAAGTAAACACTTAATTACACTTCACTGTAACCCGATTAACGTTTTTAAATAAATGTATGATTTCCACGCCATTTTTTGGATTTAAGTCTAAACGTACTCCGTGATCTAGTAAGTAGGTAGATCTTGCTGTTTAGTTTGTGTATCGCTGGAAACCGTTCAGTGTGTTAGAATACATCCGAAATTACCATATCGTCTCTTGTAATTACAGGTGATCATTTCGGGATGCGTAGCACAGGTCTCTACTGCGAGGCCCATTACAACTTAATAAACATTGCAGACGAGCACGACAATCATCAACCCACAACACCAACTTATTTCAACGGTGTCGGCACCGGCAACAAAGGTCGGCCCAGAAAAATCAAAAAAGACTCCCCACCTGGTCCAGGTGAGAATTAATCAATCAATAAATAACCGATTCCTTCCTCCGCTCATTATTACCAGTCCCAATGCTCTTCTCTCCTCGTTTTATCCAGTATTCTAAACTTCCAACTTATAAATTCAGCTCCCTGTTTTTGTTATGACTAGCGCATAAAAAAGCTTTTATGAATATCTATCACAACACCGCCCCTCCCTATACTGGTAATCTCCTTCCTCCATCTCATCTCGCCCCTCCCCCCGTAACCTGACCTTCCTCATCCTCTTTCATCCCCTTTGCATATAGGATTATAATCATTTGATTCCAAACTTTTCTGACTTGAATCCTTAATTAAAACTTTTGCTGAGGAAGATAAGAAATCATAAGGGTAGTGCATGGCATAAACTTGAGGAATTAAAACTCCTCCCATCTTCCTCCCTGTAGTTGCATTCACAAAAGAATAAGAACTTTGAACTTGAAGGACTTGCGCTTGTAAATCTTATAATTCCTCTCTTTCTTTATTAATTAGTTTTTTGGTGGTTATTTGTTTACAGTGCCGGATCTCGGGGACGTGATTCCTCCCATTCATGATTCTCATCAGCAGCCACCCCCTCATCCTCATCAAGTAGGCTTAAGACTGGATACAAATTATGATTCCGCTAGCTCCAGTTCCTGCAATAATCAGCAGACTCGAACCAAGCGGATGAGAACCTCTTTCAAACATCATCAGCTCCGTACTATGAAATCCTACTTTGCCATCAATCAAAATCCGGATGCAAAAGATTTAAAGCAACTTGCCCAAAAAACTGGATTAAGTAAACGTGTTCTACAGGTAAGAAGGATTATCATATTTATTGCTTTTTTACTAAACTCTCCAGCTAGCCCTCATCCATAACCAGGGCCACCTTTTCCCATTCAACCCTTGTCTTCTCCATCAATTCTTCAAAGAGTCAGACAGTCTTCCCAGTCCTTGTTACATAGTCAGTAGCCTACACCGGCGTCTCCCGGGCTCAAAATATAAGCTCCTCTAAAGGGCTCACTCAACCCTTTTTTATATAGCAAAGCAGATTTATATCTTTCATCCAAGCGTAAGCGTAAAGAACGGCAAGGCAAAGGCTCAAGCAGGCAGAGACAAGGGCTTTTCAACACAATCGCTTTATATCGCCTCCGTAGTATCTTCCTGCCCCTGAAAATCCTCATAAGCCTTTGCCCTCCGATCATTTCATTGCCACCAGAACGGACATTTGGACCTTCACTTTACAACTTTCAGCTTCATCATCCATCCTTCCCAAAGCGCTCTAGCATTTTCCTGTAATTCCCTTAGCATTAGCATATGTGCATGTCTCCACTAGTTGTCGTCATCTTCCCCCCTGCCTTCCTCCTAATACCCGCTAATCTCCTACCAAAGCAACCTGTCTCCTCCCCTCATCCAACCTGTTAGCAGCTTCACTTGACATTCAAGATTATTATCAGTTTCAATTTGCACAGTAACCAATTCCTGACGTTGGAAATTATTTTCCTTCATGATCTACTGATTACATAAGTTAGGCTCGCAATGCTTAGCTTCAACGCCGGTTTTTTAAAAATTTGCTAAAATGGTAGCTTCTTCGCCGGTATACGGAACTCCCATATGTAGATAATCACCAGTATCTTGGCTGATTACCATATTCAAATTGCACACATGCTTATCGTTATCGCCCCAAAATCCCTGGAAACAATGTTTGTCCGCATCGTTTCCTTCTTGCTTTGTAATTTTGCGTCACAATCATCTCTTCATAGCTATTGCAGGTGCAGGTGAAGGGTATTGCAAAAATTCAAAAACTTAAGTTGTTAGATAAATAGAATATACTATAAGCCTTCGTCAAAAACTCTCTCGCTATTAGTTTCTTTGTTAGCGTTAGCATGAATTCACTACTCTTCCAACTTTGCCATCCCCCTCTATTTATGACACCCAATGGTAGATATAATTTAAGAAAATATTTCCATAGTCTTTCTCCCCCTCTCTTCCCCCTGCTATCCGCGCCTTCTTTTCCTGCACATCTTCTTCCAATATTTTAAAGCCTAGGGACGGTTATAAAGTAAACAGATTTTGTGGTTTGTTGGTTCGTTGGTCCTTAAGCTCAAGAACGTGGACGTATAAATTTGTGCGGGAGAGGGTTGAAGGCTAGAGAAAATATTAGTTGAGGAAGACGGAGGAAGAGCAAACATTTGTTTGGAACAAGAAAAGAGATGAAAGGGAATATTCATTGATTATGGTTGGAGGAATCTAATAATTTTGCTATACGTCAAGCGGGAATATAATTGGTTCCGAAGATTTACGAATCCGAGCCAGAGCTTTCACAATTCTTTCCCCCTCGTAATCTCTCACCAGTCTCTCTTCTCCCTCTCTTCTCCGCATTTCCTTCCCTTAGTTTGCATACCATTTAAATATTTCCGCCATAAACAATTCTTAATGATCTTTCCCTTTAACCAGCACAAGATTTAACCCCACTTTTTCTTTGCTTGTCCTTTCCAAATCAATTCCCAGTTCACACCGGCTCTGTTATCCTCTTCTGGATTTTGTGATTCCCACCCTTGTCTTCATCCCTTCATCTTTCTCTGATGTCTTCCAGTCACACTAATTTTCACCCCAAACCCTCGCAGTTTCTTCACACACATATGCTTTTAGTCATTATCAATGCTGAGACAGGTGAGAGGGTTTTCTTGGTAGATTCCCGTAAGTTTCCATCAATTTATCTTGGCTATCCAAAATGCTAACTCAACCAAACTCAATCTTCCAGCAAGCCAGCCAGCCAAGGATTCACATTGCTTCAACCCTTGTCCTCCACATAACAAACGCACAGATACACACATGTTTTTAAAAGTAGACCAAACATTCTAAAATAATCAGTTGATCCTTAAAAGAGAGAAACAGGATGATTTGAAGAGTCGGGGAATTTATTGAAGGCCCTTTTATATTTATATTGTGCGGACTGAAGTTTCTTACAACAACTTTTTAGTATCAACCAAAGAATCTTGTCTAAGCTTCTCTGGAGCAAGTAAAATAAATCGGCCATTAATAAAGATTGAAACAAGAGTCATGTAAGTTCCTTTCCTTGAGCTTCAGGAGTAGTATAACCCTTCTCTATTTTACACTCTTATCCTTAACTATACACACTACCTCCTAGATATCCCTTACCTTTTCCTCTATCTATCTTCACATCATCAACTTATTCACTGCTTCAGACCAACGACCAACCGCTTCACTTCATCACCTCACCTCACAGACTTTTTTGACTTTCTTTTCCACATCTCCCCTTCTTTATTGCCCCAGCTGTATATAAAGCCCAGCTTCTTTTTCACCCCTCGTAGAAATACATGTAGACCGCGCAGTAAAATCATCACATAAATGTATTAACAGCTTTCAATCTTTTTCAAAAATTATGACGCTCTACTACCTTTCCTATCTCTTCTCCCTCATCCTTTTAGAACACACAACTCACACAAGCTTCAATAACTTAAGCAACCAAACAAGGAGTTGGTCCAACCAAACGTCGTATATTCTTTTTTCTTAACCTCCGAAAATTTCCCAAGATTCTAACAAGTGAAAATTTCATCTTGCCCGCATCATTTTCCTTCTCAGGTCCTCCACCCTTACCGTATCATCTTCATTCCAAGCCAAAGAAATCAGCTTCACCCCGACTTCATCTTGTCATGTTTTCCTCTGTCTCATCTCTTGTTCTTTACGTCCTTTCTCCCTTTCCATCAGACCGTTACCGTTGGATTTTAAAAGAAATTCGGCCGCCGCTATCCCCAGCCTCCTCGTTGTCCAACCGGCGGTGCTTCCCTTGTCTTAAGGACCATCGCTGTCCTTGTCTTTTCCCCGTTCCATATGTTCCACAAGTTGTACAGTATTCATACATATATCGGCTCTTTTCAATAGATTCTCTCACTCCTTGCTCTAGTAAAATGATTTTCTTCACCCTGAATTAAATTACTTTCCCTCCCAGATCAAGTCACATTTTTTCTCGTTGCCCACTCCACCAGCTTTGTTTTAGATAATGCAGGGTGTTCTGATTTTGGATACAATTCTCCAGAGTTGTGGCGTGTTTGATGTTGCAATGGTTGGATGAATGCTGCTTGACTTTAACGCCGAACAGATACTGAAGTAGCTATTGTTGATGCTCGTGAAAAGATAGTGTTTGAAAGGCGAATATCGTTGTAATCACTGTTTCTGCAGAGAAATGATTGTCGAATACAAGAAAAACTATCTGATTTGTAAATATCGATATGCATTTTATTTTTACAGGTATGGTTTCAAAACGCTCGGGCGAAATGGAGGAGAAACATGCTACGTAACGAAGGTGGTGAAAGACTCTCAAGTGAAAATGGTCATAAATCTGGTAAGTTATGTTGACAATTTTTTTACAAAAACTCTAGCCTTGCGTATCCCTGTTTCTAATGGATAACAAAGTCATTCCCGGAACCGCAAAATATATCTCTTTATCCACAAAATTCATAGCTGTCCCTCCCCCTCTTCAAATTTCACAGAGACATGCGACATGGTTGTACAAGTGTGTATGCGCAATGCAATGCCTTCGTCGTCGTCCCTTGACACTGAATCCCTTGATTTTTCAAGTCAGCCCTCCCATTTTTCAACAGATCAAAAGAGCGTTTGCTCCGCTTAAAAGTCCCCACTTGGGTACTTAATGTCCTGTAGAAAATACCGTCCCTTGTCCAGTCACCATCCAGTCTCTATTTCCAGTATTAGAGGTGCACACTTGAGAGATCCCTGCTTCGGCACGGTCAAGGGTTCATAATTCTACGCTAAGGGATAATTTCAGTGTCACCATCAGGATTTCTTTTACACTCTTGTACGTGAAGCCTTTACACACATTTAAATCCTGTGTCTTGCCAGCGATCCTCCTTTTCCTTGTCTGTATTCCGTATTCTCATATTACAAAGCTGTGGCTTGGCTTTGTCCCATAATTTACCAATTCAAGCGAAAGCCTAAAAGAAGAAAAGTCTGACTGGCGCTAGCTTATCCCTCAGAGCGCACGCTTCTCCTCTCTAATTCTATTTTCTTGTAGACACCTCCTCATCCTCCCTCTTTGCACAAATCCAAATCTTTTCTAATCCTTTACATTATTCGTGTACCTTGGTTGCATTTTGCATTCGCTTGCATTCCAAACTTTGGTCCTTCGAGTTACCAACTCCCGTAATTTGTATCCACTTCTTCCCGCATCCCCGAATTTGGATCCTTGCCACATGTTACAGAGAACTTTACCTTTGTTTCTTGTATCTTCCTACTATTTTCAAGGAATGCTCATTTCAAAAACAAAATCCTAAATACCAGACTATGATTCACCAATTTTCTATTCTACTGTGATTACCCTGCAGCATCGCGAATCCTAGTAACTGCAACCAGAGCACAGAAGAGACTTCGGATTTCTGTATATACTAATTCCAAAATTTCCTTTATGCTTTTCAGATGGTGTCAGCCCAATCCGTGATGTAGAAAGTTTTAATAGTCAGCCAAGTATGGACATGTTGAATTCGGACGACGGTGGATTTTCCTCATCGGATTTGTATTAGAATGCCCCGTCGCATTCGCCGCCGCTGTCGCCACCCAAATTCCTCACGCAGTCTATGTACAGCAACAAGACTTTCTCCGTATAGCCAGTATTAGTGTACTAAAACTTACCCGGTAATCTCTGCTCATCAACGTCAAGCCAAAGCAACAAGGAATGAAAGATGTGGAAGCTGAACCGAATTATAATCACGTGTTTTGTACTCTCTCGAACATTTCGCAACTTTACTTATAATTACTATATATGTACTACGCTACATTAATAAGCGTAACAAGAAAGTAGTTATTTGTCACACTTTTAGCCATACATGTTATTTAAGCTCTAGATGTTAATTAAAATGGAATTGTAATTAAAAGTCATGCAACAAGATTTATCCTTAAACCGTGCACTTTCATCTCTAATTTTGAAGGATTTCTTTATTTCAACACAGGTTGTCGTCTTTACGTCCTGTCCTGTTTGTTCCTTCTTGTGAGATTCCAGTTCCAAATAATCAAGTCTCTTTTATACCATGTAACCATGTTTTTATTTCGGATCTCCTTCTTCCCATCTTCCACCAATCTTGAGCTTTTCTCCATTAGTAGATAATTAAAGAAAGGTTTCAAGAATAATTGCTCTTCATCCCCCATAGCCCCAGTAGTTCATCCTTTCTCTGAGAAATCTTCCTGTAAGTCCTTCCTTAAGCAAACAATACTTTGAACTTGATATCGTTTAGAGTAAAGCACAGCTAGGGCAGGGCTAGCAACGCTCCAAACTTTCACCAAACTTTCCTCCAACTAAATACTTTTCACTCTGCTTTAGACGGCTTGAAGTCATTACTATAGTCGATGTTTTTACTTTTCAATGTATTCTTTTTACAACTCCTACTGTTTCGACAACAAAGTCTTCGTTTCTAAGATTTTTAGTTCCTGAAACCAAGTAGCCCGTAATGTTGTACTACAAGTCTATAGAACTTTTTTTTTCTCTTTCAAACAGCTGGGATGAAGCTCATTAGCAAAGACAGACAATAGAATCGGATTGAAGGTTCTTTTCAAAAAGTTTTGCTTCTTTCTAGGCAGTCTCTTTCAAATCTAGTGTAAATCCCGGAGAAAAGTAACCAAGAGGTAATAAGACAGTAATCCATAAGAAGAAGCTACATACTACACGAGTGAAAAAATATAATTGTCACATGTCTTATCCAGTTTGCCGGCGCCGGCAACTCGTATACCCAACATCAACAACTATCAACTATAGTCTCCTGTCTTTCCCATCAATAAGCTTGTTTCTCAAAAACTCCATTCTGAATTTCTAGATCTTGCTTACAAAATTACAGCTTACTATTCATTTAGCTCACCTTGGAGTAAAGTAACTAAACTAGGTACCGTATTAATAGAAACATTAATCTCAGCAACCATGTATCTTCACCAAGACTCCAGCATCCAACTACCCTACCCATACTGCCATTCTTTCTGGAAGGACACCAAAGAATGACAAAATCCAAGAACTCGTTAGCAAAATTGCATTTCACCTTCACCCTCTGTACGCATCACTGCATAATTAACTTCCATCTGGAATTCATCTTGTACCAAAACTAAACTTACCTGAATCCACAAAAGTCTTCTATGGAACATTTTTAGCAAATATCGAAAACATCCAAAAACATTTTCAACTTCAGTCTCTATTCTCTATCATAATGAATCAAGATCTTTTTTCAACACAAAGACGCTCGGATTTGCAATAGCTTTTGGCTGCTGGTCTACAACAACTACAGCATCTTCTAAATCTTGTATTCAGAAAAAAACTATATGCCTGATGATCATATTTAGAGAATCAATACGTATTTCCTTTACGACGATTTACTCCGTATACAGAGAAGAAGAGATGATTCATTGTAATCTGTGATGCTGCGTACACGTTCAACAACTTACCAAACCAATATCCATGTAAGAAAATCTGAGAGGAAAGGTAAAAAATAATTATACTGTTAATTCGGTATGTAGGTACACTCTTTCTCTGCCTATGCTTAAAGTTAGTTTACTTGAATTTCTTAAAGGTAAAGCTAGCTTGTAATTTATCTATACCTGGTCTTTCCTTCAGTGTCTCTCGTTTCCCAGCTCCCTAGCTGTAGTATATATATTCACGTGTATTGCATGATTTCTGCCAAGTATTCACCGCGTGCGTATTCCCCATCAGTTCCTTCATTGAAAACCCAAACTATCTGCCAGTGCTACACAAAAACGCATCACATACAGATGATTCCATTGAATCCCTATCGAAACACTAGACGAGAAGAGTCCGTGCCTTTCTCTGTCTGTAATGTTTTTGGTCCCTCTGTAGATTTTTGATCACGTTGGAGGATTCATTATTATTGGACGGAAGAGTTGTGCTGGTTGGCTCATAATAAAAATAAAACGGTTCCTTATTATAATCTATCCTCACAGATATTTTCAACAAGTACATATTCGCATTCACTCACCCTGTAGTACGTGCATAATCTATTCTTACCTTTGACTATGTATTACATTTTCTCTCTCACATCTCCCCAACCCAACCAACACCACCATCCTCGTTAACTATAAAATAACGCCATCATCCACATGTTCCAAAACCCCTCACCCTTCTTCTACATTCTACATACAGGGAGGCAAGGAAGGAAAAGCTCTCTACAGGGAAATCAGAGGAAAGTGTACATTCAATCTTCTTTTACCCGTCTTTCCCTCACTTGACTATAATGCATAGTGTTTTTAATGATACTGACTTTTTGAATCGCGGACTCAAGTCAGACTACGCGTTCCTCCTAAAGGAACGTAACGCCAGCCGACTCGTCGTCGTTCGTCCTTCTACTGCTCATCATCATCGTCGTCGTCCTCCTCGTCGTCATCTCCTAAACTAACTATAAACTAGCGAAAGAGGGCAAAACCAAGCCGAGGAGAGAGTGAGGGAATATTACACACAAGCCAAAAGCGAAACCAAGACCGATAGGCCCTTCACACAGACTCGAAGGAATCTACGTATATATATATAATCGGGAGCCCGAGAACAAGTCTTTGCTGAATCCTACATAAAACACTGGCTCACTCATCCGATCTTCTAGAAAATCTACACTCTCCTTCCACTAATGAGGAGTTGCCCCTAGCAACGCAAACTTCTTTCTTCAACTCTCCACCTTCTTTATAACCCAAACAAGTTCCTTGCTCACCACCCTCCTGTATACCTCACTCTCCTCCCTCCTCCCTCCTCCTCCCCTGCCCCTTTCTCCCATTCCCACAATCCTTCAAGGCTTCTTCAAGATGTGCAAATAAAATATTTTCACAAGGCCTTCAACCCTCCCCTCCGCCGACTCCATTTTCATCGCCCGCCTAATAGCGTAACAAAAAGACAGCATTTGCAGTCCACCAACTCAACGAAAAGAATCACCTCCCTCCTGCTGTTGACAATATCCACCAGCTTTTTAAATTCTTCCACTACTAGTCCTCCTCCCACTCTTCCCGTCTCCTCCCGTCTACTTCCGTCACCTCTTCCCTCTCATTGCTATATAACTTGGAGCGTCTTCTCCAATCATCCTCCTTCTAAACTCCCTCCATCCCTCGTCTCTCATTGAATTCCACCGCAACGAGAGACTTTCCCCGTCTTCCCGAATTACTTGAAAAATCCATCCAACCGCACACACTAACAAAGAACCGGAATTTCTGGATCCCTCCATCCATGCCTTCTCTTTTCCCGGGTAGGATTCGTAGGAGTACATCCTCTTTTCACTTTAAGAGCAGGAGGATTCCCTCTTCATTAGCAAACGGGAAAATCCCACAGGCGTGCATGTTAGCTAAGCCAACTCTGTCATTCTTTATACTTTCTCCCGTGTATTTGAAGGATTCGACTTACTCAACCCCCTCTCTTATGTCTTGTCCTAGGTGGAGATTGTAGAATGATGAGCGGTAAGGAAATTCACTCCGAATGGTAGCGTGTGTCTGTTCCCGCCCCTCGGGTGGAATCAACCGATGAGCATGTGGATTTGCCAAAACTTTTTCACTTTTTACCAGTAACCATTACACGTAAATCACAACCGCGGTTCGGCGGTTCACTCCCAGCGAGGGGGGTGATCTTGTCGCTCTAGAATAAAATCCGGATTTTATCCGAATCTTCTTATTGCCACGCTCCCTTCTTGTCTTCCTGTAAGTATTAGTGTATAGCTTTGTTCTAGAGGAGTGGGAACACGTAGGGCGGGAGGGGAGATGCGGATTCGGACGCAACTCGAGATGAAGAGGTCCCGGGAGAGAGATTTTATAAAAACATCTCAATTGAGGTTTAGCACGTGCCTTTTCCGAGTATATCCTCTAACCTCATCACAGCAGTCACAGCCCCTTTGCCATTGTCTCTCCTATCCCCTCAGCCCTTACAAATCAATCCTGTTGCCGACGTTCCGGCCCTACGCAGGAGGGTGGATCATGCTCCCCAAGAATACCCGTCTGGGGAATAGAAAACATATGAAATTATCCTTTTTTACCAAAATCCATGGTTATCGCGTATCTTTTTATTATTTTTTACGCTCCTCATATTTAAATGACTTTGTCAATGACCATCGTGCTTATTGGGGGGTGCGGAGCTACTATCCGGGTATTTCGACCCGGGTATTAGCTGTGGTCATGTTGTCTTTTTACGCAATAGAACCCATATGCTAAATCTTGTAATCTTGTCCTTCACAGAATCGAAAGGTGATGGACGGAGGTTGTACCCCAACTTTCAATCTGGTTCCTCTGACAATAAATTCACTATAAAATATACTATTCGGCGTCGAAGTAAAGCAAAACAAATTCCAATATCTCGTGAAACTTTTCCCATGCTTTCACCGCAACTTTCAATAATCCCGTGTAAACTTTTCTAAATTCTTTCAAATAAAAGGTATCAATCCAGAAATCTGTTTCACGTAATATCCAAGATGATCAATCTTGTGCAAGTCTGAGCATTCAAGCTGAAATGATGGAGAGGACAGTGTCAGAAAAGTCACAGCCACAGTCGGGACTGCATCAAGGAGCCGGAGGAGTTTCTTCTGTATTCTTCTTAGTGTATTCTATTGCTGAGAATCAAATCAAAATCTTCAACATTGTCACTCCATTCCCGTTCTGTCCACTTCCCCACTTCCCACCCAATCTCAATCTGTCCGCAATTGTATCAATCCTCTTCCCGTCTCCAAAACTCTGGATCCAAAGTTTCTCTTCACGTACCAGGTTTTCTATCTTCTTCTTCACTTCTTTAGCTTCAACCTAAAATTCAGCCTTCCTACGATCCTTGTTATCAGGCAGTCCAGTCAGCGTCAGGCCGCCGCGTTCCGTCCCAATTCTGGTTTCACATCCTCCGTCTCATTGTCAATGTCAAGAGAGGAAATAAGAGCGACACGGACATATCTGTCAAGGTGTATAATTGAATGAATTTTCCAGAGCACCAGCTCGTTATCACATCCTTATTTACTCCACTACTCAGTCAGTCACAAGTCACACACACAACCTCCCATCTTCACTCCTATCACGCACGCACACCTTACCATTTATACCCTTATTACCTCAACGTACTCCATCTCCATGTTCTTAGCAAGTTACCAAGTCTTATGTCATGTGTAAATCTTCTCATCCTTGTTATGTCCTCCTCTTAGCTTTCTCAGGTGTATATCTATACTCTTCAATTCCTAGGTTTACATTCTTATAAAACAGCGATGCTCTCTTAATCACATCCAGGGTCAAGCTTACACCTTCTTCCTATTTACCATATCACCGCACACCAAGCAAGCTGTCCCCTTCCTACAATTCAGAATTCCAGTTCCAAATCATTGGGATCTTCTGGATCATCTGTTCCAGCTATTACGGGAGCATTTACTTCAGAATCCCTCATAGCGCGACTGTCTAAAAGCTCAAAAAGATCTGGAATTCCAGCATCTCCAGAATTTCTTTGAAGGCTCCGTCGGACCAAACCCAACTTATATATTCAAGAGTTTTTTACGTCATACGATTTCATTGCTATTTTTACATCTCTTGTACGCTTCTTTTGAGGAATCCAAATCATTACCACCTGATTTCCAGTCCTTCGACAGGTACATCGTCTTCACTGTGACACATAATAGAAGCTTCTATTTTCCAGCACCGCTGTATCATTATAGTTGTAACCTTTCTTTTCTCCAGTTTAATTTCCTCTCCAGTATTTTTGTCCCTAACATTTTTCACCTCTGTCGTCCCCTTCCTTTCGTCACGTATCTCTCCTCTCCAGCTTCAAAACAGATCGAGTTAAGAATCTATGAGAGGTAAAGAATAATGACATTTACACCAAAAGGCAGGAGGAATCCCAGAGAGGATGCCACAGCGTTACGCGACAAAACCTTGTCCTCTCTTACACCAACCAAGACATGACTTGAGGTAACAATCAAGGAGGTGGTGGCGCTTGTTTAATATTTCTGTGTGGGAAAAAAGTTTACCTGCCGCTCCACTTTTTCTTCATCAAAATTTACAAGGAGCAGTTCAAAGTCTCGTAGGGGAGAATGAACAAGAATAAGACGAGCTTGCCTTCCATCCTGTCTCCTTGTTTTATTTTTCCAGCTAACTTCTACTTAACTTAGTTTATCCAACTTCCAGTTTTGTAGCTTTTCTAAACTATAGATCCAAGCATGTATTCTTTCCCTCAAGTCTCTCCTACAGTTAGCCTTAAGGATAACAATTTTTCTCCGTAAAGTCTTTCTCCTTAGAAGTTTGTCCCTTCTTCCCTTCACCATGACATCTTCTTCTTCTGTCTCTCCCTTCAAGTCCACCAGCACATCTCTCCTCCCTATCTATATTAGGATTTTGTCCTTAACTAAAAAAGTGTCGTTTAGTTAGTGACTCTTCGGAGAAAATAAAAAGGAGGGCAGTCTGAGAAGCTGGGGAGGACAGGAAAGTTGGGTGGTTGCAGCCTTTGAGTCACATTTCTTCATCCCAGTCATATCTTTGTCTTGAAGGAGGGTACTCAACAAGATGGGAAGGTAGATTGTAGATCTAGATGAAAAACAGGTTCTTTTCAACAATACTTGAAACCTCTGGAGCACAGCAAACCTTCCCTTGTTTCAGAATCCCCGTACTTGGTTTAGCTCACATGCTTCGCTTTGCAGATCTGCAGTCACCCTCGCCTCGCCGGTGGATCCCTGCTTTCTTAGTGAAGCAACAGACAAGAGAGGAGACTGAAAGGAAAGAGAAAACTTTAAACATGCAGGAAAACGAATTACTAATACTTGCTTGCTTTTGCAAAACTGATGGAAATTCAATATTTTATAACGAGTAGACTCGGAATAGCTTCTAACAAAACAAATTTTTAATAAAGCAGAAAATTTTAAAAGTGTCCAGCGCAGCGTTGTTATATAGTTTTAGCAGTGCATTAAACCAAAAATCCAAGCGCTTCTATATTCTAAATAAAAATGCTATATTATTAGCATTTTTTCTTGTTACTTTCTTTGCTTTTTCATTCTTAATTATGTTTGTTCAGTTTTTTCAATAAACACACCAGTTCCCACCGTTCCTCAACCTGGCTTGGAGTAAAAATAACCTTTTCACATTGATTATCTACAAGACCAAAATCCTCATCGGCAACGACCTTTAGCACGCTTCTAAACGGCTGGAAGCTTCTAAACAGATATCAGAAAGATCCTTGGCAAACCCTACTTCATATCTTTCGATATTCAACTTAACCCTTCTGCTCCTACTTTTACTTTTGCACCTTGTTAGCTAATCAATAGATTTTTTCTCACAACTTCATTCAATTAAACTTGCTAAATCACCGCACGGGTTGCACAGGCTTACTACCTGAGCTACCACGTTCAATTACCACGTTATGAAGCTTCTAACCCTTTTATTTTTTGATATTTTTACATTTTTAATTACTTGTATTCATCAAAAGGTCCTTAGGTTTACGTATCCCTTAACTACGCAGGCTCTGCAGGATTTACAATGGAAATACGGGTACCGGAATAGAAGTAACTTTTTGCAGTATGATGACTTGGAATAATCCACATACGAAACTATCCTGTGTATAAAACCAACCAGGGGGTGATTCCATCCCTTTCTCACAAGTCGTTCCTATTTTTCATTCCTTGTATTAATCATTCCTGATTTTAGTTTACCGAACAGCTCTCTTCAATCTAAAATAATCCGTCTCATCCACTCGTCTTCCTTCCTGGTCTTCCGCCCGCTGTTTCTCTTCTCTTGGCACAGCTTTTTCAGTCTGGCTCTTTCCGTTACATAAATAAGCACATACCGCGAGTAAAATAGTTAGAGATACCACTACACTCATTTGCTATACCGTCCAAAAGGAGTAGAGAAGAATAATAAATTGATAGTTCCGTTCAAGAAGGCAAAGGAAAAGCAGGCTGAAGGGCGATCTGCCTTTGCTTTCCGCATACACATTAACAATCTTGAATTACACCTCATCCCTCAGAGGCTCCCGTCGTCAGATTGATACATTATCGTCCAACAAGAGTGGAAGGATCTTCTCATTTTCCCCGCTCAAGATTTATCAGTGTCTATAAAGTAAAAAAACCGGGGGTGTGTGTGAAGCTCTGTGTACACAGGAGACAAGACACAAGGCGGGTTGTAAACGCTTCCCCCACACACAGGCCCTCTGCAACTCATAGTTTACTCAAAAGACTAAAGGATCATCTGTTTCACTTTTTGTTCCTGCATGCTCATCTTCCTGCGCTGCAATATGCCGTTTTATATTTATTTAACGATGATCTGATGATTTATTTCACCTTCTTCCTCCGCCCTTTTCAAATATTGAAATGTTCCCTCGTTAAAGCTTGTAATTCACTCGTTTCCTAAAACTTACAGCTTTTCCTTCTGGGAGTGTGAACCGTTCCTAATGATTACAAGCGCTTCACTTGTAGCGCCTTGTAAAATGTAGAAATTAACGCCAAAGTTTACATGTTTCGCATCGATGCTGTTAGTGATAGCGTGCACTGGCTGGCAATCAGTGGCATTGGAAGTTCTGCAAATTGTTTCACATTCGTGGACTCTACCAAAGTTACCTTACCGCCAAGTTTGAATTACATAGAAAAATCGCGAAAAAGGTGTTGAAGTTTTAAAAATAGCTTAAGCGTAACTAAGTTGAGTAGCGCGAGTTCCCTCATTCCTCTCATAAATTATACTGCTATAATACACCCCAAACGGTATTTTTCTACGCTTATCAAGAATCGAATGATGACAAAATTATCTTCCGGTGTCATACAAGACCGCACGCGACCATAGACAAACCACATACGGCAATTGTCACCCTTAAAGTCAAAGCCGTTTATACGGAGAATCATATACGCATGGATGACAAATCATGGAGCCTGGCCCTTGGTGACTGCCGGGAGACTTGTCCCCCATGCCCGATTCTGACACGGTTATTAATTTGTCAACAAGTTTTGCCGCCGTTCAGCTTCATCTATAGTTTATTTTACTTGCCACCGGCACATGTTCTTATGAATAATCACGGAGAGAATTCTTTATATTTTTCAGAATCGTCCGGATATAATTATAGCTATTATTAGACCACTAGTTGGATTCAATGTCAGCTGCCACGGCCCGGGAAGTTATTCATTCACGAGTGTATAAAATCCTGGATTTCACTGATTTCCACGCTTACCTTTTCCCCTTCTTCTATTCTATTTGCGTCCACGTTTACAATAATAATGTTGTTTGAACGCTGGGAAAATTCTAGCATCCACGTGCCTTCTCAAGTTCGCACTTGACAGCATCATTATGTTCCGCATATATTCTTCTCGGGTGCTTCTCCAGCCTTCGCAGTCATCATCATCCCCCTTTTCCACCACCAGCTCTTCTTCTAGCCTTCCCTTGCTAGCCCACCTTCCCCTTGTCATATTAGCCCTCATTTACTATGAATATCAACCCTTGTTTGCTCCCTGTTTCCCTATACATAAAAGGTAGAAGATAGCATAAGCAACAAGCCCTTGAGCCTTCTCTAAACTACACAACTTCAAAGGGGCTATGGCTATATCCCTTGCCCTGTGCCCTTACCCGGGCTCTTATGGATTCGTCTGAATCCCATCCCACGGTTGTTACAACCCTGTCCCTCAATATGTTTTGTCTTCATCATCATTCGCATCTCTCTCTACTCGGTTCGGCTAACAAGTCCCCTCTGTATCCCGCGGAGCATACGTCACGTCCAGTGTATTTGAATCTGATCCCTTCCCAAGGGACGCTAACGGCTTAGCGCGCTTACAACTTGTCGGAAAGAGGAGACACTGGGGATGATGCGTAAGGTGAAAACTGGGATTAGCTTCTACAGCAAGTAGCACGAGAGCTCATCCTATTCAATGAATAACAATCATAATGCGGGTGCGTACGCTCGCCTAGTCAATTGAATTTCATACGCTTTTCACATATTTTTATCCCATTCAACCACCAGTCCATCGCACCAGGTACGCCCCACTATCTCCCTACCCGAAGACAGCCTTCTTCTTTCCCTATTCATCTTCCTCACGTGCCCATTCATCCATAAGACACGTCCCGGACTACACTATCCTTCATTATGAACCTCCTTAACAATCCTGACCGTACAAGTAGACAAGCCTCTAAGCAGCTCCACAATTACAGCCAGGACAAGACGGCCAATTAGTATAGAAACTCCTGGAGGCATCCGCTGTAATAACTTGGAAGCGCTTCGCTTCTGCGCTTGCTAAAATTTAACGTAGGGAAAGGTGCAAAAGTATGCGAAAATATAAATTGCACGGCTGGCAATTTTGTATTAATCTGCAATACCCTCACACGATGCACATGCACTGTCGCCTGAACATGAGCCATGGAAACAAAATCAAGTTGTTGGATGGAAACATATGAACGAGATTTTTATGATAACAGCTCCCATTGTCGTGTGTGTGTGTGTGGGAAATTCTTGTGGAAGATAACAACAACTGGAGGCAGGGACATAGAAATGGATTCAATGAACAACCTTCTTTCTTGCATGACTACCGTGTTAGCTACCAACCAAGTTAAAGCTAAAAGTTCATCAAGTTGCAAGTCCAAAGGCGTGTAGTAAAGGAGGAGGCGGGTTCCTGTTTCCGTTCAAAATGTCTCTTTTAGTTAAATAACATGTGAAAATCCAGGAGGAACATTAATACGGCAAGAGCTATCGTCCCTTGAAAAACACGCACTTGTTTCTTCTATTCAAATCCACCCTATGTTTCTCCGCTTTTTTATATCCACCAGCCCATTTATAATACAGGCAGGGAGGACTAAGGGAAAAGTGAGATTTTTCGACTCAGCAATTCCATACACAACCCATCATCATCCCTCCCTTCTCATCCTCATCACAAAAGGCATAACTTTGTCTGTCCCCTTTGTACAAAAAGTCAGTCGTCGTCCCCTGGATACTATCGGAGCCATGTATTTTTAAACACCGCTAACCAAGTTCACTTGTTCCGTAGCTTATCTTTTAGATGACAGATATGTGGTATCGGTTAGGACGGAGCTAAAACCGGGTAGCTGAGCTGTGGGGACGTAAACTGACAGGGTAGTACTGGAGAATTAGAGATAAAAGTCCTTGCGTCAGGTGTTTTCTCGCCCTAACCCGGCTTTTCTTTTCGCAATTTGCCGTCCAACTCCGAAACCCCTGTAACTTCTGCCTTCCTTAACTCCTTTTTCCTTCGTTCATCCTCCTGGTTGCTTTGAGTAACTAGTTCACAGGTTCTAGCTCAGTCGAGCTTTTGTGAGCCGTTTCAGGAAAGATGCAATGCAATTTCGCGGCCGATTTTGTGTCTTCAAATTAATTCAGATGTCAAATAGGATATTTTTAAGAAATTAGAATGAAAAATGCTTGTATTAAATGCTTCAATCCTTAGCGTTTAATGAAATGAGGGATTGTGCTGAATAAATATCTACGATTGTACCGTCGGTATTCCAGCTATAGTTTTCAAAATTGTTCTACATAATCTACTTCAGACTTATTTTTATTGACCAAAACTAAATATTAACGAACAATTAATCTTTCAATAATTTCTCTAAACTAGTCTGACTTTCCCCTTCCTTTTGATGTTTAAAAGCACTGGATAAAAATGTCATGTTTCTTCGAGTTTGACCCTTAACAATCCTGGTCTGCACTTCTTTTTCCCGATCCGTAGCTTTCCTGGCAGGAGTTTTCTGACTTTGAGAATAGGGTGATGGAGCAAATGATGTTGGAATTATGAGGCCAGCATTCAGGTCCTTGGGAGTTTTCTGCTTCCGTTTTCTTTCAGATCTGCTTCCAGTTGAATAATCTGCCGGAGTGGTAGTTCCAGGAGTATCGAATCCCCTCGTTTCCCTTTTCCTCACAGCTAATTTCTTCATCATGGGAAATTCTGCAGTTTTGAAACAATTTGAGCATTTTATTCTGCAGTTCTGACGTGTCCTTGACTCTGTTGATGCACGCCGAAGTAAATATCTGTGAAACTTGCTAAGGCCCCATGTCGTACTCGCCCCTTGCTTCACAAGTTTTTCAGCTTTCCGGGGCACTTTGCGAGGTGGCGTTATACTCATGGAGAAAGTTCCGTCCCTTATTATTGCTTCACCGCATCCTCCGCATTTAAATTCCTCCTCCTGATCGCCCTCTGTGTTTTCCATATTGGTAGAATTTCTGCAATGAACAAAGCAAGCAATTTTAAAAAAAGAATCCAAGCTTTGGCTGAATCATCAACATAAATATTTCAATTTTCATCTCTTATCACAAGAATAAAGTAACACGGCGATCTAAATCTTTGGTTAAAATTCCGTAGAATAATAAATTAACTACAGCAACAAATTTTATACTATCTTAAAAGCTTTAAAGGTTTCACAACAACGTTTTCTGAGACAAGGTATAGCTTAAAGGATCTAAATAGTGCCTGGGCTTATACTCATTTAAAACCAGGAACGGCAGCTGCCATCTCTTGGCGAACTGCAAGAAATATTTACACTAAAATTTTACTCTATGCCAATCCCAAGCATCACTTTATGGTCCTAGTCTAGTCTCCCTCTCCTTTGTGTATCCTCCTATGCTGTGTACACAATTTATTTGTGGTATATATACGTACAGTGCACTCTGGGACGAAAAAATCCCATAGTGAGAGAAGTGTAGTCGGTTGAATTCTACATTAGTGTTTGCCCGCGTTTACAAATAATTGAATTAAACAAGTTAAAAAATTTTTTACCTTAATTGTTTAATAAAATTACAAGTTTTAATTCCTGCCTTCGTCGAGACAGCAGTTACCGGAGAAACTATACACAGGACGTGTACGTGGATACCTTAGGTTTGTTTTGATGGGAGAATTTCCCTCTTTAATTTCACACCATTGAAATCTACAGGCAAAAAGCATACGAAGTAACCATTGAGTTGAAGGTCGATGAAATAATTTTCAAATGTTATGTTGTATTGTATACAAAACGTTTTAATTTCAATTTTTATTGCTTACTTCGTTTCAGGGTGCAGGTACAAGTACAAATTCGTGTAAAGACTCCGATTTAAAATGGAGAAAGAGCAAACGATCTTAGAAGGCGTTACATCGGACGCGGATCAAGTGTCATCGATGGAAACAGATACCTTGCAAATTTCGAACGTACTTGGTACCTTTGAAGAAACTAACATGGAAGAGACTGGGGGTGAAGAGCTACTTTCTCAAGTTGACAAAACTGATGAGCCCGAAAGAGTGAAGTTTATTGTGAAAGATGAGACCGGGACTGCTAGCGATAACTTTATTCAGTTATCTTTGAGATCTTCGACGAGAGCAGCCAAAAAAAATGTGCAAGTGAAAGACAGTGAAGCAGAAACGCAGATAGCTGCTGTGGACGAAGGAGGTAACGATATTGCTCTAAATACGAGTGTCAAGAGTGACGAAGGTTCAACCCAGATAATCGGTCAACAAGAGTTAAACGATGCAATCGCTGCGGCTGTAGGAACCGCTGTCACGGGTGAAGATGTGGAGCAACTCGACGATAGTATAGGTATAATTTATTTTCTTAATTCCTTTACTACAAATATGATTGGACTATCACACTAGTTTAATGATATTTAACCTCCTCTGTTTCCAGAGAGTGTCGACAAAAGCGGTACGGAGAATGACGCTACAATCCTGTCTGACGTGCAAGAGGAAGACGCGATGTGGAAGCAAAATAATTGCATCATTTGTAATGTTGACCTTGATGAAAATGAAGAGGAAGAAAAGAAAAATATGTCTCCCGATACCAAAATGAAGCTCAAAAAATTCTTCTGCGAGTACTTGGGAGTCTTGGAAACGGTGGATATGGAAGATGAGAACTTTGTTCCATTCTGTGCTTCCTGTTCTGGTGATATCGACAAACTCGTGTCATTGGCATGTAAAATTGAGTTTATGGATTCTCAATTTGAAAAGTTGAGGGATACCTTGGCTAGGAAAACTGTCAAAACATACCTGTATCGTACAAAGCCAGAATTGTTGGATGAGGAAGCAGAACTCGTTCCCGATACTACTGACGAACCACTTGATCCTGCTGAACCTTTAACATATTCTCATCCTGCCGATTTGCTGTTCAACCGTAAGCTCAGCGAACATTGCATTTCCCTTTCCTCTGATTTCTGAAATTTGTGTATCTAAAATTTATGGTTCAAATGGACGACCCCGCTAAAGATAATTTACTTTTAGATTGGAAAAGACAATATGACATGATTATTCCTGGGCGATTTAAGAAATTCCCAGTCTTACTGAAAGCTATGGATTGGCGACAGCGAGTCAGTTACTACAGAATTGATAATGCTGGTAAGCATCACTTTATCACTGCTGTTGATGGAAACGAGAAGGAAGATACTGAAGACAGCCAGAAAGTGAAGGTCAAGAAATTTAAAAGGTAGGGTTAACTGTTTGTATGTTTCATCTTAATGCTTATCTGTAAGGCAATCGTCGACGGTCTACAAAATGGGATTTTAAAATTTCCACTAAAGGGGCCCTGTTTCACTTGACGTGTATGTAAACTAATCATGATGCTTGTTTATACAGGAAAACAAGTAAGGGAGATACTGTGAGTGCAATGCTAGTGAACAAAAAACTACGCTTCGAGGAGTCACTATCTGGTGACAGCCAAGATGAGGAGGACCTAGAAGTTGAACAAGCTGAGGTGACGGTAGAAGAGACAGAGAAACGAGCTTATCAATGTATTGAATGCCCCCGAAGTTATGCAACGAAGTCACTTTTGAAGTATCATGCCAGAATTCACTCAGGTAGAACGATCACTTTGCTAACACCTAATTATGATAACTCATATAATATTGAAACCTAATTCATTCATCCCAAAATTTCTTAGGCGAAAGACCTTTTCAATGCACACATTGTACAAAATCATTCGCTCAGAGGGGAGGCTTGGCCACCCACTTGCTGGTACATTCTGGGGAGAAACCATTCGTTTGTGAGGTAAGATAATGCGTTAAAACTGGATTACTTCACAATTGTAGAGTTAAGTAGTTCTGGAAATTCTTATTTGTTTTCTATATTTCAGATATGCGGAAAACATTTTCGTCAGAAGTATCATCTTACACAGCATAAGTTCATCCATTCCGGCGTGAAGCCTTTCCAGTGTGAAGTGTGTCCAAAACGCTTCAATGTTAAGATGAATTTGAAAGAACATATGCGGCGTCATACGGGTGATAGGCCGTATCCATGTAATTACTGCACTACTATTGGATTTTTCCGCAAAAAGAAGCTTCGAGACCACATGGTCAAATTGCATCCTCACATACCTCTGCCAGCCGACTTGTCTAATCTATCATCCTCTAAAGTAACGAAAAAATCTAGCTTAGACGCATCTTTGGGGGAAGATAACCAGGAAAGTAATAGCGAAAACAAGAACGAAGATAATGATTGCGGTCTCACTACTGATGAAGAAATGAATAGCGAAACAACTGCCATTATTGTACGTACGAGCAGTGGGCGAACAGTAAAATCCAAATGATTTGAAGTTTTGTGACCATGCAATTCAGTTGAACACCAAATAGTTGCCCGATCTCGTATTAGAATCTATCTTTCTTGAATTTTACGTAGGATGTGGACGTGTTCAAATGTAGCGCTTGAGGACCTCATTGAAAAGTACTTCTCGAATCGTAGGTTATTTCTAGCGTTACTGTTGAGTTACACTGATTCTATTTCTTTGACTTTATATATGTTGTCGTTAGCTGTTAAATTACTTTGAGATACGGTAATTACATTTTAATTGGTACTAAATTTAATTAGTTTTAAAGGTAATGAAATGTTAACACTTTGTAAGCTACCTACCTAAAAATTTAAAAAAGAACCAATTTATATTGCTACGTTATGTAAAAGAAATTTCTCTTTAGTTTATTTATAAAGACTCTTATTGTCACCAATGCAATCAAGTCATAAAAATTCGCTCTACGGCAAATTCATCATAAATGTCAGTACAAAACTCATAACACTTCTTCAACTCAAACAACATTGGCTATTTTGTTTTTAACAACGTTCACAGAAACCCGCTTTGTATCTTTTTTTCAAGGAATAATTCTAACCTAGTAATTGCAGCAGCCTTTCCAGCTGGTGTTACTTGCCGAATTTTTTGTATGAAGTTTGTGGTCAAGAAAACAATCATCTTTTTGAATTGAGCACCATAACTAGCGTAGAGTCGATCGCCTACGCTTTCTAGTAACACCTGGATAGTAGTCGCAGTGAGATCAACTTGAGGAGCTACGAAAAATTGAAGAAATGAATTATTATCTGCTAGTATGGTGTCCTTAACTCTATATTTAGGTTCTAGTGAATTGTTTGGGTGAGTATTTTTCGTTAGGTATAGGTTTTTAACTTACTTAGTTTCATTATTGTTGCTAAGATCCTCCAGACTTCACGTACAGAAAAAAACTCGGTAGCTTCCCCAAGTGAAGTAATTTTTTGTCTTTCGATAACTTTGACCATCAAAGCGTATAGTGTGCAATAGCCGTTCCATTTGTCCAGCAGTGCTTGATTAATCGCACTTTCGGACCCCTTGATGGAGTGATCCATAGCAGCAGCATACTCTTCTATAGACATATCCCGACGGGGAAAGCTGAACGGTACCAAGAATGGGCACATTTTGTAAAAGTAAGCTCGAACTAGCATGGCCCAATGAGGACAGTTCAATGCCACAGACACTCCTAGTTGTGCCAAAGGTTCTACACTGGCACATCCTTTTGTGATTTCAGTCTCCGATTTTTTTACGAAGCGATGAGCTAAAAGAGTAGCAACGAATACATCGCCATTCGGTTGTGCTATAGAAGAAAATCATCTCATTATTTCCAGTCCTTCATTAAAATACCAACATATTTCCTAAATTAAAGCTGTACTTACTAGTGGATATGAAGTTTGCCCCTGCACCATCCCCTACAACAACAGGCTTCCCACTCAGCAAACATACTAATTGATTCACTTTGCTTCTATTGTGTTCCGGTGAGCTTGCAATAGAGTTAAGTGTGGTATTGACGATTCGTAAAGCTTGACTATAATAATCCTTCGTCGCAGCAGTCTTAGCAGTGATGTGTGCAAATTTTTCTTTGTACTCAGTCAATAATTGCTGCGACTTTAAATATCGCTGCAAATCAATCGCTAAAACAAATCCTTGGAATTCGGGAGGAACTTCGAACCCTTTCCCAGATGGTTGGGCACCGGTGGCGGCAGCGGTGGCGGCAGCGACAGCTGCGGTTGCGATGGAGTCCTTTTGTTTCTGAGCAGCCACAACAGCAGCCTGTGATTTTTCAGTTTCTTCCTTTGCTTTTCGCTCAGCTTCCAGTTTCTGCTTTTCTGCCAAGTCTTTAGCAGCAGCTTCAGCAGCAGCCTTCTCTTCTGCTGCCTTTGCAGCCGCAGTAGCCTCTTCTTCTCTTCGTTTATATTCTTGAATAATTTTTAATCTTTCTGCAACTTTAGCTTTATTCACTTCTTCGTTCTTTTTTCGTTCTATCTGCTGCTTCAACTTAAACGCTTCCATTTTCTGTTTCGCCTCCATTTCAGCAATTTGAATACGCTTTTCTTGTTCTGGCTTTAAGAATGATTTCCGTGAGGGAGATATTTCAATTTCTTGGCGCTTTTCTTTTAATTCCAGGTAACTTCTCCGTCGGGCCCGAATACGTTCCTCCAACATGGTATCATAGTGTGCATTCATTTCATCCATAGATTTGATAACAGTTAAATAGACGGAAGAATCTTGAGAGAATCCAATAGCGCATTCATTATCATCGTACTCTTCTTCCCGAATGCCAAGGCCTCTTTTAAGGATGCGCCCTACTAAAGGAGAAGTGATCTGGGATGTGACAGGTGATTTAGCCACGTTTACGTCCCCGTATTTTGAGTTCGATGACTTTTGGTCGTCTCCAGGACTTCTGATATTGTCTTGTCTACTTACAGACCGACGAAGGAATTCACTCGGTTTACCAGTTTTCTCGAACCCTTCCGGGCCATCACGGAATTCCGGAAATCTAACCTTCTTGTCGAGTATTGGCGACGACGAGAGAGGTGTATTTGGTTCAGTTGCTGAACTCGACTCGTAGTATTCATTGTTGAAAAACTCATTCGCTGTCGAACTTGAGCATGATGAATTGTCGTCGTCACCGAAATCCGTATTGTCATTACAAGCATTCAAAACCCGGGATCTTCTCCTTTGTTGGCTTGCTCTTTGATTTGATTTGACAGTAATTTGATATGTTCGTTCCAATATTCTAGATTTTTGGTAATCTTCTGTCTGCTGGACGCCGGAAACAAGTTTCTGTAATGAATAAGCACGAGCCACAAATCAATAAAAACTTTCTTAAGTACTTTGTTAGGGGTTATTTCCTTGGAACAAGAATTTAGCTGACCAGAAAACTGTTAGGATTCTTATCCCATCCATTGTCATAACTGATTCTTCCTTTTCTGCTGCTTTCCAAGATTTGTATTCTTGAAAATTCATTCGCTGTAGCAGATACTACGTCACAAGGAGAGCTAGGAGAAAGTATAGTAGATCCTGTCCGTGGCGACCTGTAGGTGGTCATCTTGGCGAATTAGTTATCAAGCCTCTCAACGCTTGCTTTGAGCTTCGGTTCTTATTTCTGCAAATCCAATATCAAAATGTTAGCCGCGTGAAATTACAACTGAATATTTATTTCCAGAAGATATGAATTAAGGTAGACAAGATCTCGTACTACTAATTAGTCTAATTACTCTAATTACTCACTGTGTGTAGCGGTTCCCATACCAACAGAGTAAGAGATCTTATCTACTCTTGAGAATTAAATAAACAACAAACAAACAAACAAAAGCAAAAAACTTAATTAACTAACTTACCATACATAAAGACGAGCTTTCAGGGTTACTTACATTCCTATCTACTCGAGTGCAATGTTCCGAAATTAAAGTAAAATAAATATGTCAGCTGCAGACGTGCCTATATATTGTGTTGAAATATATATATAAAGTCTCCATAACAATTAAAAGATAACCTGTAGGATTTTTTATGACTCGATCCGACTCGGTCGTGACCACGATTATATAACTAATCAATTTAATGTTCCGCACAAATAAATCATAATTATGTTTAAATGCTGCGCTCAATCTATATTTATCTTCGATATGCATTCGACTTGATCTCGATCTCACAAAAATGTTTTAAATGAGAAAACGAATTTTTTTGAAATTCATAAACTCAAAAAGTTCTGGCGGGCTTCAAAATTGAACTCGTGAGTCGTGAACCTAAATCCTGGATGGGATGCGGCGCGTGAGTTTAAGTTTCAGTAAGACGGCATGGCACGCGGTCCGGTAGATGCGTGCACATTGTTTACACGAGTATGCATTGCTCGTATTCACCACTATCACGGCGATTTTCTGTAGTTAACAGTGGATGATAAAGTTATTTTTTAAAATCAAATAGTAAATAAGTAGGTGTCATTCACGTAAGTTTCTTTGATCAGTTTATTAATTTTAATTGTTCACAAGTTCCGTTTTTTGCGTATATTCACCCGGAAGCCCTTCCGTTGTTAGTGCATTGTGAAAGCAATGTATTTGCTGCGGATAGGAAATTGAACTAATGGTGTTGGTAATTTTAAATTATTTTCAGGTAACTCCTGATTGCAAAAGAATCGCTCAGGATGAGCGGGGAAAGTAAAATGCATGTGCTCTACGAGCATGCTACGGGTTACTCTGCCTTCAAAATTCGCGAGTTTGAGGAAGAAAGCATGTTCCAATCTGAAGTAAGTTTAACTACTATTCCGAGGAAGTAAACTCTGTTGCTTAATTGTAAAGTAAATTCGTTTATTGTATTATCTGGTCATAAAATGCATCCCATGCCTCCACAGGTTGAAGATTGTATCAGCGACTACTCCAAGTTTTCTGCTGTTGCCCAGTTGGTGGCATTCAGTCCCTTCAAGACTGCCCAATCTGCCTTGGAAAACATGAACGCCATCACGGAAGGCATCTTGCCAGAAGAATTGAAAAATTTTCTAATGCAAGTGGGAACTAAGAAGTTGGTGCTTGGGGTGATGGAGAATAAGCTGGCTTCAGCGATTCAAGAAACTTTTCCAAAAATCAAGATCAAGCTAGGTGGACTCATTCAGGAAATAACTAGGGGCATTCGAGTCCATTTTTACAAGATGGTCAAGGGTTTGAATGCTGATGCTGGTAAGTGCCGACACCGCACTGTAGTAGCGGCTGTCCATTTGTTACCATATGAATTTCGAATGGCTAGACCTCAATCTATCTAATCCATTTCAGGCAGCAAAGCTCAACTCGGTTTGGGTCATTCCTATTCGAGATCCAAAGTCAAGTTCAACGTCAACAGGTCCGACAACATGATCATTCAAGGTATCGCACTATTGGACCAACTCGACAAAGATGTGAACACGTTCGCAATGCGTATACGTGAGTGGTACTCCTACCACTTCCCAGAGTTGATCAAAATTGTTTCTGACAACTACATGTACGCCCGCGTTGTTAATTTCATCAAGAACCGTAAAGAGTTAGACGAAGACAAGCTTGCTGGTATGGAGGAAATCATAGGAGATTCTGCCAAAGCTCAGGCTGTGCTCGACGCATCTAGGTCCTCTATGGGAATGGACATTTCACCAATTGATTTAATCAATATCGAATCCTTTGCAATCAGAGTAATCAAGTTGGCAGAATACCGAAAGTAAGTTTATACCAGCTATGGATATTCCGTTCGGGTTTCTGTATTAAATTTTCATGGTTGGCTAACATTTATGTTCAATTATGTAGGAAACTACTGACTTACTTACAGTCTAAGATGGGAGCAGTTGCGCCTAACTTGACTTCATTATTGGGAGAGTCAGTTGCAGCCCGTCTAATCTCACACGCAGGATCATTGACAAATCTGGCCAAGTTTCCAGCATCTACTGTTCAGATTCTAGGAGCTGAAAAAGCTCTTTTCCGAGCACTCAAAACTCGGGGAAAGACTCCCAAATATGGATTACTTTTCCATTCTACATTCATTGGTTAGTACAATAACTAGCACATAAACTTCAAAACAAGCCACATCTAATTAAATTACTTGTCTTAGGTCGAGCACAAACTGTCAACAAAGGAAGGATATCCAGATTTTTGGCTAACAAGTGTTCCATTGCTTCCAGGATTGACTGTTTTAGCGGTAAGTCTGGCTCACCCTTTAGCTTCCATGCACTACCGTTTGTCAATATTTTTGTACTCTTATGTAATCCCTTTTCTTACAGAGACACCTGTCAGCGTCTTCGGCGACAAACTACGAGAGCAGGTCGAAGAGCGTCTTAAATTCTACGAATCAGGTGAAGTACCCAGAAAAAATCTTGATGTAATGAAGGAAGCTATCGAAATGTCAGCTCATGCTAAAGCTGCAAATAGCGAAGGCAGTAAGAAAAAGAAGAAACGCAAGCACGGTGACCTAGACGAGGCTCCAAGTACTGCAGATAATACTATGGAAATTGACGAAGCTGCTGAAGAGCCTGCACCCAAGAAGAAAAAGAAGAAAAAGAATAAGAAGGAAGCTGACGATGAATAACTGTCATTATAAATGCGGTTCCCGCTGAGGTTGGTGAGAGGATTTGCCTTTTTCGGCTATGTTTTTTAGAAAGAACTACCTTTATCTAGATTACTGGAAAGTTTGAAGTAGGTTCAGGTACATTTCTTTATTCTTATATATTTTAGAATAGTTGTTATTATTATTCCTTACATTGACTGTACCTAGCTTACTCACAAACGTTTATCGTTTGTAGATCAAGTTCGCTGCGTGTATGAATTTATCATCTATTAAAAATCCTATCGTGTGAATTCCGGCATGTCATTTTTCTAGTTATGCTTGCATTTTTAGTACAGTGAACTCGACATGGCAAACTCAGAGAAGGAAGCTGAAGCTTCATTTGTTGAGGAGCCACATCATCTGCTTTGATACATACATCTGTAAGTAATGATTGTGCACGTGAGGGGGATCGAGTACAGAACTGAATCTGGCAAAACCAGTGTTTGAGCTGCAGAGACGACGTGGTTTAAAGACTTTCAGTTCCAATTCTACCAGCTATATGTACCAGGTGGAACGGAAAGGTAAATCCCAGCCCAATACACATATAGGTATATATATAAGTTAACGTTTATGGTTCTCTCAAGTCTGAAACTCATTCATTATAGCTAAAACAGGATTCTGCTACCGCAAGTGTTAGACGGCTAAAGGAATGCACGCGCTCCGCTCCTCATCAGCAGAACTAAAAGCATGCACAGATGAAGGTGTCTGTGAATGACGTATGCGTAAGCATTTGCCTTGGATCAGAAGCTTAATCGGCAAAAAGGGACTGTCAGCTGTCTGGTGTGGAGGTGCTGTGGAGTGTGGATCGTAGTTTAACCGAATTGAAGTGAGGTGTTTCGGATGTAAACAATACACTACACACTATTTGTTTTTCGAGTTATATGTGTATTGTTGCCATCGTAACTAATTTAAGTTAGCCTTAACAGTTCCAGTATTGGCCTTTGAAGGAGAAAATCAATGTTTAATTATCATGGGTTACCCAGGACGAGTAGAGATAACACCCAAGAAGTCCTTTGGAATAGCTTTGACATGTATTGCATTCATATGGTTTCTAAACTGTCATAATATATCCGCTTTAAGGACTTATGACGAAGGCCGTTTAGCTCAATTAAGGTAAGTATAGCTGCTGCAAAACGTCTTATTTTTTGGCGATACAAACAGACAATGATAACTGACAATTGTGATTCTTGTAGGGACGAAGTCAAGTCCATGTTTTATCATGCATACGACTCATACATTCGTCACGCATATCCATATGATGAACTTCGACCGCTTAGTTGTGACGGAGTGGATACTTGGGGGAGGTAAAGTCAAAGCATAGTTGGTTTTTGTAATTTCGTGGAAATTTTTTGAATTAACTTTAAACGTGTCTTTTACGAGTATTCAAACCTTTATGATTTGTGTTTATCTTCCTTACAGTTATTCATTAACCCTGATCGATGCACTGGATACATTGGCTGTGATAGGAAACTATTCTGAGTTCCGAAGAGTTGCTCAGTTAATTATTGACGATGCACATTTTGACATGAACATAAATGTTTCTGTATTTGAAACAAATATTCGCATAATCGGAGGACTGCTTAGCGCTCATATGCTGAGCCACAAGTACGTCGGAATACCATGGTTTTCTTATGTTAGCTCAAGTCAAAGCATGTTCACATTGAATGGTCTGATTAAATTTTATTTATTTATTGTTCTGTTTAGGGCTGGTATGGAAGTGGAAAAAGGATGGCCATGCAACGGACCTTTGCTGCGCTTAGCTGAGAAAGTGGCACGGAAGTTACTCCCCGCCTTTGACACGAGCACGGGCATGCCGTATGGTACAGTCAATCTCCGTTACGGAGTTCCAGCACAAGAAACTCCTGTCACTTGTTCAGCTGGAGTGGGAACATTTGTCATTGAATTTGGTGCATTATCGCGACTGACAGGCGATCCTATTTATGAAAAGGTACCATTCATAATTTGTAAGCATTCAATTTCGCATATTTAGAATGGTATGAATACTTTTTGTCGTCCTGAAAATCGCAGGTGGCTTTACGAGCAATGCACGCTTTATACGCTCGACGTTCGCCCTTAGATTTATTTGGGAATCATATAGACACTCAGACTGGAAAATGGACAGCCGTGGATTCTGGTATTGGAGCCGGTGTTGATTCGTATTTTGAGTACATGGTGAAAGGTGCTATTCTGTTTCAAAGACCAGAACTAATGCACATGTTCCGAGTCAGCTACAGGGGGATCGAAAAGTATTTAAGTAAGAATGGGTGGTACGTGTGGGCAACGATGGGGCAAGGTCATGTATCCTCGGCAACTTTTCAGAGGTAAGTTTTTGATAATTATGATTATTATTGTCTACCCAAAGCTAGTTTTTTTAGAGTTTTACATAATCCATATGGGTATTTGATTTGCAGTTTAGAAGCATATTGGCCCGGTCTCTTATCATTAGTTGGAGAGTTTCGCACAGGACTTAAGGCAATTGCTAATTACCATCGGATATGGAAACAGTATGGTGCATTGCCCGAACTTTACAACATTATTCAGGTACAATATTGTGGGTAAATTGGTGTTTGTTTTTAAATTAATCCTCGCAATTTTGCTAATACTTTAATGAGTCGATTTAAAATAATACGAATGGAAACGAACGGCGATTAAATCTTTAATACATAATATTTTATTCTTTATCGTAGGGTAAAGCTAGTCACCAGCGGGAAGGATACCCTTTACGGCCAGAATTGATTGAATCTGCCATGTACCTCTACAGGGCAACAGGAGACCCATACATGCTGGAAATAGGAGAAGACATGCTCAGATCTATATCGCATATTGCTCGAACAGAATGCGGATTCGCCACAGTTAGTCTACTTGGTCATTTTTTGATAGTTGCTTAAGAAAGGGCCGATTTCTAAAGTACAGTATGTGCGTCCTTGTTTACTTAGATTCGTGATGTGACAACTCTGACGTTAGAAGATCGTATGGAGTCATTCTTTTTGGCCGAAACCACAAAGTACTTGTATTTGCTTTTCGACCCTAAAAATTTTATCCACAGTCAAGGGGATGATTACGAAATCATAGATAATCCACGGGGACAGTGTGTGGTTTATGCGGGTGGGTATATTTTCAACACAGAGGCTCATCCTATTGACCCTAGTGCGCTTAACTGTTGCACAGGAGATACAGAAACGGAGCTTCATGAAGAAGTTGCCTTCATTGACGAATTCCGTTTTTCCCAGCCGTTTGAAGGGAAGCAATCTTTATTCAGTGATAACAAAGAACGTAGAAATTTTCTGCGACTGGCCGAAACTGACTTGGATTACGCAGCATCATCTGCTTCAGATGCATCCGCGCCACTACCTTCTATGCAGTCGGAAAAGCCCACAGCCTCGAAACCACCTGCACAGAAAGAAAAGCTAGCAATGCGTTCAACAGATGCATTAATGGATATCTTCATGGACGGCAATCTGCTCAACAAGGATTACTGTCAGCAACCTAGTTACGAAAGTGTATTTGGATTAAAAACTACCTGTGATAATTACGGTATCGAATATAGAGAGAATGAAGCCGAGAAACTCCAGCAGCAAATTCAAGCTAATTTTGGTAGCGAAGAGTCTTTGCTTGAGAGATTACTGCGAAAGCTATTTGATGATAAAGGAAGTACCAAGGAGGAAGACGATAACGAGGAAAACAAAAATGGGGGATCAGCGTTGCAATTGGACAGTGAAAGTGCAAATATGATGCTCGAGTCAAAGAAAATTGAAAAAATGGTCGAGTATTTTGAAACAAGCGGCAGTGTAGTAAAGGTTAAAGGTGGTATCGTAGAGATGGTTGGTCAACCTGATAGTTCCATCCCAGACGGGCCAGAAGCACCGGACAGAACTCAAAGAAGATTCAAGAGCGCAATATCGAGTCGAAGTAAAGTGGAGCGAAAAAATAGTGCTGTAGTCAAAGATATGGATGGTGGTGCAATTAATAGAATCAAAAGTTCGTCAGGAACTTTACCAAATGAAGAAGAGCCTGACTTAGACTTAATATTTGGCACCAAAAACAACGAAAAGACCTTGTCGTTTTATTTCTCCTTGAAATGGCTAAGGGAATTCCCAGAACTGGTCCGCCATCTAATACCATCCGAGAGATTTGATCTGGACTTCTTTTTTAACAAGTTAGGAAATAATACTACTAATGAAGAAATTAGTAAGATGTACAACATAAGTATAAATTGGTTCAGTAATTATCGTGTATTAAGGTGCCCAGACATGGAACTAGTGGATAGGTTTTTGTTTTTTAAATCATCAGTAGACTGAGGTCAGGGACCAAAGTTTTGCAAATATTATTTAGCGCCTGTGATAAAGCATGTAGTCAAACATTAATGTGTGTTGGTTTTGTTTAAGGATGTCGATAGCTTAATGTTTCAGACAGCGATGAGTAATATGACGTGAGTGTGCTTGTAAGAAAAACTCGGCTATCCCTAGAATATTCCATAGCTCAGGATAATAGCATTTCAGCTCTCAATAAATATTGAATTAAGACTTCTTTTGCAAGCTTTTAATGCATGCAATTTAACATTTCCTTGTGACACAGTCCTTCGTCTCTTAGTAAAAAAACTCCATAGTAAATCTTTGATACTAATAAAATAGTATTGTTTCGAATTGACTTCATAAAATTAAAAAAGTTTGTGCGCCTTGGCTTTTCGTCGAAGCAGTATACCTAAGCTTAACTAACTGTATACACTATGCGGACGGCATTACGCTAGCCGGATGTATGTTTTTAACTGCGCTTTGCTAACCTGTCAGACAATTGGCGCACATGACGTAAATTTACAGGTTCGTAAGCTTTCATTATACAACGAGGATCGCAAATTTGTACGGCGAATATCCCATTCATATGCACCAATGTCTTTCGTAGTTTATTGGCAGCCTGAAAGTAACACATGCCTTTGTTAGAGTATTAACAAGCTCAAATATAGTAGAACAATATAAGATTTCGTAATGCAATAATGAAGAAAATTGAACAAAACCTACTTCATCTTTGATAGCCGCAGCTGCGGGAGTTCCTGTACAGATCAATCTCTTGAACTCTGTTGCAGTGTATCCCATCAGTTTCTCCAGTAGCTATAAAACGACCAACTTACAATATAGAAGTTGTAAATCTAAAACATGGATACTAACAACCAATTCAGGCACGACCAACTCACCTGTGGGCATACATCCACGATCATATATCCCGTACCGTCATTTATATTAACAGTTAAATTCCACTTCTTTCCTTTGATGCCGACGTTAGTGCTGAGAGTGGAGACACAAGCCTTAACGTAAACTGTAGCACCGCCGTAATTTCTTAAGTTATCACTAACCCATTTTATGAATTGATAGGGTCGTTTTGAGGTACTCTTAAATTGCAAGCTACTTGAGCTACTGCTACCGGACGGATTTGATCGCACGGGAATCGTCGGTTTGTCATGAAAGTCATCTGAGATATCAAATAATTCGATTGTATCTTCAAACTGGAAGTCTGTATTTAGCCCTGTTTCCGGCTTTTTTGTTACATGCCGCCCTAAACTGTTACTACTTGAACTCGAAGCAACTGGAGGGATATTCCTTGGAGCACCAACTGGCGGATTATTTCTTGGAGCACCAACTGGCGGATTATTTCTTGGAGCACCAACTGGCGGATTATTTCTTGGAGCAACAACTGGAGGATTATTTCTTGGAGCAACAACAACTGGAGGATTATTTCTTGGAGCAACAACTGGATTAAAAGCTGATTCATCGATATCCATAAAAGCGTCATCACCATCCCCAAAAGGGTCGTCATCAAAATCTATACCCATAAGGTCTTCATCGTCTATAATTGGAGTTGGTTGAGCCAGTTCTGCCCTGCTACTTGTTGTAGGTCTGTGAGTTCCTCTTCCTCTGGCGGAGATTGCATTATTAGGAGCCTGCCTTGTCCCCGAAGAACTCGGAAGATTAACTGGCGGAGCCAATCTAGAATTATTTGAAGCAGCCGCAGGTCCAGTAGTACTGGTAGTAGCTATTGGTAGCTGTGTCCTTGTAGTAGTTACAGATCGTTGATTCCCTTGAGCTGGAGCACCGAAGGAAATAGTTCTACATAAAGATTCGATAATAATGAGTAAACAAATGGGAAACAATAAGTTGTTCAAGTAAATTCAGGAATTCTAGCAAATTGCACGCATATACTCACACGCGTTTGATTAGAAGATTCATCACTGAATTAGTTTGCGCGAGACTATCAACGGAACCTCCTAGTATCCGTAAGTTGCCGGGTTTAAGGAAAAGTACACCCCGCCGACACATAATTGCTCCATTAATTTGAATCTATTCAAATACGTTGGATAATTGCAGTTAGTTTTTACTCGCTGCTTGCTAGTGGTTTCTAATGAGCTTTCCTGAACTCACCTTAACTCCGGGCAACAATCCCTCATTAAGCTGAGGTAGATGAGTAGCTTCGAATGCCTTTATTTCTTGGGTTCCATCTGTCAGAGTCATACATAGACACCGTCTAGGTTTCGGCTCCCAGCTCTGCTTAAACTGTCCCTCATTATCAGCGTCCACAGTTGCATTATCAGTATCTTTTTTCTTGAGTTTATTGAGCTGATCATAAGCAGGCGCACCAACGTCTTCTAAAGTGTTAGCCTGCGAATTTAAATCAGTGCACAATAAATCAAACTACATGTTGTAATCAGTTAAGCCATTAGATCCGAATAGTTTACCAGAAAATTCATATACCTGTAGCGTAAATTTCCCTTTCAATGTTGTAAATTCTTGTTGTGCCAGGTTTGGTGGCAAACATTTCGACTCCATATCTTGTAAATTTGCATCCAGCCATTGTTCATAGACCTCTTTATAAAGCTTGTCTGCGGTAACCTGAAAATACCAGCATTTCAACCAACATTGCAACGTACACCAACGTTTGTATCCTACAACAATTAAATGATAAGACGATACAGTCAAGCAGGATTTAAACTCTACTAACCAGAACTTCAGGATTTTCTTCCTCTATCCATTCAACACAGGCTGAAAACCATTCATCCGTAAAAACAATATACGCTTCAGTTAACTGTTTCTTAACTTTTTGTCGTACTTCTCTTGACATTTTGATTTTATCTCACAAAATCGATCTAAAATTGCATGATAATAAAAAAAGTACACGCGTGCAGCAGCGCAGCACAAAAGGCTCATCTAGTCATCGCCAACCAGAAGCTATTTTGACAACCCTCCGTGCGTAATCATACTGACTACATCGTCTTCGATTTTCAGAAGTCTTATTATATACACATTTAGCGTAAAAAATTTTCACGTACTTTTTACATGCCGCTGTTTAGACGCGTTTTAATTTCTTTCTGAATTTTTTTCAACATCATATTTTAAAAAATGGGCAAATTGCCGCCTTAATATTTTCCCGCGCCTGCATCAAAAATTCATGGAGAGCGACGCCTGGCACATCCCAGGCGTATCATCCAGTTCAAACGTGCGATCCATGCTCGTCTCCCACAAGAGGTCGGCTTCATCAGCCATAGACTTCGAAGGACGTCTTGAATTAAATGGTATATAACATGATCCAGTTTGGATGCATCCATATACGTATCTATTAAATAAGCTTCTCCTCACTACGTGTTAACCAAGCACATTCTTGCCCTGCTACATAATTTACTGATGCAGCTTTACACATGTGGTCTTCAAATGCGGCTAGTATACTGAAAAGAAAATTCTTACCTATATTCTGAACACTGAAGTTGGAGGAAACGCGTGGTTCCGTGTAGTGCTGCGTAGTAAAAGGAAATATTTAATTTTTATTAACCGTTTTCATCCAGTTTACTTGTGGTTATGATTGTTCAGACTAAAATTGTTGTTAACCGTTAATAATTTGAAAACGATACAAAGTGACACGTGAGTATTCAAGACTTAAAATGGCAAGTAATTTGAGTATAACAGAACAGGGGGTCGCGGCCTTGGTTTATGATTATTTAGCGAAAACATCAACTAATGTAGCTAAAGTTTTCAAAACGTCAGCTAATCCGGTAAGTTAAAATTACTATTATAAATGATGTAAAGGCATCCATAGTTAATATTTTTACCGAATGACTTTTGACGGCATGGCATGACCCATGCCGTAACACAAAACGGTTCACTACCAATGTTGAATGTGGGAAATGGAGTACTACCTGCTGATTGTAATCATCAATTAATAAGTTGATTTCATTTTTTACAGCCAGCTTTGCCTCCTGGATCGCCTACTTTATCCGAAGTTCTGAATTACTATCAGTCTTCTGCCCCGCCAAAGAGACGCATCTCCTTACCAGTTGCAAATGGCAATGGAACTCACGACTCGACTACAGAGGATTCAAGTTCAGAAGATGAGAACGCGAAGAAGAAACCCGCTAAACCGGCACCGATAGCAGCAACTCCTGCTGCCAAGAAGAAGGACTCCTCATCTGACTCTAGCAGTGATGATTCTGAGGATGAAAAGGCCAAGAAGCCAGTAAAATCTGCCCCCGCTACACCTGTAGCGAAGGCAGTGACGCCAAAAGCGAAGGCAAAGTCATCATCTGAAGATTCCGACTCATCGGAGGACGAATCTCCAGCTAAGAAAGTGTCAACACCAGCCGCCAAGCCCGCGCCTGTGGCTGCAGCTCCAAAGAAGACAGTTGCTGCTAAGAAGGACAGTTCATCTGAGGATTCAAGCGATGATTCTGATGATGAGCCCAAAAAGGGAGCTGCGAAAGTAACTACACCTGCACCTAAAGCAGTAGCACCTGCGAAAAAGGCTAAGGAATCTTCGGATTCGTCTGGCAGTTCTGAAGACGAGCCACCGAAGAAAGTAGCTACGCCTGCGAAACCTGTGACACCTAAACCGGCTGCCGTTCAGCCTAAGAAGAAAGCTGAAACTTCTGATAGCGATTCTTCCTCTGAAGATGAAGATGAAGCTCCGAAGAAGGCTACTCTAGCTCCTGTGAAACCAGTTGCTGTCAAGCCCGTTGCTAAGAAAGCTGAATCATCCGACGATTCAAGTGATACCTCCGAAGACGAAGCTCCTAAGAAAGTTGCAACATCCGTTGCTGCTGCTAAACCGGTAGCCAAGAAAGCTAAAGAATCATCATCTGAATCTTCTGACTCAGAGGAAGAGGTTAAAAAGCCCGCTGCAAAGGTTGCTACACCAGCTGCTCAACCTGCCGGTGGTGTGAAGAGAAAGCAGGAATCATCCTCCGAAGATTCTTCTGAAGAAGACGAACCTAAGAAAGTCGCTGCACCTCCACCAGCCAAGAAGTCTGCTGTTGCAGCTAACGCTGTTACCAAAAAGGCGGAATCTTCTTCAGAGTCTAGTGACGAATCCGATGAACCGGCTGCGAAGAAACCAGCCGTAAGTTCCCCGGCAAAGGCGAAAGCCAAGGCTGCCTCTTCATCTGAAGAAGAAGAAGAGCAAGTTAAGACTCAGTTCCCCACCCCCACAGCGGCACCCAAGTATAATGGTTTCGTCAAAAGTGGCGAGGTAAGTAAATTCAACAGTGCCGCATTTATCATATATTCACATTCATCGCAATCAAACTCATACACGCCGTTGCTTTGGAATGAAAATTACGATGGTTATCTTACGTGTTGCAGCGTAACACTCCCTTTAGAAGAGTCGTAGCTGAAGCGGTTGAGGTCGATCCCAGGCTTAAGGATAATTCATTTGAGGCTAAAGTAAGTGCATATCTTGGTAAAGCCCAGGATGCACTGATCACCCGTCTCACTTACAGTCAAATTAGAAACTTGTTTACCTAACGCGCATTTCGACATCATCATTGTTACAATGCAACGTTAATCAGTTTCTGCCAGTATTAGCAACTATCCTTCGTCCCCACTATCGACATAACTGTTGTAATTTGCATTCCAAATGTATCGGTATGAGGCGTGACTTATATTTGGCTCATGCTA
This sequence comes from Sminthurides aquaticus, assembly GCA_906901655.1. Taxonomy (NCBI): domain Eukaryota; kingdom Metazoa; phylum Arthropoda; class Collembola; order Symphypleona; family Sminthurididae; genus Sminthurides; species Sminthurides aquaticus. Next base: position 7,719,655 of record CAJQTT010000006.1, on the reverse strand, counting down.
AATTCAAAACAATTTGATTGACGCTTGCAGAACAATGATGAAGTCAACGGTCATGAAAATGGGGAAGAGGAGGAGGAAGGGTACAAAGGAGGCTTTGTAAATCGTGGACGTGGAGGCCGCGGCTTCGGCGATAGAGGAGGTCGTGGTTTCGGTAGAGGTGGAGATAGAGGCGGCAGGGGTGGAGGATTCCGTGGAGGTGATCGAGGAGGCTTCCGTGGCGGTGACAGAGGAGGTTTCCGTGGAGGTGACAGAGGCGGCTTCCGCGGTGGAGACAGAGGAGGTTTTCGTGGCGGTGACAGAGGAGGTTTCCGTGGAGGTGACAGAGGCGGCTTCCGCGGTGGAGACCGGGGAGGGTTCCGTGGTGGTGACCGCGGCGGCAGAGGCGGTTTCCGCGGTAGTCCACGAGGAAATCCTAGGAATAGCGGTAGTTTCGATAGTTCTGCGCCTTCACAAAACAAGAAAGTAACGTTTGACTGTAAGTGAGAAATTTTGATCAGCAGCGCATCTTTTTGCACGTATACAACTTTGAGCATCTCGCGTTATTTCTCGGAATATTTCTAATATTTTTCATCCTTTTTAGAGAGGAGCGCGTGGATCGTGGGGCGAGCGTGCTAACAAGGATTTGAAGTTTACGAAGGGGAAATCATTTCGTCATGAGAAAACTAAGAAGAAGCGTGGAAGCTATCGTGGTGGATTAATATCAACCGAAATAAACTCTATCCGGTTCGAATAATATCCCATAACTGTACTCATCCCTTTTGTAAATATCTGCAATTATATCGTTAATATCCGGAGAAACTATGATGGCTCGCGGTAATATATGTTCGTGTTACTTCTGCTAATATTACATCGCCTCTGGCAATTTATTTTTATGATCTTTCCACCTTGGAACTTAGAATGACTTTGATGTCAAAGTTGCATACATTATTGTACTCCTGGACGTTGGCTGTATTTTGTTAGGTTTAAGTTTTTCGTATCCTTTCCTTTTGTTACTATGTTCTTCGATAGCATATTACCATAAAAATTCAAGTACCTCTGGCTCAGGATACATCTTTAGATATTTAGATTTGACTTAGTTTTTTTCTTTTGAATAATTTGCTTCAAATGTGTCAAGAGTTTTAAATGCTAGATGTTACAGAAATGTATAGATTAATTCCCGAGTTCGCCGTATTTCTGGGTACTGATAATTACTAGTTACAGAATTACATATGACTTGTTTAATGTTTTTATCAGTCAATAAACTCGATAGCGTATGACGATAATTGTTTCTTCTCTTTCTACATGACCATATAACTCGGAGAGTAAAAGTAAGCTCAGCAAACTCGAAGTAATTCTCTTAGAAACACGTATTTTTAACTCACAGTACCGTACATGACCGGCCCCACGAATTGAAAATTGAAACATAGTCGAAGTTCAACCTGAGGATCATAGGAATTCACCCTGAAAAAAGAAAATCCAACTTTTACCGAAATCTGGAGAAATTTGAAAACTTCTGTAGGGGCTATCCATATATTATATCAGTAAAAGTTCAACGGTGGTAAAATGTTACTTAAGTTTCATAATATGTGAACGGTAACATGATAACTGGGCTCTAATTACATATTCCTGTACTAACTGATGACTTTGTGCAAAAATATCAGTTGATGCCATCTCTGTGCAGTTAACTCACATGCTATGTACACGGTCCCTACAGCATGTTATATGCAAAAATCGCAACTTTGAGCCGCTTTTTCTCTGGTTACAGCCGAAAGTTGGATTTTCTTTTTTCAGGGTGAATTACTGCGACCCTCCGTTCGGATGGACTTTGTCACTGCTAATTTCATCCCACCGAATTTCGTCACCCAATATTCATCACTGCTTAAAATGCACCCACCGATTTTCGTCACCTCTGAATATACGCACCACTGATAATCATCACTATGAAATTTTATCACAACCATTTATTAATTCGAACGTGTCCATGTTGGTTTATATAACTGTGAGATAGTTAACCGAGCAATTAAAATTATAAAAAATAACTTTTATACTTCGACCAGGCAGCAATGCACAAACTAAAGGCAGGACGTAGCCATCCTCCTAACTAAAAGCTGAACAGTTTGTATAAGTTAGGAACAGTTTTGAAATTGCCATCAACGAACTAGCTAGGTTCCACAATCTGACAGAATTCTGATATTCGCTTCTTTAGAAAACACTTATATCCGGTCATGGTCTTGAGAATCGTACAGTACACAATTTTCTCCTTGAACTGTAGCTGATAGTCTTCCGGTATGGTTATATCAAACCTAGTATTAAAATTTGTGTTATCTACTTCATTTGCCTTCCTGACCCTAGACGCAGTATCCCTTCAGCTCCTTTTCAGCGGGAAGAATGGCAGCTAAAGCTTCATCAAGCTCCACATACTTTGAAACATATGATATGTATAACTTCTATCATTTTCATTCTAGCAACCACTAAAATAGCACTTGCCCATGCAAAATTTGGACAGCATCTCCAGACTTAAAAAATTAGGCGTGTGATGCGAATTTATGTGACGAAAATCTACAGTGATGATTTGTATGCGTGGTGAATTTAGTTGTGACCAATTTCAGTGGTGCTGAATATTGGGTGACGAAATTCGGTGTGACGAAATTATCAGTGACGAAGTTCATGGGAATCGCGACCCTCAGGTTGAACTTTGACTATGTTTCAAATTTCAATTCGTGGGGCCAGTCATGTACGGTACTGTCAGACTCAACGAGTTGGATGCAGGAAAACATATGAATATTATCTTGAATTGTTTTTCATATGAAACTTTATCCGAGTTTAAGTGTCTTCGTTTTTATCAGAGTCGTTAGCCTCGATAGTCTGTTTCTCGATCATTATCTTCAAGCACTGTGTTATGTCAGTTAATATTTTTCTCATTTGAGGTGTACTGTTATGTTCAAAAGCCAATGTTTTCGCTCCCTCAAATTGTTCTAGCGAGTCATGTAGGCTCTTAGCTTTCACTAAACGAAACAATAGATCTAGATGATCAGAATGGATTAATGGAAATGGTGTAATACTTCTTTCAAATTACAGCTACCGATTGCCTTACGATCAATCTGACCCAGGAGAATCCTCGCGAATATAGCCCATAAATAGCTGCCCAATTCCAATGCAGTGTTCAATGCCTCCGTTGCAAAATAGCGTGCTAGTTCTGTTTTTCCAAGTTCCAGGTTGGCCCTGCCAATTTCATGATACGTGTAAGCTCTTTCCAACGGCGTTTTTGCGTATTCCAGCCGAGATTCCCACGCTTCCACTGCTTCGCTGAAGTTTCCCGCAAGAGCCTGCGCCCGCCCCAAAAAGTCCAGAGCTCTCGAAATCACCATTTCATTATTACTGTCAAATTAACAAGACATTAATGATAATCCGATCCTACTATTAAGGTAAACTTCCCTAAATCACAAATTTTAGGATGGTTATGTCCAAAGTCTTACAGTTTTTGTCCCAATTTTATCTCTTTTTTGAAGGCATCGATGGCTTTATTATACATCCGCTGCCTGGACAATGCTATAGCCCGATAGTGCATGATATCAAGCATGAACTCGTATTTCCGTGGCACATGCGATAATTGTGTTTTCTTCAGCTGTCTCAAAGATCTTTCAGCTTCGAGCTGTGCGTCAGAGTTCCTAGCAATACTCAGTGCATGTTCTATTTCCATGATATTTTTCAAAATAGCCGTCTCTGCGGCGTCCTGGAGCAGTTGACGACTAGAATGTCTTTGAGCCAGCGCTTCGATCTCGTATCGAAGCACCATTGCGTTGCTAAAGTTGAGACCGCGCTTCCGGGCATACATAGGCTTCATGTAACGTAGCAGCTTTTCATGATGTTCCAAGAAAAACAGAATTTCTTCAAAGTTACTCCTCACAAGAGTCTGGTTTCCAGCTGGTTTTATAAAAAATCAAGAACCGTAAGGAAGAATAAGCCTTTAAAAGACATTAGAATATCATATCATTCCATACATTTGTGCTTGGAATTAAGCTAATAAGCTATCCTAAGAGAAAAAGTAATTGCAGTACGTCAGGTTACCTGACTCAGCTCAGCTGATGCACGTACATAGTTTCGCAAGGATTCGCTTTACAAAGAATTTGTGGGATGCCAAATTTCCTAGGATTTCTCTGGTGACCCATTTCTCTCGCTCTACATTTTTAGGAGGTAACAGAGACACTCGATTTTCCAGCAAAACTTCAGCAGATATACTTCTAATGCAGCATTGCAATTTTTTTATATTATCTTCCCTTTCAATTTCTTCAATCAGTGGAATCATTTCTTCTACATCTTCTATCTGGGTGGCAGCACGATCTACGTTTCCACATGAAACCCGCTATCACTTAATCTTATAGTTGCCTTCATAATCTCTTTCCCTCTCAAATTTTCCCGTTTTTATTTTAATCTGACCTAAAATTGATTCTTCAATAGCAGCCTTGGATTTAACAATGCCTGCTTGAAACCTCCCAAAACTCTTCCGATATCGATTACCCTGATGGAAGCGTATGAGGGCTCGTTCAAAAAACCCTAAGGAGAATAATGTTTCTCCCAACTGATACAGCCCTGCAGCAAATTGGCTGTTCGTTTCCGCAACTTTCTCTGCATCTAGAAGCGCTTCATCGTGCAGCCCAAGACTCAGGCTACACTGGCTCCTTAGGGTGAGCGCAAGTGGATCGTCAGGCTTAAGCTCTAGCGCGCGATCAAAGCAATATTTTGCTTTCCGGTGCGCCATCTTCTTTTGATGCATTATCCCTTCATCCATGTAAGAGGTAAAGGATGAATGCGCTTGAGGTGCATGTCGTCGACTTTTTCGCTTTTCCCGGAACCCATACGCCGAACCTATAAACGTGTATAATTTAGCTTTGCTCACGATACCTTCAAAATAGCCAGAACACCGTTACCAGAATTTGTACCAAGTTACCTGGTATCTTCGTACAGACCTCCATAGTTTGGGTATTGTCTAGATATAAGTGCCTGCACTTAATTGAGTTTAAATTACGAGTTACTGCTATATAGTTGCAAAAAATACAAAAATCTTGAAACACGGCTCAATTACTAACCGTTTACCGGAGCATGAGTAGCCCTTCTGAATAAGAGTCAGACTTTAAACTACCAGTTAAAATTAAACATCTGATACAAACGTATTAGCAAGGTTTGAGCCTATAGCAACAGCGTTTTATTTAAATATAAACCTTTCGAATGATTGTTGTAGTATATATATCAGTAATCGATAACTAAACTAAACATGTATACTAGAAGAAACAATATAACAGTATCTCAAAATATGTAATATCTCCAAGAATACACATACGAAGTGGCAAAACTCTGAGTTGGTATTTCCAAACCCACTTCAAGCTCTACACATTAGTAACTCTACATTAGAAGACATCGGAAGCGTTTCCGACTAGGATCATCTTCTTTCAGTCCGCTAACGAGTTTTCGAGCACCAATCAGCATTACACCCGTAACAATAATCACTGTTCCAGTCACACTGAAATGAAACAAGATTGTTAATTTCAATTTTTCAACACTGCATTGAAAACTGTTGGAAAGTTTCGCGTCCGTCCTCAAAAACCAAGAAAAACATACCTAATTAAATCCGGTTCCTTATGCAATAGTATCGCTTGCCAAAAATACCCAAAAATAATGTCCGCACATCGCAACAGCGATATTGCCCCTGCTTCTTCAAATCTCAACGACAATGTGAAAAACACTGTAGAAACAATAACATTGCGATAATTAGAATACCATTCCACTAGTTCGCCAAAAAGTAATCTCTTGATAACTAACTTCCTTTCAGTTACCTTGACCAAAGAATGCAGTTATCGCAACGCTAGCGAACAAAAAAGCGTCCCAAGGATTCAGCGGCAGCTCCAGCATATTACCTTGATATGTGAAACTGATAAAGGTTGTTATACTTCCGGTGATACCAAATCCAAGTCCGATAACAGAAAACGTAGTCTTTCTAAGAACTCTTAAACACAGGACAACAACTGTATTCCCGACTAGACTAGCAAGCCCGAAGAGAATTCCAATCTAAAACCAGAAAATAAGGATAACTCATACTATTCAAAAACTCCTGTATTCAATAATTCAGTTACAGTATTATCCGCTAACGCACCAACATTGTTCTATCCATTTCCGCTCCAAAAATCCAAGAAGGCCTGGAGATGACAAATAATCCGAAAATGTTCATTGCTGTCGCCAAAGCTGGAATGATTCCACAAGCTTCTTTTAGGAAGAGCCAAGCTAGGATCGTTGTCAATATTGGCGAACTCATGCATATAGACGACGCTTCCGGCGCTCCTATGTAAGCTGCAGAAGCGTAAAGAAATAGCATTGCCCCGGATCCGATTAAACATCTTATCTAGAATTCAAACACAATTTCAAAGTATGTCATTAAAATTAAAATCACTGCCTCAAATCTGACTTATTTAACTTGTTTGCACAATACTTACCAACAAAACTCCAACCATTTTAAGTTTGTCCTTATCATAAAGTGGGCAAAGTGTATCACAGGGAGTTTGCTTGGAATGAAAAATCTCATAGGCAAGAATTAAGATTGATGGATAAATAAGCCCTTGAAACCTCCAGAATCCAATGGAGAATATATTATAACCGGAGCCGTGCAGAATTTTAACTACTGTTAAACTCAATGCAAAATTAATGCTGCATATAATAGAGAACCCCATCCCAATGAAGCGCTTCCATGTGGGTCGAGTCACCGGCACTGTTCCCGTCAAAGTTTCATTTTCATCCTGTTTCTCGGGGTCATTAGCGTTTACAGGGCTTTCAGGTATCTCAAAAGCTGTATCACCTTTCTTACTTTCTTCTGCCTTCTTTTCTAAATCCGAGCTCGGAGTCAAGCGGAGCAACAGAGTTTCTCCTTCTGTTTGTGAACCTTCAACTGTGTCTGTGGCAGTCATTTTACTTTTTAACTTCTAGTTTCAATTGTAGCTTTTAAGGCACGTAATCACTAATAACAGCATATTTAGACGGATCGATACTTTTTCGAGAGGCTTAGCTAGCCAAACGTAATTTCAACACTTCTTAAAGTTAAACAAGTCCTTAAGCTTGCAGCAATTATTATTCAGGTCTCCAGGTATCAGCTAGTGCGAAAGGACAAACAGTCCAAGTACAAAACCATTTCTTGTAAATCCCTCGTGATCGCACACAAATTTTCTGACGTTTTACTTCAACCTTGTAACTTAAATATACCGGGATTCACTCGGCTTTACCGAGTCCGAACCCTCGTCCAATGTAAGAAGAGAAATGAATCAGAATTTGCACATGTGCCAAAATTCCAGCTGCAAGCAAAACAGCTCTTGCTTCTCTTAAGGATGGTTCGGCTTCGGTGGAGCTTTATTCCGCTTCCAGGAGCGCTCAAGCATCACAAGCACGAAGCGTGTAGTAGTACGGGGAACTGTGAGAACTGGAATTGAAGATAATACTACAATCTTTCCTTGAAGTAGCCTGATCTCGGGCTTGCCAGTAGTATATATATACTGACTGAGAATAACAAGAAATTCCACGCTTGAGAATAATGTTAATCTGTAGCTTCCTAACATTCTACGTTTCAATGCCACAGGAAGAGTGTCAGGATGAAAATGAGTTAAAAAGAGTAGATTGGGCAAAACGTTACTGGATTCATGGGTTCTTATCCACCATTACAGGAGAAGCTTGAGCTTTGGCTCAAAGAATTGTTATAGGAACACCAAGTTAGAATTCGTATCATTTGGTCATGTGCTAAATTGATGATGACCTTTAATGCTTAAGATCTTATCGCTGCTTCCATCGAAGGCTAGAGAACTAGTCTCGGGCTGAGTTTATCATTTACGTTCACTTTGCATCAAAGGTTTATATTCATAATTGACATGTTTTAATTCTGTTCTGTAGGACTGGATCAGTCAGTTTAGCAGAGCTTGTATATTTTAACTCTTAAATCCTTACTAATACAAAATTAGGTAGGTGGAGTAGCAAATAACGCACTCCAGTGTACTTATGCACTATCCCTATCATTATAATCTGCAAAACCTAATAATTGACCAGCAGCTGTGCTATCACAACTTTTGCATGATAGCTTCACTTGCAATAAATACTGATCCATGATTATACCCATTGCATTGCAAAATTTCAAACAGATGTCAAGTACAAGTAACAGAAGATATTTCGAGTAACAATTTAATCAGTCAGCTATGCAAGTAGAAATCTGAATCGCCTTCTCAAGGGATCTTGCTTTTTTAATCCAAGTACTAGTTTGCGAAATCCGACCAACAAAACTCCGCTGAGAAGAATAGCAGTCCCACCAACACTGTAAAAAATATGTGATTCGTTTCATTCGTACACTTTGTTAAAATTAATTGAATTGTCTTATATTTTAGATGTAATATACATTCGTACCCGATCAGGTCTGGTTTCCTGTTAAGTAGGAAAAATTGCCAAATGTACGCAAAGATAATGTCTGCACATCGCAGTATGGCGATCACACCGGCTTCCTCAAACCTCAGAGAAAGGGTAAAAAAGCCTGGAAAAATTATTTTGTCAATCCCCAAGCCGTTCCTTGTCCCAACTTTCCACAGAGTGTGTTTACAGTATAATTAACCAGCAAATTAATTTTACAATGCTAAGCTAAGGAACTTACCCTGCCCTACGAAAGCTGTTCCTGCCATGACGGCAAAAAGAAACATATCCCACAAATTCACCGGAATTTCCACTTTTCCAGTTACATAAAGCATCCCGACTAACGAGACAATACTTCCGACCAAACCGAACACACTCCCAACTAAAGAGTAAGTTGCATTCCGAAGAAACCTTAACGAAAGTACTGCTCCCGCATTCCCTACAAGGCTGCCCAATCCCAAAGAGACACCAATCTGTAATTCGTAAAATCAGAATTAGAAAACCATCGGAGCAAATTCAATTTGCAGTTATAGATTTCTCGAGCCGGTAAACCAAGAGAAGAAAGTTGGTAGACATCCCTGAGATCTTTCCCTTGTAAACATATCTGAGAGTCATCTGGAGCAAAACAGATTTGGATTTTCTTTTATAGATTACTTTTTACAAGAACTTTGCAGCGAAGTCTTCGCTAAACTAACAAATACGCGAATCTTGTGAAAAAACTAAATTAGTTACCAGAACATCTCGGTCAATTTCTCCTCCAAATAGCCAAGGTGGCCTTGATATAACAAACAGTCCGATGACATTCAGGAGCACAGCTACGAATGGAATAATTCCGCAACTTTCTCCAAACATTAACCAAGCCAGTATAGTTGTCAAGACTGGAGCACTCATACTGATGGAAGAAGCTTCTGGAGCTCCGATTAAAGCCGTGGATCCGTACCAAAATAAGCCAGCAGCGGTCCCAATGGTTGCTCTAGTCTATAAGAAATAATTTTCCAATATTAAACAGTGTCTCTTCACTTTTAAAGGGTAATATAATAGGATAGCAGACTTTTCCTCACCATCAGTGCGGCTAATGTTTTCAGCTCTTCCTTGTCGTGGAATGGAAAAATAACTCTAAAAGGCTTCGACTTTTCGTAAAACGTTTCAAAAATTAATAAAATCGCTGCGGGTAAAAAAATGCCTTGATAAGTCCAGAAACCAAGGGATAGCACGTGATACCCAGATTGATTTAAAATGCGAAACATTGTAAGGCCTAAGGATAAGATTGCACTGCAAGCTAGCGATAATCCCATTCCCAAAAAACGTTTCCAGCGTTGCTTCTTCACTGACGCCTCAGTGGGTATCGTATCTTCAGTTCCCGGGTTTTTAAGTAATTCATCTTGGTAAAACTTGACTGTTTCATGATAACTGTCCATAGTATCATCGCTCTTGTAACTCACAGTAGTCACACTTGCTGATTTTGTTGTTCTCAAGAGCTTAGCCGATTCTTCCAGCTTGCCCTCTATCGCCACGTTGTTATTATTGTTGCCCATGTCTTCAACGTTTGCCATTTTGTCGTTGTTATCCTTGCACTCAAAGTTCACTATTGTGATTTTGCAATCCACGTCGTCTGTATAAATATTGCCGCTACAAAGGGCACTGTATTATTGTCAACACGATTTATCACTGGAATCAATTTACCACTTCCATTTCACCCTTCCTTCATCCTTGCACAGTACACCACGAATTATTAGACAATTGATTACACAGCATACACCTTTACTTCATATCAAACATCCGTTCCCGATTTTGCACCCGTCTGCTGATTTGCATTTATGCACGTGTAACCATATGCACAATTCCTCAATCCCTAAATTAACTGTTTTATCCGAGAGTTCTTTCGCCATTGCTGTTGTTCTTCCTGCATACCTGAGTCAGTAAAGAGAAACTATTACACTATATTGGAAAATGCATAGACACGAGAACTGCACATGTGATTTGTGATGAACTTGAGCCGGCACTATCTTATCGAGGGATGCTCTAAATAAAATGTATATATTACAGACAGATCAAGGCAATAACATTGTATTTGAAGGTTTCAATGTAAACCAGGAGGCTTTGTTACGACTTAATACGAAAAATGAATTTAATTAAATTAACATTACTTAAACTATAACGTGTCTTGGAAGATATAACTATAATCAGAAGTGCATCAATCAAACATGAGCGCAGTCAAAACGCGGTTTGCAGCTGATCTCTGCACGTTGTGTAAAATGTCATGGTAAACCTCTAGCTGACTCCATAAGTTTCATAATATTGCGTAAATGAGCAAACTCTACTCACTCATAAAATCCATTATCTAAAACATGCACTTCATAATATTGTCTTAATGAGCAAACTCTACTCACTCGTAAAACCCATGAACGAATACATGCAACACTAAAACTACCAATTTAGAATTATTCGGCCACTACCAAGGTAATTATAACAGGTTTCATAGCGATTGACACTTTGAAATCGTCATTCAAAGAATTAAACAGCACGGGGCCATTATCTCAATCTTAAACGGAGTCATCCATATAGTTGGTAGATAATACGACTAAAATCGGGTCCAATAGAGTTCATATCGGTTCCGTACCGTATAGAGGCAAGCATCATTTCCTTATCCTTCTCTGTGGGTTTTTCTCCATATGCATTAATAAGCATTCTCGGGGATTCGTATTGCCTCACGATAGCGTGCACTTTCTCCTCAGTAAGTCCTCTCATCTTGAGCAAATGCTTTATGAACATTTGCTTTACTGTCCAGTTCTAAAATTAAAATGGTTCGATTTTAGAATTTCAAAACATACTCATTAATAACTCAACGTATTTACAAGTAGGCATAAATCCGCTCCAACTCAAAGGGAACTGCATGCAATGCAACTTACGCTGTGCTTCTTAGAATACTCGCTGAAATCAGAAAACCGAATCAAGTAAGTCTCTCGGAACGATTCCTTCAAATTTGGCCAATCCATTACGGAACAGCTGATGGGTTTACGACGCTAAAAGGGTGTGACACCAGTTATTACTCAAATATCCACAACGAATCCGCTCAACAGTACCCAGCAAAAATATCCCCTTACCCCATAAATCCGCAACAAAAGCCTGGTCATGGTAACAAGGTAAGCGCAAGTTTCTTTCAAGGAAGCTGTTTCTTGTATCTGGAAGCCATTGACGATTTGGGTATTTGTGATTGCTTGCTGGATTCTGCTGTCATCAACTCCACAGTTCCCCCGCATGAATTCGAACGCTTCAATCAAGTAAATAACGGTGAAATCCAAACGGCCTAACCGAAACTTCTGTTCCCGATATCTTCCATCCTTAATACTATGCCCAAGATCATCCGCCCGCTTTCGTTCGACGACGTACGGTAGTATTAGATCATCATCATGAAGTCCTGGTTGTCGGCTGAAACAACTTCTGCTTCGGTAAACCCAAACAAAATCTCCAAGCGCCAGGCGACAGCAATGAGTTCGGATGCCTTTTTTCTTTAACGCGTCAATTAATTCTTCATTTTTCCTCTTCCTTAAAAAATAATCAGCGAGCGTTTTCTTTTCCCTGGCTCTTTAAAGAATCCGATACATATTCGATACTAATTCTTGCTAGTTAGTTACCCGTTAGTTTCTCCGTGATCAATTAACAAAACGAGTTCAAAATCTTTCGGATATACTAGGCAATCTTCAGTCAGTTCCTCTTCTTGGGGTTGCTCCACAACAACATCAGGTATATTCTGCTGCTTACTTTTACAGGGGTCTCTGGAAGCCATAGTTCGAGCTGTAAGAGTGAGTGTACACAGTTAAACATTCAAAAAGATAGAGGCTACTGAACTCTCCAAAATAAACTGAAACGTTAATATTTTCTAACCTCCATTGTTGTCCGCTAATGCTATCATGTTCGCCGCCATTTCGCGTCCTTTGTCTGTTAACTGGAATCTGTGGAATTTTGGCAATATTAATTCATGAGAAATGAGACACTCTACTAATTTAATGTAATCACAGCTTGTGTGGTCATTACCTTGGGGGATGTTTGTATCTAAACACAAGCTGTTTTTCATGCAATGTGCTCATGCAGCTCCAAGCTGTATAAAATTCGCCAAAGGCTCTACCACTGTAAAACGATGAATCACAATACGGTTCAGCTTCCTTCATCAGTTCCTTCTTAAACATATAGCCCTTATATCCAGGAGTTCCATCCTTTTTGCCCAAAGCAACAAGAATCGCATATGCTCCAGTGCCTTTACGGGGAACGTACTCATGAGGTCCATACTTCTGTGATTTAAGAACATATGCACCAGAATTCAGTTCCATCGATTTGTTATGGACCACACTGACTAAGGAATCATGTTCTCATAATCGCAAAATTTTCATCAGCCAACCGTATTTCTGTTCCACGACACAACTGACCTTTGCACGCTTCCGGGTGGGAGCATTTCCAATTCCATCGTCATCTCCTTCAGTATCAGGTGTCTTCTTTCCTCTGATTCGCGGTTTGGCTTGTAGATCTCTGCCTACTGGAGTATTGGAGCTCAATGGAGCTGATTTGGTTGCTGCTACTTTTTTTCTCTTTTGTGTCCTCTTCTTCTTCTTTCCGGTTTCTTCTTCCGGCTTCGAGCTCCATGAAGGCAAATCATCGATAATAATGATATCAGACCCGGAACTGGAGTTGATTCCAGAGGAACCCCACAACTCACAATCCTCAGCTTTTGGCGCAGTCCTATTTTCACTAACTTCAACTTTTCTTTGTTTCGGTTGCGGGCTGGACGGGGGTGAATCGTCGATAGTAATAATGTCATTGTCGGTTGCAGGAACCTGTTTTGATATCGGACCTGGGAAAAGATGCATGAAAGTTTTATTACAATTTAAAACCTCACAACGCACAAGCTCAATTGAATTCTCCATACAATTGGAAAGCCTTAATAGCAAGCTTAAATCTGTTAAAATATGGAGATCAGCAAAACGTTTCGCAAGCGTATTTAACTATTATACCTACCTGAACCACCGGTGGTACCGCCCCAACGAATTCCTTCAAATTCCATATGCCGTTCTATCTTCAAACAAATGGTTACGTTAAAATGTTCTATCGCTTCCAAATCTTCTCTACTTCTAATTGGAAACGGATGGTTGCGTAACGAGTTTAGAACCTGTGGACAAGAAAAGCTTGCGTCAATTATCTGCAATGTTTTCATCAAAACTGTACAATCATATTTTGAATTCGCAGCAGGTATATATAGTTTTCACTTACCCGTCCGTAAACCTTTTGCATAGCCCAATCGGAGTCCATAACAGAAATCTGCTGCCAATCCATTACCCACTCTTCGATTTTTGATTTCAAATTCGGACTTTCGTACCCTTGACATGCATTTAAGTTGTAACTGCTGTAGGCTGAATCTTGCGAAAAAGACATGATTTCAAACAGTCACAGCTACACTGAAATCACTACAACTAACTATCAGAACTAAATTGAGTCAGCTATTCACAAGCAATTATCTCTATGAATAAAAGCGCTACATCACGAAATTACATTTCTGATATAAACATCTAAAAGTAACGAGAACCCATAATTATTTCAACTCATAGAACTTATTTCTAATCGTAAAACTAGTGCACAGTCATTTAATTTCAAAATAAGTTACTCTAATTATCGTACCAATAAGCAGTCTGCCTGTGGAAGCAAAACAAAAGAATTGCCTTCCTCAGGGTACTGCATGAATTTTCGCGTAAACTCATGCGGACTGTGGGATACAGCTGATAACAACGACAACTTCTTTCCCTCCTCATATTTTGCATACGGATGCTAATCGTTTTGTAGGTTTATTTCACGTCCTGCGATGTACATCCTTGATCAACACTAAAATGAATATTCGAATGAGATAAGTACTGCATGGTGTGGGGAAATTACAGTTAGTCTATGCTCATATAATTACAGTTTCCACATTCCGCTTTACTTAACGCAGCTTTGATTATTAGTTAAGTAAATATAAAGGTTGAGAAGGTAATTTCAGCTGAGGCCATTTAACTAATGCTAAGGTAGGTTAGTCGCTTTAATGACATTATAACTGGTCGAAGGTTTAGATAACTGGTCTGCGTGCTAGCCAGTCTTTGGCTTTAAATGTATTTTATTGCAGCTAAAGATTTAATTATTTTGTATTTCTACTTTAGCAGAAACCATAATTTTTTTCGCCGTGAGTCCTCCGGCTTCAACCCGTCAACTACCTTCCTTGCACCGAATAGCAGGACACCGAAAACTATTACAAAGGTCCCTCCCACGCTGAAAAAATGATTGACATTTCACAAACCATCTGATAGGAATATTATTCAAGTACAGTTGCAATTCCTTCTTAGGAAAAATCCAAACCTTATTATATCCGGCACTATCTTCATCAAGATGTACTGCCACAGATAAGTGAAGCCGATATCAGTGCATCGTAGCAGAGCAATAGCTCCTGCTTCCTCAAATCGGAGGGACAAAGTGAAACAAACTGAAGGGAAAAAATACATTAACTCCTTACACTTCTGAAAATTTCCTATGAGTTAAAGCAACAATATCATTTTAGTTTTCACTTATTTTCACAGAATGCAAACTTGAGTGTTGTCCATTACCTTGCCCCCCGAAGGAAACAATACAAAGTGCAAAGATTAGGAAAATATCCCAGGTTGTCTCAGGGTTTTCCGAAATCCGGCCTTCGTATGCCATTCCAGCTAGCGAAATTATGCAACCAGCCAAGCCAAATCCGATCCCGATTACAGAGAAACTCGTTTTCCGAAGGACTCTTAAAGAGAGCACGACCATTGTGTTTCCAACGAGACTACCAATACCATAGCCCAGGCCTATCTAACCAGATTTTCCAAAACGTTTCATCATCATTAGATACTCCAAATGTCAAAACTGGAGGGTCATGAGTCATGGCTACCACATTACATAAAATAACCGAATAGAATTTACCAAACCGTTATTATCCACCTCCCCACCAAATAACCACGGTGGTCTGGAGATAATCGTTAAGCCGATGATATTCAGAACGGTGGCGAAAGCCGGAATGAAACCGTAAGATTCTTTAAAAAGTAGCCACGCAAGTATGGTTGTTAGAATAGGTGAGCTCTGGCGAATTGCATAAGCTTCAGGTGCACCGATGTAGGTCGCAGCAGCGTACATGAATAATACCGTAGCGGCACCCACCACAGACCTGATCTAGCAATAGTAAGTTTCTGAATTAAGCCCCTCCTTACCATAAATAATTATCAGAGCTACAGGTAAAGTGAAACCAAAGAATGATTCAAAACAGTTACCGATAAAACACCGAACATTTTTAGTTTGGTCATATCATTCCACGGCCAAACAGCGTCAAAGGGATGGTTATGACGAAATATGCCAAATATCAGGATGAAAATAGAGGGATACAGCAGTCCCTGAAATCTCCAGAGCCCAATGGTAAACACATGATATCCCCCATGTTCATGCAGAATCCGAACTAAAACAAGCGACAGTGATAACAAGATGCTGGTCAACAGTGATAGTAACACGCCTAGAAAACGTTTCCAGCATGGACGTCCAGGCTCTTCAGGAGTTTCTTTGCCGACTTCTACTCGAGATTCAGCGTTTTCACTCGTGGAAAGTATAGTTTCTTCTATTTTTTCAATATCCGTAGCCGGGTTGTCAAGACCTCCGTCGACTTCGACGTCCGTGCCTTCTACGATCTCCGATACCTTCTTCGCTGGAAGTAACGCAGCTTGTCTTTCGGTTTCAGTGCCCATAATGAACACAATTTAAATGATCCCGATTGGCTTGGGAGCACGTACTTCTCAACGCTTCACAGTAAAGTTGCAAGTTGTACCACCTCCTTTACAATACACTTATATGTTATCTTAATTGCTTCGAGTTGAGTCCTGTCCTGACACCCAAGTAGGACTTTGTTCAGAATTTAAGTATAGAAAAATGGGCTCTTTAACGGACCGTTATTTTAACACTACTGTATTGTGCTCCGCGGTTATGACCGAATAATACTGTTTGGCTACCCGAGTATTCTACTACCTCTTCTTTCCAAAAATACATTTCTAAATTATCCCGTGCAAACAGTATCAGTTATCAGTAAGGAATTATTACGTGATATCATTTGCTCTACTGTGTTAAATACTAATAAGTTCATACGGATACACACTTGTAAACTAATACGGAGCCTGGTAGCATAGGAGCAGCATAATCTAATTAAATTTACAGAAGTGAACATCAATAACTTCCAGATAGTATCGTTTTAACGAATTTAACTCTGTATCAAGCAGTACTACTTCCAATCCAAAAGCTGTATGTATCCTCTACCTTATCTTTAACTAGGAAATTTCTGACGAATAATTATGTTCCTAAATATGCTTCTGAAATGTTCTCTCTGTCCCATCGAAAAAGAGACAAAGAAGAACTATTAATTATCCTACCTAAAATAACTATGACTTGTACTCAACGCTCATTTGCTTACAATGCAGCAAAAATGTGGAATCAGTTACCGAGACCTCTGAGGAAGCTTAAAATAGAACATTTCACCTTAAGACTTTACAAACATGTAAATGAAAGCAACTCGATATGACACGTTCCCCTCAAAATATAAAAATGAATGTTTAACCTAATTATAGTATGAATGATCTTTATGCTTGTGATGGTCTTTTCCTGGAAATCAGAATAATATTTCTGAGGATCATGACTTGAAATAAACTAAACTAAACTAAAGTACTACGAATGACAGACTATCACACAGCCCGTACATCTTTTCATTTCTCTACAGCATTTTAAACAGGCTGTGATCATGTACCTTATGGAACCCACAAGATGGAATGTATAATTTGCTGAGTTATACGTGCACACAGTCGAGAAAACTTTCAGAATCACAAGCACAAAGCAGAAACGTTTTGCCTATAAAGGTGAAATACTCTTTTTTATCTGATACCAATTGCAAATTTTGTCGGTCTCACTGTTATTACTATTATTACCTCTTAAGCTTGTTTATACAACCTACACTACTTGACAACGCTCTTTGCTAAATAACATGATTTTGATATTCTCTTTCTAAAAATCATACACTATGCCGGCACGATGTCCAAATTCACACTTTAAGACAAAGCCGAGTTATGGCCAAATGTCATTTTCATGGAAGTACTACAATATGTTGTGACAGCCAAAATATAATGTTCCAGAATTGGAAGACAAATACTTCGGTTCCATGGAGACAATTTCAAACATATATAATATATTAGTATTTTATTTTTACGATACAGGAATCGAACGAGTTGCGGATTTCACAGTATTAATCTTCAAGACATGATTTTGTACTTGAGCTTATTGTTCCATTAACTATATACAATAGTAGGTTAAATTGTAGGGAAGTAGTGTGATTAATACAGAGTCAAAAGTAAAAGCCATAATCGTAGACTAATTTACTATGACAAAGTATTTGATTTATACAATTTGTAAATAGCACGACTGATTGCTGGTCCAATTGTTTTACCCATATTCCCAAAGAATATACCGGACAACATAAGCTCTTTTTCTTTCTCAGTTTCCATTTGACTATATCCTCGAAGTAGCGCTTGAGGAGATGGGTATTTTTCGACTATAGCAAATGCTCTCTCTACTGATAGTCCCCTCATTCGAAGGAGATGCTTCGCAAACATTTCTTTGACGCTCCAGTTCTAGAATGTATTCATTGAATATTATCATGAAATTGTCAAATAATATTACAGCCACACACTGATTGAGTGAGTAAGAGCTGTTTTTTCATAGCTGTACTTTCAAACTTACTCTTTGTTTGACAGCAAACTCATTGAAGTCAGAAAATCGTAGCATGTACGTTTTATCCAAGGAATCTTTCAAGTTCGGCCAATCTTCTTTCCCGCAACTGGTAAGTGAGCGAGACTGCGCAAACATCAGAAGGCCATATCAGGATTAAATTTAAGCTATATTTTGAGTCGATCTGTTTATCTATTAAGCGCTTTCACTACTTACGGCGTATATTTTTGTTAAAAGCCTGGTCATGTGGGTTAGATAAGAGCAGGTATCCTTTATCGATGTGGTTTCTTGTATCATGAAGTTATTGACGACTTGAGTGTTAGCCATTGCTTGTGTAAGTGCTCCATCCCCCAATCCGCAATTGCCACGCATGGATTCTAGTGCTTCAATTAAGTAAATTACATGTAAGCCTGTTTGACTTAGTCGCAATTTTTGTTCATAAAATCTTCCATCCTTGATACTTCCAGCTAAATCATCCGCACGTTTCCTTTCGACAACATACGGCAATATCAAATCATTAATGCGGTTGACTGTCAAACGACGGTTTTGGTTTTCCTTGGCCTTGCTGCGACACACCCATACAAAATCTCCTACTGCTAAACGCGATACTTCCAAATTAATTCCATTCTTCTTTAGTTCGCCAATTAATTCTTGATCCTTGTGTTTCCTAAAAAAAGGAATTGGAAAATCAGATAAATAACATATCATTAGGGTTCACGATTGTTACTATTTACCAAATTGGTTGATACTGCAAATCACTTACGCAGTTGTTTCACCAGTATCCACATATAAAATAATTTCAAAGTCTCCGGGGTGTATCACAAAGTTTGACACGGGTTCATCTTCTGCTTGAGATCCGCAGGACTGAGATTGAGAGTCATCACTAACTCCATTCGCGGACGCTGTTAAAACAAACGTTGGGGCAATAATTCATTAAAATTGTCATTCACAACCGCAATATTTTACATCTGAATACCTCCTCCATTTTCGGCCCGAATAAGTATCGCGGCCCTCTCACGTCCTTCTTCAGTCAATAAGTATCTAGAGAAAAATAACAATTTGCAAGCATTCATTTCAATTCAATAATAGATTGACCTTACTTCGATTTTTAAGTAGTATTACTTTGCGGGAGTGCCTTGCTTGAATACTAAGTCTTTATTGATTAGTATTGACATCGAATTCCACGCAGTATATTTCCCACCGACGACCTCCGACCTAGTAAACGAAGAATCACAATATTGCTGCGCTTCGCTTAGCAGCTCCGTTTTGAGCATATAGCCTCTATATCCTGGACTTCCTTCTTTCTTGGCCAAAGCTAGCAGCAAAGCATATGCCCCTGATCGGTAGGAAGGAATGTACTGTCGACCTTTAGCTTTGGTCTGAAACATCAAATATAAACGTGATTATTAATGAATGTTTGAAGCAAAGTCCCTCATCAACGGAGCACTCCCCCAAAACAAAATATGCTACACATATAGTCACAGTATGAAATATATATAATTGACCTTTTTCTGTTGAACAGGTTCTGCCCTCGCTGTCCCCTCATCGTTATCAGATTGAGTTAAATCTAGCAAAGGAGGTCCGCCAATGGGTACCTCAGCGGAAGCACTGGTAGCCGCAGCAGGTTTCTTGGTTCTTTTCTTTTTTGCCTTCGGGCTTGTCGATGGTGAATCCTCAACTAAAAATTCAGGAGTAGTTCCGGAAGAAGTGACTGAATCTGTAAATTCATTAATCCAGATTAAACGGTGAAATGTTTGAATAGGTTGAATGAAACAAGATGAAGTCAGTCACAGCTTCGTATTGAATCATTATAATGAGCTACTTACTTGGAAGGTAAATGCCTTCCTTAGAAATCCGTAGGTCAATCATTTTACAGAGTGTATCTCCAAAAAACTCTAACAATTTGCATTCTTTTCCGCTACCCAATGGCAAGGGATATTTTCTCAAGGATGCTAGAGCCTGAAAACCAGTAATCATCAATTACGGTTTTCATCAAGCAAAATTCATTATTTGTAGAAATGCTTTGAAAATGCTTTGATGCTTGTAGAACGCTTAGCGAACGTCCGTTTTATTATTCAGATCAATTACCTTGCCATAAACAAATTGCATTTTGGAGTTTTTCTGAATGGCCTCCTCTTTCCATTCCATTAGCCACTGCTCAATCACTGGATTTGCACACGGCGGTCGATTCTGATTTTGGCTTTGACTTCCTCCATAATTATTTTTTCGCCATCCTTGTGAAGACGAAGGCATCGAGGATTGTGACATGATAACAGATAACTATTTTTAATGGTTTACTACAATTTTCGCTAAATCTTTGACACAAGTTCAGAAGTAATCTCGATCGAAGTATCTCTGCTGCCTCAAGCACAGAACACTATAACTTCAAATAAATAACACGATTTGCGGTATTGCTTAACGCATTTTTATTGCTATCACAGTTAAATAGCACTTTAATTTAATTTATAGTCCCGAAGTGTGAATCCAACCTTTAGCATAAGTTTTATATTGCGATTAATTTGCGATGCGATATGTCGTGCACACGTATTGATATATATATATACAAGATTTGTTCCGGAATTTAAAGTTACCCGCGCGAGGGATTTTGTCTCAAGTACTTCTATAGAATATGCATAACATGACCATTTCGAACCGAAAGATCCTAAATTCTCAAATAATTAAGATTAATTCATTATAATAAAAAATAAAATGTAGTGTTATCTCTACTAAGATCAACGACATCATACCCTATCATAACAACATCCGCAACACATATTATCTGCAAAACTAATCGGTCCAATGTCTAGCAAAATGTCAACAGCACCCGGGATTCCCAAGCGGTCACCCATCCAAGTACTAACCGGGCCCGACGTTGCTTAACTTCAGTGATCGGACGAGAACTGGTGCTTTCAACGTGGTATGGCCGTTGACGAATGGTATTGCATTTTCTTAGTATTTATTATCATTTCCTACACAATCTAATGCAACTCTCAAGGTTCCCTAAGGCTAAATTGGTAGAGGATTTCCATTGTCCCAGTAGAACCCTCGAACAAATTGTAAGCATACAAGCCCTTAGCCCAGACTTTAAATCTCAAGCACTAAAACACATGTCTTACGTACGATAAACCTGCAATTGCAGCTTCAACTCATTTACCTTGTATGATTTGTCGCATGTTCGCGAATTTCTCCGCGAAAAATTCCACAAATCATTATAATTAATAATTGCTCATACTCCTTAAGCTAGCCAGTCCCAGATACGCTTTGAACTGAACTCAAAAAATGTACACCATTCCTTACCACATTACAGTCAAAAATGACCTTCAGAATCCAAGGCAGGCTATAATAAAGTAAGATTCTGCCGAAACCAAGGTCTCTCTTACTTTCTTTCCAAGTTTTGTTCCACGTTTACCTTTACACGCCAACCAACCAACCTCAGGTGATTATCTCTCCGCATCTTCTGCGGTAACCCACCATATTCCTTCCAAGATTCATCGTATCCCGACTGTATTTCTTTTTTAAGCTGAACTCCTATTGCGTTTTTTTCCCTGTCTCATGTCTACCGCCCTTCGTTTGTCTTCCTCTCCGTCTACCTGTACATGCTCAAGACATATTGTTTACATCCAGAACGTCTCACCATACCTCCTCCACATGCATCTCGTTTTGGCTCTTTTATTATCTACCTTTTCTTACCTCTCCAATACAACAGACTTCGGCGACAGAATATTAATATATGCAACTCACTTACCCACTATTCTTCTGGCACTTACGGGACCCTTTGAACCCATTTATTTGTAGCCTCATAATAGCCATAATTTGCATTAAATGAATCGCTTCTATATTGTCAGTATTTTGGCACCTTCACCGCTAACTCTAATTATGCGGTCTCGCATGCATTTATCGTTGGCCACCCTAACAACTAACAACATGGCAAATTGCGACTTTATCGGATATGTTCCATAGCACACACAGATAGTCCTACGTCAATGAGCCAGGTTTGCGCAAGTATGCAACCAAATAAAAGGTTTGCCCATGAGTGCACCATATTTGATTGCATTCGAGTTGTTTTTCAACCCACGAAAGGTTGTGTCACTCACGCCGAGGATGTATGCTTTATGCTTCCAGTACACTAGTCTATCATTATTTTTGATTGCCTTTCCAAGTAGCCTCTCGTATTTTTAGAGATGATGCTATATTCCCTTCGTTGACAGTTGAGAAAGCAGGATTTCTTACTCACAGTCCTTGGGCCAGTAATTGTAATATCTGGAGTGCACAGGTAAACACGAGTAAGTCATCACAGTGTGATTCCCCAGGCTACTCAATCTGCTTATAACTTACGTGTTACCATCATGGTGCCTTTCCTATTGTGTGCTAAATTTTGCATCTCATTCACATCCTCGTCACTTGAGCTCTGGGCCTATTTGCTATTTCTACCTTATTAAAAATTAGTGTATGGCCTGACTTGCCCATCGTTGAATTAATGAAACCTCCCCCGTTTTCCATTCGAGCGTAATTGCTTTGTGAAGAGAGTGTGTGAGTGGGAACAAGCTTGTCTTCCTCCGCGTTTATTAAATTCTTTAGTCATTTGTTAGTTTACTATGTTCTTTATGGTCTTGCTCGTGCACCGGCCCAAAGAGTTTGAAAAGTTTTACACAAACTATTGCCAACATTGTTCTTTCTGTCTTGTCAAAGGATACGAATAACACGAGTTTTTCTTCAATCTTTGCTCCAAAGAACTTGGATACACGGGCGTGTGAATCCAGTAAAGGTCTTCCATTCATTCAACCTTGCGAATTTGCGAATTTCCTCCACTTGTTTTGTGAATCAGGCTGATCGCAACAAACTGCTTTTCTTTTTGCTAACACAGTGCAATCCTTGTGAAGTAGTGGTGGCGATATCCAACCGTGATATCACTTTCCAGTTCAGTTCGTACTAATAGATAACACTACATTGATGTAGATTTTGTAATCGTAGCTGCGATACACTGCTTTAAAAGTTTATTCAATCTACGACTTTAATTTCTATGGACAAGGAACAGGACCCGGGGGCCAGAAGAAGTTTTATCATTGATGTGACTGCAACAAAAGTTTATTTGTGATTCCTGCATCCAGTGCTTCATATAAGATAAACGTAAGTGTTTAATTTTTTCAAGAGAGATCTAAAGCAAAAGTTCCGCTCTGCTGCCTATAACTTCGCTCCTTAGATAGAAAGAAATCCTATGAAAATTCAGTGTGAAATCATCATTTTCAGCCGAGTTCCACGAGACTAATTCCTTGAGATTAAATCTGCAATATTCTCAGAATCAATTAATTGATTCATATATAATTGATAAACCATGTCAGAAGAAGAACCTGTGATAGTGTCACAAGGTGATGACTCAGAGAACGCTGATCCAGCGCCCCCGCCATTGGATGATGCAGCCCAAAGCGAAGAGTCATCGGTAGAAAGTCCTGAGCGGTTGCGAACAGAGGCAAGTGCTGCTTTAACTGATAATCCTTTTGCAGAGGATGCCTGTGAGGGAGAAGCGCCCCCTGGCACACCTGAGGGAAGCGAAGTCGCAGCTACAGAAGATGCACCTCCTGAAGAGTAAGTTTTGCTTTCAATGTCATCCAGTAGTAGATATAAGAGTTAAGATTTGATTTATACTAATCCAACAGTTAATTTTACTCGTAGCAACTGTTGTGGCGGCTATAAGCTATTCTAATTGTGATTGTGTCGCGGTTGATAACTCATGTATTGTTAGCAAGTATTTCTCGGTATCAATGTTTAAGCATACAAATACTCTCACGTTGCGGCCGGTAATATTCAGAAGTTCTTGTTGAAGATGAACAAACTATGAAATGTAAACAGGCGGGTCGTAACGAGCACAATGTAGGTGTCCAGCAAGCACGAGTGCAGCAGAAAGCAGTAGCACAAGCTACCCCTTACCCCTACTTCCGGTCTAGCAAAGCACACCTGCCAAGATGTTATCGTTCTTATTGTGATGCTCCCCTCCTCTTTCTGCATTAATGCTTTTGATTATAAACAGTATCTTCACCCCTTCCTCTGTCTTTGAATCTTAAATTTTATCCGAGAACAGCCAGTGTTTTATCTCTACTAAAGGCCCATTTCCATAGCTTCCGTTTTCACACTTTGCGCGTGATTTTTACGGCAACCCCATAGCTACGGGTTTTAAAAAATTATTGCGGTAAAACGTTACTGTTTGAACCGCAGGGCGTTCACATAGCTTGCGGAGAAACGAGTCAATATAAGTTGAGAAGCAGCTCTTAATTCGTTTTAAAATTGAAACTAATTAATTAAACTCGCAGCGAACATGAATTTTACAATCAGCGTCGTGCTAAACTAAAGCTGCTTTTACTCTTGTCAACTAAATTGGGATATTTTGCTTATTTAGAAATTTTTAATTAAAAAATTATCCTTAATTAAAGCTGGGAATTGCTGCTTTCCCTTTCTTCAATGAACCTAAAGCTAAATCTACTATTTCCATCTAGAATGAATGAAATTTAGTCTCTGGTATTGGTCAGTGCGCCAACAGCTTTGTCTATTTTTGTATAATTTACTTCATCAGTATTAAATTTATAATAATAATATATTCATAAATCCTCTACTGATTTTTGGTTCCCAGCTCATGAAATTTACGTTTTCTAGCGTTACAGCTGGTTCTCACCATGATGCAAACAGGTTGATCATAACCAGTAGCACTTTTGAATTAATAGTATTTCGTCCATAGACACAGCACTTTTCATCAATTAAGCAGTGAAAAGTTATAGCTACGAATTCTGGGCTCCAATTCTACTCAACTGCAATAATAGACCGTAAAAAATCAAACAATTTACGGAAGGTTTAACGCGAGCTATGTGAATCTAAAAATAAGTTGCGGTCGCGTTGTTACCGTAGCAACGGAGGGTTTTTCCGTAAAATTGAATTGCGGTGCAGAACCGGATTCTATGGAAATGGGCCTTAACTGCATACTACCAACTGCAGTACAGACAGAAGTCACTGCAAGTGACTTTAAGGGAAACCTTTTATCAGTTCCACCTTCCACCCTCCTTGACACTGCTGCTCATCTCGATCCATCCACCCCATCCTCTACTTTTTACGATTCTCAAGGTTCTATTTGCATGTGTATAATTTTGAACCTTGAACTTTAAAATGTCTAACAGAGAGCAGGTGTTTCGTATTCAATGCCCCGTGAAACCTTTGCGACCTTTTCAAATAACCCTTGCAATTCCGTTTTTTACCTTCGTCTTCATATCTTTTTCAAGATACGCATAATTTTCTTGGATCAACGAACTGATGCTTCGACTACAGCCCCAAGTACCTGTACTTCCGGTAGTGGGCCTTTAAAACATTCACAATCAACCCTGGTGTACAAAAACGCTGAGAATTTGACTTCAAATATTTATTTGCACCTGTCCCTATTACAAGAACAAAAGGTGTTTCTACAAACTTCCGAGAAAAACAGACTACCTAAAATCTCTTCTCCTTTCTTGATGAACATTTCACAATGATCATCCCATTATTACTGTTTTTCGTATCTAACCACAGTCTATTCAAGCATTAAAACAGCAAACGCGCTGTAATTTCCAACGTTTACCCGAATTACCCTTCTCTTATACTCGGCTTTCTGCAGCATATCCATGTTACCTCCAAGGTAAAAGCGTCATGTACTAATGTAAAAAACCTATAGTAACCAAACTGCGTTTAAAATTGAATTACAATACCGCAAGCACCATCAAGTACCTACAAAGCGCAGCCTGGAAGAAGAGCCTTAGTGAAGACAATTAAATTCCTGAGCTTACTTCCTCGCATAATTCACAACAACTTTTATAAACCTGACTTACCACCTGTTCATCCATAATTCCACAAGCAATTACTCTCTGGAATATTCATCCTCAGTCACTCAGTCCATCCTCCAATCTACTCCTCCGACTTCCTCAGTGACTAATCCTCACAGGACAGGACTATGTGCTTATGTGGGCGAACAATGTTGATTCCACACAGAGAGGCCAGCAAGAAATAACAAAAACTCTCACCGGATGTTCCATTGCAAATCGTTATTGTCAATTTTTTTGTATTCCGCTATCCCCCCGTATAGTTCAAGCGCTTCTACAGCTTCAGCACTGCTGCATCTACAATGGCTACTAGAGTAGTACACTCCAAAGGATTATGGGTGTATACAGCGCATCATAACATTAAATAATCTGCCATAAGGGCAATCATCCAAGCATGACACCTGACTCAGAGAGATCTGCATAGCATTCGTTACCGAATCATAGACGCACATGTTGATGAACTCCACACGCTTCTCTTTCACATATAATTTCCCCTTTTCCGAGATTTATCACAACTTTTGCATTGCGTACACACAGCATTCTGTATGTCATGATAAATGCCCAATGTTCTACGGCATCTCTGTTACAGTTTCACATCATCCAGTCCGTACCTCTGCAGTTTACAGTTTAGGTTCTATCAGTCATTAAATCATCTCTCTTTTACTCTTATTTTTCATTTCCCTCACATTCTCCGACAATTTATTAGGTTAAATATCAGTGGCCGCTAAACAGATTCATCAGTCATCCACTTGCTATTCCCGCAGTTCCCCATATTATTCTCTTAGCTACACAGTATTCCAATCCCCTGTCTGTCACTCAAAGCTAGCAATGCAGCACATCACGTATTCAAGTGCAAGCTTTAATAAGTGCAGCCGGAATTAATCTTGCCATTGATTAGCTTTGATACATGCAAATGTAGCAAGCTCCCCCTGGAGAACTCCCTGTGATTTCTTAATTTCTTTGTTTACACAAAGTTGTTTTACAGTTCCAGTTTTCCATCTTTTTTTACTTGCATTCCTTAAACGTCAATAATGCATACGCTCAAGCAAGTATAGAAGAATTCCCCAACCTGTATTCCTCAAGTGCTGATTGATTATTGGGTTTTTGCAATTTTGCATACTACCTCTCGTATTATAATATTCAAAGGTACGTTCGTGCTAAAAACTATCCACATTCTAGATTCTCACATGTTTGTTATAAAATTTTCGTTGGCTAGTTCCCAACTAGCTCTGTAAAATCCTTTGCTCCTTTACCTATTCACCTGTTGGCCTTCGATTCCTGGACAAAGGGATTACGCTTCAAGTCAGTTAACGAGTTGAGAAGCTACCGCTTTAAAAACTATAGGATTCGGCCGAATTTATTTGAACAAGAAGAAACTTCTTTCAGACTTTAAACACTTCTTTTCCCAGAAGCAGCTTCTTTTGTCGCCAAACATAAGATAATCTTTAACTATTGAAGCGCAGCGTCAACAGAATTAATTGCAGATGTTCATGTTCAGATTAGTGTAAGGGGATTAATTACAGCCTATCACACAAGAGTAACGAACAGCTCTCAGAGCAACAACTTCTTTTAGCTCCAATGTTATATGGCTATGATTCTTGTAATTTCGTCGCGTTTTTTTATGAATTCAGCGAATCCGCCAACCTTACATATTTTGCATTTATCAAAGCTACAATAATTCATGTGCATGTATCGTGCAGAGCTGTGAACTTCCTTATGAAATGAACTTGTTGCCAGTGTAGAGATAGGAGATGAAGATTTTTCCTCCAGTTATATAAGCATATAATTCAGATTTCCAGGTTCTTTTAGCATTTGTATGATTTTAAATGCTTGCAAAAAAGCTGCACGCTGCGAATGACATGTGCTGAAATGTCGTCGACAGGATTCAAAGAATTCTTAGGTTAGTAAGCAGATTGACTTACCTGACCACCCGCTTATTGTCTCAAGTGTAACTTCTTATGATCAATCAATGCTGATATTGCATTTATTATCTCGCCTTATAGCTAGCACTGGGTCATTAATTACAGGTAGTACTAGTACTATAGCTTAAAGCTTTAAACCCCATATTTACGAGAATCGTCAGTGCCGTGCATAAGGTAGTTGTAAACTTGAAATCAATCAGAATTACGACATAATCTCAGCTCAAGGAGCTTAGTAGCTTACAGCAAAGAAGTTATTTACAAAGTCGCGTGTGGCAACTCTGGAAATTCCCTTAGAAGCGCACAACAATAGTTAGCGCTTGAAGCGTCGTCGTCCAGCAATTTTCTGACCCTTTCAATTCCTCTACATTTATTTCACGCCTCAGTCTCCTCATCCCGTCTTCCTTTTTTAAATGCCTCAAAAAATTAGTGTGTTTATTTTACCTTTTAAATCCGTATCCAGCCTGTACCCCAAGGGTTTCCCCTTCCTTCGTCTTCGCATCCCTTAAGCTTATCTCAGATCTACAATTCAAGCCGGGCTGAATGCCTTATCTAAGTCACCCTCCTCCCAACTGTGAAATTACTGTATCTAAGGCCATACAGCAATCCTGTATTTTATTTCTTGATTTCAACTTTTTAAGCCCATGCCCAAAGCTTTCTTGTTACGTATTATTTTCTTCTGGTCCTTCATCCGTGAACGGAGGTTAAGACTCTCCCTGTGATTACTTGGGCCATTTCCGTTCTTCATTTCAGTCTCTATTGTCATCCCTTCTTGTATAGTTCTTCCTCCTTTTTAAACCCTCTCTGTTTCCAGTCTCCACCCTCAATCTTCCACCAATGCACTTAATTCTGATTCCAATCGTTTCTAAACAATCTCATACCTTTCTTCCCTTACAGTTTGCTGAAACCCATCATCTTCTGGCTCTCGTTCATTCCACAGTGTTCTCCTCCAACTAATTGTCACGTCAGTCATCTTTTCAGTCCAGCAGTGTTTTACATAAGTGTTGCAGACTTTGGCATAATTTTGCCAGTGTTTAGCGCATTTTGTGTAGTTCATTCAGGATCGAGTGAATTTTCGTGGCGTTTATTTTACCTTTTGGAGTCGGTTGTTGTGCGTGTCATGCGCGTAAATATCCTCCATTTTTAAAATGCTGTCCGAATGTCTCAGCGTCCGGATTTGTTGGTCCCGCAAACCGCGTAAAGTCCAGCCGGAGGACAAAAAGAATAATGCGGAGGGTAATAGAATCATTGAGGTGAAAGCGCCGGTGATTATAGCGCCCTCTCTATTACCTCCCGCCCCACCAGTTCCTAAACGTGTTCACAGAAAATCCTTGCCACAGCTCCAGCTTCCAGAGCCTGTGCCTCTCAAGCCTGTGCTTCCTGTTCTCAAAGGAAGAGCTAGAAAGAAAAGTAGCAAGGAGTTTTTAAGAGCTTTGAAAATCGGGAGGTAAGTCAATACCCTAGCGGCTCTTTTTAGAACATAGAATTAGTTACAATGATTCCATCCAAGTGAAGTAACGTTAAAGATGTGTAGCATTACATACAATAGTCTTTCATAACAGAAACTCTATAAAAAAGTGAAAGCGGCATTTATAATTATTCACATAAAATTGGGTTATATTTCCAAGTTACGTTAAGGAATTTTGCATTACAATTAGTTTTCTGTGCAGAGAACAAAGCCAAACCCTACGGTACTTTCTCTGCGCTCTTATGATGCAACACGCATACCAGCAAAAACCTCTTGCATTCCTCATTTGCAAAAACGTTTCCTCTCTCATATACTACACGCACGCAAAGCTATGAGAGGTGAACTGCAATTGGGTGAATGCGTTATGCGTGCAACCACTAGTAACAGTAGAGTTAGCTTTTGCTAATGTACGGAAAGTGATTAGACTCATCATTTATCGAGTTTATGAGATCTGAATATTAACTTGGATGTAATTAATTCATAAATGTTAATTCCACGAAAATTAATTCGCGTCAACATCCCTGCATTCTGCAGATTTATTGTCATCTTTTGTACTTCTGTGACAGTTGACAAATGCCAGTTACTAGTCAAAGGGATTGTTGACGTCTCTCTCATTGGATTTCGTCCAAAACTTTAATCTTTAACTCTCTCACTCCGCTCTCAATCGAATGCGGATTTGAAGGAAACACTGCTTAATAGCTCAATTACCTTCCGTTGTGTACAAAAAATTAAACGAAAGTAAAAGCACTTTATATGCTTACCTTCTCACTCATCTCAATACAAGATTTTAGTCGTACACAATTTAGTCTCAGCAGAGGAATAGAAATTTTGGATTTCGCCAGAACGGTTTAGGAAAAGAAATAATTAGTGAAGGCTCTCCTGTACCCGATCCTCGAGTAAAACGTTTCTAAGTACTAAAAACCCATCTAAATGAATTTAAGTTTATATGAAGTACAATGTTAAAGTATACTTTTTTATTGACTCCGATTCCCGGAATAATCAGTGGTTATACACGCCATCGCAAAATCTCGCATATTTCATGAAATAATCAGTCATCTTCCCCTGAAACAAGCTCAGACGATAATCTCTTTAATACTTTGTAAATATAGACTTGTATGTAGCATAGATAATTCAAAATGGAAACGATGTTTTAAATGTTGTGAGAGGTACAAGCTACAACCTTTAATTCAAGCCGGATAAAGGTTCTTAAATGAGTTGCTTGCTATCCTTAGTCCTCTAAATTCTCACGTAATTTTAACCAAGCTTCTCTCTTTTTATGTTTGAAACATGACCAAAATTAATATTGACCAAGTTATTCTACGGAAATTCCGGAATAACTCATCTATAGTTTTGCCCAGTTCTAAGCCACCTCAGGTCTTTAAAACCCTGTAAACTCTGAATCAGAATTATGTATTTTATAACCACGTACGTAATCTCTCTCCTTTTTTTAGACAACTCAATCGCCTTCAAACCCTCAGTCCTTTCGTCAACGTCAACATTGTAACATGCAGCGTTCATAATGACTGGACATGTTTTTATAAAAGTCTAAAGGATTCCTTTACTTTGCTCTCAAAAACTTTAGGCCCGCAGCAAATTCGCACTTATGCCGGGTGTGACTAACGTTTTGATAATTAGCATCTTGCTATATTATGTGTAAAGAGTAAGCTTCTGACGATAGTCATTAAGAATCTTTATTCATTAAAGCTTGCTCTGATCTTGGAAGTTCCAGAGAAAAAATCATGAGCTCATAAGTATAAAATGCAGCCACATTACTTATTAAATTTTCAAAGACGTTGCTGTTAGCTCCATGGACAGACGCTTTTGGTGGTCACATTATACGACGACATATACATTTAAAGGCGAAAGGTTGAATTGACTTTCCATGTAATTGAAGTTTTCTTATCCGTGAAACCCACGAAATGTGATGTACATTTAGAAAGAACGACACAATAAGTGTTTTAAATCAATAGTGTACATAATTTAAAAAACTCCTCCGAATCTTTACATCAGGTTGCTAAGGGGTACTCTTCTGAAGGGTACTTGATTGTCCAAGGCGTACAAGTTATCCCCTAAAAGCACATGAAACGTTTGGAAAACATATACATTTGAGCGAGGCATGTGTAGTTTTAATCCAGCAATTGTCATCTTCAAGGAGTCAATCAGTTTAGGTAGTGATCGTGATTCGGTATACTAAGAAAACCGGTTTTATTGATAGAGGGTCCAGATTTTCTGGATGGGGATTGTCTTCTTTGTCTTTTTAACCCGCGACCCCTCTTGGGCAAGGGATACCAAATCTTGTGGAATTTTAGTGTGTGATACAATCGCATATATTGTGTGGTACACGATTCTAGTATTTTTTCAATTTGTAACAATTCCTGGGAATTCATAACCAGTTTTCTTATATAATCTTAAGCAGTTACAGTAAAATCTTATTGCGAACATCTTCTAGAAAAGTTTTGTTCCAAAGAATCTCAGGCTCTAAGCAGGAATGCCAGTCCAGACGAACAGTTTTGCGTCTGGCAGCCCGGCAGCCGCAAGGTAGGTGTGAACCCTACTTTACAAAGTTTCGCGAAATCGTAAATATTAATCAGTTTGCAAATACATTTTACCCAACCAAGTCCATTTCCTCAGTCCCAAGCACTGAACATTTCTGTGGAAACATGATGGCTGCTTCTCTAATTCTTGTTAACCCCCATTAGTGATCTCTCCCAAGTCAACTTTTCATGAGGTTGTCACCCCGTTTGTGTGACTGAAGGAATACACACCTATGGAACTTCGGCAAAATTTCAAAGTGCATTCCACGAACTAGCTTGAGTTAGGCATATATACAAAAGACAAAAATAAATGCAATAAATAAAAACCTTGATTGTGAAGGGAAACTGCTTCCTTGTTAACTAGAACACCCAAAGCTGTGTGCAAAGAATGAACAGATTTTTACCTATATCTTTGTCACTGTAGTGTCGCAGTTCTGTTTTTGGCACAAATACATGTACGGTTGGCGCATTCGCCTCATTAAGGATCCCTTCGTACCTTCGTCAAAAGTTTTTGAAAACAGTTAGGTCCGATGAAATAAAGTCACTGCTGTCACTCCAAATATTCTGCAAATATATACTGTACTTGTGCATCTGTGTGAAATAGCTCGTGAAAATAGTGCATCAGTTTTTGGGGGAATTTGTAATAATTATAATTCAAAGCAGCCGACAAAATGTTGGATGCTTTCAAAAATATTTTGCCGTTAAATTCAAAACCCAAGCGCCACAAACACAATAACAAAAGGAAATTGCGCCGGTAATGCTGATTCGCTATGGCTGTGTATATTTAAATAAAATCTCTGCGCCTTTATTAACTTTGTTTTTACATTTAAATCCTTTTTTCAGTGCGGAAGGCTTGCAAGATGATTTCTTCGTGAGCATATCTTCAATCCGAGAGAAATATGAGAAGAGTGCTCGACAAACTGTGCGCCTTTTCCAGTTTCCCACCGAAGATGTCTCGGAAGCAGAAGCAGTTGAACTTCCAGACCAATTATGGCCTACGCTTGGTGGCTGGAACGTAAGTTATGCAATTACTTATCTTGATTATAATTCCTACGAACTGCCTCGATATAACATCTTCTGCCAATAGCAAATGTGAACTATGTAATCGGAGTTGTATTTCACAAGATCTGATTGACATCAGTTTGTCAGTACGTAATTATGATTAATGAACATCAAGAAAACGTATTCGCACTGGAATTGTGTATCTAATTCGTTTCATAGAGTACATAAAACACTACGAACATTTAAAGCTAATAGTAAAGGAATCTGCAATCAGCGCTCCTTTCATTTAAAAGTTCAATGTGTACATCACTACTGAACAGCTCCAATAAATACAGGAAACTGTATCAGGGTTCTTTCATCTGGCTGCTGGTTAGTTAAGGTTAGCCTCAAATTCTGCCAGGCAGCAGGCACAACAAATCTCCTGAAACATAAAGCTAACTTGTTTTGGCCGTACTGTATTAACATTTGTCCATGCTTGCCCCTGTGCTGGCTCGGCTACGCAATCATCATGGCACCATATAATCGTCCTTGTGCAACACTTAAACTCAATTTGCTTAAGTGCATTGATCAAGGGAGATTTATCAATTCCAGGCGGATGCCAGAGTAGCTTTCTCACAAACCACAAGGGCACATGCTTTAGAAACAGTTTGGTTTGCTCCATGTTTTTAATTAAGCGTGTGCCACTGTATTACCAGTAAATACGTGTTAAGGATGTACAACCAAAACTTTCTGAGGGTAGGCTCTTGCCCGCCGATTTTCGCTAAAATCAGTGCTAATCCCCGTGAATTAGTGCTGCATTGTTTTATATTTTAGCGCCGGCAGATAAGATTATGGGATTTAATTAGCCTACACTCTTGAAAATTTTCATTTAATCAAGAGTCAGATTCCCACTGAAAAGACAGCAATACGTTTGAATGTAACATGCTGCTTAATGCATCGACAAATTACCGCAGCCGGACCTAACTTTTCCGAATTATGCGCTAAAATCAACGAAACAAAATACAGAAATATTGGACAGCTTGTAGCAACTTCAATTATTTGGCGTCAGTATTTAAAAAACGTTTTTGAGGTCAATTCAATCACGTGCCTTATCAGCAGGATGTAGTAACATACACACCACTGGCATCACACCACACTATGCTATTGGATCCAGCTTTGTGAATTGAATTCAGCGAAATCAGCATTCATATTCCCGTATCTCCAGTTCTATTCATACAGTAAACTAACCATACCACTGCACATCATATCAGGCTACGTTAACACATAACATCATCTAGAGATCAGTAACATAGGAAGGGAGTAAAATCCCGCATCTGTTTCCCCTTTTCCCCTGCATCTTGTATCGGGGCTAACTAAAATTAAACTAGGCTGTCATGCCAGGCAAAAGCGCAATTCTCGTATATGTGCTGAATCTTTAAAGCCAGCCTGGCTATCATTCCCTCTTACATTTATTAGCAGTTCCAGCTAGCAGCATATGCAAGTTTCCTTTACAAGCGCTACATATATTTGTCAGTTGATATATTCAACGATGATGACCGGAGCTAACGGTGCAATGCATTTTCTCGTCTTCTTGAATCTTCATCTCCCAGTCTGAGATTCTTGGAAAGAAGAGGATCAAAACCTGGGGAGACTGAAGATAGAAAGTATTTAGATCTAGAGCTGGTACATCTTCCAATTCCTTGCAGATTCTCTCTCTTACTTCATAGCTCATATCCACTTGTTTCCTGCTTCTCCCTCGGAGAAAATTTAGGCTGCCCTGCAAAAATATCTTTCCTTACGCTATTTACGTTAGCTAGTTGACTCCGATTTCCCCGAGTTTTTTCTTCGTCACTCTCCTCATTCCATCTGAATACCCGAATAGCATGCCCTACTCTCTATTAGCTCTCTAGTTCTCACTTGTCAATCTTGACAGTCGGGATTGACCCAAACTCCGTGGTGTACACGTACGGGCACACTGAGAAATCCGGCATTCACTGTGATTTACAATTGCCCCCATCTGTTCATCCTGGAATGAATCGGTCATATCGTGATGGTGCAGTGATCGTGATCATTACGTCATTTGTGATCTTTAATCTTTTTAAATTCGTCCCAAAAGTGATATAGCGAACTGCATTTTAAAATGAGTAGGCTTAAAATCCAGCGAAAAAACTTTGCCGCCCGCAGATATGAATCCGAGGATTTCGGTGGTATTGGTGGTGGCGGCGGGACTATCCGGAGAAAAACAACTGTGAGCTCTCCCGCTTCTGTCTGTCTTCTCCCTGTTTTTGTGCTAAGATGCACCTAGACTAGAGAAAAGATTATTTTCTGGATTTTTTGTACCATTTTTACAGCCACAACTGCTCTAAATATATTCCTTTGCCTGGCCCTATAACTTCAAACTTTGCCAATGTAGAATGTGAATAGGATGGTGAAATTCGTAGAAAAGTCCTTATTCAAAAATAAATTCTGCTAGTCCAAAGAAAATCCTCGCATTCCGCTATATTTAACAATATTCTTAGAAATATTAAAATAGTAACCCTCGCGAAAAATTCGGTAGAATCAAGCTCGGTGTAGGCGTGTGTGACTCTATTATGTCGTCATTAGAATTGGGACGGAATATAGTTTGTATTCTAGTACCGATTTTCTCTTCTCTTGCCAAAATATTAGGTGTAAACAGGGCATCCTAGACTGTTCGTGCTCAGGAGCGGACGCTTGTAATAGTTTTGTCTGCTTCAGACTGGAATCTGATTCCCGAATCTAATTTCAAGACACAAGTGTTACCCGGTCTAGTTTTTGATATTTAAAATGTCGCGGAAACACCGCCTCAATCATAATAATTATCCAGTTCCTATATCATCTTCGCATATTTACATTGCTTCAGATTTTGCATTTGTGTTATCTGTAAGAACATCAACCACAATTTGCAGTAGCTTCGTCAAAGTGCACTGTGTCGCGCAGGAGCGGGACGCGCAGCTTGGAACCTTTGCCGCGGAATCATAATAACTAATTTCCAGTTTTCTCTCTCCACAGGTTGATGATTTATATACCGAAGTAATATATGCGCTTCTCCATTCCCTCAAAGGAAAAGAACATGAGGAATCTGAAGCTGTCATCTCCTACCTCCAGCAAGTATTCCACGTTGATAATGACAAACACACAAAGATCCTAGAGGCCGCTAGGGATAAACAGGTTTGTGAAACTTCTTCAGTTATTTCACCACTTTAATCCACTCCCCCTTTCACTCCTCAACATCACCTGACCATAACAGCTTCCACAGAAGTTTGACGTTACTCAATTTACCTGATGATCTAATTCAATGGAAGCATATTTTAGTAGCATGAGTCAAAATCTAGTTTCACGTACCGTCCTCATTGTTTCACATTTGACATCATTCAACGTATCTCTTTGAATTGTTTCTTTATAACTACACCACAGTATTTTTCAAATAAGTATCAAATAAGTTGTCTCCGCCTCTTCGCAGAATCTTTCAAAATTACTTTCTCCACCTTTCTCGGCGTAATGTAATTCACTTGTCTCTTTTCTGCATAGTTCTATTCCATTCTTTCGGCTTGTAACGAGGCCTTCTGACGGCCCTAGTCGGGCCTCTGGCCAATCACATTGGCATTGAAACTCTGTTCTAAAAGTAGAACTCTTCTCCCCCACTACTTCAATTATCCTCTTCTACTTGTATTTCCGCTACCCGCAATTGAGTAGCCGACCTTGGAAGCTTTGGATATCTTCACGTTACAAAGTACGGAAGATGTGGTTGGCATTACGTATTATGTCAACCAACCATCCGAGGCGGGTTGGTTTTTAAGCCGTAGTCAAAATTTGGCACGAGAGCCCATATACTTGCAGTTAGGCTCATCCATGTATTACGTGTATATTGCAGCTACAGCTCAATTTATACTATTATGTTGGATGCGTCAAATCGTTATTTCCGACTCCAGTAAGTTTCCTGTGCCTCCTGACTCTTTCTAGTGCGCTGTTAGTCGATGGTTGATGGGATGGTAGGATTGAGTTTCCTTCAAGATTCAATTAACTCTAATTCACTCTCTTATTTAGCTTGTATATATTCTTTTGTAGTTTCGCTACTGAGGACAAATCCCTGAATCATTCATAAACCATATTTAACTTGACGTTGCCAGCCAAGCCAGCGTATTCATATTATGTAAAATGCTATATGTTTTTATATTGTTAGAAATTATTGTGCCACCGTGGTTGGCGCATTGCAATGATGCACTCAAAGAATTTCCCAAGCATTCAAAAAGTTGCGATTTTAGTGATAACCGATAGCAGGCAGAAAAATGAAAATTTTAAGAGGAGACGAGAAGTTATGGGAAAAAACATTACATATTTCGAGTTGCATTGGGTATATTTTCGTAAAGAATGTCTCAACATAAACAGCATTTAATACTGAATTAATATAGTGAAAACAGAACTATCCTGTTTTTTTCACCATCAAGATGCATTTCACATCCATGACAAAGTTTATATCGCTTGGGTTGCCCATAACAAAGATGTGGTCATGAAAAACTTGGCATGATATTTACTGGAAATCTTGTTTTCTCCAGCACCTGCTTGCCACTAATCAAGTCAATGATACTTTCCAAAGAAACAAGCTATAGTGCGCTACATACGTATCGATACATTACTTAGAAACAAGCTCGTGATTTAATTCAGGTTTTTATCATGATTATGCTATGCAATACTCTAAACACAGTCAATAACACATCTTGATCTTCGTTGTCAGCCGATACAGTGAATAGGATCTCTGTTCGCCAAATGACATCATCTTGCATTTATGCACAAAATTTATACGAAAGAAATACGTTTCAAAACTTGAAAAGCACCTCACTGCAAGTATGTATTTGTCCGTATTATACTATATATACTATTGGTATAAAAACAATCCACCGGTTTAAAGTTCAGTTAGTTTCCAAATGCAAGTGTTAGGCTAACCAACAGGTCGAGCATTCTCAGAAGTATCATTATGGGTTG
Source organism: Sminthurides aquaticus (assembly GCA_906901655.1). Taxonomy (NCBI): domain Eukaryota; kingdom Metazoa; phylum Arthropoda; class Collembola; order Symphypleona; family Sminthurididae; genus Sminthurides; species Sminthurides aquaticus. The sequence goes on along the minus strand of CAJQTT010000006.1, from coordinate 7,681,722 downwards.
CGTAGCTTCCAGGAATGTAGGTAAAATACTTAAATTTCAATACTCCCCTTGTCCTCAGCATCTGTTCTAGAAACCCGATTAATTCTTTCTTCAGTTTTGTCAAATATAATTGAAAAATTAATTTCATTTCTAATTTTACAGGCACCCTCTCTTGTTCTCAACCTGGAAGTGATAGAAGCCAGGGGTTTGAAGGGCAAAGATGTGAATGGTAAGTTTGAATAATTCTCATCTTTTTTCGCCTACCCGTTTTTTTTCTTCTATCAACGGTACAAAGTTCAATGAAATTCCAAAAAAGCTATTAGTGTTCCAAAAAACGCAGTTTATTTTCCCTCCGTGAATCTGGATCGATACTAGCTTCCTGTTTTCCCTCAATTTTGACTGAGTAAGTGTGGGTTCGCGAAATCTCTGCAAATATTTTCCTCGTCTTCAAGTGCAAGTGTCCTTAAGTACATTCTTTACTTTTTTCAACCCCGGTCGTAGAGAAACAGTGAATTGTGTTCAGTTCCATGTAATTGATTTCCGCAGAAATTTTAAACCGTCTTAAATTAAGTTCCCTCTTGGACCAATTATTTTTTAGTCCCCTGTACTTATGCTCATTATGGATTTAAACAGTGTATTATGTACATCGTACTCTGTTTCTCCCAAACGCTTCCATCATTTAAGTGCTGTACACTGGAAGAACAAGTACTACACTGCAGCGTTCCAAAATAGCTTACGTCACATCATTGGATTTGCAACTTTGCAACAGTAGAGAGCTGGATAGTAACATAATTTGATAAACTGTTGACAGGTTTAAGCGATCCATTCTGCACAATTTATGTCTCTCCAAGGCTGAAGCACAACACATCCATGAAGCCAGGGACACTAAATCCATCATGGAGAGAATATTTTTCAATGTAAGCCTTTTATAACTACTACAGTGTTAAGTCTGGAGATGTTATCATCTGATCTGTTTTGCCTTCCCTTCTCGTTTATGCCTATTTGAAACTTAAGACGGCCCGACGTGAGTTTCGCGACGACTTGTTTGCAAGTTAATGAATCATAGATTAGTGTCTCGTATATGTTTTCTCCTATAATTTAAATACTGCAATCTAGACGAGAATAATGCTTGAAGCTTGATACAAGCACTTGGAAATTAATCCACCTCATCTTCCCATTTTCCGTTTCATCTTTACGATCACTACATTTACTTTACAAAACGTTTTTCCTGCCATTAATATGCACCTTAAAAGTTATGGAAGACTGCCAAGAGTTTAAAGTTTTGCGCATTTTTAAATTGTCTCACGTTATTAGCATGAAGTTAGACCCTACTTTTTGTTTATTATTAAATGATATATTACTCTCAACAGGATAAACTGTAAGCTAATCCTTTTTATCATATTCCTTCCAGGCCGATTACAAGCTTAGAAGACGAGGTCCTCACAATAGAAGTGTGGTAAGTGAGCAAATGATTTTTTATTAAAATAAACGCTGAGAAAAGCATACATTATTCTTACAAACATGCCATTTCTCCTCCTAAACCCTTTGTAATGATGCATCGGAAAATTTCTTGGAAACTAGCCCCATGTCGTCGCCTTTGCCCTAGGGCGTAAAGTTTGTGCAACCAAAATCATGTTCTTGACGTTGTTGACTCCATATTTTCAGGGATTACGACCCAGTTGAGACAGTTGGCGAAAAAATGCGAAGATTTAACGAAGTAAAATCCACGAGAGGTCTGCGGATTCTCTGCAAAGAAATAGCTTTGACAGCCTCAACTGGGAAACATAAACACGAATTCTTGGGTTGTCTTAAAATCCCAGTCAAGGTAATGCATATGCAAATGTTTGATTATTATTTTTTCCTCGTTTTCCCACTACTGTGTAAACTTCTTTGGGCCACAAATAATTGAGCAAGTGTCATGCCCGGAGGTGATGTAAAAAACTGGCTTTAGACTAGAGAATTTTACGTTTTATATGAATTCGTGAATTTTCGCGAATTTCCCATTTGCCTTTAATATTCTAGTCGCTTCACGTTTGAGCATTAATGAAACTTGTAATTATTTCAAATAGGACATTCCAGCAGACGGTTTCGACACCTGGTTTAATTTGGAGGGTAAAAACGGGAACTCAAACAAAAAGAAGGGGGAAATCCATTTACGAATGGGCATGGGTGCAGAGAGAGACAAGAAGGCTGCAGCTCAAGAATATCGCCACGTTTTGCACTTGCTTCTCGTCCATGAATTAGATGAAGAGAACATCCCTCATGCATGGAACGGATCATTTTCCAAGCATTCAGATTACATCCTACGACAGCTTCGCTGGCAGGGTGGTCTTCAGCCTTGTGATATTGATCTTGCCAAATGGTTGGTGTACACCCGGGTTCAATGCGAACATGCACTCAACGCAAATTTATTTCCGCCTCTTTTCATAGCCTTGATTGATCATATGGAGAAGGATGTTTTCCGGGAAGATGAGGTAATCCTCCAAGATTGATTGATTGACGGATTGATTGACTCACGACGGGATGATGAGCTAACATTATTTGCAGAAGCTGGAACATTCCTTAGCCTCAAGTGAAATAATCAGGGCACTAAGTCATTCAATGCTTCCTTGTTTGTTTTCGCAGATTCGTAAAATATGGTTTGCAGCTGAGAAGCTTGTAGACAATTTTACAGGGTTTCTCAAGGGTATACACCAAGGATTTTTATCAAATTCTAACGTTGCTGCTCAAGCGTTTCACATGTTGCAGTAAGGATTCTGCGTTACTTTGCATTACTTAAACAATTACGAAATTAGTCTACAAAAATAGCAGCTCAAATATGCTACTATATTCTATTTTTCACTTTATTATAGGACCCTTGGATCAATAAGAAAATATTTGCAAACTCATGAGGTGAACAAAGAACTTCGGTGCGAATTAACCCCTGATCTCATCGTGCAGAAAGCTGAGAATGCACTATCCAGAGGAGCAGAAGATATGTAAGTCACTATCGCTAATAAATTCCGATGATAACATGCACGAAAGGAATGAATTAAAAAATTAAAATAATTTACTGTTTCCATTCAGGTTTAACGGTATCGTGAAATGTGATGGAAGTGAGAACGAAACTGAAGTCGAGATCATGATCAGACTAGGACAGCTGCTCATTGCAGATCTCCGCATGGGACGTGATATTGTCAATCGACAGTTTAATGAGTGAGTCAAATAACATCCTCTGTCACACCTGTCAGTTCACCCTTGATTTTTTCACCTCCTCCTGAACTTTTAAACGCCACAGCTTAATTGCCCCATTCATTCACCTTCCTTTTCTAAATCTTCTACCACAAAAACCTTCACAATGCTAAGGCTACACCTTTGACATTGAATTTGCTCCCCAAATGCTCAGATTCATGCCAGCCCGGAAATTCTTCAGTTCTGATTCCCTGTTTTGCTTGATTGATGATGCGAAAGATTGAGGCGGATTTTGCGAATCTCCTCTTTAATTTACGTTATTGTGTTATTTTCAGACACCTTGATCTTGATTACTTTGATATTACCTACAAGCTATATGATGATTTGGTAAGTAAAAAATTGCGCCAATTTGCAAAATACCCGCATACTTTTTTGACCTAGATGGAAGTACGAAGACCAGCACAAAATAGTATCAAATTTTAAAAACTTCTTCAAATGCTGATTTTTCTAGTATTCCGAAGAGGTTCGCCCGGTCGTAGAAAAAATAAGCCGAAACATCAGGCCCTTGAATTTGGGAGACGACGGTACCTTGAGCCAGCAAGAGCAAGACGTTTCCGTTGGAACTTCCCTCTTTGAGCTGTATTTAGCTTTGAAACAATTCGCAGAGTACGTGACCTTTCTTCGGATAACCTTTGATAAATTGCAAAATCAACTTGCCTTTTGTGCTGTTAACGATTCGATAAAAGCGCTAACATTAACTGAACTTTAATCACAAAATGATTTATTTAACACTCTTCCTGTTTCATAGTTTGTCCTCGGAACTTAAATCTCCAAAAGAATTGAGCATCCAAGGAAAATATCATCAATGGTTTCATAGCAGCGTCGCTCATTGGCTCGATATTGCTCGTTACAAGGCTGATCAAAGAATTCAAAAGGCTGTCCAACTTGATACTCTCAGACCTATTGATAATTTCGTTAAACGCAGCTCATCTGCCGTCGATACTCCACATATTTTTCACCAGGTTTGATTAAATGATCCAAAGCCTAATAATTAATTGTCAAAATACTGTACAGTCCTTGCATTCCTCGAATACGCTTTTAAATTATTGATTTTTAACATGGAAAACACAACTTTTGTTTGTCTTACAGATCCAAATATTCTGGGACCAATTAGCCTGGCCGGAAGTAGAGGGCTCATATACTTTTATCGCAAGAATTCTCGATGTAAGTCAACAGTTAAGAATGTAAAAATCGGTAATGCAGAAGTTTTAGTAAACTACATTTAATAACATGCGGGTAACTTGATTGTAATTTCAGGACATGTGTCGCTGCATAATCACCTACGCTGATAGCATGTATCTTCGCGTTGAGCAGCTTGAAATGAATAAACCAAGGAACAGGAACTACGAAGTGTCAAACGAGGTAGCTTAGCAACGAGATCTCACATTTATCAGTCATGCAGTACTAATCCAGTAGTTAAGTACAATTATTAAGTATAAACTAAAACTTTACGTTTTTAATTCCTCAGCTTTGCCTGGCCATCAACAATATTGAGTATGTTGTAACAGAAATGAAAGTGATAAGCGAGAAGTTGGAAACTGAGAAAATGCTGAAAGAGATGGAGAAAATTAACGGCAGCGCCGTTGCCGAGCAGTGTCGCCGAACTATCAACACTGTGATGGAGAACGCCGTGGAGAATGTTAATAACAAAATTTACATCATCTTGGACGGAGTCGGTCAAAAGGTGATGAAGCACACAAAACAATGTTAAAATATCGTACGAGCTCCTTGTAATGCATAATTCTAACATGATCGTATGGATATATTTCTCTCCTTCTTTGCAGATGGGTCCGGTAATCCTGCGCTTTCTCCTAGAGGGCGCTGAAACCACAAATGATATCGAGAGCTTGGAGAAGTTGATGACATACTTGGATAAAAATTTGATCCAGCTGAAACAAAAAATGACGGCATCTGCATTTTCCAAAGGTTTTGCTGTCATGTGGGAGCGTGTTGGAGCTTCTTTGAGAGAACTAATTTATTCCAATGTGGAGGTAACTTTGAATTTCAGCCACATCGTTTAACGATAGACTTCGACTAACTTTGCGAACCGATAATTTCAAAGAGAAATTTTGGAGCTTCAAAGCCTATAAAATAAATTAAATTTTTTAACTTTTCCAGAAACGCCGCCCTCCCGCGTTTTTTCAACACGTTCACGAAATGTTGGAAGTTTTAATAAACTTCTTTTATCCGAATGGAGTGGATGAATCCATAAACCAAGATACAGATATCCAGTTTGTTCGAGAAACAATCGCCCTCCACGGCGCCTCCACCGTTGACTTAATGATCCGCTATTTCCAAGATCGCTACAAGGATCAAAGTTCAAATAGAATCAGAGACTCTAAGCCGGCAATGATAACACTCCGAGTAACTTACACAGAAGACACAAAGCTTTTGAAAGTCGAAGTAATGAATTGCCGCAATTTGAAATCAATGGATAAAAATGGTAAGTACACACTCCATAAGCAAGCCAAAAATTATAATCATAAAGACCTCCACATTTATTTGGCTGTGACTCGGGCAGATACTAATTTTCTATATCTATTTCAAGGTTCCTCCGATCCTTACGTGAAGATACAAATCGCACCCAAAGAGCTCTTTGGAGTACCTCCACAAAAGACCAAACCCAAGAAAAAGACTTTATTTCCTTTGTTTGACGAAACTTTCATGTTGTAAGTATATTTTTCTGAGAATTCCCTTCTGTAAACCTTCCCCCATACTCTTCCTTACAGTGCCTCCTTGGGGCATAACTAATAATATGCATGTATTAATTCATTTCGATTTTAGCCCGCTCACCACCGACGCAATGTCTCAAGGAGGATTTATTCACTTCACTGTCAAGGATCACGACACGTTTGGCAAAAACGAAATGCTAGGCGAAGCCTTCCTCCCGATAGAGTCCATTCCGTTTACAGGATCTCTTTCCAAGCTCCAGGATCTCCCACAAGTCCATCTCCCTTTAACCTTCCCACTGGAAAACCAGTCTTCAGCAATCTTGATTCAGACATTGGAAAACCGGCACTGGGATAAAACAGCCGTGGAATTTGCCAAAAAAGAGAGTCTGAAAGCGGGTGGAGTTGTATCACCCTGAAGAGATACCCATGAAATGAAGCAATGTGTTTTGCTATTTCGCAAATCTTTCAAAGGTTCTCTCAACCTCTTACATCGTTACATTTTTCTTACTGCAATAATGATGCATAGTGCCGCAAGAAGAACAAACTATGTAGTTTATAGTTGATAAAGGTATTAATCTAATTCAGTTTATAGTTCTAATTAGCGAATCGTAAAAACATTGTTACAAAGTTATCGCAAGTTATTATAATCATATTAAATACGTATACAATTGCCATGATACAAACCCTCTCGTCTAAGTTCTACATTTCTGAGCTGAAGCCCACCAAACTTTCCTGAAATCTCCTAGGAAGAATTTTTTTAAATACAGTTGACTCCACTTGAATCATTTGACCACACATGGAAGATTATATCCAAACCATAATGTCCTCCAAGGGCTTCCTGCTCAAATCTGGCACAGTAGCATCCTTTGCAGGGTATCCGACAGGGAGCAGGAGCATCAGTTTTTCGTTACTAGGTCTGTTCAATACCGTTCTGAGGGCGGGTCCACAATTAAGCGGGGTGCTTGTAAGCGTCACAAGACCCGCGCGCTGCAAACCGCAATGAATATTGTTTTTTAGCATAATCATTCATACAGTAATAATATTCCCCTACTTATAATCTGAATCATTATCTTTCATGCTCGGCACACTCGTATGCCATATAAAATAGCATATTGGCCTAAACGGCATTTAAAGTAACGTACTTGAATAGCAGCGAGTACTAATCCAGCAGAGATAGCAACACTTATCTCGTTGTAGTAATGGTTTTTCTTGCTTCCATCCTCATTGACGCCATAAGATTGTTTGAACACAAGAATAATATAAGGAGCCGTTGTTAAATACTCTTTGACCCAATTCGTTCCAAGAGGTCGGAGGTCAGATGTCCATTGATTGCCTAGTAATGTTTGGAAAAAACTTGTTACAGCTACAATTTCTAAGCTAATGTTAAGACTCTTGGAATTCTTCTAAGGGATTCTTACTGACGGTTACTCGTCAGTCATTCCCGCACAGAGTCAGAACACCATCTAATGTCGAGCGCATACTACGGGACAAAATGGACTAATCCAGTAATATCCACTAACCCATAACCAGAAAACTACTTGTATCACTATTTATAACCAAAACGATAAGGTAGACTTACCCATCCGTTTTTTGTAATTGATTTCCTCTTCTTCTTCAATAATTTGCCTGATTTGTGCTTTCACATCCATGTCTCCGACGACAACGAAAGTCCATGGTTCCGTATGAGCGCCGCTAGGAGCAGTTCCTAAGCATTAGCACAGTTATAAAATAAAATTGTTTTAGTAACCAAAGAGCTGAATTCTTTTAATGATGCATAGCAGAGCAGGCGGATTGCGATTGCACTACCTCCAACTTTGATGATGTTTTCGATAACCTCTCTGGGTACGGGTTCATCGCTGTAATACCTAAGCGTTCGTCTATTATTCATGTCGTTGTAGAACTCCAACGACCTTTCAATCATCACCTTCTCAGAGTAGCGCTTAAATGTCTTCAAGGGTACATGTTGCAGATCCTCTGGAAGAGCGCTTGCAAAATTTCCATCATCTTCTGCTTCATCTTCTGAATCTTTAATTTCAGCTTCTGGAAAACGCAAGAAATTTACCGAACTTTCAATAATGCCACAACACAAACGTTCATTAATTTCCAGTTAACAAGAAGACGAAGAGTATTTAAACTTCGCTTTAAGCTGTTTGGAACTTACGGATATCCGGACTGACGTAGGTCTTCTTCACGGGTTTCGCCTCAACCTTGACGGATTCTTGATGCTTAAAATTTTTTAAAAATTCAATAGTCGCGTAAACCACAGCCGCAGCTACTATATATGGCCAATACTGACTGATGAAAGGCGCGTCCATCTCGTTACAAACTTGTTTTTCACGAACCTCAAAACCTTGTTACTTAAAAATTGGTCAGCAAAACTAATCGTCTGCAAACCACACTTCGTAAACGTAGCTCAAAGTAACGACTGACTAGGCTGACTAATCGAAAGTTAAAGAATCGGTGCTTGTGAGCACTCTCTTTAAATAATTCTATATAGTTCGTCTCCTTCATCAAGTCTACAGCCTACACGCTATACATAATCCGCATTCATTCATGTATCCCTTCCTTGCCTCATAACATACAGCAACAGTTAGCCTTTAACTTCCTTCTGCTAGATATCCTATATTTGACTCTACTGGGCTAGCTAGCTTCTCGTTTCCAAACGAAACGCTTGCAGTAACAGTACACCAACCAAACCAAGTTTCCACATTCACCTGACCTCATTGCTTATGTATTTTGTAACCTTTTGCTTGTTCTTTGTTATTTTGGAGCGACAGTATGGATCCTTTGGGCTTGGCCCTCCTGTGGACCTGTCCTGCACAATTTGCAAATTCACTTCAGAAATTAGCATATAATTCCTAACAGTTAGTAAGCATTGCCACAAGGCCAAGGATAGATTCTATTTATTGTAATGCGCAGTTTTGCCAAGTAGGTCAGGGAAAGCGATGCAAATTCAGTTTACGCCAAGCCAAAAGCTAGCTTATTTTTCAAGGCGCTAATCTCATAGCTGGCAAAATAGAATTAAAAGTTCCCTGGATTTTAAGGTTTTCGGCCTGCTCTGGGTTTAAAATATGATTAATTCTTTGCTTTAACATCTAGCGAGCTATTTATAAATTTTAACATCATTCCAAACTATTATGCCACGCGCAGATTCTTCCTGCGCTGAATGCCACTGGAAAGCACATTAGGGATTCGCTAATTTCAGCCTTCAGTCTACATGTCGCTAGCTAAGTAAACTTCGTATAACCCGTGATTTTTTAATTGCTTCCAGTGAGCAATGGAAAATTTCGGCCAAACTTGCTTTCACAGGAAAGAGAAAAGATAAGCTTCATTTTAATCGCTGATAAAATTCATTATTTGCTTGTGTACTAAGCAATACATCATAATTAATTGGCTATCCGTCATGTAGCTGTGACTATGGACTTCAAGGTATTCCCATCACCTGTCTCAATCACATAATAGTCAAGCTGATGGTCGTACTTGACCACCCGTATTTCTCCACGCAATGTCACCCTTTGCCTTCGCCTCCTCCTCCTCCTCTGAGTCCAACTGGTGACTGGACTTGTTCAAGTGTTTTTGCAACAAACAACAAACGACATGAATGTGTGGTGAAGACTAACATGGTGGTGTAGTGTCAACTGTGTGTTTCTTATTTCTCTGCAAGAATTGCACATACAGCTTTCCAGCTAATTGGTTAATGTTATTTATACCTTGATACCCTAATAATTATCGTTATATACTTAATTTAACCAGACTCTAACCTTTCAATTACATGAAGACTCTTATCTCTGTGAGTCAGTTGACAAGCACACATCAAAGCTCTCCTTCAACACCTTCTAAACTTCTAGCCCTGGAGCAGTTGAAACGTTCTAATCAACTTCTGAGAATGCTCTGAACCTTCACTTCCAGTGATACAGTCAACTCTCTCTATAAGAGTATCTCAGCAAACCTCTACTTACGGTTCCCGATAGTAAATGCGCTCTCTGTAAGGGTTTTTGTTATTCTTAGAGTCAAAATTTTGGATTTATGGAGAACCCTTGAAGAGATAGTCGACTGTAGTAGCTTATGAAATACCTATGCCCGTGTTTTGAACGGACGAATTCCGAATCTCGCCTTTCCTTTGTTCATTACATAAACAAAACCTTCCTTTGTATAAGTAACGTGTCATTGCCTGTATTGTAGGGGCTGAGCTTCATTTTGAAAGCGGCCATATCAATCGGAAATAAATTATTATTATTATTATAACAAAACCTTTGAGCCCAGATGTCACTGGAACTGAAAAGTTGGTGAGAGTAGTTTAGCAACGAATTATTTTCGGGCACGTAATAAACAAGCTTACGTAAATACATTGAATTTATTACAGCTTTAAGCACAGGTTAAAAATGAAGATCAGAAGGATTTTATCAGACTATAAATAACTAACTGCATTCAGGTACGTTAGAGGGGTAGTCGCAAGCTTCGATAGCTTGATTCCACACAAGTTCCTCGGGGCAGTGATTTCGGTACGCAACAAAGTTGACACATTGAAAGAATGAGTTACAGTCTGTAGGGTCTCTGAAGAATCCATCCGCGGAAGGGCATGTGAACTCGACATCTTCAGGTGTGGTGGGACTGGGTCCTGTCCATCCTTCAGGAGTAGTTGTTGTGGATTTGGGAGTGGTTGGCTTTGGGGTCGTTGAAGGAGGGTTGGTAGTACCTGGTGGTCTGATGCGGTCGCCACAGTCGGTTTGGTTCGGGAAATTGCAGCCAAAGTATGTTAAATCAAAAAGGAAACCTTCAGTACAACGACCAAGGAAAGCAACGGATTCATAGCAGTCGTAAAAGTATTCACAGAGTTCTTCATGAGGGAAGGCTCCGTTAGCTTCGCAGGTATAATTTTCTGCGGGTCCAATTATTTCTTGCCCTTTCTGCAATATCCCAAGTGAGAATTATAAATTAATACTTGAAATCATAAATCCCTAAAAGCTCCCATCGCTCACAGATGGCGCATAGCTTCATGGCTTAACACTAGGGAAAAAACTCCGACAGACTTACGATTACAACGTTTCTGAAGTACGCCACGTTGTAGTCGCAGTCAACATTTTCGGGCCAGTCACACAGTCTAGTTTCAAAATTGAAATAAAGCCCTGCATCACATTGAAGAACCCAAGCAAGTCCGTTGGTGCAATCGTAAAACTTGGTACAGTCTCCTTCGTATGGGTAGTAACCGTTTGCTGGGCACTGAAATTAACAAAAATGCTCTAATCTCCAAATTCTGTATCGAATTCAGGAAATTTTCGGCGATTTCGTATTGTTTTGTTATTCAGATAATTCAATCTTCACGATTACCTGGAATGTCGGATCCGGAGTTGGTTCTGGTTCCTTGGTAGTTTCAGCAGCTGTAATTGCGAGGATAAATTAGAATTACGCCCATTTTTAGATTATAATTCCTATAAAAATGCTCTAACCAATTCAAATTAACTTGAAATAACTAATACTGCACACCCAGAAAATCCCAGAAAAATAATTACTTTGAGCAGCTCCAAGGGCAATGAAACCCAGAAGGATGATTGCGGAAAAGGATTTCATTTTCTAAGGGTTTCTATAGCGACACTACGGCAAACCAAGCAGTCTCACGTAGTAGCTAATGCTTTCACCTCCGAGCAGCAAACTAATGCCCACTCTCAGATCATTTCTCCTTTTTATAACTCCTCCATCATTCTCCTCTGGACGTAATTCACTCTCATTGCAAATTTCCAATCGAATTATCAGAGAGATAAAACTAAATCAAGCTTGCACATACTCAAAAAGTCACGTTGTTCATCTTCTTATCTTGTACTTTTCTCACATTTCAAACAAATTAAATAATCACTTTAGTTGTTTTGGTTCACGCATACCCTCATTGGCTTTCTCTTTCCTCAATACCTGTGATGAATCTATTGATTTCATTGGAGGACAGTATGGAGATGGATTAGCAGATTAATCTTCCGTGTCTCCTGGCTATAAGCTCAGGATTAACCAGGCTGACGACAGTGTAGTCAAAATTCATCCATCAATCATTTTAAGATGCTAATGTGCGTCATAAAATCCACAAACATCGGGCGTTGGTGGGCATAACTTTTGGCAACTCAGAGTGTGCAATGTAAAGAAAGATAATAAATAAGAAGAAGTAAATAATACCAATTCGTTTTGAGTTTGCAGTAGACAGTAGCAAAAACTTGACGACATTGAATAATGTCATCATATGTCATAAAGAACCTATGATTACTCAAACCGAAAGCATGAACATGTCTTTTATGTGACCACATAAAACCGCCCCAAACCTTACTTCTTGACTCTTTAGCTGTCTCTCACGCCTCACGCGTTTCCTCTTTGATAGTTTACGCTACCCCTACAATTCTGTCCGATGAGTCTACAGACCCTAATAAATATCGATTCCAGTTAACCCGTTCCCTTCCCTTTGTCAGCGGTGAAAATCATTTGAATGAACCACAAATAAAAGGTTTCATGCACGGGCTCATTTCAATGACATCAAAAAGACTGAAGACTGGAACTACTGGTATACTTCACCTGGAGAGAATTTTTCGGAGCCACTTTACAGTGGCGGTGATTGGTGATGCCTCCTATCTTTCCCTCTGCTTTACTGCGTATGGAATGCTCTATCTAAACGGCTAGTGATGGCAAAGATAAATACACCGTTCCATAGCCCACTTTTGACATATGTGTGTCATTGTGTGTCGAAACTTCAGATGAAATTAACAATGAATCGTTACGGTTGGAAAATGTATATAAGCCCAGCAACAAATTTTCACACATAGCTCTATATAAATGGTGTTTTTGAATATTTCTTGGGCCATTGGGTGCATTCAAGAAAGAAGGGCTATAACCAGTCAGTGCTACCTGCATGAAATGAAATTAAGTCACCAAAAGAGTTAAAACCGATATATTTCAAAATTAGCGTTTTAAGCAATGGAAAACTATATTTTTGACCTGCATCGAAGTTGTGTCCCACACCTTAGGGGATAGAATGCCAAAAAACACGGTGGGCGTTATTAGCGAAATTCTCTATCATATTAGGCAACAGCATGTCTTCTACATTGTACGTCAATGCCGCAAGTAAGAGAAGTGTATATTAAGATAAAATTGCTGAAAATTATTCAAACATGGGGGAAATCCTGAATACTGAGAGGGAAATATTTACTTACATATAGGTAATTTACTCTTGAAGGGTTGTCTCTAAAATTTAAAATATAAAGTGTGTAGAGAAGGGGCTACGACAGCTCGAGTCAACAGAGCGGATGATTTAAAGCTCTTCATAAGCATTCATGAAAATAATACGTAAAATTTACCCTGGTATATTAATTTTAATCATTTTCTCATGCCCGTTACATATACTTACTTACTTGCCTGCCTGACTTTTGTATTTTATTACGTACTCCTTTCGTTTCTCTGCATGTGTGATAACTGGCTGCTGGCATCAGCCATCACAAATACTTTTTCTTTAATAGTCCAATTATTCGATTAATTTCAGGACACCACTACCACTAGTAGACATCCGATTCCTTCATAATGTAGCACTTGCTCTCCTCGTCATACTTCAGTTTTCAAAGTGTCTCCATGCAACGAAATAAATAGCTTGTGACATTTGAACCTTCCTTCAACATCCTATTCTTGCGTAAAACATACATGCTAACTTGGTAAGAAGTCGTAGTGGCCACGTCTTAAAATCCTGTCAAATGTCAGCTGCCGTGAGTTGCGGTGAAATGAGTGAAAGTTAAATATCTTGTACAAAGTGAGACTTAGCAGCGGTTTGGACATTCGTGTTACCTTTCTGGACTGCAAAAAGGTATAACCGAACCGTTTGGAAGCTGCGTTTATGATTCAAGATGGAAAGTTTGGAAGAAAACCATGTATACATTAGCCCCTCATTTGAAAAATGTCTACAATCCGCCTTCAAAATCGGCAATTTCATGCAGGGCCATCCATATATGTGGCTTAACAGAGCACCGTGTCCTCAAATAGTTTCCCAGAAGAAGCTGTTTTACTGGTGGTGTCTAAACGTAACCTTGTTAATGCTTCGGGTTTCTTACGTTGCCCTACGTTTCGGGTATGTTTGTGCGACGGGGGCCCCCTTAACGACCAAAATCCATGTAGGCTTTGTTCTTGCCTTCTGGCTATCCGGGGCTGCACTTCAACTCACACACGTGTATTGCCGCCAGGAGTTGGTCACATTTACTCAGCAATTCCTCGCCTATTTTAAGCGCTTTCAAGGTAAATTGCACGTTTTCATATTAGTTATTAGCATCACACATTAGAATCATAACAAATTCCTGGTCAAAATGGCGTGTTTACAGATTTGTACGGCAATAAAAGCGGAAATGTTGTACCCCTCATCATCAAATCATACCCGTTTGTGACGAAACAGCTTGTACTGTCTTGGTACACAAACATAGTGCTTCTCGGCGCTGCTGGTGCAGTAATGCCTGGCTCGCCCGAATTCGTAACATCCTTGGCGCCCAATCCAGGGACATTACCCTATTGGATTATTGGAGTGTGTGTAACCTTTGATCTGTACGTCCTCATGGTTGTGTTGTGTGGAGCAGCCCCCATAATGTTTGCACTGCTTGGATTCCACTTTGTTTTAAAAAAATCTCTACCAGAACTCATGTAAGCCGTTTCTGCAGATTGTACAGCCACAATCTCATGGCTATTGTTTTCACACTTTTCTAAAAATAATTCGAGACAATTTGATACTAATAATCTGTGGTGAAAATCAATTGTAGACAAGACAAAGCCAAATTAACAAGACAACACCTTCGCCATCCCCAGGTTTCGCTTCAGGAGTATCACTCTTTAGCCCTTCTAGTCAAGCTGGACAACGTAGTTTACAAAATATTCCTACCAGCGATCCAGGTCACAATCGGGACGATGCTGGTCCTCTGTATCTACGGTTGTATACGACTTGATGGAATGACAGCTATGGTTCTAGGTGGCGTTGGCATTGACCTCAGCATTGTATTGGTTCTAGTCTTTGGCATCATGGCTTCAGTCCATACGCAGACTACCGCCATCTGTGAAGAGTTTCGGCAAAGAGCGCTGACGAAGGAGAGAATCGTAAAATCAACTACGTTTTCAAAAACTAAACCGTTGGACAAGCCGCAACTGCGAACGCTGAGGCCACTGGTGATAACAATTGGATCATTATTTTGCATTGACAAAATGCAAGTTGTCATGATGTTCGAAGTCATTTTTTCTTATGCCATAACTATGTTGCTTATGGATCCTTAGGAGCAACTTTTCCCAAGCAGCTTTCATTTTTTGATTATAATTTTCAGTCCTAGTAAACAGGATTGATATATATCACATGGACGACACTAGCACAAACGTATCAACTTTATTTTGATGAATTACTCCATCAAGTAGTGGATAATTTATTTAGCACTGGGTGATTATTCATATGGATGGCCTTGTTATATAAGATGTATGAATCAAAGAAATTAACTAGGCTGTATGTAGAGACTACTAGAACCTCATCCCAAGCCGTGTTTTTCTTCCAAAGCCTGATAGACGCCATATAGGCTTTTAAAAATATGAGACACTTGCTTGCTTATGACAAAAACTCTGATCTTTTGAATTTGAACAGATGGAAAGATAAGGCACAGATTTTAACGACTGTGGAATTATGTTTTATTATTGTAAATCTTTGACACAATATTTTGTAGAAGCTTAAATAAAATTAAAAAACCCGTCACTCATTCAAGAGTTTCCTACTTGTCCCACTAAACACTTAATAGCAGGGTAAGGGAACTTACTGTTGACCTTCGACCTTTTATTACTTCTGCCTCAGAAAGCCGCAAATCCAAAATTTTACCTCCAATCGAAGGTTTCAGCGTTTGTTCAAAGAAGTTAAGCTAAAGCGTAATTCAGTTCACAGCTCTGACGTATCAGATGCCACAATAAGTTTGGAAGACATTTTGTCTGCCACAGAAAATCAAAAGCAGCGTCTAAACAAGGAGTAAGTTCTATCAAACGCTGATAAGGAGAACGCTGTAAAATCTAAAGAAGTAACAGAATTCGAGAAGAAAAGTTAACATGAACAGGAGCGTTTAAGAGTTTTACGTACATAACGCAAAGAAGAACAGCTACAGATCAACACAGATTGGCGGTTTTTGCAAGCAGAACGGAAGCGTTTTCAACAAGAAGTTAGGAAGTTTGAGCAATAATTGAGGTAGCATAAGGCAGAGCAAGGTCATAATGAGGAAATCGGCGAAAATCGACGTAGAATTCTTGAACCACAAAATCGTGTAGAAAGTGAGCAAGTGCGATTGGAGGAGGAACATCAAGGTCTAAGGGCGTTAAGAAAGCCGGAAGAAGAGTTAGAACAACAACGAGTTTTAATTCCCAAGGAAAATTGAAACCCCAAGAGATGTTTTTTCGCACACGAGAAATTAGCATGTCTTCGAATACATGGGCAAGCCCATAGCTTACCAGCTTACAGTACGGATTTCGCGGACCTCGATTGGAGAATGCCCAGGATAAGGACCGGAAGGAGAAATGGCTGCTTGCGAGAAATGGCTGACAATGGAATGTTCCCTGACGACTACCTACGCTGACAAATCGGAGATTAAGAAGACTTTAGATCAGATTTTGAGACGCAGGATACAGTAGATAGAAGAGAAACCGTACACAAAAAGCGTTTTGAACAACTAATGGAGGACCTGCTGAACAAATGTCCCACAACACCAATGCAATCAATCATAAAAATCCAATTGTGGCTTCCAACTTTAAGATTTATCAGTAATGACCATTATAGATGACCTTTCAGTGACGTTTGGCGTTGTCAAGTTTGTCAGTGGAGCATGTGGGATTTCTGGCGTTTTTACACACAACCTGAGTGTAAGCCACTATTTCAAAGTTTACCTGAAGATTTTAACAATGTGTATTTCTCTCTCACAGAATCTATTTCGATAATAGTATAAGTTTCTGGCACTAAGAAACAAGGATGCAGGTAATTTAGTTGAATTTTTTACCACTCTTTACAATGTATGTGAATGTAAAATCCATGAACGAAATTCTATATTAGTTGAATCTCCTCCTAGCTCGGGTAAAAAAATTTTCTTTGACATGATTATATCTTACTACTGGAATTCGGGTCAGTTAGGCAATGCTAAAAAAATCATGCGGAAAGATGCTGCTGCAAGCAGAAGCCCGGTAATTATCCTAACTAATAACAACTTCCTTTGCAAAATTAAATAGCTTTTTAACATAGTGTTGCACAATATCATTGGCGTTCTGCTCCCAATCTAAAAAAATTCTAAAAGAAGCCACATCCGCTTGTCTTTCTTCACTTACTAATATGGTGTTGTGGAGATACATTAAATACATCTTTAACCATTGTAATTAAGCCAATTAGGGTCATTTGTTTAACTTAATCATTTTTTATGAATATATACATATAATGCTTAATTAATGATGCATACATTCTTATATCTTACACTAGCAACAAGAACTGGTTCATTATCATTTGCATGAAAATATAATCTAGGAATTATATGGGTGCCATATATAACGCTTGCAACGTTCAAAAAAATCCACGTTCAATTATATAAACTACTAAATATGTTCACATGCTTGAGGCTTTCATAAGTCAATTATGAGTAACTGATTAAGATCTGTACAATCAGTTACTTCAGTATCGGTATAGGTCACTAGCACATATTGATATTCATATAGTCAGATTACTAGCATCAGTTAAATAGTGTAACTATAGCATATTATACGTTGACATATTGGTTAACTTGCATTATTAATTAGTTCTTATTAACTAATTATAAAAATATCTTGTTGTGTATTAAATATCACGTAGGAATGTGGGTGTATTTGTTTAAGTAATTATCTAGTGTACTGTATAGTAACATTACTAATTATATTAAAAGAATGCACGTTAACTCCGCTTAAAGCATATTAAACAGCGGTAGAACAAAATATGGTAGAGAATAAAATCTACTCTATGATTTATACTCTTTCACCACGGTACGCATCCATTTCACGTATCCAAGTTTAATGCAATAACGCGCAGTTTTGTTTAAATCACGGTCAAAATTTGGGTTGATCTGTGGATTTAGAAATGATGCACCACATTGGGGATTCTTGTTTTGGAATTATTAGTACTTTTCTACTAAATTTTGTCAAGCTCTTGCCGGAATTTTCTTCAATCCGGCTATTCCGAAGTTCAAACTATCGCTCAACTCACTTACACTGGCCCAACTTTGTTGACTGACGACAACTTTCTCCGCCTTTCTCTCCAATACCGTCTTTATCAACGTTGAATTCGTGTCGTGGATATCAACGATCCTTCAACAGGGAAAAACGAACATCCCCGTATTTTACAAATTCTTATCCACAAAGACCTGGCTGTTGCCTACGATAATGTGGATTACCAAAATTTCGCACCCACTCCCCTGGCAGAGCCCTCTGACGACCCACCATCGGATCCATTCTCCCTCCCAGTCATTAAAATTGACAGTCCCGACAAGCATATCGTTATTTATGCAGAATATGCCCCTCTGTATGACATTCCTTCGGTCGTTTTACAACAAACTTCAACATCTGCGATGTTAGGAATGTTGCCCGAAACTTTATTAGTTTTTCGTGGTCAGAATCAGAATACTTATTTTCGTCTTTCAGTCGATCATCTTGTTCTAGCATTTTAGTTGCAGCCACTTTTCCCTCTAATTGTAAGTTTAGTTTTTGTTTCCATGGTTGCCTTGGATGTTCTTTACAGCAACATTCTTTCCATATTTTGTTCTGGACAACAGGGCCCGGATTCACCAATGCGCTCAGCAGTTGCTTAGTTGGTTACTAAGACGTTTTTGCTGCTTAGATCAAACAAAGCGAAATCTTAGATGGAAAGCGCGAAAATCTTAGATTGAACTAAGGCATAGCTTAGACGTAGCTAAGCCACAGTTTAGACGAAGCTACTCCCATTAATCGCAATAACAATTGTGTTGCTTAGGTATCAACTTAGATTCAACTAAACAAAAACTTAGATGTTAGCTTTCATCTAAGCCAAACAGTCTAAGATGTATCTAAGACGACAAACTTGCTTAGCAAATTTCACGTCTAAGCAATTGCTTAGCGCGTTGGTGAATTCCTAGCCAGAATCGTGCATTCCCGTCAAAACTGTTAGTTTTTCTTCCTCAATTTGTATGCCCCTTGACTTTCATGAGCGTACTCCAGGTTGAGTCTCTCTTACATCCTTATTTCCAATCTATCGCAAATATTAAGGACAATATTTTTCAAGGATGATGTCATTTCCCAGGGTCTGTAAAACTGGGTCTCATATACTCAGTAAGAGAGTTATGTTGTCCAGGCTCTTATGGCAACATTTAATAAACCTCTCTCCAAAGACTATAATCCGTCCTCCCTTCATTCTCATTTATTCCATCCTTCGCATTTACACTCCCGGGCTTCTAGATTATCTGAGCATCAAGCCAACCGACTACCATCCCATCTATTTCATTTAACTTCATTTGCTTCCGACTTTTGAAACACTTCCAAACAAAACTAGTGTTGTTTTCAACGTCTTCAATTTTTACTCACTCCATTAAATTAGTAAAACAACAAAGCCCACCATGAAATTCTCATTCCAGTATTTTGAGCAATCTTGCTTACGAACTATAGCCCGAGTTTTGTTCGATTATAATGTATCAATTCAACAATCGAATGCTTGCTGTTTGATTCCCCAGCAATTTTTGATGATCACTCCGGATTAACCCAAAAAGTAGCGACTTGTTCAAGTCTCAAGTATCCGGGGTAATATGCTATCCCAGTTTCGAAAAATTCTGGAGGGACCTATCCCTGCAGTTCGTATCTGACCTTTTTCACCAGTTCCATTGATACAATTCCAGACCTTTCTGATTTTATAAAAACTAACACACTTATAAAACAGCCTTTGATATGACACCCGCAAGTAAGCACCAACAATAGCGGCTTTTGTAACAGTAACAAAGTGAATTGACACTTTCCCACAATGTATGAATGAAGCTGTTTTACAACTTTAACTCGAACCATAGGGATGAACGGAGCGAGCGCGGAAGCATAGAGATGAACGGAGCGAGCGCGGAAGCATAGGGATGAACGGAGCGAGCGCGGAAGCATAGGGATAACGGAGCGAGAGCGGAAAGCATACAGATTAACGGAGCGAGCGCGGAAGCATAGAGATAAACGGAGCGAGAGCGGAAGCATAGGGATAAACGGACGAGAGCGGAATCATAGCGCAGGTAGCGTAGGGCTGAAGCATAGTTAAACGGAAACAGAGCGCAGGTTTTCTATATGCACTATCCTACTTAAAATGAAGAATGAATAATTCAAATCTTGTACAATAATTCTCAATGTCTGTTTGTGTCACCGACTATAATTGAGTTTTTCAAATGCATCATGGATGTTTAAAACGATAAAACGATGAAAGTTTTAAGTAGCTATAGAGAGCATGGGAAAACCGTCGGCTTTGAAGATCTATAAGTTGGACGTGAGAGCTACACTGTGGAAGGGTAATCTACAAGTTAGACGGGCTTTGAAAGGTACAAGTTTGATGGGTGAGCTACAGGTTTGACGGGGGAGCTGCACTTTTTTAGCGGAAATCTAAAGGTTTGCCAAGAGAGCTACAGGTTTCAAAGTCGAACTATTGGTTTTAATGTAGAGTATGTGTTTGCCGAGAGAGCTAAAGGATTCAAGGGAGAAAAACTGGTTGGATCAAAGCATTTGAATAGAGAGGAATGGTTTCAACCTGAGAGCTACACGCTCTCTGGGAAAGCTAAACCTTCGACGGAAGAGCAAATTGATTCACGAGAGATCTGAAGGATTGACGGCAGAGGAATGAGTTCGACAGGACAGCACTCCAAATTCTTTCTTCAATTTTATGTCACACAATCCCCGGAAAAGCGAAGCCGCGTAGTAAAGCTAGTATATTATAAAATCAAATCTTATTAAAACTTGAAGATGCTTGTAGATAATAAATCTACATTTATCTTCGACACTTCCGTACACTGGCTTTGCTGTTTATTTGATTATTGTTATGCTTAAATTGTTTATGGAGATTTCACCACTCTATGATTTTCTCTAATTTCCTTCTGTAATCATAATATACTCGTAGATTTGCCTCGAATACTGTGCCAGCTTTTGTTCGCTCCTCGTGGTATAGTCATGAGTTTACCGATCAAGGCTTTGTTCACTCTTCTAATTGTGGAAAATAGAATACATGAGAGGACTATACCAGGATTAGCTTTAGTGCGGTCCTCATTACGCGGGGATAGTGAGCGTTGAGTAAACTAAGCTAATTGAACATTCTTCGTAATGTTTAAGATAGGATGTTGATTCTTTGTCACTTTTCAATTATTATGTGCTGATAATTCCCTTGCTTACTCTACTACTTGCATTACCTCATTGCTTCCTTTCGAAATTTCTAATCAATTAAGTAATGGAATCCGCATTGCGGTTCCTCCCGTGAAGTGAAACACTAACATTCCTAACTTAGCGTATGCTCACACAGCACACGCCCCTTCATGTAGATGCGTTTCAAATTATTGATTTCTCCTAACTGCTTAAAGCTTGTTTTGAGACACAGTTTGAATTTTGGGGAAGCAGCAACCTTATATAATTATTAAAGAGAGTGTATAAATGTTGATTCCTAATTTGATATTTTAAGCAGGGCGGGGAAAAGACTCAAAGAGGTGACATCTATACAAGTTGATTCCTTGAACGGATACCGTTCGCCATTAAATATAAATTAACTGAATGTTTGAGTAGACATGGCTGAACCTCCTATTGTAACTCAAAATGACAACCTTAATTAAAAATTGGATACCGGACCAAGCGGGAGTCTACTCCATCACATGGACTTTTGTGTCCCAACAATGCTGGGCCATCGCATATGCCTTTAACTCCTACTTCATTAACTTCAATCGTTTTCATTTTGGCATAAGCCGGAATTTTAAAAGGGGAGGCTACCATATGCACCTCCCGAAAATATTTTCTCATTAATGAACCCAACTAGGCAGCTAATCTTACATAAGAGAGAGTGAAGTGTCATACAAATATAATGGTTGGATGGAACGCACATTTTCAACAGTCGCCATTCTTGGATTCTACGGATCAACTGAAAGATGAAGGCTAAAGCTGCAGGAAACAGAGAAGTGTTGATCACCCCATCTCTGGAAGCTTCGCTATCCCAGGCTTTCAAACTCGGAGAATACATCAACGCTCATCCCTACACCTGGCTCAAAAAACAAAACCGCCCGAACCTCCTCCAATCTGCAAGGCGACTCATATTATGGCGTTTTAATGTTCTCCTTTTAATTGCCCGAACCGGATTCATCGCAGTCCGCTTTATCTACATCTCTACCAAGGATGTTACACTGATGGAACGGATTCATCTCGGCTTCGTATTAGTCTATTATGTTTCCGCGGTAGCCTTGTCAATGACACACTGGTTCTGTGGATTCGAACTGGCCGAGCTCACTTGGCAATTTTTGAAATATTTTAGTCGATTTCAAGGTTCGTTGTCTTTTCTTTACATGTTAACCCTACTTTTTCGCTGGAAATGCAAAAGCCATATTATAGAATGTTAATGTTTTGAATACAGAACTGTACTGCAAAATTGGCGAAACTCCGCGGCTAATCAAGCTGTACCCACTGATAACGGGTCAAATGGTGAAATCATGGTACGCTAATATTGCATTTCTATCGGGAGCTGGTGCTTTGAAGCCGAATTCTCCGGAATTTCTAACGTCCCTGGCCGACGACCCGACTTCTCTGTCTGCATGGATCATCGCTCTGTGCGTATGCTTGGATGCTTATATATTATTGGTAGTGATTTTCAGTGCCATGCCGATAATGTTTACACTTCTTGGATTCCACTTTGTCCTAAAGAAGAGCATTCCGGAACTCATGTAAGTTCACGAGCTATTAGCTAATCCATCCGATCATGCCAACTTATGATAACTTTATACGGTGGATGTTAGTGTGAATTCATACTGAAAAATTACCGCTTGCAGTGAAGACGAAGCGAAGCTCACCAACCGTCATTTACATCAACCTCAGGTGGCGCTACGAGAATTCAAGGCCATGATTCTTCTTATTGATTTGGATACCCACGTATACAGGATATTCCTGCCAGCAATTCAGGTTTGTCTTGGAGCCATCCTCGTTCTCAGCCTATACGGGTGCATTCGACTCAGTGGAGTAACCGCAATGGTTCTAATCGGTGTCGGCGGCAACATGAGCGCGGTTTTGGGCGTGGTCTTTGGCCTCATGGCAACTGTACACACCCAAACTACAGCTGTGTGTGACTACTTTAGGCTCCATGGATTACGTAATCTAGCAAATTCCCAGGGAACAAGAGCTTTTGGTCTGCAGGAACCATCGCTTCCTTTACACAAAACCCAACTAAAAATTCTAAAACCCGTGGGAATCAGGATTGGCTCCGTGTATTACATTGACAAAATGCAGGTGGTATCCATGTTTGAGATATTCTTCTCCTATGTGGTTACACTGCTTTTAATGGATCCTACATGAATTTTGACATCATTTCGTTAGCTCTAGTTTTACAAATCTGAAATTCGGTATTGATGCTTATTGCGGTTTCTTATTATGCTTGAACTAATTTTATATGATTAAGTGCTTGATACCTCGAGTAAACATTTCTTATTGTACGATTGCAATTGTAGTACCTTCCCTAACAGAAGCTAACAAAGTACCAGCGGAGCTTATATCGATGTAACAACACACAAAATAGTATAAAGCTTTTTAAAAGCTACTAATATAATTTTTAAAATGCAGCATATTTATTGAATATTGAATAAACATAAAATTGCACGAAAAAGCTTCAAGTAAATCAAGAACTAGAATATTTAAGGATTGCACAATGAAAAAAGCAAAACGGTTAAGATGAATTTGAGTTAAAAGAAGTAATAAACCGTGCAACCATAACCCAGTCCCCCACCGCTATCAGTGCTGCTCCCTGGTGTCCAAATCGTGCTTAAAATTCTTCCTTGGGTGGGTTTTGGAACTCATGCTTGAGTTCATTGGAATAAAGCTCACGCCAGAGTGCAGTTCTGTCTTTCCAATCATCACTCCAGGTATAGATAGAAGTTTCCGAATCAATCTTGAGCATCGCTGGAGATTTCTTCGGATCATGTTTCTCCCATGTTGGATATCCTGCTCCCCAGAGTTTTGTTGGTTTTCTAGCAATAATTTTATCAGTTATACAACGCCAAAATTAACAATACAAAACTCAACTTAACCCAATTGCAGTATTCATCATAATGACTTGCTCACCCATTTTCGGCATAGGATGCGATGAGGTCAATTAAATTCTTGGAAAACTCGTAATCCGGGCACTTTTTGCTAATTTCTGGGTACTCTAATTCCGGAACTGCAAATTCATACTGCAGCTCATCCATGAAAGCGCTTCCAAGTTTCTGACCTTCCCCTATTCCCGTCTCAAACTCGTTCATAACGCTGTAGTTACCGCTGTAAGTAATGATATAGGGATACGCAGTTCCCGAACTGCTAAGCAGAACACCCGTTGTCAACGCAGGCATATTCACATAGCGATCGCTAGCCAAATCCAGAGCTTTTAACATGCTTTTAACATCTTCTATTTTCTTGCCGCCTAAATAAAAGTTTTTTAGCTTTTTTGATATTTCCTTGGAGTCTACAGCATCCTGGTATCCGAACATAATCGGAGCCAGGACTTCCCACTCATCATTAAGTTTCTCAACACGATCCTTCTGAGACAAGATACCTACAACAGCAATTACAGTTAATGACAGGCTAATATCTCCTACTATTCAAGCAAAGTATCGTGACACGTATCCCTAAATGAAACTATAAACTTACGGAGCATCATCGGGATGGCGCCATCCTCACTATTAATGCCGCTAACCATCGGCACCTTGTTCGTAAGATTTCCTTGGACCCAAAGAACAAACGGGCTGCTGCTCAAGAACGGAACTGTATCTTCTGCTGACTCAATGGATGGTCCCCACATAACCGTAGACTTGTCTTTATCGGGAATATCCTAAAAAATAAATATTGAATGTGAAAATAATTATTCACATCACTGCTAATCAAAACGTTAATCGTTAACGGCTTACAAAAATCAACTTACAAACATCGGGTCTTCAGAAAGTACCAACTCCTCGGGTTTTTTGTCCTTTAAGCAATCAATTAAATTCTCTTGAGAATCAGCAGGACAACCCACGAACTTCGCAAACTCTTTAGCTTGAGCAAAAGGGTTCCTGACAAACGATCCTGGAGATAGAGCAGATCCAGACTGTACAAGAGCCAGCCGGAACAGTCCAGTACTCAGCGGTGACATCATATGATATTGAACAGATGCAGCTCCTGACCCTTGACCTGCCAAAAGCACTCTATCTTTATCTCCTCCAAAAGCTTCGATATTCTCCTGAACCCATCTTAAAGCCGCAACTTGATCCTTAAGTCCTTGATTTCCGGAAGCAAGTTTATGTCCAATGTTAAGATTTCCTAAAGCTCCAACCCGATAATTCATTGTGACCAGGACCATGTTTTTCTCCATGAAATACTGAGGACCATAGTAGTTTCCAGATCCGTGGCGGAAGTTACCGCCATGAAGCCAAACCATAACCGGGTGAAGTACTCGAGCTGCTCCATTGTTATCTGGAACTCTTGGCGAAAAGACATTAAGGGTCAGGCAATCCTCTTCTCCGATGAAGGACCCTTCTTGATTTTTTCGTGTCTTCTGTTGGAACTGGGCACATACAGGTCCAAAAGCCGTACTGTCTCTGACTTCGTTCCAGGGGGAATGTTTTACTGGAGCCTAATAGATTTTAGCATAAACTCAGTAAACTCCCATACCATAGTGTCCAGTGTAAAACTCTTAAACTACGAAGATGTGGCTACGATTGCAAGACTTAAAGAACTAGTACAATTATTTCTCACCTGAAATCTTTGAGCAGTAGCGTACGGAATACCAAGAAACTTATCGTAGACCCTGCCGTCCCTGGATTCGGCATGGCTACCCTTGACCTTCCCGGATTTGGTTTCCACAACCGGATTATCCAAATCTCGAGCAAAGCTCACTGTTGCTAGTACCACAAGCAAGAAAGACCTACCAAATATTTTCCACATGTTGCCTCACTACAGCCTTTCTTCGCTATTTTCAGCAAACTTGACAAAACTTTTAACTCAAGCAGCCCAAGGAATAATTTGCAAGTTTTCCAGGAGAAGGCAACTTGGAACTGATGTGATTTCTCAGAATCTCAGCTTAGTATTTATACGAAAATTTTCACAACTGCTGCGAATACGACTATAGATTCCACTCTACCTTTGCAAACTTGCATAAACTATATACATATTTTTTTTGGAAGCTCAAAAGAGTCTTCTTAGATTGATACGAATCTTTTCTCACGCTCCAGCGACTCTAACCTTAGCTTCCTCTACCTGAAACTAGTTTCCCAAGATAGCAGGTCTCTCTCAGCGCCTTGCAATACATCTAGAGATGTTGTTAGTTAACATAACTTATTTTAGCAAATTTTCCAGCAACACGAAGATGCACTTTGGTTATGACTGCTATATTTTTGCATCAGTCACTGCATTGTCCAGGTAAAAGTACCTAATTCACACTCCCAAAAGAGGATGCGAGCATTAATCCGGTAATTACATAAATTCATAATCCTGTAGAAATACTCAAGCTACAGTATATGCGAGGCTGGATGCTTCTAATGGATTCTAATAAATCTAGAACAAATTTCGTTTCGCGAATAGGAAACTCTTAAAAGATCTCATTTCCATTCCCTCCCATTCTAAAAGTACTCCACTCTTGACTCATTTACGACAAGAATATGTTATAAAATCCCTCAAGAGAATCTTATAATCATCACTGATTCAACAAAGATAGCTGGAAGATTACAGCACTAAAATTGACACGGGAAGGCCCTGCTTGCCAACTGCCAAGACAATAGCTACTCCCAAAATCCAAGCAAGCCCATTTAATTCAGCGGGGCATGTATATCTGTACAAGTTGAAAGTATGAAAGCAGCATAGGGAAAGGGATCTTCTTGGAATTAATTCTTCTTCATGTTAATAAAGATAAGGTACAACCTTTATGAAGGTGATACGATAAAGCAATTGTTTCATTTTCTTAACCATTGTCCGAACCGAAATGAATAAACTCTGAGTTTATGATGCACCTAAATCTCAAAAAAGAATCCAAAACGTAGATTAATGTAATCATTTCTTAGATTCAGGAAGGATGCTGCATCATCTTTAGTTAGCTACACACCTCTGCTTGGCTAGCTGCAGGATACAGCATACACTAGCACTAGCACTAGGTGCATAGGAGTAGAGCGAGGATGTACGAAACCCCAGATATCGTTATCTTTTAACGCTCCTTATACAAACTCTACAGCATACGCTACATGCGCTTGTCTATAAATTATCGGAGGAAACCCGGGTCTTCCCGAACATTAAGTATCCCGCCAGATTTGGTACATGTCTTCAGCAGTGAATGAAGAATAGTCATTATGATGCTGTGGGACTACAGCCATGAAGACCCCTTCCTAAAACCCTCTTCTAAACAACTTTTGACATAATTTTGTACTCGCAATATTTACCTCTAGCTATAAAGTCTGTTACTAAAGTTCAATGGGTAAGTTTCATGTTAAGAGAACTAGAATTCTCTGTATATTACTACTGCATACGTCAGAATATTCCCTGCTGAAACATTTAACGCTGAGCGCGATCAATAATATCCATGTCACGCCTACTGTCTCTTTCTATTATTCTTTGCCTTTTGTGCTTGTGGTAAACACTTCAATCACTAGTATTAACTGGATGTGCCGGCTACCTTTCAACCTAATCAACATCTCGATAACAAGTTGAGCAAACTTTAGGCAATCTCCTTTCTGAACTTCTCATTCTCCAGCTTTAAATCCTTCTCCTTAAGCTGATAACTTCACAAGCTAAATTATCCTGTGGAATGTGTTTTATATTACAGAACTTGTGTACATGTGCTTGTATTATTCGGTTGATATCCAAGGTCAAACATCCAAGGTCTTGCTTTGTATCATGCTTCATCTAGATTAAGTCAGAGCATCACTAATAGATTGACATGTGACAAGTTTATTCTCGTGTGTCGTTGATATCTTCTTTCGCAGTCCTCCAGCTGTAAAAAACGTAATGTTGTGAGAGCTAACTGGATTTAAAATCATTCCATTGGGGTATTTATACTAACCACAGAGTACAGTTAATTTTCTGTCGTCTCCACACTTTAATCTACGCAAAAAGCTTAACATATGACATATTTGTTTCTAGGAAAATTCTGGAACGTCTCCTGATCCTTGTTGATTAATCCTCAACAGAGATTGTAATTAACTTGAGAGCATCCGCTGCGGGCTGTATTTGCTGTGGTCCAGAGATCCTGCGAGGGTGTCAGAGTCAACTTTGAGCAAAGGGAGATATTAATTACTTCTGGCAAGAATGGGAACGAATGTGGAGAGTTTGGAAGCATTGCTGGAGAAGAATCTTCCTCCTGAGGATTTGAAATCCGCCTGGAGAATTCTTTATGGAGAGGATTATCCAGCAGGGTAAGAAACAAATAATTAAAAAAAGCTATTCCATGCCACCTTACTTTCAAGTTCGCTTTAGCCAAATTGTGCTCTACGCCCAATTGAGAAAACCATGTGAAATAGGGGGACAAGTAAACTTATCTGTATTTAAAAAACGGCGTTTTAAATATTCCAGAACTCCCGACACCTCTTTGGAATCTAAGGAGATCGCCGACACACATGGATTTGATTTACGATCCCATGTATTCAGTGCAGCACGAGAACAACTACGTCCACCCCGTAAAGTTAAAGTGGGTTTGTTCCAAAACTCACTTCCGCTTCCAACGACAGCATCAGTCCTGGACCAGCAAGCAGCTTTACACAAATTAGCTGAGAGAGCTATAGCAGCCGCTGCACTTTCCGGAGTCAATGTGTTTTGCTTCCAGGAAACGTGGAGTGAGTTACCTTTTGTACAAAGGCTTTGGCACAGGCACAGCTGATCTTAGCTTATCTGTATCGTGTCGATAAATATGAAGTTTAATGGGTCACTCAACCGGCTTAAAACCTATAATTACTTCTAGCGATGCCTTTTGCATTCTGTACACGCGAGCGTTTACCTTGGCTAGAGTTTGCAGAGAACGCTGAAAATGGTCCAACTACAAGATTTCTCAAAGAGGTTCGTAGCGCCCCCTGTGAACACACTTTTAAAAACTATTCACCTCACTAGTTTGCTTTTCAAATTCATAAATACGGTCTCGGATTTTTCTTACAGCTTGCAAAACGTCATAACATGGTAATCATATCTCCAATCCTGGAGAGGGATAACGCAGAAGTTCTTTGGAACACAGCTGTGATAATTGGAAATAACGGCGAGGTTCTTGGAAAAACCCGTAAAAATCATGTACCCCGTGTGGGCGACTTCAACGAGTCTACATACTACATGGAATCAACTTTAGGCCATCCAGTTTTTGAAGTAAGTCACATAGAAATAGAAACCAAACCAAACGATTTAATCCCATACAAGCGGTTTTGCTTAAATGTTTAATTTTTTCTCAAACAGACAGCTTTTGGCAAAATCGCAGTAAATATCTGTTACGGACGCCATCATCCACTAAACTGGGCGGCTTTTGGATTAAATGGAGCTGAAATAGTCTTCAATCCCTCCGCCACGGTTGGAACGTTAAGCGAGCCCTTGTGGAGCATCGAAGCAAGAAATGCTGCCATAGCAAATAGCTATTTCTCCTGTGCCATAAATCGGGTCGGTACCGAAACATTCCCCAACGAATTTACTTCCGGTGATGGTGAACCCGCGCACAAGGCATTCGGACATTTTTATGGATCCAGTTACGTAGCTGCACCCAATGGGGCCAGATCACCGGTGAGGATTTTAATTTCAAACTTTACTCCGTTAATTCAGTATAGCTGTTCCAGTTTCGATGACTCTGGCAATTACAAGTAAATTATGCTACCCAGACCGTCGACGTTTAATCGTAACTGTCTGTGCTTTCTCTTCCAGGGATTGTCTCGCGTCAAAAATGGTCTTCTTGTTGTCGAAATGGATCTGAACTTATGCCGCCAGGTTCGGGACAAGTGGGGTTTCAAGGTATATTCAAGATTTGATAATCAAATGCTTGCTAACTACAATTTTCGATAACATGTGATAGCTAAAATGTCAATTATTCATGTGTTTTCAACAGATGACCATGCGGCTCCCCTTGTATGCTGACCTATTTTCAAAAGCGTCTCGCCCTGATTATAAGCCCCAAATTGTGGCAAGAGAAAAGCCAAGTGAGAACGTTATTCCTGATCAGCAAAACTTCTAAGAATTCTTCCCGAAGCAATAAATGGTATATACTTGTGTAATACCGATTTCGCAAAAGTAGACAATCAACGAGACGCAGAAAATATAAAAGATTTATTCTTCAATATATGTAGTGATAGAGTCACTAATAAAATAAATGATGAAACAAATTTATGAAATTTATTGTCTCAAATTACTTAAATTTTTTATGTACCACACCAGATCAAACACGTCAAACACGTCGTATCTTACCATACTCGAATGATTGTCTGAAAATGCTTCTATTTCAACAAATCGCAAGTTTACACCCCCTTTGCGGTCTCTCCATCCTGGTCAGTTGTTCTGTCGCGCGCATCTCGCATTTCAGTAGCCACTTCCAGCCGCTGACCCCTGCTAACCGTGACCTCACCGGTGGGTGAAAAACTAGCATTTTTATATTCTAAGCCAAGTTCCATGGATTTTCGCATGTATTCGTATCCACTGAATCCAAAGTTATGGGCATCCAGCCCTTCAGCCTCTTCTTCTGGCGATACTCGTAAACTCAGACCAGGAATTTTGTTCATAATGGTCAGCATAATGAAGGTAACGGCAAGTGACCAAGAAAACCCTGCCGCAGTATCTGCAAGCTGATACGCCATCTGCATCCAGTGACCGTCAATCCACCCACCTTCGATCTTCGTTCCGTCCAGCGCTGCAACAGCCTTTTGCGCAAATACTGCTGTAAGAAGATTACCGATAATACCTCCAATCCCATGCACAGCAAATACGTCCAGCGCATCGTCGTAATGTAACCAATGTTTCAGTTTCATACAAACATGGCATCCTGCAGCTCCAAGCATGCCAAAGGCAACGCTGGAGCTGGGATCAACGAATCCAGATGCCGGTGTAATGCAAACCAGCCCGGCTACAGCTCCCGTACAAAATCCTAGCGCTGAAAATTTTCGCGTTGTTCTGTAGTCCATAAGCGTCCAAACAGCACCGCCGACAGCGGCCGCAATATTTGTTACAATGATAGCAAGGGTGGCACGTGTGCCACTTGCGAGCGCAGAACCTCCGTTGAATCCAAACCACCCAAACCAAATCAGGGTTGTTCCTAGAACAACGCTGATCATGTTGTGAGGGTTCTCCGCTTCCGATTTGTCTACCCGATGACCCAAGACAACAGCGTAAGCAAGCGCTGCAGCTCCTGATGATATGTGCACAGGAGTCCCTCCAGCAAAGTCAAGGCCTAAGGTAATTAATGTCAAGGCGTTTAGGAGGCATTTTCAGAGTTGATCAGAAATCAGAATTAAAATCCCTTATTGCAAACAGTAATTCCATGCACATCCTCACAAGCGAAAAATCCTACCTCCAAGTAGAGCTCCCCACCCTCGCGGATTCCACGTCCAGTAAGCGATGAAGTCGTAAACGAAGGTGGTCCAGAGAAAAATGAAAATCAAAGCTGGTAAAATTCTAGCACGCTCAGCAGAAGCGCCGATTGCAAGCGCTGGAGTAATCGCTGCGAACATTCCTTGATAGATGCAGAAAGTTAGAGCTGGTATCTTCGGATTAAGTTCACACGCTTCTGTCGCCACTCCAAGCAGCGCCACGTGATCAAAGTGACCAATCAGAAAGTTGCCTTTTTTAGAGAAAGTTAGAGAATATCCGAAGAGGAACCACTAGAATAATTCATTTTAACAAACCATAAGCGTTTCTTTAAACATTGCACGCGTTCTTGTAGCTCTTCTTCAGCGTCTTTAATAACTGGGAAATCCTTTCACATTACCTGGAACAGTACAACTGCAACGGACCACAAACTTAACATAATCAAGGATAGCGCATTCTTACTTTGCGCCATCCCACTGTAAAAGTATCCGACGCCAGGTATCATAAGCCAAACCAGCGCCGTCGATGTCAACACCCATGCCGTATGACCAGTGTCATACGAGCTTTCCAGTGCTGCCATTGGCGAAATTGTGGAACTTGTTGCCACCACCGAATCTTTTCTTAAGATTAAACTCGCTACAGTTGAGCTATTCATTTTAAAATTCTTGCAGTCAGAGAAAAAGGTTTTCTGCTAAACGTTACACATTCTTTGCGTAACGTTCCAACGAGGTCTACTTTAAATTACAAGACCATTTAATTCCATTCGAAACTGTTTTTAAACTTGTCCAGCACTTTGTAGAACAAATATTTTTTAAAAGTTTACAAAAGGTATCTTTTCCTGGACGAACCGCCAGCCAAAGTACCGATGCAGTGCTAACTTTCACAAACCTTATAGTTATCCGGAATTTCCCGTCTAAAAGAAATGCTCAGGCTCGAGTTAATTTGAGAAAGATTTAACGACCAAAGCCATTACCATTTCACGCTTCTCTCGCATGCTACCTCGCCCTCATACTAATCTTGTCCACGCCGCTAATTTGCAATTCCAAGCAATATGAACATATCAAGCTGTTACAAAGAAGGGCACGTCGACTCATTAGGTTACACGCTAAAATTCTCTCGTTAATATCTTATTCTACCTGCTCTGACTATCATCCAGCTCCAGTGAGTCCTGTTTTGAGACTAAAATAGCTTCATTAATATATATGTATGCACCCAAATATATTTAAGTTATGAAACCATGCCAAAAATTCTAATTATCAAATTTTCTATCAAACCCTAACACTTCCAGCTGCTAGAAAACGAGCGTGGAACCACAAAATTCTGGATTTCTTCTAGATAGTTACTTCGGTGAAAAACGTGTCCATTAAAACCTCTAATTTCTTCATTCTTCAATCCCCTTCTTCCACACGTGCTAGATTATGACTACACTAACAATTAAATATTTTACAGAACAACTTAAATACTGCAAGCACAATTTACTAAACATAGCCTCGTACTTTCCTCTCACATTTCCATCGTTGGCATTTAAAATAGTGTGCAATTTGCTTAGTAATTGCAAATTGCTTTGAATTTGCAAACGTCCTTGGGACCTACAATGCGCAACGCACTAAAATAGACGAAAATAGCCCCATGCAAAATGCAGCCACTCATCCCTCCTAGATCATAGATATTATTCAACCGCAGCCACAGGTCATGCAGTAGATAGAATTAAAAAAAATACCATACAATTTACATATCTTGCGTGCTTCTTGAGTACCTCCTGAAAAAAACTTTGCCGCAGATTACCATAGACAAAGCTTGTTTTGATGTGAATTTTGAGACTTTAGCCACCTTCATGCATCCTAACGGCGATCAAGAGTGGGCTGTTACAGGAGTTCTTGGACAACGTAATCAAAATTCTGGGAGTTTCATTTAAAAAATATTTCCTCATATTTAACAATGTGCAATATAAATGTGGCCACTACCGCTCATTGCTTCCTTTAAATGGTTGTTTTAGCACATATTCTCTTTTGAAGCTCACTCAAACGTTTATGGGTTGCCCATGCATTATTGACCTGTCCATTCCATAAACCCACCGGTTGGCATCTTTACTTCAATCTTTATTGAAGCTTTGCCCCGGATCTGTCGTCGTCTCATCAAGCCTGTTTACTTTGTACGCTAATTCTACGCTGATTTTTTCACCCCTTTGATTGGCAGGGCATTGTTCAGTCAGAGTGATGGATTAGCGACCATACAGAATTAATTCTCAAAAGCAATCCCATCCAGGTTTTTTGCAACCTGTAAGACTCAACACAATCCTTAACTATTGGGGCTCGTAACGTTTTTGAATAAAACTGAACACTGTAGCATCTAGATGTTTTGTTACTATTTGATCATACATTGCGTTGTATCCCACTAGATTTATGATCAAAATGTCGACATTGGCAGTGGTGCCTTGCTTTTTTAGTATTTTACCTTTTTTCTTGCCTGTTAGCCGAGCAGTTCCGCTCCGAGCTAATGATGGTTTTCATATTTCTGGAGAGTTTCAAGAAGAGAGTAAGAATTTTAGATTTACGTTTTCTAGAAAACAGAAGAATTAGACAATTCATTAAATGCTACATTTCCATTAGGATTTCGGCAACCTAACATGGACGAAATGGGAGATCACTTTGAGTCCGACATAATATTTACTCCATCGCTGCTCAAATCTTACGATGGAAAACGTTTGCATTGGCCAAACGCAACTGTGGTGTACGAACTGGATCCTCGCTTTGGTATTAATTTTTTACGAGCCTTTTTTTTGTGACGTTAAGTAGTTCCTAATTCTCTTACTTCTGAAGACACATACTTTACAAATCCTCTCTTCTTGTTGTGAATCTAGAATCCAAAGAAATTCCTATAATATTGAAAGGAATGAAAGATATCATGTCCAAAACCTGTATCAAATTTAAGGAACGATCTGATGAACGAGATTACGTTTTCATTAACAAAGGGGACCGCGGCTCAGGGTGCAACTCCCATGTCGGTTACCAAAAGGGTCGGCAGAGAGCAAATTTACAAGTACCCGGATGTCTCCTTCCTGGAATAGTTGCCCATGAGCTTATACATACTATAGGATTTCGACACGAACATTCAAGGTTCGATCGTGATGCCTATATTACTATCAACTGGGATAATATTGACACAGGTAACTGATATTCTGCAAGTTGTACCCACACTAAGAAAGATATATTTGCAATTAGATATGTACCTTTAATAACTAATTCCCACAAACCTTTTTATAGCTTACAAATATGCCTACCAAAAATACAATGCTTCAGTGGTCAACACATTTGGAGTGGAGTACGACTACGGCAGCATTATGCACTATTCGGCATATGCATTTGCAGCAAACAAAAGTATGGTTACAATAAAAACCAACATACCTGGGATTCGGATAGGACAGAGGAAGGAACTAAGCAAAAAAGATGCTAAGAAGATTAACAATATGTACGATTGCATACAGTCCGAATAACAAGATAACTTCAAGTGTTCTACAACTATCGGTAGCCAGCAATGTCCTTCTATAAGGAGGGTCTATCGATTAAATTACCAAACTGAATTATACCTACTTTAATTGTATCCTATGAAACCCAAAAATCACTTATCTTTCGCAAATCGATTACAAAACTAGAAAATCTTAATAATACTTTTAACAACATAAGTATTAACGTGGAAAATATAATAACTGAGCTGTATTACTACTCTCTCAACTCTCCTAAAGAGTAAAAAATACACGGTATTATTGCTTACCTGCATCTATGCATATCAAAATTCATTAGTATAAAGATAGTTTTAAGTTCAAGTTTGCAAAAGCTAATCCATAACACGACAACAGCATAAAATACATCATGTTTAAAGTTTCCATAAAACTAATATTCCAGCATTGTTTTCAAAAAAAGCACATTCATTAACTTGTAGCCTCAACTCCATGCTTTTCCAACAAGTGAGCAGTTATATTAGGTTTCTGAAGAAAATTTGCCGAGCAGTACGAACATCTGAAAAACTTTTGCTTCTCGTGGAGTTTTTTATGTTCGTTGCACGAGCTTTCATCATCAAATCCTTTACCACATGAATCACAAAAGTAAGTCTTCTTTCCATGTTGTACTGCCATATGCAGTTCCAGGTCACTTTGAGTTTTAAACAAGCTGTTGCATTCTTCACATGTGCTAGTTAATTGCAAGCCATGAATTAGTAATACATGCCGCTTTAAATTTTTGATAGTACTTATAGCTTTTCCACATTCCGGACATATACAGCTTTTTTCCGTAGCGTGAGTGTCTTGATGACATTTCAATGCAGAAGCGGTGTTGAAACCCTTCCCACAGTGAGGACATTCATGGGGACTTTTTAAACCTAATACACAAAGAGCAAATCATATCAAAACTGGTCTAAAATTCTGCACTAGCAACTTTCAGAAATACTGAAATTCCTTACCCAGATGAACGATCTTGATGTGATGTGTCAATGCATACTTCTTTGTGTACGCCCTAGTATCCGTACAAGTGGTACAAACGTAAACACCGTCAACAATCATAAATTCCATATCACGATATTTGTACTTTCCCTCGCCCAGATTAACTACTTCCTTCCAGATTTCTTTAGTGATTTTTGAACCCTTGTTCTTTGGACCAGGTGGCGTTGATTTTGCTTTCTTGATCTTAGATTTTGATGCAGAAGCATTATTATCGCTCTCAGATTCTTCTTCTCCTCCACTGCCAACTTGGACGACATAATTCCTTTGTTTTCGCTTACGACGCTTACGCGTCGGTTTCACAGAATTGTTGGTAGAAACAGTATCGTTCTCGGATTCGTCGTCGGACAACTCTACTAGTTCACAAGACTCACCTCCGATACTTTCCGCGTCTGAAGCGATAAAGATTACACATATTAGTTTACAACTGGCAGAAATACATACGTGAGTATATTTTCAAAGAATACGCATTTCACCTTTCCGTGATCGGCTCTTCCTAAGCGGCCGTTCTAAAGATCTGAAGTCGGCCTCTTCGACAGTACGTTTCTCTGCAATAAAATAAACCGAGATTCTCGTTTAATTCTTGTATTAAAAGATTTCACGCCTCTAAAGTAAGTAAGTGTATCTCCGGTACAGTTTTCCTTACCTGGCTTTTTTACGATAAACGACCTGAAGGTAAGCATCCGCTCTTGTAATAATGTTTTATTCTCGAAGCTGTCGAAAGAGTTTTCAGATTCCATGACAGTCTGCTTCACATGCTCAGCCCCTTCTGTCAGACAATTCTGAATCTCTTGTAGCTGGAGCTCGAGCTCATAAATTTTTGTAACAGCATCATTACACTCTCGGCAAAATGGCAAATCTTCGGTCCGAAAATCCCAGTGTCGAGTGCACCTATTCGGTACGTCAACACGACTACAGAGTGTTTTGAAAATCTGCAGCTTCTTCTCTGCATCTTCATGGGATGTATGGTTAGCTTTTACGATAGTTCCAGTTCCAGAGATACGAAAATGCGTTGGTTCCTCTTTGATACTGAGAAGCCCCCCACAAAGGATGCAAACTTGACATTTGTCGTCATCTGGAGATTTCTGAATCCAGGATGCATCGGCATAAGTAATATGCTAAAAACATAGAATGATACAGTCGCAAGTTTAAAATGTGTTGCCGAATGCTATCACTTGAAGAAGTTCATGTACATAACCTGTCACTTACTTTTGGATGCATATCATTTCCTCCTCGCCGGTTATATGAGAATGGATCAATTCCGTGCTTGTTTTTCAGATGCCTAATGAAAACTTGAGTAGAGGAAGCACTTGTTTGAATGATATTATCGCAAAGCGTGCATTTTCCACTTAAACCGTCACTTGCCTTCAGAAAATAAACCCAAACTGCGCTTCTGGATCCTGCTTTCGGTGGATTATACCAGGAATAGGTAATTTCTCCCGACATTTTTGTAATAATCGTGACTTGATAATTATTGCAGTTTATTCGCTTCCCTAGAAAGAAATTTTGCTTGGATAATTATGAAGCGTAACCACCGTTATGACCACTTCCTGGCAACAAATCATAATATTATTCGGTATTAGGTAGAATCATGGTTGATGGTCGAAAAGGAAACTATAAAAGAATTAATTTCACGTTAAGTATAAGCACTTATAAAAATGCACATATGTACACATATCAGTTGTATAAGACTACTCCGCCGCTTTATGTATGTACTACATTACAAATCTTAATGCTCTTATTTTTTGTTTTTCGATATATATATACTGATTCAAACTGCTTAATTCTCGCGCTTTGCTACGTCAAGAATATCTAGTCGAGCCTCTTCGGCACAGCATCCGTTCTAGCATTTTATCGAATCAGTGAGCATCAGCGTTCATCAGCGGTATATTTGATTCATGAAATCGCTCTGTCATCTGCTCGCTCTGTACGTGGAACGTTAAATCGTAATTTATTAAAAATAGATTGCGATTGCAATCCTCCTGATCCTGGAAAGTTAAAATAGTTCTAAAGCTTTAAAAATTCTATTTCGATATTTAGTTTCCTCCTGTAACGATCGCTGCAAGAAACTGTTAATAATAGCACTTACAAGGTCCCGCTAATTCTGTGTTAAAAATACACAATGGCTTCCCCAAGTTTACTACAAAAGGTAAGGCGGTCGAATTAATTTCGTAACGATTTCAACAAAATTATAACATTTTTAAAAATCCAATTTTTGATATTTTCTGATTTTGTTATGCATGACATTAATTTTTTCCTAATGATCATGAAGGAGGAACCTACTAGTACTGATGTGAAGCCAATACTCCATCCGGCTAACCGAGTCACAGACGATGTTGACCTCGATGATGTTTTCACTAAATATAAGGTACGAATATAATTCAGTACGTAAATTGGTAGGACAGTATGAAAGAATACATATAATCATTTTCGGGTTGGTACGTTAACAATCATAAAGAACTGTTTTTACATTTTTAAGAGGATTTGTTAATGATTCCCATTGAGTTCGGAGATCAAAAAGGAAGAGGCTCTGTTTTGGAACAGTGATTCACTGCAAGACTACTCTTTGCTCCAGTCCAACCTTAAATGTAACCTCGTCCAACGTGTATTAACTAATTTGTTATTTTTTTTGAGCAGAAGTTGCAGCGACAACTGGAATTCTATGAGGTTCAAGAATCCTATATCAAAGATGAGCACCGAAACTTGACCAAAGAATACATTCACGCCCAAAATGAAGTAAAAAGGATTCAAAGCGTTCCATTGGTTATTGGACAATTTCTTGAAGCAGTTGATCAAAACACGGGAATTATTGGAAGCACTACAGGTAAAAATAAATTATTAACGAAGATATGGTCAGTGTATTAAAAAACTGGTATGTTACATCTGCGTCTATTGGAATTAAATAGGTTCCAACTACTATGTAAGAATTCTTTCGACCCTCGACAGAGAACTTCTTCGTCCATCATCATCTGTTGCTCTGCATAAGCACAGCAATGCTCTTGTGGATGTTTTACCACCAGAAGCTGATTCATCTATTTCCATGTTAGGCGCTGGTACGGGATCGTCATTCTTCATAATATTTAAATGATGATGCTAGCTGTGTAGATTTCCTATTGTATTCTCCCTTCTTTGTAGATGACAAGCCTGATGTTTGTTATTCGGATATCGGTGGAATGGATATGCAGAAACAAGAAATGAGAGAAGCTGTGGAACTCCCACTCACACATAATGAACTTTACAAGCAAATCGGAATCGATCCACCCAGAGGTGTATTGATGTATGGTCCTCCTGGATGTGGCAAAACTATGTTGGCTAAGGCTGTAGCTCACCACACCACAGCGGCTTTCATTCGCGTTGTCGGTTCTGAATTTGTCCAGAAATACCTCGGTGAGGGACCTCGGATGGTCCGCGACGTGTTTCGTTTGGCGAAGGAAAACTCGCCTGCAATCATATTTATTGATGAAATTGATGCTATTGCAACGAAACGATTTGATGCACAAACTGGCGCAGATCGAGAAGTTCAGCGAATTTTGTTAGAACTTCTGAATCAAATGGACGGATTCGACCAAACTACGAACGTCAAAGTAAGAAGTTAAAATAATCGGTTCTCTTAGTTAGCTACAACTCACATTTTGCTACTATAGTATCCATCTCTCGCAGGTCATAATGGCGACTAACAGAGCTGACACCTTGGATCCTGCCTTGTTACGGCCTGGGCGTTTGGATCGAAAGATTGAGTTCCCACTTCCTGATCGTAGACAAAAGCGTTTAATATTTGCAACCATTACTGCTAGGATGAACTTGAGCGATGAAGTAGATCTTGAAGATTACGTGGCTCGCCCAGATCGTATATCCGGTGCAGATATTAATGCGATTTGCCAAGAGGTACACATGTCTTGGAATGTTTTCTCTGCAATTAAAGCTATCGATAAGATCATGAACGGATTATAATTTGCGTGTTGTAATTTTACAGGCTGGCATGCACGCTGTGCGAGAAAACAGGTACATTGTACTTGCCAAGGATTTCGAGAAAGGATACAAGAACAACATCAAGAAAGATGAATCGGAACACGAATTCTACAAATAAAGTACCATTGGGATGGGTCAATGTCAATATTTGGCAAATATGCGTTTTGTATTTGGAATTTATACTCCAGGAGTAAAGTATTGTTTCAATAAATTCAATCAAAATCTAGAAATGTAAATTATTATTTCGCAACGAGCATGGGTCAAGGACTACATGAAGCTTTTCTGCCACACCTGCTATAAAGTGCCTTGCACTCATCATCGCGCTCCATTACTATGCATTAGAAAATGTATCACTTAAACAAACGTAATTCATCTGTAATAATCATAGTTTCACTAACCACTAAATTAACTCTGACAATACCTTCAAGCCCAGCACTGCAGCCCCATAGGCAGAATCTCCCGCATCACACATTTCGACATTGAAATCCTCAAAACATTGGATGAGCTCTTCTTGAATAATACTATTTTTCAGCAAAGCAGAACCCGTTGCGTAAATACGTTTCACATCGTATTTTCGCAGGATTTCCTGAGGTAAGAGTTCATTGACATTTCGTACTATGCCAGCACACAGCGATCGCATAATATGTCCTAAGGTGAAGTTAGCAGGGCCCAGATGCAAGACACTTGCCGTCTTTGTTGGAATGTGTCTTTCACCTCGCAAAGTTGGTTCAATGATTAAATCCGAACTTTCTTGATTCGCTCCTTCTTGCAATAGGACCTCCCAGATTTTCTCTGTAACAGAAGTTTAATATTAGCTAACGCATTTATTTTCAACGCCCTGGTAGTTATACAATATTATAAAACTAACCTTCTGAAACTTGATGTCCCAGCACTTGTGCCCATGATTTTAATGTGCTGACAAAGAACGCCAAGCAATTTCCACCATTCAATCCAGCTCCAACCGCTATAAATCGATTATGGAAGTAAGGGCGATAATCTACTGCAATGGAGTCCGATTCTGCTGCATTGGGGGGTTTGCATCCTATCGGCATTACGAGAGTAAGCTGAACCGACGTTGATAAATTAAAAAGCGCGGATCCATCGGATTCCTTCCCGTAGAGAACGGACAAAACTGAAGCCTGCGAATCTCCAACCGCGAGACCTACAGAATATGGAAGAAAGAACTGATTTTATCATGCTTATCAGAGCAATCGGATAAGATTAACCCAGTTCACAATATTCTTGCTTACCTACGACACATTCCGCAGGGATGCCGCTCCAAATACATTTTAACTTTCCGGCAACAGCTCCAGCAGGCTTTACTTCAGGCAAAATGGAAACCGGGAAATGAACCCAGTGAAGCATTTCGAGATTCCACTTTCTTTCCGTCGTGTCATAATATCCCCAACTGGCTGCATTCTGATCTGTCATGAGGACTGTGTCCTCATTCTTCTGAATTAAAATATCAACCAGCAGATCCTGCACAAAAGAAAATGAAAGGCGATAAATTTTTCGGTTCTTCACTAGCATTGATACGAAACAGATGATCCAAATAAAAGGGTTCTTACTTGAACTGTTCCACAGTGAACATACTGCTGTAAAATATCAGGTTCGTTTCGTTGCAGCCATATCATCGTAGCAATACCAAACCCCGTGTGCAATTTTTGCGATCCAGGCGCCGGAAGTGTTGATAAAAATTCTGGACTGCATCTCTGGTCCTAAATATAATCAAAAATTCATTTAGCATTTACATTTCTATCATTCACCACACTCAAGAAGTATACAATTCACAATCGTTGAAACTCTTTACCTGCCATGTTATAAGACTAGAGACTTGTTTTTCATCAGTTGAAAAGCACTCTTCATCGTTCCAAATCCCAGGTTTTGTTTTCCACAGGACAACACCATGCATTTGACCACTCACGCCTAATTAAAGACAGGAAATTCAGCAACACAATTTTTTCAAAATACAACTTCAAAAAGGACTGCGTGAGAATGTTGAAATGCATAACAATTAACGTTATACCAATATAGGTAACACATCTTTTCAATTCTACTGGAAATTTGTTCATCAGTTCATTCAACACGTCAAATATTTTCGTAACACTTTGTTCTGATTTTAAGCTATCGCCCACGTCCAAATCTGCCTGCGTTATTAGAGAAAATATAGTCATTATCAGTATGTTAATAACCAAAGTGTTCGGAATATACTCCATGTTTTGCGTTTCCTCCAAAATTTTCTTACCTTCGTTTCTGCCGAAGCTGAATTTTCAATCTTTCCATTCTCTGTATTAACGAATACGACTTTAACCGAAGTTGTCCCCACGTCGATTCCTAAAGCATATTTCTCTTGCCCTGACATACTATATTTCCGAGTTTCAGGAGGAAATTAGCAAGAATTTTAAATTCTTTTTTGTAGCAATCCTTAACTTGTTGTTTCACGTCCGTAGTAAGCAACACCAGATTTACTGCGAAGCTTTCAGCATATGACCTTGAAATCAGTAATCCATCCACCTAGTTCAAGTCTAACGAGATAACACAGTTGGACATGCACACAACTGGGCGCGCTTAGCGAGAGGAACTGCCTGGCTTCCTGAATCCAGAAAACACTCCTCCAACACTTGATTTTCTCTACTCGTAAAATCTCAAGCCGGTTTACTTTCAACAAAAGCGATGTCGTTGCCGAGAAGAAATAAATTCTTCTGCCGCCTATACACAATCTCATAATGCTGTGATCGAGCAAGAACATCGTAGCCAAATACATCCTTTTCCGGCTGTCGAAAAATCACAAGCCCTTTTTTCCGAATTTGTGATTTCGAAACTAGTGATGTATAACTACTTACAGCCTGACTTTCTTGAGCCGGCAAAACTGGTTTAGTCCTTTTATTCCTGCAAGCAGAGCTAGTTAAGGCAAAGGTACGGTTAAATTTCATAAAAGCTCTAATTGTAGCCAGTGCATCCTTGCTGTCAATCAGGATCGTATCCCCTGCCTCCTTCATTTCTACAGGAGCTGACAAAGTAGGTTTTCTATACGCTTCCGTCTTCATTGCAGGAGATTGAGATGCAGTTTTCGTAACCGCCCGTCGCCTTTGAAAATACTCTTCGACGTTCCCCATTGCAACATTCCAGTGTGAATCGAACCCCAAAATATTGCCCGCACAGAATCCCCGGATTCCAGTATTATTTCTAGTCCATACTTTTACTCTTCGCTTCGTTTTCATCACATCCCTTAAAACAGCAAGTGGTCCTTCAACTGTTTCCATGGACGTAATAACGTTTGGATGTTCTTTTCGAGGTCTATACACGGGTAACTGATGCGCTAAAAACTTTCGTCCTGGTATTGGGTAATAAGGCTCTGCTTTGCTTTCTCCTAATGTAGCAGACTCCTTAGTACCTTCAAAAGAAGCAGGACCAGCAACAGGTGTTTTGATTTCAGGAACAGATTTCTGTTCTGTAGCTTTTTGAGCATTTGGTTTAGCAGTCTTCCGTTTTATAGAAGATTCTTTGACAGGCACTTCTTTGGGATTAGGCACAGCTTTTTCCAGCTCAAATACATGAAGATATGCAGGAGCTTCAGCAGCTATTTCAGATTTTAAGCTGGCAGTTTCTTCTAGATACAGGGCGATCAATGGGTTAAAATGCTCAGATTTTCCATCCGTTAAGCTTTCAATATCCGGTTCTGGCGATGTACAGGACATACTGCTTGAATCGTCCATGGATACAACAATCGTGTCGTTGTCTGAAGGAACTGAAGAATCCATTGTATTCCTGCCGCCGATTATACTTGTCTGAAAATATATGCAAAATTCAATTATTACTCATCCAATATTGTATGTACTGTTACAAATTTTACACAGCTCATTTTACAAGTTCATGAACAAGGAATTTGAATGAAAACTAACTACACTGAGACTCCAAGTTCCAGTAATTATATATATATATATACGAAAAAAGTAAATCAATTAATATTGAATATCTTGTTTAATTAACTGCTTTTTCCCCGAGAGATATATATTTATTTTTCTTGAGCGTGAGAGCGCGCCGAGCAAAACGGAAACTAAATTTGAAAGCTACTCTACCGCTCTTTTTCCAATGATATCTTTATTGCACAGCGTTTTCCGCGTTCGAAGAAAATAAGCACTTGCGCAAGAAAATAACGTTGTCGCGCTTTATTATGTAACAGCCGTAAACCGGAGCTCGCGAGCGTGCGGCAGTGGCGTTCTAATACAGCGCTTCAAAATCTCAAGCGTTGTTTGTAAGCGCAAAGCCTTTCGAGTGTAGATATTTGCAAGGAATAACGAATAAGATGGTAAGACAAACCAAACATTCCTGTA
The DNA here is from genome assembly GCA_906901655.1 of Sminthurides aquaticus. Taxonomy (NCBI): domain Eukaryota; kingdom Metazoa; phylum Arthropoda; class Collembola; order Symphypleona; family Sminthurididae; genus Sminthurides; species Sminthurides aquaticus. The sequence goes on along the minus strand of CAJQTT010000006.1, from coordinate 7,637,311 downwards.
AATGAAATATATTTTTAATGCGCTGATATAAATGTATTACATTATATTTGAAACTGATTACAGCTACTCTTTCGTAGAAGCTTCAGGTGTTCGATCCGACCTTATTTTTGCATTCCGTACTTCACACCTAATAAATCAAAAACTGTCACAAGATACAAAAAAGTGTGTTATGAACTCTTATTCTATGGACGATTGCTACAGGATAATTTTCTCGCACTGTGGCTAGTCTTCGCTGTAATCATAAAACGAGCCTTAGTTTAACAGGGATTATAACGATTTATAGGAAAGATCCGGTACAGGGCAATATCAAGGCTATTTAAAAATAATGATGACCATTGTAAATGTATGCGTATATAAACCTTTTATATGTTACTCTCAAATATTATTCTTCGCAAAATACTGGTACTGAATCTCCATCTTAATTATACTATTTTACGGTGCCGATATCGGGCTGACTGGACAAGTCACTACTTTGAAGACCTTAACTACATGTGGAGCAAAGTCTCTAGCAGCCAAACAAAACTACATCGACAGATAGATGGATAGATATACACGGAAGATTTGCGCTTCTTCTTGACTTTTCTAGGAAACTATCAGTATTGTTACTAACATTAAGGAAAAATGACTTTTTGCATCGACTGCATTCTTATTTTCAAAATCTAATGGACCTTCTTCGCTCCTAATGAATCTTCTTTTTCTAATGGAATATCCCTCCTATTACATAAATCCCAGCTTATTCGAACATTCGGAACCAAACAAGGCACAGCAACAACGGCTTTCTCTTCCCTTCTCAACCCATCTTCATTCGGCACTCGAATTGAAAGCCTTAGCACGCTCAAATTATCCTTTGTTGATACACTAATGTGTGTATTATGACATTTTATGTTAATGGTTAACTACTGTCTACACGAGAAGGTATATGGTTGTGCACAGATTGGGAAGCAAACTTTGAGCCGGACAGCTAGTTACAAATTCCAAGACTAATACTAGAAAACAAAAAAATTGCATGACTTGCACAGGATTGGTTACCAAGAAAAACAACCGCGACTTGTGCTTAGAATTTAAATTAAATATAGTACCATTTTGAAGTTAAGAAATAACAAAATGAACCGGTAACGCATACAAGAATCTCTGCATTAGCTTAAATATCTATAGAAACGATCTAAAAACAAAAATTCATTCCATGAACTGAATGCAACTGAATCTAGTCAAAACTTATAGACATTCTTCCTACAATCTAGTCGTTTTACGAGTAATACAAGAACTAAAAGTTACAACAAAGCAAAGATCATGTTTAACCAATCTCTTTCTTCTGTTTGACATAGTGGCAGATTCGATGTAAAATTTCGAGTGTAAAAACTTTTTCTTTAACATGTTCGTACAGGACTTGACGAAAACCAGATCCAATGTTTACGTAACAGCACTTCCAGAAATTTTAGCATAAGTAACAATACCAAATCGTAAGGCTGTTTAAACTCTCCAAATCCTTGACCGCTGTACTAATAAAGCAATCAATAGGCTTTTTAAAATATATGCAAGAATAGGTTTATGTCGTTAGACTTAGTTCAGTGTTCAGGTACAAATAAACAAATTGGCGCACATCATCGTGCCGTGTTTTCGCATACACCTTAAAGGTAATATATCGCAACCAGTCTAGCACTTAACTTACATAAAGTTATTCAAAAAATACATATTCTCGAGGTATCATCCCATCATTGTCAGTTCACTTCTTCAATACGAATAACTCCAGTTTCCTTACAAGATACCTTGTACCCTTCAACCATAGTTAAGATTCCAACCTGTTACAAATTCTTAACATAGACACTATACTTTTGATCCGACAAAATATCAGGCACGATACTCTTGTGATTTCTACTCTACCGCTATAATTACTGGTCGGAACATTCCAATTCTAGCTACCGACTTATTGGAAAATACACTAAAGAGCTAACTTGGAAATACTTGCTCATTTCACTCGCTTTTCATTTTACCACAACAACATAGCGTTTGCAAAATACTAATCTCCATTCGGTATTTGCGCTCGGGAACTCAAAGGAATTATTCCATGTATTGCCCACTAGTAATTTGAAAACTTGAACTTCATATATAATACCATTCAAGCAATTGTGACACATTATAAGTGTTACTGACACACTGCTCTTTTCTACCCTTCCAAAAATCATTCGTAATCCGGAGGACACCAATATAAGAAAACTCCAATAATCAGATCCATTCTAATTCTATACAGTTTGACGAGTATCCTTCTATAGCTTAAGTATTAAGGGATCAACAATTCTCTTCAAATATATGGAATACGTTCCAAAGTGTAAGTACATTCCACTAGAAAATCTTAGCACCATCAAATATCCGTAATAAGTTATCGTAGCTGACTGATTTCATTTTCATCTCCTCCAATATAAGATTCTGGAAGCAAATACTTTTAAACAAAGATTTAGTATGTACATACATTGCGACACAATGTGTTTTTGTTTCCGCAGATCAATAATTTCCGAGACTGTCACAACGGACGACTGATAAAATTCTGGATTATCCTTTTTCGAAATAAAATATTGCAATTTGCCCATAAATATTTTTCTGCAATTGGTGATAATTACTAATACGCATACTTAAGTGTTCCTATTAGGAACTTCCTAATAACATTTGTTGCAATTGCAGGGGCTTAGCACTTAGCACCTCAAGAACGTTGCTGATTGTTCATTATTATAGATACCAATGTTACCATTCGGGTTTCGCAGTAAGGTAAACAAAACTGGAATTCAAAAAATAACAAACTAAGCCTAACAATTTCGTCCCTTGATCCTACATGAGGTTCACAGGTGAAAGGATTGCACCCCTTATCACGTCCGAGTCTTGATCACATAATTCCTACTTGGTTTTATGTCATAGAATTATCTTTGTTATTTTCTTCCTCTTCGGTTTAAAATCAAGTGCAAGAGATTCGCCAAATCCTCTGATGATGGGGTCCGTTTCAATTGAAGACGACGACGGTTGTACTTCAACAACAGGGACCTTTCCCGGAGCTCTCGCGCCAGCTACACATATATTATTGCTACACCCCACAACAAGATTAAGAGGTACGTCATTAGTTGAAACGCTACGGTCACAACTCCCGTGAATATCGATTCTTGAGATATCTTCTCTAGGACGCACGCTAAAGCTGGGTATATAAGTCGTTTCGTCTATCCTTCTTTTCCTTGCTCGGGTCATTATGGGTTCATACTTGGCTTGTGCATTAGCATACAATGGTGGAATATGCCCAAAAAGTCTAGTATCAGCAAGAGGAGGACATTTCGGAGGAGCTGATCGAAGGGACATCATCGTCGGAGGCCTCGGTCCAAATGTAAGGGGTGGTGGTGCTTGCAGCTCCAGCACCGGCGGCAGTTCCGGGCAATCCACATCCATTGAAGCGGATGTACTGGCAACGGGACGGAAACTGAAAGTTTTACCACCACCGTTTCCACCATTTCCAGCAACTAATGGCGCGAATGGGCTAGGTGCAGCTGAAGATTGTCCAAAGGAGGAAGTTAAGGAGGACGCCGAAGCAGAATTGGGATGTGACGGCATGGAATTGCTATTATTTTCTTCAACCAGTGATGACAAATATTCTTGAACACGAGCTTCTCCGAAATTGAAAAAATTCCTTGCTTCACACTCAACAGAACTTCGTTTTGAGATAGACGACGAAGTAACAGAGCTTTTACTGGGAGTACACGAACCTCCTGCAAAATTCACATAATTACTTAACCAGTTCATAGCATTCATATAAATAACGTAATTTGACATAGTTGTTCAACCCACTATCTTACCAGAGGACGAAGAAAAGTTACTGGAAGATGACGACCGACCATCCGTTGATTTTTTCAATTTCCGTCGTTGAGCAAGGCGAGCAGTTGCTACATCCTACATGAAAGATAATACCAATGTTTAAAACATGGCCAGAAGGTAATTCTTGACTTAATTCCCAATTCCTCATTTTTCTTACTTGTAGTCTAAATCCTTGTTTGTGAGCCATATGAAATGCATTTAATGTCTGAGTAACTGCATGCTCCGCCCCTCGTTGACTTCGATTCAGTATCCCGGGTGTAGCTAACAACCCTCCCATTCCGCCCTCCAACCAGGCATTGTCAAGTAAGTCTTCCATTCTCAGTCGTTTGGCCGGGTCAACAGTGAGCATTCCTGCAAGAATATCAAACAAATCCATTCAATTGCTTCCTTTCCATAAAAGTCTTTATTACATTGTGCCTTCAACAATCCCAGAGGATCACTGCTTATAAACATTATGCATATTCTGCATTTTTTGACTTCATGACATCTGTGTACCTTTGGTAATATTTTTTGCTTGTGGGGACACATGCTCCCATTCCGGACCATTGAAATCAAACTGTCCGCCTTTAATTCTTGCCATTATTGCTGCAGCACTGTCTTCTCTGCTTCGAGCTTGGAAAGGAGCGCGACCCGATAGCATTGTGTACTGCAAAATTAAATAATGTCATTAATATCATTTATCGCATGTTTACCGCTTCACAGCTCACAAAAGCTCATTGTTACGCACTCCGAGCACTTCCTACGCAAAACGACATAAAGCTTTCCCTAGCTTAACTTTGCCCATTTTACAAACTTTCCTGCTTCTTCATCATGATTTCCATTATGCCTGCCTGTCTACTACTTCTACTGCATATCCATTATCTATACTATGCTATGATCCATACTCGTCCCATACTCCATTTATTGTGCGTTAACTTAGTTTTTGCTAACCAATTAACCTTAGAGCTTCCAAATCCACGCGTTTTTATCTTCCACCGTCCGCCAGGTAATTGCACTCCTGTATAATCAAGTTATTGGCTTGAATAGCAACCGATGAGCAGTATGTATAGCGGCCATGAAAGGCAAGGCTGTCAAAGCGAGTCTGTGTTTCTGTGTATACAGCATACACATAATTTTTACCTTGGCTTGATTCCCTCTACTAACACACGTAGACTACTTATCCTATTTTGCACTAGCTGCACATCTGATCTGAAGGTCACTTTACATTCCATGCATCCCAAACTAGTTCCTTCTGCAGGAATAAACTCCATATGTAGTGAGCAGATTCATGCAAACAAACTTAAAGCCGGTAAATCGATCCTACTACCACACAATCCAGTTCAGCTTCTTTCTTAGCTATTCTTGGAGCTCCAAGCCCAAGTGTAAATGGCATAATCCAAACGCCACAACTATAACAACTATTGCAAATATGTTAACATACCATGCCTTGCATTGCATTTATCAACTTTTAGTTCTACCCCTACAGTACAACTTCATTCCTTCGCTCTCTCCTTTTCTACAAAAAACTCTCTGACCCTTGATACTGATATTTTTTCCTTCCTTCTTGCATAAGTTATTGTTTTTAATTGACATGCCCACCTCGTTTAGCTCCCACGAGCCTTCGAAAAATGGTTATTCCAATCTGGCCCGGCAGCGGTCACAATATTTGATCGGAGCATAAATTTATGAGCATTTATCAGCTAAACTTACCAGAATCACACCAAGGGACCAAATATCACAGCTTTCGTCGTAACCTCTTTCTCCATTATCCAAGGCCTGCCGTAAAACTTCTGGAGCCGCATAATGAAGCGTGAAGCAAGGGGTTTTCATTTGCTCTTTATCCGACAGTTTTCGAGCAAACCCAAAGTCCACAATCTTTATCTCTGAATCTTCGCTTTGGTCCACAAATAGTAGATTCTGAAAAGCACACATGAAAACCATTAGCATGAATTCCATACGAATATCAAACTTTGCATCTTATTCCATTTCGGAAAGCTACATACAGATTCTTCAAGCCCAGTCTTAACTTACCTCAGGCTTTAGATCTCGATGAACAATATTCTTGGAATGGAGATGATGCACAGCGCTCACAAGTTTCCTCATAATCTGGCTTGCCTCATCTTCAGTAAACCTTTCACGTTTTCGAATCCTGTCAAGCAGTTCTCCACCTCGCAACAACTCCAATACTATGTAGGTATGTGCCTGTGAAAATAAAAATTTCATATTAGCATGTAACACCCACGCTCTTAAATCCAGTAAATACATTCTAAACTTTTAAATCGCTTGACAACAGCAAGCCGGCAATCCAAGTTACATCCGAACAACTACCATAGTTAATTTATACAGAATAATCCTCAGAAAAAATACTACTCCTGGATACTTAGATACAATCAAGTGTGTGTGTGTGTACAAGGTCACGCACATATTCTCTTCATTTATAGCATGCATCCTTTAAAACTCCTTCAATAGTCATGAATAATAACGAGCCATCATCCAATCTCAAATATAGTAGCCTCCTGCCCCGCAGAACTGCATAGCAAACTCGCACACTCGTTCGTAACGACAATGCACATTTCACGCACGCAAATAACCTAGTATCATTTAAATGTAAAACGCTGACATTGACACAACTACTACGACAAAGTCTTATCATTGCGAATGGCAACTATCTTCTTATATATTTTCATTCTTCGTAGTCCACAATGCATACAAACTTTTGTCGGTAAATACTTTCACGTCCTTACATTACCCAACAAGGAAAATAGCATATGGAATCAACTTCACAATCCTCAGAATACATTGTGACGTAATTAAAAGAACCCGCAACTATACACTCTACTTGATAGTAACTGGTTACGCGCTCATATCTACTTACTTTGAGCCTCCTTCAATCTAATTAAACATTATTCCTCTGTCTACTTACATTAAGATTACAATACAACTCATAATTACATTTACAGTAGAACCATACTGTCTACAAGAGAAAGCTCTTTAAATCTTCTCTGCCTTGCACAATACCAGCCGTTACTTCAAATTTGTAAATTAAGTCCTAATTCTCCTTCTTGAACAAATCTGTCGTACTAATCAGCATCATTAGCTAAACTTGTTGTACTCGTAACTGTCATCGCTTTGCTTGGTCTATCCAATATTTAATTACCTCATCATGGAAGACTTGATGCAGACGAACAATATTCGGATGTGACTGACATAAGCGCAAGAGAGCGATTTCCCGGGTCGAATCTACTTTCCGACTTATTATTTTAACAGCAAACTCTTTTCCGCTAGACTTTTCTGTGCAGCGTCGACACACAGAGAAGCTTCCATCTCCAAGAATTTCACTGCTTACATCCACGTCGTAAGCGTCAAAGAAAGGAGAATTCTACAAACAATGACAGTTATGTAAACTCAGCACTTAATTGAATACAAACCCATGCATTAAACTTCGCGATTAACATTGCAAGACTTCTGCCCAACTTACCGGTATTGGTGCGTTGCTCAAGAATGTCGAAGGCCTCAAAATTTCTTCGCTAATTACGTTATCACTAAAGAGTACGGACGGAGCCACATATGAGTAACCCTGCGGACAACAAACCCAACATATTTTAATTGCCATCCATTAACAACATCACCGCCTTGCCTTAGCCGTATCCCCCAAAGCTGTCACCAATATTTCCACATACCTTAAATATTTTATCGAAATTTGGAGGAACAATAGCAGGAGAATCAGTCGGGTTCATTTTTGTGAATTCTTCAGCAAAATTCGAAACATCCAATTCATCTCGAATGTGAGGTACAAATGGTGCTTGAATCCTTTTCTCCGCCAAATGATTCCAATTCAGCCCCTAGAACAGCGCCAGTCGACAAAAAATTAATCTCTCACTTCCATCATTTCCTCTTGTAAAATCAAGTTTTTGAACAAATTAACAATTTCCTCTTTATGGCCACTGTAGAGCAACTTACCCTAAAAAACGCATGAGACTTAATTTCCTCTGCGTCACCAGGCCCTCCTCCTAATCGTTGTCGGGGGTCTTTCACAAGAAGATGGGATATGAAATCCTTGACATTCGGCGACAGTTCATCAGGTATAGGTGGTTCAATCCTCAGGATACGCCTACATTTCATTAAAACCATAATTAAACTTAAAAGCTTCTTAACCCAATCACAGCATCCTTCTATCATCCATCTCCTTCTTATATCATAATATCATTACAATAATTCAATGTCCCATCATTTAAGAATGTAATCAAATCCATACATCCACGCACTTCCCTTCATCTTCACTTGCTTACGCACGTCTCAATTCAATGCTACATTTCTTTCAACTTTTGTTCCGCACACCAAATCCGGACCTACCTTGAAATTTCTTGTTGAGAATTTCGCTCTCCTTCAACAGTGAAAGGGGAAGCACCAGTCAAAAGTTCATAGGTCAAAACTCCGACACTCCACCAATCAACAGCCTGTAAAACCATCAAGAAAGCAATCAAATATGAACTTAATTTAATACCATTTACTTCATAAGCCCCCGCTTTCCTCTCTTTCAGCTCCTCATCCTTCCCAAAAGACTCAATAAAATAAAGCTTTGCTAAACTTTATCCTTCAAACTTTCCCCTCTCTCTTTCTTATCATCTCTCAATAAAACTTTCCTACCATTTCAAAGTTCCCTTCCTTTACGAAACCTTATTTCTAATATCCTTCCGTCAATATAAATACAAGCAGCAGCTTACGCGTTACACTTCTCCAGTGTCAGCAGCAGTAACTCACTTAAAACGGGAATCTTCAAACTTATTTCCTTACGGAACTTTTAAATTATCTTCAACAGTTGTATCTCTACCATCTTGAACGAATTCCCTTATCCCCTTCCCCCTCCGATACACATCCCTGTAGGTTAAATCCTCACATGTAACCACAAACAAACTCTTTGACTATCTGTTCTGTAAACACCCAAGGTCATGGCACACGTGCTAAGAGTTTCACGTTGCATTCTCATTATTTTCTCCATTAAATCCCATCTTTTCCTTCTGCAATTCTTTAAATTATATCCTCTTTCTTTCCGCCTTTTCCATCCTGCATTCCCACGTCATTCTTCCTCTTCTTTGCTCCCATCTCATCTACCCGTATTTTCGAAACTTCTACACAAATGCAAGCTGCACATAAAACAGAATTATTCATCATTTCAAAAACCTATAGGCTACCTTCCTCTTGCTAATTCCTTCATTTTCAATAACGTGTTTCTCTTACTCTTTCTTCCTTCTGGCTCATCTCCTGTTTGCTCTCCTTCCTGTCGGAGTAACTCAATACTTGAACAAAACTCATTCTGCTCCCATCTTTCAGGATATTCATTCAATAACTTGCCCTGGACTCTAGCAGAATCACAATTCGCAATACATCTTTTTTGTATCCCTCGAGCAATACCCATGCAACTGTACTATAGTAGCTTCCCTACTTTTCTTATCCCTTATCCATCATAGTCTCAATCAGCCATTTCTCCATTACTATCCAGTATTTTGCATGCTAACATTAGCTAACCTATGCATAACGCATGAACCAATTTCGCAAAGCTCTTCCATCGTCCTTGCCCCAACTCTTTACATATCCCAGAGCCGCGATTCAATACCCCATTTTGAAAACATTCAATGTCCAATGTCACAGTCATAGATAGCTAGCTAAGAGTTGTTAAGTTAAGCCATCAAACTGTAGTATTATCCACCACACATTTACTCCCTAACAGTCCTACACATCCTTCCTATACATATAATTCAGCAGAAGAGAGCACGCATGAACGCATAAACTTTTAGACCTTGAGTCCCGAGGAGCATGTGCACGTAATAGTTCACCAGCCTTCCATCTCTAACTGGCCCATCTCCAACACAATCATATTCATATGACACTGTAAGCCTCCGATCAGTCTAGCAGTAAACAGCTCGGCATTTATCGACAAAACAACATGAAACACCTGAAAATCATTTCCACTTACGATATCATGCCCCGTGTTTCCTCCCTTAACCACTTCCGGGGCCATATATTCAATAGTTCCGCAAAACGAGTACGTCCGTTGCTCCTGAAAACATCAAACCAAACAAGGATTAATATCAAACCAAACAATGCAAAACCGCCTCTTAAACATAACATTCTCAACATATCCCCACGGTGTACAAATTGTCCCTTGTCATCCTCCTGCTGTTCCAATAACTCCCTACCTTTTTCACCTTTGCCCTTTTCACATACTAGTTTGTTCATCATCAAATAAACATTTCAAGAAGCATAAACTTCGATTCCCAAAATCTACCTTTCAGGTACTCTCGTCTCGGGTTTTATTTATTTCCCCAATTAAATACTCTCAACATTATCCAAAACTCTCTCACTCTTTCACCTTCACTTCGCCGTGCTTACTTTTTGTTCTCTACCTTAATATTGCTTTTTTCGCATTTATTTGCGAATAAATCCTCTTCCGATTTCGTCCCTTCTGTATTTCTACATGTACTCCTTGTTTTTAACAAAAGTTTCTCCACCGTCCTCTCTCACTCTCTCCCGTCCCCCGTCTTTTTCAATACCTTCTTAACTTCCCTCGAATCCTTGTTCCTTCTTCTCATCGTCACCAGCACACTGGTATTCCTCCTCAAATCCACCAGATCAACTTTTTATCTTAAAAGGCTGATGAACTTGTATACTCGTATCTCCAAACTCATTTCTTAAATTCTCACAGCCCCTGCTGGTACTGCTCCATATAAGCATGACTTCTCTCTTTCTTCTTTCGTATTCTCTTCTCTTAGCATTCATATTTATCGCAGAAACAAAAACAAATAACAATATGGCCATCTAAATTATATACCAGCGGACAAATTCAGCTAAAGACTTTAACCGCACATTAACTTTTCTCATTCTCTTCATAAAATCCTACTCGCTCTTTAACAACAATCCATCAACTTCTTCTATACTTTCCTCCATCTTGTTTGCATCAAGCAGCTTCATCGCGTACAACTACTAACAACAAATCCTCATAACTTTCCTAAACTAAAGCTTTCATGCGCTGATCTTCATCGCAAGCTTTTTACATTCAAGGGAAACTCTACAGCCCTAACATTACTACTACCTTTAAACCCCCACTTTCTGGTATTCCCTAAAGCCTTAGGGATTTTTCAATATTTGCATACAAACACAACCAAATACTCCTACAACGTCTCTACTCCATGGAGCTGCTTTCCTCATCTACACTTTGTCTCTTTCTTCATTCTTACATTGTACTCAACAATAACGTTCCCACACTCGAGATTCCCGTTACATTCTTAACTTGCTGATCATACTAAAAGCCTGCAACTTATCCACAGCCCGTGCACAACTACACAGCGCATCATACATATCCTTGTGTTTATACAAACAAATCTCTCCTTCTTATCCCTCATCCTTCTCTTTTAAATCCTCCTAATTCATAGTAAATAGGTAAACATGAATAATAAACCTGAAATTGCTGTAGAAAGTCCCAGCATTATTATTTAAGCTATTAGGATGGAGACATCGTCGAGATAACTCGAGTTTGCCCCAAGCCCCATCCTAAAGCTCACCGCATTTAATTGCTTGTACCTGTACCTACAAGTCAACTTCCCCGTCCCCGCTATTATTTAAATTCCTCTATGATTCATTCCATCAACTCCGCAAAGAAGCAGCCTCAAAACTCAATCAATTGTCATGTAACTCATGTACTTGTAATGCCTCAGCGCGAGATCCTTTTCTTTTTAAAAATCAAGGCTGGGATACCACATCTCCAATTCCATCCTTGTTGTTTCTTTAACTTAATACCTTCACATACAATACTAATCAAAACAAAACTTTGTCCTTCTGCCTTTTGTGAGGTTTCTTAGCTTCCCTTAGTTACAGAGCATCAAGTCTACAAACTTCCAACTCTGTCCACCTACTCTGCTGTCGTCTACAAACTTAACAAGACGTATCGGGAATTTCTCACTTAAGCAGACATGACAAGTAGCTAACCTGCTAAATACAATATCATTTTAATGTAATCTAAGCATTTTCAACTTACTGTTTCGTGCGGTAAAAATTCTTTACTAAGGCCGAAATCAGTTAAGACCACATGTCCCTGGGCATCAAGAAGAATATTCTCCAGTTTAATGTCCCGGTAAATAATGCCCAACTGCAAACAGATAATTAGACAAACAAATTATTCACACATTTCTATTAATAAACAATTACTTATTATCAGCCGTCATCAATTGTCAAATATCCTTCACCCCGAACCAGGTAATGCTAAGCCTGCATTCTTCTACTTCGGTCCCAGTTTATATAATCGTTCTTATCATACGACGCTCTTTTAGCGCTTCAAACCTTCATTGCCTCCAACCTCAACTTATCAATCATTGATGAATTCTTTCATATTAGTGTCCATCCATCCGCTTCTTACTATCCCTCTGACCAACCCAAACAGCAAGCCTATTTATCCAGTCAGTATAATCATACTCAGACTTCCAGCTTTCACCTACGTTGAGATCCCTTACAAACAAGCTAGACTGGCTGAACTAATAGGAGCGTATAGATTACATTTCAAGATCTACTTGAATCTTTCACATGCAAAAGTCACGGATATCCTTATCTTTCCATCCTCATCCTTAGTCTATCCTTCCTATAAGCTTAAGCTTGAAAGCGTGTGCTGATTCATTTGCCTTAATTTGCTAACAACCTCTGCTGCCAGCCACTTTCATAGTATAACTAGCTTGTATTAAATACAAAACGTTTCAGATCCATAGTTTTATAAACATTATCTCTTCATCCGTATTCCGTATAATTCAACCCAGCTAGGTCAGTATCAACATTCAAACCATGTCTCTCATGTACACTCCTCTTCATAAACAAATCAGTCTTTTCTAAATCTCCGCCCTTATGAATCTCTTAAATCTCTTTACATCTTTTAAGTTCCACCCATCTTTACATCATTCCTTCAGCGTAAACATTAACATTTAACCAACTTATTCCCCACGCATATTCCTCTTGACCGCTATAAAGATGTTAGCTGACTTCTTCCGCCTTCTCTCGCTTCCCGCAGCCAATCCTTATAGTCAGGAACTTAAACGAGGCCTTCCCTTGTCCCGTATTTACTCTTTTTTCCTACTTAGTATTTGATAATCCTTAAAAATCCTTATTCTTAATTCAGGACCATGAAGGCTAGAAAAATTCCGTTAAGTCCCCTCTCATTACACTACCCACTCACTGCAACCCTTTCCACCGCCTTCTATTATTCATTACACTCCCAGGCAGGATTCACCTTATTTTTTCACAACATTTTTCCATGCCAGCAAATAAAATATTCACTTCCTCCGCTCCATTCCAAGAAAATTCCTTTCAATTATCCATTACACCAACAACCAACCATGTAGCGCCCTCTGTGCTATTATTCTAAGGATTTCCGCTTTCAGCAGCGTAGCGTCCTTTTCAAATTTCTTACCTACGTTTTCAAAATATCTCCATCCTCCAACACTTGACAACAACCTCCCATAAAGATTTTTTACTTTGATATACTAATCTTCTCTTTCCTCATATTTATCTACATTATCGGATGGATTTCATTTACACCTAAATCTCTGGCTGTCGCTATACCAATCCAAAAGTTTCTTTTTAATCAAAGCCGCCCTTCGAGCCATCACTTCCCTCCCTCGTAACGCACGTGTCAATCCTCCTACCCTATCACATTCCCGTCTACATTATCATAACATTCTCGACAACTATCTTCATCCAAACCTCGTCATCTACAATCACTGTTTGTTACACAGACAGAATCAACCTGCAGCAACGAGCCTTAATACAGGCTGACTCCGCGGCTACTTTCCTCCTGCCTACTGCCTACACCCTGATTGTCACGTAGTTATCCTTGGCAATGCTAAATCACTTACTTCTGCGCCTACAGTGCCGTGTAACATATGATCATACTAGACTGGAGCCACAGAATCTGATTCCGCAAATTATTTTAAATACAGTTGAATCTCCAATTAACATCCTTCTAAATAACATCATACCTCTAATTAACATCATCATTTGAAACCCCCTACAGATTCCTTATGCTTAAAATACCACTCTAAATAAGATCAACTTCTGATTTACATCATTAAATGCAAGCTTTTAGAGATGATGTTAATTGGAGGTTCAACTGTAATACCCTCTCAGTCAAGCTTCCAACCAGCTTTCCCTTTTGTCACATTACTTCGCCTCACCAATGGTATTTCGCATGTTGCGAATTTCTATATTTTGAGTCCACAACGATCTTTTAAAATGTCATCATTCCCCAAACCTCATCCCAATCTGACTCACCTCTATAAATCAAATAATCCAAAAACGTATTCAACGTTCCAAGAATTGCTATCTTAAATCCTATCGTTTAGCGAAGTACGGCGTATTCCTCCTCTATCCATCACTAACCGAACCAGAGAGAGACACCAATTCACACTCCATTTTATTTTATCAACACATCATCATAAGTAAAAGTACGAAGAACGCAAACCAAACTCAAGTTGCTGCTTCTACCAAATCATTACAAAACAATCCATACAAACTCACTGTCACGCGTCCCCATTCTTCCTGGCTATGCAATACATAACATGATATGAGCATTGCACGTAGCTTGCACTTGACATCTTTTACATTTCATACAGAGATACAGCTTCCATGTTTGATCTCGTAACCAAGCCAAAGCCGAGCCATACAAACGCATACAGTTCCATACATTCCATTTATTAACAGCAGATCATTCAATTCCACTCGTCTCAAGTCTCAATATCATAACATGTTTTAATTATTGCCTCATCCTATCTGAACTTGATTCCAGTTTCGTAACTGTCTTCCCCTATCCCATCCTAGTTCTACAACCGTTCATTCTTTCCAGCTCTCTCCAAAATGGATCAACGACTTCAAGAGTTGCAATTGAAGGCAACGTTTCCTCAAATGTTTACACAACTATCATCTTTAAACGAACACATCACAATCTGCACTGTATATCCCTAACATAAATTACAATAAACTCACCAAACAAGGTTTCAATTCTACATCTTGCACAAGGCCTAACTTAGCATATTCCCCATATTCCTCCTTTATTCTTCCATTTCATTTCTTACTCAAAACAGACACGTCTCGTTGCAAACTTACGTCACCATATCCCTCTTCCAAATACAAATAACCATTAAATTACCTCTAATTTTCTTCGCAAAATTTCTTGGTCACATTTAAACTAGTCTAAGTTCTAAGCAAGCCCGGCGTCTACACACGCATCTAACAAATCCTTCATTACCTCCACACCCAAATCGCCTCACTCGCCTCTAATTAAACTACTGTCAAATCACAATGTACACGCACGCACACAGATAACGCAACATGCGTAACTTGCCACACAGTTTCCCCTCCTCCCATCCCCTTACCACATTACCCATCATCACTCCAAAATCCAAAAACTACCTCCAATCCTCCAAACCCATCTCTAAATTGACAACATCCCTATGCCTCATTAAACCTACCGTAAAATCAGGGAAGCAAAAACAAACTAAATTTCCGTCATCTCCTCCTCATTTCTTTCTCCACTTGAATTACAAAACTTACTCTGTTTAGCAAGCTTTGCGTATCCCATTACAATAAGTCTGACTCCTCCAACCCCCAGACAATCACCTGTCTTACCTAATTTCGTCATTACCAAAAGCTTCTCACATCCCTTTAAAGTTTCTCTCCTTGCAAGTTAATTTCACCCACTAACCATAAGTCCATAACCCCCCTCATTATCCCGACCACTTGATTAACTTCCGTTATGCTTTAACTCCCAGCCAGCGCATCCTTCCTTCCTGTCGTACAGCCTTACAACTAATCCGCACCCGCCTACCACCCACTATCCTTCACCCTATACAATACTTTCATCAGTTTCCTCCTGTCTCTATTTACACCCACGCTGCCTCTCTCCTTTTCTACCGTTGCCGTATCCACCTTCTCTTTCTTGCCTACTAATTCCTCTTTCTGCATTGTCTCTTTGCTAAAAACAGCAACATCTCCAACAAATCCTGGCTTGTTTTTCTTTAGCCTAACCACATCTCCCTACTAACTTTCCAACATCATTTCCTTGGTGTCATTTAAAAGTATTTTCTTACATTCTGCATCTCGCATCTTTACACAACTTCCGTACACATCCTTGATTAATCCCCTGCTCTAAATTCAAGAATCATGTCCACCCAAGCTTAAAGCAGGAGAAAAGCTAGCATATATGTAGAAAGTTAGAAACTTTTCTCCCAACCTTTAACAATCTAACAGTAAACCACCATGATGACAAGTTTCTCAATCATTCAACGTTTCATTCACGCCCCACACTCCAACACACAAGACGAGACATGGACCATAACTACAACAAACAGTTGAAAATGCATAATGTATTACAGAATCTCATTCAGTCGACTCATCTCCTTGTTTCCCCACCAGTCCACACACTATAAGCTTCCTTTAAACGAGATGAACCCAAATTTCCCCCTGTCGTCAACTAAACGAGTATTGACGATCATCATCAGCTGCTGAAACCCTCTCTTCAGTCTGTAAGCACACCAACTTTTCTAACTTCGTACTCTTACTTCGTACTTATTCCCTTACCACAATCCTCAACTTTTACTCCATGTCCTATCATCCTTGCTATTTTTTACCCCCATCTTGCCTACCACCACAGTGTGACTGTGCTGTAGCTGTAAACTTGTAGAAAAAAACCCCCACATCTGTCTCATCCACTTTATAGACACCAGGAGGGACATCACCAAGCTTAGAGCGTCCTCATATTCTCAAACATCTTCCGCAACATTATCTCAACCTTTCTCACCATCAAATCTGCCCCTGATTACATCCCAACAAGCGCACCAGCTCACCAGCCGCCAGACAGACATCCGACGGAGGACATGCGAAAAGCTTATCCATATAACAACATCACTATCACCCCACTTATTACTTCATATCCCATAACTTGTGTCTCACAACAACCCAATTCAAGGCAATCTTCCTAGCATCCTAAATCCTAGTCGTCCACCACCAAACAAAATCATTAGCCTTAGCGACAGCAGTCACCCTGCACACCAACCAAATCATTTAGCAACCACACATGGCTTTAGACGTTTTTCTTCTAGCTTTTCCACGCTCCTAATATACTTGCATCATCTTCCATCTTCCCTGTATTCATTTCCCCTTGTCATCCAACTGAATCAGAATCCATCCCAGCTTGAGAAATAAAAACAAAGTACGCAAAAATATACTCGCTTCCTTTAAGGATTCCCGTTTGAGAGAGTGCATCGAACCGATATAAATCATTCAACTCAAACTCCAGTCCATGGAGTATCATTGCAGGTTGCAGCACGTAAGCCGGAGCTGTCACAAATCTGCCATAGGTTTCAGTATATGTTAACCAAAGTAACTTATACATCTACTGACAGTATGCTACGAACCAGCCTTACGAGGATAGACTTACGTTTCTAATTTTTTTTACAATTTCTCATCCTATTTCCCTCTTCTTTTAAACTTTTTCTCAATATCATCACCAAAAATTACACATTCTTAGCCGTAGAGTCAATATTTTAGATTCATGCAAACACAACCACTTTCTGCTCAAGTAACCCGGAGACTTTATTCTCTTCTTCCTCCTCCTCCTCCTCCTCCTCCTCCTAAATCTGCAATCACTTCCTATTTTCTTTTCTCCTTCCGAAACCAAAACCAAACCAGCAAGAGTCAGCACACAGAATTCCAATATCACTGTCGCTCTAAAATCCGCCTCCCTTTTTCTCACCAGCTTTCAACCACATCCTCCAAAACTTCCAGCTTTCAACTATTAAAAAGAAAATACACGCTCGCATTCCACCAAACTCCAATCCAAGCAGAAACATGAAGCAACATTAATTCTCAATCTCAACAACAAAATACACAGCACACGCGTCCCAGTCAGCCCCATCTTTTATCAACATTCAACCAATTTCAATTTAGCTGTCTCTCTACATTCTTTCACTCCTCTTTTCTTTCTTGTAACTAACTTCCTGAATTTTCATCCCCAAATACACTACACAGACCTTTTTATCATCGTCTCCCCTTCGTTCCTAATATTCCGAAATCCGTTCCCGATTTTTTAACAAAATTCTCGTAACATTCTGCAACTGTTGCAATTTTATCCAATAATTCTCAACATCAAATTCTTTCCTTATGGTTCCCCTTCCAGTGTTCCAGTCTGCAAATTCTACAGACCCTCCGCCAGTCCATACTTTTCATGACCCCATTACTGGAACTTTCACCGGCTGGCTTTCACCCTCATTTCCAGCTAGAAAGCTAGCTCTATCCGAACTTTCTACTCGAGTTGAGTCAGTCTCTTGTCTTGTTCCTGACCAGACCCACAGCTAAACTTTGCCAAATTCCTCCTATATTTTCTTCTGAATCGCCAACAGTGGCTAATTTTTAGTCTTTTCAAAGAATAGGATTCATTTACTCCTGTCGGGCTTTTTATATTCTATTCATTCTCATCCATCCTCCTGCTTATTCTTGCAATGCTTCTTGGTAAAAAATTCTCGCCCAACCTGCAGCAACCCTCATACAATATCCTCTAGCTCTAAAAGTGGGTCAAACACAATTAGGTCACTCATCTCCATCTCTCTCTTGCCTTCTCCCAGCCAGCCATAAGCCTGCAGTATGAGCCAGGCCAAAGAACAGAGCTCTGCCTCTACAACGTCTCCTTTACTTGCAACTGCATCACACAATATACACTCCACCCCCTCCGTAGATAGAATCAACAGCCTAAAGTCATAGCCGAAAGTCTTGAGACAACTCATTCCCATGCTTGTATTCTATTCCTTCTTTCTATTGTATCGCTCCTAAAATCTCTAAAACTTTTCCCAAACTTCACTTCCTCTTCCCCTCTCTCCTTCCTCTTCTTCACCTTCTATACACCCATTATTCGTTGTCGCATATCTCTCTTCCTCACAATTCCTCACACTAGGAGAAGCTGCAAGAAATCACTTCCAAGCACAGCAAACTTTAACGCCAATTTCCTCAAAATTTCCTCTTCGGAATCCACTCCTACATCAGTTAAAAAACTTCTTCGTCATGATTCTAAAAAATTACATACTTCGATTACATAAAGTCGTTTCATTGCACCGGCATTAATTACACCAAGTCTACTATATTCTAAAACCCTTTCTCTCGTTCTCGTCTTCAAGAAACATACTTCAATACACACAATTAAATACTTTCAATATCATAATTGATTCCTTGCAACTTCCACCTACCAACAATGCGAAGCTACTGCTCTCCTTCACTGCTCCACTAGTGCCTAATCCATATTCTGTAATAAACAATTCAGCCGAAGCCAGGTGTCTGCATTTGTATATAAATCAATCAATTCCATATTCCACCGCCCTTGTTGTAGACTACCTTTCCCACTCATACTGCATACACTAGCACCCTTAGCTCAATCCTTATCCTTCCTTCCTTCCTAACCTTTCTTCTGCCCATGGAACCAGAACTAGCAGCAATACTAATAGCTGCAAGCAAGAAAGAACTCTTGATAAACAATTACGATTCTAGGTTAATCACACATCACCCATCCACTTATCCATGCTATCCCAACTACACAAAAACGTACTTTGCTTCAACCCCTTGGCATATACAACTGCTGCGTGTATAAATTTCCCTGCTTTCCTTCATTCCTATTCCACTGTGTCTGTGCAAAATACCAGACAGAAACTTTTCACGAAATCAGGCTAGCAGACACATTATTATAACATCTCTCCCTTCCCTTCACAAACGCTTCTATCCACCAATCTTCTCCAAAGGTCCACGTACGTAGACACAAGGAAAGTACTGGCAACCTTTGAAACTTCCCCGCCATTCTCCATTTCCCATATCGAAAATATATTCACAATAATCCTATACATCCTTGCCATTTTTGTTCTTGTTCATCCTCCGGCTTTGACTCAAGCCGATTCTCGAAACCATCTGCAACGCAGAAGTATTCTCTCCTGCATCCTACAACATTTGTGCACAAAGCCCTGTCTTACTAATTTGCAGTAGGCTTTGAGTGCTTATCCGAGTCAAAATTTGCATTATTGCCAAACTGATACAATCTTTAGATGGTGAACATGGATTCTCTCCATCAATAAAACAATTTTGCCTTCACAGTCCATAACAAAATCTTGGTGAATTCACACAGAGGCTACGATTACTTGTATCTCATATAAATTTCTCATGCCAGATGCCAGAAGCATTCACGCTTCAAATTACAAACCGGCTAAAGCTACTACTACCTTATGATCATAATTACAGTTGTACACGTCCAATGTAAACATATTCTCTTCCTCACAGTTTACATATGATGAGATCCACCTTCCTGCCGCCTAAAACCTTAGGTTCGTCCCTTCCTCCCTTACCTTGCTCTGTAATTTACACAGGCTCAACGCGTTGCTTGCAATCAGCTGTCTATCTAAGATACAGTTTGCCATTTCCTTCAAACTTCAAACACTTCCCCGTTAATATCATTTTAAACAATCTCGGCCCTGTTCTCTCCTTTTCATTTCACTCTTCATAATAAATCCACATTTCTCACCTTCCTCTCTTAATTAGCTTGATAAATAAGTTATACAACTTGGTAACTGCATTTCCCGCTACTTACAAGTTAACTACGGCCATGCTTATTAGTCACATATTTTGAATACACAAAGCCCTTGGTTCCTTCTTCGCCCACCTACTTGTTATCTGTTTGCCTCTCTGGCTCGCCAACTCTATCTCTTCCAGAACAGGGTCGCCATATTTCCTACAATAATCCCTGAATAACCGGATTGTTAATTTCCCCATGCAAGCTCTAATAACACCGCATCATGGATCCACCACCAGAACTAGACCTCCTCTATCTTCTGTTCTACTATGCATTCGCACATATTGATTTTTTCCCTTCTTCGCCAACCAGAACCAGACCCAGACTATACAGTTCTTTCTAAAATCCCATAAACCTGACCATGGAAAACAGATTAATCCGCATCAGTGAACAGTATTTCCTCCTTCCCTAACACTCTAGCACGTAATCAGTCACCGGCACCCGCGCTTCCCTACGGTACTTGCTCTTTTCTACTGCTCCTAATCGGTCAACGCCGGTTTTTTAGCCTTCTCTTTGGCTACCGCAACTCCCCCGCTACATCATCTTCAGTTCACACTGCAGTTTGCTCTGCTATAATTCTCTTCATCTTTTTTCGCACAAACCTTCACGTCATGCATGTCCCCGATTTCCGGTTCGTCAAAACCTATTCGCTCAAGCTTCAATTTTGGCCCATCACTGTCAGGAATCTATGCCTGTTAGCCCATAGAGTTTAGGGAAAATAGCGCATGGTAATATTTGTAAGTTCGCGCAGTAGAGTAAGAGAGCGCGTATTGGTGGATGTTGTTGTCCGTTAGATTTAAGCCTTGTCTTGTACCATATCTTCCGTTAAATCGGAGCTTCCAGTTCGGGCGTGCAAGAGATACAGACGTGTTAATGTAAGCTGTGCAACTTGTAACGTAAAGTATATTTAAAACTAAGCTAATTAACCGATAGGGATCTACTCTAGTTGAAGGATTAAGTTGTGTAACTGAGGTGTGCTAAAGGTTCATTAAATAATAGCAGTCAGTTATACTAAAATCAAAGTATTTCCCAATTATTCAGTCAGGGCAACGGGCACGATATTTTATACAGACGAGGCAGCCTGTTCCGGGTAGGATCTGAGTGCAGCCCCAACATTTTGGTGACCCCTAGACGTAATTCTGTTGACCTGAAACCATGGATCGGTTAAAGTCTTTGAGAACTGTGAGCCGGACGGCGTTTACCAGAACTGCAAACGCCATTAATGTGGAGCTAGCCAAGCCTGAACCTGATCAGGACATTTTACGGGTGAAGTTAGCTAAACTAGAAGAGTTAATTGGCAAATTAAAAACTAGTGACGAGGAGATCATGACTCTCCTCCTGGAACAAGAAGCTACGGAAGCCGACATTGAAGCCGAGAATGAAGCAGCTAGTACTTACGAAGAAAGGTACCAAGTAATGGCACTGAAGGTGGACCGAAGAATTAACCCCGCAGATAGAAGAAGGTCGCCTACAGCCAGTGAAGCATCTTTTGAAACCGCATCGGAATCTAATCGGAACCAGGATCGCCAGCCCTTCAAATACCCGAAGATAGAACTAAAGAAATTCAGTGGGGACATACGTGAGTGGTTGGGTTGGTGGGCTCAATTTAAAAATATACATGAGTCAGTACATTTAAAGAATTCTGAAAAGTTTCAATATCTTGTGCAGTCTATGGTAAAAGGTTCAAGAGCACAGCAAGTTGTTGAGAGCTATCCGCAAAGTGACGAAAACTATGAGAAGGCGGTAGCGGCTCTCAAGTCAAGATTTGGTAAAGAAGACTTGATTACCGAACTATATATGCGAGAACTTGTGAAGTTGGTGATCTGTAGTGCTAACTCTTGTGAAAAGTTTTGTCTGTCCAGATTCTACGATCAACTAGAGACCAAGATGCAAGCGTTGGAATCCTTGGGCAAGTTGAAGAAGCATCATGAGTTGTTATATCCGTTGGTTGAGTCCAGCCTACCTGAAGAAACTTTACGTGTGTGGCAGAGGGTTTACCTTTCATCGAAACATGAGCAAAGGAACGACGAAGAAGATGACCGCCTCTCTAAGTTGCTGGAATTTTTGAAGCTGGAAGTGGATAATGAAGAGCGGATCAGTTTAGCTAAATCGGGGATGGGACAAAGTTCAGAGAAGAAACCTAAGAAGAAACCTGAGATTGATTTATGTGTACCCACTGCCTCGGGATTAGTTTCCACTCTTACTGATCCAAAGTCTTGTATTTTTTGCAGTAAGAGCCATGAAAGCAAAGATTGTTTCACTGCTCAAAGGATGACGCTGGAGCAGAAGAAGGACAAGATTCGTTCCAGTCATGCCTGTTTCTATTGTTTTCGGCGAAATCACGTCGCCAAAAGTTGTAAGATTAATCTTAAATGCCAAGTGTGTCAGAAACGTCATTTGATCCTAATGTGTCCTGAATTGCCAGCCAATAAGAGTTCAACGGATTTACATGACCAAGAAAAGAAGAGTGCTGGATTAGTGGGATCGTCGATGACAAGCCAGAGCGGATCAACTGAAGTGCAGTTACAGACTATCATGGTCAACCTGATCCGGATGGACGGAAGTAAAGTTAGAGCAAGGATAATGCTAGACACAGGATGTTCTAACTCAGCAATCTTGAAGAGTACAGTAAAGAAGATGAACTACATCCCAACTCGTACTCAGACTTTTACGCATGGATTGTACGGAGGATTGGAAACGAAGAGCAAAAATCACAACGTGTACAAGGTGATCATCGAAGGCCTCGACGAGAAATTTCGTGCCAACTTTGATGTCGTCGAGGAGGAGAGGATCTGCTTACCGATTCCCAGAACACAACGTGGTCCTTGGTTACAGGAGCTGAAATGCAAAAAGATTTGGATCACCGATGTTGGTGATGACACTCCTGAGATTGAAGTGTTGATTGGATCGGACGTTTGGGGAAGACTGCAGACTGGAAGAGTGGTACAACTTAGCAACGGATTGACGGCAACACAGACTCTGTTCGGCTGGGCTATTAGTGGGAAGAATCGTTCACGAGGAGAAAGATCAAGTCAAAGTTTATCGACTCTTGTGACTTCAATGGTGGTAACTGATGCGTCAGTAGCTGAGCTGTGGAGCCTGGATGCCCTTGGTATAACTGATCCTGCAGAAAAGAAGTCCAAGTCGGAGCTGGAGGAAGAAACGAAATCTCATTTTCAAAATACAGTAACTCGTGATAAAGACGGAAGATATGAGGTCAAGCTTCCCTGGACAGCAAGCAAATATGACTTGGTGACTAATCGTAGTGTTGCTGAGAAGAGGTTACAGAACTGTACCAAGAAGTTAGTCAGTCATGATCAGCTGGAGAACTATGCAAGGATTTTTCAAGAGTGGGAACATGAAGGAATCGTTGAAGAAGTTCCGGAGGAAGATCATGATCAGCAGAAGTGCCACTACCTTCCTCATAGACCAGTGTTCAAGCCAGATAGTAGCACGACCAAAGTTCGACCTGTGTACGATGCCTCTTGCAAGACCGGAAAGAATATGTCTCTCAACGATTGTCTTGCTAAAGGTCCAAACTTGCTTGAATTAATTCCTGATATCTTGCTTCGTTTCAGAGAGAATGCTATTGGAGTCACGGCCGATATTAGGAAAGCTTTTTTGATGATAAGCATTGCTAAGGAGGACAGAGATTACTTGAGATTCTTGTGGTGGGAGCGAGATCAGAAGACGATGAAAATCTATCGCCACAGGAGAGTCGTTTTTGGTGTAAGCTGCAGTCCATTCTTACTTGGTGCTGTAATTGAAAACCACTTGAAGAATGTACAACCCTCCGAGAAGAAACAAGCGGATCAGTTGCTTCGCTCCATGTATGTCGACAATTTAGTGGTTTCTCTCAGCACGGATCAAGAATACGAGTACTTTAAGGAATTTTCGACGAGGATTATGGACTCGGCATTGATGGACTTAAGGATTTGGGAACGTACTGCTCCGGAGGTCTCCGGAATCAGTGGGTGTGTACCTCTACGTGGATTGGAGACCGGGAGCAAAGATGAGGAAAATGTCTGCACCAGTGTCCTGGGTTTGATATGGAATAGAGAGGAGGACCATTTGAAAGTAAAAGTAAGCAGCATTGAAGTTAAGGGAATAATAACGAAGAGAGTTATTCTGTCCACAGCTCACCAAGTTTTCGATCCTATGGGATTTTTGTGTCCAGCTACTCTAGAACCGAAGCTGCTGCTTCGTGAATCTTGTGCTCTTAAAGTTGGCTGGGATGTGGAGCTGCCTGGAGATATTCAGAAGAAGTTTCTAAGCTGGGTCAAGAATATCGGTTACCTGGGAGATGTTGCCCTTCCAAGAAGATTTTGTTGTGGTGACAGGAAGGAAGGGAATTGGTCACTCCACGTATTTACTGATGCCAGCAAGGAAGCCTACGCCACAGCTGTATTCCTAAGATCAGAGTTTGAGGACAGAGTTGCTGTACAGCTTCTTCAAGCAAAGTCGAGAGTTGCACCTTCGAAGCAGATGACTATTCCAAGGCTTGAGTTGATGGGATGCTTGATTGGATGTCGTCTTGCTAATTATGTGATCAAGGCGTTGGAATTAGATGTACCGGTCTTTTACTGGAGTGATTCTACGACGGCGCTGTGCTGGATTAAACGAGTCGACAATTGGGGAGTGTTCGTCAACAACAGAGTCAACGAAATCAGGAAACACTCTGACCCAACCGCATGGCATCACGTACCTGGAATCATGAATCCAGCAGACTTACCTTCAAGAGGCTGCTCCCCAAAGCAATTATTAGAATCTCGTTGGTGGGAGGGACCGTCTTGGCTGAAAGAACCAGAATGTCAATGGCCGTCGTCTGCGTATTCTGTTGATGAGAGTGCAGTTAATGCTGAGAAGAAGAGAACCATTGTTATGAACGTTGCTGTAAGTGAAAGTCGTTGGTATTTGAGAAGGTTCTCTAATTATAACCAAGTTATTCGTCTCGTAGCCTGGATGAGACGCTGGTCTTTTAAGAAGAACGGACCACCTGGACAAGAGTCGGATCTGACGGTGGGAGAAATTAATTCAGCTGAACGGAAGTTGTGGATCATTGTGCAACGAGAAAGTGGACTGAAAGAAGATTCCATTCCAACCATTCGCCTTCAGAGGGAGGAGGACGGTCTGCTAGTTGTCATGACGAAAATTACAAGAAGAGATGACGATGAGGATTTCCTACGACCTGCCTTTCTACCTGGAGATCACCCGTTAACTGAGTTGCTTGTGAGGATTGTACATGAAAAGAACAATCATGCTGGAGTACAAGTCCTAATGTCGCTAGTTAGAGAGAAAGTTTGGGTACATCGAGGTCGGAAAATCGTCAAGAAGGTGGTCTCGAAATGTTTTACCTGTCGTCGATTCACTGCGAAGAAGATGGACAGTGATGTTGCTCCCTTGCCCAAAGATCGAGTGAAGGATGCCAGAGTATTTGAGGTTACTGGAGTTGATCTGGGCGGCCCGTTATTTCTGAAGGACGGATCAAAGGCTTGGTTCGTGATATTCACTTGCGCAGTATACAGAGCTATTCACCTAGAGCTCGTATCTTCGCTCAGCACTGAATGTTTTATGCAAGCTTTTCGACGGTTCGTGGCAAGAAGATCTCGTCCCAAGATTGTGTACAGCGATAACGGCACCAACTTTAGAGGATTCGACAACTTGATGGCAAGCCTGGATTGGAAAGTGATCTCCGCATCTCATAGTGTAAATCGGATTGAGTGGAGATTCAACCCTCCTACCGCTGCCTGGTGGGGAGGATTTTGGGAAAGAATGGTCGGATTGGTGAAGGGTCTGCTGCGACGGGTCCTCGGTAAAGCTGTTTTGAGTTATGAGGAGCTAAATACTTTGTTATGTGATGTAGAGTCCACAATCAATGCTCGACCACTTACCTATGTGAGTGAGGACTATACCGACTTGATTCCCTTGTCGCCATCGTTGTTCCTTGGAGATTTGTCGGAGTTTCGTATTCCTGGAGTTGATCTTGGAGAATCAACTATGCTGCAGAGGAGGTTTCGTTATCGTGTTCGTTTGATGGCTGATCTACGTCAACGGTTCCGAAAGGAGTACTTGGGGTTCCTAGTCCAGCGCAAGAAAGAGAAGAAGAGTTCCAGTATTTCAGCTGGAGATATTGTTTTGATCGGGAGTGATGATCGTAAGCGGATGGACTGGCCCTTGGGGAAAGTGCTTGAAGTTTTTCCAGGAAAGGATGGAGTTGTGCGCGTAGTGAAGTTGAAGACCGCTGTGGGAGAGCTGATCCGTCCTGTGCAGAGAATTTATCCCTTGGAGGTCGAAGCGCCGAGCGAAGACTTCGGAGTGAAAATTGTTGAGGAAAGTGAGCGCGATGCTGCAAATGTTATTGTTACGCGCAGTGGACGTACAGTTAAAATACCTGTTAGGTTAGGAATATAATTTAAGTATATTCAATAATTTCATGATGTATGTTTCATGAGTTTATGTGTATCTGTTTGTGTCATGATGGAAGTGAGTGTTATGTAAAGTGAAGGATTGTATTCAGCTCTAAGCATTATGTATGATCTTTCTAATTGATGCTATGATACTGTAGAATTTAAGATGTAGTTTAAGTTTCGATTTAATTTGACCCCAAATTAAATGGTGGGAGGATGTCAGGAATCTATGCCTGTTAGCCCATAGAGTTTAGGGAAAATAGCGCATGGTAATATTTGTAAGTTCACGCAGTAGAGTAAGAGAGCGCGTATTGGTGGATGTTGTTGTCCGTTAGATTTAAGCCTTGTCTTGTACCATATCTTCCGTTAAATCGGAGCTTCCAGTTCGGGCGTGCAAGAGATACAGACGTGTTAATGTAAGCTGTGCAACTTGTAACGTAAAGTATATTTAAAACTAAGCTAATTAACCGATAGGGATCTACTCTAGTTGAAGGATTAAGTTGTGTAACTGAGGTGTGCTAAAGGTTCATTAAATAATAGCAGTCAGTTATACTAAAATCAAAGTATTTCCCAATTATTCAGTCAGGGCAACGGGCACGATATTTTATACAGACGAGGCAGCCTGTTCCGGGTAGGATCTGAGTGCAGCCCCAACAATCACATTCCTTCCTACCTGCATTGCATCAACGCAGCGTCTGTCACAACGCGCAACATGTTCTTTGCAGACAACTCCGTTTTGTCAGACATTAGCAGCGGTTCCGCCAACGGTCACACAATAAGCTATTGACAAATAAGTCCTACATAGATAAACAGATAGCGTTTAATAAAGCGGCAGACTCTGGACTGACCTTATGCAAATGTTCGAGGGCGAGGACGATTTCCCCAATGTAGATTCGCACTTGAGCCTCAGTAAACCGTTCTCTTTGGTACAAATGTGTAAAAAGTTCTCCACCGTTCACGTAATCTGTAATACAAAACAATACAACATAGGTTAATTTGAGGAGACCACAAGTTGAAGCTTAAAACAATACACAATCATAACATTTAAACCTCACCATCGGAGCCATCTCATCACTTGCTAGAACATAAAGGGCGTTTCATCCTCACTTGATTAATCACAATTACAATCCCTTCTATCTGGAGTAACTCCTCCGCCTCTATCCATCTACCAGGACCCCAGCCAGCATTCCCTTCCAATTAGCCAAATTCCATTTCATAAATACAAAGCTCACATCCACTTAGGTCAACCCTCTTAGCTTCACCAACAACCAAGAGCAAATAACGTCGTGTAAACTCTTTCACATTTGGCCCTGTCCCTGCCCATTTCTCATTGCAGTCCAAAACAATTAAGTCCCACAACAAGACTTCCATTTTCATCCTACGACTTCTTCGCGGTGTCCTTCCTTGTCACCTAATTCTGATTCAAGCATACACTTTCCACGCGTCATTCCATTCAGTCCCATCTTTTGAATGCAGGCCCAAGTCTTTTAGTCCCTTGCAAATCCCATACGTCATCTTCAATCCATCAATTTCACGTTAGCTTTCCTTACAAGCGCATTCATGTTTTATATTAATCGCAGCCGTAGCTTCATCAAAATGTTCAACGTCAGGGCCAAGCTCCCTTATAATCCAAGGTTTTCGCAAGCTCACAGCTCATTTAGAAACCCAATTAAAATACTTTTACTAACTGCACTGTTAACTCACTGAGATAAGATAGAAAACGAACACGTATGACCCGCACCTTCAACTTGTATTGATCTTCCTGGATTCCTAGGATGAAGGCCGGTATTTTCGAACCCATAACAACGTCACTCAGACCTAACTTACGCAGAACCAGTTATGACGTTCTCACCTGGACCATAGGAGAACACACCAAAGAAACAAACTCAAGCCCCGAAGAACTACAACGCAACGTCGCAGAAAATGCCAGTGTAAACATTGTAAATGTAACCTCCCACGTTCTTGCTATTCCAGGAACTTGGGACCCGAAGCCCATAAACCCTTTACGACAACAAACTCATGGCTCTGGCCCTGAAGTCATATTAATGAAAATCGTGTTGTTCACCAAAGACTCCGTGATTCTGTATTTCTGCAACTGCAACCATGACGCCGAGAACTACAAGGCCAGTTTTATATATTTTATAAATGTCATCCCAAAATCTAACCTCCTTACCCTAGTATGCTCCACTGTCACTTTCGCATCATCGTTTCATCTTTGGAATAGCGAAATGCATTCGGACAAGTAGTCAAGTTCCAAACCACTCAATCACCTATATATGTATTCTTAAGCAATCCTAATTTACAATTTTCGCTTCACACAAATATTTACATTCGATTTTAGTCAACCGCAAGCACATATCACGTCTCTTTCCTTATTAGCTAACCTTTCATATTTCAATTTCAATTACATTTCCACCTCCCACTTTCTGCTTTCAATTCAACTGAATCTCTCACAGGAAGCGCAATGCTGCTACAATAACTGTAATCATGTTAGCTTTTTTCCTTCCCAGACAACCGTTTTATTCCTACCCTCTTTAAAATCGTTTCATTTTCCTCTGTTTCTTGTATGTTTTCAAATAAAATTACAACAAATCACCAAAAAACCATCTGACATCAGAAAAAAAATCCGCTCTCACTTCAGTGCTCTAATTTTCAGTATTCAATGCATTGCGTAGAAAATTGAGCAATAATGCAGTGTACAAATTAGACAAAATCACAGAAATCAACCGGCTTTTCTTCTTAACCATCGCATATATATCAACACAGTTACTTACAATTCAAAAGCTCGCACACCATCATCGCACCTCGTTCACCCTTATATCCTCCTCCGCATGAAAAAAAGGATGGGAATATGTCCATCAATCCCCATCTTTGTTCAGTCTCCCAATAAATAACTTAATACATTATCATCTCCCTCCAAAATCCTTCTTCTTCTTTTCTAGTTTTGTAACATTAGAGATTAGAGGCTAAAAGATGGCCTAATTATTTCGCCACATCAATTCCATAATCACCTCCCAATATCCTCCCCTTCTTTTTCCCTACTTCCTATCCTAACACTGTCCCATTAACTTTCTTCCTCCACGTCCTGGTTTCCTCATCTGCCTGAAAACTAAGAAAAATATGTGTACCTCACCTACTTACTGCCTTAGCTCCAAGTCTTACAGAACAAGCTCGAAAAATAATTTCCCGCAAGATCGACCCAGCCAGCATTTACACCTTCCCCACCTTGATATTTCATTCAAATATACTCCAATCACCCTCCTTCCTTAATTCCTCTTCCATTTCTCCTCTCAATAAATTGCGAACGTGTATTTCATGAATTTCAATCAATACCAACAATTTATTATGCATTCCCTCCTTCCTACTCGCTTCCTTTCAACTATCCCGACCGTACGTCCATATGTATTTACCAAAATCTCTTCTTCTCATTCATAATAGCAGTATATAAATTCGCGCATTACTATCTTCATAAGCATATATTCCTCCTCTGATTCCCTCTGGCATTTAACAATTCAAAATTCCTTCTCTACTATCCGACGGAGCGCCAAACAATCATCAAGCTCCAACGACACAGTTTCTCTCTCACGAAACTGGGTCACCATCCACAACAACGTTTTGCAACTTTCACGCTCAAATAAAATCCCAGCCCCTACCAACCAACCAATACCTAACAGCCAACAACCATATCCCTAACCATGCATCATTTGCCCACCTGCGCTGCCCCTGCCCCCACATCTTCTCCTCCTTATGTAGTCATTAAAGCCTATAGCCATATTTCAGCGAGGTCCGCAGAAAGAAACTATAGGAACTCCAATAACTTCCAACAGGAGGGAAAACCAACAAGAGGATCTTTTCAAGTTACAAGAAGCAAAAACTCTTCATTCATTTCATAGATTCCTTACTTATATACAATTGTTAGCTTTCTTCCTTACTTTTCTTCATTCATATGCATCTTCTTATCCTTCAATAATACTATGCTATACCACACAAACAAGCCAACTGGTATGCACAACTACTTATATTTCACACTTACACTACACCGTCATCATCTCTAACTGACATTCTCTTGCACTTCTCACTTAAATCTCGTGCCGTTTTCAGACCTAGACAATGTATTATATTCATACACTCAGCAAGCCTAGCCGGGGCCGACGGAGGTTTAAATCCTCCCCGTATCTCCCCCTCGTTCTTAATTACTCTCTTTCACTCAAAACTCCCTTCCATGGCATACACACACCGCCCGTTAGCTTCACACGGTCATAAATAAAGATCCGTTTCTTTATTTTCCTTTTCTCGAGGCTTTAGCAAGCCCTTGTTATACTAAAAAATCTGCTGATGCTCTACATTTTAAGTAAATCTTTTCATTCACCATCCGTCGCTATATGTCAAAATTCATCAAAACGATCGCCTACTTATGTAGCACGGGCACCCCGTTCTTTTATACATTCAATCCCTTTGGGCATACAGTCCTATCACTCCTGTTTACTGTAGTAAAAGTAGCCAAGGCATTCCTAACCAACTTCTCACCTTAATTAAAGGTGAGCTTTTTGCCAGGTAAAAGCTCCCACGCTTGGAGACCGACTCAGGCGAACACAGTTTTTATTTCTCATACCCAGTCCTACGCACAAAATACTTTCTTCCCATAATTTAACCTTAATTTACAATTAAAATTCATATACATAGCTCAGAACTTTAGCATTCAAGTGTGAAATGTGGGAGCATGTACCTTAGTTAGTAACTGTCTAACTACTGCACCCGGCATAGTTTTCACTTGACGCTTACATCATCAACCTCATTATGTTTGCACCGCAAGCTTATTTTTGATTCGTTTAAAGTTTAAGGCATTGAATTAATAAAATTAGTGTACGAAGAAACAATTATTTCCCTAATTATAGCATGGTCATATGTATTCTGTATCATTTTATAAAAAGAGCATCCATAGTATTTCTAGAATATTCTAGCTACTGTGATACACGACTTCTAGCCTTTACTTTTCTTCCTGTCTGATCCAAGCTACTATCAAGGCCGATTACCATCATCTTAAGCAATAGCTGTTTATTATTTAAAGTAGAAGCTCCTCCAGCAGCGAAGGTCAAGAAGACAACTCTCAACCTACTTCAGCTTGCCGAAGTCAATAACAGAAACATATATACTTCTACGCCGAAGCAAACAACAACTTTACAACTTTACGCTGCACTAATGCTAATTACCTGTTACATTATTACATTCTCCAGAGCAAACCCGTCTATCAACTTTGCCTAGTGATACAATGATGAATTACACCCACTCTTCATACTCCAGTTCCTCTTTCTTCAGTTGAACTCTTCACTCTGCTACAACTTGCCTTTAGAAACGCAGCAAAAGGTAAACGCAGTTCGCAGCCATCACAAATCCAAGCAAGCATAAACATGCGTCCTTGATCATATGTTTTTACTCTACATTTTGCGATTCTCCAGACATTTTGCATAATAACATGAGCAAACGCTTCCAAACAAGATTTCGATGCTGTAATAATTACCTGCGTTTCGCAACCACTCTGCCTACCTTTGAATAATATCAATTATGTATCTTGAACTGCATTACTTTACCCTTGAACTGTCTTGAATTCAAACGAGATCCAGGATGTTAATTTGTGTTCTGACATATATTACTACTTTGATTTCCCTCTGATTCACCATATTTTTCTCACCCACTCCCACCCTTCGAAATTAACGTAAATTACACCTTTTGTTCCTTTTGCGTTTCTCAGCTTCAACTATTAACTATTGCATGGTAAATTCAAGCTTCATCCTCCTTTGCTAACTATATCACTGTCATTCAACCGGCTTTAAGGCAGCTACTTACTCATAGCGTCTGATGCAAACGACAATGCATAATAAGCGATTCAATAAACGTATTCCTTGTTCTTTTTAAACGTGAACATAATTGCAAGCCTTTCCAGACTTTCTCCATCACCACTTACCAGCAAGCAGATCCCATACATGCCCAGCAGGAAGACCCTGGCTACATTCGCACCACTTCCTTTCTCTCCAGCTTATTGCATGTTGCAACTCAAAATGTAACCCCACCCTCGTCTAGCCCAAACTGATGACGATAGTATACAAAGTCCCAACCATCATAACTCTTTGGAATAATATTTCTCTTCCTTTCGTTCCTGCCAGCATGAAAAGCCAAAGCAATAGCAACAAATCTAACGCATAACGCTTGCCTGAAGATAGCGCATAACTGTTCATAACTGCTCGAGGTCTGTAGGGAGACAGGTAGATTAGTTGTCAAGCATCAACTAAGTAATCCACAAGCCACACCGACCGTAGTTATCACAATATAGCCATTATGACATTCCCACCTTCCGTTCTCCATAATGAGGACAAGGAGAGTAAAAAGTGTAAGCAGGAGGGAGGGAGGTGAAGGCGGATATATTCCTCAAAGACATCTAGAAAATCGAATCCCAACAAAAAAAACTAGGCCACCGCCATACCTAAAGCCAATTCTTCCCAACAGCCATTCAATTCTACAAGAAGAAGCCAGCGCCAGCATCTTGAGCATCGCCATCATCATAAGCCATAGTCAACTTACTCTCAAAGAACATCAATGAATAAGGAACCAAACCACCGCAACATTCCCTATTATCCCTTCTCTCTCGTTTCTCATTCTTTGTCAATTTTTTATTCCATCTTTCCCCTCAGGCTAAACGTTTCATACTCTCGCACAATTTTACAAGTTAGTCCGTCCGTCCAAGCAGTCAGGCAATAGCCATCATCAAGCAACAATGTACTCGCCACGACTACATAAGCAATCTCTACAAGCATGAGCCGTGATTCGCCAAAACCTTCCGCACATTCCTACACAACAACACTAACATCCTCTAAATAATAACTGTACTTTCTTCCCGCCCTCCTCCCTTAACTCTCTTTCTCTTCCATCTCTCTTAGCGTCTTCTTCTACTTAATCGCCAAGTCGATCTTTGAAAAATTACGCTTTTTCATCTTCTGCCTACACTTCATCAACTCTTTCCCAGTATTTCACCGCATATTACGTTTAGCTTAAATCCTTCCACCCGTCAGTCTGCCTCTCTTCCTGTTTCGTCCCCACAGATTTTAAACCACCCCATCCCCTGACTATTCCCTCTAAGTTTGCTCCACATACTCTTACCCCCCTTATAACTTCCCCTCCCTTAAACTCCCACATGCATCATCATCTTATCTAAACGAAATCCGTCAAATCTGCACACCTTCCAGCTCCAACTTCTGTACATCAGTATTAAACTCTCATATTCACACTTAATTTGAACCTGTAAACCCCCGAAAACGTTTTCCAACCCCATTTCCCATTTGTCTACTTATTTCGTACACTTCATACCGAGATAACTGTAGTAACAATTACAAAATTCCTTGCGTAACACTACCCATTAAGTACATTTTGTATCAGACCTGTACCAGATTTCCAAATACGCTCTTGAGTAAAGCGGACGAAGAAGCCTATTATCCAAAAACTGTCAACAATGAATAAGTTACAATTTGAATTTTACGGAGGTTGTAACAATAATAATCATTTTTCTAACCATACACATTGCATATTGCATTCGTCGCGGTCTTCAGCTTTCTAATAATTATAATAAACAATGTACTCTCATTTCCCTCCTCCTCGTCTGCTGCAAGCTGTGCAAACGATAATTAAACTCTTAATGACTATGCCTATTATGACATTTCTCTCCCTTGTCAACCATCAACGAAGTTGCATCGATAAAGAAGCATTTCCATGTTAACCTCAGATTTCAGTCTCGTTTCATATTCAAACACAATAGCTTTATAGCCTCCCCCTCATCCGATATAGTCTCACTTTATTGTTTAACGCATCCACCATATTGTTTAACGCATCCGCCATATTGTTTAACGCATCCGCCATTTTGCGTTAACGCATCCGCCATTTTGCGTTAACGCATCCGCCATTTTGCGTTAACGCATCCGCCATTTTGCGTTAATGCATCCGCCTGGATGCGTTAACGCAAAATGGCGGATGCGTTAAACAATATGGCGGATGCGTTAAAGAATATGGTGGATGCGTTAAACAATATGGTGGATGCGTTAAACAATATGGTGGATGCGATAACGCAAAATGGCGGATGCGTTAAACAATATGGTGGATGCGTTAACGCAAGATGGCGGGTGCTTTAAACAATATGGTGGATTGCTTAAGATGGATGTCAGCGCACTAGGAAGGTGGGATGTGGTTTAGGATTGCATGTAACTGGACGAGGCTCTATCTTAAGCATGGTAGGTACATGCGGGAAAATAGGGAGAGGGCACACACTCCATCAACCGAACAAACGGTATCCCATACTCTAAATATCTGTCTCATGTCTCTCCCTATTGCGTTCTTCCCCTCCCCCAAGTCCCATTTCCATGGAATCGATGATGAAACGGGGTCAAAGTCAAAGCCAGCATACAAAATAGTAAGTCACCCAAACTCCTCCTCCTCCACCGTCCGGCCCACGCTACATTACACCAAGCACACACATGCTTATCCTTCCTCACCTGCTAAAAAATCAATCCGCGCGTATCCTGTACCCTAATTCCACCTTTCAAATCCGCTCTCAGTCTCTACACAACTTGCTTCTTGTCTAAATTCTAGCTTCTTTCCCAACTGCAAAACCAGAGTCTCAGCTCCTGCCCATCTGCTCTGCACAACCAAGTATGCAATCATCACCGGCTTTCGTTTGTAATAAGCACAGCCGACACCGATCCGGTCCCAAAACTAGTCCAAACAAATCATTATTAAGTCCTCCACCAATCTGCATTTCAATCCCAGGAGCAACTTCGTACAAAATCCTGGCCACGGCCAGCCAGCCATGTCGCTCATTATTCAAGCAAACTAGCCAGTGCATTACAACCACAGCAGCCACCGGTATTTTACCATTTCAAAAAGTTACTTAACAAAAACCTCCAAGCCTGCACAACATCAAACTGTGTCACCAAGGTCCACTTCCATTTTGATTAAACCCACAGTCAGTTTACCACATTTTATGTAACGCTGTCCTCTGTCGATTTCATAACAATCCATGCGTCCTTCTCAACCCTGTTTCTCTTACTCCATTGAATGTACATCTGACCTGAACCTTCTACAGCCCCCAATCACGCAAACTTTCTCCTGTCCTTCTTCAATTCAGCCATAACAATTCCAACCTGGGTTACTTTATTCATGCCATTTTAAATCCGCTACGAATCTCTACACGCTGTCTTCCCATTTTGACGGCTTGTCAAATCCTCTGCTTACCTCCACAAACAAGTAGTACAAACCACTCGATTCCTGCAACTTGAGCAAGCCAATTAAAGACACATATCAAATCCATAAGTTGTAATTTCTAGTTCCACATCCACGACAGTTAGTCACACGTCATTTACAACTTCCTTTATCTACTTCCCTTGGGAATTCCTCCTGCATCTGCGATAAGTTTCTCAAAAATTTTATTCTTCGAGGTATTTTTATTGCCATTTCATAAGAGACCTTGTCAATTTAAAAATCCCTTTCAACCATTATCAATTTAAGTCTCGCTTACACAACCGTCTTACAAACAAGCCTCCTCTCTCTTCCTCTTTTCCTCCCTTCAAGTCCTTCAAGCTATAACGTGCCCTTCTTCAAGAGCATCTCGTTTCTCTCGATTATAACAGACGCTCGCAATTCGCTATAAACGGCTTATCCAATCACATGCCACGGCTAACCGCTCACAGCCACAGCTGTTCTTCTACCTGTAACGCACCGTTATATAAACTTGATGCCTTTCACAAGCCAATCCTCAACGTTCAAGAGCCAAGCATCTCAATTAACATGCCACAAATCTTAGCCACGTTTTACAGTATTTCACAACGCCAGATTTAGCACACACTTCCACTATAACGCCCTTCAGTTGTACGTTACGTTACAGCGAGAAGGATTGAAGACTACCCTGTAGTCTTATTCTTAAGTCACACTCCCCCCACCCCTCAATTGCTTAATAATGTAATAATGAAATACTTTCACAATTCTTTCCCTCGTTACCTCAACATGACCAACATAGCAAGATAACTATACGTGTAAGATAGGTACAATCATCACATCTTTGACACACACCATTTAAACTATGTCAAATAAAAGCAGACACACATGTGCTTGATTTTTGAGGTTAAGGTCTTTCAATAGTTGCAATAATTCCTGACTAATGTTAATGTCAATGCTACACCTCCGTAAGTTTTACTTCCGACCAAGTATTCAAATTTCACCTTCAATCCACCAAATTTTCCATTACCTTTATTACAACCTCTATACATCATTCCTTACCCACAACATGTGACTTGTGATATGACTAGCTTACCTAATCTTCTTCTCAATTAAATATTCCTCCAGTTAAAAAATATTAACATTTTTCTTCCTAACCTCTACTATCTTTCTTTCTTACAATTTTTAACACCATACGCTATTAAATTTTTTTAATTTGTAGCTATTCACAATCTATCATTAAAATTCTTATCATTATCTTGCTTGCATCATTTTTGCAAGGCTTATAAAAATTACTAATTTTTACCGGTATATATGAGTTACTGCGGAAAGGCCAGTATTTTGCTTAACCTTGTATTTTCTTTCATCACATGTAAAAGCGTCTTTAAATCCTAAAATCATCCAGTCTTAACCATAATATGACAAATCTCTTATAAAAAATGCGTTCACATCCAAGTTCTGACAATCCAGCTACAGATTTGATTCTGTAGCTGGATTCCTCTTCTTCGACATTAATTGCAAGAGCAAATTACCTGTCACTGTCTGCAGATGTAAATACCTGTTTTCTTGGTAAAATCTATGCATTCATATAAATATGCGAGTCGTACGCTTACTTCTGGTGTTCACTAAGTTGTCCTTGCTGTACACAATTCAGTTACGAGTTTCCCTGTTTCTGAATCTTGCTTCTTACACACGGGTTGTCACCGTTAACTCTCGTTCCCGTCCATCCTGGCAAGAATGCAGTTCACATTGATTTCTAGCTATCCTTACTTTAACACCTCTCAAACCAGACAAGCCGGCCTATCTCATTCTTGTTACATAAACTTCATCCCCACGTCATTACCTTGTACGGGATCTCCTTTCCTAACCTTTTCCCTCGTCTCAATGACAAGCATTTTGAATCAATAAAAACCGCAACACAAATACCAAATCCAATTGCGCGAAACCGACGAGCAAAGAGCTTTCAAGTGAGCTAAAATTCGCAATTCCTCCTGCGTGAAGAACAAGTTTAAACTCCGCGCATAGCCAAAGCCAGAAAGTTAAAGCAAAGACCAGACATAACAATTATTGCTCTGGCGAATCCAGTTTTCTATCATTTACTAAAACTTAACTAATTCTCCAAATAATTTTAAATTCCTCCAGCTTCAATTATATTCTATCGCATATTTCTTCTTTCATGTATAACAGTACATGTCTTAACAGCATAATTTGTATTATTTAAAGTCGAGCGTATTCGACAGTAAGGAAATTACTCCACTGCTCACAGTCGATGCGTCTACTATTGTATCAGACCCAACTCATTTAATTTTATAACAATCACGCACAGTTTGATAAACAATCTAACATCAATCGGTCCTACCTATGTACGTTACGCTGCCTCTCTCCCTTCTTCTGTCATTCTCTGCAAGCGTCGAAGCAAAGTACTTTGCTTCAAACGTCAAGCAAAGTTAACGTTGAGCAGCGCCAGCGCTGCGTTCAGCGCTAAAACTTCCATCCCAACCTTCCTTGCCTCGCAGCGTATCTCCTTCCTCCTCTCCTTCAATTCAGCGCACGACGCAGAGACATGAATCCTTGCAAAACTTAATGGCGTCATAACTTGAATCTTTACGCCACGTAAAACCTTTTGCAGTTCATCTTAACATGGCATAAAATAAACTCCCAAATATTAAAAATACAGCTATGTATACTATACACACTCCTCCGCTCCTACACTATAACAATTCTCCCATCATACAAAAACCAAACGCTGCTGCGCTCTCCTCGCTTTCCTCCGTCCCTTCCCTCCCATCAGCGTCAGCCCAACATCACCAGCGTTGCTTCATCCTGTCCCTAACCTACTGACACAGAAAAAAATTTCCTTTTCATATACCTTCTTTCACGTTTCTCCGGCCTGCCTGCTTGCCTATGTACAGCTCACTCCTTGCTTGCCACCAATCCCAACTAACAGCAAGCAAAACTTGATAAAACTCCTGTCTTCAATTTCTATCACACCTTCTTCCACCTTCCTTACCGGCCGCCATCACAGCGTAGTCAAATCCCAATCAAACAAGAACACTATACGAACACGCTCAAGTGTCTCAAGCCAAGCAAGCAACCAGTAGTTCTAGGTTATTACTTTACCTTTTATCTTCTCTCCTCAGTATTTCGCATTTCGCCAAATACTAACATTGTCATCCGGTGCATTCTCCCTTAATTTCCCATAATTTCCAAA
Organism: Sminthurides aquaticus; assembly: GCA_906901655.1. Classification (NCBI taxonomy): domain Eukaryota; kingdom Metazoa; phylum Arthropoda; class Collembola; order Symphypleona; family Sminthurididae; genus Sminthurides; species Sminthurides aquaticus. Next base: position 7,597,983 of record CAJQTT010000006.1, on the reverse strand, counting down.
CAGGCACCTCTACCACAAATATTCACACACCTTAATCGCAATATGAATCTACAACTTATACAACTACACTCATCGATCGCACCTGCATTTCCATACCTTTTAAGCCTCCTCCAATCCAGGATCTGCCATCCTTCTGTTATCCTGCCTCCTGCTTTAACTGCTGCACATTCAGCTTATTTAAATTGCATTTAAATCCCTACTCGCCTCCATCTTCTCCTCTCTCTGCTCTATACAAGCCCATATTGCATAATAACAATAATAACTCATACAGAAGAGCTTATAGTTTAATGCTATTTCAGCTAGCTTCCAACCTCCGCTAAATCCTCAAACCTTGCTAATAATAAGCAGGTGAAAGTAACTCCCAATCTAGCATCCTTTACCGCCAGCATCATGCATCCCTCGTTACCTGGTATGTCCTTGAGGACTCTTATTTAACCTCCTCCTCCACTTGTATGTTTAATATAGTATACACACGTCCCAAGCAATAAAATATCCCAATCCCATACAAATAAATCCACAATCTCCCATCCTATTTTACGCTTTTTGCGACCTACCTTCAAACTTCAAAGCTTCCATAAATCCGGAATTGCCCTCCGGACTAACAGTTTTGACCTTCATTTCCTGCATCTTCCAAATTTAGTGTTCAATTTCCCTCCCACCTTCATCCTTCTCCCTTGCACATCCCTCCCCTATCCCGTAGTTCCTTCTCATGCATGCCCTTATCCTCTGTCACGTCAGGCAGTTTCTAACTTCTTTTAGTGCAAGTGCAACACGTGACAGAGGTTCCGCTGCGAATCCTTTAACATATCCCAGGCGCATCCACAATTTACTCCACCAACAGCTGCTTCTTGTCCACGCTTTTACACAGAAATACACGAGTTCTCTCTCGTGTTCCTGGAACTGTGTTTTAATTGTATCCCAGCATACCAGGTTTACAGGCAGCACTCGAGAAATTTAACGCTTTCCCCGAAGGTAAAATACCGCCCCCCTTTTCTACCGCGAATTCTAAAGGCTTCCCTCTCCACACGTTCCCCGAACTTAATCCAACTTACTTCCAACCCTGGGAGTCAGCCAACCGTATTAATTATTTTCCCTACATCCTCCCTTTATATCCTATAATCTCCTATACTACGGCTATAAAATTTTCTGCGTATTCCTCCTATCAATAATATTTTCTCCCAAACTTATTTTTTCTGTTATCCTTTTCGCTCTTTCTCCGATTTCCGACTCTTCCTTTTACCTTACACTCTTCTTGGCACGAGGTGTCAACAAGCATACCGTTGCAAACGCGTGCTTTCCAGTGAAACCACCTTCAGCTTTCTCCAGCTTCCTCCTCTGCATCTCATCTTACAATATCCTGGAGCTCGATGATCCAAATTCCAATCACTCCACCTCTTTAAACTGCACACAAGGGAGAGAAACATTCTGCTGTCACTGTCATCGGCTTCTTTCTCGTACTTTCACTCCGAATTCAAAGTGCACCCGAAAGTTCCAAGGTTGCACAGTTGCACGTTGCACCCTTGACTTTCTCATCCACACGGGAACGCGTGGAAGAGAAAGCTTAGCGTCTCCCCCCACCACGCTCCTCCTTATTAAGGGGCGAAGCCACTTCTTAGGGAGGTTGGTGACGTCCGTCCGTCCGTCCGTCCGTCCGTCCGTCCGTCCGTCCGTCCGTCTGTCTGTACGCAGGATATCTCGCGAACGGCTTTGTGGATTGAGATGAAATTTGGAACACAGATGCAAATATAGTAGGGCATGACCCCTATTGATTTTCAGCCATGTCAGTTAACTAACGCCGGAGTTACACATAATTAATTAAATTTTGATTCAGCATTAAACTCATGGTATGTACGTTCACACAACTGACGGGGCACACATCCTGCTCTGAGCAGGTGGATGGGTAAAAGAGAAAGGGACTCCAAACATACATTTCTGTAGCCCAGTGGTTACCGCGTGCGCACGAGATAGAAAGAGGCGTGGGATCGAATCTCATGTAGGTTTGGAATTTTTGCATAATTTCACACATATGTACATAGTGTTAGTAACCTACAAGTGAAGGGAGTCAACGTACTCTCATGCAGGAAGAGAGGGTAAAACGTATGTAATATGGTGCTTATAAGGACCACAGACCGTTTCGAAAATCAAAATTATTCGCCCCTTTCGTACATCGACTTTGTCGTTTATTCCCTCCCAGTTTATTAATACACAACCCGCCAAGCTTAAAATTAGCTTCATTAATTAGTTTCTCCGTATGACATCCACAACCACAAGTATGTGTTCATCTTATCAATTATGTTTTACTGCCGTTGACGCGAAAATTTTGACCACTGCCTACTGTCCACTGTCCACCACAGGCTGACAGAGGAACAAGCACGGATTATCAATTGCTGAGTGGCTCCGATAGTATGTATTTTAGTTAAGAAAACTTTATAAATTCATTCCAACTCACCTAGTATCAGATGAAGTTTTGCGTCAGTTTGAAAGGCATAATGAAGTGTGACCAGGAAGGGAGATTGACGCACGGCTTCAAGAACTTGTCTCTCTGTTTTTGTATGTTCTGTTGTCTTTTTCTTTTGAACTATAGCTGCCTTCTTCAGCACCTTCATTGCATACAGCTTCCCGTGGTCATGACCCCCAACTTTTCGGACTAGAAAAACTTTCCCGTATGCTGAAAAACAAAAGAACACAAAATTAGTTTCACAGTCACGCTGCAACGAGTCAACAAGCTAACATTTCCCCTAGTCATTCCAGCAATTCAATGAGCAAACATAAATGAGCAATGTAGCAACAGCGTGTCTGCAACCAAATTTCCCGATTTTTTTGCCATGTCACCAAGTTGATGACATCAACCCATCTTACATGCACAATTCCACCATTTGTAAAAGTATGTAAAAGGAAACTCCAAGTTTTCAACTTTTATACAATTCCCCACCCTTAACCTTCCTCACCTTTGTCAAGCTCTGAATATCAATGTTCGGGATTACACAATAATACATAAGTGTCATATAGTGTCATCATTAAAATGATCCTCCTCTCCCTCAAAACTGTATTCAATTTCATATCGTATTTCCAACCCAATCATCTCTTTGACATCGGCACGTTGTCTTACAGCCAGTGTAAAATTTTTCTCAGTTTTTCTTATTTCTCTCAAGCAAGGATGGCTACGGCCCGGCCCAAAGGGCCGTACAACCGAGCCGTAAGCTACGGCCACGTCCGCCCCATGCGCGCCCGGGCCGTTACGGCCCGGTACGGCCCTTCAGGTGCCTACTGGAAATACGCCCGGGCCGTGAATTTCAGCCTCAAAATTTCGAATGTGAATTTTACCAAATTTCTTCAAATTTCATGTCTCCTTAGTTAGCCTTTACATGCTTATGTATGATAATGGGTAGTGGATGGACCGAGTGACTTATAATCCTGATAAAATAAAATAAATTTAACACAGTGCACAACCACTTTGCTCTGTAGCACGCACAATGAATATTACATATACATTCTTATTTTTGACGTTTGGTGCATATTTGCATAAGCATCTACATGTACAGTTCGTCCCTACTGCGAAACCTTTATCGATTGGAACTCATTCAATGTACATGTTAGTTTAATTATGGTCCGTGCCCAGTACTAGCCCCATGAAAATCCCAGTCCTCGCCCCGTGGTATAGATCGGATGTATGAGATACTTCAGAAGGAGTGAACTCCGTATCAGTATATGGCTTTTCTCGAAGCAGTGAATCCACTCTCGTGTAAGTGTACCTCGAATAAAATAAATTGCAGATAGTAGCTGTTGGGCATATTACCTTATTCCTTTTAACTAATTTAATCTTCAATATAATTGTGGTTAAGATGTCAGATGCACGTTCTGAAACTCGTGGCACTGTAAATTCGGAAGATTTGCCTTTCTACGAAGACGAAATTGAAATAGCATCGCATCCACTACATCTTCAATCGGCGTCTCCAGGTAACTAGGATAGACTACTACAATTATAAAAGAATTACTTGCTTGAAATTTAGTACTAGGTATACATCCAGTGTTTGGTCTCTGTGTAGTAAAGCAAGGAGATCCCATGATAAGTGGTATGGCTGGGAAAAATACTTTGGCGGTTTAACCGCCAAAGTATTTTTCCCAGGTGAGGACAGGTGAGGACAGGTGAGAAGTAATACCTCCTAATTACTTAGTACCTTTAAATCCTTTGTCGTTATTTACAAATTTGCTTGAATTCTACTTCTTGCAGGTATTGCAATTGACGGAGGGGTGAGTCACTTTGCGATGCAAGTAAGGAGTCTTAAAGCTACAGCTTTGGACAACAAAAAAACCATCCTCAAACTTGTCGGATCAATATCTCGGCTACGCGGGGTGGTGATGGGTACTAACACTGATGGAGTGCTGTCAAAGAAGTTACAAGGGAATCGTGAGTATTATTTAGCAGCTTTTTAATTCATCAGACCTCAATATATAGTATTCATTACATTGAGTTTTCCTAATTGTTTACCACCCTGACACTGTGGATATCTTCTAATATATTTTATCCTCAGTAATTGCTATTTGTATTACCTAGATTTGCCAACATCTGATACTCCTTACACAGTGCAAGTACGGTCCAGTAAGGAATCTTGTAAAACTGGTAAGTTTTGACTAAATGAGTCGTTGAAACACTGACCGGAATGTGAATTATATGCGGATGTTGTTCTTTTATGGTTTCAAGCTGGGTTATTCAACTGTGCCGGTCTCAAGTGGATCGGCCGAGGAGGGAAGGTTTAGATTTAGAAAGATTTAGAACAATACGCAGTCAAGTATTCCTTACCAGTTTTAGATGGTTGTAAAAATTAGTCGCAGACTGCGATTTACAAGCCACAAGGCTCCAACAGTGAACGAAGGCATTTGTAAACATAGATTGCAAACTACTCTGAAGGAAACATGTCTATGAGCTTCGAAAGAGTTGCCGGATACCAAGCTTTCAGTGAATAGATGTCCCACATATCTCGAGTACTTGGCAACTATATGATTGCGAATTTTGAAGTCCACACAATAAACTAAGGTGACGGCTCCACCCTCCCAATGCCTCATCTTATCCAAAGCGGTAACGAATGCTACAGTGATCACGTCATCATAAAGCAAAGAAGTCGAGCAGTCTGCAATGTTGCACAAAATCTGGGCACTAAAAACCTTCGTGTTCAAATCAGACCAATGTAATGATTGGGACGGGCCTAATTCACAAGGCAGGGGTCCATAAACCTCTAAACTTCCGTCCGAGTTATCACGAACGAGTCTCGGTCCATTAAAACCATTAATCACTTTAGTCATATGCTTCCCGCCTTGATTATGCAATTATGAATGGCACCAAATCGTTGTGTAAATTAATACTTAGTTGCATTTAATGAGAGCTTAGGTCATAGAACATGTGCTTGTTTGCAAGGTTCATAGCATTCTTCGCATTCATACTTAGCGCTGCTTGTTGCTACTATACATTTAAAGTAAATGGCTTAACTTTACCTTAGCAACACATCTTTACACTTAACAATAATTATACATTATTCCCCCCGCGCTGAGGCATTAATTTTAAATAGAAACTTAACCTTGCTTATCATCATTATCTAATGGTAACACACTGATTTTTGAAATTGGACGCTTAACAATACCATGAATTGTTCTTAATGTAACAACACGAACTAAATTATCTTTTCCTGGATGCACATCTATGACTCTCCCTAATAACCATTTCAATGGAGGCAACTTTTCATGCTTAATTAATACAATATCATTTAATATTACATTCTTCTTTTGCTGGCACCATTTTGGACGCTGCTGCAATCTTGTCAGGTATTCAGAGCTCCACCTTCTCCAGAAATTTGCTTGAGCCTTTTGAATTACGTGCCATCTTATTTTCTTACACATGGAGTCACAGGAATGGTCATCATCAGGAACAGAGTTTAATGCTTCTCCAATTAAGAAATGACCTGGTGTGAGAACATCAAGATCATTTGCATCACTTGATAACTGTCCCAATGGTCTTGAATTCAAAATCGCTTCTACTTGACACACGACTGTAGAAAACTCCTCAAAATTTAACATTAGTTTTCCTACAACCCGTTTAAGGTGATACTTAATTGACTTGATCCCAGCCTCCCAAAGTCCTCCAAAATGAGGCCCCCCTGGTGGTGAGAAATGCCATTTTATTTCTTCTTCAACCAAAGTTTTGTAAAACTCTGTACTCCTTCCTAATTCATTTTCATAAAATTTCTTGATTTGCGCTTTTGCTCCAGTAAAGGTAGTCGAATTATCTGAATAAATATCCGAGCACTTCCCTCTCCTGGCCATGAACCTTTTGAGTGCAAACATGAACTTTGCTGTCGTCAGTCCACTGATCACCTCAATGTGAATTGCTCTTGTAGTGAAACAAACAAAGATAACTACATATGCTTTGAATGTGACGAGTTTCTTGTTTTTCTTAATATTCTTGATTTCATATGGTCCACCCATGTCAATTCCAGTACGTAGAAAAGCTCGACATTGAGTTACTCTTGCGGAATGAAGCGGAGCCATTTGTTGATTATTCATATCTTGCTTTTGCTTGAAACAAGTTACACACTTTCGGATGATATTCTTGACTTTTGATTTAGCTGACAGAATCCAGAATTTCTCTCGCAGAAATGCCAAAAGTGATTCTGTTCCAGCATGCATGTTGAGACGATGATAATGTTCAATAACTAATTCAGTTAACTTGGAATCCTTGGGAAGGATCATTGGATGCTTCTTTTCATACTTCAAATCTGAATTTTGCAATCTTCCTCCCACCCTCAAAACGGAGTTTTGATTATCAAAGATAGGGCACAGATGGAAGAGACGACTTGATACTGATACTGTTTGACCTGTCTTGATTGCTTTCTTTTCATCAGGGAAATACGCATCTTGAATAATTTCTACCCAAGTCATCAGCGCATTTCTTAAATCTTGTACTGTGATTATCTTCGGAACTTTAGTTTTCTTACGGCAAGCATTGATGAATTTTTGAATTATTGCTGTAATTCTTAAGAGTTTTGAGAAACTTGAAAACTTATACAACAGATCATTTGCTTCCAAATTTACATGAAACGATTCTGCTATCTTCTTTTCATTTACTTTTCTTTCTTCCAGGACTGTGTCTGGAACATCAAGAGATTCTTGAGTAAAATGATGATACAGAAAATCAGGTCCATTCCACCACATCTCAGAATCTTGTAATTGCTCGGTAGTTAATCCTCTTGATGCAAGATCCGCAGGATTTTCTTCACTTGATACATGACTCCATCTTAGTTCAGGTATTCCTGATTGAATATAGGACACTCTATTTGCTACGAACGTTGTCCATCTTTTACACGGAGACTTGATCCAAGCTAAACTGATCATTGAATCTGTCCAAGCTAGGATTTCCGTAACTTCAACTTGTAAAAACTCTTGAATCTTGACAAGTAACTTGACCAACAACGAAGCACTGCATAGTTCCAACCTCGGTATTGATTGTTGTTTAATAGGAGCAACTCTTGTTTTGGACGTTAATATCTTGACTTGAATTGATCCATCTTCATAAACTGATCTGACATACACCACTGCTGCATAGGCTCGTTCAGACGCATCACAAAATCCACAAAGTTGTAAGCTTATTGGATTTGCTTTAATGATGACTCTTGGAATTCTTATCTTCGCTATGTTCTCTATTCCAGTAGTAATATTCCTCCACTTCCTCTGCAGCTGACTTGACAAAACTTCATCCCATGTTAATCCATCCACTGTCCATAAATGTTGGAAGAATATTTTGACTAGAATAACCAAAGGCGCTAGAAGACCTATTGGATCATACAACTTGCTCATTGACGAGAGAACATTCCTCTTGGTAGGAATTTCTTGAATTAAATCTTGCTTTGATTTGAATGAGAACGTATCTGATTGAGGCGTCCACACCATTCCTAATGTCTTGACTTTGGCATCAGGATCAATTTCAATAGTTTCTTTAAATTCATGGAGATGAGATGGGATGGATTGGAGTAGTTTTGCTGAATTACTGCACCATTTCCTTAGTTCCAGCCCGCCTCTTGACATAAGTTGCAATAGTTCTTGCTGAGTTTTCAATGCTTCTTCTTCATTATCACAACCAGAGATCATATCATCCACGTAAAACGAATTCAGCACGGTTTTACTTGCCAAGGGAAAGGAATCTTGTTCATCAATAGCTAATTGACGAAGAGCTTTGACTGCTTGATATGGCGCACTTGAAGTTCCGTACGTGATAGTCAGCAATCTGTAATCTTCTATGACTCCAGAGGGATCTTCTCTCCATACGATTCTCTGGAAATCACAGTCTTCAGGGGCAATAAGTATCTGTCTGTACATTTTCGTAACATCAGCTGTGATAGCTACTGCATAGAATCTGAATCTGATTAAAAGAGCCAGAAGGTCATCTTGTAACTTCGGTCCAATCATCAGTCTGTCATTAAGGGATAATCCAGATGATGTCTTGGCACTTGCATCAAACACCATTCTTAGCTTTGTTGTTGTTGACGCTTCATTTAAAACTGCATGATAAGGAAGATAGTAAGTCTTCTCATCAGCAACCTTAACTTGATCTTGAGGAATTTTGGACATATGACCCAGGTTGAGGTATTCTTTCATAAGTTGCTTGTATTGTTCATTTTGATGAGGATACATCAGTAATCTTCTTTCCAAACTCCTGAGTCTTCTAACAGCTTGATCCCGAGAAGCTCCGAGTTCAGGTAGTTGATTACGGAAAGGCAACCTTACTACATAACGACCTTCCTGTGTTCTGTAGTGAGTTTTCTTAAAATGATCTTCGCAATCTTTCTCCTCTTGAGTAAGATGATTTTCAGAAGCTAGGTTATCCATCTCCCAGAATTTCTGAACTTGCTCTTCTAAACTAACTTGATGACACGTGAGGAACGCTGACGCTGCTCCCCTGTCTTGAGCTCCCATAAGAATCCATCCTAAGGTAGTATTGATAGCAGTAGGAGTTCCTTGTGGGCCTTTGATAAGTCCAGGCTTTAGAATTTCAGCGTAAGCTTCTACGTTGAGTAACACATCAATTCTCCCCGGCTCAAAAAACATCGGATCTGCTAACGTCAAATCTTGGAGATGAGGATAGTAGCTATTAACTTCACACATAGGCTTTCTTCGAGTAATATTTTTCAAGATGAGAGCAGACGTATTCATCTTGAAATCTTCATGTTTTGATCCAAAAACAAACGAAACTTGACCCAGAGACTGTCCAACACTAGTGGCTCCAATCCCTAAGATTTCTATCGGATCTTCATTAACTTTTAACTGCAACTTGTTACAGCAAGCTAGCGTCATAAAAGTAGCTTCACTGCATGGATCTATTAGAGCACGAACGTCTTGATAGGATCCAGTTGAGTCTTGAACTTGTATTATAGCGGTGGCTAGTAATACTTTGCTTGATACTGAACCATGACATGATGTGACTTGTGGCGGCGAATTTGCGTTTCCAGAGCCATGATTTTGATTATTACTTTGATTCTTCTTTGGAAATATTGAATTTGCCAATTCTTCTTGGGACATGTGTAATAAGCTGTGATGGGGCTTCTTACATTCTCTGCAACGGTGGGTTGAGGGACATTGCTTACTTACATGAGAACTGGATAAACAGTTAAAGCAAAGGTGCTTGTCTTTGATTATCTTTTGTCTTTCTGGAACGGAGAGAGCTTGAAACTTGAGACATTTAAAGATTCCATGTTTTTCAGAACACATGGGACATGATCCAGAAGCTGCATCAGTTGTTGTAGCATAACTGGAGGTTGAGGGCTTATTGTTGGGAAATACTCCCCCCTTGACTTGAGATGAGTGGGAATTCTTGGGTTTGGATCCAGCATTGATCGCAGCCAAGGATTTCGCACGTCTATCGTAGAATTGTAGCATTTCTTCATAAGTTGGGATAGCATCTGACGAAAAACTGAACTCCCATAAGCGCTTTGATTCAGAATCCAGTTTATCATACAGAAAGTACATGAGGGTAACATCAAAAAACTTATCTTCGGGCAACATCGACTTGAGGGAGCGTATACATTCATTAGTGGTAGTGTAGATATCATGGAGAGCGACGTGAGATTCTTCTTTGATTCTTGATTGGTTGAGAAGTCGGGAGAGGATAGCGTTGATGATTGCTCGACGATCATGATATCTGTCCTCCAAGGTTTTCCAGGCTTGCTCAAAATTCGCATCAGTAATGTGGTAGGAGTCCACCAACTTCAGCGCATCACCAGATAGGCATGACTTCAGGTACTGCAGCTTTTCAGCACCAGATAGCGTAGTATTCTCCACCACCTGCTTCTTAAAAAGATCCTGGAACGACAGCCATGTCCGAATGTTCCCATCAAACCCTGGAAGTCCGATCCGAGGAAGCTTTACAGCGGAAGCGACGGGAGGTGGAGAAGGAGTAGGTTTCGTAGATAGTGCTGTCATCTGCGTGTGGATAGTAGCGAAAATCGACGTGTACATATCATTGATTTCCCGATATGATTCTTCATAGTCACGGAAAATATCTTCATCTTCTGCAGTAGAGATCAGATTTTCTTGGACAAACTCGACGTCTTCCCAAATCTTTTCTAGCTGCTTCATGTAGCAAGTGAGAGTAGCCAAGGAACATACTTCAGACCTTATCTTGACTTCCAGCCACACCAGCTTTTGCTTAAGAGATAGCCTCTGCTTAAGTAATTTCTTAACTTGAGGTGAAAGCTCCAATCCAGTTTCCCCTGTTGGATTTGAATCTGGATGACGTTCTCCTCTTGGACTTGACGTAGGGTTATTTTCTCCAGTTGGAGCGGAATCCTGCGTCCTTTCTTCATCATGGTTCTCAGCACTCCCCCCGGGATTAGAAGATCCAGGATTAGCACGAGCACGCGATCGGGTGGCCATTATAATTTTAGCACAGAAAATAGTTCACGAATTGACGGAATCGAAGGACCAAATGATCATGCAATTATGAATGGCACCAAATCGTTGTGTAAATTAATACTTAGTTGCATTTAATGAGAGCTTAGGTCATAGAACATGTGCTTGTTTGCAAGGTTCATAGCATTCTTCGCATTCATACTTAGCGCTGCTTGTTGCTACTATACATTTAAAGTAAATGGCTTAACTTTACCTTAGCAACACATCTTTACACTTAACAATAATTATACACGCCTCTAAGCGGCTTTAGCTTCACACCACTTGTTGGTGAACTGCTCCCTCCACTACCTGAAAAAGAGGACTCAGATGACCCAGTTGACACGGACGACTCCTGTGGAACATACAATGGCTGGAGGTGGTAAATTGATACAGTTTACAGCCGCTTTGTAGCAATTATGTAGGAGAGTAGTTTGAGTTTGCTGGGAGTACTGGAACAAATCCCTGTCTACGCGACCCCCATTGATTTGCTGCACTCCCACCTCGTCATTATTAAAAGATGTCCGACCCCTTCGACTACTCACTGGCTTCGCCTTTTTGGAATGGGAATTAACACTAGTACCAGCCTGGTTAGTAGACCAATCCGGATCACCATCACTATCGCTACCACTATCTTCAACATAATTAGCTGAGGGCCGAACTCGTTTTAATTTGTTGGACATTATCGATATTAATTTGTACTAGGTACAATCAAGAAGTAAACAGAAACAATTAAATAGATGCTTCGCTCATATTAAAAGTAGCAAAACTGTTCAAATAAAATAGGAAAACCCAAGACTGTAAATAAAATGATTAGTGTTGGTATGACTAGTCGCTACTAAATCAACTTAAACACAGGAGAGACACCACCAGCAACACGCCTAGCAATGAGTCAACACAGTGTCACTGTGGCGGCGGGAAATTTGTTTATGCCAATCATAGTTCAAAATGCCACAAAATGATCATCTGTCACCCAAGTAAATCAATGGGAGTGCATTTCATACTTTTGTAAGCAAAATATCAGCAAAACTAGAATCTTTTTTAGCAACGGGCGGACACATCGGCCGTAGATTTTGCTCGGGCGTAGCTACGGCCGGCCGTACCAATTTATACCACGTGACCATCACTTTCACTTATTGTACGGCCCGATACGGCCCCGGCGTAGCCATCCTTGCTCTCAAGCCTTTTTCTTTGAAACTGCGTACAGTGTGCTGTGCAATGCTGTACCATGTTCCCCAAATGTCAGCTTTCTTTTAGTTCCCGTAGCAGCTCTTCTGATATTCTACATGGCATTACATATTCAGTTTTTAATCTATATTTATCTCAATTGAATTCTTTCAGAAACATTTGCCAGCTGTCGAGTCTTGAGATTTAACATGTACGTTCCTCTAATCACCACATCGCACCAACTATCTTTCCATCTTAATATTTTTTCATCTTCTTGAAATTATTGTTTTTCCGTTTCCCTAGTTTCAAAACAATAAGCACATCCCCAAAAATGATAACCTTCACTTACATCTCAGAAGTTTGCACCTGGGAGGTTATTGGGAAATTTGCTACCATAAACTAACCAACTACCCTACCATCATCATAACCATAACATATTAGACAACATGTCAAACATGCATGTAACGACAAGTTTCATCCTATCACACAATCCTATCAAACAGTGAAAAAGTGTCAAGCCGATGACACTGTAAGAAACAAGGAAACTTGAAGAATCTATGTGTAACTAACTGAAATCCTCTAACTGAAACCCAGCAAAGAAAGCAAGCTAACAAACAAGTATCACCGGCGTAATGAGAGCACAACGAACCACAGTTAGAAAGCGTACACTTGCTTCTCCCTAACCTAACCATCATCATCAACCGACCAGCCTAGCGTGGCCTGCAACAATTCAATTCATTTCGCTAACCTTTTTATAACCTTTTTCAATTCTTCCAACTCAAAATCCTTCTACCTTTTCTCACAGTCACGAAATCCTCTCCCGAGTACACACGCTCTGTAAGCCCAGCCGTGGCACTTTATTCCTTACAGTACCTCTTCTCTACGAAAACTTTTCTTCCTTAATCCAACACTATTTTGCAGAAATTCCCTAGCAGCCTGATAGGCAGCCTTTTATCGTCTCTACAACGCTATGCCGCGAATCCTAAATCACTGCAACCACTAGCACTTGGCCATCAGTGCCGCACATCATTCTTTTCATTTTGTTCCGCAAACCTTCCACAAAACAAGACTCTAATTCATCAAATCAAAATCCATTTTCAATACCATTTGTCATGGTTTCCAAATTTCCCTAGCTACATCAGAATGACATCAAGTTATTCCTAACATTTTCACTTTATTCGTTTCCTTCCTATCATTCTCTTACATACATCCCTGCTTCGGAAGTTCTCCTCATCCCTCATCTTATACCAACAATTCGCAAAAATTCACCTCCGCAAGCTCCTGCAGCCCTGCTCCCATTGACATTGTGAATTCCATCCATCCATTGCCCCATAACGAAGCGAAGCCTTACATCCCAACCCAAGCGTGCTTAAACCAACGAACACACAAAAGCCGGAGCTCCCATTTTGTTGCAAATAACTACAGCAACACCTGTTCAAAAAATTTCATTCCAACGCTTCCTCAGCTTCCTCAATTCCAGGTAAACAGGACGTGTAGAGGGAGAAATACAGTGCTTCCCCACTCACTCACCTCATCGACGGCCATCATTCTTCAATTAAATTAGCATAACAAAGTAAAGATTGCCCTAGACAAGTTCACGACAAGTTACGTGTAAAATTCTGCTTGTAGTAGGATATCACCTTTCTTTCGTTGATGCATAATTGCACAATCATTCAATTTCACACATATATACTCCAATCCTCCAATCCTACGCCAACCAATGCATAGCATGAATAGCCTCCTGTGTTATAGACGCCCGTCCTCCTCCCCGGCTATGCAACAGCAGAGTACAATATAACAAAATTTGCTAGCAGCAATATCTACAGCTAAAGTCAACAGCAAATTATAACTTACCTCACCTACAAAACTTATACAAGATCCTCCGACCACAACAATCACAAACATCAACATACAGCTTTCCCTAAAATACTTGCCTACGACTCTGTCACATCTTCTGCAAGGCAGCTCGTCCTACCTGCTATGACGCTACCACCAAATTACCACACTAAAATAACAACATTCGCAACCCGCATCCTCATTTTGCACACAATCTTATCATTCATTCCCTCTCCTCCTTTGAATCCCAGCGAATCAAATACATTTCACCTATATAATGCTCTACCTCACTAATATTTGTATTCGCAACTGCGAAGGCAAGCTATCTGTACAGCACGCTATCAGCAGGAGGAGTATCATATTCCTTCCCACAGATTAATGATCGATTAAATCTTTTCGTCATTGAGCTTAAGGTTACTCCGCATACCTTCTTCAACAACAATGCTTCCCTAGCCAGCGCACACTACATAAACACATACGACTTTTACCTTGTCCCAGATCATCACCATTGTCAATACTTTCATGGCCGACCAACCCCATCTTTTGGTCATCAAAATCCCCAATCTCAGTCAGACAGTCCTTTTCATCCTACGAATTTGCTAACCACTAACCCTTCTTAAACAACTCATTTGGATGGAGCCAGTAAGGGTGCTTAAAGGGCTTGCCAATTTTAACTACTCCCTCAGTTAACTATACAAAAAATACAAATCCCCCACCTTCCCCCTCCTTTATCTTCGTCTCTTCAAAATTAACCACCCTCAGCAAGCGCTACCTTGAAAATTGCATTTTTGTGAAGCAAATATCTTCTTGACAGCAACAACGCAATCAGCTACAGCTAACAAACTAACTACGTAAATACCTTCATCATAATTTTTCTCAAGTAATTAAAATCCGAGAATTTCAACGTCTGCACGCACACAAGTTATATATCGTACTGCTGCTTCAACTGTTACATAAAGTCCAGACGTGCTGTCAATCTTCATCATAAAATTCCGCAAATCTTTACTTTTCTCCATACGACCTCACCTCGTGCCCCCGTCCCGCCCGTCGCCCACACACATCAAACTTAATAATTGCGTATGGTCGCTGAAATTTCAGATGTGCAACTTCCTATACTATCTGACATTTCTCCCATCTTCCCATCCACCGAATTCCTTCTCAAATCTTTAATTATCTTACACGCAATGCAATCACCACTTCACCAATATCACATTTATAATTACGTGCCATTATCATTGTCCTGAATTCTTTTGCTGCACGAAGCAGGAAGCACAGTTTTCTCGCTCCCCACCCTGTCAATAACCTTAGAAATCAGATAAACTCATCGACTTTCAACTATTCAAGTTTCTCAATAGGATAAATTTCAACAAGTTTTGCAAAAGCAAGCTTGATTAAGACCTACTCTGTGTTTCTGTTTCCTCCATTGACACTCTTATGCTAAAATCGACTACCTGTTTATTGTATGCTCAGGCTACTGATTCGCATAACTGTTTTCTTGCTATACATGCTACCTACTGACAACCTCAGTGCTGTGAATGTGAACAGTATATACTTACTACTAACGTATGTTAATCACGGGTTTCATTGAAACCATGAAATGCGATTACAATTTTTTTCACAGTCCTCAAGCTAAATTCAGATATATTCAGATGAAAACATTTGCCAGAAACTCTTGGCCCATCACTTAATATTTTCACTTTTATGAGATTTTCCTAAATAAACAGCTTTTGTGGTGATAGCATGTGTCAAAGTTAAAACTTTTTGCAAACAGGTCATAACTCACAAGCAGAAAAGTGTCAAACTTTATCCACCTTTCACCGGTAGTATGAAACCACCCGGTGAAAGCAATTACTTTTGCTATAATCTATGACCCCAAGCCACGCCCAAGACGACCTTCACCTCTTCATTCTACGCTTCCGAGGTAGTTATCCTAATGCTAAAAAGATGCAAAAACACTTACCACCGGTCCCAAGAACCTTGAGAAGTTCAAAGTTAGACATATCCACTCTTCCCCGATGCCCCGTCAAGTTAACTGCAAACAAAGAGAAAGACATGATTAAAACCGATTCAAAATATCCAAGCCATGAAATTTATGCTCATGAATAGCCAACTTGTGGCATACTAATTCATACTTTGTATGAGCCAAAATTATTATTCCATTAAAGTAATTTTTCACTTGTCTCCCTATGTATCTGATCCCTAATACAGCCACTATCTTGGCTCTTTTCTTGGAAAGAAGCAAATTTTACATTTGGAGAAAGTCACTTCTTTTCTCATATCTTTCTCACATTACATTACTTGAACCTTTTTCCTTCAAGTGTCATTCGCCCAGAGTTTTTCCAACAAATCCTTTGGCTTTCTCCCACTTATTTTTTCCTCGGAATTCATCTTCACAAATAAAACTCTCCTCCGTTCATTACTACAAGTTTCCCTTCTGGTTCACGGTCATATTGCAATTGTAGCGAGACAACCGGAACATTTTCCATCTTCCACATTATATGATCCTGCCACATTGATTTCTTAAGGCATTCAACATCTCATTAATCCCACCTCACCGTTTGTAGAAACCATGACCACCATAAGATATTCATCCGTACAACATCGCCTTTTCATCAATTACTGTACTGTAGTAAGTGAAATCTCTCGTGAACTGGTGTATCGCTATTTCGAATTAAATTCCTCCCTCCCTCTCTCCTCTTCTTTCTCATTCTAAACATCTTCCTCATTCTTTATAACCTTGTCTTCTGACTCTTTGACAAACACGGAAGTTTTCCAGTTTCTCGTACATATCATTTTCTCTCTTGCTCTTCCCATACTCTGTAATACATAATCTATCAGCTATGCCACAATTACAAGTCAGGCTAATGTCAACGAACGTCCTTGACAACTCTCCTCAGTTAGTTTTAGCCATCATCCCCCTATAAACTCGTTTAATCCCTCCAAATTTCTATTCCTCACAGCGCACTCAGAGCTAGCAAAATGTATGCTTAGAGTAAGCTCCCCTGCTTTAGTATTCCCTGTCTACTCCTACTGTACACAAGGGAAGAGAGCCGTACCCTTGTCATGTACCAAGAATCATGGGCCATCATCGCGTTTGAACTTTGAGGAAAACAGTTTTGAAAGAGTTCGCAACCTCTGCTAATATATTTCTCCCATCTTGTTGCCTTGTTTACACAGTCAGCCATCCAAATCAAACTAGCAAATCCTGTCCGCAGCACAACGTCCTAAACATGGGCACACTATAAATGCTGAAAAGCAGGGTTCTTCTTCTGAACAACAACCGTGCAAAACTGTATTCTCCCCCAAAACCAGGAAACCATTGCTTAAACTCATAATCCTTCTCATCCCAAAGTAAATTGTATCTTTTGTCTGCAAATAAACCCGAGCGACTAGTGCAAAAACCCAACTGCAAAACATCAAACTTGGTTAGCTCACCGCTACAATCTTATAAGCCGGACTCCAAGTTCTGCTTTCACTTCGCCTACTCCTCCAAGCTATGCAAATATTAATTTCACCCTTGCTACAATACATCTCGTCTTACGTCTCTTCTATTTAAAGCATGCATCCATGCACTAAACCAAACCTACTACCGGAATCTCAACCATCTGCAATAATGCACTCTACCGCAACTCGGAGCTTTTCCACAACCTTCAGTGCACTCTTCGGTTTTCCATCGGGAGATTTCTGAATCTGAATCATCCATCCCTCAAGACCCGCAATTCAAGGCGAACTCCCGCTTTTCTCTTTTGATTCTGAACTTTCCTCTCTCCTTCGTTGTTCTTCCAGCGGTATATATCTCAGAGAAGGCGTCTTTCAAGGCCAAAACTGTACTTGAATATATTTATGTAAATTCCACCATCAAACCAAATCCGTAAGGCCGAGATACAGCTCCCATTTCTCTCTCCATCCATCCAACCAGTAACCAAGGAACCCAGGGTCCCAGAATAATAACATAGATAATAACAGTATTCTCATCTTGGGCAGGAGTCAACCACAACAGGATCATCAAATCCAACAAGACAAGACCTCTCGTTTCCTTTCTCATCTTTTCCTAGCAATTTGTTTAGTAGCAATACAGCTTGTTAACCCTGTCTTCAACTTGCTAAACCTCAACCTCCAACTATTCAACCCTATGTTATTAGCTATAGCACGAGACAAAATTCAATGTCTTGGTGTAAATAAACAACTTGAAAATGATTCAAGGTCTTTTGTCACATCCCTACAGACTTTGACGACTACGTCTTCTAGCAAGCATAATCTCGCTTACAGAATGTCAGATGGTGCTGTTTCTCTCAATCCTTTCTATTCGGATTCTGTTTCTGAATCTTCGTATGTATGTCAATTAGCAGTAATAGGGTCTTGGCTTTCCCAACATTTTTTACCTTCATCTGTGATGATTCATTTTTTGCTCTGAATATTAAATATTTCGTCTCCTCGAATTTTTCAAACCTTAATTTTTTTGAAATGTTCAAAGTTTTTAATTATAGGTTAAAGCTAGTCTGTAATTCAATAATGTTTTCATACTTTCGACATTCTCTCCGATCGGTTAGCCTTTGTCGGTACTAACCCCAATTTCCTGCAATGAAGCGGTAGTATGTAATTAATTCTATAGCTCAGGATACAAAATCGATATGACGCTTTTGTCACCGTCATCGCAATACACACCGCAATCGCACTCACCGCGTAATACATAACTCAAGTGCCAGCTCCGAGTCGGTAGTCAGTCAGTCAGTGTGCCACTGCAAATGCGAGACTGCAAGCCACTGAGTACAGAACATGTATATAAAACCCGGGAGTTTCTACTCCTTCCATCCTACCTAAACAAAAACGTCCTTGACTAAAAACAAAGTGAAGCTACTAACACAATTCTATGCATTTAGAATCCAGGGCCAATTATCTAGAATTAAGTGTCTCTTTTACTTTCTCTGGTTCTACTAACACCAATACAGAAACCAGTCCACCCATCAAATCCATAATTTAGGCAACCCATCTATCCCGGGTATTCTCACTCTCTTCCTTATTTCCAACCTTCTCTTAATTCTCCCATTTCTTTATACTAACACAAGACAAACACTCTCTCCCCTCCCTGTTCGACTAACCTTAATTGGGTCGCCTAAATTCGCGAGCCACACTCAACGACTCAACATCAAACTTCTCCCAGGACTCGTACCAAGCGACAGGAAGAAAGCAAACCCGTCCGACATTTCCTCTATATTTACTATTCCCGATCCCTGTTTCGTCCCTCTCTGCAGCAGTATTTTCTAGTAACTTAAGCCTCCAGCCCTACCATTGCTGTACACCGTACATGCATTAGCATCTGACATAAGTACATGAAAACCAGGTTTAAATATCTCTTATTTCACAACTCTTCTCCACTTTCTTCCGCCCGCTTGCTTCTCTCTTTGAACTCAATGCTAGAAGAGAAGCTAGAAGCATCGGTACTCCAGCCATTCCATTTACCCGAAAACCTTCACATTCTAACATACTTTCCCCCTATTACTCCTTCCTGTTTCAGCCCACCAGCCCTCTGTTTCTTCTTCACAAGATGCAAAAAACTCAACTCATCCAGAAATCCGACAGCGGGCCGAGAGCCCGCACTACATATTTTACAAGTTCAAGACACACACATACTCACAGCGCCTCCCACCGGCCTCTCAAATTCCCACATCTCCATCCTGACACTATGCCACACCATCAGTTTCTTCTACCCTTCCGTCCGTCCCCCACCGGCCACCGGCAGTCCCAGCAAGAGATACAGATACAGCTCAAGAAACAAGTCCCGAGAAATGCACTACCACTTCCTTTCTCGTCATTTCCATGCCTCCTTCGCCATATATTTTCTCCTCTCAAAACAGAACTCTCTCGAGCTTTCTTTCTCCTCTTTCTCTCTCACTTTGTTCCTATGCTCTCTCCCATCTCCGGCACGCACAGCCTATACATATCCCTTCCTGGCCTAATTTGTCTTCCCTAGTTCCAAGAATCTGGGTCACATCCACTGCAACTCCTAAACTCTTACAGCACTAAGCACGGCAGGCAAGGAGACGGGTAAATGCTTATAGGATCCACTAACCGTGCCGAGGTAAACCAAACCCCGTCACCACCACCATATTGCAAGAGGAAATCCCGGCTTTCCTACACAACCAAAATCTTATCATCATCCAATAAACCTACTTTTCCCCATCCCTCTATCCCCCTCCCCTCCTTTCTTGTAGTGCAGTATGTTATTCACCAGTTTCACTACCGTATTTAATAATAGACAACAACTCTCTTAACCGAACATTTCATTCCAACAGAAAACAATATCTACCAGTATCTATCAAAAACAAACCAAAAGAGCTTTCTCCATATCGTAGCGACGTATTCCACATTACCTTCCCTTCCCACACGCACCTTTGAGACCATATTCTCTCCTTCCAATCAATTCCATCCTTTCGCAACCTGGAAAATTTACCCGCAATAACGCTACAAACTTTTCCATACAAGCCCTGCTTTCTTCTTTAGTTTCGTCCTCGTCCTATGATTTCTTATCCTAGATTACTATTTATCCCCAATCCATGTGCTTGGTACTGTCCTACAAAATATTTCCTCATCCTGCCATATTCGCGAACATTGCGTAGCTGGCAGTACCTATTGCTTTATGCCCTCCGGTTTTTTCTAAAAAATTCATTTATGAAAATCAATAATATTTCATTAATATTCCTTTATTTGCCTCATAATCTCCGTTCGGTCGCTGTTCTCCCATTAAAGCTGATTGAGAATCTAGTTTTACATAACCAGCTTACATCTACAGTTTCAGTAACTGGTTTCATTTTGTTAGTTCCAAATTCCAATATTAATCCTAGTTTTTTTCATTCATCCACGTGTCGTTCAATACTGTTTTCTCTGTTAGTTTCCTAGTGGCAATAATTCTAGTATGTTTTTCTTGCATCTTGTAATAGCCACCCACATTCTCTTCACCTCCAAGCGCAAACCGTTTGCCTGAATTTCATACAAGTAATTTGCACAACCCATTGCATCTTTTAAACAAACATGGTTTCTTCTCTTTCTTCATCCCTCGCGCATTATTTTCAGCTTTGCTTACAGCCTAAGATCCCAACACCAAGCACAAGGACAAATCCCCCTCTGCGCAAATCTTTCATCTCTGATTTACAGTTACATTACCAAAGTTCCGTTTCCGTATCAGTTTGCCCTAGAATTGTCACTTTGAAATAAAATCCCATCTTTTGTGCTTTGTACACAGGGACGATTTTTTTGCAGTCACTGCAAACTTTTAATCTTAAATCAAATTCCTCCCCACCTTCCTCTTGTACCGTACATCCGTACTACCTTACATACAATTTAAATCCACCTTGCTCACAATGTTGGGACACCTTACCAGCTTAGCCCGCAAACTTTTACTCCTTGACAAGTGCGCTGTCCATCTCACAGTACTTCTCAGCTAACCAATTGTCAATGTTCAGAGACCGTGTAGCCTACTTCTGGATCTTTGGCCACTTTTTAAACCAAGTATACTGGGTACGTACGTACACTGTCACGCCAAAGAATTAAACCATCCTTAACGCATCTTACTTCCATTATGAATCCACTCTCACACGCATTACACCATATAATCATTGTATTAAATACTCCCAGACAGTCTTTTCTTTCTTATCACTGAAGCCAGCCAGTCACTGCAAACAATTCCACCTCAATTCTCCTCACACCTTATTCAATTACCTCAAGAGAGAGAGCTTCTCCAAAGTCATTCCATCCTCTTCTTTGCTCTTTTACAATCCACGCATATCTATTCCACAAACCTTAAGAACAACTTCTCACCTCTTCCTCTTATTCTTCTCATCTTCGCTCAAGTACCGTTAACCTCCTCTTTTTCTTCATCCATCCACTCACCTTTGTTTCTCATGACTCTCTCCTCCTGTACATCCTCCCTCAATCCTCACCGCATCAACGAACTTTCCACACCTTCCCTCACCTGTACTCAGGTGTTCAGCTGGGAGGCACTCTCTTCCAAACGCTCTATCCATTAGCGAAAAATGTAAAGATTTTCACACGCACCCAACCTCAGCCGATTGCAATTACCGCAAAAACTCATCGCTGCTTTACCAATCTTTAAACTAATTTCCACCTTACTCCCTCCCTCCTCACGTCTCTCCTCATCAAAATAAGGTTAATGGATTTTTCCACACCATGCATGCCTTTAATTGACCTTTAACCCTAAATTCTCATAGGCAACTTCCAGAGAACGCTAACTTTGTAATCCTTACCCACTCTACATCATTGTTCTGGGGAATCCATCTACTCCTCTAGGTCCTATGTCCTACTACGTACATTACTGCATACTTGTGCGAAAACGGCGAACATTCCATTTAAAGTCAAACGCTCCAAGGACTGCAACGTGAATAACTTGTGCATGATGCAACTTGAGTCCATTTAATTCTACATAATTCCTTATTGTGTAACTACACGGGCTATGACACGGGACTGGGCCTTTGGACATTCCTTTAGCACCATCTAAACATTCCAGCGACTGTTGCAAGCATTACAGTAATGACAGCGGCTTTCATTTGAATTTTCATGAAATGATTATGACAGGAAGTTGGATTCCTTGACGAAGCAAAAGTGGCGAAAATTCGCAATTATTTCCTACATGTCTCCTCCTCATCCACGTCTGCAACTTGCCATTTCCCATTACACAGGATTTCCATCTAACTCTGCCGCCCTAATTCCAGAACACTAACCAGACGAGTTTCTCAATTCAATCTAACTTGCTACCCACTGTCGACCTCTTGCATTTCTGCATCCAAAGGTCATAATACTGCTGGCGGGTCGGAGTAATTACATTTGTCTGCTCCTTATAACACCATCTTCCACCGACTCTCGTTCTTTGTCACTCTTTCTCTCTCTGAATTCTTCCACATATACTTTTACTTCTTCAATTCCGATTCTTAATTGGATACAAAAGGGTAAAAAACTTCTAAGCAAAATTTATTCTTCTTCCTCCCCTACCTCTACCACCTTTTTCCATCACCCCCGCTTTTTTCCATCACGGCTTAAACCCTATCTCTTATCATTGCAAAGCCAAAAGCCTGCATCAATTCTAGTTGACTTATTCCACGGACTGCATGGAGAAGTTGTTTCTCTTGGAAACGGTCTAATGCTTCCATCGGTCAATGACCATTTCCTACCTGCCTCCCTTCCTCCAATCTATCCTCCCAATTCTCCCTGCCCTATAAGCTTTTCCATCCGTCCGCTTCCTCCTCCTAGCGCACTACTATCTAGCCCTGTAGCCTATTCATCTTTTCCCCAGTAGTGTAGCCCAGGTACTACGGATTCAGTCTGTTAGACAATACAATCCACGGGAAGAGATGGAGCACATGTTTGGAGTAATTCCCGTAACAAGTATTCCATCTTCTCCATAGCATTCCCTCATCATCATCATCTCATCCCGGCTCTTCCTCCAAGTCATCACACTTTCCCATCTTCGCAACCCTTCCACAGGCCACTACACACATGTCCTTATTAAAGAGATAGAGAAAAACATTGCATGCATAGCCTAGGACATAAGCCCATCCAGTTTCCGTCCGTCCACCCAAAAGTTATTCCCCTCGCAATTCCAAACAACCTTGTCCCGGCCCTTGTACTCTTTCTACTTGAATTCCAGTCCATCTTCACCGGCCACCGGCCGGCCAGAATCATCCTTCCACCTCCCCATTCTCAGTAGCATTTAAACTCCAAACAGAATAATATTATCTCCAATCTAACTTTTCCCAGGCCATTGTACTCTCATTTACCGTAAATAAAATCCACAAACGAGTCCACTAAATCCCTCAACAACCACGCAATCATTCATTATTTAAACTCCCCAAAGTTTAAAGTCCCAGTCTGCAAATTAGCAAGATCAACGTCCCGGCTTACTCACAGTCCCACTAGCCACTACTCTACACACCTGTCAAAATTACCTTTCATCATCTTAAATTACCATTCCATCCTCTGAATCGTTTCAATTTATTATTATTTAATCTCATGGATTTCTTCAAAACCTGAGCATCAATCTACACCTTACACCTTTGAATTAATCCAAATCCATGAGTTACATGAAATACCCTCTAAGTTTCCACAAAGGTCACCTGCCAACATCACACTTGAACTTATTCCTAGTACTTGAAGAATTATTCCATCTCCATCTCTTGATAATTGTTACATCAAACTCAAGCAATTCAGTTTATACCTGTTACAAACATGCACTTTTCTCTATATTTCTTGACTCTAAATATTCCTCCTACGTTATCTCTTCCTGTCTGCAATATGTCAATTCTTGACCTCTAAGCCCCTCCTTTCGCCGTTATCCAGCCCCCTAGAAAGAATCCAGTCCATCCATAATCCCCCTGCTTCCTGCAGGCAGATAATTTCACTCGGTTCTTCCTCTTACAAAAAATCTCATTGCCCTAAGAGACTAATTACTTTCCTCTTTCCTCCCTCTCATTATCTCTAAGAGAGGATCACATACTTTTTCTAGTCGTCCACGACGACAATCATGCAAATGTCATTCCATCCATTAATCCCACAGACAGCGCTCTTCCTAAACATATTTCAAGATAACAAACAAAAGTACAGCAGTTGTCTCTTTGGCTTCATTATCTTTATTTCCTACACACTCCGTGTCCACTACCATCAAAATGTGCCTCTTTACTTTACCCTTTCCTCTCGAACATTTAATGTCTGAATCTCTCTGTAATATACTGTTAATAAACAGGACAACTTTCCTGTATTTTCTTCCTTTTATTTATTTGCCTTCAATCAATAATGTTTTCCAAAAAAATAACTCTCATAACCCAAAAACCCCTCGGATACCTCTGCTCCATCCAAACCGATCAAGAAAACACCAAAAATGCCTTAACTTGCTTAATTTACCATCAAAATTAATTAAACTAAACAGAACCCACATAACAAATACAACTACCGCAAAGCTTACTCTCCTCTCCATGTCCGCAGGAGTTAACTAATTCTACCTCTCCTTATCTCATTTGAGAATAATACATATTTACTTAAATGGGACGCATTTCCATAATATCTTTCCCCGAACCTTCCCATCTATCCCAATAATAATTAACCAATCATTACCTTTACAGTAACCAGCAAACAGCATTAAACCACCAAGCAGACAGATTACTTAGCACTGTTAGTTAGTCGTCTTATGTATTAGTTTCAAACTACTACGTCTCGCACTACTTTTTCCTTATATATTCATCTATTTTCTATTATCCCTACCACAGAGTTTCAAACACGTAAACAACTTCCTGGAACACATATATGATAATCTAGCCAATAACCTCTTTCTCTTATTTCTCGCTCTTACAAAATCACTTCGTTCCCGCAATCTTACACAATCCCCATCGTTACCCTATTTACCCGCCTTTATCGCTTTTTTAATTCCCTACTCCTTCTACCACTCTATCCACTATTATATACATGCCATCTTACACGTGCCTTTTCAATCTACATCTCAAATCCATCCAGACCGATCTACTTATTCTCACCACCCGACCCTCCGAACCCCTCGTTCCCCATAAGATTGTGCAACATCTCAAACCCCACAAGTCTTTTAAATTTTACATGCCTTTCTTTTTAACTTTGCCCCGTATTTTTCCAGCATTCCAGCTATTGATCCAACTGACAGATTCTGCAAGTCTATATGGTCCACAGCTCTTGTACGTCATACATCAATAAAGTCTCACTTTTGTCAGCTTGATCTTACACATAAAGTCGAACTAGGGCAACATGTCCACCTGTAACTGGTATCGTCTTTACTCTGCCTGCCTGCCGCGCTACCTGCCGGTAACAGCGTGACGAATGTTGACACATTTTTGAAATAAGTTTCACACTGTCAAACCTACGCAGCTATATCGGAGATGTATATACAGGAACTCAGCTACCTGTCACAGATTTCTTTGGTGTAATTATCGAAAAAACCCTAATCAACCCTTGAGCAGTGGTTTCAGCCCACCACTAGACACTTGACGCCACTTAATGCTTTTTAGCTTTTTAGAATTCTGGAATAATTCCAAAATTCTGTTTCCATTATCTTGGTTAAAATGTTGGTCGCCCATAGCTTCCTTCGTTGCTACTTCCTTTTGTTTTTCTCACGCTATTTACTTATGCCCTTGATATCCTCTTTCCATTTCTCCTCTTCCCTGAATTCCCATTAACATCAAGCTCCTGGATTTATTTATCTACGAATTTAGTATACTTCCCATTTCCCCTTCATGTCCTCCCTATCTTTTAGCCAGGGATCCCAGAATACTAAGTTTGTCGCTGCTGTAATCAGAGCTAGTTGTCAAGTGTGAAAAATCGATGACCCCAAAATGATGAATCCGTGAGATAAGGATTCAAGATAGTAACCCTGCTATAGATCTTTTAAACTTGGCTTATTTGAGCTACATTAAGCTGTCATCCAGCCTTGCATCCAGCTGCAGTGTACACAGCTCCATCTCCAATCTCCAGCCCCAGCTTTATTCAGTCAATGCTTTATGCTAGCTAATACTCGTACGGAATGCAATCAAGAAAAGTAAACAAGATTAGAATCATTTCAGTTATCCACACTTCTCCAAGCGACCCATCGTCGCCGGTATTTCTTTCCGCTTGTGTTACGTTCCCTGCCCAGTTCCATATTGCAACACAGTTAAAGTAAACCACAAGCGTTCAGTTGACATCCACGCCCCTGGTGTCTTTCACTACTCATTCCTAACTTGCACAAGTCGAGTTATATAAAATAAACACTATGACCTCCTTCATCCCACCCCATATCCCTCTTCCCTAACAACTAAATGGCATCGTACCCATTAACTTCATTTTTCCTTTCAATTTCCTTCCCCCTTCAGTATCTAAATAAACGATCCATCTCAACATTTTCAGCTCTTGGCAAGAGCCTCTTGCCGAATATCAAGTCAATTGACTTCAACTTTCTTCCAGTCTCAATCTTTCTCTCCTGTCGTTCTACCTATCCATAACCCATAACGGAGATTGCCATTTTCCAATTCAACCCTCCTCACCTTCTCATGATATAACCATCCGGTATTTTTCACATCAACAATTCCCATTTCGCATTTTTCGTACATTTATATTTTACGACAAATGGAAAAGCTGGCAAAAAATCAGCCATCCCTCAATCCCAAGTCTGCAGCCATTGAATCCGCGAATCATTTACTTTTATCCCACCCTCAATTCACCAAGCTCATCATCTCTTCTCTCTCTCCGTAATCACCCACCTTGCAAATTCCTCCTTTGCCCCTTCCTCGCAAAATTCCTAAAGCTTGGCATATAAACATAGATCGGTCACTTGGAGAATGATTTCTCTCCCAACCCAGGAGGAAAGGTAGCAACAACCTCCTCGTGACAGGGTGAGAGATCTTTGAATCCAGAAGAGAGTGAGAGAGAGAAACTCTGTCGCCCTCATCGCGAAATAACCGTGCATTGGTCTCCGGCTGCAGACATTTCAGTCACTGACTGTTGTAATGCTGTTGGGATTCATTTCTTTGCGGGAGTCATGATCCTCCTACAATATGCTACAACACATAACGTTTCCTTCTTCTTCTTCTCAACTACAATCATCTTTCTTTTAGGGATAAAAAAATTCTGTCGCCTCCCTCTCCGTATTCCGCTTGCTCTTTTCATACGCTCTGCATCGTCCTTAACTTTTATCCATATGATAATTCCACCTTGACAATTCCGTACCAGCCGAATTCATAACCCCAAATACCCTTCCACCGCATAGCTCCACTACTATCGCGACTGTCGTCCCTGTCTCTATCCCAGTTCTAGCACGGTCCTCCAAAGTTTACAACACTGACTTTCCAAGACAGGAAGAACAAGTGTACAAGAATAATAAACCCCAGCCGTTTTGAACCCAGTAAGTTACTAGAAGGACGCATAACAAAGCAAAACTGGCTACAGAAACAAGTCTTTTACACAAAATTATACCGGCTCTTTCTCCTAGATTTCTTCTCATCTAGAAGAGCGAGAGGGAGAAGAGTATTAGAGGAAGACAGGAGTAGAAGCATAGTAAAGTAGCTTGTTTTTTAGCTCCACACATCTTCTTTTACACTCCATATATATAGTGTCTTACATTCACCTACACCACCACCAGCCCGCACCAGCCACAACAGAAGCAGTCAATCAGGGAAAGAACGGGATTCGAACGGGTCAATGTCTCTCTCCTATCCAAAAGACGGGCAAGTAAAAAACTTACCAAATGCAAAACTCCAAGTCAAAATCATACACTAACTTCAACTTCTTCTTCATATCCTCTTACATACAACTCAACCTTCCCCTCTACACATCAAAAGCCCTAAGCTCGTCTTCGTGCCTCACATGCTCAACATTCTCCTCCATTTGGACGGAGCCGCAGCAGCGCAGGAAGGACGCTTAATCCTTAAACTATACAAGCCTTCTGGTGCAGGCAGAGAGACGTACATACGTCCCAACGCAACAATAGTCTTGTCGCTTTCTCCATCCATATCTTCTCTAAAAGTAACCCTCCTACTAAATTCACACCCTCATGAAATAACTTCCACTCCTTTGAAAATGATTTCCAAACTATTCAAAACCTTCCCGTTCAATTCAACAATAAGTCAACAACAGTCCTCCGACCTTAATCATTCAGAACATAGGACCCTTCATCTCTTATTCCTTTAACCGATCCGTATTATCACTGCACATGTGTTTCCAAGAAAAATTTCCATGACTCTTTTTTACCCGAACACCACATCCCCTCCTGTCTGCTTCCCCGAATCTACGCCTCCACATTTCCTTCGAATACGCTTCTTTTTCCTCCTCCTCGGCTATCTTCTTCCAATTTACGTATAAATCCTCCGACTCCAACAAACTGGACGATCCATCACTATTAAGTATTACTCATCTTCGGGATAGTCCAATCTCCCGGCATGAGTCATATCAATTTACAAATTTCTTCCACATTCATCAACATATTTTCGCGTAACGACTCCTCCACGTCACTACTCATATTTTCCATTTAATATTGCTAAATCAGATTTAAGAAACTGCATGTAAACGTTTTGAGCTTGTTTTGATTCCTGTATAAATTGTAAACTTGTTTTGATAAAACTGCCGACGTTTAAACTTGTTTCATATTAACTAAGGAATCCTTTGATCCCAGAGCAGCAGCTGCCGGCAGGGCTCAACATTCTGCATATGCTGTGTGATTTTAGATTATGTTCTTGTAGACAGACGTATTTAATTATCTTTATCATTTCTGTAGAAGCTTTCCCTGCTCTCCCTTTCCCAATTGACGACTGAGGTTTGCTGAATCATTTAGTTAAAATCCAGTAAAGTTACTCGCGATTTTTTCGCAAATATATTTTTAGACTACTAACGTAATTAACTGACAATGCTACTTTCCTACACTGTTTCCCTTTGCAACAATAGATACATTTGAAATAATCCTTGCATTTTAGTTACACGGCTTTATACCGCAATACTTCGTTCCTTGTCCATACTGCCTTACAGATTTGCATCATTCTAACTGACTGAGCCCGAAGATATTTTGCATCCCAAATTGCAAGTCATCATGTATGGCATCCACGATCCGCCGGCCATTACGCATTACAGTTAATACTGTCTTGATGCATAGTATCAATTATGAAATGGACAGGAAAGTGTATTTGCTAGCATAATATTTTCTTTACAGCTGTAAAGCATAATCCCACATCTCTACATTAGTAGTATGAGCTTAATCCTACTGAACAACTTGTAGGTTAACGAGTTGCTTTTAGAGTTACGAAATATGATGACTATGATTGTCAATTCAACAAACCTTGTGATCGACCAGCCAACAATCCCCCAGGATTGGGAATATCCTCATGAATGATTTCCAAGTCATCATCATCTCCGACATCGTCCCCTTCAAAATAGCCACTCTCGTGGTCCGACTGAACACCCATTCTATTCTGATGATTGTCCATTTATGTTGATTAAAATGTATCACAAAAATTTCACAAACGGTTTCCTTAACAATATCCTATTTCGCGGAAATCGCGAACTTGAACTGTATTTCACGTGTCCAAACAATAATCCTAGTTTCTTCCTTCAGTCAATCAATAGAGTGAATCATAAAGCACCTATGACTTCGGCTTGATATGGATGATGATTATGATAATATTATATTATCTAATCGTTTTCGATAAACATGTTAGCAGATGATTTTCTCGTTACAACGCGTATTTATCATCAATAGGCTTCAAACCATCTCATTGATTCCATCCCAAGCGAGGCAATATAATCAGTATCAATTAATAACATGATCAACAAAGAGCAAGGCTCGTTTCCATCACATCAAATCCAGATCAAAGCACCTTTCGAAATATCTCTACAGCTCAAGATCAGTCAGTCCATGAATTACACACTCGGGATTCCCGCTCTTCCACAATATTCTCCAGTAACTTCACCTAATTAAGTAACGCTGTGCTGGTCCGTTAAGAGTTGGGACGGGAGCGACTGGAAATTTTACTCAACCTTCCCACAACAACTCAGAGTTGCAATCAAAACTTTCCAAATTAACTTCCAAACAATAGTTTCTTCCACGTCCTTGTCCTTCCTAGAACAACAATGGGATTTCCCTCTTTTCACGAAATATCCTCACAATTCCACAAAGTCTTCAACCTCACACAGAATCTTTCCACAAGGAAGATACTCCTTGCGTAGTTGTCAAAAAACAAGGATGCCCAAATGACACCTTGACGTTAGCGTTATCTTTTTGCGCCTCAAAAACTCACAATCCTTTATCCAGCTTCAAAAAATATACAGATATGCGTATACAATGTAGGAAGAGTTTCATAACAATTCATGTTGATCAATATATTTTAAGATATCGTTCCCTCCTTCCAACTTAACAAATCTTCCTCGTAAATCCTTATTACCGTATCACTTTTAGTCCTCACTTTAAATCTCAACCTTAGCCACCATTCATCAAAACTGCACTAGCACATGGAATTCCTAGGAAAATCCTTAAAACGTTCCAGTCTTTTTCTTTCTCTACGATGGATATCACTTTCCAGATTATTCTCGAATTTCTTTAGGCACAGCCGTCACTCTCCTTGGGCTTCCATAAACTGCCGTATACCGTTTGAGGATTTTGTGAATTTTAGCAAATCTTTCGGATTGCGACACAAGAATAGCCTTGTAGCTTGCGAAATTAAAAATCACCAACACAATCTGCTCAAAGCGTAGACTAATATCTGATATTAGATTGCGAAAATAATTTAGTATGGGAATTGCAACAATGGAGGAGCGTCTCTACTACGTTGCGTCTATATATTCGCGAATTCTTCTTCGCCTTACCTACGAGTAACGAGAGCGGAGGAGTAAAAGCTCACCGTCGTATTTCCTTGAAAGTCTGACAGTATCTGACGGACATGAGAGCAAGGAGAAAGGACAGAGAGCTTCCCCAGCCAGCAAGCAAGTCGGCCACAGAAACTCTTAAAGCACAATGCTCAAGATCAAAACAGCTGAGGATTCAACACGAGGTTCGTGAACAGCTCGGCGTATAATGCACACGTACAGACATTTTCTCATTAGGAAATATTCTCCCCAGCTCAACTCCCTCTCTTCCAAACCAAGGCAAGGCCTACATCGCATCATAACTGTAGTCTTCCCAGGAGGGGTCTTTCAAGAACATTTTGCCCTAGCGAAATTCTCTTCCCATCCCTTTAAACTATATATCTTTTTACTACTACAACAGCTAGCAGCCTTCTGCACAAGTGCACAACCGCAGCCACAGCTATTTCCCTGTCTACTTGTTTGTTACAACCCAAGTAAAGCTTGAACCAACGCTAAACTGCAACCATACAACGCCATGTAACGAAACCCGCTTTACTCCCTGCAGAAACGACTAATTCTATCAGAACATAATACATTGTGGGGATATTCTTTAAAATCTTTTGTCACTCTGTATTCTGCAACACGAACCCTGTACCGCGTCTCAGTTAGCAACCGTGCATAACAATTTCTCCGTACGGGGATTAACTAACATTATTCAGCAATAGACAGACATTCAGCCAGCCAACAAAATCTGCCAGCAAATCTATGCTAGAATAGACACTATGAAATGGTTCCCCGATACAATATCCAATGGAGTTATCACCAACAGATCTCTGCATTACACTACTAACCTTCTTATGTATGCATTTAAACCATTACTACGAGTTTCACTACAATTAATTAGCAGTATTTCTTCCACAAAGTGCAAGCGCTGCGCTTCTTTCACACAAAAAACATATGTATAACTAAACGACGCTACGCTGCGCCACTTCACTATTAGTATTCCAAGGTAAAATCAAACAGATAACAACATCAACATAATACATAATACGTATACAATAATAACTATCAAAATTAAATGCAATTCAATCCTTATTATTCTATAACCAAGCAGTATTAAATGCTCCATATCTCCCAACCAGCACAATCCATTCCCTTCATATTCATCCATATTACTCTAGATAGACAAGAGCTCATTACAATTTAGTTAAGCCGTTTCTATAAAGGGAAAACACACGCATTTCATTCCACTCCATCTCCTCTTGAGAATAACAAATCATTCTTCTTGCAGCAAAAATCTTGCTGCTAAAAGCAAATCCTTCTGCATAACATTCGTCTTATTGCTTCAAAGCTTACAACAACCGACTTAGTTTTTAATACTGCTTATACTGGTGTTGCTGACTGAGATTTAACTGAAGCTTCATGCACTTGAAGACGAATAAGCGCGTCTTCTTCTTCTTGCCGCACATATATATGTATGTAATCTTAAAAGACGGGATCAGGATCAATAACGCTCCAGGAACGCTACATGCAACCTAATCCTTCCACAAATGTCATCATTTCCTTCGCAGTTCTTTCTTCCTTCTTCGACTCAAACATCGATTCCGTACCGCAATTAAACCTTCCTCCTTCAAAACAACCTATAATAAGCTCATAAGACAGGGCTATTAAATTTCCACACGCGTGCCATACACACACAAGGACTATTATTTTGCTCCTCCAGCAATATTTCCCCGACATCTTTTTACATTATCACTATTTATTCTTCCTCTAGCATATCTAGGTCGACTGCTTACTTAAACATCATCAACGTCTATCTCGCCTACCAACCGCCAAACTATCAACTTACGAACAAAATCTGCGTCCCTTTATCATATTTGTGCCATATCGTATGTAACTCAAGTCCAAGTTCACCGTAATCTATATTTTAGCTAACTTAATACAGGCTTTACAACACAATGCAATTCCTTCGTATATTACCTCCATCCACAGGGAAAATTCAAACCAAATGTGTTAGGTATACACCGAGTTTGCGATTTCGCCATTTCTCAGAAAGGCACCGTTCTGCCATTCTAAAACACATTCTGCCTTTGACTTTCCGCTCTTCCGCGAGCGACCAAGATGCCAGCTGCTCTGGCTCCTACGCTGTTAATGACAGCTAATAAATCCAAATAGCTCCAACTCCACTGGAATATATACAATAATCCTTCTCCAGAAACTCTGGCAATTATTCCCGAGAATTTAATTGCCTGTAATAATAATCTGTCAGGATGACAATACTAAGAACTGATTTCATTCTACTAATTGCTCCCAATTATTGGAACCGATCCGAACCAGAATATCGTCCTTTACCTCCTATGTTCATCGTTTATCTACACGGAGAAAGCGAGATAGGTTTCGACTCCAACTTATTTACTGTAACTGTCTCCGTATCTATAAATAGATTGATGCAACTCTTCCGAGTCTTATTTTAGCCATCCCACATCTTCCACATTTCTAGTGGACCCTCCAAGGTCGGGCATACTGAATGCCGATTGCGGACAACGAAAAATCAATACCGTGATATTATACTTTTCCTTCCGAATCGTCAAGCCAGATAGCAGTGTAAAGAGTTTATCGTTATTCTGCAGCAGCAACTGCAGTCTGCCAAACCTGGATAAGGCCTGACTTGTCAGTTGGACGCAGTGTCCTTAGTTTAGTTTAGCTATTTCTCTTCGGACATTCCTCGATGCATAGTTTGCTGGCATTGTCTACTTATACGATACATACTGAATTGATGCTGGTACTATCTAATCACAAAACAACTTTTTCAAACCCTATGGACGCTACTACCCTAACTGTTGCTCAGTACTATAGAGTAAATTCGTACGCAATAGCGCCTATCACCCAAACAGGAAATCAAAATCAACTTACAGTTAGTCAGCTCATGTGTGACTAATTCGTCCGAGCTATCTGTAGCTGTAGAAGTCCGAATTTTCGGACATTTTTCTTGTTTCGAGTAACCTGGCATGGCAGCCTTGCTTTTTCCAGCTCCTCTGGTATCCATTCTTTCGTCTGAAACAAAAGAAATACCCATAAAAGACTCTGTACAATCCACTATTGCAATAATTCTAGTTATTTAGGAAGCTCTCGATTCTTACCTCAATTAACTCAGATGAACACAATGTTATTACTTCTCCAAATTGTACTATTCTATTGCGGTAGCTAATTAGAAACTATTTATTTCGAATATACTACCTCCTAGTTTCTCTTAAGGCTTATGACAGGAGAAGACACAAGGAACAAATATTTAAAATTGACTAACAAGAAACCACTGACTAAATCTGCGATTCCAATAAGCTCTAAATTTCACTACTGTTTCTCTCAACCAAGTAATCCCTAGACTAGCACATCCGATAATACGCGATACAGCTTTTAACAATTCCAGCGCACTAGTATAGTTCTTTTCTGTAATCAAGATTCAGTTTTTACACTACTTCTTGTCTATCAAATTACTATGACTCTTTCGTCCAAGCACCACCGAAATCCTTTCAGCTAGATTACTTTTTCAAAGAGTGAATTCTCTGCGCTTCTCAGCTAAGCTTGGCTGAAAGTTAGCATAACTTAAATTCCAATCCTTGCTTCCTTGCATACGTATAACCATATATTAGCCCCGATAGTAGCTAGTACTAATACTAGAATGGCACCGTCAATATCATTTCTCGGAGATTGTATACGTACACTGCCTATTAAAGCTGATATCACTACAGTTCCCACTTTTCAGCACTTCAAGAAGATCGTCACCAAACACGTTACGGTCCGTTTTCAGCCCTGTTTCAAAACCCAATACACACAATAGTTAACAAAGCAATCAGGAAAAGCAGTATATAATATTATATATTCAATGTATAAAACCAACTTAACACCTCATGTCATAACAAACAAAAACCTAACCTTTCAATCTTAATCCAACCTCTTCTCAGTCGATATCCACTGTGACATACCAACAATCTTAACTTGTGAGGGGGTTACCGACAACGTCTTTATTAGCGAGTTCACAGACACGAAGCAACATTGACTTTTGATTTCCGTCTTCCTTTCATTTTATTCCTGGCAAAGCGACCAAGCTGAATCCTGCTTATGAAAAACAGTACATAACATGCAGTTAAACAAACGCAACTAAAAAGTCGAGCAGTGCTAACTGCACTCCAGTTATTCCAAAATGTATACAAAAAGTAGAACAAATGAAACGCAAAACATTCATCACTCACCACAAAGATTTCCGTTCAAAAAGCGCTAGTACCAATGTGCAACTACTGTCGACTATTTTCTTCTGACTTCAAGGATCTCTCCGCAAGCAGTTATAATTGATTGAAACAGTTTGTACCATCCACAATGTTCTTCTCATTACTTGCGGACGATAGAAAAACCTGGAACACTTAAAAGGCTTAATTTCGGAAATTAGTACGGAATTACAGCTACAGTGATCCTTGAAATAACTGTATTTGTTAATTTATAGTTATACGCAGATTAGATATGATTGCTTTCAAATCCGTATACGTTTGCGTCACAGCTTCAAGTTTACTATAAGGCAGACCTTCACTTTAGGATAAAGTCTGAGTTTTAGTGCTCCAGTGCGAATAATGTGCTCTTGGGGATCACATGTTTTGGCGTTAATGCATAATATACCTCTTTCTGTTGCACCTGAATGTTTTGGATTCTCCGTATTGTCTATTGCCTCCCAGTTGCGTAGCCGCGTACAAAATTAAATGGATTTCCCTGCAGACGGCTTCCTCAAAAAATCTATACTTCGCACGACACCTGTTGCACTACCCGGACAAGCTCTTTTAAACTCGCGAATCTTATATATGAACATATGCCAACATATGGCGAATATTCGACAACCAGTCGCCTGCCGACATCCCTTCCACGGTTGTCAATATTTACATTTCCTTAGCCCAAGGCTTTAGCTCTTTCCCTTACACATTCTGAGAAGAACAGCTTCACACCTTAGAGTTTGCACCCGACTGAAATTTTGCTCGAAGAATATATTCGACGTTCAACCTTAAAAGTGTTATGAAGTAAAGAGGAACCGTTCTCATATAATTATATCTACCTAAGCCAGGAGGGTTATTTTACAAAGCTTCGTAGTTAACCCTATATGCTCATAAACTTTCTAAAATAACCCTCCAGGTATGGGTAGCGTGAAGTTAGCGTATTTCCTTCACAACTCGTGAACTTGGCTAGACAAGAACTCTAATTCAACGAGTAAGATGCAAGTGAAATCCGTTTAACAATGCCATAGATATCAAAATTAAATTTGGAAACATAGGGCAGTAATATTACTTAATGAAAGTTTGAGTATGTACATTATTTGTTTTTGCATGGCATTCAACACACGGGAAGCATTTAAACCCACCATCATAACTTGTTTTGGGCTCACCAAAAAAAGGTATGATGCAGATTTCACTTGTCTCTTACTCGCTGGGTGTAGCGGTCCCCATACCAACAGAGTAAGAAATCTTGTCTAGAACTTGGTATACCATACCTGGCATACGAAATGTTAACAATTTTGCTTGCCCGAGTCACCGTACAAACTCTGCGTATGTATGGAAATGCTAAATCATGATATTAAGGGGCAAACATGAAATTACCTACAAAAAAATTGACATACACGTCCCTGGCGAAACCAGACGTCCATGGAATAGTTGGCAATAACTTTCGAACGCAAGGTCGCAGGACCTTAGTACTTGGGATTTCAGTACATCTTAGCATCTACTTGAGGCAATCACGATGAAAAATTAGGTCATTCTTGCACTTTGACCTCCAGGTCAATTTGGTCAAAAAAGGTCAAATTTTCGAAATGTTCAAATTTTCCTTCGTGGTTGCTTAGAACCATGCAAACTGAGGTTTTTAGAAGCCAACAAAGTTCGGATCTTAAAAATTTGAAATTTTCGGCGTTGTGAGGTTTCAACAAATTTCAACCGATTTTCAAAATTTCAAAACTATAGACACTGGAATATGATTATCTAGACACTGACGAGGAGTTTTTCTTACATTTCTAAAAAACGCGTGACCTCACTGTATGACCTGCCTGTGACCTCACATTGACCTACGTCCATCAGTGTGAGATGTAAACCTATAAAGGGGTCATGTAGAAGCCCAACGCAAAAAAAATTACTGTTCTAAGTCTTTTAGTTTTTGCAGGAGAACGATTCAAATGTTTGTTTACATTCTTCGTTTTCCTCCGAAAATGGCCATCTTTGAAGCGTTACTGCTCCCCACC
This sequence comes from Sminthurides aquaticus, assembly GCA_906901655.1. NCBI lineage: Eukaryota > Metazoa > Arthropoda > Collembola > Symphypleona > Sminthurididae > Sminthurides > Sminthurides aquaticus. The sequence goes on along the minus strand of CAJQTT010000006.1, from coordinate 7,560,458 downwards.
GGAGGGGTGGGAATTTTTTCTAGTGCACTTCACAGGTTCACCTGAGGGTGTACTCTCATCCCAGCACATTTGAACCGAATCGGTGATGCCCGGAAATTACCATCGTTGGGTTAGGCTGGAACGTCTCATATGCTAAATATTCTAGGATACGTGACAATGTGACAGTTTCAATATCCATAATGAACCAAGTAACGCCGATGCTAATTTACTTGTGCCGAAACATTTTTGTCTTACCAGCCAATACAGGAAAGTTTACAATTCTCAATTATGATTTCCCGGAAGGACGGATGCTTGAAAAAGGGTCACTGCTTTGTTGCAGTAAGTATCGTTGGTTTCAGTCGAAGTCCTTACATCATTCAACTTAAGAGATACTCGGGTTGATACCTAGTTTTGACTGTATCAGCTTGGGTCTGGATTGTAATGGCCATCAAAAGGTTACCCAGGTACTTATATACGCTTTGTAACTATGAACTAATTAATGATAAGTTACATTAACAAAGTTGGAGCCATCTTGCAAAAATGACTTTGGCGATGGTTTCATTTATACCTTCGAAGCTGAATTAATCTTCAACAGATTCAGTACTTGGATTAAATCTCACGTGAGTAGTGAGCGATGAGTTTGTATAATTTCAATGATCTAACATCAGTACTTCAGCAGAATGCTAAAAAACGTTTTATTTCGTATAAATCTTTGATGCTGACTCAAGTGAGCATAGAGCCGACTCCCAAAACGATGATTACTTGTCAA